>OX411881.1:58591393-60011629 GCA_948293265.1 Cheilosia impressa
TTTTTTTCCTCCCATTCGAATAGAGGGATAACACCATCGAGGGATTCGTAAATGACTTGTGGAGAAGACTATTTTTTTTGGGGTCACATTTTATCGACTATAAGGTTTTTCTCTTTCAGGACATTTTCGTTCAAATAACCTTTGATATACCTCAATGTAATCGAGAGGGTCTGAGGAGGAAAAAAAGAAAATAACCGCATTTTCCCAACAAAATGAATTACGAACCCCATTGAGAATTGCTTTTGAATTCAGTTTACAAAGGGACGAACGGATGCCCTCTGACACTTGATTCCATAGCGCGTTGATTTGGAAATCTGCTAAATCGAAGGCTATCCTTGATATTTATGAAAGCTTGCGAATTTTCTTTTTCAAACATCAAATTTCCTGCAAACAAAGAAAAGAGAAAAGGGACGCACATCTTCTGAGCGAATTGAATTCTGCGTCATCTGTGGGGGATTATTTTTCCCACACAAACGGGCTGAATGATTTCTTTCAGTTCACTGTTTCTCTTATTCCATTGTTTTCGAAGGTGACGCCAGGTGTGGTAATGGATTTCATATTTAATTCAATGGGTGTCACTTAAAACTGTCGTTTTGTTTGATTATTTGTTTTTCTGTCACCAAGTCGAAACATCATCCAATGGAACAGTCAGAATGTGGTTCGTTGCATAAATTGATCAATGGAACAAATATATCTACCATCAAACAATGCAAACGACCCGCCCCAAGCATCCTGCAGTCATTTTCGATGTCCGTAGCCCCAAACTTAAAGCCAGCTTTGTATATAGTCGTGAACTAGGAGTGGGATTATAATTCTAACTACAATTTGCATTACCTACCTCAGGGCGGTTGAATGAATTGCATTTCGCTTATGTACTATACCTCCTCGACCGCTGGCAATGACTCAGTTTTCAGACAAGTTCTTGAATAATTCATCGTATTTAAATCATATTCAATTTTCGCAATTCAATCAAATGGAATTTCCACTCTGTGTCAATGAAAACGGATTTTCCTGGAAAGCGATTAGGTTTCCACCGCCAGCGAGATAGAATGCTGTGTCCTTCGTATTTATACTGACTCTGTTTAGATTTTCTTGTGAATTTTAGCTCGAAAATGACCCGAGGGTGGACAGCAGAAAAAAAAATTGTAGCAAGTGACTCACACCCAATTTTTATATCCACAAACGAGACTGATCTCCCGTCGACTGTGCGCGAAGAGTCAATGATGTTGTCCTTGATGTTTATTATGATGGTAATGATATAACTTTCATGGGTAGGGTTTCCTTTAAGGTTTGATTAGGTTGTGTCCCTCCTTGACATTTAGTCGTTTAGATTTTCTTTTATAATTCTGTCAGAGTTAGGGTAATTTTCGTTCGCTTATTGGATTCTTGTACTGTGCACCTGAATGGGGCCTTTGTTTTAATAATAGTGAGCAGTAAACTCACTACGTAGTCTTGGGCAGTCTTACCTTATTAGAGAAGACTAACGATGACTACACAGGCTTTTTCTCTGAGACAAGCCACTAGCATTTGTCATGCCGCTGATTCCATCAATCCGCCATTTGTTTTTTCTCAAATTTGCGATCAGTATTATTTTAAATTCGTGTTGTCTTTGACAGGAATGGATTGACATAAATGTCAAAAGTTTTTTCGGGAAAATCGGCACATTCAAAAGTACAGTTCTCTTAAGTAGATCTGGACTAGAGGTACATACCCTGATTGCAAAAACTAGATTTGTTGGCAACGTCACTTTTCCTACGTCAGCCAAATATGCCAACTGTCACGAATTTCTTCCTGATTCGTCGACTGCTCCTCCGTAAACGACAACTAAAAGAGCTGTTCATATGACCGATCTAGACCAATCAAAATTGAGACACGTAAAATCAGACAGCTGTCAGACTAACTAAATACTTGAACGTGCCGAATGTTTGATTAGATTCGTCGGCTACCAATACCTCTCCATAAACGCCAAATGAAAAAGCTGTCTGTGCGACCAATCGACTCTTCATTCTGTGCATTTGTTAAAAGATTTGACAGCTATTGCTCAAATGTGATTCATAAATACATAAATCATAAACAGGGCAGGCATGACGTGTTCAAGCTCTGTTCATGCTGTTCATCGTTCTCTGAACGACAAAGAAAAAAGATCTCCTATTGGTAGAATTCAGCGAGCTGTCTCTGGTGCGTTTGCTTGAATTTACTAATTTGTATGTAAGTTAGGGCGGGAAACAAATACAAATGTATCTCGGTTATTACTTCTGTACAAAATCTATTACAAAACCCTATTTATACAGTGACAAGTTGTCCTTTTTTGGACATAGTTTGTGAGCTTTCTCTCTGACCAGACGGATGGATGGTTGATGTGTTGTGTAAATATTTATCATTAAAACGCATCACTCATCAAAACCATTTGTCGTCCTAGCAAGATGAGTTTTATGACACAGATTGCTTTACATTTTGCTGCTCCATTAACTCTTTGAAGACCGCAGCAGACTTGATCTATTTCAAGATATCTTTTCTGTTTCGAATGTGTCTCCTTAGGTTTCGCCCTCTTTGAATTTAAATTTCAAGCTTCTTCGTCCTTCTCTGGTGCATTTATTATAACATCCACTTAACTGTCGTAGATGAACCGACATGAACAAAAGGGTACATCTCCTCATGAATAATCTAGAAACAGAAGTCTTTTGTCTCCGATGTCCTTTGTTGTATTTCTGAATAAAGTGCATGGCATCCATCAGTGAACCAGTGAAGGAGAGAGAGAAAGACTCCCTGCAGCTATACCATGGCCGCTTTCTCATTAACTTCCTGTCGTCGTCAATACAGATACAGATATGTAGGTGGATGAGAGCAATATTATCTTCTGGTCTGCTTTAGGGGCAATTAAACCTCGCATTGTGGTGGAACACTAAATGTTACTTTCTCTCCTAGGGAAATTTCTGTATACACATTTAGTTTTCGATAAAGTCCTTGCAAGCACCCATGTGCTCGCACATTCGATATAAACTCTATAATAACGATATTGAAAAGGAGTCTGTATGAGAAGAAATAGAAAATTATACGAACTTTACGATGCAATAACTTTTCCACGAGGCTATAAAACGAAAACAATGAAAACTCAATCGTAAAGTTCAATGCTACCCACACAGAGGGAACATTTTAAAGAAGCAGATAGGTACTCTCGTGTTAGGAAATCTCTGCTTTTCGAAATTACGAATGCCTGAAGCAGCAGCTGTTATAATCAGCGATACTGAAGTTCAGAGGTGAACATATAGTTTAGACTGAGGAGGAGAGATCTAGATTCTGTGAGATGAAAGCGTTCAATCGAACATTTTGCTTGATGTAACTTCGAAAACGAAAGGAATTTTCATCTTTCCAAAAGAAGAAAACGAAATCGTTTTCAATGACGTTTTCGTTTTATTCCTGCTTGATTGTTTTTTACAGTTACAAAGATTTATTTTCGTTTCGTTTGACGTTTATGGACTTCTTTAATTATTTCCACAGTTCCAGTTGTGGGAGTTTTTCTTCTCTCGTTCAGAATGTATACCACTGACAATAAACTCGAGCGCGTCCACGTCCAGTGAGCTTTGTCGTATTTTGAAACATATTTAAGCGCTAGCTGTCAAATCACTTTACAAAAATACTCGTACACCGAATGATTGGTCGCATGAACAGTTTTTTTTTTCATTTGGCTTTTATTGGGTGGTTGTGGTAACAGACAAATCTAATCAAACATTGGGGATGTTCAATTAATAAGTCTGACAGCTGGCTGCCTGGATGTGCCTCGGTTTTGATTGGCCTAGATCGGTCACATAAACAACTTTTTTACCTGACGTTTATGGACGGGTAGCCGACGAATCTAGTTAAGACATTCGTGAGTAAGTGCTAAGTTGACAGCTAGCACATGTAGCTGACAAAGCAAAAGTGGCGTTACCAACCAATCTAGTTTTTGCATTCAGCGCACAACTATAGTAACGACCAATTTTGTCCACTAGGTTTTTAAATGTCTCCAGTATTTGCTATATTTCTTTAGTCTGCTGCTGTTTTCGTCGATCTAGCACATTTTATAAAAATCCATTTTACTTTTGCGTAGTTATCAGCATTTGTATTCAACTGTCAAACAATGCTGTTCTCAATTTATTTACTTCAGACTCCTCTGTCAATTTAATCACAGATCATAGAGTGCGCTCCGATCATGCTCTGAACGAAAAAAAGAAACACGAATTGAGGTCTAAAAACCAAGCCCAAATCAATAATATATTTTTCTACTTTTTAAATTCGTTAACTTTGCACCTGTTTAAGGAGACCTATGTGTAATACAAACGATTTGCTCTCCTGTCGCTGTAAATATTTGATGGCAATAGGTTCTTCTCCGAAGTCCAACCATGGGTGGACACTTAACTTCTTCAATGAACGTCTCCCCGTTTCGTGCTGTCAAAGGTAATACACCCAAAGATGCTCCATTAAATCATTAAAATCCTTGCCTGCAGCACTTAACTATAAATACGACCCACTTTGTAGTAATTGCATACAAAATTCTTCTTTTCTGGTGCTTAAATCACTGCAAGAAGTCCCCATGCCTTCATTATTCCACCTGGCAGCGACTGGCAACAGTCCTTAATGTGTCGCTGCGATATTATACTCCTATTGCATTATTAATATGTCCCTTGTTTAAAGCTCTGCATTTAAAAGCAACTCTGCTTGTGGTACGTACGTGCTTTGGTGTCCTTTAACGAAAACAAAAATCGACTGCACAAAAATCGTTTTATAACAATGTGGAGTTGAAAAATGCAAAAACTGTACAGTTGAACCGGAAACAGTAGACGGAAGGGGGTAGTTTGTGCAAAGGAAGAGTCCACACGTGATTCGCGTGTCATTAAGGTACTTAAAACTTAACTTAATGATTTGTTGGCGTAAATTCCTACATTTCGATATAAATAGAACGCGATGGCTTTAAAACACTGGCGGCTTCATTTCACAACAAGTACTGGAATGTCCACAATCTGGGGGGTTGCGCTGGGGAATTTAATTTCCTTCTTCAACACTGTCTCTGCGATGCTCCTATATTATCCAACCAATTCCAGATGTCACTGTCGACGAAATTAAATTCGCCTTGGGACAGTGTTTTTTTTTTCGAAGCGAATACAAATTTTTGTTGTTAACTACTAAACAAGGACTGCTTTCGTACATGTTTTGGAAGAAGAAAATTTATTAAAAGAACGTCTGAGAGACCCCTACAAAGTACGCTAATTAGAAAAATACAGAAAATTGTGGTCGGACAAAATTCGTACGCCCGCCGGGTAAACTAGTTATAGCATGGGGCCAATGCCAATGGGGCTGTGCCATCGTCCTGATGTACAATTGAGGAGAGATAATATTATGTGTGTGTTATATTTTACAGCATCTGGCATTAGAAAAATTCAATTTAAAGAAGTTGCTACAATCTCTAATTGGTTTGATAAAAGGACAGTGCTGCCAAGTGTTCTGTTTGCTCAAGTCGAAATGGGGCTTCGGGTGTGGGCGATGTTATTACTGAACAAAAACTTTTTTAAATCTGCGCAGAAAGTCAATGAATCGACAGAACATTTTACTGAAACAATCCCAAAATGGAGTGCACGAGTGGATCGCTCATAAGGCTCTCATTCTACTGAAGTCCAGTATACCGTTGAACTTTCCGTCTGCAATGGATTCCATTTTATTTAAGCGGAGCGGTTTGAGGAACACTGTGCTTCTTTGTGAATAGGCCTAGCTCTGTTTTACCTCACGATCACGACCCTCTTTCAGCAACTTTATAAGTTTTAATACCAGCAACAAACATTTTGGTGGTACATTTTCATGACCGTTTAAAAATAAAACAAAGAAAATCCATTGTGGCCAACTCACTTCTACTATATTCGCGACCACTTTTCGTCGTTTCATGTTATGCAAATTAATCATTTTCTATGACAACCTTGACGAAGCACTTTGTTCAGTAACGAACAGCGAGGACACTCCTTAAGTCCATTAGAATTGAATATTTAATAAGCACAATAAAGCTTGCCAAAGTCTTCAAATTAAAATAACAGCTTAAAATTCGTTGTTGAATTTAAATCTTCTTCCGGACCTCTTATGCCGCTAATGGAATGTCATAACAGAATCAGTTCAGAATACGCCTGAAGCGAGTGTTGGAATTTCTATCATTGAATACATTATTAGCCAGACGTCCGCACCCGCATACGCACCATAAAACATCCCTCTTCAGCCACCATTCGTGCACGGCACGCTATTGATTGAATCGGGCTAAAACCCCCACCAAGAGAGTATGCCAAATCTGAAATTATAATTCAATAGGCGGTTGAAAATTGATAAACTTTATCTTCACTTCGGCGATCGATGTAATTGAATTACTACTGGTGAGAGTAAGGCGACTACAGCGGGTTTATTTATTTATTAATGCAATAATCTTTGAATCTTATAACAGAAGCCAGGGTTTTAATTTGATTATTAAAAAAAAAAAATACGGCCCGATGATGTTCGCCGGTGTAAATGGGGAATTAAAATTTGTTAATTGCATCCATTAATAGACAAAAGGCGTGCTTTTTGAGCTTCGATCTCAGCAAAGCATAGTAAAGTAGGATTTTCACGCAATTGAAATAAATACTAGACATGAAACCAAGAACATTTATGCTAACCCACCATCAACATGTTCGTTTTAGTGAGCATTTACGACAGCAAAGCGAACGAATAAACCTCATTAAAACAATTTAGACCAAATTTAAATTTATTCAAACCGTTATTAATTATGTCGAAAATTAAACGAGTTTTTGACTCGTTTTTCATGCGTTTTTGACACGTTTGTTCACTAGGTTTTCTAAGCGTCTTTATTGCGTTTTTTCTCACTTATTTTGACGCGTTTTTCACACGTTTTTTGACACGCCTTCCACGCGTTTTTTTGACGCATTTCTTGTCGTGTTTTTGAAACGTTTTCGACGCGTTTTTTTACGCGCTATGGAACATTTACTAAAACTTTTTTATTGTTGCAGAATTTTAAGCAGAATTTTGAAAAGAGGATCTTAACCCATCCAGAATTTTGACCCCAACCATCTATACTTCTGTCGGATTGGAATCTCAATTTTTGCATGGACTAAAATGGAAAAAAAAACACGGGGCCTCCAATTTTAAGATAATGCTACTCGTATATAGAGATAATACGACTTCGAAGTGGAAAGGCAGCTACAAGCTGTTTTCCCGAAAAACTCATAAAGTCACGCGCATATGCTTATTTCTTTTCTAGTAATTGAGTTCATGAATGGGACCTTAATGCAAGAATGCGCTTTTCCGAAATGTGTATTACACTATTTCTTTTTTTATATCAATCGAAGCCTTAACAAAAACCAAACAAGTTCAATACGAAAACAGTATCAATTGAACTTTAGGCGTGTTTTTTGAGCTTCGATCTCAGCAAAGCAAAGTAAAGTAGGATTTTAACCACGCGGTAACAACAACTCTACTGTAAGTCTCGAAGTGTCAAGTAGAGCGTAGTTGTTGTAATTGCGTGCTGAAAATCATACTTTACTTTACTTTGCTTTGCTGAGATCGGAGCTAAAAAAACAGGCCTTTTGAACAGCGCGGTGCCCATGTTACGTCTCAGTCCGTGCTTCCTCGATAAATCCGAGGGAAGAGTACTGAGCGGAGAGCCGAAATAAATTAAAGACAATTTGTTCCTTTTATTTTAACTGCAGAGCCCGCTGTCTATAGCTGGGCTGCGACTCTGAGTTTGTTTATTAAAATTCAAAATATAAGTCGTTTAATTGTTTTAAAGAAACAGCTGTCTTCAGCTGGCTGCAACCTTGTAGTTTCAGTGTTTTAATTAGCTCTGCCTTGCTTCCAAAATTCTCAGTCCTTTTATACTACTTTCCTAGTTCATCCATGTTCATTTGCGTTCCCCTCCAACATACATTCTTTCGCATTTCTGGGAAATGCGTTGCTTAACCATGCTGATGCAGTTCTTCATACCTTCGCAACCCAAAATACCATCGATGTCGCAACAAGTCATTGGCGTTTTGCCCTAGCTGCGCATAGTGCATTATCAGCATATGTGTGTCAGAATTACCAGCATGTCATTCACACTTCGCCTTAGTTACACACAGTGCGACATCAGCATATGTGTACAGAACTGAAGTGGAGTTCCCTTGCTGTCCCATTACTCATATTGTTTATGGGCTCTGTCGGCGATATGTGTGATATGCTTTGACATTGACCTAGTGAGGCGACTTGTTGGAAATATTGAAGAGTATGCATTTTTGGTATGCGGTAATATGGTAATATGGTTCTGCAAGCAGTTGTGGTTGGCAAATAGGAAGTGTATGGGAATAGGTGAAACGCAGATGAACAGGTGGTGCGGGGTACTACACCCATTGCCCATAAAGGCAAAAGTCAGACATGAATTCAAATTACAAAAACAACAATGTAAAAACGGGTTTTAGGGGGATGGAGAGATATCCATCACTTTCATGGTTAAAAAGAAAAAAAAACTTAAACAGTGGTGCTGGTGAATCGGCCCGAACTTAGCATAACAACATGTTCGAATGCAACACTATCCACAAAAGGTGAGCGATGCGAATATTGGCAATTGCGAAGTTCAGATGTAGATGACGGTTCTTCAACTGTCCCCCTGTAAGCTCCATCTACATCTCAACCCTGCAATTGACAGCCAATACTCGCAGCACTCACCTTGTTGAATGTATTGTGTTGCGACGAGCGAGTCAGTTGGTCCGCCAAGTTCGAGAGGGGTTGTTTGTTGGAAGTAATGCTTGCTTGTGGATTTTGGAATGAATGGTATGTTGGGTTGGGGAAGAGTGGTAGGTAGGAATGCTTTGTGTTGTGAATACTATAAGGGTGTGAAATGGTTTATGTTTATGAATGCAGTTATGAGCATGAGATTGCAAGGAAATATTTAATTGTGAATGGGTGTTGGTTTGGGCTGGAACTGCCAGGTTGGTATATGAAGTAGGAAGAATTGCTTCGTGTTAAATACCTACATACTTTGGTTTTTCTGTGATTTATTTAATATAGGTACTCATTGAGCAATGATTGGTAGAGATGTAGATGGCCTTAGGGGGCCCATTTGCCTTTGGATGAGTTATATCCGCCCATTTCATCGTGGAGCTCCTGATTCAGTAAATTTCTAAGTCAATCATGCATAATTGAGCGGTATTCGTTTCTAGTAGTAAAGTCACGATGCAGGACTTTCTTAAAATTATTGACCATATTCTCTCAAGTCTGTAGAAAATGTCTGAGTTTGGATTGACAAACTTGAATTTCCCTAACTAAGAAGGGAAGGATTAATATCTTTATAAATCGTGATTTTCGTGATTTTAGTGTTCTTTCTGGAGCTACTGAAGTGTTGTGATAGGCAACCGCGTTACATTTCAAACGTATTTATTTATACAAAAAACCGAAGAAGGAATGGGTACATTCAAGAATCTAGCGATCTTAAGTCGACTAGATTGGTCTGAATAAGATGTAACCTGAACGCAAAAAGTAGATTTGTCGGAAACGTCACTTTTGCTACCTCAGCCTCATATGCGAACTGTCAACTTAGTACTGAAAAAGCTGCTCATATGACCGATTTCAGCAAATCAGAACTGGGACACAGACAGCTGTCAGACTTACAAAACTAGATACTTGAACGTCCTCAATTAATTCACCAGGATGGCCGGATTTCATTCAAAATCGGACCCTAAAAAGACATTTAGCGAGATATCATCCCAAATTGTGATAAAAAGCCAAAACCCAGATAACTAACCAGCACTTAATCAAACACTTGCGTAATTTCAAACTGACTCGGAGGAGGTGGGATTGATTTTTGTACTTTACTTTGGCTAAGAAAGGATGTTTGTTTGAAGTCGAACAACAAATAAGTATGTACAAACAAAAATTGAACAATCCTTAAAATTTTTTATTTCTGTTGGTTTATGGGTTGGAATCTTAATTTTTGCATAGACAAAGTGGTAAAAACCGGGGCGTCCAAGAAAATAAACTCCGGATTAACTTACCTAAGTGTTTTAATGAACCAGGAAAGTTTTCGATTTATTACCTGGTGAATCGGCGCCTTATTCATTTTGAAATGCACATCTCGATTGTCGACGTTTTGCGAATAGTTTAATGCACAAACCGATTCAATATTCCCCTTACTGATACTACTGCTCCTTGCGAGGATAATTGTAACTTCAGTTACATTTTGATTCCATCCCCCTGTCAACCATAGTCACGAACCAGAATAACACAAAACAGCTGTGCCCTGACGTTTCACTTTTGTCAACACGCCAAGAATTTAATAGGTATCTCGCTGCTAGCTTCACCACATTTCTCTTTGCTAACCGAATTCTAGCGTGTGATCCATAGTTCAGTGCCGTGCGTAGCTAATGATTTTAAAGAAAGTTCTCGGTTAGTAAATTGTTTATAAACGACTTGTAAAAAATACGCTGCTAGCGCCAACGAAATGTTCCGACGCACATTCAAAGTCACCTACCGTCCTATGAAAAATAACTTTATTTTGCTGCCGGACAATTACTTCCAACTTGTAAACACCTACGTGAGTCCGAAGTGCCATGCGATTAGATTACCTCATAGATTATTTAGTTGCTGAGAGATTTACTGAACAGCATCACCACATTACATAAGCAGTAATCGAGTTATTTTCGGTGAATATTCCAGGACAACGGCTGCATCAGTCTCACATTCGGAAACTACTGCCACTATGCAACATGGGTGCCGCATGCGGGCAGCGTCAAAGACACCGAAATTGGGATCAATGCCAGGGTTGCAAAGGAAATGGGTGAGTTCTTTCCCATGTATATTTGTTGGCATTTTAATGATGAAATACATTTGACCATTCGCAACATTTCACGTCGGCTTGCGTTGCTCTAGGTCTCAAGGAAAACGATCTGGTTAAAGTGGCTCTGGTGGACGATGTGCAGTTGCTAAAGAATGTATATGTGACACCTGTGTCGTCAAAAGACTGGGAAATTATTGTATGTCATGTTAAGTACTTCGATGATTGTTTTAGGTATAACAAATATTTTTCTGTAGGAGCTCAGTAGCGAAAAGATCCAGGGAAGCGTGTTGGATCAAACCAAGATAATAAACTCAACCCAGATGCTAGTCATATGGATCAACAAATCTATGCTGGTCACTATGACTGTTGGTAAGTGGAACAAATATTGCCTGATAGAAAGGACACTTTATGTCTCATTGTTTCAGATCGCGTGCGACCCAACATCTCCTACGGTCGTATTAATCACACCACCGAGCTGATTATAGCACCAAAAGTGGAATCGTACAGTAACGGTACGAATGGTAGTTACCACTCGAATGGGCTGGCCAAAAGCCAAACAGTTTCCTCTGTGGTCAGCTCGGACTCGAATTTGTCCCGCTCAACAACAGTCAGCAGCATAAAAAGCCTACAACGAAATGACTCTGTGGCTAAAATAAATCGCCTGGACAAAATGCAAAGACTGATCAGAGATCTCAAAAGGGAAAACAGTCGAGCATTCGAGTTTCGTGTTATATCGGGCAAATGGGAGCCCAACACTCAAATCTCGGATATATTTGTCACGAAGAACAATCTGCCAGAGTTTATGGATCTAGAGCAGGTCTTCAGTTTACACACCGCTGATGATAATGAATACTTTGTCACTGTGAAAGTGGTCGGCGAGGGTGACAATTTCCCAAACAACATTCACCAAACAATCGAAATCAATGAGAATCTGCTGCAGCTGTTAAAGATCCGCGAGCTCGAAAAGGTTACTCTACACCCGAAACACATGGTAATGAACTTTTGCGAAAAGATTGAACTGTTCGCCCATAAGAAGACACACTACAAGATTGTTGAGAACGCATTCAAGCGCTTTGTCATCGAAAAGACAAAGCTATCTCCCCTGCTCCTGAATCAAGATGAAGTTGTGAAACTGGAGGAGGATTTGGTTGTTACGCTGCTCATAAGTCCTGTACATTTTCGGTATTGCCTTGTGGACTCTTCCCTGTTGAAAGAATGCAAAGTGTATGCAGCTGACATTACGAAGAACGCTGGCGAGATTTTAGACACAGACTTTAAGGAAGATAAAGTGTTGAGCGTAAAAGATCTAATTCAGCTGCCACAGTTCGATGTTATTGTGGATCAATTGGTAGAGCAGTTGAAAATGAATTTATGCTTGGATCAGAGAAACTCGGTGCTCAGGCAGGGGAATGTACTAATTGCAGGTAGGTTATACTATATACAGCCACTCCTTGCTCTTGATCTCATTCTTGCTTTCCTCCAGGTCATTCGGGTTCTGGCAAGTCAGTTATTGTGGAACGAGTCATAGACCAGCTGGTGAAGAAGCCATTCTCGTGTTCCTATGACATTTTCTACAGTACACGCAGCAAGGGAAGGAAGGTGAGTTTTACAAGCAATAATAGAGCTCTGCATACTCTACACCGATCTGCTAATTTATGCTCTACAGAATATATTTATCTATTTTGGTTGGGACAAACAAAATGTGAACTTGTTGGGTATGGCGTTCACAATCAATGTAACAAATTTCAGAGTCAATGTTTAGATTGTATAACAGCCGAACACGGGAGAGTTACTGCGTTTTCTATAACAAAACCGAAAAGTTGTGTTTCATAGCCCAGAGTAAGCGGCACCTAAGGAATACACTGCTCTGCGTACATTCTCTATCGATAACAAGTCCTTTCAATCAGTTTGTGTTGCATATATCGTGCGTTTGAGTTTTGTGCATTTGGCAAGAGCGTTTAAGTAGCCGTACCATTCAATCTACTACAAGAAATCAAATTATTTAAGTAGCCTAACACAGGAGCGCAGCACTGAAACAGCTCAGCATAGCCTACTAGATCTAAAAGCTGTGAATTAAGCGCAGAGTTTCGCTGAATGCTCGAAATGATTCTATTCTAATTGTGCCCTAAAAATACTGCTTTAGGCAATATCTCTCTGCTCTGTCCAGAGGCTCAGCTACAAGAACACCCACTGAGCTAAAAAGTTCCTTCAGATAAGTATGCACCAGCAATCATCCAATTTTAGTGTATTAAACCCAGAGGAATCCAAACCGGGATCGGCAGAAAGACTGTTGATTAATGCCAATCACGGTAAGCCACGAGTCGTTCAAAAAACCTACCTAGTTATCTGAAGAAACCTTTTTAAACATCCTGTAAGTAGACCCCCTCCCGTACGACTTTTTCCAATGTGACCCAAGCTCTTGATTTGTGTGGAACACATAGTTCCTATTCCTATTTAGATTTTAAACTTTGTGACTTTAATGATCAAATAAATAGTAAGTTATTGAAAAATCTAAAACATATGTGTTGCTTTTGTGTCCTTTATATATTTCATATAATTTAGAATTAATTTTGTTGTAAATTGCAAAATGCCGGAAAAATGTGCCTCCCCAGCAGGTAAAGGACGGCTCGATGTTGAAATGGAATAAAACAAGCTGTTCTGTGCTAAAGAACTTGTTTATTATTTTATTTGAAAGGCTCAAGTATGCCTTTACGTAAGGAGCAAACCATCGTTCAAATATGTCCCGCGCGGCTTCCCACGTTGACACGTATCTGAGTGCTTCAATGACTCCGACTAAATTTAAGCGATAGCATTGGTTATGTTCGCTTTTAGGGGAAGGGTCGATTGGGCTTTTTGGCATAGAACTGCGACTTCAGGAAACCCCACATAAGTAAAAGTCTATCCCGGGACTGTGGGGCCCGTGGCCTCGTCCTTTTGGGAACCACATGCCGTCTTCCTCCATTTTGTTCAAAAGAAATCGGTTGGCATTACTCTACGTTGATGCTGATGCCCTTCTTAATATTTATAAAAAAATTGCGGACCTAAAACACCCTAACTAACTCTTTGTAGATGCATTGTCACCTGATGAGCCTCGTGTGGTTTGGCGCCGTCCCATATACGGCAATTTTCCTTGTTAGCAAAGTCCCTTCATCCACTAAACGCTCCAAAGCCCAGTCAGCGAACAAACAGACTTGACGTTGGTCATTCTATAAGTTCCTGGATCTTGTATGGGTGTAGGCCAAAGTCCTTATTTGGAAATTGGCCAAGTTGAAGTCTGCGAAAGGCCGACTTCTTGAGTGCCTCGGTCTCTCCTCTACAATGTTACGGATCGCGGCTATGTTCTCGGCCAATCTGTCGTTCCTTTGACTTGCGTTGGTTGATTGTGTGCCACACCGGTTGCCTCGAACTTCCCGCCAAACGTTGGCGAGTCGACTTGAAGGGCCAACGCGTCTGCCATAAAATGGGCGCAACGTTTTCACTAAAGAACACTCATTTTTGTAATAAAGTTTGGACTTGCTGCTCAATCCCATAACTTGCCATGGTGCTTCTGATTTGACATCAGTGACAGACGCCACCAAAAGAACATGGCCGTCACAGGCTGCCTACATCGCTCCGTCCCAATTAGACAACGAAAGTGTAGAAAAGTAAAGGTAGCGATCATAAACTAAGAATTAAATAGACCGTCAGCTTAGTTTATGGAAGCGATTAGAGTAGTTGACCGATTAAAAGTTCCGACCCAAATGAAGCTTCTCAAAAGAGGTCTTCCGTCCATTATTTGGTCCCCTTTCAAAACGAAATGCGTAATAGGATCTTATAAAAGATTTTCTTTTCCAGACAGAATCGATTCAGAAAGACCTGCGGCAAATTTTTACAACCTGCCTTCAGAACGCACCGGCAATTGTCATCTTGGAAAACTTGGACGTACTTGCACATTCAACAGGCGATCAGCCGACGCAAGACGGCGAATACTTCAATCGTATCGCAGACATCGTACAGCATTTAATTGTAGAGTACACATCTGGCAATCCAATCGCAGTAATCGCTACAGTTTCAAGCTTAAAAGCCCTCAATCGTCGTCTCTATTCGCCGAGAGGTCGCCATCTATTTCAAACGATCGCCAAAGTGCCAAGTCTGGAACGCATGGATAGAGAAATCATTCTCAAAGAACTTTGTAGTCATATTGATGCGGAAAAACTAGATCTATCAAGGTTTGCAAACCTTACTGAGGGCTACAACAAGGGCGATCTAGTGCAGTTCGTAGAGAGGGCTATTTTCTACGCTTACAGATTAAGTGAGTACCTTCTCCGCTGTGAAGAAGTCTTTTCCCTGAAACGGTAAATCGTGTTTGCAGGTAAAACGAATCCCATATTGACAAACGAACATTTGGCCAAGTCTTTGGAGAGCACCAACACCTACTGCCTACATGGTATTGTTAGTCATAAGAGTGCGGCAGCTGTTACGGATGTCGGCGTTAAAGTCGAAGAGATATCTGGCTTAGAACCAGTTGTCACAGTACTCGAAGAGGTTCTCATGTGGCCTTCAACGGTGAGTGTGTATTTTTCCCGCAACATTTGCAGTTATTTGATATTTTATTTCAGTACCCAAAAATATTCAGCGACTCACCGCTGCGCAATCAGGCTGGTGTGCTTTTGTTTGGTCCTCCCGGCACAGGAAAGACTTATCTGGTCTCACAGATAGCTCATTCGTGGAATCTGCGAACGATTTCGGTGAAAGGACCTGAACTGTTGGCTAAGTACATCGGCCAGAGCGAGGAGAATGTTAGGAATCTCTTTAGTCGGTGAGTAGTCTTCTAGCATCATCTTTGATTTTGATTAAATTGTCTTGGTCTTCCGATTTCAGTGCTCGCAGTGCCAAGCCTTGTGTTCTGTTCTTCGATGAGTTTGACAGTTTGGCGCCAAAACGTGGCCACGATTCGACAGGCGTAACAGACCGTGTTGTAAATCAACTCCTTACCGAATTGGATGGCGTCGAGGGCTTACAAGGTGTCACAGTGATTGCGGCAACATCTCGACCTGAACTACTAGATCCTGCGCTCCTTCGATCGGGGAGAATCGACCGATTGGTCGAGTGTATGCTACCGGACACTGCGGCGAGATTGGGCATATTTAAGGCTCTGTCGCAGACACTGTTCCTAGATAAAAATGTTGATTTGGGACGCCTTGCATCGAAGACTCAAAACTACACCGGAGCGGATATTCAAAGCATTTTGACATCCGCGAACATGGCGGCTGTCAAAGAGACATTGGCCAAATGTGGTCATGAGGTGAGTTTTCTTTTTGTATATATCTCGATTTATCTATATTTATATACAAAAAAAAAGACGAAAATCTATCAATCATGCTGCTGTCCATATTCTTAGACGTAGAAACCTAGTATCGAGGTTCGTTGCGTGCTCAAGTCGCTTGATAAGAAGGGTTGAAAAGGGCCACATGAACCATTATGGACCTCAAATCAATTATGCTTTCAATTATTATACGAACATCTTTTATAAGCGACTTTGAGCCCAAGCGCGACTCTCCTCTCTTTGTAGTATGATAATACTAAACTTGAAACGAGCAGGTAGGACTAAAGTCCACCTTCGACCTTTCGACTGCTGCAGGCATACGCTCCTTTATGTATATAGTGACGATATCGTTTACCTTTCCTGGTCCCGTTTCAAACGTAGTAGCCAGAACAACCACAACAAACATCGTCCTTTACCTTTCCACTCATACACAACTCGACAGCAGAGCATGGATGAAGTTTAATTAAAGATTACCAGCACCAGATACAAGGCGATGAAATCGTTTTGTGTATTAATCCTCTCCCACTGGCAGCAAGAGGGTTAAAAAGCTATCGTCATTAAGTGAAAACAAATTGAATCTTTTGATGGGGGTGCAGAGTACAGATGTTGGCATATTGTGTACCTGTACTTTTGACTTGTGTCATTTCCCTTTGTTTAATTGAACGTAAAGCCGTTACATCAATGTGATAATGATTTAATCATATATTCTTGTTTCTCTTTTCTAGGACTTGCCAGACAAGATTGTGGTAACACATGAACATTTAATTGAAGCTTACAAAACTACGCGACCATCACTTAGTCCGTCGGATGTATCAAGATATCGTTCTATGTAAGATAGGCGAACTATTCGCCCAGACCCAGTTACTAATGGCGTATTAAATTTTTCAGCTACGCTCGCTTTACAAATAAGGAAAAGTCTTCGAGAGATTTTGTGGCTAAAAGAGCCACATTGGCTTGAGGACGTATCTAGACATTTTCATAATGTTGCGGCCACACTAGTTGTTTTTATGCATCTTTTGATGTAATAATTTACGAGGGAATGGAATGAAGCGGATACACCGTACCTACTTCGCTTCTATTGTGTGCTGGATATGAATTTATTTTCAATATGCTTTTGTATTGTCTACAGGCTCTCAGTTGAGAGATAGGTTTTAGTGTATTTATTTTTTTTTGAAGCAAACAGTAAAGAAAATATAGTATTTATATTTTTGGAAAAAGTTGTTAACCTTTTTTTGTTGGTTCCGTAATGGAATGCATCGAAATGAAACACAACATGAAACAGCAGCCAAAGCAGAGTTTTGCGCGGTTTTGTTTCATTTATTCTACTTCGAAAACTAACGGTAAGTACATAGAAATGTACATCTGATATAAAATTTTCTCGAAAACGGCTAAAAATGTTGACATTAACAGCTCATTTGAGCTTATGTCCCTTAGACGTAGGTAAGAGGGGAGTTTACTCATTTTTCAGTTGAATTTACGAATAACGGCACCGGAAATGGGCTATATCACTTATCTAAAAATGAAAATGGCGTTCCTACTCCAGTTTTTTTGCCAAATCTTAAAATTTTCATTCTCATTGTTTAATCGAAAAGAGTAATTAGAGTACGCTCCTACATAAGCAACTGGCTTATAGCTATTGCCTGCATGTCCTACCACGCAATACTAATATTTGTAAATATTTAGTGTCCAGGATAGATTTTACGAACTCACAATCACAATGGCGGAATTTTCCATATGAAACTATACCCAGTGTGAAGGTTAAAATGATTTTTAGTAAGTCCCAATGTGCGCCTACTGCAGATAGAAATTTGCAGTCTGAATGAAGGCTCTCATCAATATTTATAAAATATCTCTCGCCTTAACGTACTAAATATATCACAAATTGCTTAAGCCTTGTGTCCTGCTCGCACCAAATTTTAGTCTCCACTGCGTTTCTCTACACCAAAGATAAATGTTCCCTTTTCTTCGTGTCCCATAAATTCCTATTTGGAATAAAGGCAAGAAACAGCTGATTTGCAAAAGATGTAAGATTATTTGAAGCTTAAAAAAACGAATTTTCCATTAACACTATAAAAGGGTTTCTTGGCTTTTTTTCACAATTAATGTTCTCTGCGGTTTCCTCCAAAAAAATCCGTAGTAAACGCAACACAAACTTCTTCCTCCTTTTTTACGTCAAAATTTAACTTCGATTTAATGTACCGGACATTTATTTCACGAACTAAATGAGTGGAGACTTGTCATCGGCCCATCTATATAAAGTTAAGAATTTACCGTGCGAATAGAATACTGCTTTGCTAAACTGCCTCACTAAATTATATCATAGACATTTTTGTATGGGAGATAAAATTAAGCGCGCAGGATACTACGCTCTAAAGTTGAATCGCACATGACACTTGGAAGCCAATTTTTGTATTCCGAGTCTACCTACAAGCCACAGCCGAGGTGTATCGAAGTTTCATCGAAACCATCGGAAATCCGATTTCTATTAAGCAAAAAGAAGTTTTCGCTAACACCTATGAGTTTTGGAATTTTACGCCCTAATCACGTAACTTTTAAGACGGTTCCTGTCCAAACTATATACCTCCAAAATTAGCAACTAACTGCAAAATTGAGAGTTTGGGAGCTTCGCTTCGTTTCCAACACAAAATGCATACAAAACTTACGATATCTAATCAAAAAAAACAAAATCTGAAAGCAACTTATTGTAATCATCGAAAATTCAAAAACGATATCGCCCAGATCATTGTCTTACGTGATCTGACCCCTAATTGATCGGTTTCAGTTTAAAAAATGAAAGAAAAACTACTCCCTGCGCCACCTCGTCGGACAAACATCCACACTCTCCCTGAGATCGAGCATGCTCCACTCCACAAAAACACTCTGGTCAATAGGTATACCCAGGATTGTCTGGACATTTTAGCTCTATCTGTTTGGTGTTTGAGGACAACCTCAATGACGGCTCAAATGCAATAGTTCTTCCGTCATGCTTTATTCTTGCAGTTCTTTTTCTTTAACACTGCATTAATTTAATTTTGAATGTCCATTTTCCGAGGAACACAATCATTTCGAACGTCCGCAGAGGAAGATTCTATTATCCCCGACTATAATTCCACCGACTCATTTTCTTTCGAATTCGATTTGCGCATTCCACTATTCAGCGAAGAGTTAATAACACAATAAAGGATGCTATCGGCACTTTGTGGCCGCCATTTAAGAAAAAAACAAAAAAAGAAAAGCCACAAAATAACATCCTTCACTTCGGCAAAATGGAAATGATAAAAAAAAAACGAAAATGGCGAACAGGAGCAGAAAACAACGACAATAACAAGCTGGCACAAATGAAAATAGAAAAAAAATATGTCCCACAGCATTGCAATGAAATTACCCATTCTATTTGTTCCGCCTCCATCGCACGAGTGTGAAAAAGCTGCTGTTGTATATCAATCCATATAAATATATACACAAACAGATTCAGGCCAGGCATGGCCATGAACATGGCTGTAACAAACGACCGTCAACTATTGTAAGAACAAGCGAAAGGGGAAATCTCACTCGGATATACAAAATGCAATCCGTTTTCCATACCTAAATGAAAAATACCGCAGGGAAAATCTATAGACGTCAGTTGGAAAACGTAAAAAATCGGTTTAACTTTGTGCCGCAAGGATCGAGTAGATACTTGTAATGTATTTCGGTAATTGGCTATGAATGCAAATCGATCCGGTGACTATATTTTAATGCTAGATAGTTGATTCACTTTTGAAACTGCAAAAAAAAAATGTACCTCAATTAACTATATTAATAAATGACTTGTACCATGTACCTATCTGTAAATTTGCTAGTTTTTATTTTATTTATTTTATTTATTACTGGGGACGTTCGGATTTCTAGTTACGTAAGTCTGACAGCTGATGACTGACTTTATGTACATATTTCTTTTTTTTATTGGCTTGGATTGGTGACGTGAATAGTTTTTCAGTAGTTGACGTTTATGAAGGGTAACCCACAAATCTAGTCATGAAAATCCTGCCTGGCTACTCAGTTGAGTGTCAAAAATCAAAATAAACCACAAGAATATAAAAACAATTCAAGTTGACTAGTCAACGCGTTGGTATACATAGTCCAGACAAATCTAGTTGACGTCTTATATGAACTAGGTTTCCCAATGTCCCCATTTACCAATAAAATATTGGTGACGTTCAAGTCTCTAGTTTAGTAAGTCTGAGAGCTTACACTGGCTTGATGTATTTCACTTTTGATTGGTTTAGATCGGTCAGATGGGCATCTGTTTCAGTTGACGCGTAGCCGACGAATCTAGTCAAGAAATTCGTGACTACTAAGTTGACAGTTCGTATACGTGACTGATGTAGGAAAATAGACGTTCACGACCAATTTATTTCTTGCGTTCAGGTAACATTTAGTCCAGTCAAATCTAGCCGACTGAAGATTCTTGAATGTTACCATTGACTTGTAGAAAAATTGAGTGTTTTCGACTTTTACAGCCAACAAAAGTCCATCAGAGACGACGCAACGTATGTAAGAGGTTTGTCGCTTCATTTGTCAGTTTGCGGTATTAACCCCAACAAATAACTCTTATCGAAATATCAGAAAAGCAATTGGCTGTCGATGATTTTCCCAAAAACTGTGCCGTAGGGTGTATAGCTGTCAAAAGTAAGTGACATAACGCGGTACAATGTTATGCGCTATATGTCTTTGGAGAATTTTTTCGAAAGTAGTATCGGAACGGATATCTCTAATGGAATTTCTCCGACTTTTACGAAATCCGTTCCGATCGGAAATCTCTATTGCGGCGAATCAATCTATCGATGGATCGATTTTTCAATAAGATTTTGACAGCATTCTAACTTTTTACTACCGATATTTGAGGTAGGTACAACAAACCATAGCGGTAACACGAGCGCCCAATTCCCCACTTCATTCTTGCCAAAAGTTCTCCTTTGAACAGCAGCGTCGGCGCGAGGAATAATCAACAAGTATTTTTCCAAAAATCAAAGAAGTCGCACAGTCAGCGTCAATACAGCTTTTACATTGCGGCTTTGCAAGATCTTTTGGGTTTTAATCTTGAGAAGTTGTGCCAAACAGTTGTTGGTGAAATATTCACTGGAAAAACTGGCATTCGCGCAGGCCCGAATTGTCACCAATGTTAGTTTTTCTTAAGGACAAAACCTCTGGATCAAGGCCGAATATCCAAGTAAAAATGAAGATTTGTCCAATGAACTGCTAAGGTAAATGAATACCAATATTTAAAGCTTTGCTAACGAGAGTGTCCCGCGCTCAAAAATTGTCTCCAACCGAAAAAAATCGTTATAATTTACCATGCTTTTGTTGAAAAAGAAAACGAGTATTCGTTGTTAAGATCTACCGAGATAAAAACGTTAAAACAAAATTTATCAGTTTGTTATCAAAGTTCATCAAGATTAATATCAAGCAAAAACTTTTATTTTGGTTTTTACGACCGTGAAAACTTGGAGGGGAAATTGATAAATCAGTTGCTTTTAACCGAGTGCCCTTAAAAAAGTTGACTGTGTTATTTCTAATCCTCTAAAAATGTAGGAGTGCCTTTTTATAATCATTTTTAATACCTCCCTCGGCTACAAGTCACTAATTTACTAGTACGCAACTGATATTAATTCCCAAGCATCTCCGACTTACTTACCCTTAGTAGATAAAATATACCTCCTAAACTAGCTGCACGACCTCAACTATCTGTTGCATTAAAAACCAACCCTTAGGTTGTCGGAGTAAAAAGCATCACCAAACAAATCTGCCTAAATCGTTAGCAATCAAATCCAATGACCTGAACGTGCAAAAAGTCAACAAATTTAACAATCATCGCCCTCTCTAAGTGCACCCTTTGTTGACACCCAAATTGAGACATTGTTTCTGATCGTCAACTACCAGCCGCCAACCTACTCGTTCTCAAGAGACTACAATTAAACTACCGAACAATGTTAATGCTGTGAAGGGTGGCGGGGGTGGGTTTGGGTTTGGGTTTGGTGCGACATTAAATAATATTCTATAAAACATTGTTGCTTGGTGGCGCATCCAATCGACATCAGTGTGTCACGAGTAAACAAGTAATAAATTTGATCGGCAAATCTAATAGTAGGTATGTAACCGTAAAGTCAGCACCATGGCCACTGTGGCCTTAGGGGCATTATTAAGGGTGGAAGGCAGTTGTTTATGAATATCCCACTTCGTGTTGCATTGCAACGAGGGTGAAACACCCTTAGTGAGATTATAGCATGCGTTTTCAAATCGCGAAACTAAATCAAATTGTTTGAAAGCCGATTCCGCGAACAACAATTATTCCACATCTCTGCAGCTACAGCCCCCGTCTACACCATAGCCCGTAATGCAAATTGCATTACGATTTGTAAAATTACCTATTTTGGGTTTTGGCGAAATCCACTTAGTATAGGGGATGTGGTGTGCGTGGTGTAATTCCGAGGTGTTTTATTTTTGCCGTTTACGCTCTTGTTTAACAAAAAATATTTATATTTTCTATTTTAGTAACAATGGGGTCCAATCAGGGGGACTGGGAATACATTTTCAGTTCGGATGAAAAATCATGGCCGTGCGCAGCAATTTCTCATCAATATCGTGCAATCACACATCCAACGGTGTAATGAATGCGATCGAATTCGCATTACGGGAAAGTGCCATTGCAATATTTAGCATTTTTGTATTTATTATTTTGATGCAGGATCCGGGTATCCATCATATCATCGGCGCCTGCACAGAATTACAGTTACACACCCTTTATTCACTTACGGGATGGAGATTGCAATGGAATCGAATTAAGGGTTGTGAGGATGTAGATATGGGTGCTGGACTCAAATGCATTTTTGAGTGGTGATTACGTTCTTGCTGGATATACAGGTGATGGTATCGATAACATTCAGAAGGATAAAGTAATTATAAAATCAATTTGCTGTTAAAATAGTCAATTCTGTGGTTTATTTTCAAGGAATGAAGGGTATAGCAAAAAGCAGTATCGAAGGAGAAACGTAGCAATTGATTTTGGTCAAAAGAAATGTCAAAATAGAAGCAATTGCTACGTTTCGTATGAGTAAAAACTGATATTAGTTAACATTAACTTTTCACATGTTTCAAAAGCGCCGGCGCCACTTACCTTTTACTCAGATCGGTGTGAATAAAATTGGAAGGAAAATCCAAGTCGGCTATTTTGCTGGCTCAGACCTTTTGCTAAATATTTTGCAAGCACATTTTTAACCTCAAACTTGCGCATGCTCCCTACCTATCTACGCCCAAGCCATCCTTAATCTCGAGGACGAAGTGGATGATTGTTCGACCAAAATCATAATGAGCGATGAGGCTCATTTCCACCTCAGCGGGTACGTGAAAAAGTAAAACCATCGTTTCTGGAGCACCGAAAATCCACGAGTAATGCACGAGTAGCCATTACACCCGCTCAAAGTTACTGCATGGTGCGCTGTTCACATTTTTTTTCGAGAACACCGCTGGTCAAACGACAACAGTGGACGGTGCGCGCTATAGGGCCATGTTAACCGAGTTTTTTCTGCCGCAATTTGGACGAATTAGGACTGGAGGACATGTGGTTCCAACAGGACGGAGCTACGGCACACACTGCGCGAGCCACAACCGATATTCTGAAGGCGGCGTTCCCGGGTCGCCTCATCGCTCGTTTTGGCAATTTGCACTGGCCCGCAAGATCGCCCGATTTATCCGTTCCAGACTTTTTTTGTGGGGTTTTTTGAAATCCGGAACAAGCCCGAGACCCAAGAAGCCCTCAAGGACAACATTCGACACGAGTGCGAGAATCTGTCGCCCGAAGTTCTCGCTGAAGTGATGAAAAATGCCATAAAACGAGCCCGTATGGCAATTGTGACAGCGCCCATTTGGCCGATATCATCTTCTCGACTTGACCAATAAAATTCTAAAGGTTCAAGTAAACATAATCAAAAAACAGAATCGAATCATTTAGAAAAAAAATGAGAGCCAAACAGCATCGGATGACTTCTTTTGGCCCACCTTTTATATATTAACTGGAATGCATTAAAAGGAATAACATTAACCTTTTACTTTGACATAATTATTTTGACAAATACTTTTACTTGAACAAAATTTGTGTATAATTTAAAATTTAAATCGAAAAAGTTACTTAATTCAAAAATATATCCAGCTTCAGTCTCAATAAGTTTCTGTTAATGTAATGGTATTTCGGACAGAAATGGTCTCCTCTCTTCCTTCTTCCTTCTTTATTGGTAACTCCTTACATTTTTAAAAACATTTAATTTGGTTGCGGGTGGCGGTGGCCACTTGTTTGTTTCTCGTTCAATATCCGCAAAAATTGCATCATCTTTTGTCTGTTGTTTCAAGAAGCGTTATCGTGGTGGAGAATAAATGGCTGCCCGATTAGCCTATCGCCAGATGGAAATGCCTGATTGTTTAAAGCTTTTGCTGGTTCATCGTCCCATTAATTGGATCCAGATATAGAACCCCCAGTACATTACAGACGCCAAGCTGAATAATCTAAACAACTGGTGCATATTTTTGACTAGTTATTTTCGGCAGCCGAACAAATAATTTTTTACCGTAACCCATTAAACTCAAATGAACTTGTCCGTTCTTCAAACTCGGTTCCAGAAGCTTATTCGTTTATTTTTGTACTCTTAAGCGAATCGCTGCAACTTGATTTTTTTCCGGCGGTTACATACGGTACTTCCCTTACAGAATTTGTGACAAAAACAAATTCGCAAAGGCAAAGTCGGGAAAAACATCACCAAGCTCTGCGATGTCAAAAAAAGTAAGCGTATCGCGTAACTTCTTTAACACCATCTAGAGCAAACAAAAAACTGGGAGCATGTTACGTATGACAATGATAGTCTGGGCGATATCGTTTTTTGTAATTTTTGTGACCATGATAAGTTGTCAGTCTGCCCGGATTGTTGTCAGATTTTATTAAATTTGTGCAAATTGAACTGGGTTATGCTCTTAAAGTTGCAATTTTTGCACAAAGTTGATAGTTTTGGAGCTCTATCGCTTCGACGATAATCGTCTGAAAAGTTACGTGATTAGGGCCCCGTTTAACTGCTTGCACATGCGGAAGATATTGAAATTATCGGAAGATCGCAGCGAGGTATCAGTGGGGCATTTTCAAGTGTTGAAACCGAGGATGCCGCCAAAGGGACCTACAATTTTAAGCCGAATTTTCAAACAGCCAAATTGAGAAGTTCTGTCAGAAAATTTACACTCTCTAAATTTGTCAGACCCTGATAACATTTTATCGAAACCAAAAACTGAAAATAAAGGTTCCATACTTTACAATTTTAGCCGCCAATACCTCCCACGCCACAGACTGCGCCGATTTATATTTATTTTAGTTTATGTTGGTCCCATTGCACGATCATGGTGATCTTTCCAAACTGTGCCAAAGTCTTTTTATCGCAAGTAGATAGGTATACCAGCCTTCGCATATTTTATTTTATTATTTATTTACTTATGCCAAATCGAGATAATCCATGTAGGAAACTACTTGTACTTATCATGCGCTGAAAGGACATTTATGCCCTCACACAAAACGAAACATTCAAAAACGATTTCGAAAATTACTTAAAAATAAATCCTTATCTATTTGCTGCATCATGAAACTTGTATAACTTCAGAAACGCCTTCCCCCGACCCTTGCAGAAAATTAGTTGTAAATTAAGCGATAAATTCAAGCCCGATTTCCGTTCAGCAATTCCAGAGTTATTCACCCACGAAACTTCAACAAAAAGAGTCCCTCTGTTAGCGGAATCTTTGCCTGTTCCATGTCGCTTATAGTTGCTTCTTCGTTGTTTCATTTGCGCAACTTAAAATGAAGATAGCAATCAGGACACAACATTGCAATGATGAAGTTTCTAAAATCCCCGCGAAAAGCGAGAACTTTTCACTTGGCAAGATGCTGCTTCCAAGTGGCTTTCCTGCGTTTTATACCAACAAACATTATGTGAGGAATAATTCGCTGATTTGTGTGGTAGATAAACGCCGCCTCATCCCTGCGAATTATTATGGAATTTTTGTAAGTTCCTTGCACCGGAAATAATTCCCATTCATTTGGGGAAAAGTTAACCAAGAAAGGGTTTTGTAAATGGCAAACAAGTATCTTGTTCTCCTAATTATGCTAAAGGATCATGTTGTTTTTTCTTCTTAGGGAAATCTTGAGAAGAAGCCAGTCAAGTAATTACTTTGCGTAAAAGTTATGTAAAACTTTTCCTTTGCGCTGCTGCGAATGATGGATAATTATGTGCGTCCTTCAAAAGCACCAGAAAGTTGTTCATTTTGGTAAAATTCGAAAATTCCTCGCGTGCACTCTTGGAAAACCATAACAGTTCGTTCCTCGTTCGCAAAATTTCAATATGCATTTCAACCGCATGAATG
Organism: Cheilosia impressa; assembly: GCA_948293265.1. Taxonomy (NCBI): domain Eukaryota; kingdom Metazoa; phylum Arthropoda; class Insecta; order Diptera; family Syrphidae; genus Cheilosia; species Cheilosia impressa. The sequence continues at coordinate 58,617,940 of OX411881.1, forward strand.
CGTTTCCAATAAACTTTCAACGAGATGCACTCGAGATTGACAATGTCGATTCTGTTGATTTTCCGACATCTACTGAGGGCAATGCTCAGGTGCGCAGGAAAAAACATCACCATGTAAAATCAGAGTGTATACAACCCTTAAAATGGAAACAAAATGGGTGAGATAATTCAATTCTGCACCCCCATGGAGGTTTGCAGAGATAATAGCGTTCGGGCGTGATGTGGGGTGCTTTCCAATATTCGCACCGTATTTACGGTGCCGAGCTGGCATATGCGTTTAATTGGCCGTGAAAAAGTCAAAATGAAACATAATCATAGCCAGACAACGCCAGTGTGCTTGGCTAAGGTTGCATTCGAAGCTCCTTCTACATCGGTGTGGTCCTTGGTGCTTTCCATTTATACTCGTACTATGTGCTCAAATGATATCGCGCTACGTTGTTACGTTGTTCACTATTGAAGGAGGTGAAATAATGAGTTTTTGTGTAAGCAATTGCTTGAGGCCCCCGCAGGATATACCTATAGAGCTGTGGTATGAGTAATGCTTTTGGAGAGAGCTGTGGCGCGGGTGCTAGAATGAGCCAAAATTAATATTTAATCTTGTTTTTAATGAGCTGTTGGTGAGAAAAAATTAATCTTGATATAGATAATCGCTTTGCATAAACGAACTTGACCAGGAAATGCCATCCTGAAGAATAGGCAAGGAAGTTCTCTTGACATTCTTTTCTTTTTATTGAACTCGAATGGTTTCTCTTCAGATTCAGTATTTGAAATATTTATTCTTGTTCTGAGAGATACCTCATAAAAATGCCCGTTCTTCGCACTTTAACATTTTGAAATGAAAAATGCACACGAAATAGGTAATTACCCACGATCTGGCATCACTGTAGCCAGTAGATGGAACACCAACAGTGTAACCGACGGCCAAAATGATAGTCACAAAAAAGAAAGTTGCCGATATTTTAAAAATGGGTCTAGCAAATAAAAAAAGCAACAAAGCAAACAACAGATCTTACTTAAAAAGATCATCCAAACGGCAACGGAATAACGAGGGAACGGAATACTCCGTATTGGAATGAAGCGAAAACCATACTTATCGACACAGAGGGTATTTCCTTTGCATGGGCAATTGGAGTTTTTTTTACAGTTTTATCCTGCATTTACAACATCACACATTCCTTACACGGGAGATTAAGGCGATGCCCAATACTTAATAGCCGTGTGACTGAAAGGGACAGCATTACCTAACACGCAAATGCAGTATTTTGGTCGGCCATCTTGTGTAGGTGATAGGAATTATGGAGAGGCACTGTATATTGGTTTAACCAATTTTACCCCAACTGCATTTTACACTCGTCTTGTCATTTTTGACTTTAACTTTCAGTCAATAAATATCTTCCCTTTTTTTACCAACCATCAAGACCTTTATTTACGAAATTTCGCTTTCCTATAAAACAAAATGGCTTCTGAAAGTGATGAACAGACGTTTACTAATTTATTTCATATAACCGATTGCTGAATTGTTGGTTTTACTGACACCAATTATTACTCTCATTCCCAAGGTTTGAATTTGGAAATATAAATGTTTTCAACTGATTGCAGAAATATTGGTCGCCGGAACTTGTGTTTATTTTCGTTTTATGTATCTTTAATTATGGGTTGAACCTCCATGACACCTTAGGCGTGGCTGTCTGACCTTCTTTAAAAAATCTGAAACCTTTTTAGCTAACTGGAGTCGCCCTTGTATTTATAAAAAAGTTGAAAGAAGTGAAGTAGCATTTGGCTCGCACAGTGGATTACCATCTAAAATTTGTTAACCTTAACATCCGATCTATTTATTGACAGTGCCCCTAAATTCGTGCAAGATTTAATTTAAATGGAAAAAATGGACTATTTTGTCGAAATTCTCGATGACCATTTTGCATATTTGCAAAATGTAACAGATTTTTCATTGATGAGTCGTTGAATCGTCTCCTTTAATGCAGAGGCGTATGTGGACTTGTTGACGTAGACCTTAAACCCATAAAAGATCTCGAATGGTGTTAAATACACACGATCCCCCTAGGCCAATTCTGATCACCAAATCGAGAGAGTAGGTACACAACCAGGAAGTGTCTATTGCAGAACCTATTTGAATTATTTCACGGGCTGTATGACAGGTCACGCACCGTCTTGCTGAAACAACATATCGTCCACAGCCATATCATTCAATTTCGACAGGAAGAACTCGGTTACAGTGTTGTTCCGGAGAAGTTTCGGAGTTAAGGCATTCACCGAATTTTCAGCCACATTATTTATTTAAATGAAAACGAGGAGGTAGAGAGCTTGTTCTGAATTCTTAAAAAAAAATTCAAAATTTATGGGTCCTTTCACTTGGTGAGTCTTTTTAACCAGCTATTGTCTTGTGATGGTGTTTAGTCAAGTAAATTCTCATTTTCTGATTAGGTTTTTTTAATTTTTAGTAATCTTTTTAAGAAAATTATGTTGAGACAAATGTGAGCCATTCCTCTTCAGCTCGTTGTCTTGGAGCACTGAGCCAAAGCTGAAATATTTGAGCCAAACTACCCAATTGGTTACTTCGGTCGAGATATCGAGTTGAATTTTCTTAGAAATATGATCGAATGACGTTGTGGATGTATTTATTTTTCGAAAAGTGTTAGTTTCGACGGTAACCTAACTAACCCAGCAACATGAAAACAAGCGTCGACAATAACCATAGGTTCCTTGCTACCCTGCATTTACTTGACGTCGCAGGTCGCACTTTTTCAACAACTAAACAGTTCCCATAATTTCTCACGAGACATTTGGAAAAAAGACAAAGTGCGGGAGCATGATTCACAACCACTGATAAGCACGTCTGTGCTATAACTTTTCCTCACCAATGTTGCATTACTCGTACCTTACAAACCAACCAGCAAATGCGGTTGCCTCGTGGTCCTTCTTTTCAACAAAAACCGTTCATTCTTCCATCCTGCTGCTGTCTCACCCCCGTACGTCTACGCAGTCTTCTCGAAAACAACGACCTTTTGTTGCTTGCCGCGCAAAACATATTTTATCCCCACAGTCACCAACAACACCATATGAATAATTAACTGCCTTCTTTTTCACTGGTCTATATCATTGATAAGAACATCACGTAATTTAACTACGAGATTTTTCTTCCCTCTTTCCTCCTATTTGTGCATATTTTTTTCTTCCATTTTATTCACTTTGCATTTGGTAACAAACAATGCTGGCCTAATCTCACTTCCGTGGCATGCGAACAAAACCCTGATTACACTGTATACAGGATACGAAGAAAATATTCGTAAAGGATAAGGAAATAAGAAAAAAACGCTTAAAAGCCCATTTCGGTTGTCAAACGAAGAGGGTGCGTGTGAGCACCGTATACGTAATGCTATAGGGAAGACGAATTCCTTACACTCATCTAGTTGAGCATAAAACATTTTATTAGAGCGAAGGGATATTCAAAAGGAAGGACTCTTCTTGAATCGATAAAAACCACTGAAATCAATGGACAAATAGACTAACCCAGGCGTGAGCGTCGTATTTGTCACCAAATACTAAATTCCTCATCATTGGCCGAACAAAACAAGGATTTCACGATAAAGAAAGCATCCAACGGGCGAGGACAACGTCTAAAGCCCCCTGTGAATGGGTATAGCTATCATTCTAATGAGATACCAAAATGTTTTCTCATGGAATTTCTGGTACAAAAAAGGATTCCCTCTCGGCCCGAATCACTCGTACAATAGGCTCGCTGCATATATCCTTTTGATTGTGTGAAGTTGTAACATACAACAGGGGGTGTATCTTTTCCGAAATATTAAGATATACGTATTCTTTTGAATTGAATTCTTTTTTCTTTGAACCGTTTCTCCATTTTTAAATCTCTCCCGATTGAATTGCAAAATGTAAACCCCACAGCGAAAGAAGAAAAGCCCTTGTGAAATTGCAAAACACTTTTCTTTGAAATTTGAATCGAATAAAAACGTCACGAAGATGAAAACGTCGATGAAGTGAATGAGAAATGAAGCACACATTTGAATCAGTGGGAACTGAATGTGTGCAGAGTGATGGTGAATGGGATGTTTTGTACACTGCAATCCATTGACAAACTGGAACTCCAAAGCAGAATAGAATCGCAATAGCTAGATATACATCCTGAATGGCGATAACGCGCGAAAGGCGAACAAGTGAATTTATTTGAATAACATTTCCTCTCTTTCTTTTCGGGGATATTGTATTTTTTTTTTGTTTTTAAATAAGGTGGAGCTATTCGATAGTCCTTACGTCGGCAATGTTACTGGTGAACGCTTCTGTGTGGGTAGTTTATATTGTTGTAGAGTGGTGGTTACTAAGAAAGGTTGAATTTGGCTTTGTGGATTTATTATAAATTAATGAGTGACCAGCATTTTTCAAATATGTACTAATTTTAAGTAAAAACTATTTACTTTTATATATTTTATGTTTAGTTTAAAGTTATGAATGTTTAAAACAGGAGTAAATTGTAAGTTATTAAACAAGATTAAGTTACCTAATTAATAGGCACATAAGTTGAATAGATTGGACTAGACTATAGGTGCAACCAGAAGTTGACTTGTTTAGTAACGTCACTTCTCCTCCTCTAGCCGATCTAGTACAATCAAAACTGAAACACAACGAGTCCAGTCAGCTGTCAGACTTACTAAACTAGATACGTCCCCAATGTAGTAAGCAACCGCAAAACCTATAATCTCATTTTATTAACTCATTTCATAAAATAGGTCTCTAAATTTAATGACTAGGTCGATTAGTTATATTTTTGTTGTTTTTATAATTTTTGCGAGACAAATCTGACAATGAGGGACATTTTGCCGGTGGTTTATGATGCCGGGCAGCCATGTGAAAAGCGGGACTGCGCCAATATATCGTACAGTGACCACTCGATCAATAGTTCTGTATTGCTCCGACTTGTTGTTTCTTTATTACATATTTCCACACTTGTCTTTGTCTTTCACCAAACGCTACCTGCTTATATTTGGCTATAAGTTGAACGCAGCTAACTTCAATTTGCTAGTAAAAACAAACCATTGCGTTGCTCATAAATCTATATAAATGACAGGTAACGTTGGTGTGATCTCAGTGGGTGGGCCACTTCTGTTATCTCTCCTACTTTTTCCTTTTTTGAATAAAATAAAATTAACACTTTAGTTTTTATAGTTTAAAAGTTTTACTAAAAGTGCATTTATCCGCAGGTAGGTAATTGTTTAGGAATTTTGCTTTTAAGTTATTTTAAAATTTAATTTTTTCAACTAAAGTCAAACAAAGTGACTCTTTTTAAACTCTTCTTTTTCTTTTCTTAAAATTTGGAATAAGCCTTAAAAATTGAGGAATTACTGCTGATAATGATAATAATTGACTGAGCAGGCTGATTTTACACTTCCAGTCACATTTGACAGAAAGAAAATACAGGATAACCAAAATACCTATTTGAAATGGGGGACGAACCTGAAAATGAACCAATTTTATATATAACAATTAAATAAATATTAATTTGAGCATTTATGACAGCTACGTGCTCAAGTGTGTTTCATAAATACCTCAGAACAATCTGAGCACGCTCGCTTCAGAGCGCGGTCATAATGTTCGAGCTCAGTTCAGTGCTCAGCTCTGAATTAAAAAAGAAAAACGCCTGTATTATCGGCATAGGCAGAGCGGAGCAGACATTTCGCAAAAGTTCTTTGGTATAAACTATGGACAAGAGAGAGCTCAACTTAGAACCCTTCAGTGCCTACACATATTTGCTTGATTTTTCACTCTAACAGAAACTTGTAACCTCTTTTTGACGTCTCATCAGTCAAATAGCTCCAAATCTAGTTTTCCAACATATTTACTCCTTTTAAACAGTTTTTGCTGAAACGTTCCAGTTTATCAAAGCGTTCGATATTCGATATCGATAATAATAGCACAAGGCCGTGATGGCTTTATTTAGAACGGCATTAATCATGTTTGCAAACAGCCCCAGAAAGGATCAAGTTCTAAGTCAATTCTTAAACTGTGAAGCTGTGAAGTGATAAATAATTGTTAATTTTTAATTTTTGCACTTCACGAGCACGCATTAGGCGATTCTCGAACGCATCATGGTAAATTGCTGTCAAAGTGTATATTGAATGATAAATCCCGCCACTTGTGAACCATTTTTGGATTCCATTTTCTACAATCCTTTTATATTACCTAATATGTACTTATTTAGACAGATTGAAGATATATCACATCCAGCCTCCCACCCTAAATGAATAGACATAACAAGCAATTTCTCAATCTTAACACAATAATCCTGGCTGCATTGAAACATGTTCCAAAAATGTGCAGTTTAACATCAAACAAAATTTATTTTCGGACAAAAAATAATAATTGCAGACAGTTTTATGGCACTCACCAGCGTACGTATTAAAACTTCAAAGAATAAACTGGTTAAACGAATGGTACATAAATAAATTATACACATTTCCGACGTTTGTTACCTAACTGGATTACGTAAATTTCTCTATTTTTAGCTTCTGAAAAATATATTATTCAAACTGAAGTTATAAATAAATTTGGAAACACAATATTCGATTGGTTTTATAAATAAAATTAAAATAATAAGTTCATGTGTGTAAAATTAGACTAACGAAAAGTTTAAAGAATTTCGAGAGATAACTCAAATGCGGGGAAGGCAATATAGAAATAACTATACTGGAAAAATTGTCTTGGGGTGTGGCGTGTGGGGTATGACTTGAGACGGGGGAACGGCGGAGCTCTTAAGTATTGCTATTTTTGACTCATTTTATAACTCGATGAAGAGTCAAGTGTAAAGGTACAGGCTAAAACCCGTTTTACGGTTAAGTGATTGGATAAATGGTGTTACTTTAGGTTCGAGCTATGCGCTGGACTTATGAAGTGCACTCACTTGAGGGTGAGATCCGCAAACTAAATAATGACGTAACCTGGGTTGAAAGCATCAGCCAAAAGGTTCTGACTTTTTTTAAACTATTGCTTCTTTCTTCTATAGAAAAATTTATAACTTTTGAGTTGCTTAGTTTAAAATAAAATTACTTTTTTATTACCAGTACTATTTTCTTAAACTTTTTCGAGACTGAATTGGTGCGATGTTTTTTATTAAAAACCTTTGAATACATTTTTTCAAACAAAATAAACTACCTAAGTTGTTTTTTGTCAGTTAATGACTTGAAATAATAAAAACGTTTTCGTGTGCACGAATGATTTACTTTTGCAACTTAGAGCAAATTGTTCATGCGCTCGAAAACGTTTCAATGTTCTCTACCTCATCTGCTTTACAAAATTCTTCAACAACAAGAAAAGGGTTTGGAAAATGTTAAAAAACGTTCGCTTTTGGACATTTGCCGAAACTTTTTTTATTATTAGCAGAGTTTAGTAAAAAAACATAGTTTTTGTAAGCGGATGACCGGTTACTTTACACTAAAAATTAAACACGATGATCCAATTTGTCGTCTTGCTTTATTCGCGGTCAGAATGCAACTGACTCCTCACAATACATAATACATTCATCTACCTATATCCGACAGCCAGCCTTTTCTTGTAAGAAAGATAGGGTTACTCTTTATTATATTCATTTTCTTTCTTGTCTTTTTCTTTATACTGCCACATTTTGTAAAAATAATTTTTATACTTCCAGAATTTTAGTCCCAACCCAATCAAACCCCAGAAAATATTATCGGTTTTCGCTTTGATGTTTGTAATGTCGAAATGGAAAAACTGAGCTTAATAAATATAGGATACCTAATAAATGGTGAGAGACTGGAAGACGAACTCTATGTCCTTGCTCGATTTTTTAAAATACTATAGAAGCTTGTTCTTATTTGGGAAATTTTTAGAGGTTCAGAGGGATCCTTTTCTTTATTGCTTAAGAAAGGACTCACCTTTGGGTTGTATTTTTATTAAATCAGTCGGAGAAGATATTATTTCTTTGACTTAAGGGTTCAAGGTGAGAACCCCAGTTTACCTATGTCACTCCATTTCGGATAAATAAGTTTTTGCAAAACTCGCCGTGGTCGATAACGCGTGTGCGATACTAAACATTTCCGACAACGCCTTGTAATTCTGAAAATTCTATCAATCAATCAATTCAATCTGGGAAGCTTTGTAAAACAACCCTTGCACTAAAAAACAGACGTTTTGCAATCACAAAATCAAAACCATTTATTGAGCCTTTTTCATATAATATTGTCATTTCCATATCTAATAATCTCCTGTTTGACATCTGGGAGACGAGTCCACACCGCACTTAAATTCATCAACTTGGCTGAATGCTGCAAGGGAGAAATAGTAGGAGCGTTTAGTAGGAAAATGAGTATTGCGTGTAAATTTCCTTACCTCTGTGTGGGTTCTTGCAATTGTACTTCTGGAGGGCACACTTTCCTGTGAACTGTAAGAAACACCTGCCATTGGTGGCACAAGTGGGCAGATCCAACTGAGTGCATTTGAAATCACAGTGAGATGCTGGAGTGGGGGCAACGTTTGCGATGACAGTGCCAATGACTCCTAAAAGGATCAGTGTGTTTTTTTATAGGAAAAAAAGTATGACAATGTTTGTTTTAAAACTTACCAAGAACAAGGATTACAACTGCGAATAATTTCATTTTGTTGTTGGTTTGAAGTAAATATTGCACAATATTACGAAGCAAAGACTGATGTGGTTATGGATAAACTTAGTTTCGGCGTGTCGGTTTTTATACAATTCAGCCGGTCGAAAGGAAGTCACAAGGAAGACGGAAAAATCTTTGAACGGAATGAATCAGCGATTGTTATTTTCGCTTAAAAATAAACTCGTTTAACACACAATCTGTTTTGATTCTGACTCAGAGTCAGAACTTCCGCCCGAGTAAAGAAGAATTTTGTGCAGGTACCTATATAAGGAGTGAAGCTAAATGTTACTTCATCAGATCCACTCCAATATTCGTCCACTTAAGTGCTAAAAGTTCCCAACTTCAATAAAAAATTTAAAATGAAATTCTTTGTAGTAGCTGTCGTTATTGTTGGTGAGTTCCTCTAAAAACTAGACTTCATAAATATTGATATTAATTTTTTTAAAACAATTCTATGGCTTAGCTCTCATTGGCACTGTCATCGCAAACGTTGCCCCCACTCCAGCATCTCACTGTGATTTCAAATGCACTCAGTTGGATCTGCCCACTTGTGCCACCAATGGCAGGTGTTTCTTACAGTTCACAGGAAAGTGTGCCCTCCAGAAGTACAATTGCAAGAACCCACACAGAGGTAAGGAAATTTACACGCAATTCTCCTTTTCCTACTATATAAACCGCTCCTTCCATTTTTCCTTTGCAGCATTCAGCCAAGTTGATGAATTTAAGTGCGGTGTGGACTCGTCTCCCAGATGTCAAACAGGAGATTATTAGTTTTCGAAATGGAAATATTATATGAAAAAGGCTCAATAAATGGTTTTGGTTTTGTAATAGCAAAAAGTGTGATTTTTAATGCAAGGGTTGTTCTATGTATCTCGAGAATGACTTATATAAAAATTACAACAGGCTTCACGGATGCATCTAATAAGTAACCAACACCCAATAAAGCTTTCTCCATCGCTGAAAGTTTGGCTAAAATAAACTTATTTGAAATGTTGCAATTTTTTCTTATTACCGTCAAGTTAAGTATATCGGTTGTCGATAGAAAGTCGAGGAAAGTTTTAAAAGAGCCCCCCTTCTCGGTAAGAATGTTTGAAGACTTCTGGTGTGCTGTTCCGTAAATAATATTTTTATACTGTAAACAAATCTAGCTGGCGAGAGGAGCTTGTTGGTTGAGCATGTAGTCCCACCTCTTACCGTAAGCCCTACCAAAATTAAAATAAGTAGGTACTAATGCCGCTCAGTAGTCTAACGCATTAGGCCTCTTATCAAGGATCCGTAAAATATGACAAAGGCCATTTCATTATTCAGTAAGCAGATACACCCGTCACTGACAGGATGTTTTATGTACAACTATTAGAACATGTGTGTAAACGAATTTGATCAAATCATAAGGGCCATTCAACACAACAACACAATCAGTTCGCAGTTGCCATTGCCATCACAAACGAAATAAATCGTAATTCGCCCTTTCATCGTCACTTCGTTTACTGTCCATACAAGAAATCAGGACACAACATTATTCCGCTGTTCGTTGTCCTTTTCTTTGGGCTTCATCAAAAGAAATAAATAATTCTGAAAGGATAAGGACCTTTGCACCGGATATAAGGAGATGCTAATCAACGGCTCCATCGTCGGTCGTTCTGACCATTCGAATACAAAATGGTCCGCTTCATCGCCGCCTTATTCCGCACATTCGGCACACAAATTTGACTGCGCTAAACCGGATATCATTTTTGCGGGTGAATTATTATTTCTTCTGTGGTTCTCCGGTCGCATTTTTATTAATCGCAAATATCGATGGGATATTGCTCGCAGTGAATCATGTAAATGCTCAAAAAAATAAAGAACCCGCGATATAATAAAATTCAGTCCATGTTATGGTATAGGTTTGACTGTCAAGGATTCGCAATAATCTTATTAGCCGGCCGGCACACACATATACAAATATTTACACCAAGGACGATCATTTAAGACGCATTGAAGATTTCTAATTTAGTTATCTTTTTTTTCTGTCCCCTGTTATCCTGCCACATACACACTTTGTTTCCCATTGTAATGCAAAAACGCAAAAAAATAATCAAAACCATATTTGTTTTGCTCCCTATTGCTTTCTGTCGCTCACGCCGTTATTGGTGGCATTATCATAGAGCGTCACGTTTAAAAGTAGGGCGTGATCAGAAGTGACGACGACTAAATTTCGCTATTGTATCCTTTTTACTGTCAACAATTGCAGCACACAGCGATGCGATGAATCGAGCAAGCTTCCATTATTCCCTCGGCGACACATAGTGGCAAGCGTTGAACGTGATGCGATTTAATAAAAGATTTTTTTTTTGTTCATTATTTTTCGTAGGACAACTGCAGATTTGAATTTACTAGCGGCGCTGGTGTGTGGGGGAGAATGGATTGCTGTTTGCTTCACTCGCTCAGTCAGATTGGTCAGTCGACTGCAGTAGCAGTAGCTATGTACGTGATTTGCCTACTTTATTCAGAGTTTTTCACAGCGCTTATTGTGCGCGAAATTGTGGTAATAATGGCATTCTTATGATGCATTCTTTATTGAAAGTCCACAACTGGTTGACGCAGCACATTTCTAAAAATAAATTCAGAAACTAGATGGGGGTGCAATCAAAGTATAGTTTTGTCTTAAATGATCCTTATGGCAAACCAACAGGGCAGTAAGCAATTGTTTATAATATAAAAAAGCCTTTTGCCAATGTGATGAATTGGAAAACGTCCTGAGAAATGTAAAGCGGCTGTAGAAAGTCTGACAGGAGGCTGTAAAAAAGTGAGCCTGTTTATCTATTTTGCTTTCATTTGTGCATTCATTTTAGTCGAAGGGTAGAAGGTGTAGGATGCCCAAGTATACACCTTGCATAACTCCACATTTTCCGGGACTCACTTTATTCATCAAGGAAAATCCGAGCCCCCATTTGGATAGGCGAGAAATTTTGGACTTGATCTACTCACTGCGAGCTCTTTTTTATATACATTTAGTGTGTTCATAATCATGGTACCTAATCCTGAAAATCCATTCCCAAGATCTTACTGTTATTTCCCTTCTTCCTACGGAAGGTTTTTCGTACATCGAAATCCGCGGAAAAAGGATAAACCCCATGGTATAACAACACTGCTCCAAAATACCTATAACCCATAGACCTTGAACGTTTCTCTTGTGTGCAATCGGCTTTTAAGACGGCCTTTGAATTTGTTTCGACAATGTCCATTTGATACCTATATTTATGCAGTAGTACTAAGTGGAAATTCTCTGAGCTGTTTTAAGCTAAGAGAGGAACTGCTCCCTACTCGCTACTCGTTATTTTGCTGATTTTCTCTTTTTCTGTCATTTTTGATGAGATCGCGTCAGCGTTGCCACTGAAAATTTTTAAAAAGTGGAACTAAAAAGGGAACCGAACTGAAAAAAACACTAATATAGCAAATTAAAATAAAACAGAGCAGCAAAGACATTTATTTATACCAAAAAAAAAAATGTATTCATTACGAAACACTTCTTTTCATATGTTTGCGTTCTTTTTCGCTTAGTAAAGAATAAAATCTGACTTAAACTGAAAAAGGGGCGATTTTTATCATTTTTAAGAAAGTGGTGGCCAACTGTCCAACGCTGCATAGCGTGTATAAACTTTGTGCGATTACGTTCGATTTAAAGCATACGCGAATGAAAATGCGAAATTTTCCATATAAAATTACCCATAAAAAATATATAGTGTGAAGATTGTGATCTTCGAATCCACACCCGAGGGACGGCGCAGTAGAGGAAGACCGCGACTCAGGTGGTGCGCGCAAGTGGAAGGGGACCTTAACCAACTTAGCGTGCGAAACTGGAGACAGCTGGCCAAAGATCGTGCTGGCTGGAGACACTTGTTGGTTGAGGCCCAGGTCCACCCCGGACTGTAGCGCCGCCTTAAGTAAGTAAGTAAGTGAAGATTGTGAAGATTGATAAAAGTTAGGTCCAAATTTATAATCTTATCAAGCTTTTTTGAACACTTTTCGTCGATTACACTTCTGGCGTTAAATGTACGAGACTTTTGTGATATTACGACGTGCTGCAGGAACGTTCTTCTGATGCGCCCAATGGAAAACCACATGAGACTGCATTAATTGAACGATTTTCTGACATCTGTATATATACACATTTTGGAACAGAAGGTAATGTATATAATCTTCAAATTGAGGAATACAAAAAACAACTCTTGGGCACGGACAATGTCGGGTGGGTACAGCAAGTGGAATATAATTTCGTATACTCAGTTACAAACCTAAACGTGGCCTTATGCCTATATGAAAGATTTTTGTTCTTTGGTGACAAACAAATAAATAAATAAATAAAATTAATAAACAAATTTCTTTCCGAGAAGCTAGGCCTAAGATCCCTACAGATCTGTTGCGCCAACTATTTATTTGTTCATATTTATTCCACCAGCTAAACTATAACGAGCAATGCATAGCTACACCTACAACAAGCGAATTTAATCCATTAAATCGCAGTCCAATCAAAATAAATAAATAAAACCCACGAACTCAAAAAGGCTCCGTCCAACAAAGGCGCACTTAATTGATGCATTGTGTGCAAAGTAATTGCTGAATAAAACATCAATTAATTCGCTGGAATGCATTCCACGCACAAAAATGCATCGGAATCAAAATTCTTCTGAACCACATTCTGCACACAATTGACAAAATAACTCAATGGCGTCAGCAATAATAGTCACGTCAAGTGAAACGCAAAAAAAAACAACCAACAAGAGGATAATTTAAACCGACCATGGCGCTGTTAACGACATCCCTGCCAATCAAAAAAAATTCCACATGTATCCCACCGAAAATAAAAGCAGAGAAAAGTCCCAAAACAATGCAATTTGCCATGCAATTTACACTCGATTTTGTGCAGAAGATTCGAACGGTCGTCCAGCCTATTGGAAGCCAGAAATTGTTTTTTTTAGCTCTGCTCACTTCAATCAGAATATGCTGCTAACCAGAAAATTGACAGAACAAAAAAAGAAACAGCCGATTTTTGATTTCTCAATCCTTTTGCATCTAACAATCGAGCAGTCGAGTGCGATATGCATACTAATGACGCCATAGACAACAGATTGGCAATTGCACTGTTGTCCATCAGGACCGACCCTAGATATTGGAAAAAGAAACACATTTCCCAAAGCGTGGATGTTTTCCACAGCCGCACACAATACTTTTAATCCATACGAGATGTTCTTCAGCAGCTCAATTGGAAGGGACTCGCTTAAATTATTCATAAAGGAAGTGTTGTGGGTGGGTGGATGCAGTCGCTCTTTAGGGTAAATCCGTTTTTTATGAGTAGGCATATAGCAACAAATTGAATGTGCGGACTGTGATATTGTTGTGCGCACTCTAGTGCACTAAGGATATCAGACAGACTATGACTATTATCTTTATAATAATTGCGGGCATGACAGTTTGCCTCCTGATTCTGCCAGCAGCGTAATAATACACACGCGTCAAATATCCAAAAAGATTAGCTGTGAATTGTTTCGATTGTGGAATTATGCAGATATCGAGCTCGAGCGTGTCAATGGTGACAATCCGGAGAGTGTACAAATTTGGAAAGCAAACCTTTCAGCGCAGAGTATTGGAAAATAGTTGCGTTCGAGGAATAAAAGAACTCTTTAGGCATATTTTTGCTGAGAGCGATTGTTTGTTTATCTTGCGATTAATTTTTTTTTTTCTTTTATATAGGTATAAGGGATAATTCCATAATAAAGCTATAAATGGTAAATGGGAGGTGTGTGGATTTCGGATTATCTTAGAAAGAGGTATGTTGTTCTGCGACCCTTTGGTACTTACGCCTTGGAGAGGTCGTGTGTTTTCTTGTGAACTTGCCAAAGATTCACTACGGAACAATCTTGAGGGTCCCGTACTCGAGTGACGGTATTTCCTCACCTGATGTACACGCAGTATACAAGATTTCAATACACGTTCTGGGATTTCACTGGAATTGTTCCATAATTTGCAGGGATCCTCTTCAGATATAGCTAATTTATTTTCTGTATTAGGCTTCGAAAGTTATACTTACTTATGCGGATGCATACTGTGAATCGTTTTCGGTCAAATTGCCGTAAAAAGGATTGACCTGCCTAATGATCTGGGTATAGTTCCAGGGCACTCATTCCGTAACTCTCAGAACGATAATCGTTTGCGCGATAGTAGTCAACGATATCGTCATCTATTTGCTTTCCGTAACTCTATCACTATCGTCTCGTCTATCGTTTATTTTGTACTAAGAGAGAGAGCATTGAGAGAATTGAGTTTCTTTCAGAGACTCTCAAACTATGTATGAAATTTCAATCAGACGTCGTCTAAAATGTCATAAATGACAACTTTTGCAATAATTATGAGTTTGTTTTTGTCGCCGGTAAATAAAAAAATTTCAAAATGTAAGTAATTTAACTTTGTTTCTCACGTTTTTAATAATAAGAATAAATAAGCTCAAATCGCCAAAACGAGAGATGAGGCGCCGCCTTCAGAATATCGGTTGTGGCTCACGCTTTGTGAGCGGCTTTGTTTGTGCCGTAGCTCCGTCCTGCTGGAATCGCATGTCCTCCAGTCCTAATTCGTCCAATTGCGACAGAAAAAACTCGGTTAACATGGCCCTATAGCGCGCACTGTTGTAATACATCCCATTGCTAAAACGAGCCCGTCTAGCAATCAATTGCGACAGCGCCCATTTGGCCGATATCATCTTCTCGACTTGACCAATAAAATTCTGAAGGTTCAAATAAACATAATCAAAAAACGGTATCGAAGTTTTTCATTTAAAAAAAAATGAGAGCCAAACAACATCCGATGACTTCTTGTATTAACACCCAACTCTAATTTTAATATTTCGCAAACACTGGCCTATAGTCAATTTTCAACATTTTTCAGGAGAACGAAAAACAGTTAAAAAGAGGAATATTGTGTCGTCATACGATTTTCTGACTTAAGATGAAACCATTATCCGTTTTATATGGGGATAGGAGTGTGATGAAATGGTGATAACATAGAAGTATATGTTTCACAATTGGAGACAATGTGCAATCGTACATTAATAAAAATGGAAACATCTTAAGTCGAGTTAAGATGTTTTACCTTTTCAGTCGAGAAGTATCTAATAAATAATTTAATACAATAAAGGTTAAGATGTAGTTATTTATATAATTCGGTAGCAGTTAAAAAATATCTGAAGTCAATTATTTTTCTTGAAATTCAATAAATCTCCAGCTGGTTTGCAAATTTGCAAAACATAAAAATCAATACAAAACGATACCTCATTAGGTATCGCTCAATTTGTATCGTCTGGGCGATAGCGTTTTGACGATTATTGAGTTACGTGAAGCAAATGTTCAATCGTCAAAACGATATCGTCTGGACGATAGACGATTATTGAAGTTACGTGAAGCAAAACTATCGTCGAAACGCTATCGTCTGGCGATAATCGACATACGGAATGAGTGCCCAGGTCCCTGTTGCGTTTCTCTATTTCTTTGAGGGTGTATCCCCTTTTTCACAGAATGATTCATGAAGGAGCCGGACAGAATCCCGAAAACCCAAAAATCCGATTATGCGAAATCTTGAAATCCCTGATCCCGAAAGCCCCAAAACCCGAAAATCCCCATTTCAGAAAATTCCGAAAATATAATATCCCAAAAAAGGATTTAAATCGAAAAGTCAAAATCGTTGGAATAATTAGAAGAAACGCTTAGGAAATTATTATATTATATAAAAAAAAAACTTATTATTTTTTAAATATTTAATTTTCTAACCCCTGAAACACTTGTGCTGATCCACTGTTGCACTTTTAAGTTCTAAACTTTATGAAAAACAAACCCTACTATCCGTATCTATTTGTTTGCAGGGAGTAGGGTAAGTTTCTTAGTCCCACCATTCCAAATGAATATAGAGAAACCCAAAATCACTTCTCTCAGCGGTTATTGCAAAGGACAAGTCTCCTTTTGGCATAGTATAAAGGAAAACTATATTCCATTTTCAGTGTTTTTTATTCTTCCAGCTATAAGAGCTTCCTCTTGAGATTGTGTTCATGATTCTGGGGGTTTATGTTCGTGGTTTGTTGGACGATTGTTGTTCCTCCATTCTCCGTTGTTTCGAAGGAAATATACTAATAAAAGTAAACGTTTGGCTCTCATTGTTGCGGCAATGGTGTTTAAGAAATACAACGACCAAGCGAACAAAACCGTCCAAAAGAGGAGGTTTCCGTTTCGTTAAACGATTTTCTGTATTTCTTTGTGTTTGGGGGTTGTCTTGGAATTGGTTGGTGGGATTCTGACACTGATACGAATGCAATGGATATGTGAAAAAGTTAAAGAGCATTTGGGCGATTTCCACAACAGACTTTTATTTTTTTGGTACTAAGAAAGATCTTTTGTTTGGAGCTGTACTTTTAATTCCACCATGCTTAAATCGTTACAATAATTATTCGAATTTTTGACAAAATTGTGTGTCTGAAAAAATCTTTTGAATTAAAATTTGTTTTTTTAAATGTGTGAAATAAATATGCGCAGGTTTTTGGATTTTTTTGTTTTTAAAAATACTGGGATTTATCATTTAAAAAAATGGAAAGAGGCATTAAGAATTTTAAAAACAATATTAGGCGTATTTTACTCTACCCACTTGATCTATATATAGAAAGATCATTAATTTCCATGGTTAACAACAAGAGTTGGATCTAAAGGGTTTTCCAATAAGAGGTGTTATTTTGGTATTCAAAGAAAAATTTAATTTTTTGAGATAAATGATCGGATGTTTGTTTCATAATAAAGAGGAAGGTATGCCGTTAATAATGCAAAACAACATCAGCCAAATGGCCACCACGAGCACGCATACAGGACCATATCCTTTTCATGAAATTTTCCATAACCAAATCGCAGAGCGGCTGGCCTATGTCCTCGATATCCTCACGAATTTTATCTTTGAGGTCTTGAATCGACGCTGGGCTGTTGGCGTAGACATTATCTTTCACGTGGCCCCAAAGGAAGAAGTCGCAAGGTGTTAAATCACAAGATCTCGGTGGCCAATTGTGATCACCTCTTCGAGAAATAAGACGGTCCGGAAACTTTTCCCGTAAGTGTTCAATGGTTTCGTTGCTTGTGTGGCACGTAGCTTGAGTTCTTGTGTTAACTGAACTTTATAAGCCTTAAGACCCAAGCCTTTATGCAAAATACGGTGTAATGACGTTTGTGGAATGCCCAATTCCAAAGAACGACGAGGAATGGACAAACCTGGGTTTTCTTCAACACTTTGGGCTACAGCAGCAATATTCTCAGTTGTTCTTGAGCGACGTGCACGGGTTTTATTCTTCACATCACTAACTTGTCCCAACAGCTCGAATTTTTCCACCAATTTCTGTATTGCGGTCCGGCAAGGTGCTTCACGACGCCCAAAATATGCTTTAGTTTTGCGACCTGTGACTGCAAGATTTTCACCATTTTTGTGGTAAATTTTAATCATTTCAATGCGTTGCTAAAGCGCGTATCGTTCCATTTTTAGTAATGGCATAGTTTCTACTTGTCAAATGTCAAAGAGTAAAAGCTTCAAAAGTGACAGCTACCGAAATAGCGGGTCATTCACAATAACACTTCTCATTGGAGAACAATTTATTACAATTGTTGTAATTCATGGAAATCAATGATGTTTATAGATCATGTGGGTAAAATAAAAAACGTCTACAAATAGATCAGGACGATGAATGTTAAAGGTTGATGGTTCGTGTTTTTGGATAAGAAATCCGAAAGAAATGCCTAAGCATTTTTTAGAAGCTTCTGTAAAAAAGTGTATTTTTTGAATAAAAATCTTACGGGCTACCAAAGCAACAGAGGTTCCGCTTGTATGTTTATATGTAGAATACCGTTATAAGTTTAAAACCTGTAGAAACAGATAAGTCCATGACCACAATTTTTTGCTTTATAGCACTCTCAACTCTGACTTATAAGGCCTTGGTGAAGAGCTTTCCGTATTGGACGACCTCAGGATAAGTCATTTGCTCATCGCTGATAACTTGGTCACTTGGGACCTCCTAAACACACTTGAAGGGTTGCGGTGAAGATAAACGTGAACAAATTTGAGTCAGCTAGGTCGTTCTGTTTTTACGAGAACCGATCTTGGAAAGGCTATGGTGGCGGTCCTTAATTCGGAGGTTATTTCAACTCTTACCTATATTGTCATGAGATTTCCCCCGAAAGATCGGGGGAAGAAGGTTCTTCTTTGTATTCCTGATGGGACTCTCAGCGATCAAATATAAATAACACGAGAACAGAATGCGCACCTATACTCAAAGTAAAGAAGCTACTTCTTTGGACGGAGATGTCCATATGCGTCGGTAGCTAGGTCACTTGTAACGCTACGAAATCCCAGCCACCAGCCTGGCGTAGATGAGACAGGCAGTTAAATCCATTTCGAAATCTGTCCTCTCTATCTACTCTCATTTGGGCGGCCATTGATGACTCCTAGAGGCGCTGGCAAAAGATCGCGGAATATGGAGAGCGCACTCCAACAACTCAGCGAAAGATTGAAAATTAATGAATGAATACATTCGCGTTTGCTCCGTTAGCTTTGCAAAAGAACTGCAATCGAATGGAATTCCCAAATGTTCCTCCACAAAATTACGCCATACAATAAGCGAATCTCTGCCGAGTACTTCAAACAAAGTAAAAGTAACAAATTAGCTAACTTATATGAAAATTCCATCTTTCAATTGATTTTCTTCTCAATTCTTCTTTATGTTAATTCGTATGTTCGTTGAATTGGTGGCAATTAACCCCACGAATAGCTGCGTTTTTTCTTTTTGAGCCACCAATAAAAATCAACTTAAAAATTGCGACCCAAAAAAGTGCTTCCCTCAGTACAATACTCTAATTACAAAGTATTTCACTTGAAAAGTTCTTTTCCAGCAAATCATTCTTGTTCTTCGTCCTTCGCACCATATATACCCAACCCAACCCAACCCAACCCAATCTGATTATGCATTAGCATTAGGGTATTCGGATTCTCTTCTAATCTCCTTATCCTTTCTTATTGAGAATAATTTCTAAATTGCTAAGAGCTGAGTTCCCCAAACCATGACCAAAATCTTATTTCACACAAAGGTAGTGATTAGCAGTCCTTTTTCTGCATATCTTTTTAAAGGGGTGTTTGCTCAAGAATAGGAACAATCGCTTAAGAAAAACACTTCAGCTGGCAAAAGCCCACCGAACGAAGAAAAAGTTCGGAATTAGACGTCGTCTCTTCACTCCTCAATAAAGATAAAGGATTTTCTCCTTGAATGTCATATGTGCGCTTGAGTTCGAGCGATGTGTGTGCCTATACTGTAACATAAACGGAAGACAATGTGGGAGAGGATCTGTTACAGAGTAGATGCGATTTTATGCGATGATATTGTTATGATTACGACGACGACGACGACGACGACGGCTGGTGCTTCGAGGTTCGAGTCCCCAGCCCCACGACAACAAATAGGACTAACACTTGATTTGCCTGTTGTCGTCGCATTTGAAAATCTTTATGCCAGAAGGAAGTAAAGTCGGCGTCGTCGGTCGGTAGCGTTTCGGTTTGGTATATTCTTATCTGGCGTAGAACACACGTCATATCTTCGCATTAATGTTTTCGTTTCTCCCTGTTTGACTGGAATGTTCAATGTGTAAGTGGGTGCAAGAGCGGGTGGAAAGTACTCAGTATTTGGGTTTCATATACTTTCGCTTGTTGTTGGATAAAATAAAAGCGTTTGCCAAGATGCGCCACACACAATGAAGAGGCATAAAAGAACCATTTAATTTTGTGATAATGCTTGTGAATCTAACAAGGCAGTTTTTTTTTTTTTGTTTAAGTTCTGCTGCGAGTAATCTTGCTTTACGAGAGGGAGACAATAATAGATACGGATTAGTGAAACAGGAGAAGAACAAGAGGGTGTCTCGGTAGGTGTATTGAATTGAATTAAACAATAACAATGTTGCGAATGACTGATTTTGCTCAAACGCCCCAGATTAATGCGAAGGGGTGGTACTTCATCACATAAGGAGGTCCTTTGGAGATTATTTTCCTCTTTCAGAGAAAGTCATATATTACTGATACACATTATGAATAATATACAATTAAATTGTCGTGATTTGTTGTCTACAGGGTGGCGCATAAGTTACGTTATAATGTATTTAATAAACAACATTTTCGCTTTTCGATTTTATTTGACTTTAGCATTTATTAAAGATAGTTTGGAAAGATTTCCCAGTGAATATTTCTTGTGGTACTCTTTCCAGAACATTTTTCATCACTTTCGTTAGAATTTCGGGTCCCAGTGCTCTCATTTCTTCTTGGATATTGGCCTTAAGCTGTTGCATGGTTGTATTCAGGGCGAGGATCGAGGACGGGGAGCCTTTGTTTTTTACAATCCTGTCAAAAACACCAGTCAACAAGTGAATTGTAGGTACGTCTGTTATATAAGCACTGTAGGAGACAAACTTTCACAAGGTGTTTTTAAAATATTTTCATTTTAATCAACTCTCAAATTATAATTTGTTGGTTGCCAACACTTGCAAAAAAAAATTGAAATATTTTTGTTACACCCTGTATAAAGAGGTTTTGTCGGGGACCAGCAACATTAATGTTTATCTAATGAATTCGATTTACTCATTGGCAGAAGCTGCTCATAAACCACAAAAATCCCAGCAAAGATCAATCAGTTTTATTCTTTTACAGCGCTTTATCTAAAGTATTATATAAGTAACCGAAATCACCCATCACTCTCGATGGGTTTGATTACAATCAAAGCTTGTATATTAGCTATCTACGCGCGCAAAAAAAAAGAGAAAAACATTTACAACTCCTCCCATAGAAGCTCATACCTCACTGTCAATGAAACTTCCTTTAGGATTTTATTTCAGCGATTTATACTCTCTTGCGCTGGGAAGGATAATAAAAAAAAGGCAAGAAGCTCCCCCCACCAACCACACATTTCCCGCACTGATAACAACCAAATCAAGTCAACATTTATTTTTGTGGAAATTCATTTTCGCGACTGGGACCTCACAAAAGCCAACTAGACGAAGACGGGCGAACTCAATGGTTACATCCCCCAACCGCTGGTTTGCTTTTCATATTCATCAAGTTCATTTTCTTATCACTTATATTTTTGTTTCCTTTCACAAAATTTCGCCACCACAAAATCAATCCCCAGGAATCAATTGGACTTTGAATACACTTAGCGAAAAATCAAGAGGAAAATAAATATTACATATATCCCTCCCTGCTGCGGATGGTGCGGCAGAGAGGGGTGCAAATGCGAGAAAGTCTAAATTATGACATTGTTTTCGTTTCTTATTGGGTTTCTGGTGGTGGGGGATTGTGGCCGGACCTGTGTACTTACAGAAGTAAAAATGAAAATACCCTGCGAGCTGCGACCTTCACACTTTATTTTGTCTGTGTGTGTATGTATGTATGTCACAGAAGAGGACGATAGTGATAAGAAATAAAAGTCCTTAGAAAATACGCTTTTGGTGTCAGCCACCGCAGCGTTATGAGTCCTTCTTTTATGTGAGATGAAATGGACATTCTATTCGTTGAAAGGACCTTTTTATATATTTTTCTTATACTATTTGGGTCTTTTTTTCTTTTATCTCCGGATGCGAAGCGATATGGCATCGCACTTTGGTAGGTATCTACTATTGCAGAGGTCGCATACTTGCAGGGGGTGAGTCTGAGAATAGTACAACGAGATCGCTGTTTCTCACCCTATTCGCTGCACTGTTTATGTGTCGACTCTGTTAGAATAATCAACTATGAGAAAAATGATTTTTAATGGGGTGGAAAATTGAATGGGAGCGATGATGAGCAAATAAAGGAGCTCTTTGTTAGACATTTTTATCAAGATTCAGTTGTTTTCTGTTTGAGTATTTTGCCCCACTCCTCTAATGTTTTTTTTTTTTTTTTATGTAGTAGTGTCAGTGTTTGGGGTACTTGAATGAATGCCAATAAGCGAAAAGGCGGATGTCTTCGAGGGGGTGGGTCGACTGTGGTGTTGACCTTCGATAAATAAACAATTCGCTCGCGTTAGCCGAGAAGAAATTGAAAGTTCTATTGGGAGGGTTGTTATCGTGATATGTTATTTGACAGTTTGTACATTTTTGGTTCGCCGATATAATGTTCCTTGTTTTGGTACTGAAGAAAGGTATAGAAGGGTAGAAACAGAAGCACCCTATTTTTTAAGTAAGAGAAGTTAATTGTTCTAATTTGTTTGGGTAAATTGAAATTTCTTATGCCTGAGAATTATTTTTATAAAATTACAAATTAAGTTGAAAGTTTTATAATTTTTTTTTAAATTAAACTTTGTTTCATGTAGGAACAGGAACGTAATGCTAGCGTTTTGGTTAAAAATTCTAAAAACAAACTATCAATATGTTCTTTATGGTTAACCTGGACCCCAAATAATATTTCAGTGAGAAAGTTGATCCGAATTTTTTAAAATATGAATGTCATTAACTTTGAGCTCGTCAGTTGGATCTTGTATGCGGGTGTAGGCCCAAGCCCCAGCAAGTTGAAGTCAGCTTTAAATAAGATTTCTTGTGGCGGGTTCTCCTGTACACTTTCAAGGACCGCGGCAATGTTGTCGGTCGATTTAGCATGTCTGTGACTTACGGGTATTGTCTCGAATTTGGCTACCAGAGTTATAAGAGTCAACTTTGAAGGCTCACGAGCGTCTGCCGTTAAATGGGCGCAACGCGCGTAACTCTCGCACTGACGAACACTTTTTTTATAACAAAGTTTTGAGATTTGGACTTGCTGCTTAATCTTGTTACTCCCCACAGTGATGTGGCATCAGTACGACTGACACGAGACTAGATAGACACCGCCAAAGCAACTTGGCCACCACAGCTTGCCAACATCGGCCCGTCCAAATTGAAAAACCCTTTATATTCATAGTGCATCCTTTACAGGATTCTGTATGTACTAAATTTGTTACGGTACTGGTTGCTACCTAACCTAGATACTTTTCCATATTTTTAACTAATGTAGGATTAATTCTTAGTCAACTTTTTTTTAAGACTAAGTATTATTTACATTGCGCCTCCGATAAATCAATCAAAAAATCGCGATGCTGGTGGATAGGCTTTCGCTTTTTTTTAGATGGCAACTCTCGTTCCAGATGGTTTAGCCCAGCCGACGACGAACGAAAATGGAATTGTTGGTCCCGACGTCATGCTGGGGATTTTTTTTTTCTGGTGGACGTCATTTCGTTCTCTTTGTCTTCAAACTCTCCCCCTTTTTTCATTCTTTTTCTAAATCATGATCTATGATTTCGTTATCAGTCTTAAATGCCTGATGGTTGGAAGGTTATCCCTTACCTTATTTGGTGAATGTTTACATAATTATCGCATCTTTAGGCAAATAAAAAATTAGATGAAAAGATTCAACACACCAATAAGAGGCTGCGAAGGCTGTGATCTCATTAGCTTCTTAGTATGAAGCTTGGCCTAAAATAATTTGCTTTATCAGCTTCACAAAATATCGATGCTAGCGGTTCGTCCAACAGAAGACTTTACACCAACATTGTACCTATAGCTACTGGCGCACAGAAGACTTGGTACCAGTGATGCTAGGTTGTGGGTAATTAATCATTTCGTGGGCATTTTGCCTTTAAAAATAAGCTAAAAGGACGAAAGAGGGTATTTTTTTATATCTCAGAAGAAGGGAGTGTATTTTGTTGTTTCTTAATGTCGGAATGGGCAAAAATGACATTTTTAAGTCCGAAAAGTCTGGCATCTCTGCTTGGTACGTCCATGGCAGATGCTCGGATGAACTTACCGAAACTGTTCCTTGAAATGAGACATTTATAATAAATAATTTATCCCCTACAATGTGGATTTATTAGGGAATTTGTAAAGATCACTTCTCTACAAGCACTCGTCTTAAGATCGTGTCCAAAATTTGTGCTTACATATATCCCAGAGATGGTTGCAGCTCATGGGTCACGAAACTTAAAAAAAAGCTCATTTAAGTTACAGTCCCAACGAATATTTTTTTATTTAGTGCTGAAAATTGAGTCAAATTCAAAAGAGGATAGAGGTGTTTAGATGAAAATAAGAAACACCAACTCTTGCCAGAGAAGATCCCAGATTTTGACTATCGTTTTCAATCACCAGTGATGCCAAACCGGATTAAAGTCTTTGTGTATAAAAATCAAAAATAATTAAAAAAAATGCCTTTTTGTTAAAAGAAATGAAAATTACATATTTTACAATGGCAGTGCAACGAACCTACGATCCGTGATTAAAATTTGTTATAACCTATTGTTGCACAATCGAAAAGTTATTAAATATTTTTGCTTGCGGTAATTCAAGGTTTCTATTTGTAAATGATGCACAATTGTATGTACCTCAATGAAAATTAGTGATGCTACTTTGATCAAAAGTATGTAAAAAAATTCAAAATTCAATTCAATTGATTGTAAAAACAATTCACAAAAAATTATGCATTTTTCCTCAGTGCCTCAAGCATCAGAATTATGTCCAAAAGGCATAATTACGCCGCAGCATCACTGGCAATGACTTACCTATAAATGTAGGAACTCAGTATTCGATCAAAATTATTGCCTGGACTTCGAGTGACTCCTTTTCGGTCTCTAGAATAATGAACAATAATCCATCTTTCTAGGGAGATTATTTTTACATTCCATTTTCTAAAAAAAAACACATTTCTATTAATTTCTTGGTTCGCCAGAAATCCAGTCTTCATTCATACCTCGTCCCCAACCTACTTAGTGGGCAACTCTCGAGACCTTTGAAAGTAAATAAAAACAACCTCTTAACTTGTCATGCATTTTTATTTTTTTTTATACATTTTATTGAAATACAAAAATTCGGTGATTTAATATTTACAATGCAATCAAAAAAGTGTAGATAAAAAAGTAAATATATAAAAAAAAAAATGAATGGCTCCCAATTGCTGGACAAATATATTCGTAACTGGGTGATTGTGTAAATAACTTAAAAAACTAATCAATTTATTTAAATGTTTTGTTATGCATTTTGTAAGGAATCAAACAGAAACTTTAGTTTTGCTTGGAATTTAAGTATTTTATCACATTTACATAGAATTTGTTTACATTGTTACTCGTTAGTTTTTTAGATCATATATCTAAGTATTACTATTTACATTTTAACTTTTAGTACTTGTAGCTACTTTATCTGGACCAAATTGGCACGCTGTACTACATTCTTACAAATGCAGGTAGGTAACAATGAGGGCAGATTGCAAAGTTTGTGTGGACAGGGCCTTTTATTTAATTTTGCTTGCAAACCGCTGTGGGTTTGAAGATCACTGAGAGTAAAGGACTTTTTAAATAAAGAAAAAAAAACTTTATAACAATAAAGGATTTTTATTCAAATCGGTCCTGAGCTTTGAGCTACTTTCGAACTCCAATTCATTCACTATTTATTTTACTGGATTATTAACTTTATTTATGTAGTATGAAACTATACAACAACTTACAAGCTAAGCAGTTTTGCACAAATTTAAATTTTCATTTTGGATGGACAGGGGCACCATATTCACATAGCATGTTCCGCGGCACCGTACCGCAATGGAGTTGGTCATATGATATTGGGCGGCGGAGGTTGCGCTGGTAGAGACAGCGTAGGTGATGTAGTAGCGGATTTTATGCATGCATAGGGTGAAATTCCAGTGCCAGAGCTGCTGGGTGGCGACGGTGGCGCTTCGGGACTTATTAGTGGGGTACAACCAAAATAGCGCCATGGATGATATAGACTGCCGGCATACATTGCTTGCAAGCGTGCTTGCAAGTCGAGTGCTATGGTTGGATCCAGATGATAATGCGGGGCTAGTGGGAAATTCGGGACTCGTTGCGGCATATTTAGCTTTAATTCGAGGGGATTGCCAAAGTTGTATTTCTGCTGAAGTTGTGCCACAGTATCTTTTGCTGATTGATTTTGTTGTGGCACTGGGGATTTTGTAAGGGTTTTTGGCTTTCGTCGTGGTCGATATTTGTAATCTGGGTGTTCTTTCATATGCAGGGCTCTGTAAAAGAAAAAAGGAAGCACAGAGATTTAGTTTGGGGATATAAGGAACGAATGCAGTTTTAATTGAGATTTGTACATCTACATTAAATTGGTAAAAATTATTTTGTTGCTGATTTAAATCGTAGAGGGACTTTCACTAAGGACTGGTCGATATTGAAATGGAGAAAAATAAGCTGTGTGTGAGGTAAAACTTATTTTATTTGAAAGGCCCATGTATGCCATCAGGTACGCAACATACCATCGTTCAAATGCCCGCCGCCACTTCTCACGGTGACACGGATCCGAGTGGTTGAATTTTGTTCTAGTAGAGAAGTGATCTTTATTATTTTGTAACAAGTCAATTACTGTGTGGAAGGCGGTTCTTGGGGTCTCAGTTTCAATCAGTTCAATCGGACCCTAAGGCACATAAATTCAAACTGGGCTACATCCAAGGTCAAACTCACCTTGTAGGCAGTTTCTCTTTTTTGGCTGAAGCTGTTAGTCTACTTAATACTTAGTTTATGCTTCTGGGTCAGTTGGATCGCGTACGGTTGAAGGGCCAGGCAGCATAATTTGCCAAGTTGAAGTCTGCGAAAGCCGACTTCTTGTGTACGGCGAGGAGTAGGCCGTCTCGGGCTCTCCTATGCACTTTCACGAACCACGGCTATGTTGTCGGACGACCTGGCGTTCCTTAAACGTACAGGCGTTGTTTTATTGTTTACCGAATCAGTTGTTACAAATTTGACAACGAAACGGTCGAGAGTCGACTTTGAAGAGCCAAGCGTCTGACTCGCCAACTCTTCCCTTTTGTCTTTCTCTCTCTTTCTTTGGCTATCGTTCACAATTTGACTATGGGAACGTATGTATATTGATTTTCTTAGTAGTAGCCTCCAAAAATACGCATGTTTTACGATATATTTCTTAGCAAGATTCGATCGGGTTAATATTTTTTTTAATTTTACCATAATTTAGTTTTCCTTGAAAAACAAAAGAGTTTTACTGCAAACTGGGTTTTGAAAAAACCTTTTAATGGTAATTGTCGGCGAACGGCTTGTCCGATTAAACAAATTTGTGCATTTCCGCATAGTCAGTGTTAGATAAAAAAATAAAAAAATAAATGTTTTTCACAGCCTTTAAATATGGTTGCATTAAAATAAGAATGAAAATGACCTACAATTGTCCCCATAATCGGACCGCCTGAATTAATAATTTTCTGGCGAGCTAGTTTAAATTGTTTGCAATCTCCCGTCACAGAGGCACACAAAATTCATACAATGCCAAGAATTTTCCACAACATCAAAACGAAGTTAAAGATGTCACCTTCATCCCTACTTTACTACACATGCGTACAAAAATAAAAAAATAGAAAAAAAAATTTTATCTTTGACAAGAAGATAAGGCCAAGGATTAAATCACAAAATGCAAGGTCTACCACATTCCCTTCATGGGATTGTACGCTCAGACAGCATTTCCTCTTTCGTGCCGATGATCGTGCGCAGACCTAGGTAATTTCGTCAGTCTTCACCTAGGCCAATTGTTAGTAAATCAATATTTGCGCTGGATAAGAGCGAGTTGCCTCGAGCGTGCTAGAAAGAACAAAATACAAAACCCAACATTCTTATCGGCTGTGACTCTTTCTTTATACATATAGCTGACAACAAAATGTAGATTGTTTCCTTTTTCACGGTTTTATGTTATCTCTGCTGAGTATGTTATTCTATAGATATTCTCCACTATTCAGAGGACTTATTGATCAATGTTGTTTACTCAGAACAAAAAAAAAAAAAAAAAAAAACCAAGACAAGTAGAACAAACACGTGAATATCGAAATAATCAAAAATCGAATTGTACCTAACAATAAAACTGTTTGGGGTAAACAAAGGCGGTCATTCTTCTGCGGTTCCCTGGAGACGATTTTGTCATGAGTATGTTTGCCATCAAAAAGGAGTGCTTATCAGTTTTGTTATTTCTCGTACCTTGTGTTTACCGAGTATTTTATTTAATATAGCTACAAAAAAGCCACAAGAAGGTGACAAATTGATTATAGAATCAATCAAACAATGGGCTGTTGCGCAACGAACTCGCGTTTGGATTTCATAAGTGATTGGGATACGAATAAAAGAGGGGTATTCTGGACGAAAGCTGAATCTGTAATCTTACACACAAGTTGCCAATCTATACAAATTCAAAAATGTTTAAATAGAGCTAGCGTTTCTGATAAAGATACGCGCACAAAAAGAGTCACTGTCAAAAATAAATAAAATGCTTCCCTTTGCATATATGAAGGATTTGGGTGTAGAAGATCTGCAAAATGCATGTGGGAATTCCATTACTTTCCTTGACGTAAAGTACTTAATCACTTACTGCCGTTAAGTGTCTCTAGCTGAGAGGGTGTACCCTTTCATTATCTCCTTTCTCGATGGCGTAAACAACAAAACAAGTAAAATGGCCTATAAATAGACTTCGACAAATATTCAAATCAGACCCTCATTGTCGGGTCTCCTTTTATCGCTCTATACCCAGAGAGACTCTCTGAATTTCTTCAGAGTTCTTCCCTACGTTCGATTCCTAGTGATAACGCTGGCATCTGCTTATGGGAGATCTTTTTCATGCACTGGGTCTCGACCCAATGCTGTCTCAAGATCCTCATTCTTCTGTCAGCCAATGCCGGACATTGACACAGTATATGTGCCCAGATTCCCCCGGCATAGATTGCAAGTATATCCTCTCTTAGGCCCGCTTCTTTAAATGATACCCGAAATTACCTGTAGTCAACACCACCGCCCATTTAAATGTTCCTCGACTCATGCTTAGAACCATTCTTTGAGTGGAGGACACTTATAGCTATTTAAGCCTGTCTACGAGTACATTGTTCCTTCTCAGGTGTTCTTCCGTGATCCATTTGGGAACCAAATGTTCTACCATTCCCATACCAATTGAAGAAAATGGTTCCGGTCCCTTTTCAGTTGACCCCTGCTTTTCAAAGGAGTCCGCCTCTTTATTGCCGTCGATCCCTATGTGTCCTTGCACCCAAGTCAGTGTTACTTAATTTTAAGATGGACACTTATTGGGCTGGAGTACACCTACGAACAAATGGATTGGACCTTCACCTTATAATGTCGAGTTTAAACTGTTGAATTGAGAAGCTTATTTAGGATCAGGACGGTAGTACTCTGGGGTGTCTGTCAGACGCTCCTATGAGGTGGCGCTTTCAATAATCGAATTTATATTTCTATTCAAATGAAACCTTTAACCTTCGGCTTCGATCTATAGTCCATCACACTAACTTAGCTGAGGCAATGTACGAGTACTCTACATCCTGGAATATGATTCTTGGTTGAAACTGCACTAACCCTTTGCGCAGAGGATTACAAGCCTGTCGCAGCTGCCCTTTATAATAGTCGATAAGGCGTATGGCGCAACAAGTCAAACCTGTCATGATAATTGACTTCTAGACTGAAGAGAATACGCATTTTGTCCTTCGAGCCAGCAATTTTGAACAGATAGGTGTACAGTGTTGAACTTGAAACTCTTGCCTAGAAGTCAACACATCACAGGGTTCAACTGCAAGCCCTTTTTGGAACTTCAGTACGCCACGAACTCTTTCGAAAAAGTTGGTAATCAAAATCTACGTGGGTAGGACGTGTTATATTTCATACCTACCTTAAAGGTGGTTTCAAAAGTAATTCCCTTTTGGGTTACTTTTTTAATGTTTCTACAATTTTAATTCCACTCTTGGCGGTACCCAAAAATAACTTTACACCTTTGTTTGATTCACCGTTGCAAGGATATATTTATCCGATTTTATAAATAAATTAAATTTCTGCTGACGCGCAAAATACAAAATATTGCATCATGCAAAATGATGGTAGGACTGGGTAGGTCCTGCATATTCCGAATACATTCACAATTAGTATAAAACTCAAAGCATTCCTTACGATGACAACACATCCCGTTGAGTCGTCCAGCATCACATTCAACTGTTTATTTAAAAATAATCATCAAAATGAAGTCCTTTGTTGCAGCTATTTTTCTCGTTGGTAAGACATAAGCACACATTTTCCAGAACATTTTAATCTAACTAATTGTGAACTGACGTTCAGCTGTCATCGCTAGTGCCTTAGCTCATGTTGGACCGACGCCACAGAGCCACTGTGATTTCAGATGCAATCCAGCTGATGTAGCAATCTATACAACAAATGGAAGATGTTTTCTCAAGTTCCCAAGCAAATGCAATATGGAGAAGTACAACTGCTTGAATCCACATAAGGGTGAGTTCCAAATATAAATCAAACATTTAACATATTCTCAAACGTTTGAATGTTTTTTCGTTTAAACAGCGTTTAGGGAGGTCTCCAAATTAGAGTACTCAGCTGATGCCGCACCAAAATGCCAAACAAAGGATTATTAGGAACGCAAACAGCTTCAAGCTGCAGACACACGATTTAAATGATATGAGCTACATGTATACAGTTTGGTTTAAAATAAAACTTACTTCTGAGTAAAAATTGGAATATACACAGTAACCTTATTTTTTGCCTTCTACTTAGGTCGGCTATTTTCCAGACTAATCTTGAATTAGAGTTCCTGTTATCTTGCGCTTTTAATCAGTTGAGCAGTTGATATTTTGTGTTTTTTTTTTTACTTCCCAAGCAGGCTGGCAAATCCAAAGCAAACAAGATACCTAATTTATAATCTAGCTCCCGGAGCAGGTTAATTTTTGAAAGTGGTAAGTATTATTTGCGCATGTGAGTCATCGGTAAGTGTGCTGATATGAACTTGGAAGTTGTAAAATTAATAACTACTTCCAAGTAAGCGGGAGTGGTATTGTTATTGGGCTCTCTGCAGACACTCTGAGAACTATGATTTCTATAGAGGGTTTATTTTTTTTTAATTTGCAAAGCACTTTCCAGCAACAGACAATTCAGCAGACTTGTATCGCTTGAACATGAATAGACTTATGTTTTCCGTTTTACCATAAGTTGATACGATGCACGGACCAATCTACTCGAGAAACCGAGCTCGAGGATTAGATTTCCAGCCCGAAATCATATCTTAATACTTTGGTGTAGGTATTTGCTGAAATTTATTTTTCAACCTTTAAATCCTATCTCAAATATTTTTCTTCTTCCATTTCTTCTTCCAAAAATATGTCTGTCTGTCTTTTATACGATTCCATAATCTTTATCCTATTTGATATATCCATAAGATCCATTCTTCCGAGGGTCTTCCTAACACCTCACGAAGGATTGCTGATTGGAAACGGTTTATACCTTCCAAAAAAGACTCTCAAGGGCTAACTTGGCATACAAAAAGTGATCCTAATCTATTTAGGGATAGGTAAAGGTATTTTTTTTTTATTGACATCATCGGTCGCTCCCAGCGGGCCGTGATAGAGGCTTTTACGGCGATTGAAGAACAGGCGAAATTCGTTGGTCTTGTAGTAAATGAGGACAAGACTAAGTGCATGCTATCAACAAACAAACAAGCATCTGTCCACCGCCTAGGACAGAACGTCACTATTGATAGCAACAATTTCGAGGTAGTCAAGGAGTTTATCTACCTCGGAGTAAACATGAACTCCACAAATGACATCCTAGTGGAGATCCGGCGAAGATTTACCCTAGGAAACCGCTGCTACTTCCACTTCGGTTTGGCAAAGCAATTGGGTTCAAAACTCCTAACTCGAAGGACAAAATGCATGCTTTACAGAACCCTTATCCTGCCAGTTCTGCTTTATGGCGCCGAGTGCTGGACGATAAGCAGGAGGGGAGAGCTGATACTGGGCTCCTTCGAAAGAAAAATTCTTCGGCGGATTTTTGGTCCTGTGTGCGAGGAGGGCGAATGGAGGAGAAGATACAGCCGCGAACTCTATGAGCTGTACCAAGATGTGGATGTAGTCCAAAAGGCCAAAATACGTCGACTACATTGGCTTGGCCACATCAATCGAATGGACAATAATGCTCCAGCTAAGAGGATCTTCGAATCCCAGCCGCCAGGTTCGAGACGACAAGGAAGACCGAACCTCCGTTTCAAAGACCAAGCCGTCGCGGATGCCAGAGCGCTTGGTCTGGATAACTGGAAGCAGCGTGCCCGGGATCGCAGAGGATGGAAGGCTGCAGTGTCTCAGGCAGAGACTCTCCACGGGTCGGGAGCCCGTTAAGTAAAGTAAGTAAAGGTATTTTTTAAGGGTGCGGAATTGGACAACGGGCGTGACACATAGTGCGATACAAATTTTAGTTATCACGACTTTAAAATGGAAAATAAAGCGAACTATATGTGAACTAATAAAACTTAGAGTAGAAACTAAAAATGTTTATTGGTAGAGCCCATACTGGACAACAAAAACTAAATTTGACAAAAAAGGAAGTAGCAAAAATGGGAAGGAGCAAAAATCGGAAATATATGTGCAGTGAGAACGCACAATTATTATAACTTGTGTCGATTGCGCTTTGACTCGCAAACATATTTTAGAAGCCCTCGGCTGAGCTGAACGCTTTTGCCCTTGCGTTAAAGATTTATTGACATTGCTCCGCACTCATAACAAATTTTAGTCTCGACTTTAAATTTACGGAAGCTCACAATTGAAAAACTCCCATGAATGTTATAATTTGTTTGTCAATACAGGAATTTTTTTACCAGTCCTACAGCATACTTTGAGGGAATTAACCGCCGCTCCCCGTTTGTTCATTTCGTTACCAGATTCAATTGTCAAAGGATTGCCAGATCTGACATTATTGTCTCAGTGAAAAAATATTCCCGAACATCTTCCAACCGTGAACTTACAATTTTGTCTTTAAATATTTGAAGAAGAGTCATTGGGTCGTATGAGTAAAAAAACTAGCATTTGCCTTGAGCATAGGGTTGTGGCAAAGTAAAAGCCCTTAGCTTTGAATCGGTATCAATAAAACCTTAAAAACTTGCTTAAGAAAGTTCTAGTATTCGAACATAGCATTTACTTCGCCTTGCAAGTTGTAACTCCTGCCAAATCGGACTAGTGAATTTGAATTCCCCTTGAGAGTGGAACGATTTTTGTGGAAAAGTGAACAAAGATGAAAAAAATTCAATGTGAATGCTTTCTAAAGCTCCAATTGCCTTGGCAGCACGATTTCTGTTTGTCAAATAGCTGCTTGATGTTTTATATCTTCTTCGCCTTAGAGAATGCCGACCCGTTCTGCTAAATGTATTTCGCCAAATTAAATCAGTTTCCGCTTCTTAGCTGAACTAACAAGGATTTACTGTACAAAAACTAATATACAAATTAAATTAATTTTAGAAGATATATGATCCTCATAAGCATAAAAAGGCTACACCCTAAAAACATTAAAATAAATTCAATTGAAATATAGTATCCCGATACAATGGTCCCCATTGTCTGACGTTTTAAGGCCTCTCTGCTGTCAGCTTTGTGGGGACAGCTATAAAGCACCCCAATGTGAACAATGATTTATGTGCACCTATTTGTAAATACATAAGAACGAGCTAATCAGTCACACACAAGCTTTTTATCCAACTAGGGGTGCGGCGGGAATATGCCATCTTTATTAAATTAATCATCGTTTCTTTTGCTATGGACTTGCAAACATTTCTCAAAAATGTCAACGAGTCTTCAGACTTCAGAAGGTCCCAACAAAAATGTTTCGACTGCAAACAAAACGGAATAGCACTTGCAGACGTAATCCCTTTTTTTATTAATTACATACGTTTGCAAATAATAATTACTTGACGAATTGTCAATTGTTGAGGGAGTGATAAGCTGATGCATTTGTTGATTGTTTCTTGCAGCGTATTATTGATTGTGTAATCAATTCCAGCTGACGAAAGTTAACTGTTACAAATTGGTAATTGATGTGAGTTCGGGGATCAGTGGCGGTCTTAACATGGCAATAGAGGAATTAGTTGTTGGTAATTTGGGATTTTCAAGTCAAGTTTTGATGTAATTGTGGTTATAATTAGTTTTATATTGAAAACATTTTTTTTTCTTTAGTTGTGATGTGGCATATTATTATCTAGCTATTTAGATAGGCGACGCTACAGCTCGGAGTGTATACCAGTGGGTTAGCCCACAATTTGTACTAGCGAACAAAAAATTGATTGTATTCCATATCTGCTGCCTTGACTTACTTAGTTAGACTCGCAGTCTGGGAGATGATTTTCTTTTTTTATTCACTCTATTTATCTCAATTTGTTTGACTAAGTTCACGTCGCTGGTACAGTTTGTATAAACTATCGTTGATTCGGATTACTTTAAAGGTGTCTCCTTTCAAACACGTGAAAAGAAAAACTTGATCGGATAATTTTCCAAGAACCTCCCTCGAAACGATAGTCGATATCTGTAGTGTGCACTCCCCCTTGAAAGAATGCAGGTCTCAGATCCATTAACGACCTTGATGAAGCTTCCTGCTTTCCGGACCCTCATACTTCACAAACGGTGAGGACGAGTTCGACAATTTTCAAAAAAAAAATCAGACATACATCATCTCAATTTCTTTTATAAAGATGTAATTGGTAGGCCAGCAGACTTATCACGACTTTTCGTGAAGACGTAGCCTTCGAAGAATTTTTTTACAAAGAAACGTGAGCTCCACAATCGATTTCTGAAAAAATTTAATGCCAAGTGCTAAGATTGGCGAAAACCAAATTAAAGTAGATTTAAATCTAGCGGATGATTTGAAGGAGGCAAGGACTTGGAAGCCCAAACTTTTCCATCTGATCAAATAAATCAGGGATAAATCAAGGGTTTGTAGAGGAAGCATTAAGTTCACTCCATAGTTCATAGCAGATTATGTCACAACCTAGAGGCTATATCTATATTCAAGTCTTACAATTATTTATTTGATGAAGTTAAGCCCCTAACTAACTAGGGAGCTACTGCAAAGTCACCGTTCGATATACAGAGAGAATTTAGTAAATGGAAGTCTTGTAAACAAATACAAAATATTACATCATATTACTGGAAGAAATTTAAGGGTTGGTTAGAATGTACGAAAGCTATTGCCCGTGATTATGAAGCCTTTTTCCATACTTCATGCTTCAGCTACTTTAAAAAAACGATTTTAGGTAGCTAGTTGAACTTAGGGCGGATGTTGTCTAGAACTTTTGCTGGGCTTAAAACCTGTACGTAAGATAATGATTGTCTAGGTCTAGGCGATATCCTTTTTGAAATTTTGATGATCAAAATAGGTTAAGTTTCAAAGTAAGTCACATTCGTCGAGAATGACATAGATGAAGCTCTTGAACTCGTACTTCTCGCACTTAGTTGCTAGTTTTGGAGGTCTCTCGTTTCGACGTAAGTCGTCACAGACGTTACGTGATTAGGGCCCTGAACATGTGACGCAGAATGAAGACCAATACCAAGTTAATGATCTCCATACTTATCTTGTGCTCCACGACGGCCCATCTTATTTTCATTATCTAATTAAAAATTAGCCGTTTGTTCTTATTTAAAGTTTTAATAAATATAGAGGTCTTCAATTGAGCTACAAGAAAGTGTGGGCCTTCTCTTCATCAGTATCAGGAACCATTATCTGGTAATAGGTTGCACTCTTTGCCACTAAGTGTCCTTTTCAAACGATGAATGGTTTTCGACGTTTGCCATGACTTGGGTATTTGGCATTGAAAAAGAATCACGATTCCAACTATCAAATAAGTCGAAAATACCGCTGTCATATAAGTCGTTGATGCTTGATTGTCACATAAACAATCTTCCGACTCCTTGTGTCAACTTTAAGTTAATACGCGTATTACAGCGACTAACTGCACCGAAATAAGCAGGCGTGTGAAGTGATTCAAAAATGAACAATCATTTACAAAAACCTGTTTAATGCTACAGGTTGGACTTCATATGCCAAGTGGTGAAGCGATAATTTCCATATCTGACAGTTATTGCTGTTTCCTGTTCTCTTGATTTGCTTGGGCAATAAATTGTTTGATGTCGATGTGCGATTTGATTGCTTTTACTCTTCTGATCTGGGTTTTGATTTGAAATATTGCGCTCGGAATCGCTCTTCTTGAACAGGGGAGTGGAATGCATCTTTGGTTATTTACCAGTTAATCTGGTCAGTTAAAACTTTTTTAATTTAATACGGTTGTATGAATAATTCCAAAAAGAATTATGCTTCGCAACAGTGGAAAGTGATTGTCCACTGTTTGGTCTCAGCATTTTCGATATAAAATAAGCTTAAGACCGAAAACAGGACTGGGCTCATGAGCAGTGTTGCCAGAAGAGAAGAGAAGAGGAAAATGCTACAAAAATTATAGAATTTATGAAGCGAAACAAACACGTTTTTTTATACCCTCCAGAGGAAGGTATTTATATTCACTTTGCCAATACATTTGTAACGCCAAGAAGGAGTCACCGGAGACCTCATAAAGTATATATATTCTGAATCAGGATCACATTCTGAATCGATTTAGCCATGTCCGTCTGTCTGTCTGTCTGTCTGTCTGTCTGTTGAAAGCACGATAGCGCCCAAAGTAATTGACGTAGGTGAATGAAATTTGGTGAAAGGACTTCTTTTTATCGGCGTCAGGTTGATATTGAAAACGGGGTATGTCGGTCAAGTAGTTCTGGTACCTCCCATACAAAACCAATATTAGACCCATGTGTCCCTCTTTCCGTTGAAAACACGATAGCGTCCAAAGGAATCAACCTAAGTGAATGAAGTTTTGTGAAAGGACTTCTTTTATCGTCGTTAGGTTGGTATTAAAAATGGGCTATGTCGGTCAAGTAGTTCTGGTATTTTGCATGACTTGTATGCAGTGGAGGGTATCAAAGCATCGGCCAGGCCGATGATAACACTTTTACTTGTTTAAATATTATTTTGCCCACATTCATGTATTTTTCCCCTCCTATTTGTATAATGTAAAATAAAATTCTCTCTTTAGTAAGGAGTTCCGTGTCTGAATATAACTCAGGAAAACATGTTTTTGAAACCGCAAATTTTATTTTTATTTATCATTAAAGCTTCTGGTCCCGAGGGCTATCGCAGTACATTCTTACGAAAGACACACGAGTGACCACCGAATGGAGGAATTTTAGTGATGCCAACACGTCAAAATTTGCGACGAAAGATGATAGCATGACATTTTTAATCGTACGAGTAGCTTAAGTTTTTTTTACGTTTGGGACAAGAATATCCTGCGTCGGAAGTGGAACTTAATGATCATTTGCACATTTAATTTTTATATCGTTTTTGTGGACAACTTTTGAAGTAAAAAGCAAAAGACTGGGTATTTTTGCAAAAGCTCACGATTGTATGTATGGAAAACATAGCCACTGTGAACTACGAAAATTTAGATTCGAGACTGAAAATGCCATGTATAATTAGGCGAAAGACTAACTATGTACATACTTCAAAATAGAAAATAATGAAAAGCCTTTAAAGGTCTAGTTTCGACCACTAATTGCCATCTTATATTTAAATATATTTAAATAGGCGAATGCAAATAGTAAAGAGCCCCTTTAACTGCCTCAAACACAACCCGCGATACGAATAATCATTTTCAGTGTCCAGGCTTAATTTTTCGAGCTCACAATGACGAAAATTTCCATACAAAGTTGCATATTGTGACCTACAAAACATATAAGCTGCAGGTTAAAAATTATTATTGGTGTGGCCCAACATGTTCGCTTTGAATTTTGTTGGAAAGATTTTGCCAATATGTTGCGTTTAAAGTAGGTCACTATATTGGTAGAATTCCTTCCACTAGGCGAACCCTAGTTATTATTATTGTACTATTTCTATTTATTTTCCTTGTATCAAAAATAACAAAACCAAACAAAAATATACTCTAATATTTCCAGAGAATGGCGTATTGCTGTAGCGCATATATTTTGAATTCATTTAGAAAAGACTCACCTCAATCTCTTGGCCTCATCGATGAAGGGTCTTTTCTCTCCCTCGGTTAAGAGTTTCCATTCGGCTCCGAGTCGTTTCGAGATTTCGGAGTTGTGCATTTTTGGGTTCTCCTGGGCCATTTTGCGACGTTGTCCTCTTGACCACACCATGAAAGCGTTCATGGGTCGTTTGATATGATCCGATTGATGGTGATGGTGTGTAGCGGCCGTAGGGGCGGATTGTTTGTTTGTCATCATCTGATTTGATCCCGGAATGTGACTGCTGTGATTCAGAATTGACGAAATTGTTGTCATGTCAATATTTTGTTTTTGTTTCTCTATTGGATTGTTTTTTGGGTTCGTTTCTTGTTCTCATACCATATTGTCAGCGTGACTGGAAATAAAATTCAAGGACAATTTTTTTTAATCAAATGAAAAATTTCAAAATATTGGGAGCTGTGGAACTAATCATCTATTTTATTCTAATTTTCTTATAAATTATGTAGGTACTTGTTTTTTTTTACTTAAATCAACTATAGCCAAAATAAAAGTTTTTTTTTTTCAAATTCGAGCTTAGGTTGAAGAAGTCAAGTATGGTAGCTGTCATTTGGCAATAAAATTTGTCGCTCCTAGTTTAATTGATGTCTTAGCATATCTTTTCAATTTAAATATTAAATATAAATAACAAATTTTGTTGAGGTAGTTTTTCCCAATCATCTGAAATGTGCTATCACTTTTTATAAAGGAAAATCGAAAGAAAAAGGACAACTTTAGAGCCATTTCCTTGCTTTCTTCAATTCAAAAGTTTTTTTTTAAAAAAAACCAACTGTTGAGCATCAAATGTGTTTGCATTGGCAAACAAAAACTAATTTTTTTTCAGTATAGTTTGGGTTTAGGGAAGCGAAAAGAGAAAGCCAAGAGATGTTCTTTGATATTCTGCTCTTTTATAAATAAAGCTTTGGATGGTAGTAAATTTTGTGCTGGCCTATCTGTTGATATCACAAAAGCGTTTGACAAGTTGTATTATGCAGAATTCCATGGCTTTATTTACAACTGCTTTGCTGAAAATGGGACATTTTTTAGCAATATTTATCAACTCTTCATTCGCCCTGCCTCTTGCGGGTAGGGTCACGGCTTTTGCAGATGATCTTGGCATCGCGTTTGTGTATATGAGCTCTTTGAATCTGGCAGCTGAACTATACAACTACAATTATTTGATGAGAGCTTGGTTTGCTTCACACTTAATTATTGTAAGTAACAGAACAAGATTACTGATTTCTAGATTGGTTCGCCTGAGCCACCGCCACCGTAGGTTGGTGTCAATTTCCACTCCTTTAATTGTCCACTTTTTGACTTAATTGATTGTGCCTGTTCTGCTTTTGTTCTGAGAAATGCCCCATGCAACTCAAAATGCCTTCATATTAAAATTTTTAAGAACTTTAAATACCTCGGTGCTACTATTAATCAAAACATGAGTCTTACACAAAACATTTTACTGAAGTAGTACTTATGCTCATCCATTCGTTTTTTTATCGCTTTAGAAAGTTTTATTATGGAATTTTTCATTCGAAATTGCAGTGCGGAATAAGTTGTTGAGGGACTGCTTACATAGCCACTTGTCGTCCTGCAGAAGTGTGGCCAAAGGAGAATACGTAATGTCCGTCGCCTGGCTCATTCTATACGGTTTTGTTTAAATAAATAAATTAATAGTAAGGGGCCCTAGACCCTATAGGCCTAGCTCCTCACAACCACTTGTTTTTTGTGATTTTTTCTTTTTTGGATCGAATGAAATGGATCTACAATTTTACGCCGAGTCCAAACGGGTAATTGAGGAGCTCTTTCAAGACAGTTGTACTCTCGGATGTTTGTCAGACGTTCGCAAGTGGCGCAGTGACAAAACCTGGAATTTGTGTTTTTCCGGGGATCGATCCTGAAGAAGAGAACGCAGCCCAACACACTAACCACGAAGCCACTGTGCCTACTGTTTCGGTCTTTGAAAACCAATTTTCATCTACATGGTAATGGTAAGATCATGAATGCAAGCTGCCGAATTGAGATCGTTAGACTTTTTCTTTTTTACCCACATAATTTATGTAGATTTTTGATTTTCACGGCTTTCAACAAAACAACGAGATCCAACTGTTGTTGTAAACCATAAAAATCAATGACCTATAAGATCATTTGGGCAAAATAGAAACCCCTGTTTTTTGCCGATTTGCTGGTGTGATTCGCAGAGATCGTACGAGGAACGTCGATCAGCTTATTGTCCAATCCCCAGAAGGAGCGGTCCATTCTCTGTAGTTGTGCCACTTTAAATGCATCTCTACAAATCGGATTCTATTGGGAACTTAGGAATCGGTGATTCGGGTATGCGTCTCCAAGGTAGACCCAAGATGAGTTGGTTAGATCAAGTCAGAGTACTTAAGCATCCGACACACGCCTTGAGTTTTAAGTTTTATACGTTTGGATTACATAAGTAAGGAAATAAGTGTCTGGCCTAGAGGAAAGTCGAACTATAACTACATCAATTCGATCAACTTTTGACTATACTGTCCGTCTATAGCACTTCTAAGATTTGTCGGTATATGTACCTATATACAGATCGGGATCTATCTTAACTTGATTTCCTGTACAATGTACACAAAGAACTTACATCAAATATAAATTACCTGACGAAAAAATTAAAGGCCCTAGGTACTCTCGATTTCGCTCCGAAAGTCAATCCTATTCAAAATTGCTTTCTGTTCCGCTTTTAGGTAGGTTTAAGTGGAAAAGTGGAATAAATATTATTTGATAGTATTTTTTGCAAGAAATAATATCAAATAATATTAATTCCACTTTCGGAATTCCGGAGTCCGAGAATAGTTCATTTCCGTCTTCGAAACAGGGAGACAATATATATTCGTTTTCCAAAAATGTCACTTTTGGAACGAGGTACAAAGTAATTTTAATTTTAGTGTCCCCTGATTAAGTAATAGTTTTCCCATTACCAAAAAGATGCGGATTGCATAATGATTGTGTGAAGGCTCTGAGTAGGCCGTAGAACGGACTGTATAAATGATTTGGCACTACTACAACAACTAAAGACTAGCGTGACAGTGAGCTGTAATTCAGTTTCCATAGTTTAAAAACCAAAAAGAACTGGTGACAGCTCGGGCTTAATTTTAATGTAATTGGGAAGAATTAACATTATTTCCGTGGGAGGTAGCAACCTCCTGAGGTACTGACTCAAATGAAGTATCATTATAATTAAGATCTTTAGCACCGTCAGGGGCAAGAACGTCCTCACATTGCAAAGAATATGCAACTGGGACTGGAACATACAAAACTAAACAAAACTAACCAAAAAGTTTGAGCTTCCTATTATTAAAATCAAACATTCCTTATTTTAAAAAATCCTATGTAATTGTTTATTTAAAAAATGTTAATATTCACTTACAATTATTTCTTTCAGATGTTAAAAAATCCGGTTTTCCAAAAAATCAGTTATATTTTGATATTTTTACTATTTTATTTTATTGACAGAATTTTTCACATTTTATTAAACAACTGAAAATCACTTGCAATTAATCGTTTAATAGAAACTAATTAAATAACAACACTCAGTCACTGGTATGGATGTATGCTATATCCCCCGATTAGATGTGTTCAAAAATATCGCCAATAAATTGTATCATAT
This sequence comes from Cheilosia impressa, assembly GCA_948293265.1. Lineage (NCBI taxonomy): Eukaryota > Metazoa > Arthropoda > Insecta > Diptera > Syrphidae > Cheilosia > Cheilosia impressa. The sequence goes on from OX411881.1 coordinate 58,660,158, forward strand.
CTGAATGTCCCGTAACTAATGGCCGATGTTTACCGAATGCTGTTCCACAACACAATGTCAAATGACATGATGACATTGACTATAAAGAGCTCCTCAGAGTCGCAAAACTGAAAAACACCCGAAAACGACTAATTCGAAATTGTCGTGTGGCACGCGTTTCGTATCTGCTTTCGAACTGTGTGTATGAGTTGATGACGAGTGCATTTTTTGAATTGGTTGATGGTTGGTGCGGTTATACACTTTGTAAAGTGTGCGCGTGAATACACGTGCAGGAGTGTGAGATTAGCATAACCACACCGCAACACCATCAAACTGCCGTGGCGTGTAAATGAGAAGTGAATCATTATCCGCGCACAGGACAGTCTCGGTATCAGTGTACGGTACCCGCAGAGGGGAGGGGGTCATTTACGGTACAGATATGCGCGATAATGTCAATAGATGTACACTGAACAGTGTACAGTCCATGTACGTTTTTAATTCAAATTCAAATCTTAACTCCACTTTGTTGCTATTTTTTTTATTTTTAGGTGGAGGGTGGTTATTTGGGTTTCCCGCCAAAAGTGTGACCATGCGCACTGGCCAATTGGAGACTTTTTCTATTTTATGTTTTTCTTTTTAATGTAAAAATCTCAAGTAAATTGGAGACCAAATATACATACACGGACACGATATCTCCACAGGGTGCTCACCCCATTGTTGGGGACAGAGGCATGCGCATTCCCACAGACTAATGGCCAATAGCTACGCATTTGGCAGGAGTGGTTTTTCAACGCTTCAATAAGTACAAAGGCTTGTGTTTTTGTTTAGAGGGAAAATCCTTGGATAATTACGTATTATTCGGTGGAGGGTTCCCATTTTTCGCTTCTAAGCGAATCGGAATGTTTTGTTGTGTGTTGATTCAAAGTCGCACGATGTGAGTATGCTGCTTGCTGCATGTCCTGTGGGGGTTGGTTCAAATGCATGGGGAAATAACCAGTTTTTTTCCATAATGGCGAATATCAATGTTAGGTAGGTATATGTTTTCACTTTCGGTCTTGTGACTTGTGCAACAGGTTTCACTTTCGTTTTAGGAATGGTGATTCCCCGGGCTCCGAATTTATAAATTCAATGTTTACTTTGCAATAACAGTTTGCTTGATTTGATATTATCGGTATGATTATTTATTATAGGGTCATATGCTTTCGCGACACCGCTTAGAGTGTTTTGGGAGTTAAAGTGATAAGGACTACCGATTAATTGTTTGAATTTTCACATGAAAATATCAACCAGTTATAACCAACATTCGCAGATATAATATAAGTTTAGGTATGCGCCTACAAAAAAATGTTTCATAACCAAAAACCGTTGCTATCACATATTCTCACAATCCTGGGCTCTATTTTTAGACCATAATTCTGAAGGTTACAACACAAGAGCTGATACTCAGAGGTCACAAGTTAGACAAGCCTAAATTATCAAAGTAAGTTGTTTTTATTTAACTAGGTAGGTATGTTACGTTCAAGTTTAAAAATTTTATATTCTGTGTAAAATCTATTGAAGGTTTCAAGTTGCCCAAATGCTAATCGTAGAGTCTAACCTCAAATCAGGTGCAATTACGAGCCCAGGGAAGCCAGGAGGAAGATAGCGAATTTAAAATTTCGACAGGGTAGCTATAGTTGAAGCCCTTAGGTGAAGAAGGAGTTAAGTGACATTTACATACTTTCGAGATACTTGGGCTTAAAGTTTTGAACTGTAACTTTGATTGTTTAATACAACTCAGACTAGTAACTGAGGAACAAAATAAAGAAAAGATAGATCACATAAAGAGACGTGCATTGCACAAAAATTTAAGTTGCCATATAACACCTTCATTGCTGAAAACAAATTTAATTTTCTGAAAATGTCGTTTAACCCCTTCTTCACCTAAGCGCTTCAGTTGTTAATTGAAATGTATTCTATATTTTTACCATCAACGCCTGTTGATTGCTGAAGCAAGTCTATAAAACAAAGCATTGGCCACAAATTTTGTTATAATTATTTCACTTTTAATATTTTCTTCTGGAAGAGTTCCTACATTAATAAGTAAATAAATAAACAAGTGATTAAAAAGCAAACGCATTGCAGAGCTGTTCCGTATACTTACAGCCAAAAACATGATTTGTAAGTTGCTACATGACTGACTTGTCTGGCTTGCGTTTTACATTCTTCAACCTCCTCGCAGCTTACGGGAAATATAAGCCTTCGGCTCGTCTTTCACCATCACTCACCTTCATCAGACCGGCTGCGATTATGCGGGTCCAATTGCCCTTGTGCATCGGAACTTCGTACCGCAAGGCTGCATAAAAGATTCTTTTTCATTTTCCGGTTTTATGACGACCAAGCCTTTGAACTTGAAAGCTGTCGGCGCTTTTCGACGTCTAAAATTGCTCAACTCCAAAAATGTTTCTAAACAACTCTGGGTGTCAACGCCTACGTCAGAAGAGAACATTTATGTAGGATGGTGCAGGGTTGCTAAACGACTGGGAATTGCAGGTATTGTCCAGATATTTTTAGCCTTGTCCAGAGCCCCGTTTAAAAACAATTTCTTCAGTTAAAAGCTCAAAGGTCTCAGAAAAACCTTTTTTTTTATTCTAAAACTTTGAATTTTTTTTAGTTTAAAAAGGTAGAACCATTTTAAATTATACTTGCGTCAATAACGCATTTTGCGAACGAGTTTTCAGTTTATTGAACGACCCACATACTAAAAAATGAAACCGAATAGCAAGGAGGAGTCATTAAATTTTAATGAAAATTTTATTAGTTTTAAATTATTTTTAAAATTGAACTCGTAAATTTATTGAAAGCAACCAGTAAATGTGGCAATAGTCATCTACAAGAAGCACAAATAAAAGTTATATTTGGGTTAACTTTTTGAAAGATATGCTTGCAATTTTTACTGCAGATTAGATTAGATTAGAATATACTTTGTTTACATACAAAATTCAGGTTCACGATAATTTTTGTTTGGCAAATCTTTTATGACCTGGTTTAATAAAAAATACCGTCGGTCAATGTAAATTTAAATAGTTTTTTTTTAGTTCTCCATTATTTTTGAAGAGGCTATTTTTATTTAAAACTTGAAATAATATCCCTTTTTTATTAATAAAAACGTAAGATCGTAGAACCTTGAAATGTCCAGACGAGTCCTGAAATATATATTTAATGTCTGTCTTGATTTCGAACTGGTGACCCTAGATGGAGATCTTTCGTCATCTGCATCGCATCATAAACCTTCTCCCTTTTAAGTGCTAAAAATGCTTCGCTGAATTTGTTGTTAAGCCTTAAGAGCCATTTCTGATACTGATATGAACTCGTTAACCCTTTTTCTGTCGAAAAAAAGAAATATCTTACAAGGCTTTTGGCAAAAATGACAGTCTTTGTATATATTGTTTAACCTTGCATCAGCAACGGCCTAAAAGAAGACAGACCAAAAGAGACTTCAAACTTGATGACCTCTTTGTGGTAAAAGAACTCAAATTGCTTCCATCTCAATGGGCTTCGTGTGAAATCGTAGAATTACACTGTTCGCGATAATTGTTTGGCCAAAATAATTTTTGTTTTGTTAAATTAAAATAAAACATTTTGTCAACATTTACAAATTTAAGTTTCGATGGCAAATATTTATTCATAATCTCGCTGAGATCTCTACTATAATTAAAAAGCCCTTTTCCACATTCTTTGGATCCCGATCGTAGAGTAAAGCTGGATGTAAAGGTCGAGTTGGCTGCAACTAAAAAAGCCCCTATTTGACATCTCATAGTATGTACATCCAATGAGAATGTCATAAGTTTATTCAAAACGCTTAGAGCTAGTCTCCATGACTATGGGTTTTACTAAAAATCATAATAAATATTTTGTAGGGCACAAGGGATCGTTTTATATGGAACATTTCGCCACTTATCCCAGTCTCCTCTCTTCAATGAGTCGTCTGAGGATCACAAGCGAGGGGAAGACTGTTTTGGCCACCCTTCCCCTATCAGAGGATGAACCGACTTGACTATACGTAGGAGGATTGTAGACGAAGACAAATTGCCATAAGCATACAGACAGCAATAATGCGCCCACTATCATCCCCGGCCGAGATAGCACTCTGGCCTTCCCTCCCTCTTCCCTTAACTCATGTGGCATCACAAACGACCTAAACTAATTTGGTCTAAGTGTGCATTTACAGACGGCCACCTTACATAACCTAACCTTACCTTGTATGGGCATTAAATAATTACGTGCATTTTTTACTTTGGGAGAAGAGGGTCTACCTCGCTCCGTTTAGACGCGAAGGGTAATTTAAAAAATACTAAAAAAAAAAAATTAAATACAATGGCAACACTGACAATGAAAGACTATAGCAATTTTGAAATCCCCGAAATGTGTTTTTTCGTATTATTTTTAAATCAAATTACTTCTGTTAACAGTTTCTGAAAAAAACTTAAAATTTAAGAAAAACAAAACTTAAAAAAAATGTTGTATGCTCTTTTTTTTAAATCTTGTAAATATCTAGATCTGCTTCGAGTATTTACTGCCACTAGTAATTCCGAGTTGAACAGTGAAAACCAGATTGGTTTATATCTTCTAGTTTCGCACTTCAAATTGTGCAAATCTGCCAGCTTCCGATGACACTTCCCTAGTCGGATTCGGTACTCTTATTTTATTCAGCGAGTCGCTCGGATTAATATCGCATTCCATTCTTTTTATTCGCCTGCATAGTCAAATGTGTTTGATCACATAATTTCTCAGATTGTACCCATACCCCTTCTGCAATGAATACAGAATACCGATTCGAAAATGTTTCGCCTCCCACCGCAGTCGCGCCTCTTGAACGGTTGAACCTCATATCTGTTATAACTGAAACAGTAGAATTTGTCAGCTTTTACGTGCTGAAAGTTGCCGGGCGGACGACAACACATTCTGCATCCTTTTGTACCACCACCATACCAGCCGCACCGCACTCGCCTCACTATCATCCGCAACAGTGGCAACTGGCAACCCCAAAAACGTTTTCGGTTCGGTTGTCATCGTTTGCCATTCAGTCTGTTATCAGAATAACACACTATAGTCGTTTGTTTTCGAATAATGGACATTATGTGCTATTATTTTCGTCTCATCCTTTTTTTATGACACTGGGGTTGCAGGCTTTCAATTATTAAGGCATTTAGAGAAACAAAATCCTCATTCTATGGCCGCTTTTGCTTTAGAGAGTACATTTATATAAAGCTGGAGCCAATTGGAACGCCTTTGTTGGCCGAAAATGTAGCCGCTATTTGTTGGCAGAAAGCACACAAAAGTGCACTCGCACTGCCAAGGGAATTAAGTTGATTTGTTGAGGTCGAAAATGGGTTTTGTGTGTGCGGTGCTCTTTGAAGGACGAACACTGGGTATATGTTTGGTTGACTTCCTGTGTGGCTTTGTGCCAATAGGGATTTTATTCTAATGGTCGTATTTTTGGTTTAATATTTTCTTTGCTCCGCCTTATCGTGGGTAATAAAAGGAATTGGGAAATAATAGCAAAAAAATCCGCTTTTATGATGACTGCGCGAGAAAAGAGTTTATTGTTCATGGATGATGGGTAGGGTAGGTTTTATTTTGGCGTCGAAAATAATTTGTACTCGCAAGCTGAACTGCAAAAAAATAAAATAGAAATGGGTTCTTCTATTGTAATAGATTATGCTTCGCTGTTCAGTTATCTGATCTGACTTTTTTTTTATCACAAGAGTTTGGTCTCGTCCTATTGCTGTAAGCCATTCAAGTCAGTGATCTATAGGTATATAGATCAAAAACACCTATTATAGCAATGCGCCATAGTTTTGCTTCCTACACATATTTTCCCCTTCGCAATTTTAGAAGTTTACTAGATCTGCTTCTGAAACTTGCTTCCTACTCACGCATGTTTTGAACAAGCTGTTAAAATCGGTGTAGGTTTTCCAGTTGCTTTGCATAACTCTCTAGAGTGTCCAAACTTCCTTGCGAAGTTTTAAATGATGGTAAAGCTTAGTTCCAGGCACTTGCACTGCGGTTCCAACTACCAACTACCTCTGAGATCTGAGTTTGTCAAACTTCCATTAAGTCCCTAACAGAAACTTTGGTCCCTCTAAGAACAGTCTATTCGACCAAAATGTAACCATAAGCAACAAAATCACTTGCCATTCATTGTTCATGGTCCATCTACGTCAGTTTCAAAAACAATTCTCTCTCCTCAAAAACTCAAGTTAAGGCGCGTTCATGGCACGGCTCAAAAACCCTTGAAAAGTAAAAATGCCTAAACACGTCAATTCAAAGCAAAGTACTATCGTCGTTTTGTTAAAACATTTAATTTGTTATCCACATGAATATTTTAAGAATAAAAATCCTCCCAATTACGTTTTGTTATACTTTGCCACTCCCAATAAAAAAAACTCCTCAATTCCTCGTCGACTTTGGCAAACATATTAAAGGATAGTCGGCGCAAATCTACTCCACAATGCTGCGAATCCTATAAATACCCAAATAATCCTTGCTGATTGAAATTGGTGAAAGAAAACAAGAGGACGTCGATTCGCATATTCTTTTGACAACACTCTCTTGTATGTAGCAATGATGGTCCCCCATGTGGCTATATCATCGCAAGGACAATAGTTTCAAAAGCACAACACTCAAGGGGCACTCTATGATATTGATTCCATTCTACCACTCAAGTGCGTGTCCAAGATAATATTGGAAATTTAATACGAAGCCACGATGCCGCCACCATAGTACGAGCTACGAGTAATCGAACTCACCTCGGGCAGCCGACGAAAGTTGATGTGGGTAGTGGGTAGTGGGTATGTCTGCAGCTCAACCATTTTGTTTCAATTGGCTTGAAGAGTCCTCCTGGACTGATGCCCTGGTATCTATTTATCAAATCCAAACGCCAACATCGAATGTCAATGCAAACAAAAACAAATTGGACGCATGGTCCCTGTGCATGGCATGAGTGCGAGGAGATTGTATAAGTATTTGCGAATTGTGTTGATATACTGAAAAGAGAAGCGAGTTCAATGGTTTTCCCCGAGGGTATGGCTGGGTTATGTGACCCTTAACTGCGGCAAATACGTGTATGTGGCTCTTCTTCGATCCACAAGTGCTGCAAGGACAACGGACGCGACGCAGACTGAGAATAGAAATTAATCGGTTTGGCCGGACTTTGGTCATTGTCATTGGCTATCGGCAGTCGAGACTACCTATTGTCGTGTGTATTTTCGCATCGTATTGAGCCCATTGTCTCTGGATGATAATATCCGATCTCCTTTGTCCTGTTTGTATATACTGAACGGTGGTATGAGACTTTGCGACGTCCTGGGCATGCGATTAGATTCGAATTCGGAAATCGTTGTGCGGATATAGGTGTGATATTAATTTTATTGGTAGAGCATGTAATAATACGCAGTTTGGGGTTTACATATAGAGGAAGCTAGTTTCCGAGTATTTTTGTTTCAACCAGGAAGAACACAAATTGCACCTTAAGGTTTTTCTTTTTTCCAATGCGTCGTCTCTCGTGAACGTTAAACGTTTCTCAGTAGGACATCGTTTCCGTTCGTCCCTAAATTAAATAAAAATACAAAAAAACGAAAACAAATGCTGGTGAGAAGTTAGGCCCAAGGACTATTGTACTAGATTTGTAAGGCCAACTATTTATTTATATATTCTTTATATCCGTAGATTTAATAAAACTAAATTTATGCTTCTATACTTTTGAAGGGCTGAGATGTCATTTGAGACGTATTCTTCTCCAGAGTGTTTTGGACTTGAAAGCTTAAGATAAAACAGGAAATTTAAAGAAGAAAAACCCAACTGACAGCTAACAATCACTAAAAAGGACACTTTCTTCGAAATTACTTTTAAAACTCGACGCACTGTAGCTGTTCATAACTCCTTGTGACAACTTAAAAGATCTGATTTGATATTAAGCGGAAACGCAACAAGACAATTGGAGTCAATATTGCTATCAATTTTGGCGGGTAAGCGTCTGAGTCAAACAAAACCAACACCTATTATAAAGGATGCAGGTACAGCTTGCGTGGAAACATCGCTGACGGCTTACAAATGTGGGTACTTTAGTAGCGAAACTAATGAACAGATCGGCTCGGCACAGTCGAAATGTCTTTGTCCATAATAGTTTCTGATTGTAAAAGTGCAATTTGCTAAAAGGTATGACCATAGCTTTTTTTTCAATATGCATTATTTGTGAAGGGACATATTTCTTATAAAGAATGCAGATCCTAAGGCCCAGACAAATATTTTCGTATATAAAATAGATAAATAGTTGGCGCAACATTTCCGAAGGGACCCTGTAGGCCTATCTTCTCCCAACCATTGTTGTCTTGTGTGAGTTTCTCATTTTTTGGACGAATAGAAGGGATGTACAGTTTTATGACCAATTGAGGAGCTCTTTCATGACAGTGTAAAAAATCCTTAAGTTGGAATATTTTCGTATACTTAAAAGTAAAATTGAGAAGCGTTCTTTTTAGTTGACGAAGCAAGTCTTCCATGCGCGCGCATTGCTTAAAAGCCCAGACAAAGAGTTAGGAGACAGAATCTCTGCGACTTGAGATTATGTCGCCTTGAAGCAAAACTTCGCATTCTTTATAAAAATATTAGTCTCTGAAAAGTTTTATTCTAAACGAGTTGATTTTCTTTAAGAACCACTGACCGATGTTGAGTTGAGTAACAAAATAGAACCATGCAACTGACTTGACTAACGTGCAACGCGCCTTATGCTACTTAGGCAGTCGACATTTTTATGTTTTTCACATTCGAGATTGTTACTGTTGTGTTGATTTGTTTATATTCGAAAGTTGAGAAGTGAAAATTCAAAGGACGCCAAGTCGCTTCGGATTCTGCGATCGAAGGAAGAAATTTAAAACGAAGATGCGGCTCGAAGGACTAACTAAGAAATATTTTGATTAGAGATTCTGAACTTCCACTTGATCTGGAGGAAGAAAGTCCTATTTCTAAAATGTTCGCATGTAAAAATAATTCGGATATAAGACAGAAATTTTGTAAATTTTAGATGATTCCTTGACATCAACTTGTTTTTGTTGAAGAACGGTTCTCATCTATCGTGTAACATTTTTCCTTTATAACATCTAGCGCGATACTAATAAAATCATAGTATTTAGTGTTCATGATTGATTGATTGATTACGAACTCACAATGGTGAACTTTTCAGTGCAAAATTACCTACTCATTGTGACCTACAAATTATTAAGTGTGAACGTGAAGGATAAAAATGATAACTAGTAAGGCAGGTAGCCTGTTACACAAAAATGTAGAATGGGTTTACTTAATGGTATGCAGTACTTTTGTTTGCATTAATTTTGTGTGCGTTTGTTGCTGTACTGCATATTTTTAGGCAACCAAATATATCTACATTTATATTATTTTTAATAATTCATTACTCAGTATTAGAGAAGACTACCTTCAACATTTCTTCAAACTGCAGCTGCGGTCGCAAACTAAATGCAAGAAGTGCTGTATATACCTTTGCATTACAAAAGACTCCGTCTGGGTCTAGTTAGTTTTTGGTTTCCGTTTTAATGGAACCAAGTTGCAGGTAAATGTACCTACGATTATATGGGGCCTCACAAAAATGAAATATAGATCAATTTGTACACCTATTCTGAAAAAAACTAAACAATTCTAATTTTTAATGTTTAAATAAAGCTCAGAGTTTGTAGTTGAACGTTGCTGCCTGCTGGTATGGCTTTGACGGGCTTAATGTTCTTAAGAATTATCGAAATCTTCAACAGAAATAAATTTAAGCAGGTAAACTCAATTAGAAAGATTATCTTAGAACAGAATCTTTGACCTCGTTTCATTTTTAATTGCTTACGGAACTGATATTGGAAATACTAATACTATACGTTCTCGTCAGTTTAAGAAAGATTTTGGTTGACATTTGTCTGCATCAACCTATAAATCCCGTTTATACCGCGTAAGAGTAGGTATGCAGAGTTTAACAACTGGTATTACTCTATCCATCGGAATGTGCACGAATTATGTCTGTTTGACTCTGCCTCGCACTTCCACACTCATAACTAACGATCTGATACATTCGGTACTCGGAGGCTTCGTGGTTGCAGGTTGCAGCAGGAGCAGTCACCTCACCGACCTGCACCGACCGGCGATCAGATAGGTACGTCACGGCAGCGTTGCCTCTGATTTTTTTTAAAAATGGGATAAAGGACTCCCCACATAAAATACTTATATGGCTAGCAAAAGAAAAAACAAATAGCAGCAAAAATATTTATTTATAACAAAAAAATTATGTTTTCATTACTAAAAACTTTTTTTATTTGTTTTGCATTCTTTTTCGTTAAGTAAGTCGTGCTTAAACTCGATCATTTTCGATCATTTCTAAAAAAAGAGGGTGCTACGCGTCTTGAGGCTCAAAAAGGAGCCAAGAGGAAACGCTGCCGCATGGGCCCGCACCATGCACTCATCATACATTATACGAAGTTGCCAGTGTCAGCTGTCAGTACAGTATCACTCACGTCACCGTCACCATCTCGAAGATCACCAAACCCAATATTTAAACAATGCAAAGCTGACGATATTAGGCAAAAGCTCAGCATGAACTTTCGTTCCAATACAACTACAACCTCAATCCAAAAAGCTAAAGCCAACACATCAGCAATATTAAGCGCAGCGAAGTGAGTATCTATCGAAATCGAGTATCTCCGTAGTCTGTACTCTGTACTCCCTGTTCCCTGTACGATCTACGGTGTACATAAATGTATCATAGGGGAATAGTATGTGGACTGCGTTGCTTCTGGTAAAAGCAGTGTTCTCAGACTTGTAAGACTGTCTTCCCCTTTTCGTATCAGCAAAACGCATTCGTTTTACTCCCAAATTCGAAAAATTCCCTTCTTGTCCCCCAAATGAAATGTTCATTGATTTTCATTTGAAAAAATTAGAAAAAATCATAAAACGACAAAAAGTTTCAAAGTGCTTCAAATTAAGTTGCATTTGATGCTTGTACATGTACCTAGACGTTCGATGGGCTGTTGCCTATCATGTTAAGTATGAAAATTTCATTCTGAGGTTTTTTAATTTTAATCTGTACTTTTTTAGCATTTTTTTTTTATTTTTTAAGCTTGTCCCTCGTTTCCCCCTTTTTATTATAAAAGCGCCAAATTTGGCAATTTTCCCCTCAATCTGCGATCACTACAACTCCAAGTAAAAAAGTTCTGATGCTGATAGCTGAACTGCTGACATAGCATTGGTATTGGGGAAAGGGGAACTGAACTGAAACTAAACTGATCGCAATGACAAACCTATAACCTACCGTCATTTCATTAGTCGTGTTTTTGTTGCTACAGTGTTTGGTGTTGAGCTGTCTTCGAGCGATCGAATAACAAACGTAATTTTACAACGCGCTCCCACCTCCACGTCATGTGTTCCGTCATTATACCCGTGTTGTGAATATTTCCAATCGCTTTTTTAAGTTTCTGCGCAAAATTTTTGACAAAAACCGCCCCAAAATCGAGCGCAAATTAGCTGCATGAAGTGAATAAAAATAAAGTGGTACGTAGCAAGAAAAGTGATGTAGTGTACGTTTCTCGGATGTGGGGAAACCAGAAAAAAAGCTCTACCCATGGTAAACAAGTTAAATTCATGAGTTTTCAAAACAATGTCTATGAGCACAGAAGTGTAAAGTGGAAGTTCGGCTATAGAAGAGTGTAAAAGTGATCGTGATCGGTGTAAAAGAAGACGAAGTAGAAAAACAAAAACAAAACCCCCCTCTCATCATCCACAAAATGTATATTTTCGTTTTTAAATTGTTTCGTCTTGTTGATTAGTACATGTGAATGTGAAGTGAATTGATTTAGCGTTGAATTGTTGTTTCGTTTGATCATGGCCGACTGAGAAGTGACTTCACTGCATGACACAACACTCAACTGACTGAACGGTGCGGTTGTAACTTGTTTGTAAATGGGGTTTTGGGTTTGCTTGAATTATTTTGTTTTCTTTTAATTTGGCTGAGTGTTCAGTCTTCGGAGTTGTGGCTACATACACAACGCACTTCAACTTTGACATTTGACTGTCAGATGTACTCGTAAAATTGTAAATTAGAGTAAAATGTGTGTGTGAAACATCAAACACTGATCAAAATATGTAACTGTAACATTAACTTTTTTGAATACCAAACAAGGCAAGAATAGCGGCCCAGAGGAGGGGGCACGGCGTGCGGGTAGAAGTAGTAGAATTTCTATTTCAGTAACTTTACCCGGTCCAAGTTCTAGTGCACTCTCGTTTTTTCTTACTCCACTGGGACTTGTAACTGTGTGTGTACTACACGCATCTAATATTTTACTGTTTGCCAAGAATAGTTGGCACATTTTCTCTTGATCGTTGAGAGTGGGGTTTTCGGTTTTCTGGAGAATTGTGAGAAATAACGTTGGATAGGGTGATGGCACCAGTAGTCAGGCTTTTACATTTTTTTTTGTGTTTGATTGGTCTTTCAAAATCCTTTGTACAACTACATATTTAATCGAGTTTTTAGTTTCTCTGAATGTGTATAAAAATGGAAATTCGGAAGACCGAACTTTTATGCTCGCGTTTCAAGTTCGAAGTGACTACTTTAAAGTCGTACATTTAACATGTTTAAAAAAAATAATGACGAAAAGTTGGAGTTTTTTTGGTTAGAAAAATAGTTCGGTTTTTTTTAAGAAATATGTTAACAGTTTGGCATTAGTCGGCACCAATTTATAAATTAATAAATTTTTCATAAAGGGTTTGACAAGAACTGGGGAACGCTTAATGGAACCGTGTCAGCTTCTATTTCTCTGCTATAGGTATGCACAGGAGCACAGGGCGACTGACTGCTAAAAAACAGAGAAAATTGATGGAAAAGGTTCCACTTGAAAGAAAAACAAAGGGATTTACTATTGTACTGTAGTTAGTTGGGTAGTTAGGACTCTTATTTCATAACAAAAGGAAGGTTGATACATTATGACATAAAAAGTCCTAACTAACTAACTATTGCACTGTACTTTGTATTTCAGACGACTACGGGCTGGGTCTGAACTTACACGCCAGCACCTTATGTTCTGAAGAGATTGATTAATTTGATAGTATTTTTCTTACCTATATACTATTTTAACCCAGAAGCCGTTGAAGTCTACTGTGACTACCCTTATATAGAATAAGGTAGGACATGGAACTAACAACACCAATCGGATCTGTTGATGAATCCTCTTATATGTGGTAGAAGTATCGTTGCTACATCTTTTAAGCATTCAAAGAATCGTGCTCCCAACATAAGCGGAGTTCTTAAATGGCTGGGCAGCGACACAGAATATGTTCCACAGATTCTGTTTCCTCCTCGTCTCTGCAACTTCTGCAGAAGTGACTTGTAAAGAAGCATAACCTTTCAGCCATGTTGCCAATGAGGCAGTGTTTGGTTATTTCCCCGACGACCACTCGGATTTGTTTTGGATAGGAGCTATGACCTTTTAGTGGCAATTGTTGGCCCTAAAGCTACGAGTTATGATGCAACCGCAAGTGTTGTTCCATCGTTCTTTAACTGGATTTAATCTGCGTTGAAAGCTGATACCTAGTACTTGTCTGTCAGCTAATAGTGCTCCATTTCAGAGTCCCATCTGGCCAGTTCATCCGCTGCCTTGTTCCCTTCTACAGCAATATGTGCAGGAACCCAGCATGGGAGTATTGAGTGATGGTGTATCGCTCTTAATGATGGATAATTCCATTCACGCTATAACTTTCATAGAGAATTAAAGTCAGCGTTCCATACTGCTTATTATTAAATAAAAATGCACTATACCCATATGGAAATGTTTTTTTTTTAAGTTGAGTTGTTCAATTTTCACATCTTGACATAAAATATGGCGTTGTATCGATTACTTTTTATTAGTCAATGAGAACATATTCATAATAAATACATTGTTACAATTCTTTCAGTAAAATAATACTAATCTCGAAAGTTGCATTCACAAAAAGATGGAAACAGATAACGTTGTCATTCGCTTAGTGCCAGAGAAGAAAGGTCTCATTCTTAAACACTCGGAATATGAGGTCAGTCCGCCATAATTTATGAAATTACAATAACAACACTTCCACGATGTTTTCCCTTGCAGATAAATACGCGAAAATACAAAACGACAGTTGTCCGGCGATATAACGATTTCGTCACCCTGCACAGCTTGCTAATTGCGAGGTTTCCTTATCGGTAAGTACAACATTTGTTTGTTTGTACACAGCTTTTCAATTGAATCTTTTGTATATAGAATGCTACCCCGCTTACCACCGAAGCAACTGATGCTAGATTCATTTCTCGAGGAACGCCGACGCGGCCTTCAGCGGTATCTACAAATTGTTTGTCAGCATCCCATGTTAATTGGTGGTCCTATGCTTGAGACATTCCTCACAGATAAGTCGAATGAACATATCGACCACTTGAAGTCGGTTTTCTCTAAGGAACTTGATGAATACTCTGCGCTCAGTGATAACGAGGTAATGCTTTGAAGAGATAGCTTGTTGATCCTTAAAACGATATAAGGTTCGGGCTTAGTAAAGGCGAATTAATTGAAATTTTTAGGACCTTCCACTCGAAGACCAAGGGCGACTGGCCGCCAGTAGGGAAAACATGCGAATCATGCTGAATTCTGTGATACGACTGAAGCGTCTGTTTGAGCAACATTCGCAGCGGTTGCACAACCAAGCTGTGGACTTCAGTGAAATGTCGAATATTTTAAAAAACATTGGTAAACGAGATGATTCTGAAATGGCGACTTTATACAGAATAAATATTCTTGCAGATACTTCCAGCTGCTTCGACAGCCAATCATTTACCTCTCTCGAAACGAGTCTCAACGCTACAGCTACAACGACAGCCAAAAGCTCGACAACGCTCAGCTATGCGATTACAGAGAAAATCAACTTGCTTTTAGATATTTTAACTGCACATAGGTAAGTAAAAGTTACAAATGTATTTTAACTAACATTTTCTTTCGATTTGAGCGATTTAAAAAATGTCAGCTAAATTCGCATTTATTCAACATTTTTGATCCCACTACGCATCTTTCTAATCGTCTTTTCAGTGACCTTTGCGATAGAGTTGAGAAGGGAATCGTTTCCGACCATCAGCGAGCGCTCTCGAAAATGATCAACATAAACAAGCAGAAAATTAAGGGCGTAATACGTGGGAGCGCGGTGAGGAATTGCATAGAATAACTCATTCTGTTTCCATTTAAAATATTTCATATTATGTATTAAAGGCTGAAGATGTTGAGGCTCTACACAAACAGGAAGTTGCACAAACCGGTGTGGTCGGAACGTTGGGAAGGAAGAGCGCATTCAGCTTACAATGTGTACTGCAGGAAACTTCGCTCGCTGGCAAATACCTGCAGATACTTCCGTCAATACTTTTATCATTCTCATATGAACAGCAGGTGCTGAATGCAGAAACAGCAAAAGCATGGGAAACTGTGATGACAAATGAGTGCAATCAATTGAATAAATGAATAGTGATTTTTATTTTTACATATTATACACATATTTTAAGACAATATTTTTGTTAAATAGCAGCAATGTATAAAAGTAGAGTTTTTTTATTAAATACACTAGTTGTGCACGCAACTTTGTTTGCATAGTTCGTTTACCTGTTCATCCGCTGTATTACATTTGTGTTATTAATAGATAAACTCAACCATTCTTATAACAAATGAAAAATGACAGGAATGCGATTTTCTTGGGGCAATGCCAAATTCTATTCTTAAAAACTGAATTTTACTCCACACTCCACTGCGTATTTGGCGGTACAAATGACGTACTGAAGAGAGTTTTTGTGGAGAATTTAAAGAGTTGAGTGCTCCACCATGGACACACTTTTAGGGAAGTAGGGAAGAGAGTCCGTCTGAGTTGAGTGCTACCTCAACTTTAACTTACAACATCGAGATTTGGAGAACGCACTTACTAGAGTTGAAGGCTGGACGCAAAAATGGCGTATCGAACTAAATGGGACAAAATTAACTCGTATAAACTTCGCCAATAAAAAGATTTTTCGATGTTTATTAAAAACCAAGTTGCAACATATATGCCAATACTGCCACGTACCTTGGATGATGGAAAGAACACATCAAAAATAAAAATAAATAACTACATAATTAAATTTAACTGAGAAAGATCTACGGGTTACTGGGAGAAGCTCCTGATTCCTGAACATGAGCAACTGCTAAAATCAGTTTGGACCTACGTCACCTTATTATGGGGATGTAAAAAGAAAGTAAATACAAAATCTATGCAGATAGAGATGTATGACGGTGACAGAAGTGATCAGGAAGCACGCTGTATAACACAATCCACGTTAACTCCGCAATACCGACGGTCTAAGTGTAAGAGACAATATTGGAGATTGAAAAGAACTAAGCCTCATGAGCTTATGGTTCAAATACTAAGCGAAATGAATAAACATTTTAAATGTTTCCCAAAGCGAATTTGTCGAGTTGTCGATCTTCCATAGATTGGTTCTGATTAAGGAGGTGTTTTTAGTGGCGCTATAATCCCACGTATCTTAGTAAATGAGAACTAAATGTGTCTTTGACTACCTTTTTCCACCTTCTTTAAAAAGTTAATATAAGACTAGATCCAATCCGAAAAATAAATTCAAAGAACCAACCCCAGGCATTAAAGTGGGCTACCGCTCACTCAAAAGAGGATTCTAGCCATGAGTCAAGAAATATTGAAATGGTTACATGGAAATGGTGATTTCGGCTTTCATTTTAGAAGGAAATGGGCCTTAGAGGTAGTGACTAGTGAGACTGAACTCTGAAGTATTTATGATAGTTGTGGTCAGGCAAAACAGCATTTAAGCCGGGACGATTATGGGAACTACTGTTGTAAACTTTTTAAATTTAGGACACCTGTCGTTGTCCAAATAAAAAGCATAGCGAAATGTTGGTTGGACTTAATACAATAACCAGGTGGGTACAGCTGACTTACTTTCGTAAACCGAGTTGATCGCAATTTGAATGCGATTTTGCTTTGTACGCAAATGACACCTGCCGTCATGCAAGGATAGTGCAGTTTTTTTTAATTATGTCATATTTACACCATCCGACTGTCCGCAGTCAATGCTAATAAGGACGTAAGAATGAGATCACAAATCAGACGCCTAAAGTGTCATGGATGTTCTACCCATAATTAAAGATAAGTAAAACGAAAACAAACACAAGTTCCGGCGAACAACATCACTACAATCACTTGAAAATATGACTATTTCTTCTTTCAGTAAATTAAACCAACAATTCATCAATCAGTTATATGAAATAAATAAATAATTGTCCGCTCATCACTTCCGGAAGCCGCTTTGTTTTATAGGAAAGCGAAATTTCGTAAGTCATTGCAATACAAATATCAACATGCATAGTCTTCCCATAATTCGTACTACGTAAACAAGATGGCCGACCAAAAAACGTGTCACGTAATGCCGTCCCTTACAGTCCCACGGCTATTTACAAGTATTTAGCATCTCTTTAATCTTCCATGTTAGGAATGTGTGATCGTGTAAATGCGGCATTAATGAACACGAAAATTGCAGTGCTGCAGCATTTCTGCTTTATAACACAATCGTTATAATTAGGTAAATGAACTCAGCTTGTCTTGCCCTCATTGACCGCGAACCCATCTACAGAATTACTAAACTATAAATTCGAACGTCCACAATGTTAAGTTTTATCCGGCCAATAAACGTTTTACCGTGTAATGATTTGGTATTGCTCTTTTCAAGACCGTTTCCGCCAAAGCTATGTTGGAGAACAAGAATTAAAAACTTCGCACAAAATTAGCCCATAATCGTAGTTCAGGGCGGGCATTCTTTAAGGCGTCAACGTTCAAATGCTTTTGTGGACACGGACGATTTCTTTCTGTAATATAGAGGACAGTGCTAATCATTCCAAAAATTCCAAAAATCTGCTTTGCCACGTTGACAGCGGTGATTGCATGGTCCTCTTTATAATTCCTTTTTTTTAGCAACAACTATAACCAATTATCCTTTTTGAGCATACACAACACCACCACGTCCATTCCCATTTCTTTCTTTACGTAAGGAATAAATAAAAAGCTCCCGTTATTATTTTTGAAAATTTATTTACCTCTATATTTATATAAACGTTATTAATTATATTCACTTATTGGCCATATTATCTAAGAAACTAGACGAATAAAAATAAACAATTTTGTTTAAAATAATATTAATTAATTAAAAAAGAAATATTATATATAATCACATGGAAAAGATAGGTAGAAACATTGATAAAAATAAAAATCATAATTTAAATTAAAAAAAAATATAAGCAACTACAGTATATTCTGTTGCATTGTTCTACCAACTAAAACAAAAAAAAAACATTGCATTCTAAGAAAATATTTGTTGCTTTTCTATTTTCTTTTTAGTCTACATTATGCGAAGGAAAAAACCTTTGTCTGTGTTTGTTGTATGTATATTTGTTTGTTTTCTTTTTCTTTTTCAAACGGAGCCAAAAACGAAAAACAAAGTTTTTATTTTCAAATTATACTTGTCGAAAAGAATTCACTTTGTCGTTTTCGGTTTTCCTACAATGATTTCAGATTTCATTGTTACTTTTATTTTAAGTGTGTAATACGAACGATTATACAATATAATTAGGCAAATGGGAATACAAATGATGCGTTTTATTTTATTTAATTATCTTTTGGTTGACATACCGAAGAGAACCGCGTCAGACGTTTGTTGTTGCTAAATATGCACAACACTATTGTTATAATATTTAGAAAACGAAATAACTAATTTTATAGTAACTTTCTGCGATCCTTTGTTGATCGTAGATCTCTTAACAATATAACCAATTTATTTTCTTGAATTACATTTGATTTTTGTAATTTATTTCAATGGTAAAAAATCTTAAGATTGCTTTTCAATTTTTTTGTAATGTCCTTAATTTTGTTCAGTAAATGCATAGCAAGAGGGTACAACTAAAGTGATTAACTAAAGACACGAAAGAAAAACTTGTGAGCTTGGATTCTACAGCTAGAAAATTGTCCGGTTTTTTTTTATTTTTATAAATTTACGTGGTTGTTTAATTTATTTATTTATATGCATATATAAAGGGTACTTTATACGTTGTGTTATTTTTTGCTTCTTAAGTATATAATTGTATATAAAGACTTGAGGCTTTTATTGTAACGTTTTTTTTTTTGTTTTTATTCTATTTTATTTTTGTGTCCTAGTTATTTAATTTTTCTTTCCGTTTGAATTTGTTTGGATTATCAAAAAATACATAAAAGTACGTATGTATATAGATTTGTGTGTTTTTTTCAATTATTTGACAAGTGAAATATGCAAAACCGCTTAGAAATAAAAGGAATTAAGCGATTCCATTTGAATCTCTGTCTACTTTATATGTATTTACATGTTGTACGCAACGTAAATCGGATCCAATTGATCGGCCAGGAAACCGTCACGTAAATGCATACGCTGCTTCTCGCCGCGGCTGTTGATGGGAACAACACCTGTAAAACAAAAGAGCAAACAAAAGGAATAAGTTCTGCACTAAATAGGAAAATATGTACATAAAACTACGCTTAAGAGTCTGTGAATCAACTGAGAAACACGTACACAGATCGCTTTGGTATAAAAAACGAAATTAAAAGTTCGCAGTTTAGATCTAAGAGCATTAATATTTGTTCTCGTTCTTGTACCAAATGACATGAGCGCAGACTTAATCACAAAGTCAGCCGCAGTCATTCGGTTTCCCTAAGCTGCTAAGCACAACCTACTCAGGATTGAAAATATGAATTCCCCCTTTGAGTCTTACCTGGATCTACTACAACGACGACTCCAACAATCAGCTGATGCTCTTCTAGAACCGTGTTCGTAACCAATGGAACCAAATCCAGAGCTTCGGATTCGTTGCCATCTAATTCCACAACGACGACTAGTAGATTTGTCCATGTGAAAACGGCACTGCAAAATTACAAATTGATAAAACACTTGAACTGCCTTTCTCCCACCATCCACTTACCACTCTGCGATTTTCTTATGACAACGCAACACAGAATTCTCAATGTCAATGGGATGATAGTTCATGCCGCGTAGTGTGATCACCTCATCTAGTGCACCAACCACATAGACAGCATCGTGTAGCTCTTGATCTTGATTGTTGGTCCCACCACCCGATTGGTTGCCAATCGAGATAGATGACAAATTGTGCTGCAACTGGCTCATAGAATGCAACGATTCTGTGTCACTATCACGGCTGGCAATACTGGGTGTAGTCTCATCCAAAATCGACACAGCCTGTGAACATTCAGTGCGTCGCAAGAATCCTAAATAACCGGTGCGTGCGTATACTTCAGTCGTTGCACCAGTAACTAATTTGGCATTGAAATGATCATTGTAGTCGGTCTCATCACCGTAAATAGTAAAGTATCCGTTTGCGCTATGAGGAGATTGCACCTGACAGAGGAAAACAACAATTAAACTGTCAAATCGATTTGTAAAATTCATTGCTTACCCATATTTCGCCCAAATGTGAGTCTCCACAGTGGCCCTTTGTCTCTGGGTTGGCAATGATAACCTTGACCCCCGGTAGCAGTTTGCCAGATTCGATGAGACAAAGCGAGTTGGGTGCACCACGTTCCACAAGGGCCACTCGGTTGTTTCGCAACGCTCTCAGGTCAACATACACTTGCGCGCTTTCCGCTGAGCTGGCACCTTGAACGCAAATCGCCGGATTCACTCGACAACCAAAAGATGTTGACACACAGCGAGTGTTTAGTCCGAGGGCTTGGAAGAGTTTACAAAATTGTTGGGTTAACTGGACGCGGGGACGTTCTTCGGCGACCACAACGCATGTTCTTACACAGCGCAAATCAACGTTTCTCTGTTTGAGCGCAGGAATCGAATTACTCAAGGCTTTCGTGCACAATTCGATGACTCCATACGAACAGAATGTATCACGTACTCTGTACTGGGATAGGGTAGACAACCAGAGACTAGGATTTGCTTCCACTTCATAAGGTGCGATCAGAATTGAATGGTGACCACTGTACACACTGATTAAGGTCCACATTGCGAAGCCCAGACCACAATACGGATCCAAGCAGAGTGCCACATGGCGCGATGGATATAATTCACAGGCGAGCTTCAAACTGGCGCACACACTCGAAAGTGACCTAAGAAGGGCCGCAGCATCATCAGTAACATATTCCAATCGAATCTTAGCTAACCTTACCTGTGAGTTATGATGACGCCACTCAGTCGACCACAAGTTGATACACTAAAGTCCAAATACGCCGTCGAGTCTAGAGTGGAGTTGGCTACCGCAGCCAACTTACGTTTCGGATTATCGTCTATATCCAGTATGGGTGGCCAACTTTTCGGGTCTATTGATGCCGCAGCTTCACGAGATTTCAGCAGTTTGATGATCGACTGGATTGACAGAACGATACCGCTCTTTGAAACATCGACAATCATTCGTACAGTTGGTAATGTGGTAATGAGATTTTGTGGATGCGGTGGCCGAATGGTGATCGGCACTGCGCCCAAATATAAACAGCCATAAAACGCGCAGATCAAATCCAATCCAGGCGGAAAGATGAGCGCTTCAAACGAGAGGTTTTTCCAAACAAATTGTTTGTCATGAGAGTATTAGTACTTACCAACGTGATCACCCGGTTCGATTTTTCCTCTTTCTTGCAGCAGAGCGGCAATTTTCTCAGCACGTTTATGCAGCTCCGAGCAGGTCAGGGTCTTTGCAACAGCACCTACATATTAAGAACAATATTGAATGATATTCTCATTTAAACAATTTATATTCGGAATAAACTGAACCCGGCTGTTATACCTCCGGAAAACACAAAAGGATAAGGAATACCCTACTGAAGCCTTTCTGGACATTGGAGGAGCCTTCAACAGGTGTTCTAGTGGACCTCAACACGATTATCAAGTGGTAATGTGCATGCGATTAATGCACTTATAACTAGGGAAGCGCGAACCAAGGTATCCGCCTCTAGAGGTACCCTTCCTCTCGCCGCTTCTAAACGTGGTAAACGAGATTCTGAAGAAGTCAAAATTTAGTGGGGTCAAAGCAGTTGTCTACGCGGACGACCTCGCAATACTTGCGATTGTAAAATTCGCAGCCCTATCAGTGACTCAATAAAGGGAGCTCTACCCATGGGTAATCTCTGAGCAAAGAAATGCGGAGTATTCTCTTTTCGTGCCATCGACGTTACCTCCAAATAACCGCAACCAAAACCAACGTTTTGTTGAAGTTGATTTGTGCCCTTTGACCACAATGAAGGACGACCATTTTTTTAAGAAACTTTACTTTATTCACAAATAAAAATGTGCCCAGCGGGGAGATGGCGGTTGGTAGCGTGGATGACACAAAAAAGAAGTATTTTAGCTGGGGTCCTGGTTCTAGATGTTGAGTTTAGTCTGGTGGCAAGCGCTGTCAAAGGCCACAAACCTCAAACCTAAAGAATTACCTGTATTGGCACCACTATGGGGCAATGAAAGTCAGTCCCATAGTGGGGCTAGAGGATATACTTAATCTCACACCCCTAGACCTGTTTTGTACATAAATCTTCAGCAAACAGGAACACTTGACAAAGCCAGGCAAAAAGCTCGACGTTTTAGGCGCAAACCATAAACAAATAGACGGAGGGTAATGTATGCACAGACTACACACACACAGTCCACTGTCTAGGTTTTTCATAAGACAATTTTTCATTTGCAGAGATGAAGGATTAATCAATTTATATATTTGCACAAAAATCTTTTTAATGTAAATGAAATACTTTTCTTAACAAGCTCTATACCCATCTATACGGATATCCAAGATGGATGCTACCTCGATAGCCTTGAACTATCCAATTCAATCAAACTTCCTACAACAGCGTGTTCCAAACTGAGGTAGGTACTGCCAGTAACAATTGCTGCTTAACAAGCCGCAATGATGGCAATACCTCATGCCAATATTTCTTTATTCATTGAAAGTCAATCAGCATCAAAAGCGATCTCTGACGCAGAGATAAAATTGAAACAGCTGTCGCGAAGAGCATTAACACGCAGCAAAAGGTAAAACTCTGCTGGGTTCCTGGACACGGAGCTGTGCCCGTAACTAAAAATGCTGATGAACTGGCAAGAAAGGACTAAACCAGGCCGATATTACAATAATGATTACCCCCTCTCCCTTCTTTAATCTCAGACAGGCGATTGAGAATAAAATACTGTCAGCGACAAATGAAAGATGGCGAAAGCTCGATACCGCACCATTACCAAGAAAATACTGCCACTCCTTAACTAACAGAAAACAGAGAGAATTCTACCAAGGACATAGGTACATAGGTACAAAAATACCCGGACCCATACGAGATTGCAAGCCCCCTCCGCACAAAAATTGGTTCCAAAGGAGTGCGATTTCTTCTCGGTTAAAATTAACTAAGTCTCTGTTAAAAAAAAATGGTACTCGTTGAAGAAAACCCAGGTTTGTCCATTCCTCGTCGTTCTTTGGAATTGAGAGATGATTAGTGATTTTTTATGGTCTGAGTTGGATGGTATTGATCTGGACAACGTTTACTTCCAACAAGACGGCGCTACGTGCCACACAAGCAACGAAACCATTGATCTTTTACGGGAAAAATTTCCAGACCGTGTTATCTCTCGAAGAGGTGATCACAATTGGCCACCGCGATCTTGTGATTAAACACCTTGCGACTTCTTCCTTTGTGGCCACGTGAAAGATAAGGTCTACGCCAACAGCGTCGATTCAAGACCTCAAAGATAAAATTCGTGAGGCTATCGAGGACATAGGGCAGCCGCTCTGCGATTTGGTTATGGAAAATTTCATGAAAAGGATATGGTCCTGTGTGTGGTGCTCGTGGTGGCCATTTGGCTGATGTTGTTTTTCATTATTAACGGCATACCTTCCCCTTTATTATGAAATAAACATCCGATCATTTATCTGAAAAAATGGCATTTTTCTTTGAATACCAAAATAACACCTCTTATTGGAAAAACCTTTATTACGCAGTTTTGTCAGCTGTGTTCCTTTTTTAAATAAAAATTAAATTGGCCCTCAAAAATCATGTTGGGGTCTAATTTCATTGGGGCTCTATTTCGCGGGTCCCAGCTTTTGTTTTTGTATTTCCACCAAAGACTTACAACAGCAACAATCTGGGTTAAGTTCCCAGACAAAAATTAAAGTTCTCACCTTTTGAATTCAGCAGGGTGTACAGCACATGATCGGGGGAAGTGTTTGCGCGCCACCTCAGCACTCCGGTTATTAATTGATGCTGCAAAATTTGATAAAAGTCGAATGGGTGTGTTCAGTGAACTCACAATTGCAGACATACCTTCCGCTCGCTATCCTCAGAAAGTCCAATATCACGTCCTTGTGCCATTGCCAACCGATTACCCTGTACCAGATTGCCAACCATTACTGAGGCCGGTCCAACTGATGTGTCTGTAATACCACATCCAGATGAGCTACTACTAGTTGTTGTTGGTTGCACTGCTATTTTTTTTTTCAAGTTTTTTTTTTACACAAATTCGTTGATTACGAGTCGGTCGATTTGTTTTCAAGTTTGTTTAAGCGAATATTTACAAAACACGTGTATGTATAATCGAATTTTGGGCAATGCAACCGAGTATAATTATTTTTTTTTTGTTTGTTTTTAGTTTTATGTTCGAATATATATATGTAAATTTCAATGCAAAATATTTAGAAAAACAAAAGTATATAATTTAACAATAACAGACAGAGATATTGATAAATATATATATATATAGATAAAGAGACAGTATGTGGGAGGGTGGGAGTAGAGCGAGTGACCAAGGTCCCAAGAAGAACGCGCGTTCATTGTTAACAATTTTTTGTTGTACCATAAATCACAATTTTGTTAGTAATAGCAAAATAAATTAGACATTAACGGTGATTACAGTTGTTATAATTATTATAATTTTTTTTATTTTTTTTGTGAGTCCAGTGCCAATGCCAATTTTAGGTTGTTGATGTTGTTGTTTTTGTTGGTTATATTGTGTATTTATGTTAGTTTAACGCGATGAATAAGATGATTATTTTGGTCGCAAACAATTTGAAAATAAAACAGTTAACGGAATAAAAGAATATTGTACAAAATTATCGTAAACATTTTGTGTATTTGTTTAATTGTAAAATGATTGTGTATGTGTATAGGCGAGTGTTTATGACGATATTAGTTTTTGTATATAAAAATATTTTTGTTTTATTGATTATTTATCGTATTTTTTTTTTTTATTTGTCAGTTAAGAACAACAAGAGCAGCATTCGAATGGAAAAAAGAAAAAAAGAAAAAAACATCGAAATAAAATAGTGTGTGGTATAAAACATAGGTTAAATTTGTTCTATGAGTAAAATTATTTTTTTTTGTTTTAAGTACGTAATTGATACAACTGAAATATGGGTTTCCATATTGTTTTAGTAAGATTGTTATAGGTAGATGATTGAGATGAATTTTGTGGTGCAAAAAGCATTTTTTTATTTTCAATTCTGATTGGTTTCTGTGGAGAGTCTTACTAAAGCAATAGTGAAGGAAAAGAGAGCTCTTTTGCTACATACATCGTTTGCTTAACTGCATGCTAGATACCAAGCTGATTCTATAAGCTAATGCTGTTGCTAGTGTCCATATTAAAAGCATACTATTAAGCTGCTGGCATATAAATACATAGACATTCTCAGAGTGGTGAATTGTGCGCCGCTTACATTAGGTTTGTTAAGTTGTCCCTATGTACTGCTAAATGTTGAAAGATGTCTACGCTTCTGAATTTTATATTAGCCTTAAGTACTAGTTACGTAACAAGTGTCTTTGTTGTAATGAAAAATATTTCTAACTAAGCACAGTACTTATGGAACATTGCCCGCGATCCATTGGAGGAACGTCCGCTAGATTAGAAATCTAGCCCCTTAATTTTATATATATTTTTTTTAATTTTATTCAAGAACTTCAGGTCCGCTTTTATATTTGGTTTTTATTCGAAGTGGATTGACTGTGTTTTTCCTCATTTTAATATAGCAGGTATTTTTGCTCTTAATTGAGAAAGGAAGCTGTAGTGACATAAGCTATTTCCTTATAGCCTTTCACTGGTGAATACTTTTCATCTTTTTCACTGGCGAATACTGAATACGCTTAATTTTCAACTCCAAAGAAGTCCCAAGAGACATACGGGAAAACTAAGTGTGACCCGATAAATTTACAAATGGATTTTTAATCTAACAAATGAACAATGCAAATAAAACTTTAATAAGAAACTTATTGTATGGACTGTTGGTGGCCAACTTCACGTTGGTTCTAAGATGAACGCTAGCGCTCGTGGTTCAGAGCAGAATTAATGGGAAACAAATTATTAGAAGCACAAATAAAGTTGATTCTACGGGCTTTATTATTAGTTTGTGGAATTTGCCTATAACAAAATTTAGAATACATTTCGTTTCTGAACATAGGATCTAGATGGAGGTGGTTTTAATAATAACCCAAAAGCAAAACAGTTTGATTTAACTTATAACGACTCCTTATTCATAATAAAGTTCGGTCGTCTGCTAAAGGAAACTGTAATTCTTGCGACAATACCAACATTTCAATTGCGTCTTCTTCGAAATGTAAGCTTCCGCCTTTGATATTTGTTGTTATTATTAACTATTGGAACTATCATAATTATTTTCGATGTGACATCGTAGAAAATTCCGCACCAATTTGAGTTTCAACTGTTTTTCTTAGCAAATCTACTCACACTCAATAGGTGTCTCTAGTAGTTTTTGGAGAAATCCAAAATGGTTGGCATTTGGTTGCACTTTTTTTCCGCTTTGAACCAAGAGCGCTAGTTATGTTGGCGTACATTTTTTGTCAGAGCATGTATGGAACTGACATTTCACTAGCAGTTCATATATAGTATGTCAATGACTATAATACTTAATATCTTGTAGTATGTGGTATTAAGTGCATGCTTTTTGCAAACGCTAAGTCGAGATATACCAGCTTGTCGCTGGTCCGCTCAATTTTTCTAAATATGTCCTATCCGTGCACGTCAATTACAATGAATGTGCCAACACTGATTTTACATGACACTAACTTGTCAATATTTTTCTCTATGTGACAGTACTAGTCTTATCCTATATATTTTTAAATCAGCCAAAGCTGTGGGTCTATACCTTGTTTCTGTTCTGAACATTGATTATTCCGAACCTCTGAATCACACACAAAAGATCCGAATATCACAACATATTCACCACTCTTTGTTTGGTTTGCACTGAATTTCAACATTTTTTAGTCAAAATAATAATCTATATTGAAGCATACACACAATTTCTAAATATTAGCGCATCTACCACCTTTTTTCTAAGCGTTTTACAACTCAAAACTTAAATAAATAAATCAATCCATAAGGAAAAAAACGCAAAATCTTCTCACGTACCTTGATGGATTTCTCTCGGCTTGGGCAGGTTTGTCACACAGGTATGTGGACACATCAGCACATTAGCTGGATGCAGGGAACCTTCCAGAAATCGTCGCCTGGCTTCACACAAATGTATTCCTCCAAGTGGTGTTTTGGGTAAATGATTCGGAGGTACCAACGCCAAGCAGTAGATGCCAACCTGATGGATTGAGTCGACAGCCTGTAAAACTCTGGACATCCACTGGAAGCTCTCTTCCTCAGAGCAATCCGGACGTTGTTCAGCAATAACACACACTCGTTCGTCACGCAGCACTTTGATACTAAAGACGGCAATACGTCCGCGATAAATAAATCGCATTGGTTCCACGGCCAGGACAGTGGCGATAATATCGTCGGCATTGTGTTTGCGTCCGGTCACTGTCATGAGACCATCTCGCGATCCACATACGAATACCAAGCCACCGGGTCCCAAGAAACCAAGAAGCCCAGACCTGACGAAAAATTCTTCGCTAATGGGTTTACCAGTGTTGGGGTCCTTTGGGTCGGGTTCGTCTACTAGCGGTTGAACCTTAAACGTGGTATTGGTTAGTCCCTCGAGACCGTAGTAAGCCGTGCCAGTAGCGCCACTTGTCACACAAATCTCTCCCACTTGATCGGTCTTGCAGAGAACCGGAGTTCCTTCCGAACGCACCACAACCATTTGAGCAGCAGGCATAACCTGGCCACAGTCTTGAAGTGTGAGCGATGTAAGCGAGTCTTCGCTATCGACTCGAACGACGCCATGTGAGAGAGCAGCCATAGAGAGAACACCACGACCAGTAGCCGACTGTGTAAATCCGCTCGATGAGCGTCCTGGGCGACGCAGCGATACAGTGAATACTTCGGAACTGCTTGCACATGGGCAAATCGCATCGGAACGTAAGCCTTTCGACTGGAAAACACTAAGGAATTGATCGCACGACGAAAGAGACCATGGATTGGCACCATCTGCAACCAAGAGCATTCGCAGCGATGAAAGAGAAATATCCTTGTGATCCTTAGTGGCCAATAGGCCCCAATGCAAGTCACGGCTCTTGACGAGGCAGCATGATGCTCGATGCTTGGTTATCAACTGCATCCAAGAGGATGGTCGCTGTTTCATAAGGGCGTATGGAATGAATAGAACATGCATTCCGTTCAGCACTGAAGTGAGAACTGCATGCCACAAGCCGACTTCCCGCTTGAAGTCAAGAACACAGACACTTGTCTCTCCTTCGGTATAGTGGCAGGCCATAGTTAGAGCACGACAGTGGTTCATCA
The DNA here is from genome assembly GCA_948293265.1 of Cheilosia impressa. NCBI lineage: Eukaryota > Metazoa > Arthropoda > Insecta > Diptera > Syrphidae > Cheilosia > Cheilosia impressa. The sequence goes on from OX411881.1 coordinate 58,688,920, forward strand.
TCGCTTGGCGGCTCACAGTTACACCTGAAAGAAAAATATGATAAAACAAAAATATTCGGAGAACCAGGGCTACCGGTGTCATACCCATAACACTGCCTTCCTTATCACTGGTGTATTCGACATAAGCGATAGCGTTTTCCTCTATTCGCACGTTTCCCACATTGAAGTCTTTCGGCGGCTTTGGCAGATGTTCGGTAACGAACCAATGCAGTCTCGGCCAACCTTTAAGTTTGGCTATTTCACCAGTCGATGACTTTGGCAGGCCCTTCAAACACGCCTCCGATGTCAATGCCACACTTATTCCGCACGAACTCAGCAGAAATCCGACCTGCTGCGGCGGTGTATCAGAAGTAGATAGCGGCAGTTCAATCGGCAGCGGTACCAAGCCACGGAACATGCAACCATACCAAGCTGTAACAAAACTAAAACAGAAATAAAATTAAATCAATCTGACAATCAGTTAAATCGACTAAACAATTCAAGCTTACCTCAGCGGATCACTGTTTGGATAGACCAAAGCCACACGATCACCTGGTTTCAGCGTAATCTGCTCTGGTCCCTTGCTAAATACTTTTGTTGTAAGAGCGTAGGCGATCTTCTGTGCTCGCGATAACAGCTTGCCATAGGTCAGAGTTGTTGTCATTTTGCCGTTGGGATCCAAAACTGTGGCCATTGGCGACTTGAATGAATTTGTGCCGAAACGCTGTAGTGCAGCTTCCAGGGACCGTGGCAAGCCAGCTGCAACAGCCAATTGTTCACCCTGCACCGATGTCATGGTGCTGCCTTCGGGTTTTGGTGCATTCGGATCTTTTGGATTCGCCGCGATTTCCAACTCGATGTCATTGTCTTCGTAAAACTCGGGTAAGGGTCGACGTTTGGGGCGTTTCAGAGTATTCAGGAGCTGTTGAATTTTGGCGGAGACTTTCCATCGGCCAGCGGTGCCAGTGTCGCCGGCTTCTGTTTGCGATATGTTAACGTAGCGAGTAACACGATCGGCCCCGCGGCGTGTGTTGTTGAATTGCGTTATATCGGGAGCGACATCTGTAGGAGGATTTGTTTGTTTTAATTGGAAGTCGTTTCAGAGATTTATCGATTAGTTGCAGTTTTAATTTTACATAGTTTGGGGAAAATCGGTTCATATACAGGACCCTAGCCCAATCTTCTTTCATAACCACGTTGCAATATTCCATAGAAGTGGAAGAGAAAAGTACAATTTTATGCGGAACGGTTGAAATTTTTTTTCACTTTCTTACAGCTTTTTGAACGCGCCTTAACAAGCTCTGGGCTTACCGGACTTATAATTTGTTTGGAAGCGTTACAAACTAACTTTTTGGAACAAACAGAATAGCGTTTCATAGAAGGTTAAAAAGGAAGAACAGTGTTTACTCTCGGGAGGGGTATCGTTGATTGGGCCAAACTTGCAAGTCTCTTCAAACAATATTTTAAAAAATTTCCAATCTCTACTTACATGGTCTTTGGAAGTCAGATATATCGGTAAAATCATAATTGTTCTTTCTATGAACAGCTGGTGGTGATCCTGCACTCGATGTGTCGGAATGTGGCTAGAAATACAAACAATTTCAATGTTGTCCTCTTTTTAATAAAAAAAAAAAAAAATCCAATTACCGGTGGAGGCAAATTTTGTTGTGGTCTGCGATCGGAAAAATTCTTATGACCACCACCTACTGATGAGTCCCGTATTGGCGGTTTAATGATTTGCTCTCTGGAATTATTAATGTGATCACGTGGGTAATTATATTCCCTATCTGGCGTTGAAATTCTTTCTTCTGGTATTGATTCGTCGTCCGTTGTTGTATCTTCATGAATATAAATTATTATTTTTTTTACCATTAAAATTTTATTCAAATTTGTATTTTTCTATAGGAAAATTGTTTTTTTTTCTTCTTCATAATGAAAATATTAAGGAAAACAGCAAGACAAGAAATAAAAAGTCACAATGACGTAACAGCCACTTTTGTAGTAAATTACTTAATTAGTACATAACAAAATTATACAGAAAAATTAAAACAAAACGGTAAAAGTATATTTGCACACTCTCTGTTTGCTGTAGCTGCTGCTGTTTTTATTTGTATTTAAATATTTTATGTGAAAGTGGTGAAATTTCTTTAGGTAAATTGTTCAATCACTAATCACTGCATTCTTTGCTTTTGGTTATTTATGAATATCGAAAAAGAAAATGTTAACAAAAAATAAATAAATATTGTTTCGTTGGTTAATATCTGTTTGGTTAACAAATCTCAAAGGGCAAAAAACAAGAATTAAATTAAGACGTTCATAATGAGCAATGGCTTGACTGAAATGAATGTGCGATTTATTTCCTTAAAAAGTTTTTTTCTTTTTTTTTATCCTGCCTTTATAGGAGTCTTACAGGAGTCATCATCATTTGATATAGGTATCCTACGACATTTATGGATTGACAAGCACTAAATGCAAGTTGGACTTGGAAGGATTGAAGAATATTAAAATTATGTTATAAAGGGTTTTCCAATGAGAGGTTTTATTGTGAATGACCAGCTATTTCGGTAGCTGTCACTTTTGAAGCTTTTATTCGTTGACATTTGACAAGTAGAAACTATGCCATTACTAAAAATGGAACGATACGCGCTTCAACAACGCATTGTAATGACTAAAATTCACTACAAAAATGGTGAAAATCTTGCAGTCACAGTTCGCAAAAATAAAGCATATTTTGGTCGTCGTGAAGCACCTTGCCGGACCGCAATACAGAAATTGGTGGAAAAATTCGAGCTGTTGGGACAAGTTAGTGATGTGAAGAATAAAACCCGTGCACGTCGCTCAAGAACAACTAAGAATATTGCTGCTGTAGCCCAAAGTTTTGAAGAAAACCTAGGTTTGTCCATTCCTCGTCGTTCTTTGGAATTGGGCATTCCACAAACGTCATTACACCGTATTTTGCATAAAGACTTGGGTCGTAAGGCTTATAAAGTTCGGTTAACACAAGAACTCAAGCCGGCCGATCATCAATAACGTCGTGTCTTTGCTGATTGAGTCCTTGAAATGCATGATAATGATCCGGAATTCCATCGAAAATCATCTTGACTGATGGGGCCCATTTCCACCTCGGTGACTACGTCAACAAGCACAATTTTGGCATCTGGGGCTCGGAAAACCCAAGAGTTATTGTTGAGAAGCCTCTGCATCCTCCACGTGAGGCTATCGAGGACATAGGGCAGCCACTTTGCGATTTGGTTATGGAAAATTTCATGAAAAGGATATGGTCCTGTATGCGTGCTCGTGGTGGCCATTTGGCTGATGTTGTTTTTCATTATTAACGGCATACCTTCGTCTTTATTATGAAATAAACATCCGATCATTTATCTCAAAAAATTACATTTTTCTTTGAATACCAAAATTACACCTCTTATTCGAAAACCCTTTATCATCTTTTTTAGACATTAAGGGCCTTACCAATAATCAAAACCTTCAGCTTATATATTTTGTAAGTCACAATACGCAATTTTGATAGAAAATTTCCTCATTGTGAGGTCGAAAAATTTAGCCTGGACACTTAAAATGATTATCAGTAGATATCGCGGAAGATCTTACCAATGAACATTTTTAGCTGCGACTTTTAATTTCAGTAATTCACAGGGCTGTATTTTCCATACGAATTTTGCAATTGTGAGCTTCCGCTCGGGGCTTAATTTTAATATTAGTAGGGCGCAAAATAAATAAGTTGAAGTGAAGGGCGGAACCACGTATTTTTCGTTTACTACACTCTTCTGTCATACAAGACAGAAGATGAATAACAACTCCACCTTACCAAACGTTTCTGTGATCATTTTGGGCAAATGTCAAAAATGTTATGCCTGTCATACCCGGATGTTGAGCGAAAAGTGAATGGCGGCAGTGGGTAGTCTTGTATCGACGGACTATGTAGAGTTCCGTAAGGGGTATATATACTGAGCGATCTCAATACGGACGTCAGATAAACAGCCATGAGTGTAACTGTCCAGGAAAAGTTGCGCAATTCAGCAGTTCGGAATCGCCATCAAATTGTAGTCCTTTTCGTTCATCCCAAAAAATAGAAACAAAGCTAAGCCGGAACCTTCATTTGTCCTTCTGCCCCACGAGTGTATGAGAAATATTGAGAAATTTCTGCCCTGGCGAGGCTTTTTTGGCTCTCAAGTAAAAACAAAACCGGCAGCACTCCGGTGTCATCTCAATTTTTATAAATATATACACATTAGGCAACCTACTTTTATAAAGACAATGACTCTTGCAACACTCCGTGAACCTAAGTATTTTATAGCTAATTTTAAAACCTTATAGTATTGCTCAACATAATTTTGAATTTATTTGATGAATTTGTTGTTTTTTTAATTTTCTCACCTGTATCATCATGATCCCGATCAGGACTACGATTTAAAACCGAACTACGTTTCGATGGCATGGGTAAACTTGGCTTTGGCCGATTTTTAAGAGCGGCCAGAGCTTGTTGCACCGCTTCCTGTCTAACTTCTGTCGGTTTTACCAAAGTGTGTTTGTGATTTTATTTCATTGTTTGTTTTTTTTTTTGTCAAATTTTTCGATTTTTATTTTTTGGTGACAAGATGATGTGGGAGATGACGTTTTGCAAGATGCACGAATATATATATATTTTTTTTATTGTTGCGAAAAGGGAAATTTAATGAGAAAAGAAAAAAAAACACATATATTTTTTTTTAAATGTATGAAATGTTACCATCGATTGTATTCAACAAAATTGAATTTTTTTTTTGTATAATTTTTGCAAAAATTTTACAGGTGTATGGAGAGAGAAATTAATGATAATTAAAGAGAAAATGACGTAAGAGTGATTGAAATGAACAAATGCATGATGGTGTGAAATGAATAAAAAGAAATTAAACAAAAAGAAATAAACAAACAAAAACTGTAGGTATATGTGAGGTGAAATTCATGCAAAAATGCAAACTAAATTTGTGAGATTAGCAACAACTACGTGAAAATGTGCAAACTATTTTCAATACAAAGCTAAGCCGGAAATGTTTATTTCTATTTTATTAAAAAGCGCGATATAGTTTTTTATATTCTTAACATGCTACAGGGATATAACAAATTCTAACCACTTAAGCAATACTATCCTACTATGGAAAAACTAAATTTAGTTGTTAAATAAACGATAAAAAAAACAATAAGTGTATGTATTCAAAAAAATATGTTTATCGCAGAAATTTTGAAATACTTCGGTAAAGGAAAAAATTATTTAAAAACCAATACAAAATTATTTGTTATTATGTTTATGGCTATTTTTGTTTTAAAATTTTCCGAAGAGCATACAAATAGATACGTGACTTTATATTAACACATTGAACAAACATTTTTAGTTTCGACTTAAAATGTTAGTAATCCAAAAATGTAGCTATATTTTTCAAACAACTCTCGCAATTGTGAGCTTCCGCAAATTTAAATTTAAAACACATACCTACCTATTTAATTTATATAAATTGTTGTAGATATTCCTATGTGGGGATCACGATTGTACAACTTGGAAACAGTATTGAACGAAATGAGCATTTCAAAGATATGTAAGTTGTTCCACTGCACCACCTCTTGCGAACCTCTGACAAACATTCGACAGTATAAGCCATGAAAGAGCTTCTCAATAAGCCGTTTGGACTCGGTATAAAATTGTAGATCTCTTCCATTCGTCCCAGAAATAAAAAAATCCACACAAAACGAATGGAGGAACTAGACCTAGGGTCCCAACGGACCTGTTGCGCCAACCATTTTTTTTTAAATTTAAGTCAAATTAGAAAGTCAATGGAACAAGGTATTACTCCTCTAAGTTTCGAATCGAATCAAACTTGGTCTGTGACAAGTTTACGTCTTTTTGCTTAGGAAACACTTAAATACTTCTTTTTATTTTATTTTTGTACCACAGAGTCATAGCTATAAAAATGTCTCTTAAATAGTAAAAGGCTGTTAGGCAAGTTCGTGGCCAATTATACTACCCCTCATGATAAAAAAAAATCATCTTGGAAATGGGCGACTACAGAGCTGGTGTGTGCACACTTAAATGGTCATGATTTTACGATTAGAAGTTTGGCCCGTTGGAACTATTAAAATTATTCAACCAAAAAAAGAAGAAGATATATAACTTGTATCAGAGAACCTGGTGTGTAAAATATTCTGCAGTTTTAAAGGGTTGATCTTAAGTCAATCCAGTCATTCTTTATTATAAAAAACTGCACAAATAGTTCTGCAGAGAAGTTCTATGGAAATATTTAAGAGATAAGCTTTGAAGCTTGATCCAATTAAAAACAAATCGATTTATCTTATTTTTGTTTAATCACTTAAATTGGAAAAAAGTTTGTCAAAAATTGGTAAACGAATGAGCTCTTTAAACTGTCATAGATAGATTTTTTTAAATCTTGGGAATGGTGAGACGACAGTGGAAGGTGAGAAGGATTGCATTGTAGCATTGACAGCTGGATACAGAAAAACTTACTGCTTGGTCGGGCTTATTTTTCAAACGTGCGCGGACTCTGATTGCTAGCACTACCGGTCCCAACAACCGAGTTCGTTTGGGTATTGACCTTAAAAGGACTTTCCATGTGCAACAAACCACACATTTCCGAATCACTCACTTCGCAGTTTCCATGATGCAAAATTTTGAAAGTTTTATTTTTAAAAAGGTTATAACACTTTTTGTTTAAGCATCTTAGAAATTAAATACTTATTTAAAAAATTGTTTCAATAAATCTAGCTTACCAAGAACCAAATTCTACAATTGAATGCCGACAGTAGCACCAACAATCAGTTGCTGCTGTTAGACTCTGACTTGAATTGCAAAGTATTGTAATTTGTACATATGACCCTCGCAAATTTTACAATAAAACTAAAGTTTCTAAACAAAACACTACATAAAACATTTCCAATAGCACAACTTGTGTCATGGTTCAATGCGCAATGAGTAATGAGAAAATGGGATGACTTTTGATGAGTGTTATATATGATTTGTTATGTTTATCAAGCGCTATAGACGCTTTTACTGTTTACTTTAGTTTGTAACGCCTTGCAGACGAACAGAACGTTTCCACTATGCACTGTTTAGTTATATTTAAGACCAATGATAGATATAGAGAAAGACTAAGACCAAACCAAGCGATACACGCAAGTTAAAATTTGTTCGAGTCGGAGAAAACAAACTTGGGGTTAATGCGAAACAGTGTGACTAAGATCAGAGCGTTATTCCAAAACGGAGCAGAAGGAATGAAAGGAAAATTCACTTCTTAAATATGAACCGGAACTAGGATTAGGATTAGGATTAGGATTAGGATGTATAGGATAGTAGGACAAACAAAATATCAAATTGCGTTTACCACTTGTGTAGCGACTTTCATGCCGTCCTACTCGTCGACTGGGTCGATTATTTTGTGCGTTTTGTGCATTGGCACTTTGACCATTTTTACTTTGATCAGATTTAGCAGTTCGTTCAGCGCTATTACCTACAAGACATCCTGATGCTGGTCCAACTGGTACCGTACCACTTGGTGATTCCGATTTGCTGCGGCTATTATTGTTTTTGTTGCCACTTATTGACTTAACTGCTGCTTTACTGTTTTGCATTGATTTGACGGCGGCTAAAATTGCACTTGGTGCCACAAGATTAGCAGACGATTGTAGTATCGAGTGAGGCAGTTGCGGTGCTATATGCTGCTGAGAAGATCTCGAACTTAATGGCACTTGTTTGCTGGGATTACTAGATGATTGTTTTTCCATGCTCGATGAGCCGCTGCTATTGCCACCGCCAGCGCTGCCTCCACTGCCCGAATATTTGCGAGTTTGCAACAGTGGAGACTGTGGCATTGAGCCCTGGTCTGGCATCTGGGATGATTTGTACGGTCGGCATCCTTTGAAATTTGATTTTGCCGCTATTTCAGCTGAGAGAGCTGCTAGCTGACTGCTAAGGTCTACACCGGAACGCTTGACATTAGATGTGAGCGGACCAGCTGTTCGATATTATAGTTTAATTTTGAGGCGAATATAATTTGGAAAAAATGAAATAAAAAAAAGAACACAAAAAACAAACAATAAACAAGAGAGTAAACAAAAATATTAGACAAAAATATTTGTTTAAAATATAAAATTTAAAATTTAAATGCAACATTCTTGTGATTACGGCGGTTAGTGGTTATGAACACAGCCATGCATCGATTCTTAGAAATTGCAAAAAGATGATAAAACATTTCCCAATTGTTTAAATTTAAAACTCAATTGACAACAAAGAGGAAGACCACTCACGGAGCGATTGTGAATATTTTTGGGATTTTTATCAAAATTAAATTTATTTAAAAAAAAAGTTAATTTAACAAAAAAAACCGACAGACTCAAAATATTTGAACTACTTGTTCAACTATTTGACAATCGGATACTACCTACACAGGCTAACAAAAAAATGAGTAGCCTCCGACCAGTGATGGGACTTCTACCACTTAAGTGGTATATCTACCACTTTTTACACTTTCGGAAATTCTACCAACCTGAACTCGAAATCTACCACCTTTTACAAATCGCTACTAGCTAATAATATTTCTTTTCCATAATTACATTAAATTGAAAATTGTTCCTATACCTACTCGCCTTAGTTTTACCCATACAGACTCAGCTTTATGCTATCAGTATTTCTCTCTAAAATTTGCATCAGCAAAAACTTCCAGTCCAGTACACCATTTACTGCGCTAAAATTTCTATATTTGACTGTATTTGTGAGAGGGTGTTTTTCTATGTTTGGATATTTTGTGTTTAATGATGAGTTGAATCTATGACGTTTTTTTAGTAGCTTCAAAAACTTTTAATTTTCAAATAATATTTAGAACTATTGGAAGTGAAAATGAGTAAATTCTTGGTTCCTACAGCAAGTTAGTGTGCTTTCTCTAATGCTTGCATTATTTTAGTGCAAGTGGAACATTTTATTTTCTACCACCTTTTTTTAAGGCTATCTACCACCGTTTCGCTTTTCTCAAGTCCCATCACTGCCTCCGACTGCCAACAAACTCCTCAAAATCGGTTAAGCCGTTTGGGCTACAGGAGATCACGTCGAAACAGACTTAGATACGCGTGAAACACACTTTACCCTCCTTCTGTGTCCAGTCGGGTAAAAATATATAGAAAGCTTTATTTTTTGCCTCAAAGCCCTCAGTGACTTCAATAACGTTGCAGTTGGTCTTAATATTCAAAATTTTAAGTTAAATATGGAGGACCTTCAAATAACTAATTTATTAAGCCTGACCTACCTAACCAACTTCATGTGTCGCTCTACAGTCGGTTAGACGACGAATATAGTCAAGAAACTAGTGACTGAGTACTTATTTGACAGTACGCATATGTGTCGCGACTGGTGAAGCTACCCACACTGGCCTAACCCCAAAGTCTCACTATTTGGTGCGGATTTTCATCATTGGACTAGATTTTGTCGAAAATAAGACTGCTCAAACAGTGACTGTTACGAAAGTAATGGAACGGGTATGCTATTGCGAAGTTCCATTATCATCAGTGAACCGATCACAGGAGAGACGCCATAGTCTCATTCTCACTAAAACACTTTTAGTATTGTTGTCCTCTTCAATCAAAAAGGATTTCCCCAAAAATACTTTTTGTTTCTTTGCCCAGGAGATCTGCCAAAAAATTGAACATTCATTTCAGACTTATGCAAAGACATTTATATTCTCTTGCAGACATGTTTTTCTATCATTTTTGTTCCGTCTTCCCTTTGTTTGTTTGAATTTTATATCCTATCCCCTCGTATAAATTATGCTGGATATTACGAAGAAGATTCATTGTAATCCCCACATATATGTACGCCCAAATGTGCAATTCATATTCCACTTGCAGCACAAATGCAAACACAACCCAATCATTTAGACAAAGTCTGTCTACAAGGATGCACTTTTAACGCTCATTAGTTGTGTGTTTTTTGGAGGGCTAATTTCTTGGCAAGGACTTTGCCCTGTGAACACAGTCAATGCCGGAAAATAGATTGTATGTGTGAATTCTTTTCTGCTGGCTCTTAAAGCGTCTCATTTAAAAGTAAAATATGAATTCATTTGGACATCTGCACAATCAGAGAGGCGGGGAACAGGGAGCAGAGAGCTTACATCCAACCTTCTGTTCTGAGTACACATAGGATTCTCCTATTGTTTTGCCTTTCTTTTGCAGTGTGAATGAACTTGCGTAATGTTACACACATCATCCTAGTTATTTTCATCGTCGCTTTTCTCGTCCTTAGTCGAATGCAAACTGAATGTAGACTTTTGCATGGTAAGGTAACTCTTAAAGTTAGTGTGTGAGATTGTTTTTATGTGAGATCCCTTTTTAATTTTTTTCTAGGTCGTTTATTCGTAAAGATGATAGAGGGGTGTGTTGCACTCGGTTTTTTCATCTTTAATTTCACAGTCCAACTATCGAGCGCAACTTCGGTTTGCATTTTGGGGCGTAAATGTTGACCTATGCTATGCTTATGCTTAACAACGTATCCTTCGATAGAATCATACGCAAATTAATGTTTATTTAAGTAAATCTACTTATAAAGGTGTCAATGAAAGGACGACTGCTTGGGAATTACTATATTTTTGATGAAGAAACATCATCCCTAATTTTTTTGTATCAATAGGTACTCGTGGAGCAAAATCAAGAAGCTTCAATGTTAAAGTTAGTCTTTAAAGACCGCCATCTTCTTGCCATTTAGGAAAAGCAAGAATTAGTTGGACTGATTACTTTGTTAAGCATTACTTATGTAAGATCTAAGGCTTAAAATTGAATGAGCAACAGCAATGTTGATGTTTTTACTACCTATATGAGTATTTTGGGATGGGTTTAAAGTTCTGGATGGGTCAAAATTCTTTTTACAAAGTTCTGCTTTCAAAATTCTGCTTTTCAAAATGCTGTTTTACAAAAATCTACAAACAATAAAAATAGGTTTGAAAAATGTTCAAAGGCGAGCGCCTTTTAAAATGTTCCAAACCTATTTTTATTGTTTGCAGGATTTTGAAAAACAGAGATAGAGAGAACATTTACTTTTTTTAATTTGTATTTGTTTCAATCGATAGATGTTGTGCTCTTCTTTTTTAATTTTTGTTTCAATGTAAATCTAATTTTCTTTTTAATTTATATTTTATTTCTATTCGAATGTTAAAACCAGAATTACGACCCGCTTCCGAGTACTTTATGTGGAACCCCTTTCCAGTCCCATTTTTGAATTTTTACAGCGGCAACGCAGCAGAAAGGTACTGGTGTGCTGGTGCTAACGATATAACCAGTTAATTAGTCATCTGTTTATATCTTAAAAATTCCCAAGAAAATTAAATATTTTAAGAAAAATATGTTCGGGGATGTCCCCCTTAAGGAACATCGAGTATTTCTCCATACACCATAAATTTATAGAATTAAATATTCAGAATCCTTTTAGAAAACCATGAATATTTAAGAGAATACAAATTAACCGTTCAATGTTTAATGCCCTCAATCCTGTTACAGTGAATGAACCCGACTTCGTATTCATTTTTGCAGAGAATGACGACAAATGTGGATAAAGTCAATGAACTTGTTAATCCACTTTGCGATACTGCATCCTCGGGGCACTGTATGAATGATGCTTCGTACTATTACACAATAGCTCTGTTTGCAACAAAGATTTTAAACTTGCTCTGCTGGTACAGAATGAGTGCTGAAAGCACATCGCATTACTTGCGTTTCTTGTTTTTTCATACGTAAACATTTACGTACAAGCAATATTGAGATCTTTAATTGAAGACTCAAACTGAAAAATTTTAACTGGAATTTATCAACTTCGACTATGCTGCTGCACAATGCATATATTTCTTAGCATCCATCTTAATGGGTATTCCCCATCTCAGGGATAGAAAGTATGTACTCGTGTTTGAGTGCTTAAATAATTAGTTGAGACTATCCCAAGTCTTTTGAATGAAAAGTCGGAAGATTCCTGCCTCTCCTAAGCACACAGCAAATGTAACGATGTGGACCGTGCGGAAAGGGTAGGGCAAAACCAAAAGTGCAGGTTTTTAAGGATATCACAGTTGAATATTATGGAAACAAGTTGTGGTGGTGAATAAGAGGGTTGGCTTATGAAAAGACTTCTGTACCTTGTTAGCTTTATTAAGATCTGGGGGCAGATTCCGTATAACAATAATCGTCGGGACGATATCGTTTTTTAAACTTTGATGACCATAAGAAGTTAAATTCTGCCCGAATTTGTTTCGCTTTCGTCAGATTTCATTACATTTGTGGAAAATTAACTGGAATAAGGTCCCAAACTCGTAATTTTTGCATTTGGTTGCTACTTTTAGAGCTCTATCGTTTCGACGATAATCGTCTGAAAAGTTACGGAATGAGTGCCCAGTTGTTCCGGCTTCTCGTTTTGGTAAGGGATTTAGGATAATTGGTAAACCTCACAGTTTCTTCCACTCAATTATATGAAAGGACATGAAATCGCGGTTCACGTTAACCAAATTGGCTACATTGAGGTCTACCATTGTTCTGGCTGTTCGAGTCTTCTTAGTTTTGTCAACTATCCAATAAAAAACTTATATTCAACAAAATTCAAACGAAGGGTAGCAATATCTAAGGCAAAAGACAGCCGGACTTGATGGTCTAGCTGTAGCTGTCCAGCTGTTTATTATTGAAGACGGCTTGGTATAAACACGAATGTAACAACTTTTGAATGGAATTGCATCATCCTTTGCACTAATGACGAGCTGCCATCTAACTGCAGGTCTACCTATTCAGATTTTTGTTATTGAAGACAGCTTGGAAAATAAATTATATTTTCTATTCCATTTATAGTCAAAAAAAATTAAACACTTTAAAATTTTAGAAACACAATTTGTCTTCTTTATTTATAGACTATAAAAGCCAGTGATCCCAGATTAAGGGAAAATCTGCTTTTATAATAAAAAAAAGGGGGAAAACGAGGGAATTAAAATCCGTTTTTGTTATAATAAAAAATTCAAACTTGAATGAAATGTTCATACTTAATATGAAATAAAACATCCCACCGAACAACTATGAAAGAATTTTTGTACCTAAATCTGAGTACATTCACTGGGTTTGACATTTTGTCAAATAAAAAAATTATTTCAAATTTGAACTTTTTTATATGTATGTTTATTTTAAGCTTATTCATAAAAACGACTTAAATTTTCTTTTTTTTTCACATGAATATGAATGAAAATATCACTTGGGGGAAAAGGGGGAACTTTTTTCGAATTTAGGGGAAAACTTTTATACCTATTTAAAGTGTGGGAACACTGAAGAAGCAACATAATTTCCTAAAAAGGTCATCTGAAACAAAGCTCAGTATATAATCAAAGCGACAGCCCGAGACGAGAGCATAAGAAAATAACAAATCTTTTCTTACCGCACGATGAATAACCTCAATTCTATTCAAACATAGTTTGGCGTTTGCTCTTAGCGAGAAAAACCTCATTTGAATTCGTTTCAATGAACTATGCAAACTTAACCTTAAGGGTTGAGTACAGTCTATTATGCCATAAGCACACACATGACCCATTCATTGACAGCAGCAGCAGCAGCAGCAGTATTTCTAGTGGCCTACTTAGTGGCATAGTTAGTAGCATTTATCTTGAAGATTTTCGAAGGCTGCCGATGGACCATGAGGGGTCCATTTTTTTATTCTATATGATATACCTTTGCTCTTTGCAAAACTATTGCTCCAGGGATGGAATAATTGTTACTGAAGAATAATTTAAACACTGATGATGTTTTCCTTTGAGTGTAGTCCTAAGTTCTTAGCACTTGAACAGAAAAGGAAAACATTACCCATTTATGTTACACAGGGCAGATTAGCGAGTGTATGACAAGGGGAAAAATATATCGGACAGCAGCAGAAATGAAAACACTAAATTTCCAAGTTTAAACATTCAAGGATATTTTTTCGGCTTCTTTTAAAATGTGAACAAATATTTTTTCAATATTAAACAATAATTTTTAAGAGCTCAGTTAGGTCGCAATCGTCCAGGATTTTATCTGAAAATAAAATCACTCAACATAGCCTATGCAATGATGCTTTAAAAAGGTGTCCTCAATTGTCCCAGATGAGAGCTTTAATGTGGTTCAAGGAAAAAAGGCAAAGAGCGTGCAAAAGCACGATCTCCGCTGTCAATGGCCGTCGGCCGTATAAGAATCGATCGGTGTTGGGATTTGTTCTTGCACCCTGTGAACACGCGAATTTTTTTTTTGTAAATTTGAATTTGGCTCCGCAGTCACCATGTGTTTATGCATGAGAAGGTTTTTCGAATTGTGCCTACCTTAACCGCGCTCCCCACGTATTAATAAATATAGGGTGTCCCAAAAATAACGCAACATGAATTGAATAGAATATGAACTCAATTTTTTTTAAGTATAAACATAAAGGGCCTCACTAATCATTATGAACCTTTATACTAAATATTTTGTAGGGAACTTTATATGAAAAATATTGTCACTGGTGGCAACCAAAATTTTATTATTTTTTAAATATTCTTAAATATGTTGTTTCTCTTCTTTTTTAAGATTACTGCTTCATTTCTACTAACCCAAAGCTTTCACTGTCAGCCTGTCTTTTTTTTAATTCTTTTGTTGGCTTAGTACAAAAATGGCGGCAAAATCAAATATTGTAGTAATTTTCATTCCATTCCTTTTTTCTACTAAACCGGGGTAAAGACTACATTTAAAAAAAAGCGCTTCGAGGATTTTATTCGATTTTCTGCCATTGAATCTTCGCGATTTTGTTGGCAGCGATCGGAATGATTTTCATTAAGAACTTATAACGACATCGACGCTGCCGCTATATGAAATGTATTTTTTTTTTATCAAGACTATATGTAATAAATTTGAGAAGAAATAAAAATATTTTTTTAATTATGAAGTCTATTAGTTTTAAGTTGGTTACGAAGTTGGTTCGTCCCCGCGAAAACCACGCATTGTTGGAATTTCGAGGTTTCCTTGTGATACATAAACTGTAATATTTTGCTTAATCATCTTTGTGCAATTTTTAAGTTTCCCTTTTTATAACGATTAAATGACAAACGTCAATAAATTGGCACACAAAAAACGTGGAAAATGAATATAAATAAAATCGTACACACATTCCATTCATTCATTAAAAAAAGCTGAAGTAATTCTATTTAGTAAAATATTAAAATAAAACTAAATGTAATATGAACAATATAATTTAAGGGGAGAGGGAGTGTATTTAGAAACAAAACACAAATATCTATGAAGCTACAAAACAAGTATAGAGGCGACCCCGACCTGAATGATATCGCTTCTCGTTGTGGGTGACTCTTCGTTGTGTCCTTCGTGTTCGATTCTGATGATGTCCGCCACCACCACCACCACCACTACCACCTCCTCCACCTCCTCCACCACCACCGCCACCACCACCACTTCCGGAATGATGATGGGACGATGTGGATTTGTGGTATGAACTGGAATGCCGATGGTGCGACGATGGCAACGATGGAACTTCAGTCACATAGCTATATCCTTCGCTGGAAATTTGCACTCCACCCCCGCCGTTACCGCCGCCATTTCCGGTTTGTTGTTGCAGATGTTGATCCTTCAAGTTGTAGTACGGTGGCATACCACCACCGCCTCCACCATTATTACTGCTTCCATTACCGGCATTATTACCACCACCACCACCACCACCACCACCACCTTAATACAGGTTTTTAGTTTTGTTAGATTAAAATTTTGAATAGAGTGGTATATATGTATGTAGTTAATGAATTAGACACATTTCATGCAAAACACACATACACAAGCACAGAATATTGACACATTTCAGCTTAACATCACAAAGAGTCTGCCAGCCCGCACGTATCTATAAGTTTGCCTAAGCGATAGTAAACAGTCCATACGTGTACGAGTACCTAGTATATACACCTGACAACAGCGAGTTCGGTAAAGCTCCAGAAATAAGGGTATTCAGTATGGAAAAAAAAAATAAAAAATATGTCAACATGAGAGGGTTCAACAGAGCTTATGCTAATGAACGAGAACATGTAAATGGGATATGAGTCGAAAGTAATTTCAATCGAAAGGGTTACTTGACTTGATGTGTCACGTCACATGGCGAACTGGATGGAACGCAACCTTTACACACAACCGAGCTATCCTTTCTGTTATAGAGATTTTCTCCTAATACCCTTAAAGTAGATATACCTGATGGCTAAGAAGGATTTAATATCCTTGAAAGACTTTTACTGATTCTGTGATTTTGCAAGGGTTACAGTATCAGACGTGCGACGTATCGGCTGTTAAAATCAGTCAAACACCACCTCTTGACGGAAATACCGAAAAGGTTGGTGAAAAATGATGGCAGGGATCATTCAAAAACTATTCCAACCAAGAGACAAAGTTTTTTGTTAGTACTCCCATTTTGGTACATTCTTTGCTTCGTCAAGTAGGCATTAATTTTGACGACACTTTTAATAAACTTGTCTATATCAGAAGTACGTTTTCTGCGAAGATTCGAAGAACATATCCAACCATTTTAGAGTCTTCAGGCAGTCTCTTTATATAGATTTGAACTCAAAAAAACTGACAAGCCCGCATAGAAGTCCGCATAATTTAGGGTACGCGCAAACATCGCGGTGATCGCGGTCAACAGAAACCAACCACTCGGTCAGGAGTGACTACTATAGCGAGCATTGTCTGCGCATCCGCAAGACCATCAACATTACCCTATAAAGGAGATGATCGCTCAAGGGGTTTAGCAAACTTGACTGTCTGCATCTGGACTACTTTGTTTGCTATTTTCCACAAACACACACACACACAACCTCTCCCATTGCTGGTTGAACGAGTACCTCGTTTACGTTATTGTGTTATTAGCTGCGGGACATTTTTGTCATTTGAGCGCGTATACACAATATATTCTAGGATAATGGTCGGGTGTAGTTGATGCACCAAGCAACATGCTTCTCCTTCATTCGCATCCATCAATTGCTGGTGGTTTCGGTGGTGTTCGCTGGCCTTCAAGGTTACAGATGGTATAAGAGGCGTTTTTCTTTTGCAAACCGTTGAGGAATTTTCAATTAAAAACGAATTTACTCGATGATGATGAGAATTGCAGCAGTAGCATCAGTTCAGCTACAAGACGGGCAAGAAGATGTGAACAAAATCGTTGGTATAGATATTATCTGAGGAATTCTTAAGCGTTTTGTTTTATTAGTTGGATAATGTCGTACTATAAAATATCTCATCTGCGCAATTATGGTTCGCTCCGCTATGCGCTTGGTCTCTGCCATTGCGGGATTGTACTTAGGGACGATGAAATACTGACAAGTTGTTGACGTTAAGGAATTGCCATGGTGCACAAGTGGAAAGGGTTTTTCATAGATGCACGTATATTTCGAGTACTTTAACAGAAGGATTACATCTATTTATAGACTTGTCAGTGTTAACAAACAGTTTTTGATGGATAACTATACGAATAGCGAAATCAAGGACATTTAATGCCAGTTGAGGGGGTATCATGTTGGATTGTTATTGATGGTAGTTGATCATTTTTGAAATCATTGTTTCAGGCAGTACGTACGTACGTTCATTGTATTGCATTTTCGGTTGGATTTTGCGGGAGCGGAAAATCAAAATAAGATATGTGTTGATATATCCGCCTTGAGGACAACAATCGGTTGGGAGGTCTCCATTTGGTCCCTCTTTGAACCTCAAGACTCGTGGTGGATGTGACAATTGTACAAGCATTCTTTGACACATGGCATGTTGAAATAGTAATTTAGAACTCTCTCCTAATTATTCCCTTTCAATAGTTTTAAGAAAAACATTTTTTTACGGCCAGGATTATAACGACGCAGTATTTTTGGATGCCTCCTTTCCAACGTCTGCCCTCTGCAGCGGATTGGGCGCTCCTTTTTGCCGGATTGGTCTTAAGTGTAAGAAAGTTGGGCAAGGTGGATGAAGAGAAACTGAATGAGTCTACCTATGGATGTTCTTGACCAAAAATAGATTCAACATGGAAGCGATAGACAGTGGCTGAGAATGGCGGAGATTCAAGCCCAAATGACGGCCTTTAATTGGCGGTCATGGTATTTTAAGCGCACATACTGTCTGCCCTATGAAGAATTTGTATACAGAAAAAAAAAAAACTCCGACTGTAATCGAGCGAAATTCCGTTGCCTGATGGTTTTTAACAGCTTACTAGTATAACAGTTTTGCCAACTAAAATTACCCCAATGCCATCAGAATCAGCGGCTATTATAAGAATATATCTATGCGGCGAATATCGGCCTACGAGTAAATATGTTACTGGAAAATAATCGCTTGTAGTACTTTAACTCAAGCTCATCGGTTGGTGCTCTTCGTCTGTGGTACTGAACTTGTTGCTAAAAATAAAATTTTCTAAAAATACCGAACGTGCCCACTCGGCTTTGTCGTCCTCGACCACGCATCACAAGAAGTTCCAAGTACGTATCGGAACATTAGATTAAGAAAAACGAGCCTACGATTCTATTTTTAGAATTGTCTCTCCTGGGTATAGGCCGACAAACTGAACGATGGGCTCAATAGTGCGCACCTATAAAATGCAGTCCACGCAACTCTATACAGAATGGCGATTAATCACGTGGCCGTGTACCAAGGAAGATCGCATATCGGATCTAAAGCAATATTTCACGACGACGATAGTGAGTTGAGTGGATGTCCTGCGATGAGACGTGTCACCGCCCTAAGAGATACAAGTCAGCAAACCAGTTGTGGTCTTAGACTTGGAAATGGGAAACGATTTGCCTGCTTCGATGTGCTGGCAATTAATGCTTGTTGCTGATCAGTGCATTGGGTGTGATGAATTGGATTGCTATTACTACCCACCCATCATCTTCGAGATGCAATCCAGGCATTTATGGGAGATATTTTGTGACGTGCCCGCTAAAAGTGTGTTGCTATTCTGTGGGATTGTTCTCTCCTCCAAATGATTTCAAGTCTACATTTTGTTAGTAAGGCAGACACATTCATACACAAGTTGCATTGCCTAGATAAATATACAGTCAGGCCTTACCTTGATTACCCTTTGTCATGTATGGCTGCAACAGTCTTGTTCGTTTCTTCTCGTATCCTTTTTGTGTGATGTCGCCTGAAAGAAATTAGAATAGGAAAATCATAAGAACTGATGGTAGAATGCGAAAGTGATGTAAAATAAAAGTGATCTTCTAATTCGAAGCTCAAATTGGATTTAATTCAAGACCTTAGTTACGTAGGAAAAGCTACAAAATTTTATATAAAATTTTATTATTAGGTATTTTTTGATTTATGTTAATTTATTTTTTAAGAATAAAATTTCTTTAGACAGCGTTAACATTTTCCTCTCTCAGCCATTTTTGTTGCTGACACCTTTTTTGTGTCTTTCCAAATGTGACCTCCTACTTACTAGAACTAGAACTTGATATTTACTCAACAATTTTAGTAAATAGCAACAATTTGAGTAACAATTTCCAGTCTAAAAGCAATTTATTTTAATTTAAAATATGTACCTCAGCAATTGCAACCGCTTGAGGCACCACCTTCAGTATACCTCCAGTTACCAAATTTAAACTGCGACTTGATACCGGTTTTTTTAAAAACCGGGACACGCGAATTGTTACTCAAGAGTAAATCGTATGTCTATTTAAACTGCATAGATCGATAGACTGATATTGAACCCTGTCCTTGATTCAAGAAAAGAAAAAGAAAAACAGCCCAGCAAATTGCATTTTCGATATCAAAACACACACAATGCGTCCGGTTTGACAGCTTCCAACTGTATTGCAGTTTGGAACGAAGAACAACACAAAAGCATTCATTTCCAATCCTATCTACGTTTAGATCGAATAAATCTTAGCACCGACACAGTGAATCGAAACAATGGACCCAGATGTTCTTCAAAGGAGCACATAAACTGGTTGTGGTGGTGGAGAATTGGGGATTGGCGCCAGGTGTCACCGGCATTGCGCAAATCCTGTCCTACCCCACCTTATAGTGTGCGGCACCACCCATTTAAACTTCATGTCAATTGTCTGAAGTGTGTGTGTGCAACGCGCATATATTTCAACTAGTTTTTGATTTTCTATCTGCCGTCTGAATGCATTTGTAGTGTGTTGGAAATAAATTTCGATTATGCCACCCGAGTGACACATTCGAGTTGGTGTTCACTGTACCCACGCTATTATTGAATTGTGATTGAGTATGCGTGCAAACATCATTTCATATATGCACCGACATATTTCTGTCAGTGAATTTGTGGTTTAAAGCACGCACGCCGCGGAATAAGTTGGCAACTCTAAACCGATCCTGTTAATTGCTTCTTTTGGTTTTGCTTATAAATTCAAAATTGCGGTCATTAAGCGAACGTGTCAATGTAGGGTGTGGGGTGGCATAGAGGACATGTGGAATAACACGTAAAATGTGTCACATGTAAACAGCGAGGTGTGTTCGTAGCCAATTGTACATTCGTGTAAAAGAGAAAACGCCTTACATTAGGGCAATTGCAATTTTTATGGGTGACACTCGTTTTTTAGTGGGTGTTGTCATATAAAATAATAGAACGCCAACGCTGCAATGTGTTGGAGTTTAATTGTAGTGCGTTAACTTACGCAGATAGTTTGCAAATCCAAAGCAAGTAGTGCGTTGCGAATTCACGCAAATTCCTAGAGCTACGTCGCCAAGCCTTCTATGCGGAGCCGTTGTGCGAAGTCGTTTGTTGTCATTTTTCGCTTGTGAAATTCGCCAGGACAGGACAATAATTAACAAAAGCATCTCCATTTATATGCATTCGAAATGCTACTTCTCGACACTTAGGGGAGCTATATTGTGTTGTAGAATTTACAACTTGATAAACAGACGGGGAGTGTCACTTCCCATACTGCCGTTGTGGGCGTTGTGCGACCGCGAAAGTCACAAGCTCTGTTGAGGTTTCTTGTGATTCGATAACTTTTTCCGAATTCTACGATAATCCTCACAACAGAAAGCGCAAAATTTTCACCTCAGCATTGATTGTTTCAAATTGGAATCAGGATCACATTCTGAATTGATTTAGCCATGTCCGTCTGTCTGTCTGTCTGTCTGTTGAAAGCACGATAGCGCCCAAAGGAATTGATATAGGCGAATGAAATTTGGTGAAAGGACTTATTTTTATCGTCGTTAGGTTGGTATTAAAAATGGGAACCAGGACCATAAAATGCAAATATTGTCACTTGTGAGCCATTGCGACTGGTTTTGAATTTTGTGAGCTGCTCCATAGAAGATCACAAATTCGATTGCTGCCAGAATATGAAAACCCCACAAAATAAATTTCATACCTTCACCAAATTGAAAGGACGTTTTAAAATATAAATGAAGGATTTGCTTGTGATTGTCACCGCATAGATTGCCCTCCCAGAATGCAAAACTTTGCAGAAGAGCTCTGTGACAAAAACCGGTGTTGAAATCTGTTGTCAGGAAAGTGTTCACTACCACCAATGTAGTTTCATATATAAAAAGTGATGATTAAATTTCTAAACTTACTTCTAGTGCACCGTCGACGGAGCGTTGAGTGATTTTTGCCCACTTTCCGTTTCGATTTTTTTCGGCGAATCTTCTTGCGTCCGCAAGGACCTTCTGCTATATGGCGACAGGAACAGTAGTCAACCATAGCCACGCAGATACAATCGGCCAATTGGTTATCACAGTTCCAACAAACATCACAATTCGAAAGGAACTCCTGCTCGCTGAACTCATCACTAGCGATCGAGGAGCATCGCCGCGAATCGTCTCTTAGCCGCTTGCAGCAGTATGAACAGGTCCCGTCTGGATTGGTGGTGGGCGGCTGCGACGGTTTATGTTGCCGTCGACGGCCGCCACAACCGGGGTGGCTCGATTGAATGGCATCCGAATCATTCACAGATGGAAACACACTGGCCAGCGAGATTTCCTTGCGGGACTTGTAGGCGTCTGATTTTTTGTATCGTCGACCTGTGTTTTGACTTCGTCCAAAGGTACGCCTGCGCGGCGAAGTCATGCGCCAGTGCTTGGGATAGTTGAAAAGATCTTGCGTGTCACGTTGATAACCGATGCTGGCGTACAGATCTTCGTCTTGATTGCGATCCTCGTCAGGATGATCGTCATCATTGAAAGTACGAACTTCTTGAAAAAGACATTTTGATTTCTTCTTGTTGGTCGACAGCCTCTTGTCGGGATGGGGGAATTCAAAGGTCTGATCTTCGGCTGACATGTCCGCGTAGATTTCACTGAGAGTGGCATCGTTGATTTTCTTCCGCTGCAGATAGTATTCTTTTAGCCGTTTCAGGTGCTCCTCGAAGAACGCTTCGAGGTCATTGATCTCCTGATTGAATGGATCATCGGCGTACTCCTTCCTCGCCTTCAAACGCCGCCGACGTGCACCGCAAAACTCTTCAAACTCCTTCACAAAGTGATCTTGGCTGGGATTCAGGTCAAGATGAGAGGTTATCGGTGCCAGGGTTTTCGGCTTTCGTTTGCGCGAAGAGTTTCGTTGAAAATGAAAGTCCTTACCGCCCTCTGCATGCCTCCTTCGGAACATATTCTTGGGTTTTGTTAGGGTTAAACTGAAACCAGAATCTCTTGATGACATGGACTTGAAGGATTCATTTTTCTTCTTGAAATTTCCGCTCATGTCCAGGTCATCGCCCTGGCCCAGATTAAGTTGTTTCCAAATTCTTCCCAAGTTCACGGCATACAGTTCCTTCTGCCGGGTAAAAGGATTTATTTTCACTCTTAGCGGGTATGGAATCGAACTATCCGGAGAAATCATATCAGCATCGTCGTACATCTCCACTTCGGGATCAAAGACGAACGATTGGTATTTGTTTTCGGATAACTGAGCGGGATCTTCAGAGATCGTACTGATACCGTAGTGGACTTCCGAAAAGGAAGAACTCCTCGAGATGATCTTCTTGGCAGGATGAATGCGATCGTTCTTGGACTTTTGTAGCTCTTTGAAGATCTCATATGTACACTTGGCGTTACCTGACGGCTCCTTCTGATACTCAAAGGGTGAATCTAACTTTTCTTTCGAAGCGATCACGTGGTAGTCTTGCAAGGGCGACTGATCGCACTCTGCATCATATCCGCCCGATATGTGGATAACAATACTCTCACCAGAATAGTTCTTGGGTCCTTTTCGACTTAGCTGATCTATAGGATCATCGTATATCAATTGTGTTTTCGACACATTGTGATCGACGCTCTTAGTAGCACCTATCGTGGAGAAGTCGTCAAGTTCATCAACAACAGCCAGAGGTGCGCCAAAATTCGTCTCGAGGTAGCACCTAGCCGGGGCACTCGACTTGAAGGTGATCTGTTTCGATGATCCTCGCTTTTCCAATCGCACGGAATCCGCCTTCTCGTAGATATTCTCTTCCGATGTCACAGAGCGATCTTCATCTGGTTGAGTGCCAACAGATATGTTGGACACATTTGCACCGTTAACCTCTTCAAGGACATCATTATAGATCGTTTCGGTGCTGTTGGAATTTCGAAAATCCACCGATACTACTTGCACTTCAGTCTCTTGTTGTGCACCCCAATTGTAAATAGCACCACGACTATCATCCTCCTCGCCCTCATAATCATCGTCGTCGTCATCATCATCGCCTCCAGCTACTGAATTCTTTCTCAACGATCCGATGAATATTCCGTTCTTCACTTCGGGCACAGTCATCACCGCTGCTGGCAGATTGTTTGCCTTTGCTTGTGCAACCGATGTTGCACTCATTGCTGGATAAAACTCCTCACTGCGGCTAGTTCGGTCCAGATTGAAGATTGCTTTTTCTGCTTCGAATTCTTCAACAATTACACCACTGGTTGTGGCCGAACAGTGATGATTACTGCTGCCTCTACCTCCTGTGCAATTGCTATTAGCGCCAATTGCTTTGGCGCGTAACGCAGCTCGTTTACGACCCCGATCCAGATAACTCTTTCGTATGCTGATGCGCTTGAATGAGTCGCTCCGCTTGAAGCTGGCGTCCATGATGCCGATGCCATCTTTATCCTTGCCTTTCTTTTTCGTACGAAGAAAGTTTCGTATCGACTCGAATGTGAGTGGTTTCATTGTTGTGGTTATTACTATTTTTCTCTTCTGCAACACTTTTTTTTTTAATTAGTTTTTTTTCGATTGTTTATAATAAAGTTCAGGTTTTTTTTTCTTTTTTTGGACAGGCATATTTGTTATTATCTGGAAATTAATATTTAAATTTGAATGTTTGTACTGTGAAGCGGTGAGGAAGGAGGGTCAGCCTTTATATATTTGACAATTGGGGCTCATTTTCCCAAAGAAGCGAATTTTTTAAATTAAATAAAACTGAGAAGAGATTTTTTAAAACACCCCCTTTTGCGATATTGAGGGGAGATTTCTGTTTCTTTTGAATGCAGTCAATGATTTATCAGCCCATAAAACAAAAACAAATATTTTGCACGATTTTTGGGGCCTCCTAACATTTCTTGTTGAATGAGGCTAAAAATAATATTCGCCCAAATTGTTTGAAATGCATAAAAGCTGATGGGATTTACAACTTAATAGCAGGCTTCTGTTCCATGTTAGCGTGTTTCATAATGTTCGCGAAGCTCCCCGTAGAACTTAAAAGCTGGTTTACCTACCTCGCTTAATATGAAGATATAAAAAATACATATTTACAGAATAAATTGTTCAAATCGTATGTTCAAAATGGCACAAGGTGAACCCAATCCAAGAAAGTCTCCATAGACGATTACCGAACACGGCTGCTAATGAACGAAATACCACACCGTTCAACAGCGAATCATTAAGCAAAGACCCAAATCCGTTCAGAAGTTGATTTATTACCTTACTGTCAATTTTCGATTTTGTCTGATATGTGAACTTTGGAGTTACGGACAGTTAACCAAACCGATGTCTGAAACAAATGAGTTCTAGCACGTGTGTCAAGTAATTGCTATCTAAAGCGTTTCAGTTGGTTAAGTATTCAAAGTAGTTGACAGTCAGAGTTAAAGACAGAGGTCAGATTTTGTAAGACGAAACGATCAAACGTTTTCGTGCAAACGAATGATTTGCCCTATGTTACACAAGCAAATTTCTTCGTGCACACGAAAACGTTTGAACGTTTCGACTTACAGAATGCCGATCCAGATTAGAACTCTCGAACGGCGACCAATTTTAGAAACGGAAAAGTTCAAAGAAAGAAAGAAAGAAAGAAAGAAATGCCATGCGGTACTGAAATTACAGATAATTGAGTTATTTATAAAGCTACTTGACTCCAAACTCTATGACTGCCCTGATCTCAGTCTACAGTCATCGCAGTTATTTCACAGGCACGTTCTTTGGCCGATAGATGTGATGTTAATGGCGTACCACAAAGCGTCCACATCCATATCTTCCAATTCGGGCTATAAAAAGTTCGTTGTCATCTCACGATAGCGAACACCGTTCACAGTAACTGCCTGACCGGCCTCATTTTGAAAAAAATACGGCCCGATGATGCCGCCAGCCCATAAACCGCACCAAACAGTCGCTCTTTGCGGGTGCATTGGTTTTTCGACAATCACTCTTGGATTATCATTCGCTTAAATGCGGCAATTCTGCTTATTGACGAATCCACTGAGGTAAAATGTGCCACATCACTGAAGATGATTTTCTTCGAAGTGCACGATATGCATTTTGATTTGAATGACCATTTTCATAATAAGCCTGAATAACTTTAACGCGTTGCTCGATTGTGTATCTTTCCATGGTTCAAACTGAGTTAGTCTGAAATTGGGAAATGTCAAATGAAATGCAGAAAAAAACTTGACGTTTAGGTGTGGTTCACATTCAACATCGGCCCTTAAAATTTAACCACCCTTTACATATAATGGCCGCTGGGTGCGGGTCTGCCAGCTCTACTATTAATTTCAATTAACTTGAAACAAATTTAAAAAAAAAGTTAGATGGGACATAATTCCATACTCCACCTTTTCCACATCTTCGGCAAGACGTAAGACCACGAGTCTTTAATCCATTGTGGACATACTCGTATATGTCCCACCGAAAAGGTGGAATAGGTGCAATATGGAATTATGTCACGAGGCTTAAATCATTTATGGACTTATGTTCCTGCGCCTAATTATAGTCCTTCACTAAACAGTGACCTTGTGATTCGATGGGTAAAAATATTAAAAGCTATTTCACCCGACGGATATAAAGCATAGCTAAAATAAAAAAGGTATGCGACCAAACTATTGAAAAGCCGAAGTTTCGATTATTTCGTGCAAGACCTATTAGAAAAGTGCGAGACGAGGCAGGGGATTATAGGATCAAACGATTATCGTGAACAAAAGCTCATATTTCATATGGGATGGTTATGCAAACAGAAATCCCAAAGCTCAAAAGGTGCAGCAGCATTTTTGCCGCCCACAACAATTAATCGGCATGTGGTTAGGGTGACGATGCAAAAAACGGTTACACGTTAGTTATTTGTCCTCCACCGCACATCATCCGATAAACATTTCTTCGATTGAAAGTAAATCTCAAGATCGTTTAGGTGATTCCACTGGCTTGAATGGAGACCTATTAATAGGTGGAAGCGTTACAAATACAAGCGCTAGCGTTCAATTTACGGAACACGCTTAATCTTATAAATGGCACGCTTAATCTTGTAAATGGCGTGCTGATGTGATAACGACTGCTGCAAAGTATAACCTGTCAGCGACCGATAATTGAAGCAATTCTTATACAAAATGTAAATAAACTAAAGCAATCTGAGAGAGAGTAACTTATTAAATAGTGCATCCTCGGGGGCTAAAACAGGCTGTGGTGCAGTTGCATTATGGACTTGCAAATTTGAATTGGAACCACTTAGAGGGAGAGCCATGAGAGGAATACAGTATGTAATCAAGGAAACATGAACGGGTCTGTAAGATGAAGAGTTCGGAAAGATGAAAGATTTTTTTTTCAAAAGCCTTTTAATACTTAAGTTAAGATCTCTTACTTTTTTCCGTTTTTCGATGAACAATATTTTCAAGTTTCGTATACCAGGGAATACTTTAAAAGCTGACTGCAGTTAAATATTCCTGCTCACGAAATTTCCTGCTGAATCTTTAACAAATTAAAATAACCTGTTGAATTCGCATTTGTTGGGTGGGTGTTGTGTGTCTTTACTTGTTTCGGTCATACGTTCCATTTCAAAATGCAACCAACCACGCTTGCCATACATACGGTATAACAGAAACACTTCATTTGCCTAAGTAGATGCGAAACTCAAACAGTGGTCTACGAGTAACCATTGCCTAACCATTGTCAGATATTCTCTGCATCGATTGCCACGGTGGGATAACAAGAATATCAAAAATGCTTGCTATTGTGGCGCGGGAACATTATGAAGATTCTATCTGTGGTGAAACCAGAGCCATTTGTTCCATCTTCGAGTGTAAAGTACTCGCTTCACCAATCACCACTTTGATACACGAACGCCCAAGTGGGTTTGACCATAGACTCAACAAGCCGTTATTTTATGTATAGTAGTAGTTCTCTACTAGAGGATGGAAGGCTGCAGTGTCTCAGGCAGAGACTCTCCACGGGTCGGGAGCCCGTTAAGTAAGTAAGTAGTAGTGCTCTACTCCCTGACCACTTTAAGTGGAGGAAAATTCTTAAAAAAAAAATAATAATTTCCATTCAAAGTATCATGATATGATTTGCAATATCATTTCACCTACTTCGGGGCGTGCGGTGGTAAGTTATTATTTTGCACCAGATACACTCGCTCGCAACAGGGAGATAAATGTATTGAAGCGGCCCGGCCAAATTATATAATTTGTTTTTCTGTTATAGTTTCTCCCGCTGGCCATAAGGTATAATTTATCATGATTATATATTTAGACTGGTGGATGAATATTCGGTTTGGCATTGATAGTGACTTAGTTTCTGAGCGATGCCCTATTGGTTTTGAAATTGTAAACTAGTGCCTAGAATTGGGTATCACAAAGTGACGGTTTATGGTTCGTGTAAACTGGATCGGGGTTTTTTGTTTCTAGTAATTGTATCTTGACTAATGAGCGACTTTGAAAATTATGATTATATTTAATTGAGCTCCCAATGCCATTCGATATTCAGTTTTATAAGATCAGGTCTCTCGTTTCGATTTCGCATGCAAGGTGTCAGCTGAGTAGGTTTGATGCTTTGGCATTCATAAACGCACTTGTAACCCCCTATAACAATAGCCTTTTAAAAGAAAATGAAGGCATTTGGTAATTCTCACGATTTTGCGCCACTCTGAGGATTACATCTCAATGGAATAGGTACTCAGTGTGGCTTATACATATAAATTCAGGACATTGACTTCTTTTACCGACAGGATCAGACCAAACTTAGGTGTTCATCGGAATTGCTCAGGGCGAAGTTTGACAAAATCGGGACCAAAAATCGATTTATGACTATTTTCGACACACTCATGTTAATGTGACGATTTTTTTCAAATCGTAGGCGGAATGTGTTTTTCAAAAAAAAAATCTTACAGTCCATATCGCAGTTGCAAAATTTGGTACGTGGATGTACGTTGACGGTGCGAATAAGTGTGCAGATTTTGGGCGGTTTTGGACAAATAGTCATGGCACATCATTAAGACAAAAATAATAGTTGTCGCAACAAGTCCGTCACTACCGTAAGCCTAGCTTCTTGCAATCATTTTGTAGGATTTTTATGTTTATGGAACGAATGGAAGAGATCTACAATTTTCTGCCGAGTATAAAAGGGGGTAGTTGGTGAAAAATAAATAAAACTGTCTGGAAATTTGGTTGATGACAACTGATTTAGTGTGTTTTTTTAACAGTATACATTTAACAATTTCTCGGTTAGTTTTTAACAACGAATACTCGTTTTTTTTCAGCAGAGACTTTCTTTTTTGATGATAGTATAGCGATCTTGTTAACACCGACGTTAAAAGTCTAAAAATTCGCTGTTTTCAGACAATCCACAGGTGCGGGGGTTAATCCACAAAGGCGAAAAAGAGCTTCATACCAAAGTTCATTATTTTTAAAATATTGCTTAACAATAAAATGAAGAACATCTTGTTGTTTCGGTTTTTTTGCGCAGTTCCACATTTTCACTAACCCTAAGCTGTTGGTTGTCAAAACTCTTCTTTTTTTTAAGTTCGAGTTCAAATTTTGCGTTAATTTCGGGACGCCCCTTGTTATCTATATATATAAAAATTGAGCCTAAAATTGTGTTGGTTTGTCGCCGATTCACGCCTTAACGCATCTATCGATTTTAACCAAACTTTCACACATCTCCGATATTGGTCTATATATCATTTTTGTGAAGTTTGGTTGAAATTGGAAAACGTATGCGCGTGTTGTGCGTGTTTGGAAAAACACATGAATTTCAGTACATTTTGGTTTTTGAATAATTTTTTTAGTGATTTGACATCTCAAGATGTCGTTCGAGAAGCTGAAGACTACTAATTGGAAGATTATGACAATTTTTTTACCAAAACCGGAGCAAAAAAAAGTGTTTGTACTGTAAAATAAGTTTTTTGTTTTTATGAGAAATCAATTTTTATTTTGTCAAAATACTTTTTCGAGTTTTCAATCAGGTTTTTCATGTTTTCCCAACATTTTGAAAAAGTTTAGCCCTGCGGTTCCTGCGCTGGTACCTTTAACTTATTGAAGATTGATTTCTTATAATTTAATTTTTTCTTTTAGTTAGTATCAAAAATGCCACGTCAGCGGAGAAGTGATATTGGTAGTCGGTCATGTAGAACGCAAAATAGATCAAATGAAAGGCAAAATCAATCACAAGAAGAGCGAGAAAATCAAAATCGAATTCAAATAGAACGTATGGCCAGATCACGTTCAGGTCATATTCAATTCATTCATTAAGTTCAGGTCATTCATCTGAACAACGTGAACATCGTAATGAGCAAGAAAGATTGAGAATGCAATCGCATCGCACAACAAGAAATGTTAATGAAAATGCTGAACGAATCAATGTTAATGTTGTTTTAAATGGTGTTGGATTTCGATATAATAGTGCCATTGATTATAGTTTGCACAAATTTGTGGTTATTGGCGTAATGAACAAATTATGTCAATTTTGTAATGCATTCAAATTTGGAAATGAAACTTCTGGAAAAGTTCGATAACCAGAATTACAATATCCACCTGAACCATAACGATCATTACTTTCTGGCACAACACCAGAATAAAAACATTTTTTGGATATCATTCAAATGTACAATTCATGCTTCCAAATAACATTTCGGCATCAGGCATTTCAAATGAAACATTGAATTGACCGAATTACATGAAGCAGTATGTCGGCGCAGTGGCTTAGTCTCTACGGATCTGTTGCGCCAACTATTTATTTATAGTATGTGCATTCTCGGAATTATTTCATGCTAATTTTGAGATTCGATTCTTTCGAAAGTGTGTCGAATTTGAAGAATCTGTATTTTGAATTTCGAACAGATAGGAAGTTCATTCTATCAATCGAAAGTTCATTTTTCATTCCAATGTTTAGTGTATTTTCACTTTATAATCGTTAGCAACAAATGTAATTTTTTTATTCGTCTGTATTTTCCTAACGCTAAACAGTGATATTTGTTGTTTTTCCATATTTTCTTGAGGGATTTTTTTTTTTCGGAAATGGATTTGATGCATCTGTATGATTTTTTTTCTTCTTTCATCCAAAAACAAAAACAAAACAGTCACCGATTGTTTACAGAAAAACTGTATCAAAAAAAAATGTTTTGTTTATACAATAACCATATTTAAGAGGTAGTGTGACCAGAATTGAGTTGAATAAATAACTTAAAAACTTGAGGTTCAATATAACATAATACCTTCTTTTTGCATTCTTTACTTCAACAATATGGGTTCGCAATTTTATAACAAAATTTAAAACCTATTTTAGATAAGCTTATTTAAACTTCAGTTCACTCCATATAAAATAAAAATGTGCAACCGCTGATTTCGAAAGTTGAATTCATTTAAATTAATTTTATGACATTCTCGATAGTGAATATTATTCGTTCGAATCTCAAAATACACAAAGTTCATTCGAACGAATAGAGGCATAGATTATTCGTTCGAATCTGAAAATAAGCATGATTATATTCATTTCATTAACGAATTTGGGCGGAACGAAGTTCGCCGGGTCAGCTAGTAATTTAATAAAATTAAATCGCTCTTTATATGTACATTGTACAATTAAACTCAACTTTTACTTTATACATAAAAAAATAAATAAAACAAATTAACAAATAAATCTAGTTATTCCTCGGGATCAACAGTTGTTCATACTGGCTTTTTGCTTCTTTGTACAGCATCAATGACATTTCTCAAGCCATACCTATATTTTTTATACCCTCCAGAGGAAGGTATATTCACTTTGCCAATACATTTGTAACGCCAAGAAGGAGTCACCGGAGACCTCATAAAGTATATATATTCTGAATCAAGATCACATTCTGAATCGATTTAGCCATGTCCGTCTGTCTGTCTGTTGAAAGCACGATAGCGCCCAAAGTAATTGACGTAGGTGAATGAAATTTGGTGAAAGGACTTCTTTTTATCGGCGTCAGGTTGGTATTCAAAATGGGCTATGTCGGTCAAGTAGTTCTGGTACCTCCCATACAAAACCAATATTAGACCCATGTGTCCCTCTTTCCGTTGAAAACACGATATCGTCCAAAAGAATCAACCTAGGTGAATGAAGTTTTGTGAAAGGACTTCTTTTATCGTCGTTAGGTTGGTATTAAAAATGGGCTATGTCGGTCAAGTAGTTCTGGTATTTTGCATGACTTGTATGCAGTGGAGGGTATCAAAGCATCGGCCAGGCCGATGATAACACTTTTACTTGTTTTAGCTATTTATAGTCATATAGTTTCTTCAAAGCTTTTCTTTTACGCCCTTTTCGTAAGCCAGTAGGTCAATGAGTTCCTTTTGATTGCTCTACAATTAATTACCCATTTGGTCTAAGTATAGAAATTTTAGTTTTCGGATACCGTTTATGATTGATTATTGTGAAGTTATGCCTGACCTTTTGGGTTGAAATAGTTTGCCAATAAAACCGTTTCGTAAAACCCATTTAGCTAGAGTCATAACTAACATTTTAGGTTAATAGATTGTTTTTGAATTCCACAAAGGCTGTTAATGATGCACCTGAATGTGGTAGGGATATATATGCAGAGGACTGAGTAACAAAAGCGATTTTTAACGAAAGCAATAACTGAATTCTATTTCTTTTTTTAGTAGGTATATATCAAACTAAAACCGATTCAAAATTCTTTGGGCTAAATTACGAAAGAAATGAAAAATCATTTAATGTGCATACCGTCCTCCTTCCTTTTCTGTGATTGAAGCGAAGCTTAATGGTGTTCCTACGGTACACGCATTCTATCTCCAATCTACAGCAACCAATCGCTTGGAACAGGAATTCTATATGAAAAACATTTCGTTGTCTATTTTTCGTTTAGCTATTTCGCAGTTAATTAAAACCCGCAAAACAGAATTCGAAAACCTGAAATCTCACAAATATACAAGATCAT
Source organism: Cheilosia impressa (assembly GCA_948293265.1). NCBI lineage: Eukaryota > Metazoa > Arthropoda > Insecta > Diptera > Syrphidae > Cheilosia > Cheilosia impressa. The sequence continues at coordinate 58,721,490 of OX411881.1, forward strand.
CGTGGTTTTATACACGTAGGTGCGTATATGTATACGGATAGGAAGAATCTCGTTTCGCTCCACACCAGCTGCCTTGCTGGCTGGCATGTCGCTTTAATGCCAGGTGATTCGCTGTGATTGAAGCACGTCTGGCATGTCTGCAAGATGATTAGGAATTAGGTATCTATCGATGAGAGGAGAGGACTTATTTGATGTACCACCAGCTGCCATATATCGTTTTCTCTCCGTATCTGCATGACTAGGAGCGAGTGCATAATACTCAAAAATTACCTGATTAATTTTGATGTCATAGCTATTACTGTTACGTAATTAATCGAGGAGATATTGCATAGATTTTCTTGAAAAAACATTTCCATTTGAATGCACCGTTTTACGGAAGCTGGATAACTGAGTAGAACCGCTAGTCGTTTAATGTACGAAACATCGTTCCCTTGGTGGTTGTACTCGTAGTCAGACAGGACGGATGCACGACTTATAATTACATATTGTATGACCTGAGGCACTTTCGGATAGACCATAACTTAATTACTTTCTTTTTTTTTCTTCTCTCTCACCCTCTGGAAGGAAACATACGTATGGCATAAATTTGTCTGGAGTACCGAGGTACATGCATTTGAATCCTTCTGTTAGAAGACACAGCTTTATTTTATTTTTCAGTGTTTTTTGTTAAATGATTTGTGGGATCAGTAGAGAGGATATTTTCTAAGTTGTAATTAAAAAGACTTTACATAATGGAAAATGATAAATTTTGTTTATAATTTATTTCTTAGAGTTGCGAGGTCAAAAATGAAAAAGTTGGAAAGGTTTTCAGCTCACGGGAGAAGAGAAGTTGGGTTAGGTATGGGTGAATGATGTGCATGCACATTGAATGCGCGATACAATGTTATAACATTTAAAAGCCTTGGTAGCTAGTTCTGCAATAAATTGTAATAAAACAGTAATTAAATTACTTATGTATAAAGTAAATAATATTAATAACAACAATATTAATACGAAAATGATTATTTTATTTATTGTAGGTCGTATTGAAATTTTTATCAATACTACACACAGAAAAATCATCTTTCTAAAATCAACCAACTTTCGGTTAAAAACTACCAAGTTATACTGTTAATAGAACTCCTAGAGAGTTAGTGGATTAAAAATAACCGAGACAACTTATTAAAGGAAACTTGGTTAAAAATAACAACCACGAAGAAGTTCAATAAATAAAAATGCAGTAGAAGCTGAAGAGAAAAGAAAAGTAAGAAAGTGTCCAATATTTTCTTATTGGTATATTCATTTCCAATGCTACTGCTAATAATTGTCATTGCTATCATCACTATTTCAGAACTCACAGGTGTCTCCTTATATAGAAACTGATTCAATTCCAATTATGAGTACGAGTATTGGCCGCTGAAGCTACTAGACCAATCTAGGGGCCCTACTCTGTAAAAGCAGAACGGAAAGCAATTTCAAAAAGGACTATTGACTTTTCAAACGAAACAGAGTCTACAGAGAAGGGCTCCTCTTTCCAACACATACAAGATACAAATATCAAACTTGTTCAAATTGCTTTACTACTTAATCGAAATATGTTCTTTTAAAAGCTTTAAGAAAGGTACAAATTTTACCAGATACACGGGTAAACTTGTAACATTGTTGCATTGCATCACATGCTGTTGGACAAACACAGACACGTTGTAAAAATAAAAGAAAAATGCTACATATTTACGAAACTCTTTCATACAACTAACGAGCATTTTTTGCAAGACTTTGTTTACATTATACACAAAGAAAAAGTAGTTATAAAAGCCCGTAAGTCATTTGCATAAAAGTCCATTAATTCTGGGAGATGCATAATAAACCATTAACCATAACGGAATTTGTAAACTCAAAACTCCTCTCTAAATACCATCTTACGAGTACGGAAAACCCAATGCACCGGGGGATATAAAACAAAAAAACCGCACAAGTTACAAGATTTACATGAATAGCTAAATGCCACATTTGAAAGTAAAAACCCCCAAACTGCAAGACCGGTTAAGGTTAGTATGGAAGTTTCATGTTGTGTACTGATAATCCTGTAGTTACTTAAAGATACCTTTAGTATACCAATTGGAACGAAGCCAAAATACATGGAAGCAAAATTGAGCGCGCAACCCTGCTGCAATTCAGCCTCCTCCACACATGCATCTTGGCAAGGGGTACAAATGGTTTATTAGGCAAATACCATTAGTTCCAACATCAGTGAGACCATAACCAATTGGATGGGCTCCTCTGGCAGACATCGCGCGCTTGCGCTTCTACTGCATTAAGTTGAGTTGAGTGCTCGTTGGCAGACATATTTCTTTCTTGTTCAATGCAAGAAGAAAAAGAATTACTGAGAAGTGGCCGTTTTACACGATCGGGGAGCATACCTATACCTATTTGAGGAATATGCTCAGTTCGCTGATGGGGATTTCATATATTTTTACTTCCTCGTTTCGCATTTGTTATGGATGATGGCATGGTCTGTGAATTAATATTTTTCTTTTCGGTGGCGGTCTAAGGAATAGTTCACGAGGTGAGGTTTCTCTAAATCAAGTTCCCTTATGAAAGAAATGCAAAATAAATTGCTTCGTTGTTGTTCATTACCGAGAAACTTCCGCAAGTGTAACAAAACATTCATTTGTATTCTAGGTGTCGAGTACATTTTATTAAAAAAAAAAAACCTACTGGAACAACAAATATGCAGTTATAAAGGGCTCCTATCTATTTCTGAGATAAATTCGGGGAAATTGAATTATCACCTTATGAAATGCATACAGTGTGCTGAATATTCCGATCTGACAGGTTCTGATCTTCGGAATTTGGACAGTTATTAGTCTGCAGCCGACAGTGGCCAAGCGGAACGTTGAATGAATACTTATGGTAGGGACAAAGACAACGACCCTTATTTAACTGACAATGAGCACAGCATTGAACAAAATTGATTCCAGTAGTGACGACCTATGTGCTATATCAGCAATGGGACTATCGACGCCTACAAAACTTATAAAAAAAAAAGATATGATGGTCCCATCAAAGAGATTATGAAACCCAAAAAATGAGCGCCGGCTATTTGAAGGCTTATCTGTCATTGGAAGTTTATTAGTTAAAAACAATTTGCAGTTTAGATATGTGTGCAATCAGTGGATGGAAAACATCCTTCGGTATGCATATTGTAAAAATCTAAATGTCAAAAAGATCGTAGAATGTTTTAAACTTATAAGAAGTAATATCACCATCATCAGGAGCGAGTCGCACAGTTGCTAAAAAGCTTCTCGTATTATAAGTGTTAATTTTCATGGTTAAAAAAAATTCTGCTATACGGAATTCTTAAACCCCGTATTAATAAAAACATGTGCACAAGTAAGGTAGCTAGTAGACATCAGATAGCATACAAAAATTTGACGTAACTACTGAATAACGAATTGATAACTTTTACGCAGCGTTTATTAATACGGGTGTAAATGTTGAAGCAAAAACAAAATTTTTATAAAACAAGTAAAAGTGTTATCATCGGCCTGGCCGATGCTTTGATACCCTCCACTGCATACAAGTCATGCAAAATTGGTTTTGTGAGGGAGGCACCAGAACTACTTGACCGACATAGCCCATTTTTAATACTAACTTGACGACAATAAAAATAAGTTTTCTCACAAAATTTCACTTGTCTAGGTAGATTCTTTTCGACGCTATCGTGTTTTTATCATAAAATATTTGCAGAATATTTGCAAAAAGATTTTTGACCCCAACCCGTTAAATAAATATAAAATTAAATAAGCTTTGTATCCTCCAAGGTAGCCCCGCGATATCTTCATCTAATAACAGAAATTTTAATTCGAAAACTTGTATAGGTACCATTTGTCTGACAAAAAGATAACTTTCGGATTAACTCTTCTTAAGTAACGCTGTGGTCGATATAACACACAAAACAAAGAACAATATACGAAGGCTGCTTACATAATATTCTTTCGAATTTCTTAGCATAACATTGAGTCGCAAAAACCAGAGGGGGCGACAAAAGGGCACTTAATTTATTTATCGTATTCCGCCTATAATCACCGTCTCTTTGTATGTAGTTATCTCACGACTTGTTCAAATTGATTCAATATGTTAATTGAATACTTTTTCCCATCTATAAATATTGATAAAGGTCAATGAGAAAAAAAAAATACAAAATTTTCATATAAATGGCGTTCGACTTTAGTGTGAGATTTTTGTTGATGTTATCACTTTAAAATGTATTTATGTTCACTGGTCTATTTAACATTTCGACCATATTTGGACTTGTATAAAATTGAAAGCATTTTTTTGTTTGAGAAGATATCATGAATAAAATAGCAAACAAAACAAAGGTGAAGGTGGGCCCAATTCACGTTTATTTATATATATAAAAAAAAAAAAACAAAGCGGAAAGGCGCAAGGAAGTAAATAATTATATTTAAACATCATCATAACAGTCTGTTCAATTTGTTTATGGAAACTCGGTTAAAATTAACCGATTTATCAATTTAACCTACAAATTTTCTCGGTCATAAAAACCAAAATAAAACTATTTGGTTGATAAAGTCTGTTTTTTTTTTAACATTCAGCCTTATTGTGAGTTTCGCCCGAACAATATCATACCCGAAAAAAATTACATTTCAGTTCTGAAATAGGGCTGATTATGTTTTTAATAACGAATACTCGTATTTTTCAACAGAGACTTTGTTAATTTTAACCCACTTTTTAACGGAGCAAAAATCGCACTCTTCTGGGCCAATTTTTGAGCGTGTTGACACACACTAGTCCGGAACGAACATCTTTTTTTTCTTTGTCAAATTGCGATGAACGTATAATGACGGCCCCTATAATTGATTTTCCAACGCAGGGAGTAGTACAGTCAGTATTTCTTGTCAACAAATCTCCACTTCGGGAGTGAAAACTATTACTTAAGAGAGCTAAAAATCCAAATTAAATTAATGAGGAGACACATTTTCATGTCAAAATATGTTTGGGATATACCTATGAAGTTGCACAATAATTTTGTTGTGGTCGTATCTTCTCATTTAGAGAAATAGTTTGTATGGACTTGGACGCACATTACGTACATCGCATGGCGGCAATTTCATTACGCAGTGTAAGTAATTAGAGTTGAATTCTATTGAAATGTGTTGTAACTTCAGGTTAAGGTTGACGTTACTTAAAAGGTAATGAACCTCTTTTTTTGTGTTTGTCCCTGATGGCTACGGCTGACATGTGTCGAAATTTGAAGTAGTACCTCCCGAGCGGGTCAGCGCCTAAAAGAAAATCACCCGAGCAATGGAAAATTAAATAGTAAAGCAACTTTTTCAGTTTGAGTAAGAAACTATTCTTTATTCGACGAATTGGACAGAATGTCGCGATAGACAGCCATAAATTTGAGGTAGTAGCCTTACTAATTTTGTGGGTCACAATGGGTAATTTTGTATGGAGAATTTCGCTATTGTGAGTTCCTTAAATGAAGCCTACAAAATATTTAGTGTTAAAAATGATTAAACTTTAGCAAGGACAGATAAAGACTTAGTTGGTCGTTTCGAATGCAAAATTCTTCGAGTGATTTTCAGTCCGGTTTGCGTTGCGAGGATATTTCACAGCGAACAATTATAGCTTATTTTGGTTTTTTAATAATTATTTTTTTATGGTAAAGTCACAAAAACTTGTCACGTAACAAACATGAAAGGAGCAACAGCTCTTCAATGCCCCAGGATGAAATAAAAATTCAAAGCAGTAACTTTACACCAAATAAATCTTAGAGAAAAAAACAGACAAAATAAGTTCAAATTAAAAAATGTATTTCAACACGTTTTGCGGGTGGGAATCTACCAATCCAGGCCGGACGTGTCATTCGCATGGGTAATTGTCATTTCGAAACAGTATTAATCTATGATCGAAACTACTTCCTTCATCATTTCAAACGTCCTTCAGAGCAGCTTCGCAGCAAAAATACTGCGTAATCGTAACACAACCGTCTGTGGGCGTTTGAATTTCGCTAAATGTAAGACTCCAACGATAGCCAAAACCCACACATAACGAATCCATGGATGACTGATGCCACGCAGCTCTGAAACAGTATGCACATCGCCTCCAGCAATGTAGATGTAGATACCTCTCGTTCATATGCATGCCTGGAGTCCATTTTGCTTACATTAAGAAAAAATATAGACCCGTGTGTATAGGGAATTAATTAGAATTAATATTGTGGGTACATATATTATTTTGGAGTAATAAAATTATTTAACTTTGCCGTGTGTGTTGAGCGGCTTTTGTATTTTTAGTGACCACAAAACCGGATAATCAATGAATGCACGCCTATGATAAAAGCCACCGCCGGCCGCAGAGTAGCACTAGCATCGCTATTAGCACTATACCAAAAGCAGCAGAAAGAAACTGGTATTCGAAGATTGGTTCAATGGCCATCTGAGCTGTTTATGTAGGAACTGGCTACGAGTAGATAGGCATGTAAACAATGTACACAGGGTGGTCACACTGAAGCTGACCGCGTTTTAAAAATATTTAACTTAAGAAGTTTTTTCAATTGTAGCTAAAATTATTAAATTTAATTTAGTAGAATTTTTATTTCTTTTTAAATGGTTACAAAGATTAACAGAGCTGCCAAATTTGGGTTTCTAAAAAATCAGAGATCTTTGCATTCGGGTCATTTACACACTTGCTCTGTTTGGCAATTTAAATCGACAAAAAAAATAGAGTTACATATGATAAGTTTCGATTGAAAAATCAACTAGTCCACGCACACAAACTGCTCTTAAAAAGTCCAATAAGTCCAACATCTGGAGCCCCCCCCCTGTTGATTGTGTTTATATTTTTTGTTAATTTTTTTATGTAATTATTCAACAATTCAAATTAAAGAGCAATTTCCTGCCTAATTGGATTGTATTCAATGACAGTCAAAGAATGCGAAAGTGGGATCGTATGCAAAAATTGGATAGTGGCGATTGTTTGCACTTTATATCTAAACAAGATGCGCATTCGAGGACAGAGAGTAGATGTATGTCATTGGATTTCGATTTCAATATCGATGACAACTACTCTCAACTCATCCGTGTCGCAGTGCCATTGAAATGGAACGCGTAATCCGCATTTACTATATCAATTGGAAGGCTTTCTCTGTCAATATAGAATTGACAGAACCAAATTTCAAAATAAATATTAAAATTATGGAAAATTGATTATTTGATCAGTAAACTGTTAGTTGTCAATCTTGCATAATTTTAGTAGCAACACCAAACATCACATTTCCTTCGATCTGTGAATGCCGAACAGCTCTATAGGTAGGTGTTTACGAAAAATGAAAAGAAAGTGCGGCAATCAATCTCACTTGTTCTCCGCAAATGTAACAATTGCTGAAAGAAGAATCAGTTGACTTTGCTTGGCTAGGAGTATGCAATTGATAATATTTAATACACAATACATTTCTTATTCCGTTTGGCAAACTCAATTACGCACATGGAAAATATAAAGCAAGGTCGAATGTCTTACTGTGGCGTGTGTGGGTTTAAAAGATCGAATAGAAGGATTTGTAAAAAATTGTACAATAAAACTGATTAGTGATTAACGGTGGCCGAATTATTTTGTATGTGTTTTAAAAGCCAGTTAAACTTTTTTCTTTTTGGAATTTTATTTTTTCTTTAAATAAACGCGAATACTTTTAATTGTTTTTGAACAAAAATTCAAATTGCTGACGTGATTCTCAAGCAGGCTGTTTTTTTAATTATACCATAAGACGATCAAACCCCACAATATGTTTATTTTAAGCGGCCTAACTGGAATTAAGAAAATCACATTAAAAGTTTTGTTTTGCGTTTCGTATTTCGCCAGGGTAGCTTATGTCAGAAGGCTTTAATCAAATACATATATATTTCAGTGACATGAATAAGAATGTAAGTTCAGCGGAGTGCATGTATCGAAGCTACTTATTTCTTAATTTTAAAATTATAATTTATGCGGTTAATTTTAATAAAACTGATTCAAAAAAAAAAGAAAAAAATCTTTTATTGCTGTTTTTTGCTGCAATTAGTCGTCTCATCGGAATGCTGACTATGAATTGAGGAAGGCGAAACTGCTAAGAATATTATATGTGAGTGCTCATTGCGGAAGTAAAAGGAAATCATTTTTCAGGAAAATAACAAGTACTGAAGAGTTTAAAAAAAATCCTCTGCTGCAAATGACATCAACTACATGGGGACAGTAGAAACCCAAACCCTACTAACCTAACTAAATTTCTGACCCTCTAGCTCTAAGCACAATAGATCTTTTAGGTCCACGTGCATTATCGCTTCGGCGAGTCAAAAAATAGCACTACCGCACTGGATGTCCAAGAAAGTTGTAAACGTATATTTTCGAAATATAATGCTCTGTTTGACAAAAGTAGGAGTTCTTTCTATTTTTTTAAATTCAATTTAACAAAATATTGGGAAGTTATTAAATTACTACTCGCATTTAAGAAAGAGAATGTGTTCGCAAAGCAACTTTAAAAAGTGTGTAAAACTTGCAGGTCTGACGGTGCCAGACAAGAAGTTGATCTGCACATTAACAGTACCAAAGTCGGGTTTTGCCTTAGGACTTTCAACCCTCAAAGGAGCCAGTTGAAATATTATTACTTTGAAAATGTATCACAAGCAAAAAACTGAAAGCATACGCTTCGAGCTCTGTGAAAATTTATGAATGAGAATTTGAAGTTTGAAGTTTGACCATTGACCTTAACTAACAAACTTGTAGCGCCTTGGGTTTAGATTTTTTTTTTTTTGATTAGTAACACACATATTTTTCTACATAAAAGGTATCCATTGGAAAACTATGAAAATTATGAAATTTCAATTTGAATTGCTTGTAAACCAAAATGGAAAGGTGATGTAAAGGGGAAGGGTATCTCTCGATTGAGCCAATGGTCGCGAGTGCACCGCGTGTGCTTGTTTTGTGGGGAGAGGCAATGATCCCCTAAAAATGCAGGCCATTAAAAAAGATATCCCCAGAAAATTGCGACTGTTTAAATTGAACGCTCGCGTGTTTATCTAAATTTACAAGCAAAATTGTGTTGACAGTTTTGAGTGCCTAAAAACATAAATTTTAAATTTATGAGAATAACGCCCTTTCTATGACTTTTTTTCTACTTAAATTTGAATGAAATACCAATAAAGAACTTAAAAACCACTACACTTTCAGCTTGAGGCTTCAAATTTGTCATGGGGATTCGCTGAAAGCTCGAAAATGAAAAGAGATTGAAAATAACACGTCAATCTTAATCGCTTCCATCATATTTAGCACTAAAAGGCTCTAGGCGAAGCAGCTGTAAAACGCCATACATCAAATGGTAAATTATTTGCTTGCGGTCGGAGTTTCGAAAATTAACCCGATTATCCGAAATGGAGACAAAAAACCCAAAACCGGGCTCCACTGAGGGGACACGCGCCTGTATTACAAATGGGGGGATTATTTTGGAAGAGAAATTTCTCCCAAAATATTCATATAAAGGCTGAGCTTTATACTGCATAAGTGTATTAAGTATATAAGTGTATTTGAAACGTCCAAGATACCCGCAGAAAATTATCTTATTTAAAATCAACCAACTCTCGGTTAAAACTATACTACAGAGTAAGTGGATTAAAACCCAAAAACCGATTCAAATTGTTTAAGTAAACTCCGTTATCAAATTCATCACTCAACAAACTCTGTAGAATGCAATCAACTAACTCTGTTTGGATATTAATCTAGAAACTTGGTTGAAAACAACTGATGGAGTGTGTTTTTTAACGAAGGTATTCATTTGCCCTTTTATCTCGGTAGTTTTTAACAAAACAATACTCGTTGTTTTCAACAGACACTTAGTTAATTTAAACCAATTTTTTTTTAGCCGGACAAAATAGATCCATGTTTGGAGGAAAATAGTTACAAATTCTTAAACGCTCAAGCCCCTTAAAATAACTTTTCGCTTGTCCACCAGCACATCACCAACCATCCTCATCAAGGTGAAATTCTTAAATTTCATTAACCCTACCAATTCACTCACACGACTCAATAGCCCCGGCTATAAAATTACGTAGGTACCTACAATTCAATGTAAGTAAGTCATTATTATCTATCGATTCTCTAAAAAAATACACATTCTACCGACCCCCGCTCCATCAATCCGAAGTGTAAATATTTCGATTTGATCTGGGTATGCCTTTTAGAATTTTCATTTATATATACACATCTCTCTGATCGAGGAGGGGATTCCTTTTTCGCCTATACTTGAATATTCACCATTACACTGCCCGCATACTTGATTTACTTTTTCGAAAGCCGATTTTAAACAATCACCGCGCGTACAGGAAGTAATCTCGCTACTCGATGCCAAATTCGTATTCTAATTGGCGGTAGATACAGACAACAAATGTAAGCATCTTATTCTATAAACGGAATAAGTACCTACAGCTAGCCCCCTATTTGCCTCTTCACAGTACAATAAAACGAAATTTATACAAAGCGCTGCTCAAGAAATAATTACGCCATCCAAAGTGTTAAATCCAATTAAATGGTACGTTTGATCTGCTCCATTAATAGGTATACTCGTACATAATCCCAATCATTTTCTTCTTTGTCAATTCAACTTTTTGTCGGGCATATGTGTGTCTTCCTAATTTCCATCTTCGACATGTTACTCGCAACTATAAACACAGTGATACTCTATAGCACTAAGCTATTCAAACAAAACAAAACAAAACACTAGAAACAAAACGGGTATCTTGGGTTTAGCAAAGCAGTAGAACCACTTTGTCAGCAGTAATCTCAAGAAAACCGAACTGGGTCCAGTTATGGACAACTATTGAACACCGGCGCACTATAAGCGTAAGCACTGTAAGTGTGGCTAGCACCAACGCGTTTTTTTTTTTCTTTGATTTTCCGCTGAAATGGGTAGCTTTCTTTAGAATTTCCACAGAACGGAGTATCTCGATATAGCGAATTCCGTGCACAAAAAAAAATAAACCCCGAACCAACTTGGAAGTGGAAGTTTGCGAATTTTTGTTGCGTTAGAGGCGGCCTTGTACACGAACGCGTGTTTAGATACTGTGTAAGTGTATATGGGCTCGCGCTGTATCCTTGCACAATTGAACCACGCACAACCGGGAATTATCTCATCGCCAAGTACCTATTTCGCTGTAAGACACTTCTGGCTATACCGCACTATTTCTTTAAATGCATCCGAAACCAACTGTTGCTGTTGTTTTTTGTTGAGATACCCCATAATAGAAACGAGTTACACGACGGCGCGGCAGGCGGCAAACATCGACTATCGACGCGCGGTAACGTGTGCACACGACTTGAAAGAGTATCTTCAACTAAATGTCGTGAACCGTGAGCTTGGGGATTTCAGTTTTAACAGAGATTTCTCGCATGAGAGTTACGCGGAGTTAGCCAGCGGAGCTCAGAGCTCAGAGTGGTGAAAAAGTAAAGTGGACATGGAGCTGGTGGATTTTTCGGCTCTTCTTGTGCTGCACTTTTGGTAGTATTAGCAGTTGTGGTTGGTTGTGATTTTTTCGATCACCTGATGATATATTTAGAATCGGCGATACTAATAGTCATTTTAAGTTTCCAGGCTAAATGGGAAAATTTTCCATACAAATTTCATATTGTGACCCACAAAATATATGAGGTGAAGGTTAAGAATGATTATAGGTAATGCAGCTCAAGAAGTATATCGAACTTCCCTCAGTTACAAAAAAAATATTTTCGACACATAAAGTCTGGGCCAGATTCCGTATAACAATAATAATCGACTATACGATATCGCTTTCAAATTTTGATGACCATAATCAGTTATTCTCTGCTCGATTTTAGACTGGATTTAGCTCGTAATTTCAGCAATTAATTGCGGATTTTGGAGGTCTATCGTTTCGATCGTTATCGTCTGAAAAGTTACGGAAGGAGTGATCAGCGCACAAAAGTCTATGGACCATACTAATAATCTTTCTTAACCTTCACCTTATATATTTTGTAGGTCACAATATGCAATTTTGTGTGGAAAATTTCGCCATTGCGAGTTCGAAAAATTTATTTAAATGATTATTAAAGTCGCGGTATGGATTGCGCTATGCAACTGTGCATAGTAGTAAAAAGTTTGGAGCTCATCAAGCTGAAAGAACAGTCGGAATAAATTTCAGAGATAAAGTTTTTGAACAAACATTTTTTGATCAAGAAGTGTGGGTCCACAGTGTGGGTCAACATGAACTGAAAAAGCCATCAGGTCGCAAAAAAGCTATGAACAAAATGAGTCGTTTTTTTAACTTTTGGTAGGTATTCGAGATAGAATCAAAGCTATTTATAGTTCGATACTGTCCACCTAAAGTGAAGATGATGATCGAAAACACTTTAATTTAAGTGCTCAAGTGGACGCAGTGGTTTCTGTGCTGGACCTAGATTGAAGGCCGAAAGGCAATAATTTTTAAGGATAATATTAAGTTTAGAGTGCTCGTTTAAGACCCAGTAACAGAGGCAGTAAGTAAGTTTTAAATAAGATTTAATCGCTTTTAACTAGTCCGTAAGTTAAAGAAAGAAAAACTAATCTTAAATGAAAATTGTGCTGGACCACTAAGCGAGGGGCCTTTAGTTCGATCCCCGGAACACCGTAAATTTCATCTTAATGTGTTTTTTTTTCACTGATGAAACATCAGAGAGCTTATATAGCTTTTAGCATTCCTAAAAAAATCATTCATCCATTAAGAATCGAAAAAAAAAACAATTTCCCCCAAAAACTTACACAAACGTTTGGTTGTGAGAAGCTAGGCCCTGGGTCATTCATAAGGACCTGCTGTCACCTCTAATTTTTTTTATAAAATGTCACTACCAGGTAGTTCAGGTCCTCAAATGTGTAAGTCTCAATTGAAAAAAACGTGTCCAGTGTCCACGTATCAGTCAACTCAAAAGCAACTATGAATTTCATCAAAAAAAGTCGTAATAAAGTAACTCGTCTATCATGGTATTCAAATTCCCCACACTTTATCGCACCGCATGCCAACCATTTATTATCTGCATACACAAACAACAAAGAGATATATATTCGCTTTTAGAGAATTCTCTTTTACGACCAAAATACGAGTTTTTTCGTGGAGCATATTGGGCACAATAACAACAAAGGTGTACACAAGGGAGCACAACCAGCTCAGTCGCCATCCCCTGCGGATCCGCGCGCGCTGCATCTTCTCCAAATGCGATTTGGTATATCTGCGCCTGTTGGCTGGTAAGTCTAGGTTCATTGGTTTTGGTTCACTAAGATGATGCTTGGATGCAGGTTTGTTGTACAGCTTCTCCGGAGTGTTGCTTAGGTCTTTGGCAGCGATGATTTTGATCCCTTGTGTGGCGACTTACTATACAGAGATACTTGAATATATATATGAACATTGTACACGGGTTACGTGAAGAAACAGGTTCTATGAAAACCTTTGCACGCTCAAACTCAAGTTAGGCGGTCAGGTTGGGGATTTTGTTTGCCCGTCGTCTGCATTGTCTTCTTTTATTTTTTCTACCACAAGAAAGGTCTCCGAGAATGGGTACAGAAAAGTCGAAGGAGGTAAATATTTTATTATGGCCATGGAACCGTTCATGCCAATCTATTTGGTATGCGGTGGTTGGGATTCGTATACACTTGGTTACTGTACCATTTCAAGCAGAGACGTAAGAAAAATACCAAAAGGTACAAATTTTGTATTTTTCATTTGAAGGTGTTTTTGCAGTAGCCCACACATATGATCTGCCAAATGATCTAAAATTTAATAGCGCATATTATTCATGAAATGACATTGTGATCGGGATTCATGAAGTCTCTTTTGTGGAAAGTTCGTGGTCGATGTTAGTAACTTAGTTAGTATGTTTCAACTTCTTTTGTAAGCCTCTCCAGATACAAATTGCGTTACAAAGACAATGTGAACACAATGTGAGTGACTGATTGTGCATTCAAATTCATATTTACTGTCACATGCCAGTAACAAATGGGAAAAGTTTATGACTCTGACAAAAAAGTGAAAACTGCAGTAGGTAAACAATGCAACCGCTACTGAACTGATATACTCTGTGAAACTTGTGTCGTGATAGAGTAATATAAATTAATGGGGAACTGACATGAGATGAGAGAGATAAATTATTAGAATGGATGAGACAAAAAGAAGCGACATTTTTGAATAAAACAAAGGAAACCCCTCAAAATCGGGAAGTTAAACAATTTGTCAAGGAGAGGCCTTCGATCGTGCTTCGAGCAAATAGGGTGTGCCGTTTATAAATATTGTTTTTATGGTTTATAAGGCAGTCGCTCTCTTGATTCTTTTACTCTCAGCTCGTCAGCCAGTAAAATGTTTATGACTGCAGGGAGTCTAATTCTCGGTCAGATCTTATAAAATATAACTTTAAAGCCACTCTAAATAAGTAATAACTAATAAATAATACTCCAAAAAATAATTGATAATTCTTAAAGTCACATAAAGAACTTGCGGACCCCCGATTCTAACTACAAACAACGATCGTCACCTAACAATTATTCAAACACATCTGACCATCATAGACCCAATTACTCACCTATAGTTCCAATGAATACCAGTCGTAGGTACATCTACATCAATTATTACTGTTTGTGTGTTTTTTATTGTAATAGAAAATTTCATTCCGAAGACGGAATTAAATAGCCGCACCTGACTGGCCTGCTAACAGCGATTATCCACCCGGCTTATGTAAATTGGTGGAGTGCAAGCGCAAATCAACAAAACCTAACCGATCGCGTGCACTTCGCAATGAGACATCACGTATACGTATTTCTCGACTAAAACCGGCCGGCGATCAATTGGACGCTCGCTAGATATATTGCGTAAACACTTTTGAAGTCTGCCTTTAAACGCAGATGCCAGCGTCAGAGAAGATGATCAAGTTCAAGTTTAAACGTACGAAAGATAAAGAAAACTGGATTCGCCACTAAATGAAAACGGGAAACAATCATTTAATAGGTGTAAATGAATTTATTGACTTTTAGCTGATTGCACTCTAGTTCTTACTGTACACCAATGGCCAGTGAACACATAGCACGGTTAAACTTTCTTGCATATGTGGAATTGGAATGTAAGCAAGGCGACACAGGTAGTCTGAGTTTTTCGCAAGCAGTTGCTTCCATCTAAGTCAAGAGATTGGAGGAGGCAGACATTGAAATTAGCTGCGTTTCGAGGGAATTTATATTCCTAATTCCCACAAAATATTAAGTCCCATTAAGGATTCAAATAAACCACCCAGCTGGGGACATATGGCATTCAATGAATGGCGGGCACAACCATCAGAAATAAAATTAAACCAATCCATGGAAGCCGAAAAGGCTGCTCGTATTAACAACAAGGGAATCGTTGACAAACATACGAGTATTGCATGTCCTAATGGTTCACGCGAGATAGCAAAGGCGGTAAACTATAACTGGTGCTCAGATGCTCTTCCTTTCCACCTTAAGTAATGGAAGACGCATTGCTGGATGTTAAGTTGTGACCATGAGCAATTGAAAGCATCCGTAAAGACCCAAAACACCTAGAAGGCTACCGAATAATAAACCAGAGTCGAGTGGAGAAAGGATTTAAAAAATAAGCAAATAAATATTCAACGCAACAGGTCCGTGAGGACCCTAGCCATTCGTTTTGTGTGAGTTTTTTATTTTTGGGACGAATGGAGGGACCTACAATTTTATGCCAAGTCCAAATGGGTAATTGAAAAGCTCGTTCATGACAGTTATACTCCCGAATGTTTGTCGGACGATCACCACATATCCAATGTCACAAGATCGGAGTCCTCAAAGTCAAATCAAAGCAAAGAGATAATTCAGCCCGAAGAAGCTTTTCTTTCCTGATTAGACCAGGCCTCAAACACTACTCTCATATATGGAGGTCAGGCCAAAAAGTCGCACTTAACACGATTGACAGCATATAGATGACCAGCCCTTCTATAATAGGACACGCTACACTTATATCAATCTACAGCCGCTGCCGAGGGAAAGCTTGTCTCTACCTCTGACTATGTAGACAGTTGAGATCAGGGAACAAAAATTGCAACTTTGCGACCGAATTCACAGCTTTCCTGCAATCCTGAACTTTATCGGAAGGGAATACTTGGTTTATCAAGGCTTTAAGTGCAGCCTGAAAGTCGCCATAGCCATTAAAAAAGCCCGAACTCCCACCCAAAAAACAGAGGAACGCAACCAATGAATGATAAGTGTCGCCTACGATTAGCTAACTCCAGTGGGGTGGTATCAAAAGCCCACTCCTTGGACGGTAGACTTCCTTTGATAGTACAGCCCATGGTATAAGTACCAAGAGACGGTAAATAGAGCAGAGCATCTAGAGCAGATCGTGGCGTACCCGTGCTGCCGAGACGAGTCGAGAATTCAAAATGGAAAATGGTTAAAGTAAATTATTATTATAAAAGTTAGTAGGTTTGATAAAAGAATTGACTTGGTCCTCGAAAATCAATTTATCAATATTAGGAAAAGACCTAGTTCCATATTTCTTATCGTACACTCAAAAAATATTTAGTATAAAAATACAAATGAAATCTTTGTAAAAACACGAACAGAGAGAATTTGTAGAATACACAAATATTTGGTACATAATACAAATATTTGTTGTTTTGGGAAAATTCAAAAAATTATTGGATTCGTACACTTTGTACATTTAACGAATTCACCTTTGTAATATTGTACAAAGCCGCAATTGTTGAAGGTACGAACATCGTTCGTAGATTGTACAAAGGCTTGGTAAAAAGTACGAATGGCGTTCGTAAATTTACAAATGACGCCAAAATTGGTAAGATGGTAACTTTAACAACGAAAATAATATATTCGTAGAAATACGAACATACAGCCGTTCGTAGATTGTACAAAGGCTTGGTAAAAAGTACGAATGGCGTTCGTAAATTTACAAATGACGTCAAAATTAGTAAGATGGTAACTTTAACAACGAAAATAATATATTCGTAAAAATACGAAACTTCAGCATTCGTAAAATGTACGAATCCTTTGTACATTTTACGAACGCCGTTCGTACTTTTGTTAATTGGTAGGATGGAAAGTTTGAGAACAGAAGTGAAATATTCGTAAAAATACGAAACTTTAACCATTCGTAAAATTAACGAATCGTTTGTACATTTTACGAACGCCGTTCGTACTTTTGTTAATTTGTAAGAAATTAAATATTCGTAAAAATACAAAACTTCAGCGTTCGTAAAATGTACGAATCCTTTGTACATTTTACGAACGCCGTTCGTACTTTTGTTAATTGGTAGGATGGAAAGTTTGAGAACAGAAGTGAAATATTCGTAAAAATACGAAACTTTAACCATTCGTAAAATTAACGAATCGTTTGTACATTTTGCGAACGCCGTTCGTACTTTTGTTAATTTGTAAGAAATTAAATATTCGTAAAAATACAAAACTTCAGCGTTCGTAAAATTTACGAATCGTTTGTACATTTTACGAACGCCGTTCGTACTTTTGTTAATTTGTAAGAAATTAAATATTCGTAAAAATACAAAACTTCAGCGTTCGTAAAATGTACGAATCCTTTGTACATTTTACGAACGCCGTTCGTACTTTTGTTAATTTGTAAGAAATTATATATTCGTAAAAATACAAAACTTCAGCGTTCGTAAAATGTACGAATCCTTTGTACATTTTACGAACGCCGTTCGTACTTTTGTTAATTTGTAAGAAATTATATATTCGTAAAAATACAAAACTTCAGCGTTCGTAAAATTTACGAATCGTTTGTACATTTTACGAACGCCGTTCGTACTTTTGTTAATTTGTAAGAAATTAAATATTCGTAAAAATACAAAACTTCAGCGTTCGTAAAATGTACGAATCCTTTGTACATTTTACGAACGCCGTTCGTACTTTTGTTAATTTGTAAGAAATTATATATTCGTAAAAATACAAAACTTCAGCGTTCGTAAAATGTACGAATCCTTTGTACATTTTACGAACGCCGTTCGTACTTTTGTTAATTGGTAGGATGGAAAGTTTGAGAACAGAAGTGAAATATTCGTAAAAATACGAAACCTTAGCCATTCGTAGAATGTACAAATGCTTTTTACATACTACGAATGTCATTCGTATACAAAATGGCAGCCGAATTTATAAAAAATAAATTATTCGTAGTATGTACAAATGATTGCTATATAGTACGATTGTCATTCGTAAACAAAATGGCGGCTGAAATATAAACGAAGTATTCGTAGAATGCACAAATTTTTACTGCATAATACAAACGTGTTTGTGATTCACAAAATATTGTCGAAATATGTTCATGAACATTCTTTGAAAACTTCAATCAAGCGTGCAGCTACTAGATTGTTCTGCTTCAGTTCGACCAAATATTTCAGAGAGGAAAGACGTTTCCACAAGTAGTGCCAGGAATTAAAAAATAAAAAAAAAATATTCAGCCGCCAAATGGAATTGTAAGTCGATTCCGCAGGTAAGCGATTTCATTTATTAGTTACTATTGTGTGTGCGAAGTGATATAGAATTTTTTTTAACCTTTTGTATGAGGAAAACTGTGTTTTTATTTACAAACGACATTAGTATTTAAAAAAATAAAGTGAAAAAATGCGTGGTTATTGGTTTGGAGTATTGCAAAACATTTTGCTTGGTTTGTAGATAGTTACTTCATATTTGTGTTTGCGTGAAATTTATTCAGCTTGCTGTAATTCATTTCGGTGATTCGGTACTCATAAATTGGCGCCGGCTCCAGAGGACTAAAAATGTTTCACGCTAATGGCATAGTTCCCCTGCTGAATAACATTATACCTCAATGGTTTCCGGTAAGCCGAGGTCAGTTATCTGACTGATGAGGTACGAAGGCTTATAGCATGAATTTATTTACAGCGCATCCATATAACAGATTGACTGCAAACAGCCCGAACAAAACTGTAGCATTTCCATAATAATAAACAAACGAACTAATTTGTTAAAAAAAAACTGTACCTACATTTTACATAAACTTCTCATGCACAAAATGTTCGTTCGTATAACTTATTATTAGATTATTACATTCTACAAAATCGTTTTTACTTTCAGCCGACGTATGCCTGACGGGACTGTTTACAAACATCGTACGAACAAACAAGTTATTTATTATAATATTATACCAAAATTTTCCATTCACGAATAAATTCGTATTTTGTACGACATAATTCTTACGTTCTATAAAATCTCTTTTACTTTTAGCCATATTGTAGCATATAAAAAGCAAATATCCAAAAAAATTCGTAATGTGTACAAAACAATTATTGCATGCCACTAAATCATTTTTTTTTCTTTCCAGCATACGAACACGTTTGTACCAGTTCCATGTATTGTTCGAATGAAATGTTTTACAATTGCATTTTTTTATATACAATGCCTTTGTTAAATGTAAAAATACATTTATTCGTAGAAGTACAAATATATTTGTCCATTAAATTAATAGATTCGTCCAAAATTTACGAACGAATTTGTACATTTTACGAATGCATTCGTAATATTTACAAATATTTATTGGTACATAGTACAAATATATTTGTCCATTAAATAAATGGATTCGTACAAAATTTACGAACGAATTTGTACATTTTACGAATGAATTCGTAATATTTACAAATATTTATTGGTACATAGTACAAATATATTTGTCCTTTAAATAAATGGATTCGTACAAAATTTACGAACGAATTTGTACATTTTACGAATGCATTCGTAATATTTATTGGTACATAGTACAAATATATTTGTCCATTAAATTAATAGATTCGTACAAAATTTACGAACGAATTTGTACATTTTACGAATGCATTCGTAATATTTACAAATATTTATCGGTACATAGTACAAATATCTTTGTCCAATAATATATTGATATATACTTTTGTTCGTTCGTACATTATACAAACTGCCACATGTAATTTGTACAAAGGCGTTCGTCTGCTGAAAAGTACAAACGGTTTCGTAAAATGTAACAACTATTTCGTGCATATAACGAATTTTTTTTTTGGGTGTAGAAGGATAGATGGAAGAAAAAGAGGACATTTCGAGGTCAGTTTAGTTAAAGCATTAAGCATTCGCTTAGTAAAAAAATCTGAGAGGACATAGTAGCGAAGAAGAGGACTTTCCTCTCAAAAAGAGATAAATGGTCACCGTAACTATGGCAGCTGTTAAAAGGAACCTAACGAGATTATTCTTCAAAATGCGACAAATTACCTATCACCCTTCCAAAGCGATTATATGCCAAATTCTGGGTATTGATTTAGAAACCTTTCAGTTATATCCAAAGACATCCAATGACCCAAAAGTATTGAAAGAAGAATACAAATATACTTGTGCAGACTTTATTCAAAAAAATTCAAGAACTTTCAACAAATACTGTATTTTCTTCAAAACTCTATTCACACTAGTGTCCTACAGAAGCGATATAAACACTCATACATTACTCGGTAGTTAAGAATTCGCAATTCGCGGCTCAACTCAATATGTAAAAAAGTGCTGTTCAATGTATATGCAATAACAATAGATTTGCGATTCGAATCTGCTGAATCAGGTATGTGTAATAATAAAGCTCCGGATATGGATCGGCTCCGGCGGAATCATCGAAATGAAATCGGTACACAGCGATGGAAAGAACACAATAAAATTGTGTTTTTTTTTGTACGGATGTGGGTACAGATATTTCATTTATGCCGTTGAATATGTTCGTTTTTATGACTATAGGTATGTATAAAAGGCAATTCGTTACCGCCGTTGGAAGTGCAATATCTGCACTGACACTATCTACTAAACCTGGATGTGTTTGAAAATAAAGAAGGAATTCTATTTAAGTCGGAGGATGCATTATTAAAAAGTACCCAATCGATTTAAGTTTGTATTGACAAAATCAAAACAAGATAAATGTGTCAGTCAGGCTGCTGTCAGTCCCAGCAAGGAACGTTAGGTAATCGATACCAAAATATAAGCTGAGTAGAACTTCGGGGATTTTAGGGATCTCTTTAAATGCATTTCAATTTTAGGGTGCCTGCGATACCGTTTTTTATTCTTTATTTTAGTTCAGAGTTTCTGAGAAAAACTGAAAACGTGACCTTATTTATATATCTGACCCGGAGAACTTGGTTCCGCCCAAATTCGTTCAATAATATATTTTTAAAAATTTTAAGTCACACTTTTATTGCATTTGAAGTGACACTCACCGTTTTCCTATCCACAAACTTTCATCCCAGTTTTCATCACCTTAAAGAAGACTTTGTCCTTCTTTGGTCCCATACGAATCTATCAATACCTAAACCGTGAAAATCGAACGATCGGTTCTTCAGTTATGCGTGCACACACGGACGTCAGTCTCTTTTATATATATTTTATATTTATCTTAAATAAGTATGTACCAATGAAAATCGTTAAAGTCTTTGGAAAACAATTAAGTAAAAAATATTGCAATATTTAGTTCATAAAATACTTACTTTACTTAGGTTAGGATTAACTTAATTTAGTATTGCTTGGCTATTTCGCTGAAAACTGACTATATTAGATACTGTTCGAGATGTACGCATTATTTGTTTTTTAAAGTTTTATTCAATTCGAAAATGGAGTTTTCGAGATATGAGGAATTGCTAAAATCAACATATTTTTCGGTGATTCAAATTGAAAATTAAGGACGCAATGGTTGTGAAAACATTGATTTTACTCCCAGTATGTATTTAGGTCAAAATTGTTAGTGTCGTCTTCAGGTAAACTAAAGAAAACCAAAATTAAAAAAAAAAATCTGTTTTTAAAAAATTCAATATAGAGAAAGACCGAGTTTTTTTGTTACAATCGTATGAAACGTGTTTGAGATAAGTTGAATTTTCAAAAATACTCGAGGCTAAATAGAAATTTTTCTTTAAAATCGTAAGAGTCGTTTTCGAACAAGTCAATATTTTATGGGAAGTAGCATTAAAAACAACGTCCCCGAACTGTAGACCCACAAGCTCCAAATCCAAAGTTCGAACCAAATCCGAACTGCCTTTTCGACTGCAGAAGAGGCCTCAGGAACATACGGACAGAATCTTACGACCCACTTTTTTGAGTTCCTCTATCATCGTTTTGTCAGAATTTATTAACATATCGAGTTCAAAATTTTGTACGAATGGAATATCTCTCTCTTATTAGGTAGTCAAGACATTTATAAATAGCAAATCAACGAGTAACGAGCAGTTCTTCCTTTGGCTCGAAATAGTTCAGAGAACTTCAACGGCCAGTACTGGTAAATACGTAAAATGCCAAAGTTGATAAGAAACTAATTCAAAATTTAACAAAAAAAATGTGAGAAAATAAAGAAAATTCGGTGGTAGTCGAATTTGTCTGCTATACACTTTTTTTGTTTTATTTTTTAAAACTAGTATTCATGTCAAAGATGTAATTGACTCAAAGCTGATCGAAGTCTTTGCGCGTACTTTGGATTGGAGGATATTTTCAGCTCTTTTTAGTTTTGACAGATTTTTAGTGCTTGGCTCGGAAAAGTACGCGAATCAAAATCGACAAATCGACTTATTTCCTAAGCTGTGTTATTTAATAAGCAGAGAAAAAGGGCAAGTTCCGTATGACGATAATCGTCGGAACGATAACGTTTTTGAAACATTGATGATCATAAGAAGTTATTTTTCGCCCAAATTTGTTTCAGTATCGTCAGCTTTCATTACATTTTTGGAAGATGAACTGGATTAAGGTCTCAAACTTGTAATTTTGGCACTTTGTTGCTACTTTTTGAGGTCTATCGTTTCGATGATAATCGTCTGAAAAATTACGAAATTAGTGCCCTGAGTTTTGTGAGGCAAACGATAAAAAATTAGTCAGGAGTAATAATTCGTCAATTCAATTACACTTTAGAAATATGGTTTCAGGTAGTTTGCACTATGCTTGTTCTTAAACGTTACCAACTTCTCTTAAATGAGCTATAGTGATCCGGTACGTTATATTATAAGAAAAAAACTCAATTGCGGATGCCTTTCACTCTCCACCATTGCAACGCTGTTTGCACCTTTAACATCTTCATTTTAGGGAAATCATGCAGTATATTTATAGAAAAATATGTTACAAGTAACGATACAAAAAAAGAACCAACCCAAATCGTTGCACCCGCCATTCAAGCATGTTGTGTGTGCCCATTTTTATGGTCCACAGAATTTATAGAGCAGCTGCTGTAGCAGCGGCAACAATTAACAGAACAGCCAACGACAAAATGTTTATACTACCCCAAATGTCGGCCGAGAAAAAATTTGCACATTGTCAAAAGCAAAAGCAAAAAAAATGCAAGTATCATTTAATGTGCACCCAAAACAAGTATGGTAACTGCGACTTGCATGTTTAAGCGTATTATATCAGAGTAACTAGTTTACGAAGCAATTTGAACGCGGAGGATTTCAATTTTCCACTTTCGTTCTTGATGAAGTGCGAGTACCTATGATTTGTGAAAACAAAATGAAGCAGATTGCATTCGTCAAAGTTAACATATATTGAAGTTGACCTTTTGAACTTCTCACAATACAAATAAAGCTATGAAGGCTGCTACAAAATCAAAAGGGAGACGATCTGAAAAACAGAAAAATCAAATTAATTTATTGAACGTTATTTGTTTTTCAAACTTCAACACTTTATGGTGGTGAATAACTTTTCGGTCTGGAGTCAGAATTATGTAATCACAGTTCACAGATATCGTGATGATATTTCATAGCAAAGGAGAGCTGTGCCTGTGCAAATGTGTGCCGTTGAACGATGACTGTCTGCCGATTTTTTTCGGAGAGGGTTTTAGTTTTCGTCTATGCCGTCTGCACGTACAATTATTAATTTCAGTTCGGTTTGCCTTCGGGTAGGATAAATGTGGTGTACGAGTACGTGAAACGATGACAGTCTGCCATGGTAAGGTAGCAAGAGAAGAGCTTTTTGCTGCTGTTTATGTGTACCGTACCTGTGCAAAAATCTCACTCGGTAAATATCAACTAAATATATTAGATTGGTGTTTAAGGTGTGGTAATTATTAATACAGAATGTGAGCTCTAACTTTTTGTAAATCCGAAACTACAAAAGTGAATTTCAGATGGTTGTAGGAATAGTCAAAAGTACAGTCAATCGAAACTAAACGTTACGTTTTTGTGTGAGTCTGCATTCAGGGGTGGCTCACTGCAGTCAAGGTGCGTGCCAACTAAGGCGGGGGCTTCCTCTACTCCGCTGACTTTTCTTCGGCCGGCGTTGGTTTACTCCTCCGATTACTGTTTTGTAGGCCTTGCTTTTAAAATAGCCTGCAATCACCCAAATCGTTGCACCCGCCAAAATGTTCTCGGTTTTAAAAACCAAAATAAAACTGTTTAGCTGATATTGATCTAGAAACAACTTAAAAGCTGATAAAATGTTTGTTTTTAACAGTCCGGATTTACCCTTTTATCTCGGTAGTTTTTAACAACAAATACTCGTTGTTTTCAACAGACTTGGTTAAATTTAACAAATTTTTTACCCGTGCGAAAATCGCACTCGGTTAGAGCCAATTTTTGACCTAAGAGAGTTTCTTTAAGTCCTCCAAAGCATGTTGTTGCTTTCAAAGAACCATATCGCATCTATATTTTTCAGGAGGGGCGCTTGAAGTTTTTTGAAAAAAAGATTAGTGATCGCATGATGTGTTATCCTGATTGCAATTTTAGCAAATTCCTGAAACGTAGCTCGATAGCTAAGGACTATTTTAAATCAGCGAAAAATAAATTGTAAGTCGCTGTTCAGTGTTCACGTCAGCCTTTAAAAACACCTTGGAGATAAACACACAGTTGCACGGAATTTCGCATACGTCCAAAGAAGCGAGCAGATTTGCATACCTTTCGAAAAGCTACATAACCACAAAGAGTAAAACTGGCCCACACAACTATGGTATACCATTCTCTGTTCTAGTTTGTCCTGCACTCCCGTGAATAACCTCTGTTCAGGTTACTGTGGCTGTGGGGTTGTATGATGTCTGCAGTCGTGTATCGGTAGGTACCTACTTTTATTTTCATGTCAATCGGATCTGATTTATAGCCTAGTTGCTTTTGCTCATACGACACTTCTACTCTAGGATTGATGCAAAAGCGCCGTAGAACCGGCAAAGGTCGAACAGTGTTTAAGAAAAGTTGGTAGAATAATCTGTGAAAACCAGGCAGAAAAATGACACGACCGAAAGAATCTAAACTGTAGCTCCGCCGTCAATTCGGTATAGTCAATTCCAAGAGTGTTCTCAAGAAATCATGACTAAAATTTTGTAAATTTGCCATCGCGTTTTCAGATTGTGGTTTCATATTAATATAGTCAAGTATTCAGCGTAAAAATTAAAAATAATATGCTGTCCGTAATTATTTACTGATTACCAACAATTCCAAACTTTTCCATTAAAAATGTTGATGTTTGGGTTAATTTTAACCAACAGGCTTTACACTGATCTTTTTTTCTGGCTGTAGGAAATAAGTGGTGGTGCACAAGCTTACGAAATACCCATACCCATGAACATATTTGATAGTATAATTCATTCAATTAAAGTTCCATTATACTGAAACGAACATATGCATGTACTCCATCTTAATCAATAAAAGCACTTAAATCACAGAGATTCGTGAACAAGACTAAGTCTCCTTGATAATGTGGTACGGATATCCTTTTCGCTACTAATTAGTCAAGTTGTAGAGATTTCCAAGTAAAACTTTGCTCTATATAAAGAAGCCATGTGAAACCCAGTATCTACTTCTACATCCACTATATATCAAAATCGAATCGATGCCAATGTTGGGGCACATCCCAATCACATAGCTTTGCAGAGAAACAATGCAGCAGGACACGCAATCGTAGATTTCGATTTTCGCATTCCCAATAGCAAATTTCATTGGGCATAACATCCATCCACACAAAATCGCAGGTAAGCAACGCCATTCACGAAACGGGTCGATTTGTGTGCCCATCTCCGTTCGAGTTTGTTTTGTGCCAAATCCATTTGGTATTTTCCGACTTGGAAACATAGGGCAAAGTTCGGACAGCAAAATGTTTCCTGATAGATAAACTATTCAACGGAATTTATCTGCTGCACATAATCCGACCTTTGCGCAATGATCTTCCATCGAAACTTCCAAAAGTGTTTACAGGGGTCTGGAGGAAAGAAGTACTCGTGTCTTATGCTGCGCTCTTCATTTATTGTTTTTACTGCTGCGTAAACACTAAATGTATTTCAAATGCCGGATATTTGGTACATATATGGAAGAACAGAACGACAGCGAGAACGAACAGATTTATTGCAGCAGCAAATGTCCAATTGTTTCATGTGTAATTGGCTAGAGAAGTGAAAAATTGTTTATTTGTGGTCAGTGTGCGGGATTGGGGTACTTGTCAAGCTTTATGTGGGACCGTATGTGGAGCAAGTGCTGTCCTTAACTGAATCACAATATATCTGAGCGACAGATGGCAAAGGCAATCCCTTCGATGCTCAAGAGTAAGGCGAAAAGTTTGTAACGACAATAACTTCTCTTGGGCGAGAAACACAAAAGCAAATGTGTTGCAGTAAGGTGTAGAAAGTTTCCTCTTGCAAATCGTTGTAAGGCGTCTTTCAATAGGGTGTCGTAAAGTTTGGATTTGAGTTTTAATATGCAGCACTTGGCACTCCCCCTTAAGGGAATATTTTAGAGCGATATGTTGTTTGGAATATAATTGAATTTGGAGTGAAATAAACTCAACTAATTTGTTAGAAATACCAAAAGGTTGAAATTTCATTTCGAGTCCTTCTAAATTAGAAGTTCTAGTGACCTGAATGTTGAAAGACATCCCTTAGCGGGGCTCTAATAGAACTTTAGTCAAAACGAAAGCAATCAAGACTGCATCAAAGGAAGACCACTTTTGAGGGCTAGACGGATTGTTTTCAAACTTCCTGTTTGGAGTTTGTAGACAAAAATGCAATAACTGCGTTATTTGTTTAAGTTTGCAACGCATTTTTTATTTGATTTCATTCTTAGTGTGTTTAGACTTTTAGTTTTGACGGTTGATAGGTAAAACTCACTAAGTACATTTAGAGCTTATTGCAAATAATGAGTTTTTTTTTCTGCCGTTTAACCCTAAAAAACTGCAGTTGATGAAATTTGAAAATCTTATACACAAATCTGGGATCGATTAATGGACTTACTGAGTTTTTCTGCGATGAATTAATGAAAAATATAGAACTTAGTGTTAAAGTTAATTTTAGCGGAAATGTGTACTTAGTGAGTTTTACCTGTCAACCGACGTTTCATTCCTTTTAATAGGCAAGTATTCTTTTTTATAGATAAAAATCAACAGTTCTGTGGACCTTACTTATAATCATTTTTAGTTAAATATTTTGTAGGTTACAATAGGTCATTTTAGCTGGAAAATTTCGCAATTGGGTCGGTAGGCGTCGCACGTATTATTAATAAAGACAAAATACATACAACAAAAATGAAGTTTTTAAGAAATGAAGTTTGTAAAATTAATTTTATTCAGTTTTATGTTGAATTTCTTACAACAGCTTTACAGAAATAAATAAATATATAAAGAATAAACAGACATCGATCGAACTAATAGCTCAGCCATGTTTTTAAATTAAAATCATTGACAAAAACAATATTATTAAGAGGAGAATGATAATCAAACCTGGAATAAAATTCTATTACAGATCTTCTGTTTTACAACGAGTTATAATGGCTTTGATTAAGCATTTGTATAGTACATCAACATAGTACAACTACACTTGACTGTAACAAATCAACAACCAAAGAATGCACCAAACGGCCTTTAAGCTACAAGTAGTCCTTTGAACAAAAAGCCAATAAGGAGTTGTAAAGTTTTCTTGTCATCTGATGTCATGTAGCCAATGGAAATTTCGAAGCAACTTCTGTTAGTTCAAAGGATACTCCCAATTTTGATAACGACACAAGGATTTCGACACGTCTCCGATGTTAATTTACGTCTATAAAAGGCATTGATCAGAGGTCAGCAACTAGGTCAGAGGTTCGCAACTAGTCTTCCATGCGCTAAAGGCACTAGTTTTGATGCAAGCGTAGAATCTCCTATTAGTCGCGCTGCTGTGGAGTAGATTAAGTTAAAGTTTGTGTGTCCAACAGTATTTTTAACTAATTGTCTAAAAAGTGCTTCATGGTTTTACCGTCGCGTCGTCTTGAAAATAATACGTTTCAGATTGATACGCTACACTGTTCCACACAACGATTACCGCCACTTTAGCTTACCAAGTGAGTGCATTTCTTAAATTGCTGAACTTCCAATAAACATACCTGAAAAAGAGAAGACAGAGCATATAAATTAAAAATATTCAATGATATTGGCTGTAGTTAAATGTAAAAAAATGTTTGTTGCAGAAAATATTATATGATATAATTAACAATAATTTCCATACTTAAAATGGTTTGTTAATTTAATTATTTCTTTTATTTTTTATTTTATTTGTTTAGGCATAGGATTTTTTCCGTTTCGAGTCACTGAGCCTTACCAATAAACATTTGTTGATAATTCAAAATAGTTATATATAAATATTTTCCATATAAATTTTGCAATCCGTAACTTAAAAGTCGAGACTAAAATTTGTTATTAGCACTATATTCTAGAAGACCAATTTCGACCTATTAATTAATCAAGTTGTTAAAAAGTGCTGACAAATTAAAAATGATACCTATAGCATCATCCTTTATGTGGTATTTATTTTTATATATCCATAAATAAAATTGAGATACTTCGAATGTTTTAGTCTCAGCTAAGCGTAATTCTATAATTCAACTTATCCAATAAATAAAAATAAATCAGACGAAAATTATCCTAAAGTGCAACGTTCCAAATAGAAAAATAAAAGACCCATGAAAACACTGTACCAATGGGTCCCTACAACTCTTGTAAAAGCAGCCAACTTGACTTGTGGAATAAATTACTTACTATAATAAATCTTCTAGTGATATTCACTGCAAACTGCGAACACACATTTCTTCTGGTATTCCAGCGCGAGATTTATTACAAACGGAAGCGTGAAAAATGATAACAGCAGCAGCCAGGTACAGCGGAGGAGCTTAGAATTCAAGTTGGTACCTCATTGTAGTTCGCAAGTGCGCATTAAACCTGCTTGGGGTGTTGCGCGATGATATAAATTAATAGCAATTAATTAATTGAAGCGTAGCAACAAAAAGGAGAGAAACTAATTCGTTGGGTCTCATAGATTCTTCCCAGTGACGAGTTCCTAGCTGTAGTAACGGCAAATTGATGAAGCTGCTGGTGATGAAGAAGCTAACTGCATGTTTCAATTTGCCTTTTCTTTCTGTTAGGTTTGAGCTATAGATTATTAATCGAACGTGTTTGAGTGGCTTCAACTAATAATGCTTAGCGCATCTCTCGTGTAATGATCGCTTGTTGTAATTCGGCTCGAAGGACCATGTTTTTAAGATCGCAGGTTCAGCAACCTCTACAACTCTTTAATCATCAAAGGAAATCCACCTACAGATAAAAGAGAGATGTCAGACTAGGTCCAATCCAATCCAATCCAATATAGAAACACTGATGGCAAGGATTCAATGGCAATTTATGTGCCAAAACCACCGAAGCATTTATCGCTCGGAGTCGCCGAAGAAGCTGCTAAGAAGTTTCTAGTTCATAAATAGATGTCGACCAAGTTGGGGAAAATTAATTATGACCCATTTTTTCAACTAGACACAATTTTACGATTCATTGTGATAAATTTCATCATTAATTTCTCCATTGCAGTTCCTGCTGCTCCTATTTTTTACTTTGGCTAAATCACACAGATAATGGTGTTGCAATTAATTTAGCTTCCTCTTTCCCATCCATCTCCTTCCATTTTTTTCTATGTTTAAGGGTTTAATTGGACGTTTTAACAAAAGATTATCCATGTAATTTGTTGATATTTGTTACATGAAGCCCAGGAGAAGCAATTAGAAACCAACTACTTAGAAGTATTTAATTCGCAATGTCGCTATCGCTACTGCAACGGCCAACTGCAGGAGTGATACAAAACAAAATATAAAAAGTACACGTACCACGGACAAACCCCGATAATTCCTGCAAATGATTAATGTAATATAAGACCGCAGCTTAACCGTTTAATTCATTTTTATGTGTAGTCGCGGTTAGAAGGCTGGCGAGAGGGGGAGGACAAAGTTTGGATTTAACCATTTTTTTTTTTTTGTAATTTGTTCCATTCCAATGTAACTAGGATTACAAAAAGAAAATCTTGCTCTTAACTTCGTCCGATGCAACTTACGAAACACGAACAACAAAAAAAAAAAAAAAACACTTAAAACAAAAGCGATGGCAACTGCGAACAAAAAGTGTAAAATTAGGTTTAAAGTGTGCTCTGATTCTTTTGTGTTGAAGATGTTTAATTATTTAGTTCCTCATCGCTCAATCTACATCATTCTTGATGCCTTTTGTGCCGTGGAACGCATTTTTATTTCCAGCAGAAGCGTGATGGTAATTTAGTCAATTATAGTGAGCTGAAGGCGGATAACATAGTCAGATGGAGAGTTATTTTTTACTGTGTTTTGTGTTTATTAGGTACCGTCTACATCAAGGTCGTGTTTGAAATTTGGACCTATTTATTAATTGTTTATACCAGTTGGAGTAATTATAGTATGTGATAAAGAGGTCGTTAGTTATGTATAGTTGCGATGTAGTACTGCGATGGACAAGAAATGTTTGGATAAGACTTTTTCCTTACAGTGTTTAAAAGGTTTATGAAGTGTTGTTTTTATAAGAGCCAGTGGATTTGAATTAAATACTTTTGGAAAACATTTTTTTCTTCTATATGGAGAATAGTTCAGGCCGGCCTCATAATTTACCGCGATCAATTAGGGTCGGAAATCGACTGCGGAAAGTTACACAAATTTACAAGTGTCAAACTCTGACAAGCGGTCGTGTGAAATGCTTTTCATGTTTTTAGAGTTGCAGCGATGGCGGTAAGAATTTAATTAAATAGATAGAACACACACAGACCCAGACTCCATCAGATTGGGTACCGACAAATCCCCCGCACGCAGAACTCGCGACACTAGACGCCGCAAACCGAGGCATACGCCAGAGGTTAGGTAGTTTACACGACCGCCAAGGGTTTTATGCGACTCAAATTGCTGCAGCGGAAGCTAGCGCACAACTCACGTTCTTTTCGAGGGGTGTTCATTTAAAGCACTGCAGAAATTTATAAATTTACGAACTGCATAAAACTATGAGATTAAGTGAATACCCTTGTTAACAATTTCATTTGACCAAAAAATGCTCCAAAGAGAAAAGTAAATTGCTACTGCGCATCTAGGGAAGTTTTAACTTCTTTTGGACAGACTATAGGTAGGTAGGGTAGGTGCACCAGTACCCGGCCAGTCACTAGTATCCGGCCACTTTGCGTTAAATAGTTAATAATAAGTAAATTAATAGTCATTTTCACGGGCGATAAATTGTGGCTATAATTTTTGACCTATATAACTTGCTGGTAAAATTTGGCAGCTGTGAACATCACTAAACCGCCAAAAAAAAATTAGCAGTCTATGTAGTTCGTCGACGAAGTGAAAAGTGCGTTTTAGAGTTCGAGAAAATTTGTGGAGGTATCAAACGAAAAACGTAAATTTCTGTGTTTTTTTGAATATTAACCAACTCTTTTCTTGTTTTTCTGATAGGAAATTTAATTATTAATCATAAAATATTTAAAAAACTCGAATTTTTTATTTTTATTTAATTATTAGATGGTGGCCGGTTACTAGAACCTAATTTTTTCAAGGTGTTCTAGTGTCCGGTCAAGGTGGCCGGGTATTAGATATTTGGTTGAAATGACATTTTTTGTTTATTTTTGGTTCAAATGAACCCAAATACTTTTCTCTTTCAGTCGATATAAATAATATGTGTTTAATATCAAAGGTTTTAGTATCCGGCCACGAAAAAACACACTGGCCGGCTCCTAATATATCCTGTTTCAGTATGCGGCCATTAGAGATAATTTGGTTTATTTTCCAATTTTCATAGGAAATAAACTAAGAAACTAAAGAATTCGGTTCAATAAGCTTATCGCGAGCTGATAAAATTAAGCTTGCCTTGGAAGATATTCGACAAAACTATTTAAGCTACCGAAAAGCTGCTTCCAAATACAACATCCCAAAGAGTACTTTGCAAGATAGGTTGCATGGGAAAGTAGACGAGGAATGTTTAAAAAGGACCCGAATCTGTTTTGTATCATGAAGAGGAAAAGCCGATAACTGGCTGGTGCATAGATATGGGCAAATATAGCTTTCCCCTTAAGAAAACAGCTCTTATTGACACTGCTCAATGAATTTTCAAATCCGAAAAGCGTAAGAACATGGTTAAGATCGTTTTTTCAAATAAGTCCCTACCTAAGCCTAGAGAAGCTGAAACAGTTTCAAAATGCATAGCGGTTGTTACAGAAAATAGCATTTAGTGAACTATCTGACCACACCTACGTCATCAAAAAGATCGACGCTTGCCCCATACCTTTGACCGAGCCGAACATTTTTGAAAGTCCAGGTTCCACTTTCAATTTGACCGATTTGAAATCAACTGAAAATCAACCAACTACAATGGTTCCTCTTTATATTAATAACCAGTCAATATCAGAAATATAGGATGGGCAGATTCCGCATATCAACGATCGTCTAAAACGATATCGTTTTTGAAACTTTGATCACCAAAATAAGTCATATTCTTTTCGAATTTTTTTTGACAAATGTCAGCTTTCATTACATTTTTAGAAAATTAACTGGATTAAGCTCTCAAACTTGTAATTTTAGCACTTAGTTGCTATTTTGGAGGTCTATCCTTTCGACGATAATCGTCTGAAAAGTTACGGAATGAGTGCCCAGCCTTGCAGGTCTCCTATAGCGTGTTATTTTTCATTTATTTATGTATTATTAAAAATGTATACCTAGGAATATATTTTTATTATTTTACTTAATATTATTTGAATTGTTTTTGACAAGTCTTTAAAACGATTATTTATTATTTATTGTATAACTTATTTTATACCTACGGATACATGCAGGTACTGTGAGGACCTACAAGTCACGGAAAATATCTCCCACCTCTATGCGAGTGTCAAGCAAGGAAGAACCTAGGCAGGTACTTCTTTAACAACTTAGAGGAGGTTGGTTCCTCAAATAACATTGAGGCAATAATTGAATTCTGTAGGGAAATTGACTGCTTGGGCGATTTGGTTTAGGTTTTTAACCGTATTGGTTCCCTGGGGATGGCGATAGGCCGTCTTGGTGCCCTGTCTTTTGTGACAATCTCACAGCCCTAATCAACCTATACCTACATACGTCCCTTTTTAAAAAAGTGTAACTGAATTCGTATTATTATTATCTACCTACCAAAATTTTTTTTTTTTTCAAGCTTATAAAATCGAATTCACCTGAACTGTATTGTGTACCAATGTATATAATAAATATGATACCAAAATAAAAATGTATTTTTATTAAATAATCGATTTAAAACGAGTTTATATGTTTAATTTACTTTGTATTTGAAGTTTTTCAAAAGCAAAAATAACCTGGCCGGATACTAGTGCAAAAGTGGCCGACTACTGAATTTTGCTGGCCGGGTACTGGTGAAATTTCACTTGTTTCGAAAAATTTATTTTAATTTTAGATACAAGAACCCAATTATATTCAACTATTTTTTTTTTAAACAAAAATTGGATTTGAAGTAAAAAAAAAAAGAAAAAACATGATTAAATGGCCAGGTGAATTATATATCACGGATCAAAGTACGAAAAATAGTTAGGTGGCCGGGTACTGGTACATCTACCCTACCTAATTTCTACAACAAATATAATGATACCCATGACTATCGAGTCCTGTAGTTGATTCAACCACCCATTTCAGTGCTCGTTGCAGGAATAGAACTTTTCTTTGAGTAGACAAACACGTCCACCTTGTTCCCATTTAAATTAAAACTGTCGACATTGTTCCGCAAAAAAGGATTTTCATTGTTGTTCTGCCGCGATTCATTGATCAATCAGGTTACAATTACTATTACTTTACTTTTTGCTTCCAGCTTATTTACAGTTCACCCCTGCACATTTGCTGGGTTTACCAAATTCGTTACGAAATCGAAATAGCTTCATTGATAACTAACAAGCTGCGCCCTTATAATCGTGATGTTCACTCTACAATGTACAGTACAAATAGAAATCCCTCATCACCAAAATTCAGTAACGCCATCTCTGCATCACTAGCATAAAC
The DNA here is from genome assembly GCA_948293265.1 of Cheilosia impressa. Classification (NCBI taxonomy): domain Eukaryota; kingdom Metazoa; phylum Arthropoda; class Insecta; order Diptera; family Syrphidae; genus Cheilosia; species Cheilosia impressa. The sequence continues at coordinate 58,755,792 of OX411881.1, forward strand.
AGCCATAAGCTAGCATAGACAACACCCTGAATGAAGTAATTTGTAAAATCTCGTACGATCTTCCTCCGAGCTTTTTCTAAAAGCTCAACTCGAGTAGTCAGTTATAAATGTATGAGTATACTTCATTCACTCAACCCAAGGGCCATCATGAGTAATTCAACATGGCTTCGCTAAAACACAAACAACAACAAGTGAATGAAATGATCATTGTATGGCTGCCGCAACAGCAGCTGGCTGACATCAGCGACTGTCTGGAGACAGCACTCAGTTACAAAATATGGTAGAGAGCTAAGATAAACAGAAAAAAAAAACACCAGCAAAATAAATTTAAATATGCAAAATCGTGCAGGTAATTGCCATTTTTGCCCTCCTGTGGGGCTCTTCACAAATTTATTATAATTAAACACCGCATTCTAATTGCACGCTAGAACCACCACAACCGCTCATATCTGTGGTGTGGTGAATTGCGTTTGAGGAAGTATTTTATGGGTCCGTTTTGTTTTACATACTTTCCACATGTTTCCACAGCATTAATGATTCATGGAAACTGGCTCTCGGTCTCGGTCAGCATGACTGGACAAAGAATTTATCGGAATATGCATATGCGCCAGAGAGTTCTTCAAAAAACTAAAATTTACTGAGATAAAGAATGAATTGCTGCAAGGACGTCATTATCTTGAGGAGCTTAGTAAGCCAAACAAGGGATTTTTTTCAAGCGGATAGATAACGTAAATGTGTAAAATAAGAGCAGGTTCTTTGTAAATGGTGCTGCAATGAAAAGACTTTAAGCTGCACATATGCTGGGTAGCAAACATAGATTAGTTCGGAGAAGTATCAACAGGTAGTTCAAGTATGAATCACCATGAAAAACAACAGCGAGTGAGTCATTTTCATTTGCAATAAGTGCGAGTACATGTACAGTGTGGATAGAGGGTTTCTTAGGATGCAAGGACATTTATTTTCAATTTAATGTTGAAGCACAGCAACGAAGTCGTCGGTTTCCTCTTAAGAGGCGCCATACAGTTCGGCGAGAATATGGGACTCAACCAATCTCAGTCATTAGCCAAGAATTTCCAGTTGTGCACTGGTTTCCTACTTGTGGTCAAGACTATCCAAATCAAAGTGCAAAAAAAATGCAATTCTGGACCAGGAGGCCTGTTGCCCGATGCATAGTTAAGGCAGCAGGGGGAAAGTATGCTTAAGGAGTGAAACTCCAGCCACAAGAAAGTAAACCCCCAGCATTGTCTGAACGATAAACAAGAAAGGAAAAAAGTCTAAACTGCGCCACCTATAGAAGCATCAGTCTCCTTAACATCGCATATAAAATCCTGCCAATGCTGAACTGAGCGATCGCTTGAAAACGTTCGTTAACGACCTGATTGGTCCTTACCAGTGCGGTTTTAGTCCGGTAAGTCAACAACCGACCTGGGGAAACCCAAGAAGTACAGATCGATACTCACCATCTTTTCAATGATTTTAAACGTCTATATACAGACGACCTTTTCAGAGCCATGTCTATAGTTGGGGATCCCTGCAAAACCTCTCAGATTGTGCAGAATGACGATGGAGAACTCTCTCTGTTCCACAAAGGTCGGAAACGGGGACAGATCATGTAAGTCGTAATTTTGTTTTGATTTATCGTAAGTTCTCAATTTGTGGAGAATGAACTATCTCAAGCTCTTAAACTCGGGGGTCTTTCGATAGTCACCACCAAAATTACGTGATTGAGGGCCAAGGGTTTAGACGAAGCTATGCTCTGTCATGTGACTTTTGCAACATTATTTTTGAGAAAATTGTGCGAAACTCGTGAGCCAACACAAGGAGCACAATTTTCGACAAATTGGACAGAAATTCGCGATAGACAGCTATAACTTTGAGGTAGTTAGGGAGTAGGGACTTTGTCTAAATTAAAATTAACACCACAGCAGCAATCAAACGAAGAGTTACACTTGCCAATCGCTGTTTCTTTTTTTTATTTAAAAACGAAATTGATTGGTAAGGCCTTGTCGAAAAACACTGAGGAGATTTTATATAAGACGCTCAAGCATGGACGCTAGTAAAGGCGCATGAAGATCTTCTTGGTCGCTTAAAGAAAGCATAATTCTTCGAGTGATTTTCGGTCCCGTTTGCGTTGACCGAATTTTTTAGAATGCGATTTAACAGGGACATCAACCTGGTCAGAAAAGAATACCATCAGTTGTCTAAGATGGTTGCGACACGTAAAGCGAACGGACGCTAAGGCTCCGGCCCGAAGACTCTTCGATTCCGACCCAGAAATACAACGCAGTGGAGGTAGACCCCGCCCGCAAGTGGAAGGCGATCTTAACCAACTTAGAATGCGCAACTGGAGGCAGTTGCTCAAATATCGCGCTAGCTGAAGAGATATTGGTATTGGTTGAGTACCCAGGACCAGAACTGTAGCGTAAGTATGTTACTAACTCAATCGATTCAGAACCGAATTTGAAATAGCCCAAATATCAGCCTTGACTTAACTACCTATTAAAATTAGATTGAATTGTAAGATAACCGATCAAATGTTTGGTTAAGCAATGCTTTGTCTTAGTCAGTCAAAATTTGATCAAGCTAACGAATGAAACTAGTTTTATAAAAAAATTTACTTGACCCATTTTATGTAAAGAAGCTTAACCTTATATTTACAAAAATGATGCCATCTACCCAAGTAATCATTACGCACCTTCTTAAAAGGCACTATCTATGAGCAACCATTCGAAGCTCTTTTTTTCTAGCTCAATTTTTAGAAACCTGCACAATCAGTCTTTTTCTATCCATCTACTGCATGCGCTAAATACCTTGTTTAACAATGTGACATCATAACAGCACACACGTCTCTACGCTCTACCTGCCGCTGGTGCCTTTGTAACAATAACATTATTTCAAATGACCTTCGTATTTGGAAGAGAATTTCTATTTACATGTCGCGTCTCTCAAGACTCCACTGCCAATTCCACAAGAACCATTTTTATATGCCTTTTGACGTCTTTATACTTAATATTCATGACAGGGCGATAAATACGTCGCTGGCGCGCACTAAACCGCTGTTTTTGCTGCGCCTGTGCCTTCCAGGAACAACATACATCTACAAACTTACTACTGCCACAAGAGTGTATGCATTTGCATATGCGCCAAAGCCATTCTGTGGCGAGAAAAAAAAAAACGACTTTCAGACGATCTTAAAAAAGAAAAAAATTAAACAAGCAGTCACTCCGTTCAAATGAAAAGTCACCACGAGGTCGCGGATGAGACACTTACCTTTTGGTAAGACACGGGTATGTAATGTACGTTTTTTTATTCCGAAGAAGTCCGACACGACAACGTGTGGACCTACAAAGGAGGCCACGCTAGTTGTAAACAATGTGGTACAAATAGATGCACAGTATAGGGTGCGTTAATTAGAAGCGTTAGGCGAAAGGTTTTTCTAGGGCAATGCGGCCTGTCGACTAAAATACCAACTGCGGCACAGAAAATTCTGATATTACAAAAAAAAGAAGATATACGCAGAGAGACTGACTTAAGCTATTTCCCTACTTTGAGTGGTAGTCCAAATCACTCATTTGGATTCCTGTTTATTACCATACCTAAGAGAATCTACAAGACTCCGCATGGTAAAGCGCTTTATGTTGAGGTTCAACAGGTTGACGGTCATGTACAATTAAAATTGTTACTTCGTTTTTTCCTTGAATACAAATTCTTAAAGCTCGTTGACAACTATTTAAAATGCAGATGTAGCTCCTGTCAGTGCATGGAGAACATCTCTCAAGTTGCTGAACAATTTAAATAGATAGTTTCCGGATGAGGTCCGTGTGGGTACCACAGGCCAAGCTTATTATAACCCTTGGCCTTGTATTGTGATGTGAAAAAGAAAACACCAGCACCCAACAAGAAAGGTGTTTGACGACGCATTTAAACAAATCTATTAGAAAATTAGTCGAATGCATTCATACGTGAATGTTGACTTGCATCAATCCAGTCCGGTAGAATGCAGTCTGCTCGGGCAATGTGAACACTTATTCAAAGAATAATCTTCTCACGAAAGAAGTGATCAATTTTTCCAGCAATCCATCACTCAATGTCGTACATCAGTAACCTACATATATCAAAGTTTGTAGCAGTTGCGCTACTGTCATACTGCATACTGCAACAAAATTCATTCCAAAAAGAGTGAATATAACTTGTCCGAAAGGTCATACACCCCATCGTAAACAATTATTCACACAAATATGTGAGTTACTTGGTGTAGGTACCATTCCAATAAAGTAGGTGAGATACACCAACACAGTCCGCGAGCATCAGCGGCCAACAGAGGTCAGATGCTGTAAGCTGTACTGCACACTTCAAGCGGCAATAGCACCTAAAAATGTATTTATTTTTAATGAAAGCGAAATCTAGCACAGATTTCCTCAATTCGTTTATTTATAGTGATTGTTAATTAGAAAATATTATTAGGCGAACACTTATTTATTACTCTTGTTTTGATAAGCCTATTTATAGATAGCAAAGTATTTCACTTTCGAACATTGCCTTGCTGTTGTAGGCCAGTGTGTAGGATTGCTCCATTTGAAGTCCATGCTCGTTTTTAGCGATTAGGATGAACTTACCTAGAAATAAAAAAAACAAGAAAAAAATTAAACAAGTTTCGAATTTAATTACCTACTGTCTAAATATAGAGAAGTAATGACGGGTGTAATATAATTCAGAAAATGAGATTAAATATAGGAAACGCATAAAATCACATTAGAAACACACAAAAAAATTGTCTTAGGAATGAAATTATACGGACCCTGTTTCACTTTTTAAAATCGTGACCAGAATTAGGAGCGAAGGGGCTTACATTGAAAATGTTTCTGTATATTTTTTACTGCATTTATTTAGCTTATAATAAAACTTAATTGCCTATAAGACAGTTCAGTACTTTGGGTGTTATAAATTATATAAATGTAGGACTCTGGTTGGCATCAATTTGCCGGTGTCCAGTTGTCGCAACTATCCCGTATAAGTGTAAATAGCGCTTTAAATAGGGCTCGACTTGCTAAACGCATTTAAAGCTTAAAAGTTGAACGCAAAGCTAATAGCAACAATGTCCTATATTGCGTACGTTTTAGAGCAGTTTCTGTAAATCTTTTTACCAAGTGGCAGTATAAAATAAAAAAAATATATCAGGAATCTCAAAATCCATTTAAAAAAAAGCGATCATCCCTATGCAAAAAAAAAATCGTTCATTGCCAATTGGGCAAGATCACTATAACTATCGAGGTACTCGTACAGGGTGGGCCAAAAGAAGTCGTCCAATGTTGTTTGGCTCTAATTTTTTTTTTCTAAATGAAAAACTTCGCTTCTGTTTTTTGATTATGTTTATTTGAACCTTTAGAATTTTATTGGTCAAGTCGAGAAGATGATATCGGCCAAATGGGCTCCGTCACAATTGATTGCCATACGGACTCGTTTTATGGCATTTTTCATCACTTCGGCGAGAACTTCGGGCGTCAGATTCACGCACTCGTGTCGAATGTTGTCCTTGAGGGCTTGTTCACGTAAACACGGGACTTCACAAAACCCCACAATGGTCATTATTTACACAATAAATATTAGTTTTACCCTTCAAAAGCTACCGTCCTTGCATCGCCGAAAGAGTATATGAATGGTGATAGAGATGAAGGTTTTTAATGTCAGAGAGAAAAGGACTCACATATGGGATCGAATTAAGAAAAGTGACAATTTTTCAAACACTTTACCTATTTATTTTTTCTTTGGAATTTCCGAAGCCATTGTGAACAAATGCACACGAATTTTTGAATAAAATATTTGAAAACATTTCGTTATTTTAACTTTTTTAAATCTGCGACTAAGAGGTTTTGGAGGATCATTAAAGTTTTTGTAACCCCCTCATTTAAAAATGTTCCCCCCTAAAAATTTTCCAAATTTCCAATCAGTGCACGCCTGGAAGTGACCCCCATCACACTGAATTTGCCGTTTGGACTCGGTATAAATTATGAAATTGTAGATCCCTTCCATTCGTCCCAAAAAATTAAAAACTCACACAAAACCGAATGGTTGCGAGCAGCTAGGCCTAGGGTCCACATGGTTTAACCTTCATTTTGGTGGAAATGGACCTTTTTTAAGTACAGAATGTTGGAATGAATTAGTTGTGTCAATTATGTGATATGATCGGATTAAAGATGCGGAGCTTTACGATCAGAAGCGATTATTGCCTTATTGCAGGCAATGGAAGGGATCTACAATTTCATAATTTATACCGAGTCCAAACGGCAAATTGAGGAGCTCTTTTGAAAGCAGTTATACTCTGGGATGTTTGTCAAAGGCGGGGCAGTGGAAAAAAACCTTTGGAAATATTATCTATTTAAAAAAATTGGCCTCTCGTGTCTCCTAAATGACGAACTTAACTTAACCCTACTTTCAACACTTCATCTCACAGATCACACGTTTTCCGAACCTTTTTTCGTTGTAACTTGCGATGTTTTGGACTTTTTAGACCATCCCGATCACAGTTCAATCATTTGAATATGTATACAGAGTCTGCTTCGAATTGACCTCATGTTTCAAATAATTCAAAGTACAGATTCCTCGTTTTGGGTAATTGGTTTCTAATCCAAACCATGCTCCATATCGAGTAAACTGCTGGAAGGCCGTGAGGAAATAGCCCATGTGCGGTCTTGTTCCATTTCGCCTTTAAAAATAAAGAAGGGGATAGGTGTGACTACGAGTAAAACCATTGAGGCATTCCTATTCGATTGGATAATGCAGAAGTTTACTTTACGTTGTCTGTGTTTTTATTTTCTGTCTTTCAGTCAGCTTGTATGTACAAACATTGCACTTCGAGTGCAGTAGCACAGCACCACCCCATAGCACTCACCAAAAAATACCAAAGTAGGTCATTTCGAATTTTATTTTTTAATTGCTGTTTCCTTGTTGCACGGCGAACTATTCTTATTTCCCTGCTGTTAGTTGGATTTGTAGTACTTGTACTTTTGTTTTTGTTTATTTTGAGTACCTACCAAACTTTTATTTTTCACTGCAGAACGAGTGTATGCGGCACTGAAGGTATATTTACTGACGCTGTCCATTACCTTGTTTTCTCCCATTTTAACTTGTAAACACCATTAAATCAGTCCGAATGAGTTTGTGTCATTTTGAATGGAAACTCTTTCCCTAATGCTATTATAATCCGGCTTTGCAAACGCCAAACTAATTTGGTCCGTCGCTGTTCGGAAAAAAGTTAATTGAAAGTGCATCACTAGTAGAAAACGGGGCGCTGGCAAAGTATTCTGAAAATACAAACTATTTATATATGTCTAAAGTTATTTATTGCAGATTCAATTGGTCTGCAAAGTTTGGAACTTTTTTTATTCTTTTTTTTTTTGCTGCTTCTCGTCGCAACAGAAGTTTGAGTGATTCGGCACCTTTTTGTGGTGAAGTTGTTTGGCTATGTCACGGTTTCTACAAAAAGAGCACTTAAAGACACTTTGTATACCAATATAAGAAATAATAAATAGTTGTTTTCACATCGCAGGGAAAAAATGCGAACAAAATATGGTGGAACAGCCCTTTAGGACCGTCAAACAGGCAGGGCATACTACGAGATGCAGACCACCCACCGTCACTTACCTCAAGCAGACTGATCGACTCGACTAGTTAGATGAAGCTTGTACAAAAAGTAACAAGAAACAGTTATAAAATTTAAAACCAGGGCCCTAATCATGCAACTTTTGAGACGACTACTCGTATCGTAGAAAAGATAGAGCTCCAAAACTAGCAACTAAGTCTAATTCATTCTCCACAAATGTACTGAAAACTTACGGTAATCAAAAACAAAAATCGGTTTGAACAAAACTTATTTTGTTCCCAATCTTTTTCAACCCGCGGCGCACCTACAAGTTGAGTATTTTGTCACGATCTATTTGAAAAAGAAACAGTCGACTGAAATAATAGATAAAAAATTAAAACATCCACAATATGAAACTGAAGCTCAAATAAGTTTGTATTTTTGTGAATAGCGCCCCTCTTTACTTTCTACTGTGCACCAGGGAGTCGCGGCGTACTTTGGGAACCCCGTGGTCTAGACAATAGTCTTCTTACGTGATCTGCCCGCAAGTCGTTCAATAAAGTCACATTTTGAGTGTCCTATCTACTAACCCCAAAAAGTCACTAGCTTGGTAATGCCAAAAGGCAGTGACAGAGGTGACTTAAATAAAGGATTTTAAACAAACACCACGCTGACTTAAGTGACCAAGTGTAAGGGTTTTCCAACCAACATACCTTCAGCAGTTTATCCTGATTCAATTTAAAGGAGTTTGCTTCCAATTCCCAAAGGTAACACATCCAGTAAAATTGGTCCGTTCTCTTTTGTCAAAACTGTCAAAACATTCAAAACTAATTTCAGAATTCAACCCCATTTTTATTTTTTAACTAAGTAACAAATTTCATTAACTCTTATGTGCATAATAGAAAACAAGCCTATAGTAAATATCTTCAGAACTGTGGAGCGGTTTTCAGTCATTGTTCTTTGGTTGGCGCATTCTATGCCAATTATCTACCCCTTTCTCAGTAATTAATCTTCGCTATCAAAACTTGTTGCGATAAATTCTGAAACCTGTTCGGAAACAAATGTCCTACCTATAAGCTGAACTTGCTTCTTTCGATTCTTTCCTTGACTTCATCCAACTGGTGCAGGAATTACGGAGACACAATAAACCCAGATGACAATGTGTAACAAAAACAGACGCATTTGATACTTTGCCAATCCACACATTCGCTGTACCATTAGCACAGCTTCTTTTCTCTGCACATAGTAGCTTAGCTGTGTAGATTCTATAAATTCCAGATTGAATCACTCGACCAACAATGCGAGCAAGTATACTTCGTGTGTGTGTGTGTTGGTTGTGTTCCTGATTTTAAGAGAAAAATAAGCATTTGTTTACGCATATGCACATTGCACTCACAAATCGATGCAAAGTTGGATTACTGCGTTTGTGTAAAAACGAACTGTCTACACTCGTAGCGTGTATTTTTATGCAGGCACAGGCAGGCAAACAGCTGCCAGGCATCAAAGTGTTAGCGGCAGGTCTATGAAGAGTTTTTATTTTTTGCAAAGAAGACAAAATTAAAACGAAGACGAACAGAAAATGGCAGTGGACAGAAAAAGCAATTGCGCGTGCAGTAGCTTACCCACAAAGATGGGCGTACAGAAAAACCTATACAAATGAAACACCATAGTGTGGAATAACTTAAGTATGCAACTGAGATAGGTATAGGTCTAGCGCCTGCGCGATGTTTGAGGCTTCCTTTGTCTGTGGCTCCGTGAAATAAGACCTCAGGAAATTAGGCCCCGAAAGTGGTTGAGGCCACCACGGACTCTCATAGCAAATAAAGTACTTCTAAAATAACATAAATAGACAGGGTGGGCCAAAAGAAGTCATCCGATGTTGTTTGGCTCTTATTGTGACGGCGCCCATTTGGCTGATATCATCTTCTCGACTTGACCAATAAGATTCTAAAGGTTCAAATAAACATAATCAAAAAAACATTTTTTCATTTAGAAAAAAAATGAGAGCCAAACAACATCGGATGATTTCTTTTGGCCCACCCGTAGAAAAACGGTTTGCTAAATGATTTAACCGATTTGAACAGAAGCGAATGGATAAGTCACGCCCAACAGAATCGCGTACCCACTTTTTATCGCGTAAATTAATCTTAATAACTGTGTAGATGAACTGAAGTGTGTCTTTCCAGACAGCCACCTTACCTAACCTAGCCTAACCTACTTATTAAATGGCATAGTGTAACTGACAATCCTGCAAATTATTTTGTTAAGTTGATGTCGGTAATAAATGTATTTCCATAGCGCATCCTTAGTCGGCCATTTTGTGAAAATATGAGTACGCTATCAGACGTTGAAAAAAGCTTTAGATCTTTAAAAGTACTGTTATTAAAAGTTTAATACGCACTTGTACGAATTTAAAATATGAATTACTCTTCTCGTAGAAATTCTCCGAAATCTTTTTTCAATAAAATCATATTTTCAGAACCGCTATTGGGATGGATTGGATTTTTCTTTTCAAGTAATTTAAATACAGTAACAGTTGTGGTGCTCAGTTCTTATTCAATTTAAGAAGAATTTAAAAAGAGGCGATTCTTTGAAGTGGATGTAAAACCTACCCCACCACAACCATAACTCCAACGAGAAAGCACCATCATTATCGCCTTCGCCTTTAATTACGAAAAAAAAAATATTTACTAAGCGCAAGTAGGACAGGTAGGTGATTATGTGCAGATGTGTCAAATGTTCCCATACAGAGAAAAAAAATAATAGGTGGTTCCGGCAATGAAGGTAGGTATTGTTGATGTCGATGCCGACGAACATACAACATCGCGTCAGCGCTGCAAACATATATAACCAACTGGCTAGCGTCAGCGTCGTCTGTGGCAGTGGCCAGGAATATAGCACAGGAAATTGTACTGCTGTAAAGGGATATTAGCTTACACTCAATTACGGTACATACACTCGTTGTATATATTTTTGTATTCATACAATTTTTGGTACGACGTGTACTTACACGAGCGGAAGAACCAAGGAATTTCGGCTTATTAGCCTTTATAAGCTCACTGAAATGAAACCTGTATACAAAAAAAAAAAAAAAAAAAACACAGCGCACAGGAGTAGGTACGAGTATGCAAGTGCTCTTGGCAAAATGCGGACGACATAAGTAACCAGAATAATGACGGATTTGCACGTGTCATTGTGTTTGCCATGAGGTACGGTCTAGTGGCAGTCGATGGTTCGTTGCTTTTAACTCTTTTGGTTTCACTTTTAATAGAGTGGCTACATTTACGTGTATACACTTTTAGTATTGTGCAAATTGTACAAATGCAACTTTGTGGTCAATATAAAAATTGTGGGTTTTTTTTTGTAATTTAAGGAAAAGCTGGAATTTATTTGAATAAGTAGGTGGGTTTGCAGATTGTTGTTGACGTTTTTTGTTTAAATAGAGACGGCATGTTGTGTGAAATAAAAGTTAAGAACCACCTTCACTGCCTTAAACACAACATAGGTATTCCCTTGATTTCTTTTTGTTGGGAAGATAGTACAGAGTTTTTCTAAGCCCGGTCACTATAATGGTCGAATTGCTATCACTGGGCAAACTAAAGCCGTCTGGGGGTAAAAACAAGTTCCAGTTGACATACGTTTTTTATTTGCAAATGTTCATATTCATTTGCAAAGGCAATTTGTTTGCCAACTTGTTAGGGCTCTGCAGTCGGACATCGTGTGTGAAAACATTCAAAACAAGAAAAATTGCAAAATTAGTGACTCATTGTGGACATGGGAGTTTTTTTACGATGCCAGGATTTCTGTTTACCTTTGATGTTTCAGTCCAGGGTATAATTCTTGTTTGCTATGTACTATCGTTAGTATCAACATCAAAACTCCCATGCTTGGTGAACTGAAATCAATTCGTTAGAACTTCCGAGTCTGTCCTTTTAAAGGCGAATTTTAAATTGAGCTGCTCAACGAGTGTACTTTTGCCCCTAAAATTCTCTATCAGCGCTTAGATATCGGAACTATGCATGAGACTGACGATGGCGAGTGACTTCAAAATTCGACTCTCACTGATGATACTGATTTTATTTGTGTCTCGCACGATAAAATGATGACATAGCAGATTCATGTTGATTCCGAGAAGCATTCTGTGTGATTGCTGTTTTTTGTAAGTCTAATTCAGATTTATGGGTTTGGTGGGGAGATCCGCTTTGAAAATGCCTTTTGGGCCAAGGAATTACGTTGAAATTTTGGCTTTCGTTTAATTTTCTAATTGATGCTGGGATGCGGGGGCTAATTAAGTCGAGCTCATTTGAGAAAATGGTCCAAGTTTGTAAAACGAACTTCTAATTGATAAATGGTATTTTTTGGGTAAAAACATTTGAGTTTGACGCCTACAAAATTCTACGTTTATCTTGTGGAACCGATGTTAAATTGCACAACAATGGCGAAGTTATTGTAAGAAGAAATAAATTAAAAAATCAATTTATACGAGTAGGCATTTATTTATTACGAATTAAGGTGTCTTTATACGTAAGCACAGAGCACTTTGGACAGTGGCGGACGTGAATAAGTTCATGTATTTCAAAATAAAATCGAAAAGTATCCATTTCCGGCAGAATTCTTAAGCAATGTTTGCTTTAAGGAGGCGGGACAAGCCAATACAAATTAAAAATTCAATACTCTTGTTGTACATGCACCGTGGGCTTAGTTGTTCTTGTTAGACTACTGACCGACGGAGATCAGCTAAAGGAAAATTCGTTTTACACCTCAGAATCCCATATGGAACTCTAGCGGTACATTATGCGCTTTTTCAATAGAGAAAATCTCTCTACCCTGGGTCAATACACGTTCAAGAGGTCATTATTTGTATTCAAAATGCTTTGATAGATCATTACGGAGCTCAGCCAAGATGTTTTTTCTTTTTCTTTTTGCTATGCTAAGTGATACTTGAATCGTTATTAATAAATCACTTTCTTACACAATTTACTTCTTAAGACATCACCGATGAACCACATTGAAAACTGTTCATTTTGAGGAAAATTTCGCATTTATAGAAGTTAGTTAAGGACCCAAACTTTAACTCGACTATAGAAGTAAGAACTGGAACTCCTGAAATGTAATTTGTAGAAGGTCCGAATTTTGTGAAATAAATTTATAAATTTAAACGATCATAAGACAAGCTAAGTTCTGATGTCGGCTATTTTTAAGTTTAAGATTAATTTTTAAGTATAGTTATTGAATTATAATTTAAATAATTTTTTTTTATGATTTTTTAAAACAGACTTAAAATCATTGAACAGACAGACCTCTTAATATAACAAAAGACTGTAAAAAGCCTATAAATATTTATTTTGGGCCGATATCCACCTGATCAGAGAAGAGAACGGCCTCGTGTTTAATACTCTTATTAGTAAAAAGCGATTTTATAACTTCTACTTTTATAATGTACTGCTACTGAGGTTCGAAAATCGAGTATGTTGACATTGAGCGAAATGTGGGATTGCTTTTTAATAGGAATTTGGTCTGTATGGTACTCCAATTGTGGATGTTACATTAGTGTGCTTTACTACAATTATTAAATAGATGCACGTCCATTATAACAAATATCCGATATCGAATTGGCGATATAACGAACGCTTTTCAGAACGTCTGGCCGAAAGTACAGCTGTCATGAAAGAGTCTCTAAATTAGCCATTCGGAGTCGGTAGTCGGCATTCATCCCAAAAACAAATACTCATACAAAACGAATGGTTGCGCGCAGCTAGCCATTGCTTAAGTTTATTTATTTATTTATTTTTAGGTACTCATAAACTAAAATGTTAATTTTTAGCGACTTTAGGCTAATCGAACAACCCATAAAAAAAACATCAGTTTGACAGTGTTCTGCATCATTAGGTATTATTCCACTGTCAATGTTTGAGCATAGAAGAATAATCATCGCATATTAACGAATCTGTCAACCAAAAGCAATAGAAATATACATCACACTGCACTATCAACTATTTGAATTTGTTACCAACTCAACCGGAAGAAAACTCATGGGAGCAGCAACTCCCACTCGCAACACAAATGACGGCTTTTGTCACTTTATACTTTAATTTGGTTTTACATACAAAAAAAACAACCTAAAAGGGTTTACAATTAAACCGAAGATTGATTTATGTCTAGTACGATATGGGGTACGATTAGAGTAAAGGTGGACAGCATATCCAGCTGAAACGGAATATTTATTAGGTTGGTATTAGAGTGTTTAGCCCTAAATGGTTGTAAATCATTGGACGCCTTAAAATAAACGCGAAGGAGTATACAAGCCAAATTCAACAGACCTGCATATTTTCGTCGACGGAAATGTTCTGAGCATCGGGTGTTTTTCAAGACCAAATCAATGATCTGAGGAGATATTCAATCTCCTTCGGTATTCTATTTAAAAATATGTCATAAATATAAGGAAATTGTGCACATATATTCAACGTTTATAAGAAAACTATATATAAATTAAGCGCAGAAATTTTATCTCCCATATAAAAATGTCTACAAAGATAAAATTTAGCGAGGCAGTTTAGCAAAGCAGTATCCTGTTCGCACGCTAAATTCTTAACTTCATGTAGATGGGTCGATGAAAAGTCTCCACTCATTTAGCTCGCGAAATAAATGTCCGGTACATATTTAAAATCGAAGATAAATTTTGACATAAAAAACGGGGGAGGAAGTTTGTGTTGCGTTTACTATGGATATTTGTTTGAAGGAAACAGTAGAGAAACATTTGATCGAGAAAGAAAAGAAAACGCAAAGCCAAAAAAAAATCAGCAAAGTTTGTTTGCATTTTTTGCAAATAGGAATATTGGCTATCACAGAAATTATTTGAGCTGCTGCAGCAATGATTTTATCTTCTTCAATTTTTCGTATACCCATTGTTTTGGAACGATTCAAATACTGCGATATCTTTGAAGTTCGAAATTCGAAAATTGTAAAAATTACGTTTACTGATGAACAAATGGTTTTTGTCCCATCTATATGATGTTTAATAATAATTTAGCGAGCATTTATCTTTGTTGTGGAGAATCGAAGTGGAGACTAGGGACGCTAAAATTTAGCGCGAGCAGGATACTAAGCTTTATTAACAAAAATAATTTACAATATTTCTTGTACGATGCAACGTGTTCCTTCTTTTTTTTTAAGTCTTTCCACAGGAGAGAGAGAAAATGAAAACTGTCAAAAAGAATGATGGCCACCACTTACTTGAAGTTAGTTACGACTGCGCATTTGGTTAAGCCGTGTCCACACTCTTTCGTTTATTTATAGTCATTTTTATTTTATTTCAAAATCGACGCGTAAATATTTTTTTTAGTAGCCACATGTCATTTCAAACAAAGTTGTTACCTAAACTCACTAATTAAACTCGCATACTTGTAATCACCAAGTAAAAGTTTTAACTCAGTTTATGGTGGTGCTCACAAAGGAACGCTGTCTTGTAACATCTGCAATTTTCTGCACAAGTTCAGTGAACCAAGTTCTTTTGCAACAAGACAGGATGTCTGTGCACTACTTGCGGAATGTTTCTGTGCAACACGACTGATTAATTGAGCGCAATGAGGAATGCACCAGCACCAGTACAGTGCATACTTCATTTTTATTCGCACGAATTGTTTTGCAGTGTCTACATAAAACTACAACGTCTCCAACACTCTTCTCTGCGTGCATCTTTACTTGACAACATGTGGTTTTCATTTATTTTTTCCTTGAGGTTACTGTTGCGCAAGTCTATCATAGGAGATCACAAACTTCAGAGGTTTCCCATTGGATCCTTGACAGAAACAAAATTACTACGATACCTAAATCGGCTTCATATAGGTATGTCGGTAGATTATGTGCCTGGATTTTGCACAAAAATGTGTCACCCTTGAGTTCATGTTCAATTGAGTTACACGTTAATGGGTTGAAAGTCAAATTAATAACACTAATTTAGGACTCAAACCAAATTACGCAAGAAATTCAAAGCGCGACTCCCCATTCGCGTTGACAAAGGTCAACGGCCTATGGATGGGACCACTTTCGCATTTAATGACAAATCCATAAAAGATGAGCTGAATGACGTATTTGGAAAAACATCTTTTAATAGTCTTGGTCAAAAGTTCACACAGCGTGGTGTTCCAATTGCGTTGAAAATATAATGAAGTCATCTGTGAGTCTGTCAAAGTAGAATAGAAGTGGGTGATAGGTATTATTTTTTGTCATTACTTGATGCTTGGCAAAATGTTCCTAGGGCTTAAATGATTTATTCGATAAGCTTTTGTAACTAAAAACTAAACTCCAATTGCATAATAAATAAAAATGCATACTTTTAAGTAAAATCGTGTGAATATCGAAGCATTTTGCAGATTTTCAAATCAGCCTTACGCAAACCCAAAGTTTTTGCTTGGTTTTAAGGTCCGCGCAAGTAATTGACTTCGGGACTCTTTACTTACGTGTTTCGTTTAAATTAAGCTAAACCACTGGGTAGCATAGGTATGAGGTATTTTTTTGAGTTAATATCACATAACCGTTTTCGAAAAAAAAACACCAAGAACGCAAGAAGTTCAACGAAGTACTAGTAGTAACAAATGCCGCCGTTAGATATTAAGATTATTTTCAGAACACAGCGAGCTGTTACTAGTGCATTCGTTGGTATTCAATCGGAAGCTGTCAAAATAGGTCTAGGGATACATGGGGGCAAAACCAAGTTTATGCTGTCAACAAGAAGGGACAGGCAACATCGACGAATTGAACAGAACGTCAAAACTTGTAACAGCTATAACTTTGAGGTACTTAAGGACTTTTTCAACGTCGCCTCTGCTATTATATCTGAAAACGCATCCCTTCGGAAATTAAACGAAAGATCATACTTGGCAACCGCTGCTTGTTCGGGCTGACAAGGCAATTGAGGATAATAAAGACCATTGTTAAAAAAGGGCTTACTTTTGTACCGATTTCAGTATACTATTTGACTTTGCCGACTACGCAAGTACCACTTCTTAATTTTTAGAACTATTTTTAGTTCTTTCAAACGAATCGAACATATTTATATGAGGTTATTTCACTTACCGCCATAAATGACCCAAGTTTGGAATATTCAGTCATTAAAAACGAATATATACACTTAGTTTTCCAAAAGTAAGACCTTGCCTTGCCTCAACCAGCTTGGAGTGTACATAACTCGAAGGCAGTTAGCTAAGGACCGTAGAATCTGCAGGAACATGTTAGCGGAGAGCACCCATAACTGCAGCGGCACCAAAGAAGAAGAAGAGGAGTCGTGTTTTATTTATAGAAAAGGGACTTTTTCGCAAGATGACTGTTCCATCAACGCACAGGTTAAACCGCTAATGATAGAGCGAAGTTACCCGGTATTAAAAAACCGTCCTTTCGTTTTCATTATTTTGATTGGCTTTTTACTCTGTACAGTTCACTTTTTGCGACTCTTAATTCGGCGAAAACCTACGAAAATCGTGGTATTATTCTTGGTCCACTTTATTATGATGCAACACATAAAATTATAAAATAAGTTCACTTGGTTAACTCAACGCAGTGCACTCGATTAGAGTGTAGCGCCGTTTGTATTATGAATATACCTACATATAATATACACGCGCGAAGTTCAAACGAGGTCAATTCAACTAATTGGCAATTTGCCTCGTTCCATAGAAATACCATCAGCTAGGACGGCTCACAATTACTAGAGACCAAGCAAATTAAAGAAGCCCCCGATGCTTATGCAACTCCCATTAGCACTCAACAAATCGACAGATCGCTCTCGGACAAAAGAGCAAAAAGTGCATCAGCAACAACAGACAAGGACTCTTCAATTCATCACGTCAATTGGCAAACAAACACTAAAGTGACTAAAACGCGCGTGGGTCTTACACGACCTCACACCCATCGAAAAGAATGTTACCGCTCCCGCCCCAATCCATCTCCCATTCTACGTATACTCGTATAATCATCGTCGATGAGTCGCGGATGTAATTGAACCGCGCCGAGCCTCAGCTGCAACTGTGTTGGAGTTCTGGTTAGAAGCCGAGATTCGACAACTCGTCGTAATTCGACGCAAATACTCGTAACAATAAAACGCATACACGAGTAATTGTGTGTATCAAGAATAATATGGAGCCAGGCTGCTCCGCATGCTCGCAAAATTGTAGGCATTTATTGTTGTTATTATTTTAAAGTGGATATTGCATTATCAGCACACTCGTCGCTTGCGGCTCGGGCAAAAAGTGCATACAAAAGTTTGGTTTGCTGCAACTTGCGGAATTGAAATGGATGGCAGCGCACGATACTGATGATGATAAAACTGAATTTTAAATTCTGATTTTGATACTTGTATGCAAATTTATAGCTGTCTGCGTTCTCTTTGTGTGTGTATAGTGATTTAGCAAAAGTGCGTTTCTGTGACATGTTCTTCTTTTTTTTTTGGAGGCTGGCAACTTGATGAAACATAAATGCAAATGTGCAAATCCACATCACAGGCGATACACAGCGAAATTGTATCCGATAATTGTCGGAGTTTTTCGTTTGCCTATCTGTCTGATGCTCTTGTAGATGTATGAAACTGAATGTGGTTTAAATACGATGAAGGAGGTCCTAGCGAAGCCTTGACATAAATATTTAATATACATTTACAATTTTTAACCCGCAAAGCAAAGTGCTTATGCTTTAGAAATTCAATTTATATTTTACTTGAAGTGAGATGTCGTTCCGTTGGGAACGGCTTGCCGCTAAAAAATTTCAAAAAAGGTAATAAGAACTAAAAAAAAAACATGCAGCAAAATTTCTAACAAAAGCAAACAAATGTTTTTTTTTACAAAAAAACCTTCTTTAATTTTTTTGCATTTTTTTCGATCAATAAAAAAAATATTCTTACTTAAACTGAAAAAGCCGTAAATAAGTTTTTGACTTATACACGGTGGGCCAAAAGAAGTCATCCGATGTTGTTTGGCTCTCATTTTTTTTTTTTTTATGAAAAACTTGGATTCTGTTTTTTGATTATGTTTATTTGAACCATTAGAATTTTATTGGTCAAGTCGAGAAGATGATGTCGGCCAAATGGGCGCCGTCACAATTGATTGCCATACGGGCTCGTTTATCACAAGGTGGGGCCAAAAGAAGTCATCCGATGTTGTTTGGCTCTCATTTTTGTGATTCAATCAGAAGCAGATTTCTTGTGTCATTGGATTTCAGAACGATCGAAGCCAATGGAAAATGAAACAAGTACTATTTATAGCTAAGCATAAATGCAAAGCCACTGCGGTAACTTACCACAGGAATAGTGCATAATGCGCTGTTTATTAAAATCCATTGTACTTTGAACGCATGATAAACAGAACACATTCTATTTTAGTACTCGTATTCTGTTTAAAATGCTTCGGACTTGCTGTTGCTTATGATTCATGAAACCACCGTGATAAACCTTTCCTTCATTATAATGCCAAGTGACTTTTGCATCGGTTAATGTGTATGCGAGCGAATTGATTTTCTATACAAATGGAAGGCGACATTGTACCTTTGCAAAATTACGTCAAAAGTTTGGCAGGTGTTCTTGAGAGATACGACATTACACACAAAACGTTTTTGCAATTGGCAGTCTGCTTAATGTCAGGATCTGAAATTTTTAAGGAACAAATGGTGTAAGCGCACACTTGTTAATTAATGGATCAGGTTGATAAAGTAAATATTCGTCAAAACATACCGACTCAAAAAAGAAAGGCAGATCTTATCTTGTTGTTTTTATGTTGGCCTTGTTCTGCATTTGTTTATTGTATTTTCCTTACCTACCACATTTTAATGTTAAGTTGAAATAACCATACCTAAAAAAAAACAAATTTAAATCATTATTAATATTGCAAAAATTCAAAATAAATAAAAATAAATATTTTAGCAATGTGAGAACGTCGTAGTTGATGACAGCGAAAGGAGAATGAAACTTGTGTCATTCGAAAGATACTGTTCGGAAATTGTGGTACGTTTTTCAGTACATATTACATAGTTATAAAAGGTAGTCTCAATTTTCCACCACCAGCGGTTTAAGTTTTTATTAATAAATGGCTTTCATTGGCGGTTAACTTAACTCGCCGAATTCGGCTTTATAGAGCGGATAACTTTTTGACACGACACAGAGAGAACCTTTACAAAATCTTGATTCCTTTTCGGTGTCACATAAAATTTTCAAACACCAAAAGAACTATTTTTGGTTATTTTTTGGTTCCGAATAAATAAATTTGGGTGCACATTTCGAATAATTGAATATAAAATATAGCTTGGGAATAGAAATCATCTGAAGATGTTTCGATTGCTAAAAATGACATTAATGTTTGATTGACGCATAAAATCTAAGAACTGGGAATACTACATAACTCCCTAAGCACGAAAGCCGCATGAAAGACGACATATGAGAGATGTGCTAGAATGTTAAGTACAATTGCGTGAAGTACTGTCGTGCGTTAGGTGGAGATGGAATATGTTTATTTAACAAACGGGATGAGTTCACTATCCGTCTGACAACTAACACACGTGTTAAAGGTCGGATAACCTTTCTTTATTTATACGAGAGTTACTATTTAACCCAAGAAAGCACGAAAAACTCATGAAACACGAAATATGAGAGATGTACTAGAATGTTTAGTACAATTTCGTATAGAGCTATCGTGCGTAAGGTGACAAAAAGCTAAGATAGATATGGAATATTTTTTTTATTAATAAGAAAAGTTAACAAATGGATAAGTTCACTATTCGTCTGACAGCTAGAACACGTGTTAAAGTTCGGATAACTATTTACTATTTAACCAAGAAAGCACGAAAAACTCAAAATATCAATCACGTAGAACACCGAAGCTAAAATAAGACAGACAACGAAAGGGTCAAACTTAAATAGGCAAGTGACTTATGCTAGAATACCAAAATGAACACCAATTAATCACAATTGTGTACAAAAATACTGCCAAAAAAAACACACACACACCAAAAAAAGAAGAATTTATCTTCCACAAGTCGCTTTGCCGAAAGAGGCATTCTCTCGTCAATATGTCTCTCGTTGCATTATCGCTGGTCGGCTGGTCTAGCCGCACCCAGCTGTTTGTCTGCTGACCCAGTTCCTGCCCCAGAAGAAGCGAATCCAGATTCCTTTTGCTTTTTGCTCTAATAATTGCACAAATGTGGCATAAATCCAGAAATGATTAGACACTCTACAGGAAGAGCTCACCTCTTTGCTTTCGAAAAGAGGGAAACAACATTCTATTTAGCACCATCTACCTACCACATGCTGTTAATTAATGTATTTTTTTTTAGAATGATTATAATGACGTGAACAATTTAACGATGATATAATGTCTTTTGTAGCACAAGTTTAAAACGCGCGTACATAAATTGCACGAATCTCTTGGGGAAAAACAGAAATAACATTTGACGTTGCGAAACTTTTGAGTGGGAAAAATATTACACTAAAATAAAATGAAAAAAATACAAAAAATGAATAAAAAATTTAGAGGGCATGGTCGTCAAAGTTGTTTTTTATGGAGGCTTTCATGTTGTCTTAACCTAAATTCGCAGATAGGTCATTGACTCTAAAAAAAAGTTAAATAGTTGCGTGTTGCCTGTGCTATTAATATATCGTAACGATAAACACATGTATTGGCTTCGACCTGTAGCCAATAAACAAAGAAAACAATGCCCTGACTGTTTACAAATCAGAAACGAAATAAATATGATTTAGCCACTTGCGCAGTTATAAAAATATACAGTCGATGACGGATGTAAGAAACACTCATATAAGAACAAATCGCGTATAAGAAACGACGCAGACATTGTTTCCTATATGTGTTCGCATATAAGAACAACTCGGATAAACGTTTTTTTACGAGAAATACCATGCTTTCGAAGTCAAAAGTCGAAGCTACTACATTTCAAGCAAATGTTTAGTTTCACTCGTCCTTACTAATAATCACTTTAAACCTTCATACTGAATATTTTCTAGGTCGCAATGGGTGATTTTATACGGAAAATGTTGACATTGAGTTCGTAAAATGTAGCCTCGACTCTAAAAATGATTACTAGTATCGCGCAAAGATGTGCGAGGTCGTAATAGGTCAAAGAAAATTTATTTGTAACACACAGCCTTCGTCTTCGTTTTGATGATCGACACTTATTTCCGCACCACAATTATCCAAATTACCCCTTTTCAGTTAAACTGTCCTTTATA
The DNA here is from genome assembly GCA_948293265.1 of Cheilosia impressa. NCBI lineage: Eukaryota > Metazoa > Arthropoda > Insecta > Diptera > Syrphidae > Cheilosia > Cheilosia impressa. The sequence continues at coordinate 58,777,592 of OX411881.1, forward strand.
AAATGTTCCCACTCAGATAAAACGTTTATTTCGGCTTATGCCTTCCTACACATTATTTAAAAAGCAAGGACGAAATTCAATTAGGTTATCTTTGTTTATGAAACAGAATAGAAAATCCTGCCATCAGTTTAGTGACCCGTCCGTTTTTAGTATTCATCGTATTATAGTCCCTTTTAAACAATTTTGGTTTCTCGCACAAGTGTCAAAAAAATACGTATGCAAAGCTGGGAGGACTACTTTTTCCACTTCACCCGTTTTCTATTACAGCCCCAAAAATAGACATATACCCGAGTAGTTGGTATCGCACGCCCATAGAAAACGGATACATAACCATTTTCAAGTTCTTTGCACTGTAGGCATAGTTGTTGAGATGTGTACATGTATATTTATATTCTAGGCGCAAAGGAGGTGGAAGCGTAGACAAAGCATCTTTTCTGGCATATCTTTGAAAAGTCCTGCATTTTGATTGTGTTCTTGTTGTTGGCCATTTTTTGCTGTCGTGAAAAGATATTGGAGTCGTCTCGGTTATTCACCGAGATTCGTGTCTACACAACTACTAAATAACTCTAGACAAAAAAAGAGTAAAGAATTTGGATCTTTTTTAAATATCTTGCTGGATTAGAGTTGATCCAAAAAAAAATACAACATTTATATGTACGTTATTTTGTCGTACAATAAACCTTTTATAGGAGAATTCTTTACAAACTTGGTAAGGACACCCTGCATGGACACTACAAACTTAGTCAAATGTGTCTGTAATAGGATTCAATATTTTCTCTATATGGAAATGAATAATTATAACATTTGTAGATGGAACAATTTTGCTTATGCTGGGAAAAGAACTAAAAATTTGTTCAAAAAGCAATAGTATTATTAGATCCCTTGCAAAGCGTTCCATATGGAAAACAAAGCTTTTTTCTGAAAAGGTATACATGATTTAAACTTATTTATTTTAGATATCTTAAAGGAATTTTTGTAGAACTATAAGTCAAACAGAATCATTGAGCTGCAATCTGGAGACATATGCTGATCCCTTAGCTATGCTGAAAAGGTAAGTCGTAACCAATTTTCAGTTAAAAACTACTAAGTAAAAATGTTAATACGATATAGCTTCTACAGAGTAAGTGGAATAAAAATAACAGAGGCAACTCGGTTAAAAATTACCGACTTTTCAATGTTACCAAATTTTCTGGGTCGCAAAAACCAAAATACAACTCTTGGTTGATATCTAACAACTGATTTAGTTCTTTTTGTTTAAACAGTACGCATTTTACCTTTTATCTCGGTAGATTTTAACAGAGACTAAGTTAATTTAAAGCCCTTTTTTTAAACGAGCAAAAATCGAACTCAGTTAGAAACAATTTTCGAACCCGATCGCATTTGGAACAGAAAATAATTGCATAAGGCAGTTCTTTTTTTCCTGATGAAAGAATAGTTAAATTTAAATACCCCTAATGATGGGCTTAACAACTTACGTCTTTTGGGGAAAGAAAGACGTTTTCAGCCAGTCATCATCTTTGGGAAAGTGGTTTGGACATCTGTAAGCTACTAGGAAACTCTTAAACTTGAGTTGAGAACACAAAATTTGGCACAACTTCTTAGGTAGTAGTGGAATGAACTTGAATTTTCCAACAGGACAACTAGTAAACGCACTTTTACATAAGTGAGCGGTCGCACTACGTTCCGAAGTCTTCGTACTCAACGGACCTACACCTTATAGAAAATGTTAAGTAAGACTTCGTTCGCAAAGTGTACGACTTATCAATTTTAATGCAGAGGATCTCTCATTGGAGTTTGCAGCCTTCAAATTAGGCTGGAGAAACTTTTTTCCTAAATTTCTCAAAGACACAAAGAGACAGAGTAATAAAATCAGTAGTCCGTTCTTAGCAATTTCAATATACAATTCCAGTTGTGACCGCAGCTCTCTCTCTCCCCGAATGCATTTTTTTATTGTCACCTCTCAAAGAGCGGTTTTATTAGATTTATGGTGCGGTCCGGATAGGAATGGATTTCGAGACGTCAATCCTAATAATATTATTGTAGTCTAACATACGCACCCCTAAGCCACTGCGCCTACTTCATTTGCATCTACTTGATAAAATACGGCTGAGGAGAGAAGTATTTTTGGCTAAGGGAGGAGAGAGGATATATTTGCAGGAATATCACGTCTGTTATCTTCCACAATCAGTTGTCAATGTTTGTCTAAAGCATTTCAGTCGGCTAATTTAAAAGTCAAGTAACCTTGGAAAATAAATAAATTCGCACAATTTGTATCGACTGAGTGATATATGTGTGTCAAAACACACCCATTGTTCGACCTCTAAGAATATTGATAAGAGAAAACCGATGACAAATACAACAATAAGATAAGGGCTTCCATTCAAGTCAGTACGGTATGTCTATCTTATTTAAATTCAAGTTAACACTCATGTATCAAGCTTAGAAATTGTTTTCTTGCTTGTTATTTAGCATGAACGTGCTTGAAGTGCTCTGCGATTTTACTTATTGACCAATGCAAGCAAATATCTAAACAGCTGCTGTGTGAAAGTTATCCCAAGACCGAAGAAGGGGAGGGTACGATAACTTGAGTGCCAAAAAGTTATAGCCCCCTGCTTTGGGTCACTGTTGGATTTAGGGTGGATACGAGGTTCAGTACATGCAAATTTTGTTTAAATAAAAAAATAAAAAAAAATAGACACTTAATAATTTTTTATTAATATTTTTTTTTTTTGAATTTCGAGTATTTTTTAAAATATTGAAGATGAGTTCTGTGCGAAGAAAACTTTTACACACAAGAGTTTGCCCAGTGGCAAACATTTTTTCATTATAGTGACCTGGCTTAAAAACACCTTACTAATAATCACTTTTAACCTTTACACGCGACCGTCACGAAAAATATTTCCATCAGCATAAATATCGATCGAACTGATCGAGGGAGAAAATTATAAAAATGGGGAGTGATCGTAAATGATCAGTGATCACATTTCCACTCACAGAAACGAAAGCGCGCGTTAGTTCAAATACAGCTTTCCTACCAACATAACATGAAAAACACATGCGCACTATATGAGTATAAAGTCCCAGCTCTTCCTTTTGTTTGTCCAGAATATATTTCGCTATGCGCTCCTACTGATAAGAGTTGCTTACAAAATTGAAGGCACACGTATTAACCGATAAACATTTATTATGCCAACCCTCCTCAATGCAATGCAATTCTTATCGAAATCCACCGACGCGCAATAATATTAAATGCTGATAAAAATATGAATATTGTTATTACAACCGTTATCGCCTCATACCGGCATTCATCGCTACACAACAGAGAAGCCTCCCCGAGAAGGAAAAGCGTCTGCACGCCACATATAGTGTATTAATAGGAATAGAAGAAATTGAGGTCACATATACTGTCAGCGATCCACTCCAGCCCATTGATTCATCCGTCCGAATTTAGTTTTGGGCACGACAGCACCGAAGACGAGGCAGGAATGTAAATTAGATTCATCAAAATGATTGCGTATACGTTTCCGTGCAAGCGGACCCACTCTTTAGTGTGATTACTCGATGACTCGTCTGTGTCAAGTGTTGTATATAGTTAATCGCATAATGAGCATTTCTTTTTTACTTTGTCATTCTGCGGTGATAATAAAACTGATATGTCAAATAAACTACTGAATGTGGCGTGAATGGTTCGTCAACAACTATCAGCGGTGCGGGCAAAAGTCTACGGATGGCTTGTTGAAAGAATCTCCATATGCATTGTTTGTTTTGTGCGATTGAGTTACTTTTTTAATGGGGGTGGGGGGATGTGTCGCCCTATCGCAGTTGACCGATTTTTATTAACCTTAATAAAGGCACATAACACGCACACACAGCGGCCACCGTGCAGCAGAACTTTCTGCCGCATGTTGGCTAGGATGATTAAAAACGATTTGAAAATTGGAAGCACATGTACATTGTACATGCATAAGCATAAATATATCTGAAGAGCCAATGTCATGTGGGAAAAGTGATACATGTCAGTAATTATATATAACACGGCTTGTGAAACTCGTTCAAAAAGTGCGCCTTGAGTTGGAGAGATGCTTAATAGCCAACTGAATACATAACATAATAGCGAGATATTAACACCATCTTCTTAACAAGTGTATAATATTGTAATCGACGCGAGTGGCTAAGTCACGTTTTGTTGTGGTAAACTTTTTGTTTTTCCGTTGATACGAGTATCATGTCACTAAATTGGAAAAACATGCAACACATATTGTTGAGATAATAGAGGCCGTGAAATCGTACCCCTTTAAGACCCCATGAAGTGGTACAGAAGTCCGATAGCAAAACTTCGGTTTTTATAAAAAAAAATCCAAATGCGTCGATATTTTAGAAAATAAGAATGTTAGAGAAACAGGAATAGTACGTTAAATCATTTGGACTCTAGAATCTTCAGTAAGGAGTTGAAATAATTGTGTTCTTAACCAAGTCTGGCGTACTTGCAGTGTCTGATGCCAATCAATCATTTTAATGAGCCGTTCTAAGGTTAGACTTAAAAAATATTCTGAAAGTCATGTATATTTAGGGCAGTTAGGGGCATGCCCACAAAAATTATAATAAACGGTGTCCCTAAATGCACGCAAGATTGAAAATGGTAAAGAGAAATTTTTAGCAATTGTATATTTTTTTTATTTAAACATAAACAGCCTTATTCATAATTTTACTTTAATATTGCTGAAAACCTTATTTATAAACTTTCCTTAAAAATAATTCAAACTTGAACAAATGTCAAAAAATTAAATGCCCCAATTTGGCGATGATTTTTGTTTTCCCTGTTTCAAATCTTTTCGGGGAGAAGAAGGGGCTTTTTGTACTTCCGGTAAACTGTGTTTCAGCGCCGTTCACTTTCAGGTAATAAAGTCAAGACGTACGTGTGTATAAAAATAACCACTGTATACCACTTCGTCACATATGCTCGCATATACATAGCTGCAGGATGATTCCGAACAAGTCATACAGAATTGTGAGCATTTGTTTACTTAGCTGAAGCTTGTTTCTTAGAAGACGCAAGCAGCAGCAAATATAAACATTTGCTGAGAATTTGTTTGCGTTACCCCGAGCAGCTGTCTGAGCGCAACGAACATCTGATTTGATTAAAACGTACCTGGAAGGTGGGCCAAAAGTAAAACGTCCTCAGGCCACTCTTCTAAACCTGATATACACAAGTGATTGGGGAACTCAATCTCGGGATCGCGGAAAAGGTTTTTTCCTAAACTACCCCATGTTTGTGAGTCATTATAATCCCGGAATTGACGAAATTGAAAGTACGTTTAATTTGATACTCTCTGAAGCGATAACTTCCAGCCTCGTGGATTTGGAATAAAATTGTAGGTCCCTTACATTTAAGACGTGCCAACAAGTTAAATTAAAACCAGTGCAAACGAATGACTGTGAGAAGCTAGGAAGGCTGTCCTACATAGCCTGTTTTGGTACTATTTCTAGTAAGCTCTCGGGTCTTTAGACAGAAAAACTATTTTAAGTTCATTTAATAATATAAAGCGAATTGGTAGATCCCACGTTCTGAAGTTCTATACGCCTTACAAAAAATGACAAATTTTATTCCAGATAAGAATGACATTCAAGTTACCTTTTCATGTTTTCACAGTAACTAAAAGCAATCTTGCTCCCAACTTTGGAAATGATCACTCGTTTCTAGTCCTTCGTCCCAAGTGTCTCTCTTTCCAAACGTCGGTGATATTCCTTTCAATTATCCTAAACATAGTGATTTAATATTAAGCCTACGGAAATTTTGTATTTCTTTCTTCCTTTTCTTTTTCTTCCCTCAATTGCCCCAATCTGTGTAACTTTGTCTTAGGCCAAATTTAATTTTGCCTTAAAACTTGGGTAAACTTTAGTATTTTAAAAGCCGCATTCGCCTCCAAATTGTGTGTAAAATGTTCATTAGGTTTTGTTGTACGCTGAAAAGTTTTTAATTAAAAATAAAAAAATAAACAATGTCATTTTATTTTAATATATATGATTATGGTTGTGTAACTTTAAATATTAATATTGTGGCCTTATGCCTTTGAAAGATTTAAATAAATAAAGAAAGTTTTAGCACAACGAACTGGGCTTAAAAATATTGCCAAAAAATACCTTAGCCTTAGGGAATATTGCCTTACGCAGTATAGCATAAGTTGCACTAAATCTAATAATTTTCCACATATAAAGTGACGCGTGAGCAATTGAACGCAATTCGCCTTCGAAGTAAGTGCGCTCAAAACGGCACTAGAGCGTATGTAAATTTTACATTTTTTTCGTTTAGGTTTTAGAACATTACAACTTACTATTTTGTTATCACATTAAAACAATAAAAACTACGCAATTCCTGCCAGACCAATTAGGGACAATAGCCCCCAGGCCTATGTTCGAAGTACAATCACCGAAGGGCAAATTATATATTTTCAAAACCGCAAAGTTCCTAATCTATCCAATTTTCCGCCACCAAGACTCTACGCGATGGCGAACGCAATCAAGTTCGCTTATTTTCCATCCATATGTATTGTTGTCTGAAATGTTTAACGAACCGTATGCATTTACGCTCCTCCTTCTATACAGCACACAACAACACGTTATAACTCAAATTAAACATGTGCCCGATGATTATCATGTCGATGTAGTTATTTCTAATGAAAACACTCTTAAGATTCCGTTTTTCTTTTTTCCAGCCCATGTAGCGTACGTTATCAATCATCCATGTGGTTTTCTCTCTATATAACTGTACTTTCAGCCCATTTTTTCGTGCGGAAAATCAGAAGTTTATCCATAGATTTTCGGCTGGAATCGATGAAATTTTGTTTTTATTTGCATGTTACCTGTCCGAGCAGTAAATTGTTTGCTTTAACGATCACGTGAAACTGTTGGTGCGGTACATTGAAAAATATACCATTTGTTTATTTAGACGCAAAATTTAGATGTTTTTCGTTTCGGATTTTAAGAAATGTAAAAAATATTTATTTGAGCTTACCGAAAATAGAGAGTGTTGTTATTTGTTGTGAAATTACTGATCTGACCCGGCTTAAAATGTTGGCTGCGATACAACTGCTGTTTGATTAAAAATAAAAATCGCAAGCACTAGATTTGCTTAGAATTGTAACCTCCCTTATCGGTAGTAATAATATTTTAACAAAGACAAATAACTTATTTAAAATCAACCAACTTTCGGTTAGAAACTACCAAGAAATGCTGCTAAATATAGCTCCTGCCGAGTCAGTGGATTAAAAATAGCCATGTTAAGGAAACTCGGTTAAAATTAACTGATTTAAGTATCAACTTTCACTACAGTTTGCGGTTGTCATTAAACCAAAATTAAACTGTTTAGTTGACACTAATCTATAAAATTGGTTGAAAACAACTGAAAAATTGTGTTTTAACAGTATGCATTTAACCTTTTCATTTCGGCAGTTTTTAACAACGAATACACGTTTTTTCAACAGATCGCGAATGTCTCTCGTATAGAGAGTAAGAGAAAGACATTACATGATGATTACGATGATAGAGGCACTCAAAAAGTGGACCGCGAAATTCTGTCCGTCTGCCAGTATGCCCCCGAGGCCTACAGCCTAAACGGCTGGCCGGATTTGGTTCAAACTTCGGATTTGGAGGTTGGGGACTTACAGTTCGGAGCCACTTGTTTTTTGATTAGTAACCAGTTTGATTTGTTCGAGAACGGCTCCAACGATTTCAACGAAAATTGATATGTGAGGTTAACATGACTGCATAATCAGTTTTTTTGGTAGAAAAAAATACACAAAATAACAGCTAGTTGTATTGTGTATGTTGGTCCTGAAAAAGTAAATGCTGCCAAGATTGTTTTCCATGTAAAGCCAGGAGACTTCTCGTGATTTGTTCAACTTATCGTTGAATATATGTATATTACCTTAGCAAAAAACAAAAAAAAAAACAGCCACTACTTCCCATCTTGAGTTCAAGGTACTTAAGTCAGCTTAATAATATTTATCTCCACATGTATGTAGGTACTAATAGCCTAATCACATTTTTCGCAATCATATGCGATATTTAAGTCTATAATCCAAAGATAAGCGGTCATGTATAGATGACTACAAAAACCAACTCCAAAATAACCATACCTAAAGCAATTGTTATGAAACATTTAGTGCAAGTTCAGCAAAGCTCACAGAAATCAGCTTGGTCACTCCATCTGGTGCTGTCAATTCAGTTTCGTAATGCGCATGCATACGGACAGTATCTATTCTTAGAATTGTGAATTCTGACGGCGATAGTAACAGCGTTTGCTTGCGATATAAATTCACATCGAATGCAATGACGAATGCTGACTAGAGAGAGACGGAGGAAGTTTGTTATTGTTTACGAATAACCAATCAGATGCATTGTGGTTTGGTAAATAAAGTAATGAATTCAAATATTTGTTTAAAATCGGTTTTTATTTTACCAACTGTTCTCTGTCACTCTAATGCTGAAATTCAATCGAATCGAGAATTCCCCGAATTCAAATGTCTACATTCCCAGTATTCCAGTTTCCAGGGAAATTGGTTCATGGTCAAATGAATAATGCTGGAGTACAGGGGGAATTTAGTTTTATCCGTCACAAATATATACGTTTTTGTTTTTGTTTGTTGCTTTTATTAAACAGTGTGTATGTTCAAAAACTTACTCGGAAACTATGGGAAGTGTTGCTTTTAGCATATTTTAAAGCAAATACACATGGAATGTATGAAACCACGTGCAACCGAGTAAGTAGGAGAAGCTCTTCTGACCAGTGATGCCAGATAATGGGAAATTGCCTATTTTGTGGGCATTTTGTATTTAAGGGCGAAGAAAGAGCATATTTATATATAAAAAAAAGGCATTTGAAATACTGAATCTGCAGAAAACGCGTTCCTATTCAATATCGTGGAATATCGTGTGGGTTTTTCTAACAACGGCATGAACAAAAAGAATTTTTTTTGATAATCGTCGTGGGTAAGTCAGTCCGAAAAGTCTGGCATCACTGCTCCTGCCTTTACTGATGAACAAAATGGCAATTAAGTAGGAAACCGCTTGAGCGAGAGGAGCCAAAGAGAGTGAGATATCCGAAGCCACTGAGTTGAGAGGCTTTTTCTGAATAGTTCTACTTTTGAAAATTGCCGGAATGATCTAGGAAACGCGAGTTTGACAATAGCAATGAAAACAACGAATTGTTTATTAATTTCTGTAGCAGGCACAAGGCCTGCAACAACTGGGTGTCAACTGGCAGGTAATCAACTTCCGACCAAATCGATCGTTTTCCGATCAGCAGTTCTTTTAAAAGCTGCATCTTGGACGTCTCATTGAGAAGAGGTGCTGATATCAGATAGTGGGCTAGGGATTCCCTTTCCTGTGACTCGGTGCGCAACAAAATTTCACAAGAAGTTACAGCTAAAACTATCAGCAACTCAAGACCGCAGCGCTGTAACGAGTGTCTTTACATCTGAAGCGAAAAGTACTGACGGTGAGACATGTAGAGCAATATTCCAACACAGTCGACGACTTGATATCCCTTCCCTTTGCATTTCACTGCACTTCGTGCTGTTCAACTATAGATAGATGTCGATTTAATTAAACCTAAAAACTGTTTCGCGAGCGCACCAAAAAGCTAGTCCAAAAAGTTTTTAACGTTCAAAAACGTACCCTGAATTAATGAGATTTTTACATGTCAAAACTTCGGCGCCGCATTATAAGCAGACAGAGCATCTGTAAAGAGAAAGCTTTCCGTAAGCAGCATAAAATTGAACGTCCCATTCGCCTCAAAGGGGACATAAATTCTGCTAGATGTTCAGTAGTAAATGGCCTCGAAAATATATTAAAATCGGCAGGTAGCGCTGTTCGACCTTAGTTCTAGTATTAGTACTGAAATCAACCTCCCAATCAGTTCTTTAGCGTAGGAATGATATGCCGTCCTGCGCTTCCTTTTAAACTCCAACAGGTTATCCAAATACCTCAACAACCTTTTCAGTCAAACCTATTCCCTTGATCTGCGATGATCGTAGTGGCCACACAATCGGGGAATCCAATACGAACATTGGACCGTGAAAGTGCAGTTTAAAATCGAAATAGGTCCTTTCCAATTTTTTTTTAAATGTATATTTTTCATGATTTAAATCAATGATTTCCGAATGCAATATCTATATTGCAATAAGTTTAAAAACAAAGTCCAAATATAGTATAAATGTTGTATTTTTTTAGGTTGCTCAAATCATAAATCATTCTTTTACAAAAATATGGATGAACCCCTCCTAAATTAAACCCACGACTTTTATTAGGTATAAAAACTGTCTTCGAAAAAATGCTTTTCAAATGAACGCACGTTTCGATACTACATACCCGTGTCTTCCGATTCGCGTGTACCTTTCGACGCTGGGTGGTAACTTGTACATCATAAGGTTACAGTATTACTTGCAGGTAGTTTTACACGTAAAAACATTTCCTCAACTCTGCTTACATGATGTTCTCTGTGGCGTTGTTCCCTATTACTATATCACTATTTGAATTTTCAACCAATGAAGCACACGATGCGGTTAAGTTCAGAATATAAATAATTCTTAATTGCAATTTTCCATTAATCGTTTCTATTTGACATACATGGACTTTGGGGTATGCCGTATGCCGTATGCAAGGAAAAATATTAACGGATTTCTAAGTTTTATTTTATTACCTTCCGCTTATGGCTTAGTAGGAATGAGGAAAAGACGAGTTGCGTGCAATGAATAATTACATTGATGAAATATTTGACGGCAGCCAAGAGAACAATGGAGAACTAAACGCATTACGGTAGTCATTTATTTTGGGAAGTTTTGTTTTATTGACGAGAGACCCGGCAATTGGGTAGCTTTTGTAATCGGTTTATTTCGTGATTATTATTTTTACTTATTTATTCTTTTTGGTTTACTGTAAGGGATATGGACAGTGATTTTAATAAGTTGAAATGTATCATTGCTCCTGCTCTTGATTAAGTACTTAGTTCATCTTCGGTATACGTAATATCTGATTACCAAGGTCCTTTAGATTTATTTATCAAAATTTATATACAGTTGATGCAATAAGGCAAAAAAAATACAACTGAAAACAAAATTCGTTGACCCACAGAATGTGTATGAGTATTTGTAGATTTTACTGAATAAGCGGTCTACAAGGGACCCTAGAGTGAAACTGAACAGACGCTCATTTTTACCAAAGCTAAAACATTAGCTCTAACAAACATTAAACCTTCATTCTCCAGTGCAAAACTGACATTAAAATGCGTTTGCCAACCTTTATGGAGCAGTAAGATTTTTTCTACGTCTTTCTATATAGACGGACGAGTTTTGCCAAAGCCATAACAATTGTCCTTCAGTCGCATAGCTCGTTTTTATAGAAGCTTGGCCTTACCAATAAACATTTCTACTTTCGACTCTAAATTTTACTAGTTCACAGTTGAATTTTTCACAACTGTGAGCTTCCGTAAATTTAAAGTCGAGACCAAAATTAACTATTAGTAGGGCTCGCTGTCATTGGATTTAAAATCGATTGACAGATGGTGCGTATCGATTTGATTTTTCCAGGTCCTGAAGTGTGAACATATGATCGAAGGTGGAGAATCACATTATTTCACAGGCATCAAGCATCCAAAATCTAGACTTAACGTCCAACAGTTATTTAGTATATTAAGTAGAGTCAGACGCTGTTATAAAAGGGTCTGGGGTATTTTACGTCACGAATGTGGTCAAACCAAGGCGTAGCTTCTAGAAACTTGTGTGTCGTGATGATCTAATCACGGGGCTACTAAATTGTGTGTCACGTTGTTAATGTTGAGTAATCCACTGTAAAATATTAGGCAAAAAAAATAAGTTAATAAACACCAACTCACAAACTATCGAAAACTATTTTAAATTACTTCGCATAGCTTTTAAACAGGGATAACTAATCGATGGCAAAAGAGTTATGCTGATTTTTATAGTATTACCTTAAATTTATCGTTGCGATTAAGCTATGTTCGACGGAGCCGCCCATCTGTAAATGGTCATTCATGTTTTTTTTCTTTGTTTTAGGCGTGAATCATGAACTAAACCACACCAATGAGCAGACTTTCCGCAGTTTATGTGTCAACATCGAATTGTATGTTGATATAATGAAGTTCAGCTTATTTTTTACAACGGAAAAATCTGCAAAGTCCCTTTGTGTTTCATTTCAATAAAAGATTGAAGATGTTTCGCCAAGTCCTGGGTAGGTAATTGTGTGTGAAATTAAAAAAAAAACAGATTCCATTCTTAGTCCATTTGAAGCGAATTTTGCAGCCCCAAGACGCAAGACCCACCGTAGAATCTAAAAAAAATTGGCAATACAACATATATGGCATACAATGAAATCAAACATATAGCATGACCACAAAATTTGTAGTATTAATTATGCCTCTAGAATTTTTAGGGAAATTTGTGGTTAAAGTAGTGTAGCGGACCCGCATCATTCGAATTTGGTGGAAACTATAGAAAAACAAAACTTAAGCACTTGTAGACTTCTTTCCATAAATAGGAACAAAATTAGCTGCGTTGTGTAATCAATAACTTTCTGGAAGGTACCCACGCCTGCAGAATGGGAGTCCCTTAACAACGATCTCCGTAGAAGTTGTGCGACGTAGGGGGAGAAGAAACTATTGCTTACCTCCTTTACACCTGCCCATTTCATTAGGACAGTATTTCTTTAATTTTACATTTCTGTCACCAAAACATGCGGCAATAAAAGGCAACCTTGTTTGTTTGCAGATCAGATACATTAGTGAGATAAGTCCGAATAGCAGTGTCCAGATTAGAAAGTGAATATTTGTAAAGAATTCTTATAATTCAACTTTTATCAAAAGATCTAGCAATTGCAACTTACTTGATTCAACAGACTTTCACAGTCGAGCTTTCGTTTAAAAATTAATCACTCGTTAAATTCAACAACATTTTTTTTACAATTTTCACAAGTAAATAAATATTCAAAACCTCCCATTCAGTCAAGTGTTTGTTGTGCTCGAATCAAAAGAAATACACAACTAAATTTGGGTTCGATGACCAACATAATGATTGAGCCAATAATGAACAACCGAAACCATCGAGTGGAGACAGAATTCTACCGATATCGATTGTTCATTGCTGGGTACGCAAGTGACCCACTTTCCATCGAGTGTCAATAAATAAATATCCGCAAAAGAAATGGGCAAATTAAAAATTCACAAACAACTTGGTTACGAATTCAATTATTTTGTGTTAAGTTGATGTGTGGTTTATGAAATTTTCACTCTTGGGTTGATAGGTGCACGGAGGGTGTTTATTATTCAGCAACTGGTGCCACAATCACGCGTCCAAATGAGAAAACTTTATCATCAAAATGAGTGATTGCCCATTTTACGACAGACGCGGTGGGCCTTCAAAGTCGACTTTCCTGCGTTTGGTGGACAGATTTTAGAAAAGCGGTTCGGTAAAGAATCAGCCAACACCCGTACGCCAAAGGTATCGGTCGAGAAAATTGCTTCATATCAGTGAAAGTCAACAAGAGAAGCCGAGGCAGTCAATTTCAGCACAAGACGTCTGCCTTCCGCAGGCCTCAACTTGTCGAACTTGTACTAGATCCTACTGACCCAGGAGCTCAAAGTTAAGGGCCAAAGAGGAGGTTTCGTTAAATACCTCACGCAAACTTGTTTTATTCCATTTCAGCATGGACCCGTCTCTTTATTGAAAAACCCATTTTATAATTCAATCAATTTAAGGACTTTAGGTACTACTTAAGACGGATTGACGAAACTACTGTGTCTACAGCAATTGTTTTTGAAAATTGAAAATTATTTAAACTATTATGGCGGTAAACCTATTCGCAGCGGTTTATTTTTTTCTAATTATCGTTTGCAGCACGGTTTTCCTTGCAGAGCGACAGTAAATCCAAGGTATTTGAATGGAATTCCTTGGAAAAGGACTTTAGTTGCGTGGTGTATTGAACTTTATTTCACTTGCTAATAATAAACCAAGAGTTCTGCTGAATAAACATACTAGTCTACTAATTACCTCCATTGGGACGACACATTCTACCACTGTAAAGGACATTAGAGAATCATTCACAAGCGTTATAGGTTTATGTGCATAATATTATCATTATTGGCTAACTATCCATCTAACATACGTGCGCACTGTGAATCATTGATGCAACATACACACATGGGTCCATGATTGCATGAACAATCCAAATCCCGAACCATTGCAAGAGAAAGTGATGGATGATGTACTTGTGCATCTACACAGCAACAGCATTCACTTAACTACGAATGATGATTTCTAAAGTGCACACCCTCTCGACGGACGCGTCAAGTGCTATGTGCTTCTGCTTAAACGAAAATACACCAAAGAACACAACAACCCGGCCACATAGTGCATGTTGTCTATGTACTGGAGATTCAGTTCGCCAGTGGTAAACCACTTATAATCTTCTTATTGTTGTTCTCGCTCAATTGCCGGTCAAGTCAGCCGGCCTCACCAGTCAACTGTTTTCATTCACACTATCACCTTTGTCGTGACACCGCGAGCAGCGGTTTATTCAAAGACGCGCCATTTCACTTGCAATAGTGAACTGAATTGAGTGACTAATACACTTATCGGCTTAACGAGGAGGGCCCACTTTCTAGGACTGTGGATGCGAAGCACTTGAAATGGTATATATAAGTTTCCACCTCCGAAATGAATCATCACACCACCGTTTCTACACAGGTGGGGATTCCATAAATATTCATTGAGAAGGCGACATTTCGAAGATTAAATCCAAGTTGCCATGTGTGTTGAGTGCTATAAGCTATAACGCTGAATTCATCTGCCCGCTTTTCAAATAGATTGTAGTGCAGTCAATTATTTCGTTCTACCTTACAGCTTCATTATAGATTCACAAGTTGTAGGTAGGTACCTCAATCAGCTTTGCTAAATATATCTTTTCTTATAGCATGTGTCAGAGTCAGGGGATATCTCATCTTTTTGTCTAAAAATACTTGTCATCCGTGTAAAGAATTATTAAGATTGCGAAGTAGGTAGACGCTCGCATGTGTAAATAAATAAGATTGCCATAGACATACACATCCGTACTGTGTACAAATTGACAGTTCTTGTTGACAAATGATTTTCGCAGCCGGTTTTTGTGCATATATTTTGGATTTCATATGTCATCGTATTTTAAAAGTTGGCGCTTGGTGTACTAATTTACATGTGCTGAATATGACGGTAATAATTTGTATGTTTCTTAAAAGAGGGAAACTTGAGCTTCTGATAGATAGCTGACGCAACAGGTTTAAATAGATACCTCAGGACTAGTTCTGACAACCAGAAGTATTCCGAAGATTCTGCTTTAATTTGTATGCCTTAAAAAATGGTTAGGAACTGATTTATACACCCGCTTAATATCACTGAACCGACCAGGGGCTGATTGTGATCTTGCACATAGATAATGGCGGAGTTGAAATAACTACGGCCGATGCGGTAATCAAATAATCCAATAGGTACTTCCCAACTTTGACACTTGATAGCGGCCATATTGGGCACATTCAAGAATCTAGTTATCTTAAGTCGACTAGATTGGTCTGGATAAGATGTAACCTGAACGCAAAAACTCGATTGGTCGGGAACGTCACTTTTTCTACGTCAGTCACATATGCGAACTGTCAACTTAGTACCTACTCAGTCACGAATTTTTTGACTAGATTCGTCGGCTACCCCTACATAAACGTCAACGGAAACAGCTGCTCATATGACTGATTTCAGCCAATCAAAACCGAGATACATCTAGTCAGACAGCTGTCAGATTTACTGAACTAAATACTTGAACGTCGCCATTGTTCAAGCTACATTTGTCAAATTGGCTGTCATTTATTCAGTCGGACACGAGGTCAACAACACATGCAAATGATAAAATTGTTTTAACAAAATTAGTCCAAAGAGCGTCCAATGCATCCCCAAAAAGTCACTGCTTGGTATGAATTTTAGGCTGGCGGCGTCATCGGTTCATATTTCTTTGAGAACGACGTTCGCCAGGCCATCACCGTCAACGGCGAGCGCTATAGGTGGATGATTACGAACTTTCTTTGGCCTAAATGAATGATATGGACACCAACGACATGGTGGTTTCAACAACTCACATTTGCAATCAACAAGAACAACACATGCACCTAGGTACTTCATCGACTAAGCAAATTCGCCCGTTGCAGTTTGGGTTTGATTACCTCATGAAACGACTACGTAATCCATGTAATGCAATATTTTCATTTTATTTGTTTAAAAAATAAGCAAAAAGTACAATTATGAAAAATAAATATTCACAAAAAAATAGTCACAAGTTTCGTTTGAACCTACTAAAAACGTAACCGACTTTATTTATTTGTTTAAATATACAATAATATTGGTACCTAAAGCATCTTCTGTTTTATTGCAAATTAGTTTTTGAAATGAAAGCCTAGGTAGGTAAATTTATTATGTACCTCGCCGGTTTAGTAATCGAATGGCCGATGACAACAAAAAAAGGTCTCCATCATCAGCGGAGAGATCTCCGCAAAATGGACACACCGTTTCTCCATTATGTACAGGCCCACCGTCACCAATACCAACAAGCAGCTCCAGCGGACAACAACAATATGCAATGAGGGATAGCAAACTGACATTTCGAATAGAGTGCGACAGCACGACTCGCGTCCCTTCATTACCAAGAGAACAAGAGACGGCAAAAGTATTTTTCGCAAAGCTGACATGACATCAAATCGAATAAAATTTTATCGACCCGTCTTCTGATTTCTGAATTCGAACACGAACAGGAGGACAGTTAATGAATTCATGAGATTTATTTGATGCTAATTCTTCAGGGATATCTTCCAAGTACAGTACAAACCTTCAGATAATTCCAAATCCAATTCAGCCAATTTTTCCCGGACATCATCGGGCAGGGCCGACACATCAAGAACCATGTCGTTGGAGGACATTTTGCTAACTGGTGTTCTGGGGCTTCTAGGTTCGCTTTCCTATTGATGTTGAAGATGTTGTGCCTATCAAGGGCACGACACCCCACGAAAAACAACAAAATTCCTCACAACAAAAAGATATAATTTTCAGACTTGGTTTTAGGGGGGGGGATGATTGACACCGAGACAAAAAAAAAAGGGAGGTGAATTTTACACAGAAGTGTACGATTGATTTTTTTTTCCACTGACACCGCACAAACACAAGGATTTCACTGAAAAATTTTGCACATTTCTATTAATTTTCCCGGTTGAAGGTATGGAATTTGTGCAATTTATTTGGACTGGGAAACAGGAAACGAAAAAGAAAAATATGTGTTTTCCCCTCCTCGACAAACACAAACTTTTCTGTGTGCCTAGCCTAGGCGGCACAGACAGACACTTGCACTTTTTTCTTTCCTCCTTGTTGGATCCACTTGATTTCTTGGATCGGTTTCCGATTATATTTCACACACTGGTTCCGAACATTTCCCAGTTCGTACTGCAATAGGTATCAAACTACGAGCAAAGAAAGGAATATTTTTTAATTGAATTTTATGGGTTAGTTCTTTGTAAATCAAGTTGACGCGGCGATGTTCTTCGGACACAGAAACAACGAATTTATCTCACGTTTTCAACTCAACTAAAATGCGATGACGGCGAAATGCCTTGCTCTGTTCGGTCTTCGGTGTCATTCGGCATTCACTTCCAGTAAGAAAATATGTAAAACTGAGCGAGATGGATAGATTGAGCGAATTCGAAATGTGAAGAGAGTGGAATGTTCGAAAATGCGATGTTGTCTT
The DNA here is from genome assembly GCA_948293265.1 of Cheilosia impressa. NCBI lineage: Eukaryota > Metazoa > Arthropoda > Insecta > Diptera > Syrphidae > Cheilosia > Cheilosia impressa. The sequence goes on from OX411881.1 coordinate 58,795,412, forward strand.
ATGGTGAATTTGGAATCGATGTTTTATTTTTACGGACCAGTTCTGCGACATCTTGCGGGTGGTAGAGTACTGATTTCGTTTTTAACGAACTTTTAATTTTTTAAAAGCAATCTCTTACCGATTTCGTAGCACATTTGCGAATCTTGATTTTTTTTCTCAGAACTGCTAAAAATTTAGAGCTCCAAGTGCGTTTGAGTTTGACAACCGAGGTTTTCGTAAAATTTTTCAAATGCAAAGAAAAGCATCGAGTGGATCTGTTGTCGTTAATAATTTATGTACAAATGTTTAGATCTCAAACTGGGCACAAATTTCGAATGTTTTAATATAAAATTAAACCACTGAATGGAAAGCGCTATACATATTCCAATCGCACGAATACACACAAAAACAAGAGAAAGTGACGTTTTTATTTTCGATTAGACACACGAAATCTGAAATCTGAGAACGAATCGGAAAAAAACCCAATCAAATATCACATAAGTAAATGTCGTAACTATTTGGCACTTAGGTTAAGGCTGCGTTAATGCGTTTTAACGCCGCGTATAACCATTCACGTATTTGCGGCAGATTCTTGACATTTTCCGAACTATTATAACAGGTACCCATTTGACTCCATTTTCCGCTGCGGTTAGAACGTCGAGTAGCTATAATCTTAACGGCGCATAAAACAATCTTACTGCTGCGTTAAAAACGCGATCTGTTTGACGGATACTTTCTTATTAGTAAGATGAAGGGCGGAATTGCGAACTGAAGCCAATTTATAGAGAAGTTGTGGATTTTGCAACTGAATGACATACAAAAATGTAAACTAAGTCCACAGGGTTATTTTGAAATACAAAAAGCTTGACATTGGCTATTTTGGTAGAACACAGAATTGAAAAATATTTGTAGACGATTACGGTTGACACTACCTTTAAAGTTGACCAAACCGAAACAAAAGAAAACCTCTCTTGAAGCCAATCCTATGAGTTGTCCTTTTTAAACAGCAAACGTTGTTCGAAAATGAAATTGTTGAGTTATATTATAACTGAGAGAATTCTAAGTTTCTTATCCATCCACGTTGGCTGCTCAAAAAGAAAACACAAAGGGTTGGCTATGAGGACTTAAAAATTCGTTCTTAAAAAGCTAGACTCTTTCCAATGGGAACCTCCTTACAATATTTTGCACAGTCTTTGTAAATTAACTTTCCTTACCATTTTCGCGTGCGATATGTTACTATTCGTTGCTTTAATTATTACAAGCGACAACTTTTTAACCAGACGCTCCCAATCCTTAAAGTTTCGTGCGACCTAGTCGTGCACTTTATTTGCCGTACAATCGGTTTGCATTTTGGACATGTAGGTATATGGAGAATTGTGGCTGCGAGTGGATCAAACGTGCGCTTTTTCCCAATGTAATGTCCCAATAAGGTTGCAGTTGAATTATGAAATAACTTTACCAACTACAACTCTGGCACTTATTATTATTATTTATTCGATCGCATTTATCAACATCTATCGCATCAACGTCACTGTGAATCCAAAGGTTGACAGACATTTAATATTTGTGTACCTGTACAAACAACCCTCGCCCGACTAAATAAATCGACCCACGCGATTCCTCGAAATAGATTTATGAATCAGACCCTACATTCACAAATACATGCACTCAAACAAGTCGATCAAATCTTCAGATTATAAACCAACCGTAGGTACCTACTTGTGTGAATTTTAAATAAGACCAGGCGCCAATTCGTTTGCCTTGCAATTTTTATGTGAGTCTTAAAACAGGTTCCTCTCATAAAACGACCAGTAACCCCACAAAAAGACTCAAATTCAAATCAAAACCGATTTCATTACTAACCAGTTAGGTTATTTATTCGATGCACACTAAAACTAAATATAATAAAATTAAACACAAAGGAATGCGTTTTCATATGTACAAAATTCGCGCCGCCTACACGTTCGCCGCTCACCAAACCGAACACTTCTCCGCAATATTCAAATGGGTGTCAGTGGGGCAGCCAAATGCCTTACTGACATCTTCCAGATTGAGCATTATCCTGAATATAACATTCTTTCCGTCGTCTACGTGGGCACATTCCCTCTGTGCTAGATTTAAGAAGAATGCCTGATCGCTGGTCAGATTGAATTCCTTGAAAATGTCGTCCAATTTGTGAGCGGAATCATACTCGTGATCCCAGTACCGCTTGAAGTCCAGGTAGGTCTGTTTCATTCCTGCAAACCTCTCCACGTAGTCAAAGTAGTCCAAGTCGTTGAACTCGAAGAGTTTGTATTCCTCCTGCTGCGCATCGAGACAGTCGCGCAGTTTGTCGTAGGAGTACTTGGGGCGATTTTCGCGGAAGAACAAATCCCAGAGGTAGAGCCCTTGAGACGCGAAGTGATAGAAGACTGGCTTCATTCGATTCACTGGATTCAAGATGTTCAACAGATACTCTTCGGCAAGATCGTCCTTGGAACTGCCTTTCGACAGGTATTCGTGGATCTTTTGTTTCGCCATGACTAGAAAGTTCTGAAAGAAGTTGTCCTTTTCAATATGCACATCCTTGTACAGCTCATCGATGCGATGCGGATCTAGAATTTGTCCCATGGTCTCAATTATTTTTCTTTTCTCCTTCAGGAGGTTGAGGACGCCCATATTATGACCTTCCACCTTGGACTTGACAGAACTATGCGACTTTTCAAACTCTTTGATGACGCTCAAGTGGAAGGCCTTGTCAGTGTCTTTGAAGTACAAACGATAGAATTCGGCAAATATCGGCATCCTAAAGTAGTCCACAACCACGTCACAACTGGTATCGATGACTTCGGCCATGAACTCGGCAGCAGTCACCAATCGTAAGATTTTCAGATCCGTCTCGTGGGCTAGGTTAATGATCTCTTGAAGATTCACAACATCCTCGAGCACGTATTCAATGGTGGCGTGGCTGAGCTTGGGCAAGTTCTTCAATTCACCGATATACTCATCCCAATCGAAGTTCTTTAGAGCGTGCACGTCGTTACCAACGATCGGTGCATCCTTGGAGCTGGTCAGAATGGACTGTCCCTTCTTAATGAAAGCATTGATCTTCTTTTCTGCATCGCCTCGTTCGGCAGCTGGCACTTCCAGTTGTTCCAGACTTCGCTTCACATTTCTCTCGTTGAAGACATTTGAAAGGAAAAGGTCCTGGTCAAGGGAGATAATCAGGCGGTACTTTTTCGAATCCAGTACATTGATGTTTGTTTTAATGATCGTATCGATACCAGAAACCTTCAGTATGCCCAGCGTCTTTGCGAGTTTGAAGTCTGCCGGATTTTTGAACACATCCACTTTCTTCAGGATGTCCTTAGGTGTCTGGTGCTTCTGGCATGATTCGAGGAAATCCTTTGCCTTTTGCGTCGCTTGCAACTTAATATCCGTCAACTTGTTAAGATCATCAGCGATCTCGGATAGGTACACTCTGTCGTTGGGATACTGCTCCCCACCGGACACGTTATGAAAGTGGCCGCACGCATACTTGGGGAAATTCCCGCAAGGATTCTGCGCACTATCGACAATGGCCCGAATCTCGCCCAGGTGCTTGCGTAGATCCTCCTGAACTGGGTCTGCCGACTTGGCCGCTGCTGCTGCTACACCAATCACTACTGCAAGGCAAATTATTCTCAGCAACGTCATTGTTACTTAACGAAGTCTAGTTTAAATACTGCTGAGATGAGCGGAACTTCATCGCAGTATTTATATAAGTTAGCGGTAGGTGTGAGGTGGTGTGGTTTCAATATGAAGCAGTCAGCAGTGCAGCTGAGGCGTTAGAGGGTTCCTTTCAACCTGGCTGACGGGTCTGCCGTCCACGTTTGTTTACCTTATATACATATATTGTCGACCAGGCGCCTTGAACTTGACGCATCACTAAATCAGAGTTCACGGGTGAATGGATAATAAATCGGACGAAGGTGTTAAACATATATTGTGCTTTGTATATAATTTTTGGTTTAATTGCAGTTTGGGTTAATGCCAGGGAACGATGGGGGATCTTGAAGAAGTTGAATAAAAATTGATTAAGTGAATTAAACAGTGGTTAAGACGGACGTGTATTTATTCAGAATCTATAATTGTTGTTAAATAAATTCAGATATTTTTGGTGGGAATCAAACTGGGTCATTAAAGCAATCGTCTCGTTTGTTTTTCAAGGGATGTAAGTATGGGACAAGGTTAGAGTGGGGTTTTTACGGCAGAGGGACGAGATGTGAGCTGCTGAAGACATTTATGTCACATTTGGAAATTAACTGAACGTTTTATAATGTGGTAACGATGTGTAGACCACAAAATAAGAATATTAGGAATTATTGATGTCGCTTAACCCATTTCGGGCTGTTGCTTGAGAGACAAGTTTAATGGCGTTTTCGATTGAAGAAAAGAAGTGCCCTTTCTATGAAAAGATCAAATCTAGAAGTGCTCTTTCTATGTTTTCTATGTTTCATTCAAAAAAAAAGTGCACTTCCAGGTCAATTCTTAACACGAAAGAAGCGTCCGGAATATTTTGAGAGAATTGCCCTGAACTCACCAACACACACTAGCAAAATGTCAGATTTAAATGTTTGTTTTGTAATTACAAACATATTTTTCGCTTGTGATCCGAAAATATGCAATTACGAGTGCAAAATGTAAACTGAAATTAAAATATATTGATTTGGCCTATTAAAACATTCATATTTACTCTAAAAAACAAAAAAAAGTAGTAACAACAGAAAATCTAATCACACATATATGGTGTCCACAGTTTACCACTGTTGCAAAAGTGCTCCAACGAATTTTATTGAAAAGAGCAATTCTGAACTTCGGGGCACTTCTCTCCGATCTTCAATGAAAAACGCCATAAGTTTTTTTTATTCGAGTACCTGCCTAAACAACACGCTGAACAGGGTGCCTTGACGTAATGGACACCTAACTTGTTATGCCATTGACGCAGCTATTTGCATTCTAGGAAAAATTACCGTTTTTCGAAAAAGTTGATCCGGATTGTATCAAGTGCTGTCAAACTTGGCAGCACTCTCGAGTGATGGCGCCACCGTGAGAATGACGTCTGTGAGGAGGAGAAAACCGCGCGACGTAAAAGAACAGAGGTTGGGAAGTCAATACGGATCTTGCCCTTTCCGATTCCGGTTATTTAACTACGTGATCTAGGTATAAATTAAAGCTCTAATAAAAAAAAGAAAACAAGGGAGCTTAAACATAAGGAAATTGAATTCGTAGGAAAGATAATCATTAACATTTAAATTTTAGGAAATTTAAGACGCTGGTAAAGATGTAAAGAACGTTAATAATAAATTAAGTAATGTGTTCACATGTCCCTTGTGTTGGCTGAACCAACACCATGTACAGGGTGTCGCAAAATTAATCATCCAATTTTGTTTTTGAATTACTTGTTCCAAATGGGAAAAAAATGATTTTGAGTGATGGAAATCTTTATTTGGACCTTAACAATTTTTGTTCTGTTAAGTGGAAAATATGATATCCGTCAAGTGGCTGCCGCCAGTGTTCAAACGCATTTGTGCCAGTGTATCGCATTTTACATGACTTTCCGCAAGATTTCCGGTGAGAACTGTTCGCATTCCTTTCGAAAATTCACCTTAAGTGCAGGATTGTCTGAGGCTTGTTGGCAGAAACCCGCGACTTCAAGTAGCCCCAAAGAAAGAAGGCTGCTGATCTTGCTGGTCATGCCAAAACAGGATATTACGCGACCAGGAAACGCTTCCTTCACAATATCCATTAATTATTCCACGCCCTGGCGGAGTATACTGCTCCATTGCTTGTCTGTTTTATATACTGCAGCTGTCTAGTTCAAAAATGTCATAATTATGTGCCTTAATTTTGCACCACCTTCTATTGAAATGCTTCAGATTGCACTTTTTAAGCGTTTAATTCACGGAAACTGTGAAATAGCCCGAAGGCTTTGCCTGGCATATGACAAAACCCGAACAAAGGGCTTTTTTCCACTGTCGAAGTTTGTAAGTTCTGTGAAAGGTCATTATTTCCAAATAAGATCTCAGTTATGACGACGAAGAAAACCCTAGTAAAAACCAATCCTAGTCTCGACTTTAAATTTGTTAATAACGAAGAGAGCAACGATGTTATATCTTACTTCCTGCATCACTGCCAGTGTGACCGTTGCAGAATTCTAAAAAAAATCGCAAGAAAAGGGAACAATGAGAAAAAAAAGTGTCATTTCTAAAGCAGAATAGCTTATTGAGATTTTTTGGGCGATATTTATCAAGTATTGGTTTGAGTACTCTATTTCTGTTTGATTGAGATCTGAATACGTGGGTAGACAATTTTATAGCGAGCGGATAACAGGAATCCTTGCCGACTTGTTGCTCAACGCAGAAAAAACCATTTGTGATTTTCAATTATTTTAGAATTGCATGTTATTGTCGATGTCGCTGTAGAGCTTGCAGTTAAATCTCCTTCTCCAAAGCCCGTGAACGCAAACGGGATCGAAAATCACTCGATGAATTTTCCGTTCGAAGCAACCAAGGAGATAACGTCGATGATCTTTCTGTTATCTCAAATAAAAACAACAAAAATAAATTTCTTTTTGCAGTGAAGGGGTCATTTAAGGGAATCGATAATTCTGTGGACTTTTCTTTTTGCTCAAATCAAAATCTTTCACCTGTCCACGGCATTGCTGATAGTTCCAGAGCTCCCAACTTTAGCCACCTACAAAGAGTTTGACGTATCTACTTCTGAGCCGTAAAAACTCTCTACCCAAGACACTGCAGCCATCAAACCTCTGCGATTCCGGGTACGATGCTTCCTATTATCCATACTTACTTTACTTACTTAACGGGCTCCCGACCCGTGGAGAGTCTCTGCCTGAGACACTGCAGCCTTCCATCCTCTGCGATCCCGGGCACGCTGCTTCCAGTTATCCAGACCAAGCGCTCTGGCATCCGCGATGGCTTGGTCTTTGAAACGGAGGTTCGGTCTTCAATTATCCAAAGAACTGTAATATCCGCGATGGAATGGACTTCGATTTGGGCGTCTTTGTCGTCTCAGACCTAAGAGCTGGCATTAGAAGATCCACTTAACTGGAGCATTGTTGTCCATTTGCTCGATGTTGCCCAACAAATGTAGTCGTTTCGACTACATCCACATCTTGGTAGAGCTCATAGAGTTCGCGGTTCCATTCGCCCACCTCGCACACACGATCAAAACTTCGTTGAAGAATTTTTCTCTCGAAGGTGTTCAGTAGCAGATCCTTTGTTTGATAAATCGGAGTAACTACGCTTCTCGCTTAAATCAAGAGCGGCTCTTGGCAATAGAGTTAGAGGTAGTACGACTTTTATTTAATGTTGCCTACAAATCGACTTCGACGGAGCTGATTAGGGTTTACATAAAGGCGGCGAATACAACCTAATTCCCTTTTGGGCCTCATTTCCATTACCGAATATTTATATTTTATGTTCCCCTGATATATCATTGCATTGCTTTCTCCGATCGCCAGCCTTTCTTCTTGTGACATTTCAAGATTGAATTTAATTTTAAACATGAACCACATTATGAGATATGTAACTATGAATACAAACCTACAAATGATGATAAAGCTACATTCAGAACAGAACTGTTTTTGCATAGCAGATGTATCTCAGTTGTTTCACAATTTTATTTTGTATATTTGAGTAATTTAAAAACAAAACGTGATTCTACTCACGCTATTATAATATAACACTATTCATGTAATTGAGCTAACCAATCCTAACATGGTTAGCAAGACCTGGATACGGTTTTCTATTTTATCGTTTGCGTAGTATTGGTGTTTGCATTAAAGAGGTATCAAGTGTTGAATGTTTTGAACACATTATTGCCGGAATATTACAATCTAGTTGATCTATAGCATATACACACATCAACACTCTAATCACACGTACTTCAACTCAGATGCGATTTGGCGAAATTACTGTTCTAGTATAAGTCACTATCCGAAGACTCCGAAACACAAATGAAAGTTAAAATCCTTAAATAATAAAAACAGGAAAAAAAAACTTACAAATGAATAAACGACAAGCTAGCCACTTATGCGGTAAGGAAATTAAAACTAAAATTAACATAGGCATATTCTCTCAGGAGGATTTTCCGTTCTTCTTCGAACCATTTGTCCGCGACGTTTGGATTTTTTTTCGTCGTTTTTCCGAAGACCGGTCCGCATCATCGTCGTCGTCGCTTGCATTTGCGTAGAAATAGCTGGAATTGCCTTCCTTAGCATTGGCCAGCCTCCGGCTGGCTTTGCGAGATGTCTTCCTACCCATTCCTGCAGGAAAATAAATCATTAGCATGTGGAATTTATAGTAAAGTCGAGTAAATTGGCAAGTTCACGATCAGGGGTCGCGTTTGACGTAGGTTAGTATATCTGTACTGAATACACGATAAAATTTTCACGAGTTGGAACAACTTACCCATGCACTTCTCTAAGTGCGGCGCAAATCTGGAAGCAGCCACTAGTCGATCACAATTTGGACAATTGCAATCCATGTCCTTGCGCGCGGTACTCATACCAAAGACATCGTAATTGGGAGTATCCACTATCTTGAACGCTGTATCATCTTCAGACTGTCCTTCGATGGCATCCAGGGAGCCACTTTTCACGGAATGTTGCACTTCAAGGTAAACACCCATAACTGCGTCCTCGAGCAGCGATTCGTAGAGGTAGTCTGTTGCTTTGTCTAAGCATTCAGGATCTTTCATAAAATCAGCAAATGCTTTCTTAACTACTGTTTCTGTCGGAGGCTCATGGATTCTATGCTGTCTACTAATTGGAGCTGGTGGTGGTAATAGTTTTGGTGGTGGCGGCGGAGGCGGCGGCAGCGGAGGAGGCGGTTTACTTGGAAGCTTTATGATACTAGTGCAGCTGCCAGAGTTGCTGCTACTGGCTGTGGACACAGCTGCAGTGGTGGTGGCTGTAGAAGAGGTAGTAGGGCTGTTGCTACTATCATTTGCGATTGTGGTAGCTGGTGGCGGTGTCAAGGAAGCATCTGATGCAGTCGTTATTTCTTTACTTAGTTTTGATTTTTCAGCTTCACTCATTGGAAATTGTTTTTGTTCTGATTTAGGTTTGATTGTTGTTGGTTTAAAAATAATAATTACAATAAAACTCGATGAACAAACGGATGAAAAAATTTCTTCCTTCGGGTTGAAGAAACCACCACAATCACAAAGTGATTTGACAGCTAAACCGGTAGAGAAAAGAAAGATGCTAATTTATTTTGCGAGAGAACATAAACAAATTGGGGTTATATTGAATTGTCAAAGAAAAGCAGTATCGGCCGGCCGTCAGCTGTTGCCGAATGGATGTGTTCAGACAGCAAGTTGGAAACGAAGCGGATACTTCCGAACGGCCATTTTGGTTTGAAAGTTACATACAAATAATGTTCGTTTCGGTTCAAATGAATTGTTTGGGGCATTGTTCGTTTTTCGAATTTTAATGTTTTAATTCTGCTGCTATTTGCGATTCGTTGTGTTTGTTGATATAATTGGAAATGGATTCAGACGAACCTGACATTGATTTCACAGAGAACGGAACTTCTTCTGTATATTTTCAGCTGATGGAATATTTTTTTGTGCTGTTTGAAACAAAGTAGCGGCCAACTATTTTATCTCGTAAATAGGCACACGAGTCTATCCCATTATAAAATATTTTTAAAGGCTACTTGACGTTTAAAAAAAGAGCGGATTGCTTAACTGATAAAGTGCTGCCAATTGCATGTTACGATTTTTTTCGCTGAAAGGTAAAAATAAGGAAATATTAACTACGTAGCAAGTCTACTACTCACCGAGTAGTAAAACAATCGTTTAATGGTTGACTAAATGGTTTTATGAATAGCGCTGATAGTGCTTATACTTTTTAGCACGGATATCAAACAAACATTCACATCGGAAAAAATGGGGTAAAGTTTTAATGTTTACTCTCAAAAGCAACATTTTAATTAATTAAAAAAAATAACATCTCTAATTTATACTTAAGAATCTACTATCACAGAATATTAATAGCCAAAAATGCTTGTTTTCAATGCCTTATCACATTCTCCATCCAATCAATGTATTTACTGACTCTAGTATAAATGCCCGGTAATCCTGGTCGACCACATCCAATCCCCGTGGACACAACTCCAATCAATAAGTTATCCTTCGACACTAAAGGACCACCGGAATCAGCCTAAAAGGAATGACAAATGTACAGTATCTAGTATTTTTCGGAAGTTATAAGTGTTACCCAGCATGAGTCAATACCACCATTAGCGAAGCCAGCACACATCTGTGTTTCTGCTATAAAGTTGCTCTTCTTTCCGTTTGCCTGATAGGATCTCTCACAGACTTCATTGCTCCATATTCGTACTGTTGCCTTACGCAAAATATCAGACCGATCACCGTTTGCTTGGTTCTCATCGGTCCAGCCCCAGCCGGACACTGTGGCAAATGCGTCTTCGAAGCTGCGACCTGTTGTGTCTACAGAGAGGCAAGTGGGCTTGATATGATCAGTGAAATGAATTGGCCTCAGCATTTCCAGCAGAGCTTCAAAAAGATCATTAAATAGTAAAGGTATAAATAAACTGTTTGTGTGATTTCTAAGCGCTTTCTATACCTATATCATTTTTAACATGATTACACTCGTAACCTGGGTGAGGGACAATGCTTATAAACTCAACCTGGGCAGGACTCTGTCGAAGCTGTCTGCTCTGTATTCCGTTGAGATACTCCGATATGCTGTGCAATCCAAGAACTCCTCGGATATGTGATGGCTTTATTACGTTGTTCAAACCGTTGCAAACACAATGTCCAGCTGTGAGGAGCCATCGATCATTGACAATTGTTGCTCCACAGAAATGACCTCCGCGGCGGGTAAGGCTGACTATAAATGGCATTTCATGTCTGTCGGCTTCTAAACCTCCCACAATTTTTGGGTTTCGTAATCCCTGGCAGGACTGCGAGGAAACTGAAATGATGCATTGTTTTTGTAACTTAATTTAAGCATTTTTTTTTTTGTTTAACTCTTAACATCATGCGATATTTATTTTAAAAGTATTAATAAAAAAATGTGCACAAGTTAGTAAGCTAGTAGACATCAGCAGCATACAAAAATTTTATGTAACTTCTGAATAACTAGTTGATGATTTTTACGCAGCGTTTATTAATTATTTCAGTTTTAAACAAAATTCTGAGTTTGCAATTATATTTTTAAGTGGACAAAAAACAACGCGAACAATTTTATTAGTAAAATGTTTGCATCAATTTTGGTGCATTGGTTAGGTGATCCCAGATCTATGATGCTATTATAGAGAGAGTGTCAGTTATTGTATTTTTTATGTTTATTAATATAAATTGAATAATAATTTGCCTACATTTTAAGTTTGAAAGTAAATTTACAGAATTTTTTTTTAGGAGGCAACGTTTTTCGATTAATTATGAATTCAATTAAATTTTATAATAAATGCAAAAAAAAGAACCTTGTTCCGAATGGAATTGAAAATTGAAACATTTTTAAATTTTTTAATAAAACATGTAAACCACTTACAACTTTTTTGAGCATACGACTCAAAAACTAAGCAATGCACAAATAAGCAAATAAGGATCGGCTTTCCCATTTTTCCAGAAGCAAATTTCCGCCAATTACAGACAACAAACACAGACTCTCCTCCGTGAACGCAATACTGATTTTTGTTAACTATATGCGAAAACCTGTCAAGCAGATCATTTTATATGCCCGAAATCTCAAAGTTGAGAATTCGCATTCAAGAAAAAGCTTTAAAACATCAAACAACTGATAAGAAATGTATTGTCATTCTTTTTGCCGCCAAAAAAACAAAACAACAATATCTACCATCGCGCCTGTATTTGTGCGACACAAACAAAGAGCATCGAAAGTTTCTTGCGATTTTATTGCACCGCATATTTCACGGGCAATGGGTCGGGTCATGCGTGTACGTGTATTTATACTACAAGCATCGAATGCCATAACTTCGATAAAAGCTTCTCACTCATAGAGTAAATATTGCATAACTTTGAGTTCGGTTTACGATCCAAGAGCTGACAATTCCAAAACAGCTTTTATTCAGACGATCGCGTGCTGGACTGCGTCTGTAGAACTTCATAGCCGCAATCAGGTTGGCGAATATTATCACCCACGACTTGACATTGCCAAGAGTCGGTGACATTTTGCTAAGCCACACACCCATGTCTCAAATGAGTTGCGTTGTTCTGACGACCTTCACATTCAAGCAGCGACGCATGGACTAGGAAAAGAGACACAACTTAAGTTAGAAAGACGGTGTCAATGGACTGATGTATTTAAAGTTTATGAATTGCTGTTAGTGTTTGTTATGTTTTTTTTTTCTTTTGTAAATCATGCACACAGGGGTGAACTTTTTGTTTATTTTAGACAAGAAAAGGGCTCACAATAGGCGGGCAAAGTACAGGAGCTCAGAGGTATACTTAAAAGTAAAACTCTTAACATATTATGTACTTATATACGTATAAAGTGAAATATACTCAATTACCTGGTAAAAATACTTCGTAGCACTTGCCTTTACTCACAAGAAATATTAAAATCGAAGCATTTGCTACGTTTCGTATGAATGAAAACTGATTTGAATTAACCCCAACTTTTGACATGTTCGAAAAACGGCACCACTTGCCTTTTTCTCAGATCGTTGAGATCGATGTGAATAAAACGTAGAAGAAAATGCTACGAAAATTCAAGTTAAGTGCTAAATATTCAGTAAAAATTTTTTTACACAAGCATTAAGAATTTTCGATGTTTTGTCTAAAAATATTTATAATTTAATAATTCAATAGTTAAAAATACACCAGTTTAAATGGATAGCAAGCCGATGATCGGATACACTTCCTGAAGTGTAGGTGAACAAGAATTGAAACATCAACACTCTATTTGAAAACAGAATACATGTTTCCAGGTGTAATCGGAGCTTCAGATTGCGTCCATATTGCTGGATTTTATTTGATTTTAATTTCGTTACTTCTGTTCAATTTTTCACAAAAGTCGTAAGCATCTCAAAGAAAATTCAAAAACTAAAATTTTCTGGTCAGGTTTGACAGGAACTACATGGCAAGTACACGTATACAGCGAAGTATGTACCTAACTACTAAGTTCGAATTTTCGAAATTACTTTAGCGAAGTTAGTTTTAATTCTTAGCAATTGCTCAGGGCTTTTCATATGACCCACAATCTTTGCATGTACATCCTTAGCCTATTTGGCTTTGGGTAATATCCCATTAATCGTAATCTGAGTGCAGTAGGTATAAGTATTTGATTGTGATATAAAATTATGAATGTGGGGCGCTAAAAACCGGAAGTCCTCACCTGGCTGTTTTGATATAATATAAAATTTAATTAACCACGTACATGCTGGTGGGAGTTCGGCTAAAATTTGTCCGCGCGTTTAGGGAAGTAGATAATATCCCAACATGAATGTTAAGGAATTATAGTTTAACTTATTTCGAGGTGTCAAATTCTGCTGCGCAATGTAAATATTATGAATATACGATCTCCTAATGTATTGAACTATGGTGTTACGGCCTTAATAAATGGTGGCGTTTCTTTTCAGAACTATTGTCTCTTCCGGAAGAGTTTCATGTTTCGGCTTCATTATGCAAAAAATAATGGAACAAGTTTTCTCAGTCAAAACAGTATAGACATACGAGTAATGCAAAGTGCTGGTTGATAAAACCATTGACACAGGCACGTGTTTAATTTGCATAATTCAACGGAACGGAATTAAAGTTCACCACACCTACGTCTGATGAGGGGGTTCAATTTGTGCGTTCATTGTCAGTGTCGATCGGCTGTATTGATGTTGTGTGTGTATTTGACAGTTAAAAACTAAATTCATTTTTCTTTTTAACTGTTTTTTTTCGGACAGCAGACAGTGCTGTGCGAAGGCCGATGCAAATGCAACAATTGTACGACTGACATACTGACTGAGTGATTGACATTGTGCATTGGGTTGCACAAGCGAGTAGCAATTAAATTCATTAAAGGTCTCTCATCATTGGATGGGAGTCAGGTATGAATGTGCAATTTATATTTGCTTCAGGGAACCCTCACGTATGTTAATTTAATTGTGGGGTGTAAAGCTTTTGTTCAATTTTTCCGGATTGGATCGTCGTCCCTCGGAGAAAGAACCAAGGGTTTCGAAGGCTCGAGTTAACAATGGAAATTTTATATAAAAAAGTTAGTTAAAGTTTCAGTTTGATGGGACAGTCTTGAGATCTCTGTATGCTTATTCGAATTTAGAAGCTTTACAATGACAGTTATAGTCTCGGATGTTTGTCAGATAACTCTGACACTCCCAAAATGGCACCATAGTAGAATTCAAAAAAAGGCCAACACGTGCCAATACTGCCAATCGTTTTTCCTAAAGCTTCAAAAAGGCAGTTGAGTAGCAATGTCTTGTGAAGAAACATAGACTTTACCAAAGGCAATGTGCATTGCGCTATCTGACTGATGCCAGTTGTTGATTCATCTACGAGTATTTGAGAAATATCTGCAGCGAAAGGAGTAATGCCATGAGAAATCTGTCCTTCTAATGATTGGATTTACTTCATAGCCCCAAGACCGACGGTACCTCACATCTAACAGCTACAACTGTACCCCGTTCTAACTTGATGGACACCCGTACTGAAATTTTTAGTAAAACCAAGAATGACAAGTACATAGTACCTTAAAAAATAGCACATTCGAAGATGTCAAAAACAACAAAGCGGACTTAAACAAAAGTAAAGTAAAAATATTGAAAGTTTTTCTAATTCCATATTTTAATGTCAATACTGTTAATGGTTTACACTTTACAAGTCTCCGACGGAACACTGAGGAAGGGCTTTGTCAGTGCATTTCCAGGCCTCCACTTCACTGAATGCCTTCTGTGGGTACAAGCAATTGTACTTCTCCATCTGGCACTTGCTCGGGAAGTTGTTCGTGCAGATTCCATTGCTGGCACAAATGGAGCCATCCAAAGTCGTGCACTTGTAGTCACACTTGCGTGGTGGTGTTGGGCGTACTCCAAGAGCGACCGCGAATAGAGCTGCAAGAGTTAAAATTAGTTAAAGCAAGAAAGCCTTAGAGCAGAAAATGACAAGAATATTTACCAGCAAAAATCACAAGAATGTTGACGAACTTCATATTTCCAAATTTATTTTGCAAGTTACTAAAAGCTGTAAGAGGAGAGTGTCTGTTGCGAATGTTGGCTCTGGTAATTTGCATTCGTATTTATACCAAATCCGTATCCCTCGGAAGATGTAAATGCAAGGAAGAACAATATCAAATGTGAATAATTTACCATTCGCAACCGGGTTATTTTATTTTTAGCATTCTTTTTTTATAATTTGAAAACTGAAATACGAATTATATAATATAAAAGAGCTGTCGGCTGAGTGAAGGCGGATTATACTGATATTGTTATTTTTAATTCCGTTCAAGACGGTTCTAATTCAGGACTATTGGTACTGTTGCACAGTTTCTTTTGCTGCGGTGTCATACACGTTTGGTATTCAAAAGAAGCGGCCTAAGTAATCCTCTTCTATTTTTAGATACCTACATATTTAAGAATGTGTCCTGGTTGAGTTATCGTGAAGCCATGGAACTTTCAGCTTGTATTACACTGGCTGTGTAGATGCTTACTAGAAATGGTTTTAATATATGACTCTCCTTCATAATCTTTTGGAACACAACAGCTCACTAACTGTTGGATTATTTTAACTTTGCAATTTCTAAAAATTACATAATTACTTAGTAATATTTTAAACCCATAGGCAAAGCATACTGAGACCCCAACTTAGGGCGACTTACAGTTACCCGCCTACAAGCTATATTTTTACACACGGGCAACGATTAGGTACAACCATAATATCGGTTTACTCGCTATACATGTAGCCGCCAGAAACAAAGGACATTACAATAGATAAAACAGTAATTTAGCAAAACCTATGAAATAGTCAAATAGAATACAGAAACTACAAGTTAGGGGAGGTACAATATTTAACTCATGTGAAGTAAATAAATTCCCAAATTGACTGCTTGGAATGTGTTGTGTGTTTGCGACATACCATACTCAGATATGACAGTTTATTAATAAAATAATAGAACAAAGTACAAAAGGTTTAAGGGCATTCGCGTTTTACCGCACACACGAAATTATCTTCACTGGTTGTTGCAAGAATTCAACGATATAGCTCCAATCGAAGTAAATATTATCAGTTACATTTATTGCTTAGCTTTACGGCGGAAATGATTTATGTCTTAAAATGCTTTTCCAAAATAAAGCTATTAGCTAGAGGGAATTCGCTAAATACTATCCGTATATATATCAACTTTGACCTCCGCTTTTGGAGAACGGATAATAGATCCCAATAAACATTTTTAGTTTCGGCTCTAAATTTTAGTGATTCACAGTGGCTATATTTTCCATTCAAATTCCGTAAATTTATCATTAAAAGTATCATTAAGACTTTGATCTTGGGCTTCCAGTTTGGAAGAACTTCGACCCCATTACAGACTTTCCTAAAAGCTTACCAAGATATATAGGATCTGCGCATAACATGCATCGGCTCGCTGTAACGTACCTACTTCTCTCGCATAAATATAGTATGAAACGTGACAAACTATGAACACCATGATGAGGTATCTGCCAAGTTCTCTTCATTAAAGTTGTCATCCGTCATCGTGTTTTCGCATAGTAAATGCCGGTTGCTTCTCGCTCTTATATTCTCTTTTAGTGAATGATTTATTTGGAAATCAGGATGTCGTTCATTACTTTTCAGCGCCCACTAAACAAGAGTAGGCTTTGCTGCCTAAAAATCTTACGTCTACTATACCTTAAGCCATGTAACCCACGATCTTTATGCAAATACGGTGCAAAGTCGATAGGAATCATTCTCAGAGTATCAATGCAAAAAAATATGCTCAACTGCTGTCGATGGTTTCCTGGTATTTCAGTAAAGCAATACATATTGCAAAGACACGCACCTAGATCATTTAAGTGACCCTGTATACATTTTGGAACTGTGGTCCTGCTTTGACTTTTCGGCTTGATATTCAAGAAAACAACTTCAAGCATTTTGGTAGAAAATGATAGTTAGTAAATAAAAGCGACCTTAGTTTTCCTTGCAAAATAGTGGCTAACGTGCTGGTTTATCATTTATATATAAAATAGGGTAGTGGCTGATCTATTTAAATTAAAGACTTTTTTTTTATTTAGGATAGGTAATATGTTTTTTATTTCGGTTAATATTTCTGAACTTCTTGTCAATTATTGAAAATCTCCAGTGGTACAAATAGGTGCCCAGCTCTCGTTGCACTTGTGATCGTCAATTTGCTTGAATTGCTTTTGGGGATTCATGCAGTTGAAGATTTGCAGTTCGCAGTTGCTCGAGAAACGATTCAAACAAATTCCGTTTGTTGCGCACACGGTGGCATGTGATTTTTCATGGCAAATGTAGTTGCATTGCCCTAGATCCTTCGGGATGGGGGCCACTCCGCTAAGGGCAACGGCAAAGAGTGGTAAACGGTGGAAAATATATTTATTAAAATCAAAAAGTTTTACAAATCGAAGGAGCCAAACTCACCAGTGAAGAAGAGAGCAATCGTAATGAACTTCATATTGAGTGGAATGGTGTGCTGTGTGCTGTGTGCTGTCTGCTGTGTTGCCTCGAGAAGGAAAGTGGAGTGCTGATTGTGAAGTTGTTAACAAATGCAAAGTATTTATATGCTTATACCAAAAGCGAAGACCAAATGTGATCCAAAAATAGCACTCCTTATTCTCTCTCTGACGTTGACAAACATTTCTGAGTTTGATTCAAGGAGGGTAGCATAGTTGTAACTTTGAAAACAGATTTCCTTATTGTACGTTACATTATCAAGAGTTTAAAACAACTATTATTACGGCTGCTTTATCGTCAACTATTTGAATTTGTTGATCACGTCTAACTGAAAAGATCTCTAGGACGATTCTTTTTAAGACGACTGAAAAACGAATTGGTTTAAAGTTTATAAATATCCTATGTTACTTTAATTGCATGCTCTTGCAATTTTTAAGATCTTTTTTTATATTTCTCTGATCATCTATTAACGTCAAACGGGTGACCATAAATATCGTGAATAGCTGTCAAATGGTCGACTGCGAATTCATTTAGAGTCGCCCTGCAGCGCCGATGTGCCACACATTTCAATATACATAAAACATTAACATTAAATGTCGTCTTGCACAAATTAAATAGTTTGAAAGATCAGTGCACAAAAATTACGAAAATAAATATCCACAAAATGCAGAGCTACGAAAATTTGAGGTGGTTTATCGGACAACAGGCTTACAAAATACATCTTAAAAAATACGACTGAATAATACGGAGATAAAATGTTGTTTGGCTTAACAAGATTTTAACACGTTCTAATTTAAGCCACCTTTTAGATCAAACGAATAATAGGGCTTTAAAAGTCACAATTGTTTATGTTGCAATCGACTACATTTGTTACCTACTTCTCGGTTGGCTACAAACCGTCATTTTAACCTGCAGAGTTCAGTTCGATATGAAAAACACTTTAGGGAGGGACATATAGATGTGGACCGATTTGTTTTTCGTTGTTTCCTATTCTTCCAATAAAAACACAAAGACTAGTGACCTAGGAAATATCTTTTCCAAGATCTCACTAATCATACAGTTTCTTCCTTGTAAAATTTTTAAATTTGTTTTAATGAAAACTTAACATTATAGGTTTGAAGTATCAGGGAAGAAAATGATTTGTTCCCACTGTAAAGCATGCTTGCTCGACAAATGTGGATTTTCTAAATTAATTTATGAGCACTTAGCAGCAAACGTTACGCTAAATCAACAGTAGTAAATTTCATATTGCTAAGTGATGCAGTCAGGATGAAAAAATCTGCCGTATGTATAATGATATTTCAACGTCAGCAAAAGAATAAGGAATGCTATTTTTGGATCACATTTGGTCTTCGCTTTGGGCGACTTTGGGTGTAAGCATATAAATACTTTGCATTTGTTAACAACTTCACAATCAGCACTCCACTTTCCTTCTCGAGTCAACACAGTAGACAGCACACAGCACACCATTCCACTCAATATGAAGTTCATTACGATTGCTCTCTTCTTCGCTGGTGAGTTCGGCTCCTTCGATTTGTAAACCTTTTTGATTATAATAAATATATTTTCCACCGTTTAGCACTCTTTGCCGTTGCCCTTAGCGGAGTGGCCCCCATCCCGAAGGATCTAGGGCAATGCAACTACATTTGCCATGAAAAATCACATGCCACCGTGTGCGCAACAAACGGAATTTGTTTGAATCGTTTCTCGAGCAACTGCGAACTGCAAATCTTCAACTGCATGAATCCCCAAAAGCAATTCAAGCAAATTGACGATCACAAGTGCAACGAGAGCTGGGCACCTATTTGTACCACTGGAGATTTTCAATAATTGACAAGAAGTTCAGAAATATTAACCGAAATAAAAAACATATTACCTATCCTAAATAAAAAAAAAGTCTTTAATTTAAATAGATCAGCCACTACCCTATTTTATATATAAATGATAAACCAGCACGTTAGCCACTATTTTGCAAGGAAAACTAAGGTCGCTTTTATTTACTAACTATCATTTTCTACCAAAATGCTTGAAGTTGTTTTCTTGAATATCAAGCCGAAAAGTCAAAGCAGGACCACAGTTCCAAAATGTATACAGGGTCACTTAAATGATCTAGGTGCGTGTCTTTGCAATATGTATTGCTTTACTGAAATACCAGGAAACCATCGACAGCAGTTGAGCATATTTTTTTGCATTGATACTCTGAGAATGATTCCTATCGACTTTGCACCGTATTTGCATAAAGATCGTGGGTTACATGGCTTAAGGTATAGTAGACGTAAGATTTTTAGGCAGCAAAGCCTACTCTTGTTTAGTGGGCGCTGAAAAGTAATGAACGACATCCTGATTTCCAAATAAATCATTCACTAAAAGAGAATATAAGAGCGAGAAGCAACCGGCATTTACTATGCGAAAACACGATGACGGATGACAACTTTAATGAAGAGAACTTGGCAGATACCTCATCATGGTGTTCATAGTTTGTCCCGTTTCATACTATATTTATGCGAGAGAAGTAGTTACGTTACAGCGAGCCGATGCATGTTATGCGCAGATCCTATATATCTTGGTAAGCTTTTAGGAAAGTCTGTAATGGGGTCGAAATTCTTCCAAACTGGAAGCCCAAGATCAAAGTCTTAATGATACATTAATGATAAATTTACGGAATTTGAATGGAAAATATAGCCACTGTGCATCACTAAAATTTAGAGCCGAAACTAAAAATGTTTATTGGGATCTATTGTTTCATTATCCGTTCTCCAGAAGCGGAGGTCAAGGTTGATATATATACGGATAGTATTTAGCGAATTCCTTCTAGCTAATAGCTTTATTATGGAAAAGTATTTTAAGACATAAATCATTTCCGCCCTAAAGCTAAGCAATAAATGTAACTGATAATATTTACTTCGATTGGAGCTATATCGTTGAATTCTTGCAACAACCAGTGAAGATAATTTCGTGTGTGCGGTAAAACGCGAATGCCCTTAAACCTTTTGTACTCTGTTCTATTATTTTATTAATAAACTGTTATATCTGGGTATGGTATGTCGCAAACACACAACACATTCCAAGCAGTCAATTTGGGAATTTATTTACTTCACATGAGTTAAATATTGTACCTCCCCTAACTTGTAGTTTCTGTATTCTATTTGACTATTTCATAGGTTTTGCTAAATTGCTGTTTTATCTATTGTAATGTCCTTTGTTTCTGGCGGCTACATGTATAGCGAGTAAACCGATATTATGGTTGTACCTAATCGTTGCCCGTGTGTAAAAATATAGCTTGTAGGCGGGTAACTGTAAGTCGCCCTAAGTTGGGGTCTCAGTATGCTTTGCCTATGGGTTTAAAATATTACTAAGTAATTATGTAATTTTTAGAAATTGCAAAGTTAAAATAATCCAACAGTTAGTGAGCTGTTGTGTTCCAAAAGATTATGAAGGAGAGTCATATATTAAAACCATTTCTAGTAAGCATCTACACAGCCAGTGTAATACAAGCTGAAAGTTCCATGGCTTCACGATAACTCAACCAGGACACATTCTTAAATATGTAGGTATCTAAAAATAGAAGAGGATTACTTAGGCCGCTTCTTTTGAATACCAAACGTGTATGACACCGCAGCAAAAGAAACTGTGCAACAGTACCAATAGTCCTGAATTAGAACCGTCTTGAACGGAATTAAAAATAACAATATCAGTATAATCCGCCTTCACTCAGCCGACAGCTCTTTTATATTATATAATTCGTATTTCAGTTATTCGAATTATAAAAAAAGAATGCTAAAAATAAAATAACCCGGTTGCGAATGGTAAATTATTCACATTTGATATTGTTCTTCCTTGCATTTACATCTTCCGAGGGATACGGATTTGGTATAAATACGAATGCAAATTACCAGAGCCAACATTCGCAACAGACACTCTCCTCTTACAGCTTTTAGTAACTTGCAATATAAATTTGGAAATATGAAGTTCGTCAACATTCTTGTGATTTTTGCTGGTAAATATTCTTGTCATTTTCTACTCTAAGGCTTTTTTGCTTTAACTAATTTTAACTCTTGCAGCTCTATTCGCGGTCGCTCTAGGAGTTCGCCCAACACCACCACGCAAGTGTGACTACAAGTGCACGACTTTGGATGGCTCCATTTGTGCCAGCAATGGAATCTGCACGAACAACTTCCCGAGCAAGTGCCAGATGGAGAAGTACAACTGCTTGTACCCACAGAAGGCGTTCAGTGAAGTTGAGGCCTGGAAATGCACTGACAAAGCCCTTCCTCAGTGTTCCGTCGGAGACTTGTAAACAGCGTTGCCACTAAAGTCTTTAGCAAATGTAGTACGTTAGCTAACAAAATGTAGCATTTTCAAACAAAATGTAGTACCTGTTTTTTTTTTTTTTTATTGACATTTAAATTAAGTAACAAACAAATAAATATAAATAACATAACAAAAATATAATTTTAATTCACAAAAAAATATCAAAAAAGAAAAAAAAATAATGCTATTAAATTCGAGTCCGAATCTGAAACTACTTTTAAAAACCGATCCATATTTGTTATTTGCAGTTGTTGTGGGTGCAGCACAATAAACAAACAAATTTAAATTGGCTGTCAGCTGTTAATTTAGCTGATAGACAGAGACAGACACTTCATGTTGTACCTACGTAAATGCACATGGGGGAAATTTGAAATGTTGTTCGTAAAAAAGTAATATGGTTAGACGGATTTTAAGAAATGTAGTACTTTGTGGTAACGATGTAGTATGTAGTACAGCGTTAAAAAATCCGCCAAATATGTAGCATAGTACTACATATGTAGTACAAGTGGCAACGCTGCTTGTAAACCATTGAAGTATTGAAATAAAAATTTGAAATCAGAACAACTCTCAATATTTTTACTTAAAACAAAATTGTGGTTCCGTGGAATGTATAGAACGGCTTAGGCGATTCCACAACCATTCGTTTTTGTAAGTATTAACGAATCTAGGCCGTATCTAAATGGATTGAACTTAAAAATGTTTTATCGAGATAACTACATTCTCTGACTTATATCAGGCGTCCGCGAGAGGTTGTGTAATACCCTGAAGGCGTAAAATGGGCCTATTTTCTTAATCAGTTTCAATCTGGAAACACGAATTCAACTTCATATATTTTGGATTTTAGCCGATATCGGAATCAAGTTTAAGGACGTCTGAATTTAATGAGCCTGACATTTCGATTTTATGATTTGACTTAAGAATTGCAATCATGAATGAAACCATTGGACTTGTCTAGGAAAAGAATAAATTACCTTTAAAAAAGAAAATGAGGGTAAGCGGACGAAACCGATAAAGATAAAAATTAAAATAACAATAAAAATCCTGCAGTTTTTCATAATCATTTCTTTTTGTTAGATTTTTGTGTTGGAACATTTAACAGTATAAAAAAATGTTAACTACGAGTTTGTCATATCCAAAAATCTCTTCCTAGCGATCGTCTACAAAGGTAGTAGAATGTACCCTTAAAGTTTTATGAGTCTATGATTAACAGTTAGGCTGGTTTTGTATTAAACTTAAGAAACAATTTCATACATTCGATATCAAAAATATTTTGCAATGATGTATGATCATCTTTGAAGCTTTAAAACTGTTTTATTATGGCCTGGTCACTCGAACATGTCCCGAAGTATTGTCAGAGTAATGACAAATAATTTTAACTTTAAAATAAATAAAATATAAAATTCGAAAACCATTTAAAACCGATTCGTCCCAGGGTTATGTTATTTAAAAAGACAGTACCCTCTCTGTTCCGAGTCAGAGAAACAATTCTTTTTCTTTAAATGTAGCCTTATATATTTATAATAACATTAAATCTGCAATAGTTGCATTACTATTAAGCTAAGACTAGACATGCCACTTTTCATGTCAAATATGCCGACGTTATTGACGTAAGCATTTGTAATAAATTTGTCACTACGTGTGATCGCTGTTAAGCGGCTGGTCACGCTTACGAAAGACATGATTAACCACCAATTTGTGGAATTTTTGCGACGTTTGCATGTAAAAATTTGCCACGAAAAATGGCACGAGTAATCGTAGCTTTAAAGTCTTTTGTGACAGCGAGCATTATCCTGTTCATCACCATCACCAGATGGAAATTGATTGATTGATGCTGATTGTTTAATGCTTGTGCTGGTTCTATCCATCTATTGGAATCAAATCTGTGTTTTTAGAAGTTAAACTTGGGTCGGCATTCTCTAAGGCGAAACGTTTAAATGTTTTAGTACCCTCTTGGAGCTCTTGTCTCATATGTGACCAAATGTATCTACTAAACACGTGCCGGGGATTATATTTACTACTGAACTGCATTACTCCTCTAAGATTTAAAAATAAAAGGGACATGGCAGGTTCTGCCAAAGGAATGGGATTGACCGATAACCCACTCCATTTTGAAACATTTCCATTTAGCAGTCTCATTAAATTTTGTTTTCTTAATTTTAATGTAAAATCAAAATAAATATGAGGAAGTGAAAAACAAATACCCAAATTAACATGGAAAGGGTCCATAAAACGGTTGCCAAAACCTGGTTAACCAAACAATGTAACGTTGTATTTTGTAGCTTCAATGAGTAACATTGACGTAGCAATCAGAGACAATACTATAGCAATAATGACTGTGCTTCGAATGCAACCGTTTAATATAAAAAAAATATCTGAAAAACTCCTCAAATTTAAATAAAACATTTAAAGGGAAATAAAATAAATTCATTTCCGATATACTACCGATTCTGGCTCGGAATCTATATCGATATACCCACCCAAAAAAAAAAACTAATTGGCAGTTCATTCCACCCTCTTAAAAACAGTCTTAACTGTCAGGCAATAAATATATCGCCACATATACAGTTTTATCTGTGATAATTTTTAAGTGTAACATTGTGGAAATATCCCAATATGATGAAAAAAATTAAACCAAGTTTCCTTATATCATCGGGTGATTTGATTACATCATCCATAGCAACTTGCGAGCAATGAACTTTCATCGGCATTTTAAGCAATAATTGGAATTTACTGTTGCAACTAAATACGAATCAATGAATTTGAATTAAAAAGCTATAAATAAAAGGTATAAAAGTCCTTTTTCCCACAGGGAACACAAACCGCGATATTAATAAACTAATTTTTAGTGTCCCGGCTAAATTTTTCGAACTCACAATGGCGAAATTTTTCATTTCCATACAAAATAGTCCAAAGTGTTTGGACAAAATTGCAAAATTGGGAAACGGAGGTCTTTTTCTAACAGCGGATATGTGTACCTGCTATTTATGAAGTTCTGAAGGTTAATTGTTTGCTAGTTACTGAACTCATGATTTGTAATTAGGTAGGTATTTGTTTCGAACAGCTGACAAACAGCCGAGAGTATAACAGTCCTGAAAAAGCTTCTTGATGTTGTATGTCTATCATTCCGAGCCTCCCTTTGCACATTTTTAATGTTAAAAAGTAGTGCATTCAAATATTGGAAGCCTTAACTTAGCCGAGAACCCTGGAAGCTAGCGCTTATTCTCTTGTAATAAAATGTAATATATTTCAAATTTAATAAATAAATAAAAAAAAAATGTAAGACTTTATAACAATGCTCGGTAATTACTGAAGACATCCTGGTTTCACGCTCACATGAATAGTCTTCTCAGTTGACATTTATGTACGAAAGCCGACAACACTATTAAAAAAAATCCTGCCTGCATACTCAGTTGATATTTCGAAGAGTCAAATTCCAAATAAACAGAGTGGCCGCTGAAGAATTATAAAAAGTCCAAAAAAGAGCCGGTGAGAGAAAAAGGTGTCATATCTCCGCAATTTTTGAATTTTCGCAGGATTTTTAACAACGATTAGCTCGCTATAACACTATAATAGGGTTGTAGTAGGCAACCGTGTTTCATTTTACTTAAATTCTTACTGTACTTATTTGGAAATAACAATTTTTGAAAAATTTGCGAAGGGCCTTTGCCAAATAAAAAAAGGCAAATATCAAAAAATTGTTACAGGCACTCGAAAAAAAGTGCCAAATTTTGATTTAAGTTCAGACAAATCTAGTTAACATTTTACATGAACTAGGTATCCATCCGAACGTTCCCACTGGGCCTTACCAATAATCATCTTTAACCTTCGCACTAAATATTTTGCAGGGCACAATGGATAATTTTGTAGAAATACTCGCCATTGTGGGTTCGTAAAATTTAGCTAGGACACTAAAAATGATTATTATTATCGCGAAGGTATACCGCAGACATATTTTGCAGGAGCACAGTTAATTCCGTCTGCCGATAGACTAATCAGTCGTCATTTATTACCCAGCAGATATTAAACTGGAAACAATCAATTAGCCAACCAAGGGCCCAGATTTTTAATGTTTTTCAAAATACTCGAATATGGGACTACAATCATTCTTAACATTCACACTACCTATTTTGTAGGTCTCTTTCAATGGGTAATATTATATGGAAAATTTCACCATTGTGAGTTTGTAAAATCTAGCCTGGACACTAAACATGATTATAGTAGTATACCCCAATAAAGATTTCGAGAGGGCACAATTTAAGAATATTTTCGTCGTTTCAAGCTCATGTTGACTACGAGTATATTGTTTGAAAATATCTGTGGCCAAAAGCAATAGCCGCTTAAGTCTGTTTTACTCATTTTTCAGGAGAGCAGTTTAAAGTTTTTGACAAGCGCGTGAAATTACAAATAACTCTATTGACTCTAGCGACTTAAGTTGTTATGTTTTTTTTTTGAAATTGTGGCCACTTTTTTAATGATATAAAACTAAAAAAAATTTACAAAATACTGACTAATAGCATCAAAATCTCAATTTCGTCTAAAGTCGACCTATAAGTGGTTATAGCTTGTGGCCACAGCATTTAGAATGGTAGGTTTGATTGGGCGTTATAAGAACTAATTCTCTGATCCTTATGCATTGAGGGATCGATACTTTCTCCGCATGTGGAAGCTCGGTACAAAATTCACTCATACAGAAAGGGTGCAGAAATGTTATTCCAATTGTTTTCTGGTTCTTACAGCTTTTGCTTGACTATCGTTACCACATGTAGGAATTGACTGTCGATGACATTCGATTGTATTTTTAATAATAAGCATCCAATACGCATAGCGCCATTCAGCCCCTTCCAATTTCCGAGGTGCCGAGATGATAGAAACAGATTTAAAAAAATATGAAAAAATTCTTAGAGACTAGCTAAATAAAATAAAATACATTTGTTTGAGGCAATTTTTTTCTTTATTTCGATTGATTTTGTTATACTTGGTTATTTTTGCCCGTGCATGTTATTGAAAATCTCCAGTGGTACAAATAGGTGCCCAGCTCTCGTTGCACTTGTGATCGTCAATTTGCTTGAATTGCTTTTGGGGATTCATGCAGTTGAAGATTTGCAGTTCGCAGTTGCTCGAGAAACGATTCAAACAAATTCCGTTTGTTGCGCACACGGTGGCATGTGATTTTTCATGGCAAATGTAGTTGCATTGCCCTAGATCCTTCGGGATGGGGGCCACTCCGCTAAGGGCAACGGCAAAGAGTGCTAAACGGTGGAAAATATATTTATTATAATCAAAAAGGTTTACAAATCGAAAGAGCCGAACTTACCAGCGAAGAAAAGACCGATGGTAATGAATTGCATGGTGGTTGGAATAATGTGGCAGTCCTGTGTTGCTTAACGAAGGAAAGTCAAGTGCTGATTGTGAAGTTGTTGATAAATGCTCCGTTTTTATACCTACATAATATGCTAACCCAAAAGTCGCCTAAAGAAGAAGGCGAATATTTTCCATAAATAGCTTTTTTCTTTCTTTCGCTGATTTTGGCATACCTACATTTGGTGTATTGTACAATAAATGGAGAAAGATATTTTTAACCGGTCGGTCGCTTTGTGGTTATATTTGCTGATGAGTGTTTACGATCCTGTACCCTTTTGCCTGCTGAAGATTTGGAACGCCAAAAAGATGGTATTTCTTATTTGTGGACGAAAAATAAAACACCGTTGAATAAGCAGTCAACTAAATGACATGTATTTTGTTGTTAAGGGCACTCGGAATGTTTCCCTTATTTTTCTAAAAATCCAGGCTCATTTTCTAAAAAATCTCGAGCTTGAAATGGAAAAAATATGCTGAAAACTCCATAAGCCAGAGGACAATTGGGAGGCTCTATGGTGAAACTTGTTTTGCCACATATTATTTCATTTCCAGTTCGAAAAATTTAGCCTGAAAATGGCTGTAAGTATCTTTGACCTCACAAAAGCAAAATCAAGTGGCTACAATTCTCCTAAGAGTAAAAAAGTATACCGAGTCTTATGGGCGGACGACAGTTGCTGCCCGACTCGTTAACACCGGTCCCTTTATTATTTTTTCCTTGCTATTGTCTATTTTGGGAAGAAGTCGAAAAGGTAGAGGTCTCCAGGTTTTAAAGTTGTCCCTGTTGCCGCTAAGCCTTTTGGACCAAAGTCGAACGATATGGAAGTAGACGACATGTTGTTTCAGCAGGACGGTGCTATACGTGCCACACACAGTAGACGCCACGATGGACATTCTGCATGATCGATTGCAGGCTATGCGTATCTCTCGCAGAGGTAATGTAGATTGGCCACCAAGATCGTGAGATTTGACCCCGCTAGACTTTTTCTTGGGAGGTTTCCTGAAGTCGCAGGTCTACGACAATAAGCCGCAATCGACCGATGACTTTAAGTCAACATAACCAATGTCATCGCTCAAATTCAGGCGGATCTATACGGGAGAGCTATTGAAAATGGGATAACTCAGATCTGTGCCACCTTGAAAACCCGCGGCGGACAATTTAATGATGATATATTCCATACGTACCCTATGCCTGCGTTCTATTGACCGCCATTTTGTTATCATGCTCAAATTTTATGTACAAAAATTACGCTGAACCATTAGCGCTCAAGCTCTTAGCATCTGTCAATGGATGTTGTATAGATTTTGGTGGCGATTAATTAATTTCCATTTTTCTTCAGAGTTATACCGTCCAAACGAATAAGACTCAATTAATACACAAAATAACATTTATTATACATCTATTGACTCTTTTTCTACCTTAATACAAATACAAATACAAATTTCTCAAAATGAGAAACGAGGACATCTATAATCTATTTAGACTTAAAATTTTTTTTTTCACATACATTCCTTCTGTGGGTAAGCATGCGATTCCTGGTGGGAAATTGCTTGTTGCAATAATGACACTGCAATTCCTTTATAATTGCATGCCCCTTCATGTGCATCAACAGGCCGGTGGTTGAGAAGAACTCCTTGTAACAAACGTTGCACTTATATTCTTTGCATATTCTATGCGTTCTTAAGTGTACCTTTGCGTCAGGCCTACGCTTAAACATTTTCGGGCACTTTGGACATTTAAACGGTCGTTCGTCGGAATGCGTGCGTAAATGTTGTCTTAAGTCGCATGACTCCCAGTATTTTTTGGGACAATACGGACACTTGTACTCACACTTTAGATGCGATTTTATATGGTTGTGTATTTCCAATTTTCCCGGAAATGCCATGGAACATACGGGACACTTAATCGGCGATGGTCCTGAGCAATGCTTGGATGTGTAATGGTGGATGATCTCAGTATGGCGCTTGAACTCCTGCCAAAATAAGAGATACTAACCAGAAAAGCACTCTCATTTTTAGAACTTACCATTTTGCAATTTGCAAGTGCACAGGTGAATTTACCGTAAGCTTCTACGCCGAATATTTCATTTGAATTGTCCTCGGTCCGATCTGGTGGTGCAGCTTCGTTTTCAATTATCGGCTCGTTGATAACCTTGAAAGACGCCTGTCCATCTGCAGTTATTTCTTGCTGAATTGTGATATTGTAGGGGGCTGGTGGTTGCCAAATGGCGTCTTGATAAGATGGTTCCGCTAAAAGATTATCTAACGCGCTTGGTGGGACATCTACGTTTTCCAAATAGTCACTGACCCATTCCGTTGTAGTAGAGAAATCGTTTGCCTTGACTGGATTAAGATTAGCTTTCTCATCACAAATGTACTCGTCACAATCATCTGAATGTATCAACAGTTTTTTTGCACACAAAAATGGGTCCTTCGGATAAGGTTGAGGCAAATCCAGATATGTCTCGTTTTCCTCATGTATTTTTTGGTGGTTTATGTAGTCTCTCTCGCTAAAGAATGTGTTTGAACATTCACTGCACGTGTACGATCCCCTCTCTCCGTGAGCTATGATATGGATGCGCAGTCCCCGAGTAGCTGTGAAGCCTTTAGAGCATAGGGGGCATAAGAATGGCCTTTCGCTGCCATGACTCCAAATATGGCTCTCTAGGTAAGCCGATCGGGCGAATGTTTTTTTACAGTGCGGGCATTTTTTTATTTTGTGATCATTAAGATGGTTGATGAACTCAGCTTCCAATGCAAATATCTGCGAAAGAAAGCAAAAACTGAGTACTCCTGAAAATTATTTTGTCGTGGGATTTGCGCCATACGCAGTCATTCAAGAAAAATAGTGTTTATTTATTGAAAGCAAACATTTACAGCCGCATATCTTAACCCTTTATAACTCAACATCGTAAAAATATAAAAATCCTAGTTGTTCTGATAGCTTTCCGCAAATAATAAAACACATGTTTCTTGGAAATACAAAATTTTAATTATTTAATCGTAAATTAGTGAAAAATTGGAGTGTGACATTTAGGTTACAGTGTGTGATAATGCATGTCTATCGTATATGGAACTCCTTGAAGCAGTTATTAATAAAGTATTATTCAGAATAATGAACTTAAGACTAGCTTTACGCAGAAAAAAACAATGAATGTTACTAAAAAAACATTTGTTCTTAATTTCACGTTATTTACACGAGTGCACCTTCACAAGTTTCGCGGCGAATGAGCTTCAAACCAGCTATGTGCTCTTGACTCGATCTATTTTTATTGGAACGAACTAAAAATGTATAGGACGGTGTGTAACAGTACTGTAACATTGATTTAAAATTGATTTAAGCATATGTTCAGACTTACGGGAACACTTAAATGGTTTGTAACATAACTGTCACATGATGTTATAAAGGGTTAAAATTTGTTAAATGGGCTCTATGGCTCTATATTGGCATGCGATGGATCTAAAGGCAACTAAAACTTTAGGGACGATAGTTCGTAGATGTATAGCAGATAAAAAAGGGACTGACGAAAAACCACAGGAGCCAGTGCAAGCCTTTTATGTACATACATAGTGAATTAAATTTTTGACAAAAACTAATTATAATATAATCACCCCTATAGAGGTATCCGTTCGGAACGGAATTTTTTCCGATTTGTACGAAATCGGAGAAATTCCATTCGAGGTTTCCGTTCCGATTCAACTTTCTGAAAAATTCTCCGATGATGTGTAGTGTAGCGCACCTTGTCGCATTGCGTGGAACTGCGTTATACGACT
The DNA here is from genome assembly GCA_948293265.1 of Cheilosia impressa. NCBI lineage: Eukaryota > Metazoa > Arthropoda > Insecta > Diptera > Syrphidae > Cheilosia > Cheilosia impressa. Next base: position 58,826,492 of record OX411881.1, read on the forward strand.
TACTTTTGACAGCTACACAGTAAATTTTTTCCGAAGCTCTCCGACAATTAATTGCTGCGGAATATTTTAATGTGAAATGAACGCGTTTATGTGCTTCATTTATTTTGTTCCGAAACGTATACTTCGAACGCAATTTGAGTTCCGATCAGATTCATTGACGTTTAGTTCAACGCCACCTATCGTAAAATCGCAGCTCAATTTTCTTAGGTAAATTTAAGTCATACACTTTATTTCACTTCCCAAAAGGGGCTAGCCTATTCTATACGAGATTCTATACCATTTTCAACTGTAGGTACTTTTAAAACAATGCACCTAACTTTAAAACAAAATGGATAAGATAAACATTAAAAGGGAAAATAAAATAAAACAAAAACAAACAAAATTCACAAGGCAACGACTCGAAGCCGACTCTTTCACTTTATTAAACTGTTAGGTCAAGTCCGCAGAGTTATATCTTATTATGTGCTTCTCACGAATGAAAGTTTGCAGAAATAGCTATCGATATTTTTTAAATGCATCCTTCACCTTACAGCCATACTGTACTGCCTATTGATGTTTACGCTTTGGAACCACAGTGGCATGTTTGAAGAAAAGTTCGATCGTTTTGAAGTATTCTGGAAAAACACAAAAGAAAACAAAAAAACAAGAAAGAAATAAAAATGTGTAAACAGGAAAAAATTAATGTGTGCGTATAAAAAAAATACATTAAAGAATTTAAAATAAAATAATATCCCTAGACCTCTCAGTTATTTTTGAGCAACCTGAAGTTTTTCTTTTTACATAAATATGTTATCCATAGTCCTTACTAATAATCATTTATAACCTTCAGACTTAATACATTGTAGGTCACAATGGGTGATTTTACATTGAAAATTTCGTCATTTTGAATGTAAATTTCGATTTTAAATTGGACTTGTAGACTTTTTTGTTGGTGCTGTGGAAATAATTATGCAGGTGTGACTGCGCAAGAAATTCAATTTCGGCGAGCACGATGTATTGCATTGCATATCAACGCGGAAGCCAGCATAAATACTTTTGAATCTGTCACTTTGGTACATCAAAATGCCAAAGCCAAAGGGCAACATAGTTCAGCGGCGAATAGTCGCAGCGTAATATAGTTTTGTAGAGCAAAACCAACCAATCGACTAGCAATTACAGCTTAATAATTTATAAACTGCTGCAATATTTGGAGACGAATGGAGTTCTACTGATGACAGTGACATAAAGGAACCAATATTATTTGACAATCTTTGCAATGAAAAAAATCTATTTCCTATCAAACTTTATTAAGGCTTTGAGTAGAGAAGTTTGGTAACAGATAAATTTCTGGTTTCACAATTGAGTATGGGTGCACGTTGTTGACCGCAGATAAAAAACACTTTTCTGTAATTTACAGAACTTTTTTTAGTTAAAAATGTACTAAAAAAAAATTCTAAAATGCAAAATTTTCCCGGGAAAGCGTTATCATAAAATAAAAACGTTTATGTTACCTCAAATCCTTACCTCATCACACAAAGAACACGATAAATTATTAATTTCAATTGTAACCTCTTCGTCCTTATTTTTCTTGGGAAGCAATGTGATTTTTGCTGGTCCCTGCTTCAACTTATTCTTTAGAGTACCCGGGGGCACGCAAAATCGTTTTTTATGACCCTCTAAATTCTCTGCATTTTTGAATATTCTTTGACACTTTGTGCACTTGATTTCCCTCTTCTCTATATGGGCTACAACCATATGATTGTACAATCCATTTCGAAAAAGATACTCCTTTGAGCAGAGTTTACATTTGAAAGGCTTTCTATTACCGGAAATTGAGTATTTTTCAGCAACATGTTCAATATCCTTCGGTTGAGTCTAAGAAAGAAAGGATATTAAGTGACAATGTTCAATGGTAATAAAACTCATCATCATACTATATTGCACTGATTGGACTGGACACTGGTGGGGGCTGTAGCAGAGTCTATAACAAAAGACACCTGACAATCATTTATTTGTTGACTGATTTGTAAGACTTCAGTTTGCTTGGGTTCGGTTGGAACCAACTTAGCTGTTAAGTCGCCTGCAGTAATACCATCACTTTCACTCGGAAGGAACGATCTTAAAACATCATCAATGTCCTGGCACCCACTGTCGTTAAAGTTCTGACTGACATGTAGGCCCTCAGTTTGTTCAGAATCGGTTGGAACCAACTGAGATGTAAACACTCCTGTGGTGTTATCTATTTCTGTATTAACAACATCGTCTTCTTTTGAAAAGAATGATCTTAAAACATCATCAATATCCTGGCACCCACTGTCGTTAAGGTTTTGATTGGTATGTAAGTCCTCAGTTTGTTCAGAAGTGGTTGGAACCAACTGAGCTGTAAACTCTCCTGTGTTGCCATATTTTTCTGTATTAATAACTGAACCTTCATTCGAAAGGAACGATAGTAAAACGTCATCAATATCCTGGCACCTACTGTCGTGTAATTTTTGATTGATATGAGTGTCCTCTCTTTGTTCAGAATTGGTTGGAACCAACTGGGCTGTAAACTCTCCTGTAGTGCAATCTATTTCTGTATTAATAACATCATCTTCTCTTCGAAGGAACGTTCTTAAAATATCATCAATATCCTGGCACCCACTGTCGTTAAGATTTTGATTGACATGTAAGTCCTCTGTTTGCTCAGAATTAATTGGAACCAACTGAGCTGTAATCTCTCCTGTGTTGCCATATTTTTCTGTGTCAATAACTGAACCTTCACTCGAAAAGAACGATATTAAAACGTCATCAATTTCCTGGTACGCACTGTCGTTTAATTTTTGATTTACGTGAGTGTCCTCACTTTGTTCAGAATTGGTTGGAACCAACTGAGCTGTGGTGCTCTCTAGTTCTGTATTAAGAACAGGACCTTCTCTTGGAACGAATGATTTTAAAGCGTCATCAATTTCCTGGCACCCACTGTCGTTAAATGTTTGATTGGCATGTAAGCCCTCTGTTTGTTCAGAATTGGTTGGAACCAACTGAGCTGTAAGGTCTCCTGTTGTGCTATCTTCTTCTGTATTATTAGCATCACCTTCTCTTGGAAGGAAAGATTTTGAAACATCACCAATTTTCTGGCTGCCACTGTTATACAATTCTTGATTGACTTGTAAGTCCTCTGCTTTGTCAGAATTCGTTGGAACCAACTGGGCTGTAAACTCTCCTGTGGTGGAATCCATTTCTGTATTAATAACATCACCTTCCCTTGGAAGGAACGACTTTGAAACATCTTCAATTTCCTGGCTGCCGCTGTCATTACACTTTTGGTTGACATGACTGTATCCTGTTTGTTCAGAATTGGTTGGAGCCAACTGAGCTGTAAAGTCTCCTGTGGTGCTATCTTGTTCAGTATTTTTAACATCACCTTCTCTCGGAAGGACATATTTTGAAACATCACCAATTTCCTGGCTGCCATTGTTATACAATTCTTGATTGACTTTTAAGACCTCTGCTTTTTCAGAATTGGTTGGAACCAACTGGGCTGTAAACTCTCCTGTGGTGGAATCCATTTCTGTATTAATAACATCACCTTCCCTTGGAAGGAACGACTTTGAAACATCTTCAATTTCCTGGCTGCCGCTGTCATTACATTTTTGGTTGACATGAGTGTCCTCTGTTTGCTCTGAATTGGTTGGAACCAACTGGGCTGTAAACTCTCCTGTGGTGGAATCCATTTCTGTATTAATAACATCACCTTCCCTTGGAAGGAAAGATTTTGAAACATCTTCAATTTCCTGGCTGCCACTGTTATACAGTTCTTGATTGACTTGTAAGTCCTCTGCTTTTTCAGAATTGGTTGGAGCCAACTGAGCTGTGAGGTCTCCCGTGGTGCTATCCAATTCTGTATTATTAACATCACCTTCTCTTGGCAAGAACGATTTTGAAACATGATCAACTTCCGAGCTGTCACTGTTATTCAATCCTTGATTGACCTGTAAATCCTCTGCTTTTTCAGAATTGGTTGGAACCAACTGAGCTGTTAGGTCTCCTGTTATGTTATCTATTTCTGTGGGGAGTAACGCTCTTAAAACTTCATCAATTGCCTGGCTGTGAAGGCGAAAGGAAAAGGCCGCGTCCACCGCCTGCAAGCAAGTGGGGCAAATATGATGGGGCAACTTGTCGTCCATATCAATCTGAAGTGAAACAAAACTTAAAGAAAGTTCAAATTTCAGTTCAAACACATACCTTCATCTCGGTTAATGCTTCAATCATTTCTTTAATAGTTACTGTGATTATACTGCTGCCAATTGCTATAAACCATTTGCTTTCCAAATTGTTGTCCATAGTCTCGCAGAGACATGTACGACAAATTTTGGTGAATACCTCTTCAGTTTTTGTTATCCTATCAGATTCGTTGCCATCGAAATCAATTAGAGCTTGTAAAAGATAGTTGTTTACAAGCACAGGTTCTTCCATATTTTGGTCTGTATTTAACTGATCAACCGATTCGAAACTCCAGAATAATACACAAAACAATTGTTTGCATTTCTAAATGATAAACATTGCACTTTTTCAACTTGCAATCCCACTTGTTACAACAACTGTCAACTGACAGAATAAAGTGGGAAGCAGTAGATACATAACTATTGGGGCGAGTTCCAAGTTGTCTCTTGTTTTCGTTCTTAAATGAATATAAATTGTTTTAATAAATTTAACAGCTGAGGGAGATTAAACTTTCAGAGAGTTAAATCGATTGAGAGATTGATGTCGTTTTCCATTTGGCCCATCACATATTTTTTTTAGATCTAATTTTACGCGGCTCATGAAACATGCAACGATATCGATCTGCTTTTGTAAATGGATTAATGCGTAATTTGACAGCAATAATCAATATCAGCTGCTCAAATTGCATTCGTTTTCAGAAAAATCACAAATATGGATATCGAATTGAAAAATGTTTCCCTTGTTGCAGATACAAATGGAGTATTTTTGGTGACGTAAAATAGCTTTGCAAAGTATAATCGTATCTGAAAAAATACCAAGATCTCCAAAAAGTGATCCGAATCAAAAAAAAGATTGATTTTCGCAGCAACAAATATGATATTGTTTGAATTGAAAATGGATCCAATATAAGCGGACTATGATTACGTGGTAGCGGAATGAACTTATTTTGGTCGAAATGAACTACTCTGCATAATTGCTACAAAACCTAACCTAAATCGTTGTGGCTTTTGTATGTAAGCACATTTGCCTACGTAAGGGCATTTTAAGAGCTTCGTTAAATTAAGCAGACTCTATAGCCTTTGCTTACATAAAAAAGCTGGCGACGAATCGCCTCATCCGAGAACAACCATCACAATCACGGAATTATGCCAAATTTAATACACGACACAAAAACAGAATCCTTTTTGTATGAAATGATTTGACTTCTAAAGCTCCAATGCGAATATTGGATTAGATAAAATTCTTTATTATTAAGTTCATTATTTATAACATTACTAGCATAAATAAAAATTTTATAAATCTTAAATCTAAAAATAAATTACCAAAATCAATTGAACCTACATTATTTTCTAATGTAAAACTTAACTTATGTAAGAAATAGTCTCAAAAATAAATATCCTTAGGATTAAAAACGAATTCATTGTATAGAGAAAAAGATATAGGTCGAGTCCCAATAACCCTTTGGACTTTACTCCCGATAGTTAAGCATTTAATAAGCGATTTAAGTTTAGTGCACTGGGTGGAATGTTTATGAATGTTAAATGGAAAATTTTACCAGCGGTGTTATCATAGTCCCTAAAATAATATTGCGCATCTTGCTACAAAAGCAATTTCCTGAAAATACGTTTTATTCTTTTTTTCGAAATCTACATAGCCCAATCTGATGTTTTTGCAAGCGACCTTTGGTTGGAAATTGTTTGTTGCAAAACTGACACTGCAACTCCTTGATGACTTCGTGGCTCTTCTTGTGCAAGAATAGACCATTTTTCGAAAAGAATTCTTTGAAGCAAATACTGCACTTGAACTCCTTGCAAATGTTATGGGTCTTTAAATGCACTCTCCGAGTGCCTTGATGCCTAAACATTTTTGGGCACTCGGGGCATTTGAATGGTCGTTCGCCAGTATGCATGGGCAGGTGTTTATTTAATTCACGCAAGTCGCAGAATACTTTGGGACAATGCGGACAGCTGTATTCGCACTTTAGATGAGATCTTATATGACTGCGGATTTCCTGTTTTTTAGTAAACGAAACTGAACAAACGGGACACTTGTATGGTGGTGGTCCAACAAAATGCCGCGTTGAATAGTGGTTGATCAATTCGCGAAAGTATTTAAACTTCTGCAAACAAAATATTCAAATGTATTACAGAATAAATAAATGTTTTTAATTAAACTTACGAGATTGCAGTCAGAGACGGCACAAGCGAACCTGTCGCAACCAACTGGCTGACATTCAGTTGAGTTTTGCTTGGGCTGATCGAAGGATTGTGGTTCGTTATCACTCAGTGGTTCATTAGTAATCGTTACCATTGCCTCATCGTCTTCTATTGCTTCTTGCTTAATAGAACTATCCGGTAAAAACGCAGGCTTCATTTCTTGACTGTGTATATTGCTCGCGGCCACTTCATCAGTATTTACGTTAACCCAGCTCGACATCGTAGACTTGCTAGTTGATGCGACCATGTCCAGGTCGGATTCCTCCTTAATAATGCAGTCAACGTAGATTTCTGGTTTTATTAATTCACAAGATATCCCATCATTTGATTCGGGGTCGTGAAAAGCTGTGGACGTTATATCATATTCTTTTCTTTTGGCGTGGTCTTTGATATGGCGTCGCAGTCCTGAAATAGTTTTTAAGCCTCTCGAACACAGGGGGCATACAAACGGTGTTTCAGAGCCGTGAGTCCATAAATGACCCTCTAAGACAATCACTTGGCTGAAGACGTTTTTACACAACGGGCATTGTTTCGATTTGTGCAACGAAAAATGGTTGAGAAAATCGACTTCCAATTCAAAAGTCTAAATGGAAATATAATTACTGAACGAACAAAATTGTACCCTGATGTGCATGACGAATGCGTTCCTAGTGCAGATGAAGACGCGCATTCCATGCTCTTTTAAAATCCACTTACCTCATCACACAGAGAACACGATATGTTAGTAATTTCAATTTGTATCGCTTCTTCCGGGATTTCTTTATCTTTGAAGTATTTTAATTTAATAATAGCTGGCCCGTTCTTCAGTCTACACGTCACTGCATCTGGAGGAACGCAAACTCTTTTCTTGTGCCTCTCCAAATTTGAGTTCGATCTGAATTTTTTAAAGCAGATCGTGCACTTCGGCTCCCGTTTCTGTATATGAGTGATAATCATATGATCATGCAGCGCATTTCGAAAATGGTACTCCTTCGTACAGAGTCCACATTTGAAAACCTTTCCCTTGCTACGTGTTGGGTGTTTCTCAGCCATATGCTTTTCCAGTTCCGTAGTGTCCGATAATACCTAAGGCAGAGTAACAATTATTATCGATTCCAGTAGAGAAACAGTGACATACCGTATTGCACAGATTGCATTCAATACTAGCAACTGTTGAGGGACCATCAAAGTCGTCTTTCTTTTCAGGTTTTATGGAACCCACTTCCACCATAGAGATGTCCGCAGGTATTGCGTCTTCCTCTGATGGAATTAAACTTTTTAAGACTCGATCCGCTTGCTGGCTACGTGTACGAAAGTCATGGGCTGCTTCTATAGCTTTTAGACAGCTGTTGCATATATGATGAGGCAATTTATCTTCCATATTAATCTGAAATAAACACAAATTACACCCTTCGACTACAGACTTGCAATTTTATACTTACATACCTTTATTCCGGTTAGGTTTTCAATCATTTCCTGAATTGTTACCGTGCTTACATAGCTGCTGCCAGGAAGCAACATGTTACTTTCCAGATCGTTGTCTGCAGTCTCACAGAGGCACGTACGACATATTTGAATAAAAACTTCCTCAGTTTTTGATTTTCGATCAAAGGTGCTCCCAGAAAATTGAATAAGGGATTGCAGGAGGTAGTTATTGCACAAGTTTCCGATATCTATGTGTGAAGAAGTTGTGTTTTTGATTTTTCGTGGGATGAATCCGAAATCCATTGACCATTCCATTACTTACCTCTGTCTTGCAGATCTTCAACACTGTATAAAACATTTCGTGTTTTAAGTTCATTTTTTTCAAATAACGTCGGAACTGCGCTTGGTTTTAACAGCCATTTTTTTCTGTGCCCGCCATATGGATATCTTTTTATAATATCATCTTCGGCGAAATGAAGGCAACACACATGAGTATTTTCATTCACTTCCATATCAGCTCGTCCGATGACGGTCTTCCACTTCGTTTGCATTTGCTCATCTTCAGGAAACGCGAAGCTCCGAATTTGTTGAGGTCCACTTATGATAGAATTGCAATCTGCGACACAGCACAGCGGTGACATCTAAACCAGAATAAATATTTAGGATAGGTATTTTCTTATAAAGTAGGAATAGAACCATCAAACAATTTTTATGCTATCACTTTTGCAAGTTAAGCAATAAACAGTAAACAAGCAAACAAGCCATTAGTGACTTTTACCCATTCAACGTTTAAACAATATTTCTGTACGTAATATTCAGAACCAGTCGGCTCAATATTAGTTTACAACAAATCACCTCTGTTTTTAATTTATTCACGGACATCAACAGAACTTATTTTTTACATATAAATGACGTTTCTTCTCCTCTTTCTGTTTTACATAAATGTAAAGTAAACGTCAAAACCAAAAAACATAAAACACAACCAGAAATGAAGTTTCTAACAGGGATGTAACAACATTCCAATGGAATGGAAGGCTGTTTTCCGAAAAATAAATCTCAGCTCTAGTCAGTGCGTAAATTCACCAAAATTCAATTCAATTCTTTACGCAACAGAATAGACCGAGATATTGGAGACTTTCAAGTATCTAGTTTAGTAAGTCTGACAGCTCTCTCACTAAGTGAATCTCGCTTTTGATTGGTCGAAATCAGTTCAGTTGACGTTTATTTAGGGGAAGCCGACGAATCTAGTCGAGAAATTCGTGACTGAGTACTGAGTTGACAGTTCTCATATGTGGCTGACGTAGAAAACGTGACGTTCCCGACCAATCTAGTTTTTGCGTTCAGGTTGCATCTCATCCAGACCAATCTAGTCGACTTAAGATGACTAGATTCTTGAATGCGGCCATTTTTTTAAAAAAATTGCCAAAACACACTTGCCAAATGTCAGATTGCAATATTTGCTATTTTATTAGAAACCTATTTTTATGTTTTATGTTTTAAGATTTAAAAATATGGAAAGCTTACAAATTAATATATAATTAATACTGTAGAAAACAAATAAAAAGTAGTAGTAGTATTGCGTCGCTACACGAACCGATTTTTGGCTTAAGTTTCATGAACTTAAAGGTAAAGCGGATTAAACGTGCGCGAGGTAGCGAAACACGGATGGTCCGCGAACTCCCATCCGATTCTTGTATTTTCTTTTGACCTCTTTCGTATTTTTCTCTGTTTACTTTATTCTTCATCTGTACTTGGTCGCGTTATGTTCGCGGTAGCCATTGAAAGATCAATTCTTGTATTCCTTTTGCTTCTTTTGTATTTTTTTGGCGCAGACCGACAAAAATCAGGACGTATGAATGCTCGATTCGTGCCCAAAAGAGAATTAAGAAGTGTCGTTTAAATCGTTTAAATTTTAGCAAAGTACCCACGGCTAGGTTTCTATTCATAGCGATCCATATTTGACATTTATTTAATGATTTCGTCGCGAAAAGCTAAGGACGTGGCGAAAAGCTGTGGATGTGGCAACGGCTGAAATGACTGGGGCTCCTAGAGCATATGGACAGCAACGCACCATTCCGACGAGTCTTTGCTTTTTAGTTGAGCCCGTGGTCCAGCACTGTCAGCGCCACCAAAAGTTAAAAGTAAAAGTTAAAGCTAATTCAACATAACCTATGTTCCAAAATGCAACCTCGGGCCGAATACAAAAGACAGAACTGGTTATTATAATAAGAATTTCAAACACAAATATTTTGCATGTTGTTTTGTACGTTTTTATTTTTTTTTAAATAATATTAATGTTATGCTTGTTATGTTTATAACGTATAATCACTTGGTTATACAAACAGAAGAGATATAAGTTTAAATGTATGTATTAATATAAAAACATGTATCTTTACTGACATTTAAAATATAAAGTATTATATTGCTCCTTCAGTGTTCTTCAGTTTATTAAATAAAATATATTTATTAAATAAAACATATATTGAGTTATTGCCTTTGTTCATTGTTTGCTCTAGGAATCGTGATTGCAAAAATAAAAGCGAAACATTTCTAAAAATTAAGGTGCTTCGGAAGACCTCATGGGTTTCAAGCTCTGATTTAATTTTTATAGAGCCATTTTCTGATAGACCGTAACATCATTAAGAAAGCATATCAACGGATTTCCTCTTTAAATGTTTAACAATAACTTTCGTAAAAACAAACAAAGAACACAACATATAAATCTCCAGTACTAAATCATTTCTATAAATATAATTATTTTATGTATTAAGCATTTAAACGAAGTAACGATTGCGCGCTCTACAAAATAATCTTATCATTTCATATTTTCTAGAAAAAATAGTTCTTAACCAAAAACGAAATATTTAAATATATTAAACTACAGGACTACGGTAAAAAACGAACAGAATATTTATTAATAATAAGGCATTTTGAATTAGATTTTGATTGTATTTAAAAATATCTACATGCGGGTATAAAAAAAACGAACGACATAGCTCCTAGCCCAAAAAGTCATTCTTATAACAATTTAATAAAAATTGTTTTCATTTGCTTTGTCCTTACAAAAATATCAATAACAAATAAGTTTTCTGTATGAAATTTTTATTATTTTTTAAGTCAATTATTTTATTTCCTTCCTTTTTTAATTTTTTTCCTTTTTCTATGTGGATGTTTAATGATGTGAGATTTATGCTATAACATATATTTTTGTATTAAAATCTATTTTAACTTATGGTTTAGTGATTTTTTTTTTTAATGTTAATTTGTTTCAGTTTTTCGCCCTTCGCTCAATCGGTTTCACTTCGAGTAGTTGGGGATAGTTTTCAACTATGTTTAGTAGGATGGTGTCGATGTAATGTTTGAGACGCGTATTTTCATCTTCCTTTTCTTGGAAGGCTTGTTGCAGCTGAAAAGATAATTAAATAAAGGATATAGCGTGAGTAATATTTTAATTAAAGATAACATGCATTTTTATGGCTTAAACTGGCTTGAAAGTTAGGTAGAATGAAGAAAGGAATACAAAAGCAGGGCAATGGTTAAGGGGATTTTTTTTTATTGAATAAACATATGTGTTGGGTCACCCTGTTGGCAAACAGAAGCAGGGTCAAGGCCAGCCAGTCTTTCAAATCTGCAGTTTATTTATTATTATTTGTTAATTGCGACATTCAAGTTGTGTCAGGTGTGTCACGCAGACTAAAACGCCGCATGACAGGCCAGCCACTCTAAACCATCAAGGGCATCCTTATACGGCTAGATCGGAGATTTAACCATTGCAACCTGAGCCAACATAGAGCACGTTTCGGTATTCAAGTTGAAGACTTGCGCTTAGCGTGACCAGTCCATCCAATAAAAGTAGCTTCACGACATTGACTACCGCACGTTTTAGAATGTGATCTCTGTGATCTCTTCAAGTCATTCCACAAATTCAACGGAGCCAATTTATTTTCGATAACATATTCCTTCGTTCATTAGGTCCTTAACTAAAATCTCAAGACGATAGGTAAGTCAGAGTTCAAGAGCGAAAACTTAGCGTTGACATTAAGTTCAAACCCAATCCAGCGGTCAAACTCAGCAATGCTTTCTTCCCTCTTTTTTTCTCCAAACTGAAACCACATTTTTTGGCGTAGTGGGGGTGAAACTCTGATATTATTCGTTTTCAAAGTCTTATATTCACCCTTATTCCGAGTGGCGTTTTACTTTCACGACGTTTGTCGTTTTTTGTGGCGTTAACCGCCTTACAGAATGGCAGTCAAGTTTCGCACATGACGTTCGCCGTAAGCGAATAGGTTCAACATGACCTTCAGTGGCAAATGGCGTTCAACGACTGAAATTCCAAATTCTCGTAATTCCAATTCCAAATTCAAATTGGCGTTTTTTAAATCGTCGTAAACGCCACTCGGAATAGGGCTGATTATTCGTTTCTCTTGGATGGCCGAGTACTGCTTTTTTTTATTTGTTTTGGAAGCTGTTTAAGAAATCATAGCTCTGATGTATAATGAAAGAAAATTCGACTTGACAGGTCGTCTCAACACTATCAATATCTGGTGAACGACAGTAGCCATACCTACTTTGATTTCACTGTAATGTTAAATAATATTTAAAAAAAAAATCCAAACCAAAATGCGGATGGTCTCCCGATTGAATCTTAGGCCGCATGGTTTAAGGATGCTTACAGTTTGTAGTGTGGAATTTACCTTCCACGAGGTAAATGTCTCCTCTGACCTACTTGACATATGTGCTGTTGAAATCTAAATATATTCGGTGGGTATAGACTTTTTGGGGTGTTCTTTTATGTTGCAAAACAGGAAACTTAAATTATACCTTCTTCTATAGAAGATTATAAAGATCCTCATATTGACGTATTATTTACACGGAATATTCTATAATATAATTCAAATGACATGCAGAAGCTGGCAGATCGTCTGAGTACCCATTTTATAGCATTGAGACTGTACACCATGATACTCTAACGATTTAAAAAAAAAAGTATATCACAAATCTGTTAAAAAAGGCAAGCTGACAAAACACCACCAATGGTTTGCGGTGCAATGTACAGTGAAATGAAAGAACCCAAACCAATGTTAATTGAAATAAGCAAATAAATGATAAATGCCGAATGTATATGTAACAAGCTCTGTTAAATGAGATGAAAATTCGATAAAGGGAGGCAGAAGGATAGAAACGATTACACCACCCAATTATTACCTGGCTCAATGATGCCAATGTGGCTGAATCCACAGAGTCCTGGAAAATAAACAATATAACGTGTTGTATAAGCCATTGTTTTGAATGTGTTTGTGTGTGTATATAATGGTGAAGTTGGGAGCGTATTGTGAATTAAAAATTTAATGAAAAAAAAAAAATCGATCCTCTCTTTAATTGCACTAATCAAGAAAGATGACTACCGCCCGCTGCCATTTTTTGCACGACAAATATAATATATGTGAAGCATGCCTTCTAACAATTTTCGTGGTGACTGTAGCCATAAAACGACATATATCATACCTGCACCTGAGACATCTCCTCCAATTCTTGTGCCAAACTGTTCAGAGTGCCGTTGAGTAAATGTCTTCCTTCTTCCACGCCACGGGTCAAAACGGCCGCTTGTAGCTCCTCATTTTGTTCTTCGAGAGCTGGAATGGAAAAGTAAAAAGTTAACTGAATTCATCGCAATTAGAAACTTGTGAACTGACTTTTGTTTTGTTGTCTTAGCTCGTCTAACTCTTGATGGAGTTCTTCCAGTCTTAATGCCTCCGGCGATGTACTTGGCATTGCGGGCCCAGTTTCTGACCGCAATCGCTCTAGTTCACGGCTCAGCTCCACCATTAAATCTTCGGATGCTTTCTTTTCCTGCTCAAACGTGCGTTCATGCAATTTGGCATCGCTAAGATCCTGCTGCAGTACCGCTATACTGTCACGAGCAAGTTCCAGCTTCTCTTCGGTATTGTGTAGATCACTTGCTTGTTTGTCACATAGTACTCGTAATCTTTGTGCTTCCTCTCGCAAGGCGTTCGCCTCGATCTCAATGGTTCTTATCTTAATTTGGCAATTCTCATTTTGTAAAGCGGCTTCACGCTCGACACGAGCGAGAAGTTCACGATGGCGTTTTTGTTCCTCGGCGAGACGTTCTTCCGCACGCAGTTCCGACTATAAATAGAAATTAATTTTTAATAATTTGCTAATGGGATATACAAAATATATCAAAAAATAAATTGTCATACTCGGTACTCCTTGAGGGAAAATATGTTGAATGCCCATATGAACCGTATCAGAGAAACGAGCATTTATCGGATTATGACAGACAGATGGACGATATAAGTATTACAATCGGAGGCGTATACGTAATTTTTTGTTTGTTTTAAATTTTGACAATTACCAACGAAATAAACGTAGTTTCGGTTTTTATAATCAAAACTATTTATTTCCATGAGTACTCTTTATTGGGAAATTTATAAAAACAAGTCGAAATCTGCTCAATCAATCTTTAAAAAGTATAAAACCCTTTTTCCTGCATTTACAACATTTACAAACAAGACGGGACAAAGGGATCCGTTTGTCCGCAGTCAATGCGAATAAAGGCGCAAGAAAGAGATCACAAATCAGGCGCCTAAAGTGTCATGGATGTTCTATTCATAATTATTGATATTTAAAACGGAAATAAACACAAGCTCCGGCGACCAACATTTCTGCATCCACTTGAAAACATTTCTATTTGTAATTTAAAACACGTCAAATGAGAGTGGTAAGAAGAGTCAGGAAATTAAACCAACAGTTCATCAATAGACTTTACGAAATGAATAAATAATTGTCCGTTCATCACTTCCGGAAGCCATTTTTTTATGGGACAGCGAAATTTTCGTAAGCTATAGCTATAAAAATACCAACATGCTGAACTTTCCCATAACAAGATGGCCGACCAAAATATGTTTCACGTATTTCTGCGTGTCAGGTAGTGCTGTCCCTTTCAGTCAGACGGCTTAATATTGGGTATTACTTTAATCTTCCGTGTTAGGAATGTGTGATGTTGTAAATGTAGCTTTACACACATGTAGAGAACTATTGAACCAAAAAATAAAAACAATTTAAGATCAGTATGAACTGTTTCTTCTGACTTGCAATTTTCATGTAAAATCGTTTTGTTTAGGGGTTTTTTTCGTCCCAAAAATGGACTAATTTTGCATGAGACAAATATAACCTCCATTTTTTTTTGTTTTGTAGACGAACTTCACCTCCTCATTTTATAATTGGCAACTCGTTTTTTAGCTCCTTGTTGGGTACGTTCTGTAAGACTGACTTTAGTAAAACTGACAGCTGACTGACTTGATGTAATTCAGTTTTCATTGGCCTTAAATGAAAACGTGAGTAGTTTTTTTCTGTTGACGTTTATGGAGGGTTAGCCGAGAGATCTAGTCAAGAAAATCCTGCCTGCATACTTAGTGTCAAAATTCAAAATAAACCGCGAGCATAGAAAAACAGTTCAAGTTGACCTAATCCAGTAAAATCTAGATGAAGTTTTACATGAACTTGCTATCCGAACGTTCCCATTCTCACACGATTTAGATTTTGGAAGAAATTTTTAATCCTAGAGTTCTAGTGCGGGCAATTTTAATTAAAAGATGACGAACCTTGCTAAGACCTTTTGGCCAAAAACAAAAAATGACAGCTCATTATATAAATCAATGCATCAAATGCAACTACCTTGTACAGCACTCTCTTGTTCATTTCATTAACAGCCTTAAGCAATCACCGGGTGTAGTAAAAAAATATATTTTAAGTATCGATGACGTTTAGAATATAAATCTGTTTATACAAACACGATCCCTCTGTCGAAAACAAATCCATTTCTTTCTCCTGAGACAATATAAACAAAAATGCGAACCCATTGCAATAAAATAATTTCGAGGAAAAAACGAACAAAATACCCAAAAATAATCACAGACATACTCGTGTTCACCCGTCCGTCAATGAACAATTTGTTTTGATATATAAATACATACAACACAATAATAAACAAAACAAATTCTTAATTAAAATAAAAATAAAAGTAGAACTCACCTCTCGGTATTGCTCCTCGAGCATATGGTACCGAGCCTGTAGTACAGCATATTCTGTTTTTGTACGCGTTGTTCTGTCCTCAGCGATGTTCTGTGTGTCCGCCAAGTCCGTCACTTGTCGTTGTAACAATTCCAACTGCAATTAAAAAGAAGAAACCAGTTAATTAAGAAGAACTATAGATTCGATATACCGAAATTGAAATAACATAATCAACTGACTAACACAAGAACTCTTCAATTGACGTATGTCATCGAGAAGATCATCAACATCCATTGAACGTTTCAGATACATTTGCAGCGAGGCGAAATAAAATACCCAAAACTATCACTCATAGGTTGATAGGTTCCGAGTGACATGCAGCAGATGGTGTTTCGCGAAATCGGTTCTTTGTTTGGTGCGACGTTACATGATAACGTTATGTAAAGAAAAGCGTTACAATAGCTTCATGCGCTACCCTCGCATCGACTGATCGTCGTCACAATTTTCTGCTTGTCGTTGCTCCACTACATACACCGAGGAATATAATTCATATTCTAATCAGCAAAGTGAATCACATTTTTCTTTCATTCGGTATCCACCAAACACAGAGTACCGCACGAGTATGAATGAAGCACCCGGCAGCGGCAAAATGTTTATTCGACGAGACGAGGTTGTGTGCGATAATTTTAAGGTCAGTTGAACTTTTTCGGTTGTATATATAGAAAATTCGACGATAACTGCTGTGGTTTATTATTGTCTCAATTTAACGGTCAAATCAATCATTCGCACAGCAATGACGTAAATAACTCTTCTTTGTCCGCTGCTCTCCAATGGTCTACTGAGGAGCGGACCAGAACGTTCTGTCTTTCTGTGACTATGACGACGGCCGGCAGAATGTTCTATTTCCTCACTCACGAAAATTCCATGAGCGATTTATGGTTGCGCGGCGGCATAATGTTATCCGTAGAAATTTTCCAACGAAAAACACTGTGGACTGTGTATGCACACGCTTCTCCAAAGAGCCTACTGCGCGTATCCCTTCTCAAGACGGCCGATGCGTCTTTTCTAGTTGTTGCTTTAAGTGCTTAATTCACCCATCGGATGCACTCTTTTTCCCCACTCAATGGGCTTTGTAGTTTGTATACCGAAGTCCGCATTTACGTTGAGAATGTGCGCGACCGCTCGTTATGGGGAAATATTAAATTTAGAAAAAAAAGTAGCAGCTATACACATTCAAGCTGTTTTTGGCAACTGTCGGACACTAATAACAAGATTTGGGTGCCAACCAAAAACAGATACGAGGAGCGGTGGTATACACATCTGAGAACTAATTTCTTCAAGGGAAATAAACTCGGTGACGGTGAGCTATGGTAAAGGTACGTACATAATATGTACTTGCTTGAGTTGTTTGTCATTTGTTGGGGTTTTTTTCTCTGCTTACACGTTTTGTATTCCACAGAACTTTGTAATATTTTTTTTTGTAATATTCGGTACCGGTACACAAGTTCCCTTTAATGGGAATCGACACCCATAACCTCTTTGCAGGCAGAGCTCATGCCTACATAGTCCATACAAAAGACAAAACATGTAACAATTTAGTTTATTTTTGTTTTTTTTTGGTTGCAGGTTAAAATAAGCGGAGGATTTAGTTGGTGCAATATTGTTTAAAAATCTTGTCAATAAATCCGAATCTTTCTATTCTCAGTAATCCCAAATAGTTTGTGGGATTTTATCGAGATTCTAATTACTGGTTTTTCAACGTTTTCATTTTGATATCTAGAAAAGTTTTTGCAAAATTGTTTGATATCCAAAAAAGTGCGACAAGAAAATCAAGCGGCAAATCTTGTTGGTCAAAGCGTTCGGGTAAGCTCAAGTTACAATGAATCTTACTGAGCTAGAAAGCCGAACTTGATATGCGAGCATACATATCGTTTAGAAGTAGTTTGGTAGCACTTCTTTTTCTATGATTTAATTAACAATAATAGAATAAAAAAACAGAATCAACAAGAAAAAAAAATCAATATATTAATCCACTTTTTAGATCTAATATAAATTTCGGCATCTTCACGATTTCAAATAGAAATATTCACACTGGTTTATAGGAATGGAAAATCCCACAGATTCTTTCGTATTGGAAGTGACAATTATCTGGTGTGACATAAATGAATTTAAGCTCCGAAGATACCAAAAACTACTCATATGATAAGTCCAAATCAATAAGAACTTGATATTTTGTTTAATTTAATTTTTAGAAATATTTATGGCCCAAGGAACTTTACAGTTGACCCCTGTTTTTGAAATTGAAATTGGCTACCCATTGATTTTAAGAAGTAAACTAGTCAACTGTTTTTAAGTAGGAATTTATGTACAGAGAAAAAAAAAAGATTACTTCCTTAAAAATTGTGTCACAAAAAATATTGATCACTCGGGCTGATTGTGTATTAAAAACAAACAATTTAAACTTGCGGTCATACCTTTAAACAGCATCCAGTGATTAACTTATCTGTTACAAGTATATATGGAAAAAATTCGTCGCTACTCGATGTATATGCAGATGAATTGCACCATACATTGACAATAATAGAATTACAGTCCGTGACGAATTAGGGAAACCTCTAAGTTCAAAAAATTTGTTTCTTACACCCGAGTTTTTCTTATATGCGAACTAAATATAAGAAGCAAAGTAACAACAGTGTTTCCACTTGCTTTTTCTGTAAGCGATTTGTTCGACTACATTGTTATCAGAGGAAAAATAACATCCGGTGAATGCAATGGGGACATACCAAGTAAGATGTGACTGCACAATGACCTTACAGCTTTGTGTTGCTGTATGAGATAAGACCTAGAGTTTATTGTAATGGAAACCGCACGCAGAACAACATTATTCACAAAGTATGTGTGTTGCAAAAAAAAATCAAATAAGAACAAAATTATGAGGTTATTATAAATTAAAGTTATTATAAATTAAGTTGCCTAAATGGCTAAATTTAAATTTATATTTATTTATAAGCAAATAAAAAAATATATGTCCAGCATTGTTAAATAGAAAGGTGCCAAGTCTCAATTTCCAATTCAACTTTTAATTCCCAAAGTTTGGACAACGCAGATTAATGTTCCAAATTTTTTCAACTACAGCTTTTTTTGTATGGGATTCGCCACGCCTCTTTGGAACACTCTCGGACTAATACCCAAGAAAGAACTCTTGCAAAATTGAGCTTGATAGAAAAAAAGGTTCGATCGACAATATTAGGAAGTCTACTTTCGAAATTCACAGTTGGGTATTACACAAATAAATTCATTTGAAGAAGAAGTGTCTCTATTGTCACTTTTCTAATTTATGTACGAACACCTCACTTGAGAATATTAATCCTCCTTAGCAAGTAAGAATTTTCGATGGTTAAAATGAATCGTTGGGGAAAAATATAGACAAAATTTAAAAAAATATTTAATTTGACATATTTATCAATACTACTTGCCGGCTGAAATTATCTGAGCTGTTTCGACCCAAGAGAGATACTGCTCGCTACTCGTTGATTTGCGAATTTTCTCTTTTTCTGTCATTTTTGATGAGAACGTGTATAGACTTTGTACGATAGCAATCGATTTTTTTCGACATTTTTACTTACTTACTTTTACTTAACAGGCTCCCAACCCGTGGAGAGTCTCTGCCTGAGACACTGCAGCCTTCCATCCTCGACTTTTTAACTCTTTCAAATTTTCCTAAAATAGGAATAACAATAGAAACTGAATTTAAAGCTACACCTGTCACCTGTCTGTCATCATTGCATTATATTTTAGGTTTTTGAACGTACTACATTTACTCAAAAGATTTGTCAAATGGAATTTTGAACATTTCAAAAGTTTGAGTTAACTAAAATTAGCTTTTATTCATACGACCCAGTTTGTTTTCAATTTTTAGACAGATACCACGACCAAGGTGCAGAAGTAAAATCGATTTGAAAACCTTTGTTATTATGGAGACACCATGGAAAAATTAAATTCCTCTCGCTGTTGACATTTCGAACCGACCTTGATAAGGAGTTGTATTCCTTAAACACTCTTGTATCGATCAAACTTGGAATGATATCGTAGCCAGTCTACTCACGTTTATAAAGAATTGAAATGGTTTGCTGTTGGTATAAATAGAAACCAGAATGTGACATATGTCAGTGTGGCGAATGCAGATACTCGTATGTAGGCAAGGAACAACATTTAGGGTAAGTCTAGAGAAAAAATCAATGAAAGTCCTTCCGCTAACCACTTCCATTATAGGTATAGTGGGAGCTCAATCACTCTCTGTATTCGCTTGGAAGGATAAATGAAAAGTCGTGTCTGCATTCTGCGATTGATGAACAATTAAATATTTGACGACCTTGAATAATAAGAAAAGCCGACTTCTGAAAACCTTAACATTTTCTGTTTCTGCGTTAAGAGCCGTTCGTTTTGAATTAATCTTTTTATTTTTGGGGATCATTTTTTAGCGCCGTGCATCTGTCGTATTTATTTTCTTGATGACCTATGTTGTTCGTAATAGGAGGCGTGGCACCCCGCTTACAGCAAACACACTTAAAAAACATGATTCTCGCAGAAATTCGAAAACCGCAGAAGATTTTTCTGTCCTAGAATTTAGGACAACCACATCGTTTCTAAAGGAAGAGATGACGCCGGACCTATGTTTAGAAAAGCTACGCCTTATAGTTCTACAAATTGTTTAGGTGCACCGTGGACCACAATAAGGCTTTATTGTCCGGGATATATGTGTGCTCTTTTGACGAACTCCATAATATATCCGAATTTTGTATTCAAAGGCTAGCGACTGTGACAACTATTCAGCTGATTTTTGCAATCGGGTAAGCTCTGTAAAGGTGTAAAAAAGGCTTTCACTGATATTCTATACAAGAAGAATTAGAGGCCTTAAATTGAGCAATATTCACCGGAAAAGTAGCAAAACCCACTATGCATGCAGTCCGAATCAAAATAACCTGCCGGCTTAATCCACGACATATAAATCATCTGACACTGACAAATCGTCAGCTATAGTCGAAAGCAGCTATGAATGCTCCCCCATTTGCTTAACTTGAAAACAGAATCTCGAATAATTTTATTATTGAACTTGGGTCCACCTTGACTTTGCTATGAAGCTAGACTCGTAATTCAAACTGTGCCTCTAAGTCTTACGACATAAATTGGAACGGCTAAGCCATAAGTCGATTACATTCAACACATTCTGAGGAATCCTATCGACATGCGGTTTCGACTTCAAGCGTTTGGAATTTCCACCTTGTTTCCATAGTTTTGACCATAAACAAGGAGCAACCACAAACCTCAAAGCTACTTACAGTCGAGCAATATTTTATCAAAAACCATAACAAATTTCAGCCTCAGTTGCAAAATTTGTAGCTATTTTGAATTGCTAAAACTTAAAGTCGAAACTGAAAATGTTTATTGGTAGGGCTCGTGGCAAAACTCTTACCTGCTCATTGAGATTCTCGCACAACTCTGCGTTGATTCCATTCATTTTACCGGCACCAATACCCCCACCAGTCTGTTGCTGTAGTCCACTTGGCAGTTGGCCACCAATACTTCCGTTATTGTTGTTCTTCTCCGAGAAATCACACAACAGTTTGTTTTTGAAATTCTTCAGATTTTCCAACTTAAAACCATTCGTATTGTTATTATTTGGCTTGCAGTTCAATTTGTTCGTTAAAGCTTCCAGATTAATCAGCTTACTCGTGTTGCCGCTCTCCGTTGTCGCAGTCGGTGATTCGTTGAACTTATTTTCAATGAAAACCAACGAATTGGGACCCGATGACACAATGTCATCGAAATCATTTGGATTCAAGCTGAGAAAGGTCTCCTGATCGATTAGAATCGGTTGCTTACTAAAGTCGCTTCCACTCCACGTTGGTGTGAAGTTCAGATTTAAATCCTCCAGACTTTCGGTACTACGGTGTTGACTAGAATTCTTATCACTTAACTTATACTGGGGATTGTTGTTATTCAGAACGTTATTGGTGTTATTTGGTGAGTTGTTGTTGTTTTGTGGTGAACCGATGAATTCAAATTGGCCAGCCCACATATCATAGGCTAAGTCGATACTCTCGGGCTGGCTCGCCGGTTGGCTATTCATTTTTGATTGAGTTGTTGTTCTGATGAATCCTCTCTTGCTAATTGCACTTAATCTCTATATTATATGGCAAGACAACGGTTAAATACAGGGATATTACACAATTTTAATCTCCTTCATTTCTGTGTCACACTTTGGGCTCGAAATAGTTTTTTGTGTCACATTCCATGGTTATGGTGGATTGGTTCCGCTGCGTTTAACTTCATATGGGATTGTCACTCGCGTTTTGTTGAACGTGAAAGGTTTACATTAGCTACCTAGGCATACGGAAGTTTTATGGTTCGATTAGTTTTGAGAATTTTCTCTTCCTCATTATCTACCACTGTTGTAAGTGGTAATTAGGGAAGAAAAAAAAAATATTGGTGTGTTGGGATTACACATCGTGGAATGTGGAACAACTACCACTGTTTCGGCGCAGAGATACATTTTTCATTTGAGATACAATTTTTTTTTTTTTCGTCTAAACAAAGCTACATTGCATGCAAACGCCGCCGGCCGGCCGCCGCCTTAACTCTGCTCTCCATAGTGTAAGTCTAACTAGTGTTACATTGCGTAGAGTTCAGTATGCGGTACAAGATACTAGTAGAAGTGAAAGTTGTATCTGGAATCGGTTTGGTGTAAACATTATGGTTCGTTATTATTGTATTTAGATGAATTTATTAGCCTTTCCATGAAGCAGATTGTTATTACACACACAACAAGGTTTGTCAGAGAGAAAGAAAACGATAATTTGAGAGGAGTTATATTTTGTGCTGATGGGTAATCATTGTAAGATACGATTAAGTGTACGTACGGCTTTGCAAATTCGCTGCAGTGCAATTAAAACATACTCAGGTGAAGAGAAATTCTGCAGTTTTAACAAGGTGAGCCATTGACAAGTAGTTTATGGGTATTTAATGTACCTTGGTGGATGCAACTGCATTGTGTTTGTGCTTCGAATGCAATACATCTAGATCATTGGAAATGAAATTAATGTCCATCGGAAAGATAAATAAATACTGTAGTGCAACCATGGTTGCCAATTGCAAAGAAAATTAGAGACTTAAATTAAAGAAAAAGAAGTTACCAAACGAAGTTAAAAGTTGTCAAAAATTTGGGAACGGCTGCTGTATAAAATGTAAGAAATAGCAGTAGACTTACAAAAGTACTGGTAGTACTTTAAATAATTTTCCTTATCCTGACAAAACGCAGTGGTTTTCAAAATTCAAATTAGTTTTTTACTGTGCTCTTGTTGAAAAGGTAACCAAAACCAGTTAAAAATTACGAAATGACCAAAAATCAACCATCAAAAAATAACTTAGCAAATTTGGTAAGATAGTGAAATATTATCACAGTGGCAACTGTGCGTTTGTAGAAACAATTGCCGCTTTTAGCTGACTTCTGCCGACTGGGATTTAATACCAACAATTCAAAAAGCAAGACCACCAGATTCAACGATCTCTGACTTCTTCCTTTGGGGCTAGTTGAAGTCGCCGGTTTATGACAAAAAGCCTCAGACAATCGCAGCCCTAAAGAGAGTAAATTCGAGCGAACAGTTATCTCCGGAAATCTTACGGAAAGTCATCGAAAAATGCGATAAAACGGCCACAAATGTGTATCAACACTGGCAGCAGCCACTTGACTTGGATATCATCTTTTCCACTTAACTGAAAAAAATTGTTAAAGCTAAGATTTCCATCACTCTAAAGCATTTTTTTTTATTTACTAAAAAGGTAATTAAAAAAAATTGGATGATAAATTTTGGGGCACCCTGTATGGACAAACAAAAAATAATTAAACATACGTTCCTGAGGGAGAAATCGTTTGCAAATGCGCACGGATCGCAGTCATAAAACTGACGCAATTTTAACAGATGCACAATATGTCTGTTAATTAACAAAAATATGGTTCACTTAAATGAGTTGCGCTGCACCACTCATAGTTTCATCTATTTCGCTCAAGCACTTAATTTACTTGTGCTTCGCTGTTACATAATAAAATGCAATAAACCCCAAAGTGCTTTTCAATTACCTATATGCCATGTGTTCCCTAGGTGCACCTGATTAATGACTAAATTGTTCTCTCCACGTGCAGAGTGCAGTCAAACTAGCATTACCATGTTAAAATAATTAAAGTAAACATAATCATTATCTCGATGACATAACACATAAACATTTACATTTCTCTGTCAAACTTCCAGCCGCTTGAATGTTTGCAATAAATCTAGTCATAAAAATGATATCCATCAACTGGCATTAGCAAGTACGTAAAACCTAAAAAAAGAATTGTACTAAATATTTATCCGTTGTACACTGTGCTCTCAATTAATTTAAATGGGGCGTTGGTAGGTTCAATCAATGACAGTACGCATCAGCAGCATGATGCTTGGCGAAAACTGCGAATTTTTCTCTTCTGATTTCATCGTTTAAATGAACGTGAACGACATTGGACGATGAAAACGATGAGTCTTCGCAATTTACAGAGAACTCTTTATGAGTCCTCGAAGTGAAGAATTCTTTTTTCAAACACATTTGCCGGCAATATTCCAACATGTGTACAATAATAACGGATGGATGATGCATACGACTGAAATAAACAATTATACACTAATCCTTTCGAAAGATGCAGTATTTAAAGCAACTGCATTTTGTTTTGAAAAGGAACTCGTGCATTTATTCAAGATATTTGTTAAAATAAATTAAATAAATAAATAAATGAACAAACAAATCACATAGAAATTGTAGTATACTTATATTGACATCAACATCTGGAATTAATAAAAAAAAATAAAATAAAATCGTTACGATTTTTGTTTGCAGATGATAAAAGACGCTTTGCGCACAAATTTAGATCACTGGGCCGTGTCTTGGTGAGTTGAGAAAAACATTGAATAATACCCCTGTCACCCATCTATTTATACGTGGATTTTATATTCAACCCCTAATTTAGAAGTGTGCATGGTTTACAAAATATTATACTAACAAACAAAATTATACCTGAATATTTATAAACAAATCAGTGCTACTTTCGAGTAGAGTACTTTTTAAGGTATCGATATTAAAATTTTCAGGTAGGTAAATTCAGTATGCGCTATATGAATTTATCTTTGTAACTGCGTTTGAAAATAGGCTTAACTTACATTTTTACAAACATTTTGTTTGTATAATAAATAACAGTTGTGCACTAATGCTTCCGTTTAGTTTTAGCCTCAAAAGACACAACAAAACATGCCTACCTTTGATAAGTATTTGTTAGTAATTTTGAACTTGAAGTCGGCGACCACTCCACAAAAGAACCTGTACAAGTCCAAATTGTTAAATAACCAAATTGGAAAACTAGCTAACTTTACCTACTTTCCGCGGATCTGCGTTTTAGAGAGTTGCATAAGAAGTTTTTTGTATTTTGTAAGTATGTACCTTGAAAAATTTTAATTTATAGGTACATATAGTAGAATCTCAGAAAGATGAACAAAAAAACATTCAATATATCAAAATAACAATTAATTTTATTTAAAAAAAAACAAAAACAGGAAACGTAACAAAATAAGAAATGTTAATTATAAAGGGGATACAAATAGACTTATTTATAAGTTGTTCCTTAAAAACATTTCTATGGTAGAAATTCTCTTTCCGAACTGTTCATCTTATAGAACCGTTCATGTTGTCGAGATTCTACTGTACATGTGAACAGACCTGCATATCTGTATAGAAATTGGTTGAAACCGTGACAGGTGTACAATGCTAAGTTTTATTTATTATCAATCTGGTACAATATTGGTATAAACTATAGCGTTTTTCGACTTAACAATAATTATAAGGCAACCTTTACAAATTTTGGGAACTAAAGCAACTCAAAAGAAGCTAAATTTTAACATCAATCTTTTTTATTTTATTTTTTATTCCATCTTACAAATGTTTAAAAAATTAATAATATTTTCAGATTGAAGATTCGTATAGTATAAAACTAGTTTTAGTGACGAAGAACAAATCCTATTTCGTTTGTTGACGGGTAGCCAAAAACCCGGGTCGTTATTCTGCAAGGCGAAACGCCCAAACATTTTTGTGCGCACGAATGATTTACTTCTGTAACTTAGAGCAAATCGATCGTGCACACGAAAACATTTCAACGTTTTCGCGTTACCCCCGAGTTCTATCTCTCATCTTGACCTTTAACCCAGTCTCGACTAATCCTAGTTTATGGTACAACTTTAACTGGATTAATTAGTTTAGGCACTCTTCAAGCCAATATTACGCTCAGGGTTTAGAATTTTCGCAAATGTTTATATTTTGCCAATTCGCTTGGTCCCCAAACAACTTAGATTTCTTTTATATGACTGTATTCAAAAACATTTTTTATTGCAAGGACTTTGCAATTTGCACTCTGCGTATTATATTTTTAATTCGTTGTTCATTTAGAACAGTCTGAGCGCCACGTAAGGAAGAGCTTTTAAACAAATTTAGCAATAATCGTAAAAAAACACGTAACTAGAAAAAAAGTAATCTAATTGTGTCGGATCTTGGCACAAACTATCAATTTTTTACTTAAATCAGACGACTATGTTACTACTATTTAAATGCACAGTGCGCCTTAAAGAAACTGCAATAAAGAGGGCGCGAATCAGACAATTTCCATCGGAATCATAACATATGTTTTTGAGCCAAATATAAAATACCTACTCTTCATTTTGGGAAAAGGCAAAATGAAAACTCCCTCAGCATTACTTCAAGGCCGTTTATCGCGATGAGACAGAAAGGGAGACAACCACTTTTATAACTTCCTGAATTCGTTTCTTTTAAAAATGAATAAGCACTAACACTAGCCCTGAATCAATAAATCATCGTTGACACATTTGCTCACTGAAAATGCCAGAAACGAATCTGGGCTAAAATTTTAAGCGTAAGACAGCAAAAAACTAAACGCTAATTTAATGTGTTATTAAAATCGAAATGGAAGAGTAACTACTCGTATACTTATGCATAAGGCGCGTTTCCTCGCATTCAAATGAAAACTACCAAAACTTGAACCAAACCGAATGCACTATTAACGAGTTTCAATTCATCTCGTTCTCCAGCAAATCTATATACAGTCACCGCAGTAGGTTATAGAACTTTATCGCAAATACTTCCATTCCAATTCGGGCAGTAGGTATGAGCAGCTGAGCTTGCAACAAGTGTCATTTCTGCTTTTATGCAATCGGTAACCGCCATATGTATATGTCGCTGTATTTGTATATCCCCCAAGCAGTTTGGCAATTGCAAAGGCTTATGGTGCACCGGATTCCATTAACAGATGTCGAGAAATTCCACTCAGCCTTGGAGCTGTTTTGCAGATAAACAAATCGATGGTTGAAAAAAGGTCGTTTTGCAATATCCATCGCCATGGGAAGAGATAGGTAATACCTTTAATACCTCTCCCGTTATTCTGTGAATAAACTTTTTATTGTAAAATTGCCACTAATGGTCATGACTTGACGGAAATGTCAGATTGTTTCTCTAATTGCCGACAAATGTAATTTGCATGCGGGGATCATGAATAGAAGATGCGTACGTAACGTAACTACTCGTGATGTAATTAAAGTTAAGGTCAGTGTTCTGGCTTTGTTTGGGGTTATCGCACGTATTGGCCCCCCATGAGAAAATGTCATTTGGCGAAATGGCTTTCAGTTCGAAATTGGACGGAAACTCAATGGCAACAACGACCGTTTAGGAATAAAATAATTTCTTATGATTCACCAGCGACTCGAGGTGAAACTCATTAGTTAATTGGGCTTGGGCAATGGTATGGCTTCCATAAGAAAATGGGTGACGGGTAAGCACATGGGTGCATCGCGTTAAAAAATAGTGAAGGTTTTTCCATGTGAGCTGTTATTTTGTTTCCTACCGTACAATAACATGAAGTGATTGATTCTTTGAAGAATCAATTGGAATAATGTTGTTGCGTGGAACTGCACTAAGTCAATGGGTGGAACTAAATATAGGGCGGTTCCATGAACATTGTTTTGTAACGCCCATCTGAACATGAATAGTGAACCAAACTTTGAAAATAAAAATTTAGTTTGCAATTTCCATTGTAAGGAAAAAGAAAGCTGCAGACAAGCTGTAGTCATTTGACCTTACTAATAATCACTTTTAACCTTAACACTGAATATTTTGTAGGTCACAATATGGAAAATTTCGCCATTGTGAGTTCGAAAAATTTAAAAATGATTATTAGTATCGCGGAAAGACATGACTATGTATTTGTAATTATTTGCGATTAAGTCACGGATTTGTTTCATTCTTTGAAATCAATCCAATCGTTTGAAAACAATCGGCAGAGGATACGAAATACTGAAGCAAATATACAGTGCAAAATCTGCTTGCGTAAAAGAAGTAAAAAAAAAGTTCTCAAGTGAAAAAGGCAGATGGGAGATCTTCCCTTGGTTGAATGGAAAAAAAAGACATACACACCGAAATGGGTGTCACAATTTCTTACGTTACATTGTTTGACAGACGAAACAATCCAAGAATCAATCAAAAGGTTGTATTATTATGCTGCACTGCCAAAAATTGTCAGCTTTCCTGATTTTTGGAAAATACTCTCACTCAAGCTGGCTTAGTGGCACGTCTTGGGAGATTTTACTAACGAGACTATTCCGTTCGTAAAAGTAGCGAGCTCTTGGTGTATTTTAGGGCTTCTTTCAATACAATTTGGGCGATAAAATCCCTTTTGAGCAGCTGGTATCAGCTAATACTCTAATCTGATGAAATACCCACAAGTCGTAAATTTAAAATCAAAGACCGAGGTCAATATTCTTTTCAATAACAGAGTGATCTGAGCGCCTTAAAATTTACCAAACCCGACCATCGCTCGAATTTCCCTTGCCGTTTCAATAGGACTCCTCACGCAGAAAAATCACTTATTGAAAATCAACCAACTTACTACTAAGTGAAACTCACGGTTAATATAGCTCCTACAAAGTTAGTGGTTTGAAACTAACTAAGTCAACTTGTTTTAGAAAATTCGGCTAAAAATAGCCCATTTATCAATTTCAGAAAAAAAAATTCCTAAAAGAATCTGAGAGACATCTGAGAGTTTTAATCTCCTGAAAAGGAGGAGGAATCACAAAAAAAAAATAAACCCTGCAGAAACATAATTCAATATATAAAAAAATAAAGAAAAGTTGTCACAACAGGCCCATGCAGGACCAGGTCCCTCTTTCGCCATTTCTGTGAGTTTTTATTTTCGTTTTTTTTTTTAACGCCTCGAAGAAAAAAAACATCTGCCATAGCCCTCAGACAACAATTTGATTTGGTCATAGTTTATCCAATGCAACTGACGTTGTATTTCTACTATAAAAAAAGAAACGATTCCATTAGTCATCGGCTAGTACAGCCAAACACGAACAAACTCATTGGCAGAATCATTACCTTGTTCATGCAACCCGCCTACCCACCGTGAACTGGATAACCATTCTAACTTGTTTACAACGAATTTTATGATCTATTAAAAATGGGAGAAAAACCCTTGAATCTGCTGCCATCAACAGCATTAACTGTGCACCATTATTTCCAAAGCGAACTGGCAACTTGTTCCAAACTAGAATCTTCTTTGATTTCCGAACTTAACCCAACTATCGTGCAAGACTGCTGATGGTAATGCTCACCGAAGCATTGCCTTATGAACGCTGTTGCACTAACATTGTGTGCAGAGCACAAAACCGAACCATTTCAGAGAATACTCGTACATAAAATCAAAAGCAGAACATGAATCCGATTGTATTATGAGGGGGGGAATCGCGTCTTATTCCAAAGACAACCAGACGCTAGTAGTTTTACCTTCCCTTGGACAGGCGAATCATTTTCTGCTTTGATGGGTACTCGTACACTGCACGTCTCACGTTGAATTCACCAAGTGGAATACGGTGAGGAGATCATGAGATCTTAGGGGCAACTCGGTTTAATTTCTGCTTCATTTGACGGCTTTCATATTGCTCAGCGACGCGCTTATTCGTTTTGTACTCACGCCGACTGCAAAAGAACACTGCTCTCAATAAAGGAATCAATGGGGGTGGAGGCAACATTCCAGATGCAATTTTCTGATTTGGAGAATAAAATAATACCACCGCTGTATGACTTCCTGTGTATCGCTCAGTTGCGATGGGGCTGGGGCTACTTAATCTTTTCAACTTGAGAAGAAAATATAAATGGGGCGAAGCGATTTGCTGAAGTGGCTTCCATGTAATAGGAAATTAAAGAACAGAAAACGCTTAAAGAGAGGAAATTCCAAAATCTATTTGAATTAAGGGGTAAGCTGACCGATCTCCTCTGGGGACTTGTGTTTTATTGAAACCGATCTACATCATGATTCCATTACAAGATTGTAAGTTCTTTAATTGTTTTTTGAGAGAATTTTGTACAGCTGAAGTGCGTATGCATCGCTGTATCTTCCCACTACAAAAATTAAGGTCTTTCGATAGAAACAAGACAGTAATTTGAGATACGCAGCTAACGTAGAACGAAGCTAAATGTGCAGCAGATGTGCTGTAGATTTAGTTTATGTAGTTTTATGTTCTGTTCTTTTTAAAAAAAAATTTCGTTAATGGTATATTGCACAAAATTGTTAAATTATGTAGCTAAGAACTAAAAAAAAACTCAGAACAGAAAAAGAAAAAGAATGGACCAACAAAATCATTAAATATTGGAAAAAAATAATACTGCCCTCTTTTTTTATAAAATAAAGGTCCCAATGTATACTGCTTTTGCTTTCCTTCTTCTGAGGCCTAAAACTTATTTATATATGAACTAGCTGACCCGGCGAACTTCGTTCCGCCCAAATTCGTTAATGAAATGATCATGATCATGCTTATTTTCAGATTCGAACGAATAATCTATGTCTCTATTCGTTCGAATAAACTCCGTGTATTTTGAGATTCGAACAAATAATATTCACTATCGAGAATGTCATAAAATGAATTTAAATGAATTCAACTTTCGAAATCAGCGGTTGCACATTTTTATTTTAT
The DNA here is from genome assembly GCA_948293265.1 of Cheilosia impressa. NCBI lineage: Eukaryota > Metazoa > Arthropoda > Insecta > Diptera > Syrphidae > Cheilosia > Cheilosia impressa. Next base: position 58,857,441 of record OX411881.1, read on the forward strand.
ATGGAGTGAACATACTTTTGTTTTTTTTTATTGAGGCTCTTTTTTCATTGTTTTAATAAAACTATATAAATATTTAAAATATTAACTACCTACTTATTGAGAAATACATGCTACGATCTACAAAAATGTGAAGTAGAAGTCTTTTCTGAAATGGGACCAGGCTTAAGAATATTAAAATGTGTTATTACTAATATTTTGACATGCTAAAGTCTGAAGTTTAAATATGAGCTTATCTAAAATAGGTTTTAAATTGAAGTAAAGAATGCAAAAAGAAGATTATGTTATATTGAACCTCAAGTTTTTAAGTTATTTATTCAACTCAATTCTGGTCACACTACCTCTTAAATATGGTTATTGTATAAATAAAACAAATTTTTTTTGATACAGTTTTTCTGTAAACAATCGGTGACAAATACCAGCAGACATGGCGATTGTTTTGGTTATGAAAGAAGAAAAAAAAAATCATACAGTAGGATGCCTCAAATCCATTTCCGAAAAAAAATCCCTCAAGAAAATATGGAAAAACAACAAATATCACTGTTTAGCGTTAGGAAAATACAGACGAATAGAAAAATGACATTTGTTGCGAACGATTAGAAAGTGAAAATATACTCAACATTGGAATGAAAAATGAACTTTCGATTGATAGAGTGAACTTCCTATCTGTTCGAAATTCAAAATACAGATTCTTCAAATTCGGCACACTTTCGAAAGAATCGAATCTCAAAATAAGCATGAAATAATTCCGAGAATGCACATTTTATAAATAACTATTGGCGCAACAGATCAGTAGGGACCTAAGGCCTAGTTTCTCACAACTATTAGTTTTGTGAGTTTTTTTTTTTATTTTTGGGACGGATGGAAGGGAAGGACAATTTTATACCGAGTCCAAACGGCCAATTAAGAAGCTCTTTCACGACAATTATACCCTCGGATGTTTGTCAGACATTTGCGAGATGTGGAGCATTAAAAAAAAAATTGTAATTTGGAATTTTTTTTTTTTCGGAATTCGAACCTGGAACCCTTCGCTTAGTAGTCCAACACGCTTACCACTAAGCCACTGCACCGACATGTAATTCGGTCAATTCAATGTTTCATTTGAAATGCCTGATGCCGAAATGTTATTTGGAAGCATGAATTGTACATTTGAATGTTATCCAAAAAATGTTTTGATTCTGGTGTTGTGCCAGAAAGTAATGATCGTAATGGTTCAGGTGGATATTGCAATTCTGGTAATCGAACTATCCCAGAAGCACAACACATTCCAGAAGTTTAATTTCCAAATTTGAATGCGTTACAAAATTGACATAATTAGTTCATTGTGCCATTAACCACAAATTTGTGCGAACTATAATCAATGACACTATTATATCGAAATCCAGCACCATTTAAAACAACATTAACATTGATTCGTTCAGCATTTTCATTAACATTTCTTGTTGTGCGATGCGATTGCATTCTCAATCTTTCTTGCTCATTACGATGTTCACGTTGTTCAGATGAATGACCTGAACTTAATGAATGAATTGAGTAAAAATTAATTTAAAAGTTAAAGTTAAAAATGACCTGAACGTGATCTGGCCATACGTTCTCTTTGAATTCGATTTTGATTTTCTTGCTCTTCTTGTGATTGATTTTGCCTTTCATTTGATCTATTTTGCGTTCTACGTGACCGACTTCCAATATCACTTCTCCGCTGAGGTGGCATTTTTGATACAAACTAAAAGAAAAAATTAAATTATAAGAAATCAATCTTCAATAAGTTAAAGGTACCAGCGTAGGAACCGCAGAACTAAACTTTTTCAAAATGTTGGAAAAACATGAAAAACCTGATTGAAAACTCGAAAAAGTATATTGACAAAATAAAAATTGACTTCTCATAAAAACAAAAAACTTATTTTACAGTACAAATACATTTTTTGCTCCGGTTTTGGTAAAAAAATTGTCATAATCTTCTAATTAGTAGTCTTCAGCTTCTCGAACGACATCTTGAGATGTCAAATCACTAAAAAAATCATTCAAAAACCAAAATGTACTGAAATTCATGTGTGTTTCCAAGCATGCACAACACACGCATACGTTTTCCAATTTCAACCAAACTTCACAAAAATGATATATAGACCAATACCAGAGATGTGTGAAAATTTGGTAAAAATCGGTAGATGCGTTAAGACGTGAATCGGCGACAAACCAACACAATTTTAGGCTCAATTTTTATATATATAGAAGATTTAGATATGAAAAATCTAATGAAGTTGGACTTGATAGTAAAATTATAAAGTAAGATCCGAGTAGAGAATTCCATACAGAGGACTGAATTGGTTATTCTTATAGGAGAAATATAAACCCAAAACCGACCAAATATTCACACTCCAGCAGATGGAGAAAAAAAAGGAGATCGATACTAAACGTCTTCTTATCGATTTTAAGGCCGCCTATGACAGAACTAATAGAGAAGCTAAAAAGACCCATGTCTAGTTTTGACATCCCTGCCAAACTATACATTTTGCTACAAATGGTATTCAAGTAAAAAGCAAACACATAATCGTTATTCTGACTTAAAACTGTATTTCCAGTTCAAAATGAACGCAACGAGTCAAACAGCCGAGTCGACTAGACCTTGAACAGTAGCTGCAGCTCCATGCAATAGCTTCAGCTTCACCCATCATCAAAATAAATGAACTCTATAAATGTTTTGTTTTTTTTTTTTCGTTTATTATGATGACTCAGTTGTTAAAAATAGCTGTCAGCTATATTTCATGAAGAAAAACAAATTCATCAGTCATTAAGGTCACAACTTGATAAGACACAGACGTTGAGATTGTTGAAAAATCGCTAACATTAGAAACGTGTGACGATAAGCGATTATTTTGCAATTGATGCAGTTCAGGGGAATATAACGAACGTAGTTAACCTTTATGGTGAAATTAACACAACTCCACTTGTGTGATAAGAAAGTTAATACATAATATCAGCGGCAAAATGAATGAAATAATTTCGTATCTGCTACCAGAAACAACTTGAAAGGCAAGAAAAACTCTCCAAAAAACTTGAATAAAAAGCCTGCATTAATTAACTAATGTGATATACGCGGTATGTGCATACTTCTTCCTACATTTGCATATTTTACAGTCTTTTTATTTGTTGTTTGTTTTCTTTGATTGTGCATTTTTTACTTTGTCTTTGTGGAAAACTTTTACTTTCATCTGTACCTTTTGGCTAACAATATTCAAGATGCAAAGTGAACAAGTCAATAATTCGTTTGGCTTTTGTTTTCTAAGGAAATGAGTTGTGTGAGACGTGCAAAATCGGTGAAAAACTAAAAGTTTTTGTTTATCGTGAATTTAGGTTTTTTTTTTTTTTTGTTATTGTCATGTATTTCCTTCAAAATGAAAGTAAGCTAGAGATTATATTCAGCAAGTGATGTTCATTACACGTGACCGCACATAAATAAACACACCCTTGCGTAGAGATATATGGCTGCATGTGGGCTTTATAACGGTGAGTTCATTCATGGCTGACAGATGACCTTTGAAGTGAGCTACTTTTTGCAATAATTAAACAACCGTGAACTTGGAATTGAATACGTTTTTTATGCGCCGTACTAATAATAATTTTAAGTCTCGACTTTTAATTTGCGGGAGCTCACAATAGCGAAATTCGTATGGAAAATATGGCCATTGTGAATTGCTTAAATTTTGAAGTCGGAACTTAAAATTATCATTTGGACTTACTAATAATCATTTTTAACTCCAGCACTGAATATTTTGTGGGTCACAATATGCAATTTTTCATGGAAAATTTTGCCATTGTGAGTTTGAAAAAATTACACTGAAAATGATTATTAGTATAGCGGATTGTATATTCCTATTTTCTTTATATTATTGTGAAATAATTAATAATTAAACATTTCTAGTTTCGACTTTAAATTTTAGTAGTTCACAGTGGCTATATTTTCAATACAAAATTCGCAATTATGAGCTTCCGTACTAAAATTTTTGTTATTAGTACGGCGTGTACATATCTTAAGTAAGATCTATTTATTCATTTCATCATTGTAAGGAATACGAAAACCCATGTGATAGTCCCATGTCGAATCGACCCACTGTTGGTTAAAGTGAATTGAAATTTGTTTATCTTTATAGGGTAACCAAGGAAAATAACTAACCAACGTATGCGGGTATGACGGAGTCCCTCTCCCTATTTCCATATCTAAACTGTTATCGATAGAATGTTTGTATTCGAGTTTGTCGCATTGTACTTTTTTGCTGTATGCCACACCATTGCGAAGAGGTTTTATGTATTTTTGTCTGTGCAAATAATTGAATTGTAAACAAATAAAAGCAAGTTTCATGTGTGTGTGTCTATTTATTTGACTATTGCCAGTGTAAATTGGTTTCATAAAAGCTACTTGAAGTACTTATTCCACTAAACGTAATTCGTATTTTTTTCACAGGCAGATGCATAATAGCGTGATCTATATAAAAGAAATGTGCGGTGACCTTGTTCGCCAACAGCAGATGTTGCCATTCGGTATTTCATATAAACGATAGACAATCGTCTAAATTTATCAATTAACGCATACCTCTTGAGAGCTTTTGTCGTCGATTTATGATAACATGGCATTTTGCTATTTGCGTTTGCCAAGAGGAAAATTAATAAATTCCCTGGTCAAGCAAATGCGATAAAAATCTAAAGATGCTTTTGGTATTTCGTAGAATAAAAAATTCCCTTTATTTATCAGATCAACATAAATAGTTTCTTCATGAAAAGTTAGTGATTAGCTACTTTTTTTACGTTAACTAAAAATTATTACATTTGTTTGAATATACGATTTGTGTTAACTTTATTATACACCCAGATAAACATTAGTAGTTTGCACTATACATACAACTTAATTTTTTAAAACATATGCAATTATTTACAATCAATAAGATTACCTAATGCTGTTAAAAAAAGAAATATGTCAGTGTAACCATGACCATTTTTATAGAAGTAGCTTTTTTTTTAATTCCTTCACAAGTTGTAAGCTGAACTAAATTATGTGTTCGTGGTTGGTAATTATCAAATAAAACCTACTATGCTATTATAATTTTTACGTCACCGAGCGCACAAACAAAAAAAATTCCACTAATTGATCTCTCTCGGACTACACAGTACAATATAATTTATTAAAAACGAACTTTTCCAGTGAATTGCTGATAATGAAGCTAAAAGAAAGGCCTGATAACGGACAAGTGTTTTTCATAGAAAATACTTATGCAATCTGTACTAGGAAAAACGTAATTAAGGTAACAAACACACTTTGCAACATGATCTTACTTAAACAATTGCAATCATGGTTTTTATGGGCATTTAAAAAAAAAAAACCTATTTACTTGGATTAAAAAAAATTCGGGTATTTTATTTTAAAAACTATGTGGTTGTGTATAATTTTAATAAAAAATTGGGGAATACGCACATATTTAAAAATAAATAAATAAATAGTTGGCGCATTAGGAAGCTGTTCGTGGGAACCCTAGGTCTAGCTTCTCGCAACCATTCTTTTAGTGTGAATTTTTAATTTTAAAGACAAATGGAAGGGATTTTCAATGTAAGGTCGAGTCCAAACGGCTACTGAAAGTTATGACAGGATGCTGGTCAGACGTTCGCAAAGAGGTTACGCAGCTTAAAAAGCCTTAAGTTGAAATTTGGGATTTTTCGGTATTCGATAGTAGTCCAACACACACCTACAATATTTTTAACAATATTTTTCATTGCAAGAAAAACGTGTGTACCGACCAGTGGTGTGTCAGCAGTCAACTATCTCTACGCTCCTTTCAATAATTAGTTACAAACTGATAATATACAGCCACGGGATAACACTTCACACAGTCACTGTCAACTATCTCCTAGCAAATTGTCGATATCGATACCGTATAGCAACAAAACTGATAATATTTGTTGGGGTATTACCTAAAAAAAGCCAGTTCGGACTACGAACGCGAATTTTGCAGGTCATGCAAAACTCCTAATAGACACGACAAGCTCTATTTCTGTCACTTGCATCAATTTTTCAATCACCCTTCCAGTTGAAAAGGAAAACATTAGTGAATCAGGATAAAGGATACATCATGCATTTCTCATATAGGATATCGAGAAAAAATACCAATCCATAAAATTCCTTCGAGAGACAGCAGCTGTTTTTGACGCCTGCATATTTCGCCGCACTATCTACCATTCAAACACCCGTTGGTTATCGCTACATCCGGTTTTGAAATATACCCACAATCCATTGTAATGTTGAAAAGGCAAAGGGATCAGAGATCTGACAATCAATTGGGATAAATGCACCACTCGCTTCGAGTTCTTGTATATGGAACGTAACTATTTACATAATTACAAAGATTGGCCACTTTAGCTAAATGAAATCACGGCCTTAAACAATCTAGGCATGCGCTGAGAATCTAAGATTGTTTTCATTTGTTTTGTGTGTTTCTCGTAAGTTTACCGAAAGAGGATATTTCTGTCTATAATAAAGAACACGTGTGAATTATCTAATTCTAAGTTCCGGTTGCGTGTCTTTTGCCAATAGATATTTATTAAATCAATTTAACAAATAAATGTATCATCATATCCCGTTTGAAATTCCCACCTAAAAGTTCTACAGAATTTCCAACAATTAAAATTTGTAGCTGCCCAGCAAACTCATCCGAGATCGAGCTTGTCAAAGTGTATCACGCTAATGAAAAATGTATCTCCTTGACTTCAACGGACAAAATAGTGTGTCCACATTAAAAATGCACTATTCCCAAACAACCCTTAAGTACAAAACTGTAGGATACTTGCAAAATAATTTCAAAAAAATTGTATAGGTAATCCGTTAAAATGCGTTGGCTCTTTGTTTAAAGTTGAAAATTATACACTCGTTCGTTCACTCACAATTCACATTATATTAATTTGAATTTTCTATTAAGGCACTCTCAATTGACGGTAATTAGGCTTAATTCCCCGATATGCCCTTATCACACACATTTACCGCTACCCTCGGTCAACTGATACAATTTTTATTTTTTTTATTTTTCGCACTCACATGCTCGTTATTGAGATTGAGAACTTGAATTTATTTGAAATTTGACTGATGATATTCACGGCGCAACGATGATTAAGCGTAAGCGCTAGGATGCAATCATTTTTATTTAAAAAAAACTGTGTAAATTTTATTTACATAAAATGTAAACACGTTGGGAAAATAATATAAAATCCAAAACTCGTACGTAATGTAAAAAGTAGACGGAAAATAAAATTCGTTTGGTTATAGTTGTGGCGATGGAAATATTTGCCCGCACGACGACGGTCCTGACGGATTTATTTTACTTAACGACCGGGCACCACAACATGGTGTGTGCTATCGCTGCAAACGCTTCTGATACTCTGTTGTTTGTACGTGTACTTTGAAGAGCGCAGCGCATGCTAAAGTTTGTGTTGGTTTCATTGGCGGCGAATGGGTTTGGGTCGGGCGCCGGGGGCGGCGGGAACCGTGACTGTTGCGGTTTGATTCTCTAGTTGGATTGGATTGGATTGGATACGTTGTGTTTGACTGCTGGGTTGTGTTTGTGTTACGTCTTACGTCTGATCTCTGCTCTGTGATGTATTGTATTGAGTTTAGGTCTTTTGCTTGTGTTTTTATTTTTTGTGTAACACGATGGAACTTGGCACTAGTTCGATGCCTACAAATCGAACGAACATGAAAATCATCTATTTCTATGAGCCTAAGTATTTCAAACAAATTGGTGTTGCCATGCTGCAGCAATCAGAAACCATTATATATTTATTAGATTCCCTTACGATGTTGTTTTTTAAACATGTGACTTTCCTGAAATTGTTGTTTGTAAACATTTTTCTGTGGTAACTTGAAAAAGGGATTTGTGGCGAAATAGGTAAGAATTTCGATAAACTATTAAAGAAAACACTAAAATCTATTACTTTTTGCTCTGAAAGCGACATCAACTGACTTTGACAGATGCGCTACGTAGATAAAATCGTTTTACACAATAAAATGGCAAATTATGTGTTTGGCACAATTCCGAAAATTATTTTAAGGAACCGATGAAATAACACCCAACAATCATAATTATATTCACGTGTGTTCCAATTCACAATTGTTCCGCGTCCAATTCCAGCAATCACCACCAAATTTAATGCCTAGCCATAGGTAGACACATTCACATACTAAAACAGTTCTTTTAAACAACAAAACTGAAGAAAACGTTTTCAAGTAATTGCAGAAGTGTTGGTCGCCGGATCCTGTGTTAATGTCCGCTTTAAATATCTATAGTTATGGGTAGAGTATCCACTGTCGGACAAACGGACCTCTTTGTCCAGTCTCGTTCAAAAATCATTTGCGTGATGTTGTAAATGCAACTTAAAGCAACCTTGTTTATGTTCGTAGAATCTTTGTAAAACGCATTTTCCTGCGAAAGGGCATTCTATAGGGTGTAAAGTTAGGCAGACCCTAAGCTGGGTTTATAAAAATGCTCTTGTATACAAGTTTGGTTATGAAAATAATGAGTGCGGTAGCTTTTTATTTTGGAATTTTTTGTTATATTCATACGAGTGATGATTAAGGAGAATTTGTTGTCTTACTTTCCATACTCTTGTACCGCGTGTCAATAATAATTATTTTGTACCTTGTTTAGTTAAGTAACTAAATGTTTATACAGTCAATGGTCTTGTAAATTCTTCCGAGGTGTTTAAGTAAACAACAGCATGTTGTAAGAAAATGTCTGCTTATGTCGCTCCTAGTTTTTAGACGCAATCGAATATTGGGACATTTATAAATTTTTTTACATACAGCTTGGATTCATCCGGAACAGCAAGGTTCCTTGGACCAAACATCTAAGGCGTGGGCAACATTTTGACGGTATAAAGGTGCCTTAAGAAGAAATGGGGTCTCTCACCGAAAAGAGTCTTGTACAATGATTAGAAAAATGGAAATAGCTTTTGCGAAAAACTGTCTTTACAAAGCCGAAAACAGTGGACCTCACACCGAATGTCCCTTATTGTTTGAGATGCTCTGGTGAACCTCCTCCCCCAAAATCGCAAAAAAATTACTAATATTTAATACTAATTCAATTTGTTTACATGAATTCGAATTCGATGTCATGGCTAAAAGTTCACGTCTTGAATTGTGAAGCTCTTACACTTTTTGTTACATCACATTTTGACCGCATTCATTTAAATAATTGTGTTGCGTTTTATTTTAAAACTTCTGTTGGTTCCATCGATTTATTTACATGTGGCTTCTTTCTTAAGACAAAAGAAAAGTAGCAAACATTCAGCATATTAGTTCTTGTTGTGCATTTGTTGCATCAACTTTCAGCCCTTAATCTGGAATTGGGTGTATCGCTGAGGTTAGAAGTTTGTTGTTGGAGTGCTTTATTTAGTTAGCCCCATCTAATGCATTTATGCAGGGGGGGGGGATTATATAAATATAGACTAGACACACTTGTGGGGTAACAATGTGCGAAAACATCCAACAAAGTGGAAAAACTAATCAAGCGGCACCGGCTCGGCGCATAGTTGAAAAATGAAAAGGAAAAGCGCAAGGAAAACAATGCAAAGTGTTACTGGCTCATTTGGGTCATGGCTTTAGAGGTCGAATGGGAGAATTTGTACTCAATATTTTTATATAGAGTAATTGATGCTTATATGGTTGATGTAATTAGACATTTTTTTAAAAATGTTAAATACAAACTACTCTAAATAAATCATAAATATCATAAGCTTTTTATTGATATTTTGGCTAATACTGAAGCCAAGAAGTTCATCATAATCATTAAATAAAAATTAATAGTACAGCAACTACTGAGAGTCCTCGAAGTATCAAGTAGAGTGTGGATGTTGTATTTGGGTGCTGAAAATCCTACTATACTTGGCTTTGCTAAAATCGAAGCTCAAAAAAACAGGCCTATTGTTCAACAATGAAAAAAACATTGTACATTCGCGTAGTGCTCCGTTTTTACTAAACCTAAATTGTCAGCTGTCAAACAAATGGCGTCAATCAAATTTAAATCGTGGGTAAATTTTGGGACAACCTTGGGTTCATTGGTTTGCCATTTCTACAATATACATTACGCCATTAAAAGGTGATGAATTTTGTGACAACCTTGGGTTTTTTTCACAGGTTTGTCTTTCGAACTGGCAACACTTTTTTCAGAAACAGTCATTTCTAACCGCTAACTGATGATTTGCTCATCTTGGATTTCCATTTCTACGACTCTACGTATTACATTTTCACCATTAAAAAATGTAGTGGTTTGATTGTCGGTGGAGCTGGGTAAATTCACAGGCAGTAGGTAAGCGGTTTCCGATAAATTATTAAGAATGATGGTCATGTACATACAGCTCTCGCAAAACTGACCAAAAGTTAGTCAATACAACAGTCATTCACTACCAATATTTAAGTCTGTTTTATCTGATTTTTAAGTTGAACCTCAAACAAGAACTCCTTATACGATAAGCATTTGCTTCCGAGCGTGTTGCGCTATAAATTTCGTCTGCTTCATATGCTGCCTAGTATGAAAATGTCGCATCGACTCACTCTTGTTGCTGCCGACAAGGTTCCGGAGACGATCGACGAGATAGAAGCAGTCAATGTCAGCTTAAAAAGCATCTTTTTGGGCTCATTTTCGACTTCAGTAATTTTTCACGTCCTTATGCTGACACGAGAATAAAGTGTTAGGGATGACCTATGTACAGTATTTTGACAAAGTCAATGAAAACCTACCCACTATACCAAAACAATGGAAAAACAATCGCTTAGTCCATGTGCGCAAAATATGCGCATGAAAAATGAAAATTCCATGTGGTAACTGAGGCTCGGAAAAATGCCGTTTTTTTCTTCTTAATTGTTTCGTAACCCGATCTCTGGCGAGTGCACCTACATATACTGGATGCTTTGCTTCAGCGGTGCAGATACTTCTTGTGTTGTTTTTTTTCGGACACGTTTTTGCTCGCCGTGCTACAAATGGAGAAGTTACATTACAGAAGAGACCAGCCGCCCGGTATTATTCTCAAAGCAAAAACAACAAAAAAACACGTAACAATACCATTGTTGCCGAGTATCCACTACCTTAGATAGACCTCGTACCCACTGACGTAGGAGGTGGTATTGGGATTGCTGTTCGCGACGTACCTTGTTTAGTTGGTGGGCTGGTTAGACGACTATGTCGCTTTGGTGTTCTGCCAGGTGGAGCAGTGTAGTTATTAATTTATGTTCTTGCATATGTTGCGTGGTACACTACCAGCACCAGTAGTTGTTTTGATGTCATTTTGACTTAATTTTTGCCGTTCAATTTTGTATTTTTTGTTTCCTGTGACTTAAATTGTTCGGTTTGGGTGGGTCTGCGCCAGGTTTTTGTCTATTAGTGGGCCGGGGATACGTTGAATTTTGTTTCATATAATCGCTACACCGAACTTATGTACACCTGGTGGCTGATTATTCAATTTGTATATGCAGATGTGAGAAGCGAAATGCAAACAATCGAATGGCTTTAAGCCTGCAGCAGAAGAGAGGTTATCGTAAGATATATAATTGCCTTCTTGCGTTTGACATGTTGTTTTATGGGATAATCTTTCAAAACGTGGAGAGATTTCGTACATGGAAGAATTAAGTTTCATTTACATTAACGGTCTACCTCGCAGAATGCTGCAAACGTTTCCTCAAGAAACAGTTAATTAAATGTACATTCTATAGGTACATGTCAAATGAATTTACGTCACAGTTAATGACAATGTAGGTATGAGTGAGAGTATTTTGCATACAAGTACTCTATTTTGAAAATTAATTTAATTCGTTGCGTAAGATATATGTATTTTAGTTCACCGTACTGACGCACGCCCCAAGTAAATTTAACCAGCTGTCTCTACACCCATTTAGGGAAACGTTCACCATTGGCTGCGAATTTGCATTCTCTGTTCATTTGCGTTTGGATGCAGACATTAAGGCTTTGTTGGTTATGCAGCGAATTCTTGCAGCTTTCCGTAATCAGTTTTTTTTTGAGAATGCAATATGCAAATTATAAACAATTAAACAAAAACATATTGGGCACAGCCTACCATATAGAAATGCGTAGTCTCATGTTGAGGTTTCTCAACAGTTAAACTTCTATTTTGAACTGCGGAGCATGGATAAAATGGATCGTTTCGAGGTATGAACAGTTTTTAAAGCGTCAGTTTTGGCGATTCGAATGGAGGGCGAAAGACGCAGTATTTTGGAATATACTAAGCGAAGGGGCCCAGGTTCGATCCCCGAAAAAAATCCAAAATTCCATCTAAAGTTTTTTTTTTTCCACTGCCCCACCTCTCACGAAGGTCTGACGAGCATCAGAGGGAATAACTGTCATGAAAGAGCTTCTCAATTAGCCGTTTGGACTTGGCAAATTGGCATACAATTTTAGATCTCTTTCCATTTGTCCCAAAAATTAAAAACTCACACAAAACGAAAAGTTGTTGAGAAGCTAGGCTAAGGTATAAGTGTATTCCAGTATGCAAATTTAAAAACAAATTTTAATAAACAAAACTGTAGACAAACAGAAGATTTTGGGTACCTGCTGCAGATATCAAGTCTTAAGGAGCGTTAGTTAAGTTGAACATTCATGAATCTTGATTATTTCGTCCTGTCCCTAATTCTAAAAGTTATAATTTGAACAACGGTTCGTACAATCAGTAATTCGTTTGCCTTTTTTCTTATTTATGTTCAACATTGTGGACCAAATCGCCTATTTCAAAAGACCTTGCAAACAAAAATGAGTGGCCCATTCTTAGTCTTTCTAAAGAAATTGTAATAGAAATCTTAGATTGGAAAATGTTGCCCAACAGAATGGCTATCAATTAGTAAGTGAATCGAACTCGTTTATTAAGACGAATGTAAAAACATTTGAGAACATTTTGTGACCACCTGTTCTTCAATTTTGTTCATGAATGACCTTAGAAATAATTGTGTGTGAGATTTTTTAATATTTGGATTTCCTAAATTCTCAAATATTATTTATAGCCATGTAATATGTAATAAAACCGATAACAGATTTATACCCGATGATAGTTTATGCATATGTAAAAAAAGGATAACAGATGTTGCCGCTCTTAAGCTTACACTACCGTGCTGAGACTTTTGTTTGTATAGTTTCTACTGGTTTGGGAAACTCTCTCAAAGAAGTCAACAATACTGTGATTATCTCTTTTTCGCCCTATTCATAAATCTTACCGCCGCACAAATAACAAATTTTACGGAAGCTCACAATTGCGAAAATATAGCCCCAATGAACTACAAAAATTTAGATTCGAAACTAAAAACGTTTAATGGTAAGGCCCTTGGTGTTTAAGGCTCCTAATTTCCGTTCAATTCATCCGTCGAAAAAAACACTCTCTTCAGCAGACACTGAGGCCTTTAAAAGTCGACTTTCTAACGTTTGTTGGATAAAATGAAGATAACGTATTTGGTGAACACTCAGCCAAAACCCGCTTGTCAAAGGAATGCTAGATCAATTGAAAATGACCAGAATTTACTTTTATTTATGCAACCATCAAAGCTGCAGGTTTACTTCACACCAACATCATTGTGACATTCAAACTGTAGTTCAATGATCTCCAATACTTTACAAATTATTTTCTAATATTTCAGGCAGTCTGTTCTCCCCCAATGGCATTTTCCTACTTTGACAGCAACAAGTTTAGTGCATGGAAATGTAAGTAACCAGCTGTGGGAGTTAACCACGCCAAGACCTCATTCCACACCTTACTCGCGTATCCTCCCAGCCTCTGACTATGGAAACAGGGGCCCCAAAGTCAGTTTCGTTTTCATTCTCATTTCCAGCAGACAAGCCAAAGGCAATAACGAATTGCATCTCAAAGTAGCGAATTTCACTGAAGAGATGGGCCACTTAAAGTTGTTTTTACAAGTCGAGTTATTTTTTCCTCCCCACTTTTTTATTTAACTTAGTGATTAATGCTAATGAAGAAATTTTTTTCACATCAACAAATTACAAAGTGTAGCACTTTCCATGGAATGCATATATAGGTAGTATGTGATTTAATGTGCAATGGAAAACCTTCTGCGCGCCATAAACAATGAGGAGACGATGAGGAAAATTAATTACACGAAATTTATATGTTGTTGGCGGTGGGCGAACGATTGCGCGGGATTGCCACGAGCGAGTTGAGTGATAGCTGGCTGCGACTTCTGACGGCTTGACAGTCTTGTTGTTGAGAAGGTTTTCTCTATGTGATTTGGCAATAGCTGCAAAAAGATACACACAAGTACTTGTCTTACGTGTGGTTGAACCATCATCGACGTATGCCAACAGATGGGTTATTTGTAAAAACAAAAACATAGTTAGACAGTATTACCACGTACGTTGGACTGACGTTTGAGAACGTGCCGGGAAATCACAATAACTGCTCAATAATGTTTAATGAACTCGGCATCCTGTGTTGCTTGTTGTTTTCGTTTGTATTGTGAGGAAGTTGCACTTCCAAGAAGTTCTCAATGTGATCAAATTTAGTTTGAAGAGCACGTTGGAACCACTTACGACAGTTGGAATTCCGGACATGAGGTCTTATTGGTTCACTTTTGCAATAAGTACTTCCAACACATAAGTACCTACGAATTGCAAAACTAAGATCTCACTCAAGGGCATAACTTCACTGAGTGCAGCGGTCAAATTTTACTTTTAAACGTCTTTATTTGCAAAATCGGTAAAGCTGTCACAAAAAGAATGGCAGAAGGGCCAAATTAAACTGTTTAAGTGGATTTCGACTTCACTATAGGTTTTAAGAAGGCAAAACCATTGTTGGCCACGGTAGGGACTAAGGCTTAAGAAAGGATATCGTCAAAATGGAATTTTTTCTCAATAGCATTCGCGAAAGAAATTAAGCCTCCGAAATATTCACAATTTTTTTTTAATGAATATGGGAAATGAATTTTGAAAAAGGAAAGAAATTTGTATCGTGAAGAAAATTTGATCCGGAGCTACTCGAAGTCTTAACCCTAGAATGCATCAGCTGCTTCGGAACGAAAAATCCCATACAAAAGTGACAACGAAATCATGAACGACAAAAATTCGCTGCGAAATGATGGCGAAAAGTGGGTAATTGTAGTAGATTGCTTGGTGCAATTCTCCACTCTCTTTTCGCACACATTTATTGTCCGGGACATGAATTGCATGCGAAAATGTGACACTTGTACAACTTGTGTAGCAGCTGATGGAACTCTCCACAAATCATTTCCAGCTGCCTTTTCGCAGTCGCTTTGATGTCCGTTTGGAGGAGACCACCACGAGGCTTTATTTCGAAATATTCTTCTCGAACTCATCTTGATAAATTGCTGTCAAATGTGTACTAAAATGAATGTACTAAATAATAAATCCTGACACTTGTAAGTCGTTTTTAGATTTCATTTTCTGGAAAAGTTTCAATTTTATTACATTTATAACTGTTTAGACAACATCTTTCTAAAAGGTACAGCCAGTCTGTTAATTACTTAAATAAACAAAATAAGATTTAAAAAGTTGAACAGAATTTCTTTAGCTGTAAATATTCAGAGGTACGCTTTTGAAACAAATTAACCAAAACCAGCTCTTAAAATGATAAAACTTAGCTCAGAGCTATAGGCTAAACTAAACACACATTTTGTAAACTTGTCTTAATTATTTATCTGCTTCTAAATAATGTATGTATCTTTCCACACTTTGTCGGTAAGCCACACGTAAAAAAAAAGCAAACGCCACAATCAATATCGCAAGCAATTTTCCCAACAAAATCCAATTAAATGGCCACAAAAATAGTTATAACGAGACATACATACTGACAATTATATCCATACCATTGAAGTCAGACTCACTGAGCCTTTAAAAAAAACTGTAAGCGATTTCTATTTCCATCGCCAAGACAACCGACTTTGGGCGAATGTAAAAGAAAGCCCCACAAACCGTCAAAACCTCAAACTGAAAGTCTACCATCTAACAGATGCACCATAGGCACTCTACTGGCATTTATAATCAGCGGTTGCAGTTCGGAGACCAACAATTCAATGCACATGTACAAACGCCACCACTCTAAGGGAAAATGGTGTATATGCACTGCAGATAACTGACATCAGCAGCATGATACGTTAAAGGAATAGCCTGTCTCGTTATAGAGATGCATTAAACCTGCCGCAAGGTCGCATGTGATATGTGAACAGCTATTCCACACGAGAAGAGAGGAAAGCCATAGGTATTATCTGTTAACACTTTTACTTGAATATGTTTAAAAAAAAAAATTAAGTGAAATTTTTTACAGTGGATCGAGGGAAAAACTTAATTATATGGACTAGAGTTCGCCGAGTGGTAGAACTTGCACCATTTAGTGACCTGGTTTATACAAAAGATATTCACCCCTTTCGGGAATAAAATTTCCCTGGGAGTGTTTTCCATCTGATTTAAATTGCTGACAAGGAAAATATTTCCATCGGAATTTATTCGCAATAACCCTGATTGGAAAACAAATTACGCGCAGCATTGCATCTCCGCACAATCTTTCAAAAAACGAATATATGTTGTTTTTAAGGCATTGAAAGTGGTTCTTAACTTCGCCTATTTTTATATAAGATCCTTACTCGTACGCTATATGAAAGCTAATCTGTGTGGACTCACCTTATGACTTAAATCTTGAACGTCTTCTAGACTGACATCGCTGTACATGTCTTCTGTTGTATCACAGTTTGAGCTTCTTCCAGATGAGTTAAAACTCGATGATCTGTAAAGATGACTGAAAGTGGATAGATAAAATTTCATATAAAAGGTGAAATTATTAATTTTAAATAACATAAATACAAAACCTATGTTTCAAAGCTAGTAAATAATTGTTAGTAAATAATTATTTATACAAAATAATTAATTTCCACATTTTTAAGTGCGAAACAAACTACATATTCCTAGAATGGGGTTCTATATTTGGAACTAAAAGAATCAAGGAACTTATAATTTTCCAACTGTGCCTATTCGCTGACATTGAAGACCTGACTATCGGGAGTTTGTCCAGGCGGTTATGAGACACAATTTTTTTTTAATTGAATTAATTCGTTTTCTTTCGAATACCAAAGCGCTAGCACAAGGAAATATACCCATATATAATATCAAATGAATTTAGTTAACAGCCATAAGGACGAATGATGATTCTAAAACGACAGAATTGCAAATTGAAAACTTGGTTTAAAATTAAGGAGCAAATTGCAAAATTGAATGGGAAAATTAAAGCCACTCTGAACTAGAGCAGAAATTAAAAATTTTTATTAGTAACTGGTAAGCCCAGTGAATTTGGGCTTATTAACTTAAGTTACACATAATGCAGGGACATTTATGTCATGCAATCATCAAAGGAACCAAACAAATTCACGAGATTTGTCGATTTTTTAAACATCAACAAGACTTGTTGATGTCAAAAAAGTGCCAATCATAACAATATTAAGTGTGATACAAAATTTCGTGTCTGTGCTGTGAATAGTTGAGGTCAAGGGAATTAAAAAGGAAATAATATAATCCACCATTTTGTAGATGCGGCCATTTCGAAATGACGACAATCATTTTCTTGTTTCCCACTCTTCAAGTTTTCAATTTGGTACCTATTTTAACAGGGTTGTTAATATATATCTACCTAAAACCATTCGCCATCTTAGGTCGGCGGCCATTTTTTTTAAATATTATCCACCATATTAAGCATTGCGTTGTCGCTAAAACTATAGGGTTATGGTTGGGAGAAAATGATTAGAAATTCAGTTGCAAGATTTGATTACATTCACCGGGACAGGCAGGCAACTAAAAAAAAAAAAACTTTTATTAATTTCCACAGTAATTATTGTGATCAATTGATGAGGTGCGCTCACTATATTAGTTTGTTATTGGATTGTGTATATGCTAAGGAAAAATTGCAAAATAAAATGCCGATTCGCCAGGATTTTCACGATTTTCCTGGTGAATTTCGGAAAAGTTACGTTTTTTTTTTAAATTTCTTGAGTTTTTATTTTTGTCGGATGGCCCTGTTTTTTCCTCTTTGGTCCATCCAAAGATTAAGACTCCAACTCCTAGACCGACGGAGGTAGGATTTCTTAAAAAATGGTCAATTTTCGATTGTTTTTCTTGTGCGGCTCAAATCAAACGTCAAATATCAGCCAAAGTAAAGTAAAACAATCAATCTTAACTATCTTAAGTCAGTCTGATTGATATTTTATTTATTATCCTCAGTTTGGAAAATATCGGTTTTGCAATTCGCAATTTTCGTGAAATTTCGTGAATTTTGCCTTAGGAAACCGATTGGAGTAAAAAACCCGCGATTCATGGCGTTTCGGCACTTAGGATTTTGCGGTGGATGTATCGGCTATCAGCGGAATTGGGTAACATTTTTGGTGTCATTTTGGTAAATAGGTAAATAATGTAAGTGCCTTGATTATAAAACTGAATTCGCAGTGGGTGTGGTATACGATCGAAAAATTATTCAACGTACACAATTTAATTTAATAGAAAGTTCACAGCACCACCTATTCAACTCTGATAAACATCTGAAAGAATGGTACCTAGGCACCTAACCTGACTAAAAACTAATTTCTGCAGTAATGGTTGAAAACACAGCTATAGTGCTGCCAAAACTTAACTCAGACAAAACCCTATTGTAAGAAAATTATTGCAGCCACGACACAAACCGATTGTTGCATACACCAATCATACCTTTGCAAAAGAATGTGTAATCTAGTACTTTTATTAGATGATTGAAATGTAACTGAAATGTACTCAATTTTATAAAAACTAGTACATTTATTTTCAAACGAATGAATATTGGTTCCGAAAAAAACCCCACTTGGACTGAAGTTTTATATTCATAGTACATGCCTAGCAAATTATTATACGAGTATATGTATCTTGTTCCGGGTGGGGTAATTACTGTTCATTTTTTGTTACTCCATATTGGAATAGCGACGGAACTCTATAGAGAAGTCGTTAGCCCCGACAATTATAGTGCTCTAGTAGCCTCGATACCAAACTGTGATTATTTTAAATGGTATCGAAGAGTGCTATCGATTGACATTCAATTTTATAAGAAATGAACTAAAATTGATGTATTACATTTGATCAGGAGTTGTATATGTTTTTGAAAGACCTGAGTGCATTGATCTAATTAAGTAAAGTTCGCCAGGTTATAAATCTAATCACTTGGTCACTAGGTCCATCATCACAATCTGTAATGCACAAAACAAAACCCGAGGTAGTAGCATAAACATTCACCCAACCCTGTATTCCGTATACCCAAAGGCTTAACGCGAATAGACTTAGGAAGAGCAATCTGATTATTGCGTCTACTTGCATAACGAACCTATAATCAACATGCTTTTTGGCGAACTTTTCGTACAGGTAGTGGCAATACATGTGAAGATACAACTATTTGCCTACAAATTTACAAAACCCTCGTGAGTCGTAAGTCTACGCATTACACAAATAGATTGCAAATTATTTTTATGCGAAATATTCGTCGACTATACAGTTCATTAATCTGCAACTTATTTATTCGACCATGCCAACCAATACACACGTACCTATACCCTACTGTTTTGTTGGGTTGTTATTGTTTTTATAATTGTCTTTCTATTTCTTCAAGTATACACATGCACGGGCTATTGGTACGCGCATTGCACGTATACGCTTCAGGAATAAATTAATTTAATCAAACAGTTAGCTGTTCAAAAAAAGCCAACAAACGAACGTCATCGGAAGTTGAAATATTGAAAAGACACTGCATCAGCAGCAGAGTGAAATTACCTGGCTAAGGCATTGGAACCAAGCTGTCGTCTGCCAGAACTGAAAAGAAAAAAAGAAAATAAAACAAATTAATATCCAATTTGATTTTGATAGTTTTAAGTGCTTTATCTGACACCAAATATATTTTAAATGATTCCAAAATTAGCACTAGACTGTGAGACTTTAGTTAGATACTTTTCTATCCCATTTTACGTATGTATATAATGTATAACTATAACCATCTATAATGAAGCAACTTATAACTATTTTTGGCAATTTACGTAAACAACACTCCCACTCACCTTGGGCCGAAACCGAATGTCACAACTCTAGATATAGTATCCATAAATGAAAATTTTCAGGACTAAGGGTGGTGTCTGTTATTAAAGTCGTACATACTTTGCTTGGGTGGTAGTACAGATTTATTACAGATTACTACAAAAGCGGTCTCTAACTTTCCAAAAGTTTTTCCCTCTGCAAACAAAATTATCCCGACCACTGTCTTGACAGTGTTCATTCTTAATACAAAAACAAAGGAACAAACCTGATGTGTTTCAGTTTTTATTGGCAGTGGGGACGTTCAGATTTCTAGTAAGTAAGTAAGTCTGACAGATGACAGACGTGAATAGTTATTTTAGTTGACGTTTATGGAGGGGTTACCAACAAATCCTGCCTGCATACTCAGTTGACATTTCGAAGTGTCAAAATTGAAAATAAACGGAGACAATGGGGACGTTCAAGTATCTAGTTTAGTAAGTCTGACAGCTCTCTCACTAAGTGTATCTCGGTTTTGATTGGTCGAAATTGGTCATGAGAGCAGCTGTTTCAGTTGACGTTTATGGAGGGGTAGCCGACGAATTTAGTCAAGAAATTCGTGACTGAGAACTAAGTTGACAGTTCTCATATGTGGCTGACGTAGAAAACGTGACGTTCCCGACCAATCTAGTTTTTGCGTTCAGGTTGCATCTCATCCAAACCAATCTAGTCGACTTAAGATAACTAGATTCTTGAATGCGGCCAATACAAAAACAATTCAAGTTGACAGGTCAAACGCGTTTTATAATACGAAAATAAATACTTGGCGCGACAGGTCCGTAAGGCCTAGCTTTTGTGTGAGTTTTTCATTTTTGGGACGAATGAAAGGGATCTAGGATTTTATGCCGAGTCCTCTTTCTGGAAGCTCTTTCGATGTTCTAAAGTTAAAGTTTAAAAAAATGTTACACATTATTCCTCAAGCATATAAGCCGCGTGTGTGCGTTCTGCGTGTTGGGACGTCTTAATAATGACTCGCTTTATAAGGGACAATGTCTATTGATTTAGGCAGTCAACAATAACTGAGCCCTCTCGCAAAACAAAATTATTCATGTTCAATTGCATTAAAGGATCACTGAGGTGGGGAACTAAATAAATTCTGAATAGCTATCGATCTTCCGCAGCAATCCGCGTAAGGATAGAGAAAATATGTCGGGAAATATTTGAGGGCGTTGTACTATTTGTCTCCCCTTATATTTATTATATGGACTGAATGTTTAAATGCAGACTTGGCAAAGAACTTGTCGGTAAAGCCTCAGTTTTTTCCAGGTAGAATATAAGACACTTCGGTTTCAAACACTGACGTATGCTCGTCAGAATTGGGTACTGACTTATAAAATAAGATCGCGAATAAAAACTCCCAAAACAAACAAAATTTTAGGGTGAAAATTAGAACCTTTTTGCAAACGTTGGCAAAACAACCTAAAAACAATTTACTTTCACAAGTTTAAAAAAAAACGTAACTTTTTATGTTTTAATCTATGCGTTCTTAAAGTAAGAACTCGATGGGCTGATTTTCGCACGCAATTAAGGCAATTACTCTTGAAAATGACAACCATTCAGAGTTCAAGGACGGAACACACGAACCCACATTCACAAGTCACAGCCCACAAGCAAAGCATTCAAATCGATAGACTAAAAACATCGGTCAAGTTTATTCACTTGACGATTCAATCAGCTGAAACAACGAGTTCAATCTGTAACTTTACATATTACGCATCTAATGTTTGATGTATGTATGTACTTCAGCTGGGAACTGATTGGCTGAGCAATTGTCTCGAGACAGAATATGAACAATTTCTATACCTCCATCGAATGTGTGTCACGCTATGGAGGCCAAAATATGCAATGAATCATAGTCTTGACTCGCAAAAGCTTCAAGTACACACAACCAAGTGGTCCATATTTTGTCAACAAGCTCTTTAAATAGCACGCAGCATTTATTTATAAAATGCAATTTTTCTTTTTGCAAAACAGAAGTACATATGCAAACATAATTAGCTAGTTTCTAACATCCGTCGAGTGTAGAGGCTGCAAAATAAAATGAATTAATTTATGGAGAACAAATCGAAAAATACTTTTAAGCTGATTAAGTTGATTGCTACGAGTCGCTTTGCAGTGGAAGCTTGACTCTATTTCACTGGGATAATGATATAATCATTTTAAAGTTGAATTGGTATTTGTGGAACGCATCTATTCGCAAGGAGTAGGTAAGCAGTTGTATTGGAAAGTTGCTCGTGTTTCCCAATTCAAATTTTTCGAGTGCCTGACCTAAACCTACTAGTTCTTGAATAAGTTACTTAGTTCTATTGCATTGCATTAATTTTTTTTTAATGAAATCGGTGTATATATGCACATACTCATATGTGGCATTGCAAATTGTATTTATAATTGTAAAATTTAATATATGTAACCATGAATGAGAAATAAAATTAATAGATAGTTGGCACACCAGGTTCGCCTAGTTTTATTCGCAACCATTCGCTGGTGTAAGTTTGCGTTTATGGGACGATTGGAAGGGACTTTCTTTTCTTTTAGGACAGTTCAGCTCTTGGATGTTAGTGAGAAGTTCGCGAGAGGCCATGGATTGGTTATGGAACCCGCCATTGCGTATCCTGGACACTAGCCACTGAGTTTAAGCGGCATGACAAGTCACAAATTAATGAAATTAAAATAAACGTTCGATACAATAAATTAGAACTCTTATTTTTTCTGTAATTCTCTACGATTTGGAATTTTTGAGTGAATTGAGAAGCTTTTTCTTGACATTTATACTCTCAAATGATTGTTAGCAAGAGAAAAAAATCTTAAAATATATTTTCTTTTTTTTCTGTGGATCGAATGTCTCGTTCAGTAGTCTAGTCGACTAACCATAACTGAACAACCGCGCCCTTCTTCTGTTTTGCACATCATTATTCCAGGTTCTTGAAGGTTGCTTCGTAAACTATGTTTTTTTTCGCAGTTGGAAAGTCAACTTCACACACAACCCACAACCTGAGGGCACAGAACAACAGGCCGCATACTCCGCTGTCTGCAACCCACTTCACGAATTTAAGAGCTGCTCATAAGCATAGGGTAATTATGGACCCATTGTGCTAACTAATTATTTACTTTTTTTCCATAAAACTTTCATTCTCTTCCGTATTTTATATTGACTATTGACGACACCGTTGGTTCGTCCTTCTTCAAAGGGGCTCAAGTGAGACTTCTGTGACTCATTCAGCCAATTTGTTATTTTATTCCAGCTAATAAGATTATCAAGTCGAGGCCGGTTTAGAGGTGAGATAAGCACAATTGATTTGTATTAGGCAGTTGCAAGAACTGGACACTGCCAAGTTAATGCCAACCACATTCTGCCAATTCACGAAAAACCCAACGATGTTATTCGGTTAAAAAAAAGCCCCCAAACCCCTGCAGCTAAATTTTACGTTTACTTGGCAGCAACAAATACATAGGTTGCGGAAAAATCATCACCCTATCGGAAGGTGCTATAATTTTTGCAAATGGCTGCAAATGTCACATTGACATTTGTCAAGTAAACAGATATAAAGAACACGTCAGCAAGACATGAATCGTTTATTCCTTAAAAAAATAATAGGTAATAATAATTTCGACTTTTTCGTCGGTGATGTTGGCTCAGCGTAAATTTAGACGCAGATTTCCCGGTCCTTCGACAAACACACACTACGACATTTACCAGCTCGCCTGGAAGCGTCTGGCCGACCCCGGGGTACCCGTAAAGCTAAGAATATCACATCTGTGGATAAAGATTCCGCAGGGGACCAGTCGACGTACCAAGCAATTTGGCATCAATCGGCGGTCTTTACAGAGAATTTTGATGAAACACTTGAAGACGTTACAAAGTGCAGCAGGTAGTGCATCTCCTGGTGTTGTGTTCTTAGGACTCGTTTCTCGTTTTTGCTACTTGCACTGACCGGCAAGATCGTCTGATTTCCAGACTTCTTTTTGTGGGGTTTTTGAAGTTGAAGTCACGAGTCTATGTCAACCAGCCTCAGACTCTTGAAAGAGAATAACCGTCAAGAATGCGAAGACAAGAGTGATGGAAAATGATGTAAATCGGTCTCTTAGCCGATATAATTTTCTAGACATCAGATAAATATAATCCACAAGGAGAACCAAAGGTTTTCATTCCGAAAATAAATTACAGCCAAAGAACATGGGATGACAACTTTTGCGCCACCTTGTAGAAACATTTTTTGAGTTCAGGGAAGTGAATAATTCATCAATTTCGACAGAAAATTAAAATACAACGCAATTTTTGTAAGTGGATGTATGTGTTTCATTGCATTCAACTCAGATTGTCCTTACCGAATATATTTAATGAAGACATATTCCTTTACTAATCAGACGCTCAATTTTCCGCCTGCCACAATTTGTTTCCACGAATTGCACCACGTTGCCATCAAAGTCGCAAACATTTTACAAAAGTCTTCAACAGCGTTCAACCACTTGCTTTGGATGAAGGTATGCCTGCATATAGTTTCTGAGTTCAAATTCCAAGAAGTCAATCAGGTTTTAAGTGGTTTAATGGTGGGACAGCTTAAATGTGTAACTGACTGACTCATGGAAAATTCACGTAAGACTGTTAGAAAGGGTTGGGTACCATTGCTTGCTTTTTTTCGTACGCATAAAGCGATTGTTTTATTGAGAAATTCACACAATTCCTATTGGAATGGTACGTTAGCATTTCAATTAGAATCTTAACGAAGATGAAACTCAATTGTGACAAAACCCAAACTCGTGTCAATTGGTCCATTGTCAAGAAAAGTCCAAACGAATGGAATGATCTTGAAGTAATTTGTTGGCTCCTAAAAGTCACGGTGGGATTTGTTTCTCTTCAGATGTTTGTACCTACAGAAAGCGTTGCCAACGTGCAGACCAAATTGCCACTGTTGTTGTCTGCATTCTTAACGAAGTGTTATCGAACCCAGTCTCAATTTATTATTTTGTGCATCAAAAACCATATACTTGGCATTTTGTCAATGAAAATAATCGAAGAGAAATAAAAAAGAAAATTCAAGATATGCAAATGGAGTTTTTTCGTGATTGGAATGGTTTATATGTTTTGGGTGGGCGAGATGTGTTTCTTTTTTCATTGGAGCCAACTTGGGTGATTTTATAGTTTACAATGAAGAGTGCCAAAATAGGAACCACAGGCTGATTTTTATATTCCCCGCGAAAGTGTAGTTAGGGGATTACATAAGTTTGAAGTCTGAAAGAAGGTGACACAAAAGTCAGGAAGATGCAAAAATGTTAATGGCGGCAAATGTCAATTATACTCTGTCATTTTGTAAAATAAACAGGCACAAAATATACGCCAACAAGATATGAATCTCTATATGTACTCGGCGAATAGTTTGGCTCTATTACATTCTCTCGGCCACATCGAGCGAATGGACAATAATGCTCCAGCTGAGAGGAGCTTTGAATCATAGGAGCCTTAAGGTTCGAGAAGATAACGACAAAGCGATGACGAATGCCCAGCATACCTGGATGCAGAATGCCAGGGATCATAGAGGATGGAAGGCTGCAGGCAGAGACCCTTCACGGGTAGGGAACTGGTAAGTAAAACGCAACTCAATAATACCAGAATTGCCAGCAGATATTTTCAAATCGTTGAAGGGTCTACGGAAAAAGGCTGCGGAATATATTACAAGTTCATACCAATACCCATAATAGAGGTGATCCATAATGGGATCAGACAATATATTCCAAATATCCTTTTAAGAATACTTACTTATGTCCGAAAAAAAAATCTAACCAAAGGTCGGTTGCGGGATTAATGTATAGGTACCCATTGCACCAACATTTCACATCTATCAACGCAAATTCGTTAAATTTCCTAACCTCTAAAAATGCAAATGCCACCTCTGGTGGGTATGGGAAATCCTATAAAACAAAATTTCGTTTAACGACCATAAACCCTTATACATTTGGCCACTGGAGCCCTGTTAATAAACCAACGGCGAAAAAGAAAAGATCCATGCACTCGCCATGATTAGTCGACGAGAGCTAAAATTACGACTAAAATAATGACCGGACTTCATGACTCTGTTTGGAGGACCCCTCTCCTCCCCAGTCTACATTAAGGCCATTTTAAGCGATGTATCTAAATATAATCCAAAAGCAAACAATAACAGAATTAACAGTGATTTACTGTTGAAACCATTGCGCAAAAATAAACACATGTGGTGGCTGTTGGCTGAATAAAAGAATCACAGTTTGAAATTTGTTTATATGTTTTCGATCAATTAAAAGGATACAAATAACACTAATTTCGTGATTCGTGAACAGTAAATTGCTGTGCCATGGGGGGGGATATATCGATTTTAGTCGGTGTTTCCGTGTGTGGACATTTTTCAGGGCATTTTATTGGAAACTTTGCGCCAGAAGCAATTAAATCAAACAAAGAGTGAGACGGAGTCGGCTCTGCTGTGAGTGAATTTTCTTTTTGTTGGCGCTAGTAAAGTCCGTCAAAGTCATTACATGTCAGGGAGAGTGAAAGTGCTGCTGGAATCATTGTAATCTTTTGTTTGGCTTCGTTATTCTTTTGTTGTAATTTTTATTTTCCGTTGTTTGGTAAATGGATTTACACACATTTGGTGTTGAATGCTGTACATATTCTTGACGGAAATTCAAATGTTTGTTTTTTTAGAGCGGATAAATGAAAATACCATTGCTCTAGTTATAAATGTATCGCTTGAATATGGAGGTATTGCTAATTTTTAAAATTCAGCCACATAAGTCAAAGTTTGGGGGACATTTGAAAGCCGTATACCTATCTAATTAACTGGCTAATTTGTTGGCTTAATTTTGGCATTTCCATTTCATTTAACATACGTCCAACTGCATCTATCTGTAGCTTGCTATTGTACTAGTTATTGTGGCATACGGTATGATTCAGAATAATGACGAATTTTGCATGTGCGATGATTATATCGATTACCAGTAAAATCATATAGTTGCGGGTTCGTGTAGCTGTCCACTTGCACTACTGTAGCACCGTTCAATGATAGACGTCAAGGGCATGAGTTGTGCGGCTTCTTCTACAAAGGAGATTAACAATTCATTCCTTTTTCTGGCATGGAGTTTTATTTATAGATAACCTAGTACCGACAATTGCTCACCTAAGTATTCTTGAGGGAATGAAGCGGTATACCACCTGTTTAAATCATTCAACAAGGGAAATGTGCTAACCACCATCGATTGCGTGATTTATTAATAACCTTAACACGTTTTTTGGTATATTTGATATCATCCATTGTATTGTATTTTTAGTTAGTCATTGTTGAGCTTATTTCGATATTTACTTGCATAAACTTTAATTTAAGCCTTATTTTACCGACGAATTGTTTCAGATCAAATATAAAAAAATTAATAAACAACTAGCGCAACGGGTCCTTATAACAACAAATCATTTAAATAGGTTGTTTTAAGGATGAATGGGAGGAAGCACAATTGTATGCCGTTTCTCCAGCGGTTGAAGCAGTTTTCCCAGGACTGTTATAGTCCTGCAATATTGACTTTGGTCAGTCGTTTGCAAGAAGTGGAGCAGGATTTTTACGGCGGTTAAACCGCAGTCCGCTGTTACAGTAGGATTCACCCTGCTTACCAACACCAACAAGCAAACCTAACCTTCGATCACAGGTATAACCAACACTTTAATCAAAGACCACCAAGTTCGGCCCTTCTGATACAGAATGACATAGCTGATTTAAAATCGAGCCACGTACGTCAATCATATTGGACATTTGTGGACTAGAGAGCTGCAGTATAAGACAGACAAGAAATGGAGCGCGTGTGAATTACAGTCAAGTCATCCTCAATCTCAACAACGAAAAGGACGATTTGGCGTCGAAAATGATCATGAACGACGAGGCGTATTTCCAATTAAGCGGTTACGTCAATAAGCAAACTCTTCGTTTCTGGGGCACTGAAAATCCGGGTGTGATGCACGAAGAGCCATTACATCCACTCAAAGCCACTGTGTGTTGCGGCATTCACGTGGGAGGAGTGTTTGGGCAGTATTTATTTTTTAGGACGCCATCAGCAATACGGTCACTGTTACTGGAAAACGTTACAGGACCATGATAAACGACTTCTTGCTGCCGAAATTGGATGAGAGAGGCTTGATGAACATGTGGTTTCAACAATACGGTGCAACCGCACTCACAACACGAGCCACAATAGATTTTGTGAAGGAAGCGTTTCCTGGTGGCAAAATCTCTCGCTTTGGCGATTTGGCATGGCCAGCAATATCGCCCGACTTACCCATGCCAGACTTCTTTCTTTGTGGCTACTTAAAGTCGCGGGTTTATGCTAACAAACCTCAGACAAACGCAAAAGCTGGAATACGGAACCCAGAAAAGTGCTAAGCTTTATAAATACCCAAAATAAGCTTTATAAATGTCCAAAATATAAGAGCATTACAAGCATAACTATATATAGCAAAAATCTCTACTTAAATAATTTTTGTATATTTGTTTAATTTTATCGACGTTTTGACATCGCAAAATACATTCGTTAAGGCCTAAAACATATGGATGCTGGTATAATAGGGGAAAATGTAAAAAAAAATCATAGAAAGTTTCCTAACTCATTTGCAGATCTCCGCCATTCGAGCCTCACTCTGTTATACTACTACAAATTAGAAATATTGGTTCATAGTCACATTTTTTGCACCGATTCAGAGTCATTTACGGCTCCATCATTCACATCAGCAAAAAATCGACATCACCATTCTCCATTTATCAAAGCTGTTTCCAATCTAGTCATCAACTTATTGTTTCGCCCACTGAGTTCAACTTGTTTCGCTTTCAATAACACTTTGATGCCGTTTTATAAATTGATCTCACATACGTTAAGTTAATAGGGGTAACGCTGCGATCATCCGTCAACAACACTTTCAGCATAGTGATGGTTTTTTTTCCAAACAAATAAATAGGTTTCCGGTGGAAAATATGCCCACTCCAGCATACAGACGGATAAGAACGTAACCACGTATTTGCAATTTTTTTTTTTCAAACTTTTATTGTATTAGTGTGTTAACAAAAACAAAAGGTTTACGTCATACATTTACATGACAACCGGCAGCATTCAACTCTGAAGTACAAAGCATACATACTATTTCCATGTGATTGCTGTGTTCGGGTTGAATTTTTTTAAGTTTTATTTGTGATATACTATTTGTATAATTGGGCCAAACTTTTGTACATCGTACTTGTAATATAATGTGTAGGTAATTAACTTGTCAAGCATATACTACGCTTTCTGTCGGAACAGAATACAGAACGTTGTTTAGTTTTAGCGGCAACTGAAGCTTTTTTGTGTAGCTTGGTTTTAAATGTAAAAAACATAAGTTACCTAATAAAAAAGTACAAGATTAGTTAATCTACCTGCATCATTATAAAACAAAATTTTCTGCTGAAGACAATTGTGGACTTTTTAAAACTAACATCGTCGAATGACTAAAAACACAGCATATACAAATATTTAAATTTTTTTTTTAATTTAGAAATCAAAGTGTAATAGCCATTCCACCAAAGAACAGAAGAATAAAACCAACTGTTTTATTTTTTAGTTCAAATGTTGTGTGAATTTGAGGAGACCCTTTATATATATTTAGAAATTACGGAACGTACTGTACCATATCAGTGCCAATTTTAGCCACTTTACCCGATTGAAATTTTGAAAGGCATTCACCTATTCCTTTTCCTTCAATTCTTACACATCATCTGCAATTAACTTATCATGCTCAATCTGAACAAGTACTCACGTCTCTGCATGACTAACATAATTATTTAATATACGAAAATAATGGGTTGAAAAGAGTTCAAGAAAACTGATCTAAACAATTTAGGCAAAGGTCATACGATGACATCGTTAGTGTAAAAACGAGAGCCTCACTTAAAGTTGAAGTAGTACAAGAAATCAGTCTAAAGGACACTTGACACCTATAGGTATGTAAGTTGATACTATGAGCCGAAAATGCTTTTTTAATACCACTTATCGTTCACCCTTTTCCTTGTTGTGAAAATCTCATTACCAAAGGCCTCCGACGAGTTGTGAGTTGCTTTTTCTTCAACATAAAACATGACAATTTTAACTACACCGTCCCCTGCGAATGACTGACACCTATAACTAATTCTCGTATTCAGCCAACTACCGTACATCGTGTATAAATTTCTGAATGCAAACATGAGTGACTGGTAGTTGTAGTGCTTGCGGATTGCATACTTAATTCCCAGGCTACTTCGAGGAACATAAAAAAAAAGACACAAACACGTTTTGGGAACACAGTTGCTACCTGTGGGTTCAGTGTAAGGTTTCTTCAACTCCCGATTTGGGAACTTATTGTTCGTGGTGCACATTCCATTGATTAAAAAAAAAGAAGTTGTTACGCTGTTAGAAGTTGTTTTTGTGTCATAACTATAATTAGTAAGAAGGGGGTTGGTTGTGGTTTCGGCTGTATGTATAACAGAAAGGGTATGGTTCTGATTTATATTTTTTTTTTTTGTTTCCATTGTATTGTTCACTAAGGTTCCACCAGAAACATACCAAATTTTATCGAAATTTAGAGATTAGATCGTAGAATTTGTCGTAAAAAAAACAGTGGATGGGTGAAATTGATTGGCAGTCATTTTAAATGAAAGCAGTTTCGTTTTGAAGCTGCAAGATGGACAAGCAAATACCACTGACTTCAACCGCCGCGCTATTTAAAATAAGGTAGGTGGTCCAAATAAGGCCCATAACCTAATAAGGCCCAGTGTGCAAAAAATGGCATAGCCGACAAGCAACAGGATTTATATTTTAAATGTGTTTGTGGACACCTATGTCTACACTAAAATCTATGAAATTTTCCGTCTAACGCAATCGTGTTTTTTTTTAAAGTCGATACAAGTTAGTGAATATGCACGCACGCACTTTTTTATAAGAAAGTGATTTTTTGTTACTGATTATTGCAAATAATAATTCGGGGAAGTCTAGTTTTCACACTAAATATACCACATATAAAACTAAGGTTTAGTATGGTTTAAGTATTTTTTTAATTCTTTGAGTAGATTTTCGTTAAAATTTTTGCAACGATAAGTTTTTCATGTTCCTAAAAAGGCCCACCGAAAATATAAACGGGCCTTATTAGGAATATGAAAGAATAAAACTGTTTTTTTTTGGGTTGTTTTTGGATAAAATGTCAAAAGCGACCAAATTAGGGAACAGAAAGCGGGCAGAATGGTTGTCAGATGATATCCTAACATTAAATGTTATTCTTAATAAAAATCTCCTAATTTTAAATTAATTTGTTGAAGTCAAATTTATTCTTTTTTTTTTATTTTAATTTTTCTTCCTAGTCAAGAAGGTTGTGCTTAATTTTTGTTTTGTATTAATAAATAATATTATAATATATATCTAAATAATAAACTACGTTGTTTTATTTGTTTCATGACAAAGGACTTCTTATTTTAGCAGGATAACCAAAGTAACTGAACAAAATTATGTATGGGCCTTATTCGGAACAGGTGTTCATAATAAGGCCCAAGGTAAGGTTTTTAAAAATGTTATGAAAATATATTTCAAATTGGGTTTTAACAAATAAATGTTGTGTTTTTATATAGATAACTAAACTAAGGCTTATGCTTATGTCAATTTAGTAATTTTCTTTTAGGCGTTTGCAAGTTATTAACGAAAAACTATAAGGTGGGCCTTATTTGGGACACCTACCTTACTTAACGTAACAAAGTGTAGTTGTTCGAATTGCCAAGTGTTCGAACTATCGAGGTTGTACTGTATTAACGAACGCAGCTTCCTTGAAAGAATTAAAAAAGTACCAATTCAATTGAATCGAAGCGGAAATTTATTTCCTTCGAAATCGTAGTCCTCTTAATTGTTAAGTTGTCAAAAATATACTCGAATGTGCATGTGTACATATATATGTGCTAGCGCAGACAGTCGTGGCTTCGCTGATGGATTTTTTCAATACCCAAATGATACCCTTGGAGATATTTATGTTCAATATTTAAAAAGGAATTAGGAAGCTATTTTGAAAAAATGCCGAAATATGTGCCTAACAATTGTTACTTCTCTTCCAAAGTGTTCACTGTCAAATAAATATTACTTAAAGTTTTTCTAAAACTGATCAAAAATAGATAGCAATTTCACACTTGGACTTGGCCCACAGAATTTCAAATTGAAATATGTATATTGGAAGCAAACATTAGGTACGTGTCATAAGTTTTGCCCATTCGAATTAAATTAGGTGCGCTACCTCTCGCGAACGTCTGACATATATCCCAGAGTATAACTGTCATGAAAGAGCTTCTCAATCAGCCGTTTGGACTCGCCATAAAATTGTAGATCCTCGTCCCAAAAATTAAAAACCCACACAAAACGAATGGCTGTGAGAAGCTAGGCCTAGGGTCCCTACGGACCTGCAACTATTTATCTATTTGTTTAAATTATTTCTATTAAATCAAAAAACAAATTGTATTAGTAAATACCTTAAACTATAAATAATTTATATTAAATTAGTGTCCGCACCCTTTTGCCATATTTACCAAGAATGACGCATTCACTGTGGCGAATACGTATCAAAAAAATAATAATAAAAACAAAATCCCACAAAAGCCAATTTAAGCGACAGACACGTGCGCCTTACTAACAAATCAAATTGAATTAAATGCATACAGCAAATTTATACAATTGAAATCTTCTATGTAAAACTACTCAAGCCAAAACCTTTTCCGAATTTTACTATTCTTACGGACTTTTTTAAGTAACTGTAGTCATAGGGAATAAAGTTAAAGCAATCGTCCTCCATAAATGCGCCTTTTTTGCACTCAGTTAAAATTGTTTATTGTTTGAATCCTTTTATAACTGCAGTTGCCCAAGTTGTGTATACCTACACTGCAAACACTGTGCTCCATATATTAGTCACATGCTTGTAGACAGAAGAAAACAACAAAAATTAACAGATCAAAACTTTTCCTTGTGGTTAACACTTTTTCTATCTCATAATTATAACTTTCTTTCACTTGGGCATTAATAAGATCTTCAAGCAAAAACAAAAATAAAAAACAACACAACACCGAGATTTTACGTTTGCATTGCGTTACAAAGGCGAATTGGCACAAATGCGTGTTAAAAGTGGTTAACAACAAGAGTAAACAACGGTAGGTAGCTGAAGCATCATAGAGCTGTCATTGTGGCCGTAAAACTCTTTACTGTAAGAACAATTCAGTAAACTTAAAAACATGCGAAAATTTGCTAAATTACTTTTTCTTGATGGTAAAAGACACTTCGGATATATACAGTACAGCCTCGCTAGTCCGGACACTCGCTAGCCCGGACACTTCAGTAGTCCGGACACCTCTATGTTTCGGACATACATATATTACACCTCTATGTTTCGGACATACATATATTATTTGTCTCTGTTTCTTGGAAAAAACGTTTGTTCGTACGATTACGGGGAATCCCCTTCTAGTTTTGTCGCTTGTAGTTGGCTCTGGAATCTAGACATTTTAATCGTTGCAAATTTACTCATTGGAAGTTTATATTTGTGGTCTTTGATTTGTCCATTGTATGTATTTAATTTTTTCTCTATAGTCCGGGCATTTCGCTATTCCGGACACGGTAGAAACTTTATGTGTCCGGACTAGCGAGGCTGTACTGTACTTTCATTTACACATTCACTTGCGATGCACTTGATTCTCGTAACGGATGCATTAGATGCGCACAATGTATCTTTCATCAGCCGCTCTAATAATTGTTATAATAAAAATGTTCGCACAGTGTATCGCGCGATGGTAATTTGTAATCAGATAAAATCGCACAGATGCATAGTTAGATACAATTTAGATGTAAATTGACATTTGCACACAAGGCACTTTCTTTTCAATTGCAATGGATTGGGTAAGTGAATTTCTACTAGAGGAGAGGCACGGGTGCGGCTATGGGGAGAGATGTTCCATCACACAACGCAGGTAGCAATCGATCAATCAAATATTAATTCACTGGTAATCCAAAAAGCGAAAATCCTGAAATCTACAAAATGGTAGATGGATTTTGTTTAAACCGATTTATTGTTAACCGTTTTCCTATTTCAATCTAGGTATTCGAAAAATAAAGCCTTTTTGTAGGTTGGGCAAATGTAAACTGTCTAACTGTGTAAAACTGTAAGTACATCCGAACCGGCAGCACGGTACCCATTAAATGAAACAAAAACAAAAGACACTCGTAGAACAAAACATATTTCTTTCCATACCAGCCAGGCCAGATCAAACCATATCATACTGAAAAAAAAGAGAAGAGAGGA
Organism: Cheilosia impressa; assembly: GCA_948293265.1. Taxonomy (NCBI): domain Eukaryota; kingdom Metazoa; phylum Arthropoda; class Insecta; order Diptera; family Syrphidae; genus Cheilosia; species Cheilosia impressa. Next base: position 58,891,890 of record OX411881.1, read on the forward strand.
TTTGTGTGGCTGGACTGGAATATTGTTTTGTTTGCCAAGCTTTTTGTTGGAACGTGGAAGTAAAGTTGTATTACCAACTTGCAAGCAATGCGCAAGGTAGGTTGAATGTTGCGGGTATGTGCCTTGCAACATGCTTGATGGGCGGTTGACTCTTGACTGTTAGTAGATCTGAGTCTGAGTACTGAGTAGTAGAGACCTAGGGAGTAAAGTTGAATGTAAAGTTCTTTTTTAGTGTTTTACACAATTGCTCATAATTCATGGGCGCCTATGATTTATTGGACATCAGGTTTATTGTGCTTGCAAGCTCGTTCAATTTAACCTTCTGAATAATTAGTTAATCTGCAGTCTGCACTAATGTAAATCTAATGACGGTTGGTGAGAAATTTAAAGATAACTATCGCAATACAATGGACCTGAAAAACGCTTGAAAATCATAATCCAACCAGCTGATCGTTCACTTACTGTATGGGAGTTAATGAGGTAATATCTAAAGAATACTATAGACGACAGACCATTTTATAAAAGGAGTTGATTGTATTAGGTTATGAAAACTGGGTAACGAGGAAACTGTTCAGCTGTGAAAATGGGATTTATGTAATGGTCATAGGTTTTTATGCAATAGAAATAAATTTTTCTTAACTATCATAGGGGAGTGGGTAATTATAGTTTCAGGTTTTTTGTATCCCAACAGCTATATGTGTCCGAAGTTTTTAATTTGAATTTTAACAGAAAAATTACTATGACGTAAAGTGCTGTTCCAACTACAATTCGTGAGCTCCTGAGAGATGCCGAAAGTTGTTAAACTTTGTGTAAAATAAACAATAAACGGAACGAGGGTAGTAGAATTACGTGAAGCAAAATAATGGCAAAATCGCTGACTACTATCGTGCGGACGATTATCATTATCAGAGTTACGGAGTGAGTGCGCTGATCAATAGAACAATTCGCCGCGACCTTCACAAAATAAAATAATCTTCTTCATTAAAAAAGAAGTTCAGTTTCGCAAGAGGAAGAGTTCGCACTCTACATCTACTTGTCAGCGGATATTGACTATCTGATTTTCGGACACTAAATATTTGACAGATTTTCCAGTTTTTTTTTTGAGCAACTGCTTTGGAGTGATCACAAACGATGATTTTTTAGAGGACAGTAAGCTATAACACCCGAAAGCAGAACTGTAAGAAAAGCTCTAGTATAGCATCAAATTCATTTCAACTTAAATACAGCTTGCCAAAAGATTGTATATAAGAAGCTAAGTCGTATTGTGCTATTACGACCTGTTACCCTATATTTTTTTACTTACCTACATCAGACCGATGTTCCTCAAGCTTCACTTCTTTGGTGGATATAAGTACTTAAGAAACTGCTTATGAAAAGAGGACTTTTAAAGGGTTGCCAACGTGTAAAATTGGGCTCAGTTTATTTGCCCTTAAGCTAACAAAAATTGATTCAAGAAGTTCCCTTTTGCATTTCACGATGACATCGTTCCAACAAAGGTCGACTTTATTTAATAGGTAGTGAACTATTGTAAACCAATCTACAACATTTTGAATAGGTATACCAGCAATGAAAAAAGGTTACTGTCAGATAATAAAGCTGACCTTCAATTTTATACAACAAAATACTTAAATGGCGGAAAATTGCCAGCAATTACACAGAGAGGTATACGACGGTAATTTTGTTTAGAAATTCTACGAAATAATTATTTTATAAGTAAGGACCTACTTGTAATATAAAAAATTACTCTTTTAACTCATGTGTCAATAAATGGTTGAGTGAGAGCATTAAGCGCGTGTATAGTGAACTTCATTTGAAAACAAATGCTCCCAAGATATTGATTACAGTCGCCTGGGAAGTGTAATTGCGGCTGAGTATTAACTTGAGGTACATAAAACATAACACTTAGTTCAGTGGCAGTTAGGACATGTACCTTACGCAGTATCACAGTGGAATTTTGCCAAAGGATACTGCTAGCGAACGGAGTTCTTTAGCAAGACAAAGAGACAAGGGAATCCTTTGTCCTAAATCATTCTTTAAAGAGTAGGCCTAAAGCAAATGCTTGGACAACCGAAAAAGGTCTATTAAAGACTGAGGAAAAAGATTCAGGGCATGAGCCCGTCTTCGGGGTTGGTCCTTTGTACTGCGCTTTATTCATCCCGATTACGGTTTGTATGAAAGTACGCCGCATCAAGAAATTGATGACAGATATGTATATAGAAATGGGTACGATGGGTAAGGGGCAATATTTTTCAAACGACAGGCATCAGAGTGGGTCAATGTTCAACAGAGTGTGGCGCGGAGTACCCAGCTCACTAACTTAAAAGTTACTGCGGTAATATGGCTGCGACAAATTGAATGGCACAAAAAATAATCAATTATTTGATACGCATTTTGTATGGGGAATTCTAAATTTAATTTTACCAGCCTTGATGCCGACATATACCAGAGATTTTCGTTTGGCACAGTACCTTTCAAATCTCCTTACAAGTCTCTCACAACAAAACACATTTCAAACCATTGACTAGCCCATTGCAAGTTAACCATTTATGTTGGTTTTCCTCCCTCTGTTCACACAGTTCACTTGTAAAAATTTACCTAATGAAGACAGCAATATTTTATCTATCTGCATTTTGCGTGGAATAAACAAAACATTCTCTCGTCGTCATTAAAATAAAAATATATCTAAATGAAAAGGCGGTTGTTGCAACGAACGCGAGATATACAATTGCAGCGTTCAGCCAAACCTATCTGCCTCACTTTTTGATCGCTGTAGTTACATCTGTGAAGTTCGTTGCTATGACAGCATTGTTGTTTTTACTTTAGTTTTCTTACACCAAAAGCCAGTGAGAATGCACATTGAACAATCTCACGGATCAAGAATAAGTAACTCGGGCTTGGGTCGGGCTACTGACTGCTGCCTTTCAACTGTTGCATGTTGTGTACTTTTGCGTGAGAAAGAAGTTGTGTATAGCAAGAGGGAATAAAATACTTTTGTTCTTTGTTGTAATTTGCATGAGAAACTTCATCAAGGGCTTTAAGTCTAAGTTCATGTTGACTGTTTGGGATAGTGCAGTTCATCGGTATGAAATGCAGTTTTTCGCTCAATTTACGGCAATGAAAGTATGGTAAAACGGAAGTGAAGACAAGAAGATTACTATAGCAAAAGGAATTCACTGACGCTGACTTGTGAATAAGCTCAAACGAGAGTTAAGACGAGTTGAGCTCATTTATATGACCTTTAAAATGGGTTTAACCAAATATTCAAATTACATCGAAATATGAACGGAATTCCCTCGAACTCTGACCAGGTAATTCTTGATTCAAGGATAAGACTTACAGAGATATGTTGCAGAAATCGATAAATTAACAGAGACTCACTTCCCAAATATGTTTGTACATCTTTTATCGAAGCGCAACATCCATTAAGCATACCATCAACAAAGCGCGAGGTGATACACCAACCTGGTTTCTCATTCCACAGCCATGACGTGTCATCAATGCAGGCGGGCTTCTTTCTTCGACAGTCTTTCTGCATGTTCCATGAAGAGATGACGGTGTAGAAAATGTATCTCACTCCGGGCTGAAATATGACTTTTTGTTGCTCCTTCTCAAACAAAGCCAGGAAAAAAAAGGGTTGATGTTTTTTCTTGTGCAAACCATGAGAGATTGAAACCGGTTGGACTGTGACATGCAATATTTTCTTCTACGAAGCCTTTTTGCGATGGCATCGCCTCTGTGCTGATTAAGGTTTCGAATGCATGCTTGCTTATACGAATGCTTATAATACTCGTATTACTGTCGATATGCTGTATGTTTGTAACCAGTTGTTTATGGGGTTTGCGTCACGATAACCTTGCTGGAGGAGGTGAAGAAAACTGTAAGAGAGAGGCTCAATACGGACTGACCACAAAAAATTATCAGGTAACGAAATGGCTTCAGATGCAGATATCTACTTCCTCTCAACTTCTCGCGAAAGTAAATGTCAAAAGAAAATGTCGGTAGGTTTTAAATTTGGGAATAAAATCTCGACTATCAGTGATAAAAAGACTTTCTAACGGACTTCGCGGAACGTGCTGGAATTTGGCAGAGATCGCCAGCAGCTGATAAATACTTTATTTTACTACTTACCAAATTTTTGCTGAAAGAAACATTTTGATAGGAAATGTGACAATTAATCCACAACCAGTATGAGAGTGAAGTAGAAATTAATATTTACCCCAAAAACCATTTAAGTAAAGCAAAGTGTAATCGAAAGAGGAGAAAATACTCTTTCTTATAATTGGTTACAAGCGAGGATGATGTTCGCAATTGCATAACTTTTCCGGATTAAGTAAATTGTGGGCATAGATAGATAAGAAAGAATGTGTACAGATAGCGATTAATTTTCCTAGCGAAATTGTCTTGTGTTAAATTATTTTCGTGACCCACAACCACCGAGGGCAATAAAATGGGGACAATTGCGAATTTTCGGTAGATTTATGTGATAACATTAAGCTTACTGTCTCATGGAGCCCCAACGACGATTTGGCAAGCTTTCAGGATTGCTGCAAAAATAAATTGTTCAGTTGTATTAAAAAGGGGTTGATGTAAAAGGTTTAAAAGGTTTATGTTGTCAGATCGATTAATGGAAAAATATGTCTGTTTTAATGAACATTATTCTCAGAGAAGCAAAACAAAGTAATAATTTTTAGCACCAAATCAGAGCAACAGCGATTTATTTGACAGTATGTACTTGTAAGATTCTAACTTTTTATCCTAAGGTGAGTTTGGAGCAATAATCAATAATTCTAAAAACTATGCAAAGTTATTGAGCAAATTCTGAATTAAAATCCTCTTACGCCCGCTCTCTGGGCTGCCATGTGGATATGAACTATGAAGTGACTTCGTGCAAAAAAAAAAAAATAGCCGCAGGGCAGTATGTACCATCATCCAGGTGGCCAATTAAAAAAAATAGTTGCGCCATAATTGGTCTCGCTTTTGAAGCAATCGTTCGTATGTGGGCTTTTATTTTTATGGGCCAAACGGCAACCAGTTTGAATTATTCCAACAAGTCGCCGCGATGAACAGAGACATTGTGTCTTAAAGCGATGGTAATATTGGGAACAATCAAGTAACCATTAGTAAGCCCATCACCATTGTGATGCCACAGAATCGAATGAACTTAAAACTAGGTGCCCGTTGTACAAACAGCAGCCTAAAATGAAGGGCTGGGAGCGCCCTATGCTCTTATTAACTAGTTCACCGAAATCGTCGTAGAAGTATTCTTCTAAATCTAGCCTTCTTTGAGTTGATACAACTGGGCAGGTGCATAGGCTTAGTAAGGTTTATAAGGATAACCGAGCTCTGTAAGAGGTAGCACTCCTTCCCACATACAGTATTTCATTCATTCCATATGACGTTAGTTAATTTATCTTTGGTGCACGGTTTGGTTAACATTCTCATAAATGGAAGAAAAAGCAGCCATTTGACTATTGCAAGATGCAAAAGTGTCGTCATGAACTCATGATTACACGACACGCTACCAACAACCCAACTCAAGAGTTTAGCTCAACGATTAACCTTTTCAAAAGATAAAACTCACTCAACAAAAAGACAGTAAGAGAAGACTGACTGAAGAGCTAAACAGTAAAAGAGAATTTTCAAACACACACAACACAAGACAAATCACAATTCACAAAATTCTAATCTAAATCTAATCTAATATCTAATTCAAAAATTCCCTTGTTTCTCTTGAGTGTTATTGTTCATGGCAACGTTGGCAGTGTTCTTAGCACTCCTGCTTAATTTTTCCATCGAAGCATGGTCACATTTTCCTTTTAACCGTACTCAAATTCCCTGGATACTTTTTTTGTTAAAAAATCTAACTTTTGAAAGAAAAAATAGTATTCTACGAAAAGGAAATCAAAGGAATTTGTGAGTTTCCTGAAATTCCCACAATTTTGCTGTTTTTCCCTTTATAGTCTTTTCGGACATCGAAATAGCCACAAAAAGGCAGAAATCGCACGATATAATAACACTGGATGAAACTTCTTATGCCTACATTCAAATGAAGTGATGAGTGATGACTGGTGACAACTGACAAGAGACATGAGAGTGACTTGTGGTTGAGTTTGTGGTCAAGTGTTTTATATGTGTGGGAAATTTACCTCCACTGTGTAACTCCGATTGTTGTCTTTTGCTCGAAAGCAACTAAGTAGGAAATCGAAATTCCCAAGAGAAAGAAAAGTCCCACAATATATGAACACTGAATCTCTCTCAACTCAAATCTAAATAAAACTCAAATAGTTCTCTTTGCTTGACTCTTACTTAAGGTAACAACAACAAGCAGAAGCAGCCACTACAAAGCTGCACAGCTCACACGACACGCACACGACATCCAGGAGCCACAAAGCTACAGAACTAACAATAAATACACCAAGTGAAAGACTCACCTTGTGGGTGTTCGTCGCAAGCTCATCCGTGCCCAATTGTCTCTAGGAATTATGTTTCGGTCTTCATCACTGAAAGAAAAACGAGAGAATACTTAAATGTTTAACTCGCTAGGGTAATAACTTTGACAGCTTTTAAAGTGAAACTACTCAAACAAAAAATGGAAGCATTCACTTGTTTGACAAGTGCACGTAATCATATTGCAGTTAAACCTTTAACCAAGTGAAAATCTCGGCGGCTTTATTGCCCAAATAAAAGTGAGAAAATAGAGTGCTTAACATACCCACTCGGTGTAGAGTTTCCATGTGGTGCCAACTCCAGTTCAACACCGCCGCTGCTATTGATATTATTATTGCCGTCGTTAAGGCCACTACGGACTAGGCCACCACCGCCTTCTCCTTCTCCATAGCCTTCAAAGGACTCGCCCTCGGATAGGGACGAGCACTGTGATTTTGGCACATCTGGAAGAAAATAATTTTTTTTTTCTATACACAGAACTTATTGTAATGGAATAAAATGAACTACCTTTACCTGTGCTAGGTGGACTTGATGGTGTTGGACTTGAATCACCCGAATCGGCAGTAGAAAATAGGAATGTTGGAGCATTTGTTGAACCTTTAATACTGGGCATTGGTGCCATTTTGATTGTTTATAGCTGAAAATAAAAACAATATATTATATATTAAATAAATTTAATTTGTTCCACTTAGAGTTGGTTGGTACTTTACGTTGGTAACGATGTCTGACTGTTTAAGGAAAATTGTAACTGTGTGTTAAAATGCCCTCTGATAAAAAACAATTTATTCAACGAGACTTGAAATCATATATTCTTAATTAATTTAACACGATATTAAATGCGAAAGCAACTCTGTCTAACTATTAGCTTTGCACGACTTATCTCAGCCAATCGTAATGTAATTTTGCAAATGAGAAAATGAGATATAGAAGTATTTTAGGCGAAGTTTGGTCAAATTAGGACAAAAGGGCGTGGCACCTCTCACAGAAAAAAAACAACATATGTAGGTACATTCAAAAAAATACTTTAATACGTCAGCAGAAACAATTTAATTTTATTAAATAATTTAATATAATTTTTATAATTTTAATATACAAAGTAAACTTTTTGAAACCAAATTTAAACCAAGTGTAATTTAAAATGCTAAATCAAAAATATACGTATATAGATTCCGTATAACAATACTCGTCTGGGCGACATCGTTTTTGAAATTTTGATGACCATAGTAAGTTATATTTTAGCCGAATTTTTCAGCTTTTATTACGCTTGTGGAAAATGAACTGGATTGACCTCTCAAACTCGTAGTTTTTGCACTAAGTTCCTAGTTTTGGAGGTCGACGATAGTCATTTGAACAGTTATGGACTGAGTGGCCAGTTTAACTAACCAAGCTTCAATTTGTTCTTTGATCGTTTCACTAGTTTATCCAGATTCCAATTCAATGTCTAGTACAAACAAATTGCACTTTTTTGTCTTGTTTAAAAAAATATATTTAAATACAGTAGACGTCCATTATAACGAATATCTGATATAGCTAACGCTTTTCAATGGTGCCCACGATTTGCTATCCGCTATATCGTGAAATTGGATTAAAAACCCTGGAAGTATTTAATGGCAGGACAACATTAAATTAAAATGCTTATTTAACACATTTTTTAATGACGTCTTTTTCTTGTTTTCTTTTTTTAAGTAAAAAAATCGATCGATATAATGACCGCGCTCGATATAGTCAATGACATGAAACATTAAATCACTCGTTATATTGGACGTCCACTGTACTACATTTGAGTTTAAATTGTTTTCTATTTGGTTTTCAAAACAAAATTAAATGTAAATTCTATTTAAACAGACATCCTTTAATTCTTTCAGTTTACATTGTAATAGACGAAAATGGAAATCATTTTTATTGAAATACTTACCTGTTTTCAAAATTCACAATAGTTTTTTTTTCAAATAGAAAATTTCAGTTGATTCAGTCAAAAACTAACTAAACCATCGGAAAATAATAATATAATTCAAATTAAGAAAACGAAAACCATATTGGTGCCAAATCTTAGTTTTTCTAAATTTAGTTTAAACACGAATGTGTGTAGTATATTATTGTGGAATTGAATCAGAATTTTTAGAGGCGTTACTAGATTTTCTGTTGTTTAATTTACTGTCTTAACATCTAAAGTATAAAGTTCAAGATATATTTATAAGATTAATTCCTTTTAACAACAAAAACTTTTTCAAACTGCTCTCTTCTTTTTAACATTTTCTTTGAGAATTTTTGTATTTTTTTCAAAGACTTTTGCTAAACAAAAATATCCATTTAGTGAAAACGCTGATCCTGATCAGAGTATTTCTTGGTAGAGCAATTTTCTTCGCCCTTGTAAAACGGATTTTATTCCTTAGCTATTAACCTACTTCCTTTCCCAAAGGTGTGGCCGATCAAATATTACAGTGCTTTCTGAAAACTAATCTTTAGGCCTGGCATAAATGGAGCGAGTGCGTAACGAATGTCGCCGGATTTCACTGTCACCTGCCGTAGGTCGAACATAATTTGCTTCAACTGTGTTCTGTGAATGCCTCCACAAGATTGTTCGTCGGTAATAAAGCACAACGAAGCAGGCGGAAGACTGAAAAGTAAGCTATAAAAAAACGCCAAGAAAGGTGTGTTTAAGTTGTGTCGCCCGTATTCTCATTGCCCTTAATTGCAGCAACTATATACAACAATGGTTCTAGGTTACACCCACCGAACTGAAATTTCCATTTCCCGATATAACGCGGCTAATTGGAACACTAATCGACATAGAAAAGTGAAACGCATGTTATCAAGAAATGAGAATGTTTTCGGTCACCTGTTGTGTTTTTCCCTGACCCACGGCACTGACAATCGGCTTGTCCCAATTTTTTAACAACCAAACATAAATTATAAACTGTAGCCGGTATGTTCTTATTTATTTTTTAGCAGGCGGCACTCCAAAAATATATAAAATTGTTGCATCCACCTACTCTTATAATAATAAGGTTGGATATAAATAATTTCTTTGTCATGCAACCACAAGTTGGCGTGCATTAATCGTGTACGGTATACTCGCCTGCAAAGCAGACGAACAACGTGTCCTTGTATACGACATGCGTGCGTTTTTACTTCGTACCAGGAAGCCGGATATGTCGATATTAAATTTCACTTCACATGATAATCGGATACTACTCGTATTTGTGTGGGGTACTCGTAAAATGTGCGTTCCTCTAGCTGAAAGAAACACTTTCTCCTCGGTTTTATTTAGCTGTACACATGGCAAAGTTTCCAACTGAAAAGAGGAAGGAAAATGCTCGAGTCTCGAGTTGTTTTGACGTTATTCGATTCGAAAGCGCTAAATGGAAAACCGAATTGGATAAGCTGCTGATGAATTTCTGATAATTTGGCGATTTAGTTGAACTTTTGGTATGCCTTCAAGCGATATCTCTGATTGATGTGAACACGTGTGATGAAATTCGTGCTGCAATAATAATCAAATGGTGTTTATATTTGGTTTGCAGCTGCCCTAGATACTCGTATTTATTGCGAATTTTGGTAGGTATAAATTATTCGTCTGTCCTTGGCACAATAAATGCAAACTTCTATTTTTTTGCTGAGCAATTCACAGAGGGGTATCTGGATGGCGTGCGCGTTTTTCCAAATTGTTGTTCAAGTGGGTTTGTTAGATTGGTGCGATTACAGCATTAGACTTTTATACAGTGGCATTTCAATGCTGAGTGTTACTCTTGATACTGATAAAAGTAGAGCAAACCTAGCTCTTGGAGAGGGATGCATGTTTTTAAAAACTTCTATCGAGAAAGGGGACTTTTCTGAATCGATTAGGCTTCAATATGTTTGAGTAATTTTTATTCATTGCAGTCATCGGAAAATACATCTCTAAAGGTTTAAAGTTCGCTTGTCCGGTTAACAAGGTGTAACTGAATAAAACTGATCTTTGCACTGTCCTTAAAGCAAGGGGACTGCATTAACAAAGATTAAATTAAATGTACCTACCACCATCTTCTGTGCGCCTAAGTATATTTTCAACTACCAGCTTCATTATTCACATTACTCGCAATCACAATCAACAATTGCATTAATCGCAATCTTCCATCATACAATTTCATAATTTGCATTCGCAATTTGATGACTCTACTCATTAAGCCTGTGTTGAAACACTACCTTTGCACTTTAAATTTAAAACGAAATGTGAGAAATGAAACAAAATAAAAGCAAAAGCACATTATTCCGGTCGTTCGTATTAAATGTCAGCCGGAATATGCCGTTACAAGCAGCGAACTCTCTAGCAATGCATTCGGCATAAGATGGCAGCCATCTAAGCCAAGCCAACACACTTGTAATAGATATTTTCCTCCAACCTGTTTTGCCTTTCCTCTTCGATGGATGTGGCGTGTTTCTTTTTTTTTCCTTAATTCCCTCACTTTGCTTGCCTGCCATTTAACATACCCTTTGCAGCGACAAGAGCGCCTTTGCGCGCCATCGAGAGTTTTTCTTTTTTATTTATTTGTTCATGGTGCAGCAATTTACATGCACTATTTAAGGTAATGAGAAGGCGAGTGGATTTTATTGAGAAAGAAAGACGCTCGCCAAAAAGTAAAGACGACTCAATGATAGTTGTGCATAGTCTTTAATGCTAATAGCGGTGCCTCTGGTAAATAGAGTATTTAAACACCTTTGGAAAAAATCGTCCTGTCTGACTGAATTATCATCGCTAATCGTAGAGTCCATGAAACTTTGTAGGTGTATTCAGACACGCTACCTGCAACTATGAGGGAATTTTTGGATGTGTATTTAGCTCGTTGGTACTCCACCATTCTAATGCGGTTTTGCTATTAATGGAAAACTCAGGCCCTCACCTTGGCACAGTCCTCAACAGGGCCAAATTTAGAAACATAAATCCGATAGTTACGCAACTAAGCAAGCGTTCTACGATTTTCCCGAGAAGGTGCACTAAGAGCGACGCTAAGATTGCTCTTTGCAGCTTTAACGCCAAAATTCACCGCAATTGGCTTCGGAGCCTGCAAGACAACAACTTTGTAAATGGACTCAGCCAAATCAACCATACTGCGGGGCGGATCTTTACCATCGCCAGCACAAGATTCTCACAATTCAATTTTCACAAGTGGACTTGGCGATCGGCAGATCCATTAAGGGCAGAGGATCAATGGCAACCCGTATGTTGGGTATAAGAAGTGCCGGCTGGCACATGCAACAAGACTAGCCCGCGAGCTCAAACAAAATTTAATTAAATAGTTGGCGCAACTGGTCCGAAGGGACACTACCCACGGGTTACTTCTCACAACCATTCGCTTTGTGTGAGTTTCTCATTTTTGGGACGAATGCAAGGATCTACAATTTTATGCCGAGTCCAAACGGTCAATTGAGTAGTTGTTTCATGACAGTTGTACCTTCGGATATTTGTCAGGCGAGAGGTAGAGTGGGGAAAAAAATTGGCATACTAACCACTTAACGAGCAAAAAAAAAAGAAGAAGCCCCAGCTTTGGAATGCGTTACTAAATTCACAGTCGTCACTGATGCTAATAACACTTAAGCTGACTGTTAAACGCGGAAGACCGGCAAAAATCGGTTCTTAGGGGATATGAACCGTTTAACATGGGTCGAGTTGCTACATCTGTGTAGGAGCTATACGTTCACGGTGCTAAGTCGAATTAACCCACGAAACAAGAATCTAAGTTCACGGAAGGTTTACCCAAAGTGTCCTTAGAAACAGCGGAATGTGACATTTTAATGGACATCCACCATTGGTCAGATGAAAGTATCCCCGATGAAGTTAAGTTGAGAATCGTTTGTAACTTAGAGTCACTTCAGCCCTAAGCAACTCATCCTCATCATTCTCTAGAAAGGACAAGTTATTTCAGGGCTCAAATATCGCTCCCATACATCTACTAACACACATTTCTAAAGCATTTTTAAGAATTGTCAAGCTTCGTGTTCAAAATGCTACCACCTTTGTAAAAGTTGTAACGAATTCGCCACTAGTTGCCTTATATCTCTGCCCTGCGTTTGGCATTGCATTTCTAATGCAAAGTTTTTACCGCTGTCTTTTCGTAGGTTAGTCTACGGTTCTACTGTATATTTTGTTTCGTGGTTGCGGTGAAATACCTAGCGGACTTGAATCTACGCATAGAAACCGATTCCATTCCACAAAAGCCAGACAAATTTTACTCATTTCCGCGTTCTTCTTCCAAACTCAACCAAGCAATCAGATACCTATAATTATCGGTGCTTTGCCTCTTCACTTCCATATGCTATAACCAACCTCTACGATTGTACAAAATCCAATTTGTACGATGCAGAAAGAAGAACCGTTGATGAGATGAGATGAGATGTACTTCTCTGTGCAAACTCACCTATGCAGTCCCACCTTGGTTTCTTCAGTTTGATCCACTCTTCGATCTTGAATATGCACGTGTTCATGCGCAATCGTTTTCGCCGCCAGATGCGATTCTTCTTTTTACAAAAGATATACCTACCATTATTGGATTCACAAAAGGAAATCGCTGCAAAAAGACTGCAACTACTTTGAGAACAAATCATAATTACTTTGTAAATGTGAATAGAACATTCCGCCCATCGCTAGAGAGATGCTGAAGTGCTGTGCTGTCTTTTTTACCTCCGAGTCATTAAAGTCCTAATGATTGCTAATGGCAACGTGCAATTCTATTGTTAACCAAAGACAAATGGATCTTTGTAATACAAAATGAAAGTCAACAAAAGCCTGGTCTGACAAAAATCTTGTAACAGAGCCATTTCAGTTGACAGCTCGGTACCGCGAACCAGGAAAACATTTCGCGGTTTCTCGATAGACATGTATATAGAGAAAGGCACAACCTAAGCAAAGATTATAAGAAAGATACTTTTGTTGTGTGGCTGTATAAAAGAAAAATACGTATAAAATGAAAAAAAAAGTCACGCGTTCGAAACCATCGGCAGCCATTCTCTGTTCAAATCACTTTTGTACGTGCGTTTTACGAAATACTTTTCCAATATGTGTAGGTATATTTAAAGGAATTCCATGAAAGTAGTAACAGTTGCAGGTTCACTCATTCCAATCTACCTGCTGCAGTAAGGCGATTCGTTCTGGTTAACGCCGGCCGTGATGACATGAGGGTGCAACTTATTGTTTAGCGCCCTGTTGATTTGTTGTTTTCCCTTCGTTGCCGTATAGCCGCAAATAATACAAATTTCTTTGGACAAAGAGCAAGCAAATTGCTGACGCCAATTTACTACCACGTTTCTACGACTACGAATGTATAACATACGAGTATGCATATTTTATGACATTCCAACTTGTGTGAGTAATAAACTCTATACTAAGCCATATTCGAGATTACTTTGGCATTCATATATCGGTGTAAGGAATAAAAGCAGGTAACTGGGTGCGGTAATTTATAAGCATTCTGACGATGAAAAGGAGGTACCATTTTATTTGTTTATTTACTGTTATTAAACTTAATACAGGCGGCACTGCGTCTTGGAAACATACTAACGTTCAAAATAAATACAAAATAGACCGTCGGCTGAGAGAAAATAAACGGGAAATTCGCCTATAAGCTGCCTGGTGCGTGTAGGATTCTATAAAAATCAATCAAACGAGCGCCATTTTCGACACACGCATAATTAGAAAATCCTATTAACAGGCTTAACAGAGCTTAACTCCACCCTTTTCTCATGGTTTCCTTAACATCTCCCAAAATCGCAATTCGCATGAATATTTACAGACGTCCTGGTTTTTCCGGTACGTTCCGGATTTAAGACATAGTTTCGGCTCCAAGCGCCTTGTGACAGTCCATAACAGACCAATGCTGGGGTCGAATCGCGTCGTCCATAAACGAGCATTACGTGACGGAATTTGCTTTTTTTTTTTTTGTAAAGTCGACATAATTCCGTTGGATGTAGACTCTACAAACGTATAGCTCGTTTACGGAAGTTGCGATTCGACCCCTGATCTTTTACACGCCACAAAAGAATTTTTAATTCAAACAGTATAAAAAGAACCATCCCAACTATATCGAAAGCTTGAAGAGCCAAAGCCTACGCTCATCAACCAACCATTCAACTCCGCTACGGCAAGCAAAACTTTGTCAATAATTCACCCATCAACTATGTGATACATTCCAGTGTCTAGCTCAACTCCTTTTCAACTCCGACTCAAATTAGATCATAAATTTCCTTCGAAACGATACTGTAAGGCCATAACAATTTTTAAAACTGCCGTCAGCAGAAGCAGCACATAAATTTAAAGATAGTTCTCATTCTGCTGCGGTAATTCTCTCGACATCGGATTGTATTAAATCGGACTGCATTCCAAATAAATTGTCCTCGTAAATATCACTTTAAGCAGAGTGATGATGATGATGACGGGGTTTGGATTTTGGAGCCTGCAATAATTGGCAGGCGTTCAGGTTCAGAATAATTGAAATGGTCGATGAATTTTAAGAACTTGGAGAAGTTCTTAATAAATCTGCTGAAAGTTTCATGAACGTAGAGAGGTGCCATTGAAAATTATTATAATAATAGTTTTTGGGAGTTGTACGGGTTTTTGGGCTAAGGTCCGATTGCAGAAGAAAATGCTCTTTGGCCACGCATTGATTTGAACAGATATGACATTCAAACTTATGTACAGGGTGCGCCAAGAGAACTTGCTGATTTTCAAAGGAAATAAAACCTAAAGTAAAAAAAATTGCACGGAGCCAAATCAGGTGAGCGCACCGGTCTAGTAAGGTCGCCCCTCAAGGAGATAAGACCGTTGAAAAAGTAAGCCTCGCAGGCATATGCGCGTAGCTCTTTCGTCCAATAGATGAAACTTCAGGAAGTCCCCTTAAAAATGAGACACTCTCTACCCACATCCGAGCACAGACAGATAGTTGAGGCAAACGGTTCAAGTAGGATGTCAGCATTCTGTAAGGCATGTGCTAGAAATAAAATATAAATAAGTTTCAGCTGTTAGCCACACAAAAGTATTAAAAAACTACTTGAAAACCTTATTCCAGTTGAGAAGTATATGCACTTCCTGTCCCATTAGTAAAAGCGACTTAAAAGTGATTAATGACGACTGTTTGTTGAAAAGTTTCCCAAACGAAACGCACACAAATCAGTAATTTCTATCCAACAACAACCTTTTAATTAGTACCTACCTATCTCAGCAAATACAAAAAAAAAAGTTTCACTTCAATAACCGTAACTTTGTAGAAGCCCAGAGGCTCTGACAACGAATTTTATTTAGAAGAGCAACGACCAACGACCAACGACATTTGCGGATACACATGTAACTGAACGTCTTCACTACCTACGTTATGTGTTGCTTTGCTTCCTTTCGCATGCAGTTACCGCGGTTACTCAAGCGCTTAGAGTGTTAGAGTGTAAAAAGGTAGAAAACGAAATTAGCAAAGCGTGGTATTTTTATTTATTTATATCTACGTTTGTTTATTACGAGTATGTATGTATTTCCTTTAATATACTCATAGTTTAATTGTTTTAAATTTTATAGCACCCAAAACTTGCCTACGTAACCGGCAACGTTCGCGTATACCAAACGAAAGAAGTTAATTAGTATGCTAATGTTGAGTACGAATGTGGGAAAACGAATATTCAATCAAAGATTTCCATTTCAATAAGTGTTATGTAATTTGCTGGATAATTTTAATTATGTATACATATCGAACCGTTGACCTTTTTGTTTACATTATGTTGCCCAGCTTGTTAAACTCAGTTGACCTGTGTATTTAAATGTCAATGGGCCTCACTAATAATCATTTTAAACCTTCATACTAAACAGTTTTAAGGGTAATTTTATATGGAAAATTTCGCCATTTTGAGTTCGTTAAGTCGCACTGACAACAAGTGACTAATGGAAATTATAAGCTCTCACCTTATAGGGGATACAGTTAGCTTTGGACGCCAGTTCTGAAATGAAACAAGAAAAATTTTATAATTACAGCTTTTATGTAGTTTCAATAATAATTATATTTATATTTATTTTTCGAAGTGATTTGCTTCATTTAAAAAAATTTGAAATTTTCCTAGAGTATGCATTTTGCATAAATAATTTAAGTTCTACTTGGAGGATGAGTCAGATAATTCTGCCGTTGTCGATTAAACGACTCCGAACCGCGCCATTCTACATAAGATAGATGCACAACAATCTTTCTGTTTATTACACAATTCCAATTCCAATTCCAATTCCAATGCAATATCACGGGGAAACAACTTTCTTTACTTATAAAGTACAAAGGAAAATTGAAAAAAAAAAGAAAACTCAACTGATCAAGTGGCCCATTCATCGGATGCTGAAATTTCCCCAATTGAAAAAAGTAGACCAAACGCCATTAGCATTTTGCCTAATCCCGGGGGAGAACTTCAGAATCTATTACAGGGCGTATGCCACTCAAATCGAATTTTATTCAATTAAGAGGCGTATAACTTTTCATACTGCCGCAGTAACAACACTGATAAAACAGGTGGCGAAGTTAAGTTTTTGCTGAATATAGCAATATGCAATATGTTTTAAAAATGACATGTTCTATTCGAATTGATTTGTGGGTGGCCATGTCTTAAGCCAGGTCGAAGATTTTGCAGCTTTAATTAGTTCACATACAGATTTCAATTTAATTTCGTTGGTGATAACTTGATTTGCAAAATGAAGGCAGCAATTTGTATAAGTGCAGTGGCTCAGCCACTTGAATTTTCTTTACAGGTATTTGTGAAAATATCAACTCACCTTCAAAGACATTTTATAACTTTAGGTATTGTTATCTGTTTTTTTTTTTGTAAATGTTGAGACGTATTTACAGATAATGCAGACAATTTCTTTCTCTCCACCGTCTTTGGATATTTTTTTTTTAATCTCTTACCATCATAGAAAGCGTACAACTGGCTACCCGCATTTTTAATTTAAACCTGTGACTAAAGTTCATATTATCGAAAGACCTCCTATAACCACATACACATTTTTGTTCAAGGGGCTATTTTTTTCCAATAATTAATGAAAAAAACTGCCAATAAAAAGCAAAAACTCAATCATCTTGCGCACATGCTCATCAAAACCGATCATCTGTTGCATGTTTTTTTTTCTGTTTTTAATAGAACACATTGCCGTGAAGTGATGGAAAATAGAGGAACTAAAAATAAGTGAAAAGGAGAAAGACATATACACAACACATACATTAGCTTTCCACAAGGTAACTTTCGATTATTTTCATGCCACTCTCGTACTAATTTTGAGTATGGAAAGTATTTTTAGAATCCCATTTCCCATTCTGAGAACAATGCATTCATCCGTTGGCATTACTTGTTGTGTATGCAACACAAATCATTACGACATCTCTGATCGCAGGAAGGTAATGAAGAAGATCACTGGAAGAAGATCAATCAGCACAATGGCAAATTGAGAGCCCCTTGGGAGTTCTGAAGAGCCGCACGTCATTTGCTTGGCTACAGCACGAGATGAGATGGAAATGTGCAATAACTTCTTGGATGGATGGCACGCTTTCCAATTAATCGGTGTTATTTGTTGTTGGTGCGACCAGAGGGAAGTAACATCTGGTTTAGATTTATCGAGGAAAAGTGGAAACAGCTCATCGCTGTAGCAGTTTAATAGGGAGCATCATGCCGAGGATAAGGAGATCCCATTGATTTCGGCAGCGATGGAATAGGATGGATGATTATTACAGAATCTTGGGGTAATTTATTTATTTTATGAAATAGGTATTAAATACGACAGGTTTTACATATACACACTTTTAGACAGAACTGCAAAGGCCTTTGCAAAATATTAAATAGTATATCCAAAGGTTGATGTCATGATGTTCTTAGGTATAAAGGATGTTTTAAACAAATATTTGAATGCATTTACTTCCAATGCTGTGTGAATGTGTATAGCATAATGTCCAATTACCACATTTTAAGGCTCAAAATGAATACCCAGTTGTATCACGCAACCAACGGTAACCGGCCTTTTGTGTCCTTTCCAAAACTTGCATGACATATATTATTATATTAGAAAGCACTTTCATGCAACAGCTGTTAGCGTGGTTGCTGTATTAATGTTTCATTTCTTTAAAAGCTCAACAAAGGTTTGCGAACGTTGTATAACAAGCTGACGGCAACAACCGTGACAAATATAGACAGACACCCACTTAGCATTTTTCTATTGAATACGTTAAGATGTACATATAGGTGAGCATATATATACATTCCACCTCTAGTATTATATTTAATGAACCTACAAGCAGAGAGATAAAACCAAAAACCGTACCAATAAAATTATTTAACAATCTAACGAAGCATTAGATTGGATTTATGGTTAACGTTTTTATGCGATAGTTACTTTCGTTTGCCTCGAATTAGCACAATATACAAACATGCGTACTTTATAGAGTTTGTTACGAGTAGCTTTACGGTGACAGTCCGTGATTTAACGACTTTTTCTCTTTTTCAACGTTTTTTTTTTCTTTTCTTGTTTTCTTCGAATGAACTGCAATATTACCTAGTGCTACACATGAGTAGATTTGTGTGTATGTTTTAAATGTTGATTGTTTTTTTTATATGATTTTTTTTTTATTTATAATATGAGGATCGTTTAAGTGTTGGATTTAAAAAAAGGAAAAAAAGCTGTACAAGTGCAATCAGTAGAGAACTCAAGGAGGGGGAGGCTGAAGGGGCTTGTTTTGCTTTTAACTGTCAACGGCCACATTGTTTTTACCGCACAAATATATTACATATATTATAAGCGATAAACTTAGATTTTGAGTAAAATTTGGGACACCCTATAAATGTAAAAAATTTAGTTATTAACCAAATTATTCATTTGAGGTGCATGGAAACAAGTTTAAATAAAATTGTTTTAAATTTTCTTAAATCTTGTTATGTACTATTAATCTTTTCATTACAGTTTTATAAGAAGTTTTTTGCTTTAATTTATCTATTAAACAAAATTATACATACACCCAGCACTGCAACTGGAATGAAATGCCTAACTTGTATCATATTTTTTTAAACCCAAAACAGTTGATCAAAGTCAAGTCTCAGAGTAGAAAAAGTCAACAAGTCAGAAGACAAGTCGGAGGCTCGCTTCGCTCGCGGCAAAGGCTGTAACTTCTTATTTATTTTCAAAAATCATCTCGAATAGAAGTCAAATGATTTCTTAGTAAAATAGCTTAATCTAATTTTCTATCATTTTTAAAAAGTCAGATTGAGCATCTCCGGGCTTAGGATTATATTTAAACAAAAGATAAATATTGAATATTAGGAAAAAAAATATTAACAGTTTGACTCTGAAATTTGCTTAAAGAATACAAAATGAAAAAGGCCGTTTATATATTTAATAATTGCCGCATTTGCTTAATTCAATTTCCGAAATACTATTTAAGTATTAAATATTTTTACAAGACTCGCAATTTTTTAATGATCATAGTCAACTTCAAACAGTTCTAAAATAAGCACAGACATCTTTTACCAGCAATTAACGCTACTACCATCAACAAACTATTGGAAACTGTAACAACGATTTATACTTTTTTAATGAATTTTCCGTAAAAGTTAAGAACTACGAAGGTCAGCAGAGATTAATAAATTACTTAATACTGTTGTTGACCTTCTTTGGTCTTAATTTGTACAACAAATCCATTGAAAGAAATATATATCATTCTGCAGTTTTCAATAATTCGTTGGAGTTTTTTTGAACAGTTTTATTTTATGAAGATCGGTTACTTAATTTTGTTTTAAATAAAAAATGTATAAATATGTCTTAAGTTCTTTTAGTCTACATCTTGTTAAGAACATCACTGATCATATGCGTACATTAAAGTGTATTGTTCTTGTCGTTTCAAGATATCATTTTTGATTAATTTTTCATGTTTTTCCCCTTTTAATTTATAAAATATTCCGATATAAAATATTTAATATTTTTTGCTGTTTGTGTTTTTTAATAATTTCCACTTATTGGAACCGTAACTTTGAAAAATCCTTAAAGTCACCAAGCAGAAAGTTTTTCTTATGACCTATGATCAGTTCGGTGTTGAAAATTCGTGGAACAGAAGATAAATCAATAAATTTTCTCTTCAGCCTTGCAATCTCTTCAGCCAGTTTAACAAAAATAGCATAGTTTCGTGTAATGCGAACACGATACATGTCATTTAAAATTAAATTATGTACACTTATAACATCTAGCAGAAGAATTAACTCCCACCGGAAACAATATAAATGAACTTATAGTAAAACTATTTTTGTAAAAGCATCATTTTATAGAAGCTGTATTTGCCTAAATGTTTAGTAAAATGTATATCCAGTTAAACAAAAATCCTCCTTTAAAAATTAAATAAAAAAAATTAAAATAAAACGTCAAGCGCTTCCCACAGTAGCGCAATAAAATCGCCGATCATTTATGTTTCCATGAGTTTCATTTCATCACATCTAGGTTAGTGGGTGTTTATATTACAAATCCAAAATTGATTCAAAGCTCTCAGACTCGGAAGATTGTGTGTATCCAAATACATAGATCAAAGCATCGTCTTCACCACTTGCGAAGACAAAAATGTATACATTTGTGTCGCCCCTAGAGAACATCCATTAGTCAGCTGGAGGGAAAAAGTTTACAACGCGGCGATGAGGAATCACCGAAAATTTCAACCATGAACTTCAAACTTGTTTCTTTTTTTAGTACGTGTTTAAAGCTTTTCTTTCTTGTTTGTTAACACAGATGTTTTCTCCCCGTTGCCAGAGGAGAGAAAACCCAACAAATATGGGGAGATTTATAATTTTCGTTGGTCTTCTTCAAAATAAGTCACTGTCTCGTCTAGGGATCTTGTGTGGATATTAATAGAAGCAGATGCACTTTGAAAACCAAATATGTACCTTGTTTAAAGCAGGTGAATGCCCAACAGGGCCCCGCTCTATTAAAAATGTAGGCACTTTGCAAATATCAAATTTCTTTAGAGGACACGTTTTTATGGGCCTACCCTCTTAGGAGAATACTCGTACATGTGTCACGCACTGGAACCAATGCAGGCGATGCTTGTACGCTCTCATTTTGTTGTTCAAGTGACTACTTCTGGGAAAGATAAGTGCGTATTTCCTAAACAAGCAGGTGCAGATATTTTCATTTGAATGGTCCTTAGAGTCCAATTGCATCGAGGGAGGATAGGAGGATAGGAAATTGGAATATTGGTACAGCAGCCTTTAAAATAAAATTGCGTGATCAGTTTCTTGGCGACACGGCTTTAGGGACTTTTATGAAAGTCAGTAGTACAGAACACTCACCACCGGGCACTGCGCACAAGGTAATACGGGCATCCTAATTAAGACAGCGTAGTCAGTTAAGAAAAGCGCACCTACAACAAACTAGTCAAGTGTTATGTTCTCAAACTTCAGAGAAGTGTCGAACTTTAAAATCGTTGAGTCAGATGCGTGACGGTTTCATTTTGCACCTGCACAGCACCTATAGGAATACCAACCTAATCAAACATGGCCGCATTGCGAGTGTTTGGAAATGTTGTGTTCATCAAGTCAACAAAAGGCGTTTTTTATTTATTTTACCCACATGATCTGTACAGATCATTGATTTTTAGCCAACAGCAGTTGTATGGAGCCAATGATCTATATAGATCATGTAGCTAAAATAAAAACACCTAAATAAAGAATAAAGAATTGCGTAATTGCGGATAAATAAAAATGATTAACAACGTCCAAAAGCATGGACGGGAATGATTACTCTATTTCCCCCACAAATTTCTCTCTCATCTAACTACCCAAAGTCTTGATCTTAATGCCGTTGCCTACTTATAGTCTCAACTAGTATTTGAACTACGAGAAAGGACAATCTGTGATGTGAAAACTAAAACTGGATTAAGAGGAGTTTGAAAAGTTTGTAAAGTTATACGACCAAATTGGCGGGAAATAGATTCAGTGCGCAGTTATGGAAGCCATTAAACCACTCACTATATTTTAAAACTTTTCTTACGAACTGTAACGCATTCCGAAAAATGTTTGTCATGG
Source organism: Cheilosia impressa (assembly GCA_948293265.1). Lineage (NCBI taxonomy): Eukaryota > Metazoa > Arthropoda > Insecta > Diptera > Syrphidae > Cheilosia > Cheilosia impressa. The sequence goes on from OX411881.1 coordinate 58,914,375, forward strand.
GTCAAAACCAAACCTAATTAATCTGCGGTACCTACATAAAGCAAACATTTCAGGAGAACATTCAACCTAGTTCCTATTTATATTCAAAATCTGTCATCTTAAATGACATTAAAAACGATTTTCTAACTTTTCTAATGAATACCAAAACAAAACCATAAACATATCGGCTGCAAAGCAAATTGAACGTCATATCGCTATTGAAACAAATTGAAAAAAAAAAAGAAAAATTTGAATAAAGAATCACTGTGGTACCACTTACTTATGGTTATTGCGAAATTTATCTCCGATCACGAAAGATCGCCTTAAAGATACAACATTTATCATTTGACTATAGCACTAACCGCTTTAAGGTCAATATGTGCATCTGAGATCATCGCAAAATTCGCAAAATTGGTTAGGGCTATATATATGTGTCCGTGGCGGTGTATATGTCTTTATAAATATTCGTGAGATACTTTTTGTTTTAAGCCTCATCTGTCCAATTAAACTTTGCGGTTGTAACACTTGTGAAGTATCCAAAGCTGTGTTCAGTGAGTTGAAAGCTTTTCATATTTGGAAGTGGTGTGTATATAAAAATTAAACGAAAACAAAAACCCACCCAAGGTTAGCAAGGTATTTGTCATTCGTTTGACAGAGCTTAAGTACCGCGGTACCTGCTTGTCTTGAAATTATGGTGTGCTATTCCGTCTCGGACTGGCAGGGGGCACCGCCAACACGAAAAAACAAAACAAAGTGTAATAAAAACGAATAAGATACAAGAAAGACGCATAAAAATACAAGTTAAGTATGCTGGGAGACTGTAGGTATATACAGTTGTGAGAGATATAGAGGCATTCTCGGGTGTTGTGTAGTGAAAATAACCACAAGCGTATATCTGGGTCAAACGTCTGTGCGCTGGGCATAAAGCATCGACCCTTTCGCTAACTGAATTGATAGGCTTCCTCTTCCTTCCACCTTCACTAGAGTTACAGAGTTGTTGATATTAGGTTGTAGAATGTACTAGGTGTGCGACTTATAGAATGTCTACCTCTACGGGTGGGTGCAATTCGTTGTGTTGCCCAAAATAATGCATTTCGATGATGATGTAAAAAAAGATAGGTACAAATCTACAAACTAATCCATGAAGGGGCAGATTTCAGCTTTTCGAATGACCCGCGTTGCCATTGATGAAACCTTCTCTAGTTATACTCTGCGAGTGAATAAGTGGTCGGTTGTGCGTACGCCCGAAGGTTTTTACCCGATCATCAGTATGATAAAGGCCATGGTTTCAAAGAGTAACGGCAGTCATGTTCATGGCATTTAACATGAACCAAAACAACTCATCTACAAAGTGGCCCCGCAATCAAGGACGAGTGTTGCCTGCAGCATGACTGGCGGCTTGCTTAGCAAAAATGGTGATGGCGCCCACTTGTGGAACGCAACCTCAACTAACTACGATTTCTTTTTTAAACTAAGTTTTTCTGCCTTCTTGCAAGCATTTGCTTTCAGCATTAAAAGGTTATACTTATACACCTAAAACATTTCCCAAATTTTATCTATTGGTCCAACCTCGGTACCTGGTAAACCTTGAAACACATAAAATCGTTTAAACTGGAAACAGAACCTCGATTTATCCAAACGAGCTACATAAACCAATGCAATATGTACTGTAAGCAAAGCTTTCCCCATCCACATCCAGACTTACCGGCGCAACAGCGTCTGTATATACCTACTCTACTCTAATAAGTCTGAGCTGACTATTATCAAATTGAGAATTACTTCGCCAACAAGTGAAGTGAAATGTGTGTAATTCAATTGTATTACAGGTATACGTTACCTCTTACCTCAAGTCCTAAGCCAATCAGTTTTCACTATCAAATCGATAATAATTCTTTATAATTAGTCAATAATGACGACAATTATTTGGTAGCTTTTCGTGCTTTTAATTCAGTAATGTGAAATAGTTGGTAGGTATCTTTCATTCCATTTACTACTTCAAATTCGACACGAAGCGGATTGGGCTTACACATTTCTCTTTTTAAATTATTTTTTGTCAGTGCTGCCAGTTCATACAAAAAGTTACCGTACCTAATATGTTTTAAAAACTACAAATGGTATAAATTCAGAGCGTGATCATATTTTATGAAAAAAAAAATATTTTTACACTCTTTTTTCAAATATTAATGGCGAACTTTTTTGTTTGATTTTCGAAATTTGTTTACTTTTAACTAATTTAATTGACAGTTAATTTTTTTTGTGCTCCCTCTTATTCAATCAAATTTTCTTCTGGAAATTTCGCATTTCGTTCAAGAGCTCCTGCGCAAATGATGAAATGTCAATTCTTTTATTTGGAATACACTGTCTAGCTGTCAATGTAAAGCGACCAGTAAAAATGCAAAGTGAAACGTCATACTGACGCAAATTGAAATATGTACATGCTAAAAATTGGGCACATTCAAAAATCTTAAGTACATAGACTAGATTGGTCTCGACTAGATGTAACCGGAACTCAAAAACTATATTGGTCGGGAACGTCACTTTTCCTACGTCCACAATATGCGAACTGTCAACTTAGTACTCAGCTAAGAATTTCTTGACTAAATTCGTCGGCTACCCCTCCATAAACGTCAACTGAAACAGCTGTTGATATGACCAATCTAAGTCAATTAAAACTGAGATACATCAAGTCAGAACGTCCCCATTAACATTGCATCACAAATAAGTACCTATGACAAGAGTCCCATTTTGGAATTTAGTCTTTCATTTATTTATTTTATTTTCTAAAAAAACACACGCGTATTCGAATGCAGCCGTGTTAATATTTCTTTACGAGTTTTGCGACAGCAAGTTAGATACACGGCTGAATTTGAATGTATAAGATTTGCAAAAAAAATCTGTCTAAAGTGGCAACGCTGCTTTCTTGTTCCCCATCCTGCGTAGACCAAAGTCGTGAACGAGATATCCCCAAATGGCACCGCCATCCCAGTCAAACTCAAAGTCGTTTTGGTTTTCGTTTCTTTTATTTATTTCTCATCGCTATGCATTTTCCCTTCGTTTCTTAGGTACACCGTAGACCGTACACTTTAACTTAGTATTGTTGTTGTAAGTCTAATTTACCTACATACTACAGCGTACGATGACGACTATCGACCATGCATATAACCGCCACAACTTCAGTGCAAAGCATTGGTGTGTGGGTGAGCATGGGTGACACCGTGTGGGATAGTAATGCATAAACTACAGAGGAAATGTTGTTGGTACGCTATAAGCCTTACCAGTTGAAGTTATTCCAGTTCCAGTGGTTTTAGCCATAATTTGGAAAATTGATTTCCGGCGACAGATACCGCGGTACGTTGAAAGTAGATTGTCATGTCACAAATGCCAAAAGGTCAGATATAATTATTTAAATAATTATATGAACTTATAGACTCCGTATAAGCAACTTTCATTGGTCAGATGTACGAGAGATTGCGTGGTTGCCTATAATTTGCGATCATGCACATTTGAAGTACCTATGTAGAGTAAAAGCCCATGAAATAGTTCAACTTCAAATACACAAACTGACAACGTTGCACTGCTTTTATTTTACTGTACTGTATGTACTTTATCTAGGTACTCTTATAGTTTGAGTGCTTCGAGTAAGCAACGCAAAGTTAACAACTGAGAAGGTAATTTCGTGCTTGGCGATGGGAGGTAGGTCTTAGGTGTGGAGGTTTGTTCTTTCACAATTTGTAGTAGAATTGTATTTTGAAAGTGAGGTTATTGTGAATGAAAATTATTTGTCAAAGTCAATAAGGGAGGAAGCATTTCATTGCTTAATATATTTTTTGTGCAATTTTTTTGGACAAAAGCCAACCGTAATTTTCGTTTAAATGGCCAGTAAAAACGAATGTTTCAAAGGGCAACCTGTCCAATGTCAAATATATTCTAAACTTAAGTAGGTGTCTAGTAGACAAACTCACTAAAGACGAACCCAATTAAATTCGCAAAGTGAAGAAAGTCTACCATAAGTATCTTCAAGGAGAATATTGTTTTAACCCAACATAATTAACTAGTACCTTTTTAAATGTCCGTAGCAGATGAGTGTGAGTATAAGTGTATGCCATATGAATCCAATCGGCAATGAAACACAACTACAACAAATTGCAAAAAAAATAAAAATATCTACCGATTTATGGTATCGAAATAAAGACGAATTTCATTTTTAAAACATACACATATAGCAAATGCAAAAATAGCTCTTCCATGTTATATGTCGTGTCTGCCTCGTAGTCTGGTCGGCGGTTGATGTTCTTAATATTTTCCACGCACAGTTTGTTGCATGTCGAATAAACGCCAACCTATTTTTGGATGACTTAGTGCCCAGTGTAGTCTTTCTACAAAGGGACCGTGTAGCACAGGGCCGACTAGCTTAGATTAATTTACGTTCGGTTATATTTTTGGTTTGGATGTCGTTCCTCGAAAACGACGAGACGGAAATGCAAGTCGAGTACGCATCGAATACGCACATGAAACTGGGTTAAGTAATAGTGAGGCTGGAATTTAAGAGTGCCAATGGAAATGAATTGCATTTTTAAAATTAGGTATGACTCCTTTGTTCCTTATGTTTGATTTATGTATATATTTATAATTTATTTGATTTTATTTTTTTATTATCGAATAAATTGAAGGTTGTAAAGAAAATACAGTGTTGGGTCCAAAACTCACAGCGTGCACTAATTTTAAGAAGTTAAGAAAAAGTGCGGCGCTTGTAGGAACTTGTAAAAACTTGTAATAAACTACTAATCTGGATTAGGAATAGCTCACTAATGGGCGCATGAATAGTCCACATCGGCATGACAATGATTTTTTTTTCTGTGGGCATTGTGAAAGTTCAGAAAAGAAAACCGCCGTTTACAGGATTATTGTACAAACGGTCAAATGTCAAACTGTCAGGAACCAGGAACCAGAGGTTGTCTAGTTCGAATTTCTCAATCTCTGGCTAAAATCCATTCGGTTTCAAGTCCATGACGCATGTAACAGTGATAAGTTGTAAGAATTATTAAAAAAACAAAACTTGTAGCATCTGTTTTTAAGAAAATTTATTAAAAAAAAAAACTCATAAAAAGAGCAAAATCACAATTCATTTGTTGAAAAAATTTAAAAAATTGTTATCTTTTTCTTCACCTTGTTATTGATTTGGTCTTGGTGACCTTTCTGGCTCCGCTGTTATTTTCTTCCTCAAGAACCGCTCGTTTCTCTGGAGTATTAGATAACAAAAATTACTCCCCACGAGACGGTTCGTTTTGTTGGGCCTGCGTTTAACTCTTGGACAGATGATGCATTCTGCCGTCCATGTTAGAACTAGATCCGCCATGAAATTTAACACAAAGAACACTATAAATTTTCTGGACCCCACACAGTAGGGCTCCAACTGACGATCAAACGATCAATACAAAACTTAAGTAGGCACCTCGTTTGCTTTCGAGAAGAGCAATATTTTCTTCTTCCACGCGATTCTTAATTTTAAGGGGACAGCTGAAATGTTACAGCTTTTCCATGTTACTTTTAAACCCAGCTTCCCCTATTTCTAGCAAAGCTCCTCGTTATCTTAAGATGGAGCCACTGCATGCGTAGACATCCATATATTTTACATAGTTTTAATAAGTCTCCAGGAACTTAAATGCAGCAAAAAGGCCGATGACCAACAGATTTTGGAATCTAAAGGCTTCAACCTTTACTTAGCGTTTCGTATTGGGAGAACACTCCAGCTCTAAGAAAGACCAGAAAGATTCAGCAATAATAGGTAGGTATCACTGATTTATATTCAAAATTTAGTAGGCTATAACAAAATTAAAATAAGTCGACTCTTTAGAGTTCCAACTATATTCCTAGGATGCCTATAGGTGATATGTGACATAATCCTTTTTAAAATTAAGGGGAAGATCTTCTCCAAGAAACAACAGCTTATAACAGAGCCTCTCAGCAGAAATGACAAACAGGTACCTCCAATGATGTTTGTTTGGGGTGATACGCCTTTCAATAGGTATAATGTCAAAACCGTGCTGCCATTTGTAATTGCTTCTTAAAGTGTATGCCCAGCTTCTGTATTGTTTGACAGGTTATCTGAGATAGCATATCATGAGTATGCTTCCGAATTCTTTATTTATCTTTATTTATCTACGCGTTTCACTAAGCTCGATGGGTTGAGGCACACGGCCACGTAGAGAAATGTCAGAGGTATAATAAGTCACATGTAACATGTGCCTCTCTCGGTCGCAGCAAAGACTTTAATATCAAATATTACATTTTTGAACAAGATTTAATGCACAACTGACTTTAAGACACCATTTTTAATAAAAATTTTGTAAGTCAAGTACGTAGATTATGTAGTTCAGACAAACGTCAGTTAGTATACAAATGCAGCGGGCGAATAGCTAGAACTTAAGATGCTACCAAAACATGTACAGCTACCATTAATGACGTCTAGGTTTGCATAACCAAATTTATTTCTAAATTCAATACTTATTTTCTAAATATAAAACATCGCCGAAGTAGGTAGGTAGTTCCACAAAATGCTCTTCGTTCAGAATAAAGCCCAACGACTTTCCAAACACTTTTAAGCCAATAACAGTTTATCTAAAGGCACGTAGGTAAACATATAGGTTAATGACTGCTTGATAATCTCCAATGGAAAAACAAATTCTCGAAATTCTTCTGTAAACGAACTTCAGCTAAACGGTACATTATATACTTAGCCGGAATTTATCATACCTGTTTATGCAGTGTAACCGCTGTTTTAGTTTGTTTATGTTAATCCAAATCAGCAACAGTGGTGGAAACGATGTTTACCGAACACAGCCGAAAGAATGAAACCGTAACCTCTATATTGACTTTACAGCAAAACACTTTTGCATAACTATCCGGTGGGAAGTGTTTAAATTTAAATGCGAATAATAAAAATACACTTGATCGCGGATAACTTGGATTGGGTTTCGTATATCTCTATAATAAATATCTACAATATCGGAATTCCCACACAATACAGCGACAGCAAAAACCAATCGCGCGAATTGGGAGAGAAGCGAAGCAACACGATAATGGCGCAGAGCTCAAACAGGTACTTTCGAATACACTCACAAAACACGTGAACCACAGAAAAGAAAAAAAATAAACAAAAGCACAAAACTCCAATACAGGTGAGTTGATGATCGCGCACTAACACTTTTCTGATATATTCACCGCGAAAAAGCAACAACAAACTGCTCTCGAGGAGACGGACTTTGAAAGATGATGCGAATGCGACACACGGGATGAAGAATGAATTTACATTGGTGTTAGTGGTTTGAAAAATTCTACATTTTTACACGACGAGATCACACATCACATACGCAGAAGAGCATCAGCGAAAACCTCTTTTTATGACGACTACCTGATTTTCTTATGACGGATTTTGAGACACGGACTTTACAATTTTGTTAATTTTTTTTTTGTTTTAAAAAGCAAAAAAATTAGAATAGAAAACACACAGGAAAATAAAAGAAACGGAAAACATGTACAGGTGTTGGTGCGGTGGTTTTGAGATGGCAGAAAACAGGTAAAATTGTTAAATCGGTTACGGTATTTACGATCTAAGAATGGATATTACAGTTACTTTTATTTTTCGCTTTCTTTACCGACACAGAGATGTACACATTATTTTCGTTTTACAAAATGAAAATTAACAAAAATATTGTTATTTTGACAATCATATCAGTCCGAAAACTGCAAAGCTACGAAACCTTCCGACCACAAACGAAATGCGAAAGAGGCGTCACAGCGTCACTACATGCAATTCAACCGAGGCAACTTTGAGAACTGAACTGGAAATAAATCCCCTGTTCATCTACAGAAGAAGCACTCAACTCAACGTCAACAGTAAAAACAACTCAAATAGTATGCAATCAACAAACAGTGTTCGTACGTCGAGGGAAATTTACATTTTTTTCGATAAGAAAACTAAGGCAGGGAAAACGAATAGAGAAATGGTTCCTCGGGGTAATTTTATTAACTAAATTAAAAGACATACCTGTAATATTACAAAAATATTTTTTAAAGGTGTTGTCAAATGTTTTTGTACTTGAATCCGTTCTCATTTTGGGCGCCCCCAAAGTTTTAGCCTTTCGGATTTAGAACTGCATTTCAAAATTTAAACATTTTTTTTTTTAAATTTTAGTTCCTTTGAGCTGAATTCATAATGGCGGAGAAGTAAACAAGGTTTCGCCTTATTTTTTAAAAACAGGCGAATGTAAGCTCACCGTATTGCGATTCCCGAATTTAGTGAGAGGTTTTTTTCTTTGCGATGTAGGTATAGGTGAAAGTAAGGGGGAAATTAATGAAAACAGGGCTCAGTGTCTAGTGTACTGGATGGAAAAACACAAATAGCATCTTAAGGGTATTTCCACTGCACCACCTCTCAAAAATAAAAACTTACACAAAAGGAATGGATGTAATTTCGAACGGAAATTGGTATACATATCGGATAAAGGCATTGCACAGGCATATAAGTCGAAGGTCGAATTGGAAACTGGAAGAAAAGGAAATACAAGTCCAAAGTATGAAACCTTGACCGTGGAGATTTTCAAAAAATCGGTAACTGGAGTATGCAAATAGAGAGGCTCAACTATCAAAAGGGTATTAGCATCCCTACTTAATCAATTTAAAGTGGTACTGAGTTCGCCGGACCAGCTAGTATACCTATATAACTGGCAGACAAATTTTGCAAACTCGATGGAGTATTTAATGTACTGGATCGGACCACAGGTAGATTCGCTTCTAAAGAAAGTCTTATAACACCGACATACTATAACGTGAAAATCTTCAGATGTAACAGTCGTAATCAAAAAGACTTACAATTCGAACACATTCATTTATTTCTGTTTTTTACATCTTTCCCTCCAACTTCTTTGCAACAGTCTCTGACAAAGGAATGCCCAAGCCAACCTTCTGCCTTACCTCAGCCATTGTTTCCTGGGCGACGGCTTTAGCCTTTTCCCGTCCAAGATCCAAAATGTGGGCCAACTCGTCGGGATTCTTTAGATACTCATTTATTTTTATTCGAATTGGTTTTAAATGCTCTACAACTGCCTCTGCAACGAGCAGCTTATACCTTCCAGTATCAATACCTTCGACTTCCTCAACTATTTCCTCAGGGATCTTTCCATCCGACACTAGCGAGTGAATGGCAACTAAATTGCTTACTCCGCACCGATTCTCTGGGTCGTAAGTAACCTGCGATGTAAAATCTGTGACGGCTTTCTTTACTTTTTCAACAATCACATCAGGTTCATCGGTCAGATAGATGCAACTCTTCTTGTCTGGGTCGGATTTTGACATTTTCTTTGTGGGATCCCTAAGCGAACGTATACGTGCCGCATCTTTGTTGTCAATGATCGCATGACAATGGGGAAACGTATTGCCGAACCGGAAATTGAATGTCTTCGCCAATAGCTGGGTAAGCTGGATGTGTTGGATTTGATCTTCGCCGACAGGGACATGTGTAGTTCTGTGAGAAAGTAGCGATTTAGTGCATGTGCGCCACTGAAATAAATTTTACTCACTTATACAGAAGAATATCGGCTGCTTGCAAAACTGGATACAAGTACAATCCCAGAGGAATTTCTTTCATCTGTTTTGTCTTTTCCTTGTACTGTGGTAAGTGTCCCAGCCTTGCCATTGTACTGATGCAGCTAAGAATCCAATTGAGTTCAGTGTGCTCTTTAACTGCTGACTGAACGAAGAGTGTGGACTTGCAAGGATCGATACCACATGCCAACATCGTTGCCGTCATCTGCAGAATATTGTTGCGCAATGTCACTGGTTCCTTTGGAAGTGTAATTGCGTGCAGGTCAACAATGCAAAACGTTACATCCTCGCTGGCGTTTTGAAGCTCTGTCCACTTTTGCACAGCTCCTAGATAATTGCCAAGGTGTAATGCACCAGTAGGTTGAATGCCAGAGAAAATCTTCCTTGGCCACTTTTGGGTCTGTAAAGTTATGTTTTAGAAAAGTTCGAATGATGAATAATTGAAGTTACCTCATCGGGTTGGCATTCTGGTGAGCTGGTAAATGTACTAGAGATTTGTTGTTGAACTGTCCGCGATAAGAGTAAAGGCAAACGCTTGATGGAGTTCATATTTTTTTCAGAAACCATTGACTATTCTACAAAAATATTGCTGAAACGGCCGGCAGGGTCAACACAAGTGTCAGGTGGATGTGTCAAAAATGACAACAAGTCAGCTGTTGCGGCTGGTTAAATTGGTTTTTCGTGGCATACTCCTAGGCCCCCAAAAAACCAAATCCGCTGTGTTTACATGTAGTAGGTGCTGGTGATCCGTTTTTTTTCCAAATATTAGGTTTGGTTTTTGAAAACTTATGACGAATGCTCAATAAAACAATAATTCAGTGACAGTGGTAGAACTTCACTTCACACTTCACTGAGTCGCAATCATTGTGGGGCCCATTTTAGAGAAACTTCTTCGACTTTAATAGAAACCCGGGAGTGGGAATACACTTTCGCTTCAGTGTCAGTCTTTGACATATGTAATTAAACGAAAGACCTGCCACCTGATTCGAACAAAAGCCGTATTTTATTATCAGCGTGATCTGATCCGGATCAGATCACGATAATAAAACAATACGGATCATTGAAAAGTTTAATTTCTGAATTGTGGCGACAGTTGCTTTCAAAAACAAAGCAGATAATGAGGGGTATTACAAACTTCATATTGCTGCTAGCCATATTGCAAATATTCTGCTCAACGTGACGTCACACAAGGCACTTGACATTTCACTTGAAATATCGGGGGTGTTACCATATTTAATGGAATTTGGATAATTTATCTTTTCCAAATTTTTTTTAATAACAAATTTATTTCATATATCTACAATTATGCAACACATGAACAATATTTTGCAGCTAGCACTTGAGTTTATTTGGGTATATTAAGGTGTGTCCAGACCAGCCAAACATTTCAGAAGTGTTTATGAAGCAAATCGGACACATTTCAAAAACATTTGTAAAAGATTTCTGAAATTCATTTATTAATCCCCGTATTAATAAACAAATGTGCACAAGTTAGTTAGCTAGTAGACATCAGATAGCATACAAAAATTTTACGTAACTTTTGAATAAAGAGTTGATAACTTTTACGCAGCGTTTATTAATAAGAGGGTAAATATTTATGAAATATTTAAATTTCATCCTTTTTTGGATAAGAAAAAAAATATGTGGTAGGATTATAATTACCAGCGAGTAAAGTTTTTTTTATTGTAATTTTGGTCTCGGGAATCACGCGGCACGCAATTTAATTCAAATAATTGTTTATTCATCACTTTCTCATTATGTAGGTATCCCAAGCTTTTCTTGACATTTGTATTTTATTTACAAAAAAAAAATAATCGAAAAACAGCACTCATTTTCTGCTGGGAAACTTGCAAAACAAAAATGATTTCCCATCACGTTTGGGAAACTGTGAAACATTTCATAAATGTTTTCAAACCAGCAACACATTTCATTAAAATTGTTCTGTTTAATAAATGTTTAAGAAATATTTATGAAATATGTAGGTATTTAATTGTTTATCAAGTGTTTAGCTGGTCTGAATAAACCTTTAAAGAACGAAAAAAAATAACTCGGAACTCGAATGCGAAAAAATCAATTGATTTTTTTTTTCACTTTCTAGTCTGGCAACGTGATTGTGTGGCTATCGTTTGCAGGCACACCAACACTTAAAAATGAAACAAGCCATCTAGTGGGAAATAGTGGAAATAATTTTCAGATCATGTTTCATGATCTCGATGAGAAGCAGGATCATGTGCTGTTGTTGTAATTGCATGTAAATCGATGATCTATATGGATCATGGCTGATAATAAAAAACAGCTAAAGATAGCATTGTGATAAGGGAATTGAACCGAAAAATCGACGCACTCTCCTCAAGGTACTTAAACATTTCTATTGTGTTACGAGGACCTACGACGAAAAACACTACGAAGGTTCATAGCCCGATAAATCACTTGCTTAGCAACCTGCAGTGTTTTTTTTTAAACTGACCATGTCCATGAACATGAAACTGCTCGCACTTCTTTCCCTTTTTCAATTCAACTGACTTCGATTCCAGTGTCCAATAATTTTTTAATGACTAACAAAATAAAACAATTGCACGAGTTCAGATTCGCTTTATTATTGTTTATATGGTCTCTCAAATTGGCGTTTGAAGTACCACTACATCACGTTTATCAAGTAAAATAACTAAGGGGGAGATTGGTTTTAAGAATCGACAAATATAATCAAGTAGTCAACATCTCTGTTTATTTATCGTATTTAAGTCTAAGTCGTTTTGTTTCTCCATTTGCTTTGAGGCCACTTAGTTATAATTAAAAATAAATTGCTTCTAAATTCTTCAAAAAAAAATTACATGCCGCACAAGGCTAGGCTTCTCGTATCGATCTAAATTTTATTCGCATCATCGATGCACGGTGTGATAATGAGGTGAACATCTAAAAATTGATTGGTTTGCCAAATGCAGCAGCGATGTTTGCCTCCCGAAGTGCTTCCGAGTTGGTCTGCAAAGAAAAGTATTGAATAACAAAGCATCAAATAGAAAAGTGCTAAATAGCTTACGGGGTGGGCATGGCAGACACGGGCAACGTCTTCCGCAGAAGCTCCGTATTCCATAGCGAGAGCAGCCTCGTTGATAATTTCTCCAGCGGCCTAGAATAAAAAAATAAATAGTTTAAGAAAAATACTGCTAAAAATTTAGTTTAACTCACAGGTCCAATAATGTGTGTTCCTAGAATTCTATCTGTCGCCTTGTCGGACAATACTTTCACAAATCCCTCGGTTTCATTATTGGTCTTCGCCCTGGAGTTGGCCATGAATGGGAATTTTCCAACTTTATACTCGACTCCTTCTTGCTTAAGGTTTTCTTCGGTCTTTCCAACCCACGCAACTTCAGGATGTGTGTACACAACACTTGGTACGCAGTTGTAGTCGATATGAACATGGCCGCCTAGGATTCCCTCAGCACAGGCGCTTCCCTCGTCTTCGGCCTTGTGTGCCAACATTGGTCCGTGAATGCAGTCCCCAATAGCATAGATGTTGGGCACAACTGTTTGCAGTTGGGCGTTAACTGGTATCCTGCCCTTGTCATCCTTGACAATGCCAACATTTTCTAATCCCAAATTATCGGTGTATGGACGACGACCAACACAAACAAGAAGGACATCGCAAGTTAGATCTTCCTTTTCACCAGTTTTGACATTCTCGACGGATACAGTGACTTGGTTGCCAGACCTGGTAGCTGCGAGCACCTTTGTTCCAAGTTTGAATACCATGTTCTGTTTGGTGAGAATCTTCTGGAAGGTTTTCGAGACCTCACCATCAATACCTGCGCCTCCTATGCTGTCTAAGAACTCAACGGCAGTGACTTGGGCACCCAGGCGGCCCCACACGGAACCCAGTTCCAGACCGATAACACCTGCGCCAATGATTATCATTTTTTCTGGTACTTGTTTGAGGGAGAGCGCACCTGTGCTGGACACGATCACTTCTTCATCGACCTAAAGAAACAGAACAAACGTTATTGGGACCGTATGTTACGTACAATTCAACTGTCATAATAATTTAGAACAAATCAAGCGAGAAAAATGTACTCTTACTTACAAACGCCGTGACAAAGAGTTCGGGTCTATTCATTGATAGAATCTTTGGTTAGGGTTGAAGTTTGCCGTCTTTACAAACGCGGTTTCTAGTCATATAATAAACATTCTTTCCCTTTTATTAAAGGAAGTCATTGTACAGTTAGATACTATATTTGTTAAATACAAGTGCCCTGAACCTCCTTAGAAATGTCAGCAAATTTTCAGCGCATGGAATTCCGCAAGCTGTTGCATTTCTCTGCAACCGTGCCCCGTCAAATCGTTTTGATTAGGTTAAGTTGAAATGTGGTTTCACGGATAAGGTGAATAACGCACTTTTCAGCTAAAGAAGAATCAATTTTATTTACAGAAAGAGAAAATAAAATATTCAAATTCCATGTTTAAGAAAAACCAACGAATATGAGGATAATAAACTACAAATGAAATGCATGTGACTTTTGAAACGTAAGTCCGATCAGAAGTTAATTGGTTTGCCAAATGCAATTGTCATACTAGCTTCCTTCAATGCCTCGGAAATAGTCTGAAAGTAAAAAGTTTACAAAACAAACAGACCTCTTGGGGTGTTTGGTTAGCCTACGGGGTGAGCATGACAGACACGAGCGACGTCTTCGGCCGAACCACCATATTCCATAACAAGGGCACTTTCATTGATCAATTCAGAGGCACACTGAGTTCAAAAACAAAACTGAATCACCAAACAATTAGCGGAAAATTCAAATTCATTTACTGGTCCCATGATGTGCACTGCCAGAATTTTGCCCGTTTTCTCCTCGGCCAACATCTTAACAAAACCCAACGTGTCTAGACTGGTTCGTGCCCTAGAATTAGCGATAAGAGGAAATTTACCAACTTTATAGGCAATCTTTTGCTCTTTTAGCTGCTCTTCGGTTTGTCCAATCCATGCCAGCTCAGGGTGAGTGAACACCACACTTGGTATGAGACCGTATTCAACGTGACAAATCCCACCCAGCATTCCTTCAACAGCAGCTTCGCCCTCTGCTTCAGCCTTGTGGGCCAATTGGGCACCACGGATGCAATCACCGATGGCGTAAATATTAGGCACGACGGTTTGATACTTTTCATTCACCGGAATTGTTCCGTTTTTCTCTGTTTTTATATTAACATTTTCCAAACCCAATTTTTCGGTGTACGGACGACGACCAATGGCAAGCAACAAACAGTCGGCGGTTAGTTCTTCTGTTGCGCCGCTCTTGACGTTCTCAATTGTTATCGTGACACAATTGGCCGTCTTTTTAGCGGAAGTGATTTTAGTTCCAAACTTAAAATTCATTCCGGACTTAATGAGGACCTTTTGAAAAGCTGCTGCAATTTCATGGTCAATGAATTTTCCTCCCACTACATCGTAGGTGTCGATTGCTATTACTTTGCTTCCAAGACGCGCCCAGACGGCTGCCAGTTCTAAGCCGATGACACCGCAGCCAACAAGGACCATATTTTTGGGCAGTTTTGTAAGCGAAAGCGCACCAGAATTGGAAACCACGATTTCTTCATCGATCTGATGAAAGGAAATTAAGAAAATTACATCAGGGGAAAATGGTAGGAAAATGTGGAAAGGAAACCAAACGGAAGCATTTGTGTTGTGAATGAACAGCATTGAAAGGTATTTCTGTGGATAATTACGGCGATTTGACTCCGGTTGTCATGTAGAGAAGGATGGAAAACCTGCAACAAATATTTCGTACTAAAAAATAACTGCCAGGTCAAGAACTATGAAAAGTGCCCAAGAAACTTCCGAAGGAAAGGGTACTAAGAATAAAAAACCAAAGGAGTCCAATTGACTCGCCATAAAATTGTGGATCCCTTCCATTCGTCCCGTACGTACTTCAGTAAAAGGCAACTCCTTCTTCTCTATGCTCGCCCTCAAATCATTCACAGATACGGCCACTTTCTTCCCCGACTAGAAGCACCAACACGGGTATTAAAAGTCACTACTACAATCGTTATCAAGCCAATTTATCACCACCGAATAATTGGATATAGATTTGGCACACGTGACGCCAAACAGAAGACTGATCACGAACTTGAAAAAATTCAAAGGCACTGCGGTGTGGAACCTTGCCAAAAAAATGTTTTCTCTTTTTTTCAAGCTTATTTGCTCACACTCATAACCAAAACTCACCTCAATTCCAGGGAATGGAGTAACAACGGATCCAGTGGCAATCATAATGTTCTTTGTGTTGACTATGTCCTTAGAGCCATCGCTATTTGCGACTTCAACAACGTTCGGCGAAGTAATAGTGCCGACTCCGGTCAACTGTGTTACTTTGTTTTTTTTGAAAAGTTGCACTATGCCGCCAGTCAGGGATTTGACAACACCTGCCTTCACCGACATTAGTTTTTCCAAATCCAGATCAACATTGCTCACATTTATTCCCCTTTCAGCCAAACCACCGTGCTTCGCCATCTCATAGAGATACGAGTTGTTAAGCAGTGCTTTCGATGGAATGCAACCAACATTGAGGCAGGTTCCACCCAATGTGGGATACTTTTCAATATTGACGGTCTGTGAAAGGAAATTGAAATCAGTAAACGATTTAATATCGTCTAGAGTAAATAGGTACCTTCAAGCCCAATTGGGCTGCTTTGATGGAAGCGACATACCCACCGGGACCAGAACCAATCACAACCAAATCTGCATCATGGGTCGCTGAGTAGAACCGAGCATTAATAGCTCCCAGTATGGCTCCATTCGATTTCAATGGGGTCTGCAAGTAATAGATAATACTATGAGCTGACGACTACTAGATAATATCAAATATAGAACTAAAAATGTCGAACGATGTGATTACGAAAATTTCAAGGTTAAGGCGATAGTAAAACCATGTATCTATAATAAACAATTTCTCTGATTAGTGCAACCACGGGCGAGGCAGTCAATTCAAATGGTTAAATTAAATCAAAATTCTGCACTCGAATGTAAAGCAGAGAAACGAGGTTATTGAGGAAGGTTGCATAATCCTAAATTTGATTGTCTATTTGAGAGCTGCTGCCTTTCAACTTACCTTACTTGCAAGGGATATGACGCTTCTTAAGCTGCACTGCATATTGTTTGGCAATTGGAATTAAACAAATCAACAACTATTAATTTTTCGTCGGATTACTAGTGAAAAGTCGAATCCTTTCGCAATTTTCGGTATTAGAAAAAAAAAATATTCCGGTGCAGCTCGCAAATTCCCAATAGCACCACTTTTTTACCAATGACGTTTAAAAATAAAAAGTGAACAGGTCTAATGACAGTTCGGGTGCTAGCACTGCAGAAGCTGAAAGAAAGTTCGAAAATTAAGTTGATATGGAATTCAGTGAGTGTGTGATTTAAAATTCCCTTGGGATTGATTGAAGTAAACATTTCATAAAAAACAACTCTTTTATGTTTTTCCTGCAACAATTTGATATATGTATCCTTTTCAATAAGTAAAAATATATTTTAAAATTTTGATTGCATTTTAAGGAATATACCTCATGTAGTCTGTACTATAGCCGTGTTTTTTTGAGCTTCGATCTCAGCAAAGCAAAGTAAAGTAAGATTTTCAGCACACGATTACAACAACTACTGCGAGTCTCGAAGTGTCAAGTAGAGCGTAGTTGTTGTAATTGCGTGCTGAAAATCCTACTTTACTTTGCTTTGCTGAGATCGAAGCTCAAAAAAACAGGGCTAATATGGAACAGATTTGTTTTTATAAGTTCGAAACCAAATACACACAATTTTTTATTTTTTGAGCTTCGATTTCAGCAAAGCAAAGTAAAGTAGGATTTTTAGCACGCAATTACAAGAACTACGCTCTACTTGTCATTTCGAGGACTCAAAGTAGTTGTCGTAATTGCGTGCTGAAAATACAACTTTACTTTGCTTTCCTGAGATCAAAGCTAAAAAAAAAAAAAACGCCTAATCACAATCATCGCCTTACAATTTACTTAAGTGGTATTCGATTGGGCGCTCTCAGAGCACTTTTTTTGCTCTCAGAGCAATTTTTATGTTCGTTTGGTACAAAAAAAGCAATCTTTTTCAGATTTCAGAGCACTTTTGCGAATCTGGATATTTTCTCAGATTTGCTTCAGATTTACCAATACACGTGCGTTCGAGTTTGACAACTAGTGGAGTTTGTTTACATTTTAGTGAAATTTTTCGACTGCAAAGAAACGCATTGCATCGGGTGGATATAGTTTTGTTAATTATTTATGTACAAATGTTTAGAAATCAATCTGGGCGATCATTTTGAATGTTTTCATATAAAATTTAACCAGTGAATGGAAAACGCTTAGAAAAGTGTCGAGGACTACACATATTGCAGTCGCACAAATATCAACAAAAAAAAAGAGCAAGTTACGTTTTTGTGTTCGATTTACCACACGAAATCTGGAATCTGAGAGCAAATCTGAAGAAGCCCAATCGAATACCACATTAATCAAGAACTTGTGCCAATTGTACGCCTTGGCATCACTTCGAATGTCCTCTTTTTCATTTCACCAGCGAATGACATTTCCATTCCAATGCTGTCAATTTTAGCTCTATTCCCATTTCCATTTCAATTCCAAAATGGCGTTGGTTTAGTACAGAGAAGAAGTTCGATTGCGGTATACCTATTTTCTTTGTGAAAAGATTTAGTTTTGATTTGGAAAACTTAAAAACATTTAATTAATTCATATTTTGGTGGGTATCAAATGAAACATAATAGAAAAAGCGAATTTTCAATAACTCAACCTTACAGAGGTCAGAGGTGTTGCCGCAAGGTGATTTTCTCTGGCTCACCCTGAAACGCAAAAGAAAAAAAAATATCTAAAAACTTCGAAAAAAGCAAATTTCTATACTTGGCTATAATTTGCTACATCTTGCAATGATGAACTATGGAAATATGATGATGGGCGATCAATTCCGCAAAATGGAATCGTTTTCCCCGAAATCTTCACCTCGCGGTGGACGTTCGCCCGTGGTCTCAAGGCAAGACTCTTCTGGCACTCTAAAAACTACAATTTCTTTGGGGAAAAACCCATCGATTGTTCACAGTGGACCATTCTATTCAATGAAAGAGCCACCAGGTGAGATCAAAATACTAAAATGGTTCAACATGTATTTTGAATTGAATTCGTCTTAAAGGAAAAGGTGAACTGACTGGCGACAAGGATCTGATGACGGAGTATGGGCTCCACCATACTCTGACAAAATTCAAAGATAAAAAAGTCAAGGAATCGTTGTCGTCGTTCTTGCCCAATCTTCCAGGAATCTTTGATGGGATGAACAATTTGGTAAGTGTTCTAGGACATAAAATATTTCTTTGTACCAAGGTGAGATGAGGTGGCACCAATTTTGTTGGGGTGGGATACATAACATCGTTTCGTAAGTCTCGGAAGAGTAATTCTTGCAAACCTTTTATGCGAAAACTGGCTAGTAATTGAAATGTGTTTATGATTTCTAATGAAATAATGCTTTAAACTTTCACTTTGAATATTGCAACACTGCCAATGCTTAGTAAATGTTACAAATGTAAACAAATCAATATATTTATGGGTATACCTTGACATTGAAGGGTTTTTGTTTCTGAAATAGATATATAGTGTATATGGGAAACTGATGTATCAATCAAGCCAAATCAATTTAGTTTACAGAACTTCATCGAAAGTAAGTACTAAAAATTAAGTTTTGTATGAATCGAATGATGATTTCGATTGGTTTTCATAGAATATGCACTTAAATGTCGATTGATGTAGTATTCGGCGTTAACTTTGTACGAATGGAGTTGAAAATATTTCAAAATTCATAATTTTACCTCCTTCCATAAGGAAAAACAGATTAAAATTCAAATTTAGTACGTCTCGTTTGGAGAAAATCGGACTGCACATTAATTGCTGTTTTCGATGGAGCATTTCATATGCCAACCGCCCAATTGCAAATAAAAATTGATTTTCCAACATATTGGCATGCGTGCTACTACCGGATAGATACTGTAACAGACAGTACAACACGACTGTACTACTCGGTATCAGTCGGACTCAAAGTCTAAAAGCAAACTCAGATGTAGCGTGGATGAGATTGTCCTTCCTTACAGCGGGGATGAGTTTCGTCGCCAAGAATCTAAGTTGAACATTCAATTCTACTTTGCAAACAAATTCACGCATATGCCAAATAGGACAACAAATTTCGAATCAGCTGGTAATTGTAAGGTGACGGACAGCTTTTTCAATTTTTACACCAAGAAATTTTGTTGAGTAAAAATTCCTAAGATTCTCATTGAATCTCTTTTTACTCTCTTTTTACTGAATTTTTCGAGTTAAGGAACGGAATTGAGTAAAAATTGGTAAGAATTAGTAAGATTTAAAAGTAAGGGAACAGACCTAGTATGTTAGACCAGATTGCTCACATATCTAAGCATTTCTGACATACTTTCCAAGGTCCATTGCAAAAAGCGAACAAAAATAAATAATTGATTGTAGGGACAGTTTTATAGTAATCCCTCCTTTCAGTCATCCATTCATCAATAAAATTGGTGTTTTTCGTTTTAGGAGAACAGCACATTGCGCAGCGTTATGGAGAAGCCACCCATCATTGGCAAGGAATTGCTGCCACTGACCAGTGTCCAATATGCTGGTTTCCGTCTACACGCTGGGCCTGTAAGTCTTAAACTTTGCATTGAGGTAGCTCAAAACCTAAATCTTAACCGCTTGAACAGCTTCCTGAACAGTATCGGGCATTGAATGCAACTCCACAGAGGAAACACAAGAATAAACACAAAAAGCACAAGCACAAGGATGGTGCGGTTCCACCAGAGAATTCCATGATGGGTATGATAATGTTCACTTCTTTCCTATGGCAATCCCTAACCCTTTTGTATATTTCCAGATTCAGCTGGATTGGAGACATATGAAAAGAAACACAAGAAACAAAAGCGCCACGAAGACGATAAAGAGCGCAAGAAGCGAAAAAAGGAAAAGAAACGCAAGAAGCAACGCCATAGTCCAGAACCACCGTCAGGAAATGGTGGAATTCTTATGACTCAGCAGACCCCGTTGTTCTGAGCTAACGATGTATCTCGTACTGAATTGTTCCCTTTTCTGTTTTCTGTAGGGCTTTCTTCATATCTTCCTTTATTACTCATGAATATTCTTAACGACCCATGTTTTCCATTACAAAGATTTCAAGTTGATTAATATTTAATGCATCTTAATGCAAATAAAGGGCAAATTTGATTTATTTTTTAGTTTTGGTTAGTCGAAAAGATGCATACCTACCTGCGTCATTTAAATTTTTTGTAGGCGCTAAGTTGTATAAATAACACAAAATGAAAAAACATAATTAAATATATATATACATACACACCGTATCCATAGTACGCATGCACTTTGTTGGTCTTTTATTTATGTGATTTGCATCGGTATGCTTGGACTTTAATGAAAAAACTGGGGGGTTATTCCCAAATGCGAGGCGGATCGCTTTTGATGGCGGATTGGAATTTTCGTATAAGCGAAAACACTTTCCAACGTCATTTTATGATTGCATTGAAAGCGATAGGTGTTTAGGTGACGGATTGCTGGCGGATTGTTTGCGAAACTAAAAAAAATGTGGTCGAATGGAAATACAAAAATTCAAATCCGCCATCAAAAGCGATCCGCCGCGCATTTGGGAATAACCCCCCTGACTTGGATGTCAAATGGGGGATTCAACATGTCGCATTTACAAACAGCTATCAGACTGATGAGCTACGAGTACTTGACTTAATGGCGAGTGTGCTGGACTATTAAGAGGCGGGCCATTCGTTCGATACCCGAAGAGACAAAGATTATTATAGAAAGGTCTTCTTGTGTTACTTCTCGCGAAAGTCGTAACAAGTACTTGAGAGTATAGCTGGGTACATTCAAAAATCTAGTAATCTTGGTCTGAGATTAGATGTAACCTGAAGGCAAAAACTAGATTGGCCGGGAAGGTCACTTTTCCTACGTCGGCCACATATGCGAACTGTCAACTGAGTATGGTAAACTGGGGCACATTCGGCACCCTAACTAAGAAGTATCATATTTACGACATTTACTAGCGTATTGGACAAGATTTATACTGAATGAAAGATTGATATTTATGGTCTTAAATAAAATAAAAAACTTTCCCGTGTGACTTAGGAAGCAGTTTTTTTTTCCAATTTAAGAAAAAAAGTCGTTTCGCCGAATGTGCCCCAAGACGGGGCACATTCGTCATTGCCAGGGGCACATTCGGCCAAGATTTTTTCAGATCAAAACAAAGTAAATTATTAAAATTCAGACACATACATATGTATTTATTTTATGAACATAATAAAAAAAGAAACGTTACAAATCAGTTCGTGCAAATAAATTAAGGAATAGGTGCATAAGCACATAAAAAGGAACATAAAAAATTAATTCTCATAGAATAACATAAACATAAAAAGGAACACAAAATGAATAATTTATAAAGCAATTAATTGCCTCTTAAAAAATAAACTTACTTTATATAATACTTCGTTGCACTTATTATACCCACAACTGTTACTAAAATTCCTCGTTCAGCCGATGATATTTGGCAAACTGATCGCTGACCTTTTTGGGCAAGAACCTAAGATATAAAAAATATAAAATAGCATATAGATTTGTAATAAAAAATTAAAGATTCATACTTTTGGAGTCTCTAATACTGTAGTAATTCCAGATTCATCCAAATTATAAATATCCTTTGGTTCAAATGAATGACTCTGGTACAATGCTTTTAAATTATCGAAAAATGTGCTTACAGTCGCTTTATTAAGGCCTTTAACCCGCGCCAAGCTTATTCTTTCTGGCTTTCGTAGAGAAAGAGTTTTATTTCTTTTAAGAAAACCATATAGCCAGTCTTCAGAAGCTAACTTGCCCTCGTCCCATTTTTCCGGATGGGATATTCCATTTAAAGACACATATTCATAAACAAACTTTTTGAAAGTATGGTAAGTTAGTCCATGTTGATAAAATGCACATTTTTTTACGTATACAACTAATTCGGCTTCTTGTTTTTTTGTTAAAATTTGGTGGGATGTATATTTGGATTGAAACGTTTCTTCTGCATCATTCTCTGAATCTGTGTTCAATTTTAGAGGATCGACTTTCTTTAGCCTGGACTGTAACGTGGTCCGTTTTACACAATACTTTCGACAAGCTGAAGCTAAATTTTCTCGTCCACATTTAACATCCAATATAGCATTTCTTATGTCAGTTTCGTTTATTTGGACTCTGTCAGTCTTTTTCTTATAGTTTCGAACCATATCTAAACGTAAAATTAAATAATAAATAGCTTAGTAAACTTCTTGCCTAATATTTTTATTACGGGGTACATTCGGCCTATGCCGAATGTGCCCCACAACCAAACGCCGAATGTGCCCCGAAGTCAAAAATTTTATCTTTCAAATTATTTCACAAACACTTCAAGGACTGGGACAAAATTAGGTTGTTTATCTTCAAAACTAATGTTTAGTCTTACTTTCTATAAAATATCACTTCCATTCACCCAAAAGAAACATAAAAAATTCCTTACTCACCTTCAAAAGAAATTTACAGCCAGCAGCACAAAAACACACAATCACTTGTAACTTTTTTTGCACACTAACTAGGATTGTCAAACTACAAAGCATCTTGCGTTTGCTTAGAAGGGTGCGTTCAGAAAAGGAACCATTGGTTTACACACGGGCGTTGTTGGTGAAAATGGCGATGCCAAATGTGCCCCAAAGCCGAAGGTGCCCCAGTTTACCATACTCAATCACGAATTTATTGACTAGATTCAACAGCTACTCCTCCATAAACGTCAACTGATACAGCTATCCGGTGAAGTACTCTCGAATCCAAACAGAAAACAGAGGGACCGGAAGCTGCTCTTTTCTGTCCAATCGAAAATGTACATAAACCCATAAAGTAGTTTGTATGGAAAAACCTCGAACATAACGTAGCTTACACTATAAACGTCGCCGGCAAGGTCAATTGCGTCAGCTCAGCTGTTAACGTCACCCAGCTAGATGCAATATACTGTCAAGTTAATCATCTTGTTCTTTTCCGTCAACCGTCACATTTCACCGTGAGTAAGTGCAGTAGAGCTATAATAATTATAATGATCATTAATCCCATATTAATGTAAAGATAAAAAACACAAAATTACTAAAATTAACTCTAATACCAATTGGTGTCAACGTGCATTGTGAGCTATAAGTTGGATAGAACAAAATGAAAAGAATATTTTTTGATTTGTGATGTCAACCATAATTTACCACGTATTCCGTAAAATGAAATTTCTTTTCGTTTCAGTCGTAGCCTAGCTTCCTATTCAAAAAACATGTACAAACAGAGTGCAACCAATTTACTGGATCTTCCAGAAGTAGATGTGAAGAAATGGCTGGATTCGTTCGACGCTGTGCTCACAGACTGTGATGGTAACTAGGACTCTAGATTGCGTAATGCGTTTTGTTACATTTGTTATATACCTTGAAGGCGTAGTGTGGCTTTTCAACAGTCCCATAGAGGGAAGCGTCGAGACGATAAATCGATTTAAGGAACTCGACAAAAAGGTCTTCTTTGTGACGAACAACTCGACGAAAACAAGGCATGAGCTGTTGGAAAAGGCACTTCGAATGGGATTTAATTTATCTGCGAATGAAATCATTTCCACTGCCCATGCTTCGGCTGCATACTTAAAAAATAGAAATTTCAACAAGAAGGCTTTCGTTATTGGCAGCGAGGGAATCACCAAAGAGCTTGACGCTTTCGGTATTGCTCACAATGAAGTTGGCCCAGATGTGATTTCGTCATCGCTAAACCAGTTCGTAAATGAAGAACTCAAGCTGGAGACTGACATCGGAGCTGTTATAGTTGGTTTCGATGAGCATATAAGTTTTCCAAAACTAGCAAAGGCTGCGTCGTACTTGGATGATCCTGAATGTATATTCATAGCAACGAATACTGACGAAAGGTTCCCCATGCCTAATTATGTGATTCCCGGAACTGGTAGCATCGTACGTGCTGTGGAAACATGCGCCGAAAGAGACGCGACCCTTATTGGAAAACCGAATCCAAATATTTGCGAGTCTCTGATACGCGAGGGAATTATTGTGCCTGAAAGGACTTTGATGGTTGGCGATCGGTTAGTAAGAAGAGTTTGTAGTTTTTGTCTCTAATTTTAATGGGCGCTCTCCTTAGTTGCAACACGGACATTCTGCTCGGAACCAATTGTGGGTTTCAGACACTGCTGGTTGGCACTGGAATTCATCAGATGCATCATGTCAACGCATGGATGGCCGACGGCACAGAAGAGCAAAAGAAACTCATTCCCGATGTGTTCCTGCCAAAGTTGGGTGATCTTCTCAACTTTTTGTAGACATATTCAATCGATGCGCATTTGAGGCTATTTATTTTGATAACTGAAAGATACGCATTATATTTTGTACGAGCTTTATCTTTATTATATTTATGTATGGCAGTTATGTGATATGTTCTACCGCATTTCGTTGGTACATAGGTAATTTGTTTTCGCTGAAATAATGCAATTGAAATACGCAACCATGTCCATGGGTATTGGTTTCCAGCTGATGATTATGTAATAACTAATTAATTGCATATTTTTTGTTGATTATAAAAAGAGGGAAATTTATAAAGCATTCAAATTGAAATATATCAAAGCGTATATACAGATATTTTTGTGGTTTTCCTTTATTATCCTCAATATTTTGTACAAATAATGCTGAGCTCGTTCCTGAAAATGTTTACTAAGCCCTGTTACCAAGCGTGTTTTATTAAACATCTTTCTGAGCACGGTAAGTAGAATCTAATCTTCATCACTCAATCATCACAATAAATTATACCACTACTGGGATTGACTGGCACTAGGTACCTACCTATTTATCCCAAGTAAAAGTGGCTTGACAGCTGCAGTGCATGTCTTTCATAAAATGCTTCCATACAATTACTAATAAACTAATTTTCAGCGATAGTGAACTGCGAATGTAAAACCAAAATAGGAGAACGTCAACACAACAAAATATGACTGTTTAATCCCACTTTACAACAAAATGCTCCTGGAACTGTTTTAATACGCATTCGTCTACTTTACTTTGCATGGCTTTGCTGATATAGGTAATCGATAAGACAGGTTGGTAGATATTGCAAAATAGAGCAAACAAGGTTCTTTAATATCATTCATAGCAGCCTGCTGAACACGTTTTATTTGCTGTTTTCCATTGACTGATGGATTCAATCATTTGCGCTTCCGGTCTAGAAAACGGTGTCAAACTTTAATAAAGAGTAACAATTCTGGCGAAGATCCCGTCTGTGTTAATTTATCGCTACAAAAGTCTATTCGAAACATTGCATCTTCCCATGGTTTCCCGTGTCTCGTCTGTTTCAGACTTTTATAAGCTTGGCGACTTTTCGAGATGCCACTGCTATTTTCGTTTCCCTATTTGAATGTTTCAGGCCCCGTATGCACGATTCAAATTTCGGCAATCGTACTTGCCAGACATAGAGTTTTGAATGTTTTTGTTGTCCAATACCGCCTGAATTTTTCGAAATGCGTCCAGGCGATTGATGTTCACTTACAAAATTGCAACTCTGCGATACTAATAGTCATTTCTATTGTCCAGGTTAATTTTTTGAACTCACAATGGCGAAATTTTCCATACAAAATTGCAAATTGTGACCAACAAAATATTTAGTGTGGTGGTAAAAAATAAAAATAATAACTTACTTACGCCCACATTAAGTCAGAAACTTTCGCACTGGCGCGCACAGCAGCTCACCAAGTTTCAACGATATCGGATAAATTGTAGACCGCCTAGAAGACAAACATCCCTTCGGCCGATGAATGTACTTTATCTCAATTTCTAAAAAGCTGTCAACGTCTTAACGGACAAAAAAGTACAAAAAAAATTATTCGTTGCAACCGGCGTATGCGTTCCTTATGGCTCGCCCTTCCATTAGCTTTAGGCTAGCGTTTAGCTCCTAAACTTGGAGCGTTGTTATGTAACTATTCTCTGTTAATCCATTCCGATATGTTTCTGCGATAATAAATGGATTGCACAGGGTGCCCACAAGGACAAATTCGTAAACCTGCACATTATGTTGCATTAGGAACAAAAATGTGTCGCGAGTTTTCAAAGTAACTGATGAAAAACGATGGTTCTTAAGTTTGTTGTTAAAATGTATAAAACACAATATATTACTATAGGTATATGAATTTTGGTTCCTTTATTTCACACTATTAAAATTCTTTTAATTGTTACTTTTATATGTACACATGGCTTTTTATTATTTAAAATGTTTAAAAGATTTATTTGTAGATGAACCAATAGATATCTTAATAATATAATAGAACAACTAATCCACTTTTGAGTTACATAAATAAATTAAGATAAAAGAGTGTCACTGATTGATTTATTTAGATACCTATCTTAGAAAATGTTTAATAAAAAGAATTACTCTTCATTAACCATAAACATAGTGAGTCTCCACTACTACACTGAAAAAGGATTAAGGTTTAAGGTAAAAGGTTTTCTCTTAATTCGAAAACTGCTGTCAAAAATTGTATTTTCATTCCAAACAATAACTTCACCTAAAATAAAGGAAAAATAAAAACAAATTGTGAATTAAACTCAAATTCGAACGGCTGAATTAAGAAGCTTTTTCCAGAGATAAATTCAGTTTTCCAGGGCTTGAACCTGAAATTCTTTGCTCAGTTATATAGCACTCTAACTAAAGAGCGCCATCTTTGGTTCAGTGCATAACTTCCATTATACAACATACGTAAAAGTGCAAAATACTGTCATGTTCTTGCCTGTTTTGGTCTAGCAATTTATATGCCCAAGCACAGTTTGGTGGTCAGCTATTTTTATACTTGTATGAGTTCCTAATCTTCAGCACATTAACTGAAGAAAAGTTGTTAGCAGACCTTAGGTACTGCATGATGTCCTACCACACTGTTGGCATTGACTGAAGTACCTACTCCTATCTTACAAATTTAATATTGCAAACAAAATTTCACGATTATTAGACAACATATTTTTAAGACCTAATGTCGGCTTCCCTATTCTATAGCGCAAGATATCCCTAAATTAAAAATAAATAAATCGAGCATATTGGAAACAATCAGGCAGTAGGTACCTACCCATTCGCTTAATATAATTTGCATGCTAACAAAAAGCCCCTTTAATATATCATTTGTTTTACTTTCAGCAATTTAGAAGAAGAAATAAACGTCTGCACTTATTGAAATCAAAACCCCTTTCAAATCACCCAAAGGTTCCTGCCATTTATCACTCCACAGATTTCTTCTTGGACTTATCTAAATTGCTAAAAGGTAACATCAAGAGCCGGAGTCAATGCCCGTCAAAATTCGTGAGCTTCGTGACAAATAAGCTGTCCAATAAAATAAATTTATGATCAAAAACAGCAACGGAAAGACGACTCTCGAAGCTCGATCAATTTTCGACACCGAATTGAACTGTGGCTGACGCTTTCGTTTCTTTTTAAATTGCGATTCCTGTTGGCGAAATGACGACACCCGGCGAGTTGGTACACTGCTCTCTGAAAAGATGTCTTTCGAATAAAAGTGAAAACGAATAAACAGGGCTAAGACTTACCCTCGGATTTTAATTGAATCACTTCCTCTTCGATTGAGTTTTCTTTGGCGGTTTTGTGTTGTTTTTCGTTCTTCCGAAAACAGTGCCACCCAAAGCATGAGTACCGGTAAGGACGTCGATTGGAAGGCGTTATTGGAAATGAACACATTGACAGTGGTATTACTTCGTAGATTTTCGACTCCGTGCTGACATTAAATTCCGAGGGGATTCCACTGAAATTACCCAGCGTAGCTTCGTCCTCATGATCCGTATCCGAGGCACTGTCTTGATCGTCGATAATGAAGTAGCACTCTCCGGAGCCATATTTGGTAAAGTAGTGTACGACTGCAAACTGCAGGATGGTGGCAAATATAAACGCAAATGAGAGGAAGACGAAAAAGTCCAGTGCTGTTGGATAGGGCACTTTTGGAAGGTCAGTTCGGGCCTCCAATCCGAGGAATGTCATGGTAAGCACAGTTGTTATGCCCAAGGACACCCGGTCTGCGGTCGCTTCTCGATTCAGCCAAAACGACACCCAAGACAGCACCACCAGAAGGCAACACGGTCCATATACTTGAATGAGGAAGTTGCCCATATGACGCTGCAGATGGAAGTTTACCATTAACATCGAATATTCGGCAGCTGAAATTAAATCAGGGAGGCACAACACGGCATAAATGTATATAGTGCAAAATCAAACATCGAACAATAATAATTTTCTGTTGTCGCCTGTCAAACATAGCTATATAGGAATAGGACGGCTGCCTACCGAATATGCAACGCATTCAACGTGGCCCAGAATATAATTTGAAACATATTCCCAAATGGAAATATAATCACAAGTCAACATAAATGAAGAAACTCAACTCAAATCTTTGATTTCAAATCGATAAATGTCTCATCTTCCGATTAGGGATGACTGGCTGTAAGTGGATTTGTGCGCTTCTAATTGGGACATTTGGGAATGTGTTTATTTTTTTTCGAATGAAATGAGTACAGCTGGGTAAACTGAGGATATTAATTGGATTCAGACCAAAGACCCGAGCGACAGAGTGACATTTTTAAATTTGTGAGTTAATTGGTATCATAATGACCTTTGAATGAGGTAATGTACCTACCAGGAGTTTGGCAAATTTATATATTAGTAGAAGGTTCTTGTTTTGCAATACAGAATTCAGACCTGAATGTAAATTCGTCAGAAATTACGAGAACGTTTGTAAATCGGTACAGCTACAGGGTGTTTTTTAGAGCCTCGTTTTTCCATATTTTTTTGTATATTAAATCAGCCATGGTGCTCTTTTTCTTTAAAACACGGCGTTCTACGTTCTAGTGCTGCCTAGCCTAGGGTTTTGGCATTTAACTTTAAATGGAATCACGCCTCATTTTTAACGGAAAATTTAACTCAGCGGTACAGCCCAGCTGAGTTTCGTGGTCCATATTAAAAGCTGATGAAAATCCTTTGCTACGAAATGTAGATTCTTCTTGTGATTTGCATCAACAAATAATTTAGAGGCATTGAACCCGATCTGAAAGCCATTAGAGTAGTACATACAGATTTCTGGACCTTACGAATTAACTCTTTTAGTTTCGACTCTAAATTTAAGTAGTTCAAACTGGCTATATTTTTCATACAAATTTCCCAATTCTGATCTTCCGTAAATTTAAAGTAGAGACTATTGATTTATTGGCACATTGTCTTTTCTAAATTGCCAACTGACTGCTGCCAATAATACATGAGGAACGTAATATAGTTGAGAAGTTCAAGAAATACTTCCAACTAACGGACGGCCCTAACCTAGCTTCGTTCACTCAATCGTTTGTATGACTTTTCTTTCAGATGTAAGACCACAGTCGGCGACAAAAAGAAAACGTGTTCTTGACACTCTTCTTACGGAAAGAGTTCAATTGGCATCCGACAAGAACATGATCTTTACTTTCTCAACTGAAGGCGCTGCGCAGGTAGCCATTCGGCATATGAATTTTTCACTTGCTTCCAGAGGTTCTAGAATCCATAAAACAGGTGCAAGGGGATGAAATCCGAATAGCACTTATCGTTAAGTCCAAGTCCAAGTGTCAATAATGGGTCCGAAACTAACTAAACTTTTAATGCAGGTACGACTTCCCTCATAAGCGCTTTTCTCCTAAGTATTCCGCGATAGTAAAAATCATTCTCGAACTCACAATGGCGAAGTTCTTCATACAAAATTGCATATTGTGACCTACAAAAAATATAAGGTGAAGGTTAAAAATGACTATTAGTCGATTCTCTACGCAGATGACATCTTCGCCAATGAAAGAAAATTGCAGCCCACTTCCGTTCATCCCAAAAATGAAAACTCGAACGAAACGAATGATCCTGAAAAGCAAGGCCTGATCAAAATATTTGTTTTTTTCTTCTGTTAAAGGGGGTTTTATTTTTTTTTTTTTTTGTAAAATTACGATGCGATCAATAGTTGTCCTTTTTAGTTCTCCATCTAGCTAGAGAGCTATTATTTCCCTAAAGTAGAATTGTAAGGCATTACAAGTCGAGCGATAAGAAATTTTCCGGTTCTTATATTTACAACAAAATTTGATGTGTCCTTTTTGCGAATGTCGATGGAAAAATAAATAAATCTAGCTATAACTATAACGACACAAAGAAGCACAGTCAAAACTTTTAGAGGATGGTTGAATGAATCACCATCCCTCTTCATTCTCCAAAACAAGGAGATCGACTTCACTCCCAACGAACCCAACTGAATTTTATCAAAAGGCTATAGATTCGGCCAAATGAAATTATAAAATTTACCTTTTTCGATAACCTAACTTATGGACCCAATAAATCCAATTACTGAGCAACGCTTTCTTCTTCTTATAGTCATAACCTTACATTTTTTTTGAAAGGCGCAGTAACCTATCTCAAAACGTTGGTGCAATACAATGAACTTAAATGAATTTTCCGTCTTTATTTGACTAAAGAAAAAAAAAAGAAGAAGATCCCTTTACACCGAGTAAATACAAATTAAACATCCAGCTAATCAGGGAAAATTGCATAAGCAACACAAAATTAAGTGTCAGTTGTTTCAGTTTGTTTATCTTCTTAACGGACGGATGGATGGGTGCAAAATAAGTCATAAATATACACTCAAGAAGAACTAGTGTCCTTCTCCGTGATATTGGTTGTTGTATGTTGCATCTAAGTAACCGAGTATCCAAGTGTAATTAAACGATGTTCCCCAGCACAATATCTAATCCTCATAAGCGAAAGGCAATCTAACTTCACATGAAGTAGGTACAAACACCGATTGCATGTTCATGCAGTAATGAAAAAAATGATTTTTATACTCACTCGTTGTCTTAATTTGCTCCTTTTGTTGATACTGTTGATGGTGTGCTCGCGCCGACGATGTTGATTTCATGGTTAACTTGTGCACTGTGTCTGTTGTATTGCCGGCAGGACAATCGACTAAATCGAATTGCGATAGTTTCATATCCTCAGCGATGGCCACAGCTTGACGGGCTCGATTCCATCTGTACACCACGTCGGTTGTAGTGTATCCAACTGGAGGTGTGAGATAAAAGACATTATCAAACGTAGTCGGTTAGGATTCTTAATTGGTGGTTCCGAAAAATTAGTTGGTGCAGGTGAAACAGCAACCCAACGGGCCTTACCAAAAATCACTAGGACCCTGATATAAAACATTTTGTAAGTCACAATAAAATGTTTTATATAAAAAGTGTGCCATCGTAAAATCTAACCTGGACAGGGACACTAAAAATTAATATTAGTACCGTGCAGTATCTATTTCAATCCAATAAAAAAAGTAAATAGAACAAGAAAATAAAACAGAGACAGAAAAAAAGTATACGTACAATGGACCAGTTAGCGGCACTCTAATGCACAGTCGATGTTATCCGAAATCGAATCGGTGGTGTTAACAAGGACGAATACCATTAATTTAGATTGAGTGCGAGGGAAAGTGCGAGAAAAAGGAAATGGGTGTGTGTGAATTGAAGGAAATCAAAGCTAGTGAGGCGAGACGAATTTATAAGCAGTTTAGGTTCAAAAATACAAATTGAGTTGATACCGCTTATGACTCGTGTTTGCCAATTTTTTGGGGCTTTAATTGGATTTGAGCGATAAAAAATAAGAACAAAGATTAGGAATGTTGTTCTCAGATTAATTAAGTTCTGATCGAAACTGGGATTTTTTAACAATAATTAACAACTGTAAACAAAGCAGTCTATAGAACGAGTGTCCTTTGTCCTAGGAAGTAGGCCGGCACCCCCATTTAGTGGTTATGTTTCTATATTTTTGACTGGCTCTGCAAAACAACAAGTTACGTAGGTCTCGCCGCGCGAACTTTGTATGAAATGCGTCTACATAGCGTAATTTTACGACTATACAGTGTTGCCAGACTTTTCGGACTGACTTGCCAACGACGAATATCAAAAATTAATAAGTGGCGTTGAATCGTTTTCTCTTCCTTCAATTGAACCAAATATTGTTCAAGGAATTTTCCTCTTAAAATGACAAAGGATATAATATGTATTTATTCACTTCCAGGGTAGGATCAAAATCAAAAAGATTCGAAGAATAAATACTGCGAAAGGAAATGGCTGAAACCAGAATCCGTATAGTGAATTGGGAGAACCGCCCCAACCATCGATGATCGATCCCTTCAAAAAATGCATCCCGCGATAATAATAATCATTACAAGTGTCCACGCTAAATTATTCCAAATCACAATGGCGTAATTTTCTATACAAAATTGCATATTGTGACCTACAAAATATTTAGAAGATTAAAACTGATTTTTAGTAAGGCCCGTCGACTATATAACAAATCAAAATGTATCCATCGCAATTAGCAATGCAGTAGGGTCCCGGTCTAGGACGCCCTCAATTAAATCTACTCACACCTTAAATGCAACACCAAAATTTAAAATCTGACGATGATGACTATAATCTATAATAAACTTTCTCTTATGTTACTGAATCCTTTATCGGACTCAAAGCTCACTCTGCAACTCATAATCTAATTCATCTACTGTGGAAAATGTCTATCCATGAGAGATTATCACACAAGACTATTAAATTCACACATTTTCTGTCATCACATTATCAGCACCTTTTACAAATTACAAGTACCGACCTACCGAACATCCCATTAATTAATTCAATTAAAAATCAGAATCAAACAGAGCAGTAAAATAAAAAATTAATAAATCGATGTCAAGGGTCTTCATCACCCTTAACCTTGTTGCTCTATGAACATTTTCCTCGCAATCGCTTTTGAAATCTTTAGTTAACGTTGGATTATACAAAAAGAGAAAGCTTCGTCCGAAAAAAAAAAATTCAAACCGCGCCGTAGATGCTAAATGAAAACAAAGCACGAAAGTATAAGCAGAAGCACTCCTTACCATTGATGCGAGTAACTAATAAAAAATCTAAAGTTTAAATATTGATTTAGTGTATGAATGACTTCTGCACACAAATCCGGCGCGATCAAAATACGGTGGCATAATAAGCAACATTATTATTTCACTCAACCTAAATACATGATAATCGTTTATTACTTAACGTACAGCGAACATTGTCATCGCAAGGATTAAGGAGATTCCGTGCGCATAATGTGTGTGTATAGTTAAGCGAAAAATAATGAATTGAATTGCAAGCGCGTATGTATCCACGTGAGCTACCTGCATGTAAGACAATGTGTATGATTTGTGGCAAAAGTTGGCGACTTTTGCAATTGTTTCCAAAACTTACATGAACCGAATTTCAAGGGACACCGTTGGATGTCCATTGGGAAGTCCTCCAAATTCATTGGGCAGCCTGCTTTTATGGTTAACCTGAAAATATAACGTATACAATGCCGCAAGGACACCATCGTTTTATTTTTATCGGTTTCATGCGGAATATGGAAACAGAAAAGTAAAAAAAAATTTAACTGCAGTTTTGTCTTCTGTTTCAGAATTTGGCGGACGATTCACAATTTTCCGCCTCACTTCAAAAATTATGAATCAATGAAATGTCGTCGCTCCTAGGTAATAGGATTGATTTGGTACGAAAAAACAATCCCAACATCCCTTACCACTGGTGCGGCTGACATTGCATCGATGATGATAAGGCTTTTAATTTGGTCGGAAATAAATGAATTCCGTCGGTAAACACTGTCGTGACTTACCTGCTCGAATACAGAACTCTACCATCTTGGTAGATGCGAACGAATTTATTTGGCGTTGTTATTGTATGTAAATAGCTCTGCTTTCCGTTGTAGAAGTATGTGTCGGGTTTCCATATTCTAGCCAGCATTGAAACACTAAGTGCTAATGTATCCTGAGCGCCTTGAAACGCTAAACGGGTATCCACCCACGATTGACGAAAGTAGCAATCCATAGAGTATGTCTGTGGAAGAGATTTGCATTTTCAAATTGCAGTAGAAGTTGTCAGTTGAGTGGCTTTTACCATATCAACTTCGGAAATTGGTCCCATGCTACGCACCATAATATCTACTTCTATTGTCGCCGGAGGTCCTAAAAAAAACAAAAAAACATTAGTTTTAAACTAATTCATTCGAAATGAAAAATAACTCGAAAATGGCAAGCGACAATATTTCACCTGTTCCCTATATCGTTTTCAGCGGAAACCAAGCTTTGGGGGAGATAGGTGATCACATAAATCATCAGCAAAATAATGATTTTCTCGGGAACAATAATTTCCACCAAAATGAACTACAAAATTGGAAGAAAATCTAAAAAACCACTTTATTTATATAAATTCTTGGCATTCAAAGCTTTTAGTTGAAGTTTTCAAGCCCATAAGGGGAATATTAACTTTTTTACCCTTTTGCGAATAAAAAATGTAAAGGGTATCTATTTAAGAGGCTTTCAACACTTTTTGTTGTCCAAATTCTATGCGATGGTTCCCCGTGGTTCGAGACGACAAGGAAGACCGAACCTCCTTTTTATAGACCAAGGCATAGACAAACCATACTGAGAAACCCCATAGAAATATAGCTTGTAGGCTAAGTAACGGGAAATCGGCCGAAGTTCGTGGTCTCAGTATTGTCTCTGGACCAAGGTACCGCTGATGCACGAGCGCTTGAGGTTCTCTCATTTCAGTTATACCCTGGGATGTTTTTCAGACGTTCTCGATAGGTGGCGCAGTGGAGTACGGCTTGTGAGTGCGGAACTCACAAGCCAACACTGGGGGCATCATTTTTCAAAAGACACTACAATTCTTTGCAAATATGCAGATGTCATTGACATAGTTGGTAAAACACAGCTGCCACTGTGCATTTGCTAGTATTGAAACTGAGCTAAATGGGTTAAACTTTCAATGAGGACTGAACTAAGTAAAAGCTTTCAAGAAGTGGGACATTTAACATTGGTCAGAGAGTCACAATCGATAGCTATAACTTTGGGGTCAGATTCTGTAGATGAACAAGTTGAAACATTTTCGTGCGCACGAACGGTTTGCTCTAAGTTGCGGAAGCAAATCGTTCGGGCACACAAAAATTACGTTTGAAAGTTTCGCCTTAGAGAATACCGACGCTAAAAATTACTTTGTCTGGTTTGACTTTGCTATAAGTTCTGGAAATGACATCTCGGCAGAAGTTAAAAGAGTTACTCCTGCCAATCGCTGTATGTTTGAGCTTCGAGAGTTCAGGAGGCCTTGGTCATAACGGTCCTGTTTTATAACGCTGAGGTGGATCAAGATACCCTTGGCTGATTTAAGCGAAAGATTCTACGTAAGGTTTTAGTTCAATGATTTTGATAAAAAGAAGCTATATGGTGAAATGATTGCCCAAAAGTGCACCATCTAGGAGGTTGATAAAAACTTTTTATCAAATAATCATCAAGCTGCGCTAAAAAGTAAAACAAGTACCTAAAACATCGGATTTGTAGCGGCCCTGTTGGTCTTGATCTTGAATATTATTATTCTTCGAAGAACATATACGTTTTTGTCGGCGAATGCAATCGCGCTACCTGTTGCTGCTTTTTGACAGACACAAGATCATTGAGGGCACTGACAGGCTAGCTTAGTGGGAATCACTACCTCTGCCACAATGGAAGTCTAGTTACTGGAAACACAGCTATCACCAATGTGCAGGTGAGAGACCATAGTAAAAGAAGATATTCGGCCCTAGCGAGGCATCCGTCGGAACGGAAAATTCTGCGCAATGTACCCGTTTTCGGAAAAGAAAACACCTACATAAATTCCGAGATAGATATCGAAAAATAATTCTTTAGAAGCTGTCAATAATGTCACTCAAAAGCAAGCTTGATCGCACTGCAACGCAAAACGCAGGATTGGGTTACATTTCCATCGAAGCAATGTTCTGAACAGCTATTCGGAAGAATACGTCGAAGCAAAAATCTTCTGAATTGTTTAATATCGAAGAATATTTCGCTCCAACGGATAACCTCGCTAGGGCCTATTGCTTCGTACTAAATAGTAAACTTGAAAAATAAATTCTGATGGTAGTCCAGTGTTGTTATATCGTGGGATATATCCCTTTTTGTGGGAATTTCGATGTCCGAAAAGCCTTCCGTGGGATAAAGGGATAATGGACCAATTCGTGGGAATTTCAGAAATCTTCCAAAAAAACATTCAAACTATAAATTTTTGGTGAAATTCTACCAAAAAACCTGTATATCCTAACCTGATAATCAACACACTGACAGTCCATAAAAAACAGCTCATGTTAATTGTCTTTTATCAAAATTTTCTGGTACCAAAAAAAAATCATAGCAGTATTACAAACTACGGTTCTTATACTAAAGATTAATTTAACTTGATTTTCTTTCCGTGTAATACAAATTTTACTTTTGAAAACTGGTTTTTAACTCAAAAATTATCGTGGGATTTGGAAAGGGAATTTGGGTATTGTGAAAAGGGAAAAAAGGAAAAATGACCACGCTTCGTGGGATAAATGAAGAGAGAGTGCTAACAACACTGTGGTAGTCTGTTCGTTTCGGATTAGTACATCTAGCTAACTTATGTACATCCTTCGCTGTAAATAAAGTAATTATTTACTTTTGTCATCTCCTAATGACTTAATAGCCTGTTCTGAAATTGGAAAGAATTGTG
Source organism: Cheilosia impressa (assembly GCA_948293265.1). Lineage (NCBI taxonomy): Eukaryota > Metazoa > Arthropoda > Insecta > Diptera > Syrphidae > Cheilosia > Cheilosia impressa. Next base: position 58,951,694 of record OX411881.1, read on the forward strand.
TACTTATTCGTGAATGGTAGGTATGCTATCATTAACAAAATCCAAACAATCCGAATCATTGCTTAACAAAACTAAACTTGGAGTTTCATACAAGCCTCTATGACCAACAATGGTCGCTATTGTTACACAGGGGAAGTTAGTTAAGCACAAAACTTTTCTCAATGTTGCTGCAGCAAAAAAGAGATTTTCCAACAAATCCTATGTAAATTTCTGCAATCAATTAATGCAAGAATATCATTTCAATTTTAATGTTCTGACTTTGTTTTATTCAGTCGACCTATATGCTGAACCACCACAGATGAACAGATATTCAATCGAATCTTCCTATCCGTTTATGGCAAATGTTCAGTGTTCAGTCGTATGCAACCAAGCTTTTCCACTTTTTTTATAACCACACAAGCAGGAGCATTTTATTAAAATATTCATTGTGATGTGAGCTTATGAAAAGAAGTGAGAAACTATACTACACAATTGCAGATACCCTAAAAACGCACCACGCTCACTCGCATCCTAGTCATTCTGTGCCAACTGCTAATGTCTTTTTGTGTCAGAGGGAATTATTGAATTTTGCGAGAAATTATTTTGTTTGGCTTATAATAAAACGATAAAATCGAAAATTCGACCAGGAATTCAAGTGAACAACGATAAACTCATATCCGAGCACAATGCGAAGGATACAATGTTTAAATTTGCATTATTCTGCAAATTGTTGATTTAGTAATAATTTGAAGGATGAGTGCTGTGTCAAATGGAATGATTTCATTTGATAAGTGGATAGTTGGAATTATTGTGCCGATAATTATCTGCATTGTGTCGTTTTTGGGATTTATGTGACTTGTACCACGGTATCCGCACCAGGGTGGAATATCCAATTGATGAAAGCATAAAATCTAGTATGGAAGTGAAATTGGGTTACACATCGTAGCCCGAGAATTGGTTTCACATATACACCAAAATGCACTTTTTGAACTGTGAATGTTGACTGATGTTTTTGCTCTTTCCGACTATGTCATTTATTCAGATGAGGATCTGACATTTGCGATCTGTCAAAGTGGTTTCACTATCTAGTGTCACTTTTGACGTATATCCACCAAAATTAGCACGTTTGATTATTGGTTTGACGTAAGCGCCATTTTTGTGGATATACTTCAGAGTCAAAAATGACTTACTGTGCGTACCGCGTGCTTCGTTAACCAGGCAGGTCACTTGCCCTTTATATACGAGTATTAACATAAATATTAAAGTTATAACTCTCCTGTTGACATTGGCGAATTTTAATATTCAAGTTCCTCTAAATTGCTGTTTTATCTTTGCTACGTTTATAGAGTATTCGAATCGCCGCTTCACCCTGTTCCAACCTATACACCGGCAGGGATAGTTGTCACATTTAAATTTATCATAACTGTTAAAAATGCAATTGGGCCTACGATATTAATTGGAAACCAAGTTGGTTCTTTACGGAAATTATAGAACCACATTTCCATTCTCACCTTTACCAAATTTAAAAAACAATGGGATATTCGTGTATGTAAAACATACATACCTCCAAAGTCCGGTCGGACGCTGTTGTCATATCCATGCAGTAGATTGTCTAAAAGTTCTGAAATGTTAGCATGGTTGTTGCGTTGGGTTAGCCTGATGTTTGTCCCATGCACTGGTATTTCGCTGCGTATTGTAAGAGTTAATGCAATGCTAATCAAAACTTTAAACAACATCCAACGAAGAGACTCGGGTAACCACATTGTCATAAGCACGTTGCCTACGATTCCGGGTGTGGTTGAATTCAACCCTGTAGACGTCATAATTATGCACACGTGTCGCTGACATACGAACAATCTTGTGCAATAATTCATTCACTATTCTCATATTATTCGGATTGGGGTGTTCTTTTCTTTCGAAATTTTCAACTTTTCGGGCGAATATTTGTTTTACATTTCATTTCAATGGAAATTAAAAGTCAACAGGGAATTTTTCACGGTACATATTTACACGAAGAGTTCACATCATCCTGAGCTGCACTTTGAAAATTGGTGAGTGGAGTCTGGAGTTTCTTTTCATTTAAATAAATGCACAATTTTGGAGTGATGCTCGTAACTGGAAATGTAGAAAAATAAATTAAATTATATATTACTGGCTTTACTGCTAAAGTTTATAATCTGCATATTAAATGTTAGAATAGAGTAGTTTAAACGGATTAACATTTTTAAAAGTGGTGCGAGGCTCAAGGGATGTAAAGGATCGTACAAATAGAGGCAATAAGTTTATTCAACGAGGGTAGATGCAGTACAAATTTAGAAAGTAGATGTGGCTGCCAAAATGGAATCTACGACTAAGCATAAGTTAGACATTCTTTTCAAGAGAATTACTGACGAAACTCTAGTGTCGGTACGGGAATTAAAGTTAAAAAACTGGAACCTATTGACAGGAACGATTAGCACTAACAAATTCCGGAAAACTTTGAAGAATATTAGAATTAATTTATTTTACGCTGCCCGAACTGGCCCGAAACGTCTGTCAAACAAAATCATCAAGGAGTAGGTGCTAACTGTCCAGCTCTTATAGGTCATTTATGAGGATAATGAATGAAAAAATTTAACTTACACTTACACAGCTGAGGGCCGAAACCACTTGAATCATAAATCAGATAGAACTACAGGAAATTGACTATGAAAAGGCTCTGCAGGTACGAACAAATGCTGTTTGCTTAAATAAAAAAAGACCAATTAGGCCAAGCAAGTCGGCTGTACATTTGTATTTCGACATTGAAGTCGAAAGTTCATACCTTACTAAGTGGCTTTCTCAAGAGGTGTATTTTTATGAAATATGAAGAGCAAGTACTGGCTACACTCTTCCTACCTACGCTTCTGATATTTTATTCAAATACAACCGGCTGCGTTACTATTATTGTCAATTACTATTGTCGTACAATACAAAGCCAAAGCAGTGCCACCGAGGTTGGTTATATCCTTCAAACCGTAATCCCCATTTGCACTAAACCTTGTCGTCACCGTGCATCAAGTTCACATCCTCTATACTGGTAGATAGAGAATGCATTTAAGAAAAACGTGCTTAAGACGTTTTCTGCTGGAAGCCCTCTCCTTTGAAGCATGTGTGCTCAGTGCTCACTGCTTAGTACTCGTACTCTCACTTTTTCTTGCATATCCATATCTGTGAATGTGATTCTATTGAACACCTTCTATGACTCTATCATGACAATTTGCAAATCCCACAAATATACTCATACCTCACGAATGGATGAGAAATAAAAACAAAATATAAAATAATTACTTTCTAAGTGCGTTATCCTTGTGCTTATCTCGCACATGGTGTCCTCATCAACATAATCATCATCAGGGCAAATAATAGGAACACCACTTCAACGGAAAATGTTAACGTGGCACCCCACTGATGGCCGGATTTCAGGGGCATTATCCTTTTGCGGGGTGAATTTCATTTTTTAATCGCTTTCGAGTGCGCACTTCGGAAGCATGTAAATGAGAGACAACAATTCAAGGGGGATGCTATAAATGTTGCTGTGACAAGCATTGTTGCATCATATGCACATTGAAGCAATGATGATTTAACTTTCGGTTCGTCGTTACCGTCAGCCGGCTTACAGGCCTTTTTGTCAATTGTCCTTTCTGCTGAATATGCACATTGAAGGTAGCCTAGCCTTGGCAATGAAGCAAAAAAGGACTTCCAAGCGAGGGAACACTTTGATTGGAACATACATTAGCACGTTCTTCACAAGTGGAACAGGCTTTCTTTATTCTGAGAACAAGTCAAGGGGTAGCTACTTGTCCATGTAAATTGTCATTGATTTGCTCTTGTGTTTAATTCCGGATGCACATGTTGTTGTAGGCATTCCCTCAAAGGCCTTAGGTGTCGCAACGAATGAAGTATGGCAGTATGTAGTTTCAAAAAGAAAAATTCTATTCAATCAATTCGGTCTTGATTAGTTGATGTTCATATTGAAATTATTTGAAATATTCCATTAACAAAAAATAGACCTACTTACTACCCATGTACAAATTATGATGAAAAGCTAATTCCACTGCAAACACTCGTATTGAATAAAAGCCAGCAGTAGCACTGGAGTAGCGCTCTTCACAGAAATACAAAAAAAATCGCTTGCTAGGGACATAATTTCAGAAAAAATTAAGTGAAATGTATCTATAGATATTTTTTTTTATATTTTCAGTTCAAATGCATCTACAGATATTTTTTTATATTTTCGAGTGGCTTAAGCATATTAAATCTGAATAGATATAATCCTCTCAGATATATATGAAGTGCTGCATGCACCAAACTAATCCGCAAATACGAGTTTGGCAATGTAGGTAATTTGTGTTCAAATTATGATTCATTAAAGGCAAATGGCTACTATTGTCGACGCATAACAAAAAAAAAAAATAAAAGGCTCCAACCATAGGGAACAATGGTGTGTAGGTTCAGAATAGGAAAATGAAGCACACACTTCCTCAAAATAAATAAGCAAGCAAAAAATCTTTGCAAGGGAACAAGGTTGGAACGATAGTTAAACAAATTGAAATAAAACAAGAACAGTGGGGCATAGTCTTATTTTTATATGGACTACTAGTAGCCAACTTCGCGTTGGTTCCAAAATTAACTCTTTTTTCAAAGTGGAATAAATTGGAAAGAAATTATGAGAAAAAGAAATAAATTAGGTGTTAGGGGCTTCATTATTAGTACGAGGAATTTATAATTAAAAACTGTAAGAAAAAAAAGCTTAGAAAACATTTTTTTCGTTTTATAAAAAAAAACGGTTTGAGTAAGTTAATTCAACAGCTCCCCTGTCCTATACTTGTAAAATTCGGAGATAATTCCACCCGATCCAGCAGCCTTCAGATGATTTGGCGCCTCCAGTTTATCATCCACACTGATGAATCTATCCAAAATATGGTCAAGTTTGCGCTCGTAATTATAATAAAATCTGTCGGGAAGGAATGGTATTTGACTGCATACCCGTTGACCGCCATTTCCTCATTTTACTCTATACGGGAAAGCCACAAAATAATCCGTTGACGTTGAATTATTTAAAAATTGTATAAAATAAAACGAAGCTTTACCATAGGTGATGGCACCTTAACTTAAATGTAAGTACTAGACAAGTGTGTCTAGAGAATGATAATTAATTACAGTTCTAGGCCAGATATAGCTTCAAGTCCCATTAGTTTATTACAAACAAAGAAAACTAAGCAGAAGACTGCTATAGTTTTAAAAAGCAAAATAATACCCATTGGGGGAAAGTATGCTGAGTATTAAGTGTATCAGTGATGCCAAACTTTTTAGACTGAAAAATACCCTTTTTGCTAGAAAAATCGCACGATAATTCCAACGAAAATATAAATCAAAGCCAATAAATAAAAAAAAATATATAAACAACTCCATAGCCGCTGGTCCGATTTTCATTATTTTGTTCGTATTTCAGGTTTTTGCAGAAATATAATTCCGGAAAATCAATTTCTTCGCATTTTACGATAGATGGCGCTTGGGCCTCAACATCTGACAGTTATGCCGGGTCAACCTAGTATATAAATAATTATACAAAAGGCTGTTTTTATTGAGTTCGTATTGTTTTTCTTCAAATTCAGTATTTGAAACACATCAAGTGTGTTGACCTGATTTGTAATTTATGAACTGAACTGCATTTAATATAAACAAAGTGAGATTTTGTTCAAATTTAACCTTTCAGTAACTGGCAATTTTTGCAAGATCTGGTAAAAAGTCTTAAGCGCCTTATGGACCATAAGCTTTTAGACCTTACAAGTTTCTTGAGTATAAATGTAAGCGTAGATATAGCAGGAGTGGCTGTTGTTGTTGGGTTTATTTGCCTATGGTTGGAAATAAGTTTCGTGATACACCGAAAGAACACTAGAAAATTTGGAATGGCATAAATAAATTTCGAAATTACAGGTCTTTCTAAAATAAGTGTCAAATGAAGTCCACTTAACCCTATTTAGTTGTGAAATAAAATAGGGAAAGTGGAAGATGTTTATTTTGTTGAATAAAAAGATACTTGGAAATAGAGGGTTTTACTGTCCCCCTTGGAAATTTGAATTTTGTGGCAAAAAATAATTACTCGGACGTAAAAGAAGAATTGTTTATCAAAAATGAGACGTTTGATAACTCTAGCCTAAGCTAATATTATTTTTTTTAATTTAATAGTAGTAGCGTGCATAAATTCGAGTTAAATAGAAACAAATCGGATGTCAGAGAGTCGCTTTCAGTGTTAAAGATTGAAACAAAAAACTCTATAAACACACGAAAGAATCGCCGCCCTATCATGTTTGAGTCGTGAGTTACACTGAATTGAAAGGAGCTAGATCGCCGATTTTGGACATTCTGGACAATGCCCCTACCCCGCCGCTCCGATCCACCACGAAGCAAACTCAAAGTCATAACAGCGAACTAAGCTTAATAATGACACTGGATTTATGTTTCTAAGACCAATAGACCATTTCGTTACGGTCCACTGTTCTAAACCTGATAGTCGTATGTTTCGATTTAAAAGGGGTTTCACGTAAAAAAATGACTCCAATTAGGTACTGACTTTTAACACTGAGCTGAAGAAATTCTGTATCCCCGCTGATCAATTTTTTTTCAAATCGACTAATTTTTTAAGTCTAATGTGTCAACATACATTCTCAAAATGGCTCAAGAACCACAGCTCAATAAATAGCCACTTGACGTTTATTCTTTCCCTTTAGGTTATTGCCGCTGTGTAGCATGATAGTCAGGACATAACCTTAGCCTTATGGATTAAATTAGCAAACATTTCGATATTTGCTTAAAGTTGGGGCTGTCAGTACTCGCTCGTAGCCTCTTAGCTCTCCATTTTTGACAGACTGGATTAGGTGCTCAACTAGACAAATTCAAAAACATAATCTACATTTAAATGAACCGCCAGCCGCCAGCTGGTAAAATAAAATTCTCAATTTTTCTAACACGGCAAAATATTCAACAAGACTCTGTCCAAATGAACACTTGCAATTTCACTATAAAAGAACAGTTTCAACAAATAGCTTACCTTTTTACTAAAACCCAATTAGACGGACGAATGAATTTAATGATTTTAAAGTTTAATGGCGGAAGTTCTGCTCAACTTAATTATTTCCATACCGAGAAGTGCAACCGAGGGCGATTAATGTAAATGCACACCTCCCTATGGTGTAATTCCAAATTAAACGTATTGCGAATTTGATTTAATTCTTCTTCAATAATTATTGAGTTGGGATTGTTAGTTGCTGTAGTTGGATATTTGTTATTTGTTGTGGAATCAAATTTAGTTTTCACTTCGATAATAGTCCCGAGGGCAAAATTTATATTTACCATTCAATTTAGGGAGTAAGCTGTGCTTGCGGAACCTTTATATTGAAGGACGTGGGGCGATGAAATAGCTTCCATGAAATTTCGTGTCGTATACAAACAACGATTTTTATAATGACAAGTATTTTAATTTAATAATCACTTTTCATTTGGTAGCAGGCATAGAAAAACATAGAGGCGTACTAATAACAAATTTTAGACTCGACTTTAAATTTACCGAAGCTCACAATTGCGAAATTTGTATGAAAATAAAGCCACTGTGAACTACTAAAATTTAGATTCCAAATTTATGGTAAAATTTTAACTCAATATATTAATAAAAATATTTACTGTATTATTACTTGCTTGAAGTTAATTTCTTAAATATGGGTTTATTATAATTTGTTCAATAAGTTTCTTATTTTATTTTTATTTTGTTTTTATTTTTCAAATTTGTTAAATTTAAAAACAAAAAATTAAATAAAAACTTATTGAACAAATGACGAATATTGTCCGCATTTTATATATTGATAAAATTATATTAAAAAAGCTGTTGCTGGTGCGCGACAAAAATGTATTTTACTAACTTTTTGGATTTAAATTGAGGTAAAAAATTATATTGTGAACTGCGGTTATGCTTAGGTTGAATTTTGTTTGCAGATTGGGGGGTTAAGAACACTTTCAAAAACTTAGCACTTTCAACAAATTTAAGGCATTATATAGTCGCAAATATTTATCACAAAAATGTCTTAAAAATTTTAAATTAAAAGTTGATAATTACTTGAAAAATTTACGAAAAGGTTGTGAATTGTTGTTACACTCTTTCGGAAGGTTACCGCATAAATGCATATTTGTTTTATATATATATTTATTTCATAATATTTTTTTATTCCAACACTTTGCTTCAGTTTATTTTTATTTTTTGTTAATAACAGAAGCTTGATTCAAATTTCGTACGACTTCACTTGCATTGAGCGATTTAAAGGCTGATTTGCCGCGCCAACGGTTCGTTCAAGACTAAAATGTTTAACCGTCAACGAGTTGTCGTAGTATCCCAATGTTTATTCATTAATTCAAAACACTTGCCTAACTCTCTTCTTCGTTTCTGAAAAGCTTAATATCGACTCCTGCGCAACCACGTGCTTCGTGCTTCTCGTGCCTTGTATCCACTTGTTTGTGCCAACTGTTGAATTTTTCAGCTGATTTTAAGATTCAACTTTAATGACAAGGACACGTGTCCCTAGAACGTTTCATAATTTACAACACATGTGCAAAAACCAGACATGATTATCTACTTGTGCCGGAAAGTATTCAGCTTTGTGAGGCTGAAAAAGTGTTTCTTAACTAATGCGGTCACTTCTATTTGTTTTAGTTTCTAAGATAAAACAAAAATCGTTTCTTCCTAACATTGGGGCCTAATATATGAAAGAACACTTGTGAGTGCAGTACATATTTGCTTTATGAATGGGGTTTTCCTTTTGCGGTACACGAGCAAATTTCAAATGTCAGTGTCGTACAGCAGTATTCAGGCAATAGGATTAAGTTCCTATGGCTCTGGGGTATTTGGTAAAATGGATCTAACGAGTATTCAAAATTTTCAATGCGGTTTCTCAGTGTAGCATCTTGCTCTTAGAGGGAGTCCTATTTACTTTTTATTAGAATTGGCATACGAGTTCGTGGTTTGAAATGTACAATCTTGTTTTTCACTAGATGACGAATATTTTGGACGCTTTTCAAATGGGTAGTAAGCGAAAGATGTGGTCTTGCGAAATGTACTCGTACCTATGTAATATATTCCCACCAACTTTTGCTGTAAATGATAAAAATGCATTTCCAAATACCGACCCATTGCTATAGGTACCAAGCAGCGCTGAATTTTCCAGAGTATATTGCTTGAGAAACGATGATATTTCTCAAATCTTCTTACAGCCTGTCCCCGGTGGATATTTATTGCTGTTCCCCAGTGGGGTTTAAATCTTAGTCAGAAACAATCCCTCTACCCTCAACAAGGGGGACACTAAAACGTAGCGCTTATTTCGCTGATTGCTGAAAATATTTTTTCTTAAATTCCCATAACACAATAGATACAACCAATCAATAAATCAGTATTCCCGTCGAAACTTAATGAAGCCATCAATTCCACCCTAGTTCCACTTATTACATCAATAAAATAACGAACAATAAAATAACATCTCAATTTCATGACCAATCAAGAAGTGATTATTCTGTCAGATGTATGCACGAGCACGTAGACCCAAACTTGATGTCCGTGCACTGTCAGTAGGTACCCATATTGACATGTATTCGCTGCGAGCGGGATTTACAAATTGACAATTAAATTTCCTTTAAAAGGACTCGATTTCGTAAAGAGTCGATTCACAATTGGAAAATCCTTCGTTAAACTTACAGCCATGAATTTGATACCCGTGATCAACTTCATCATTCACCACTTTTCACAAGCACGCGTTCAGAGTGTTCTAGTATTTAATTGCTGGGATTTAAACTGTTTGTATAGTCTCGCCAGTGTTAGTACATACAATATATATTTTATTACTTAGCACAACTTCAGTATGTACGAAGTGTCAGTGACAACCTTTTACGTACACAAATTGTTGATATGAATACGGATTTTCAATTTCCTGGTAGCCTTTTTGACGGAACTTTCAACTATTTGGGGGTATTCTTGGATTTAAGTTGCAATCAGTCCTATGGTATATTAAAACAGGTAGTTTTTCGCTTTTGATGAGAGTATTTTTCGAACTAAAATGTTGCTGTCCAGTCAAGCGAACTTCAATTATTTATTGGAAAGTACAACTGGCTTATACTCGATGGGACCTTAAATAGCTTTGAAGTTCGAAGGCAGTTTAAAGACGCAGTGATGGCCATAGATGCACAAATAACGTTCGCGGCTATGGGTTGTTAAAAGATACATATTACTTTTGAGTTTTTTGTCAAGCTAACTTTTACACAGACGAAATAAGTTGGAACGATTCTGAAGTACAATTCGTTGTCTATGATATCTACAATAACGGGCAAACTTTGGGTGGAAAATTAAACATAACTGTGGACAAACAAATTACATGCACTGAGGATAGTTGCAGTGCAACAAATTTCTTGTCTGAGCTACATCTGCGATCGAAATATGGCAATCGTTGCAGTTTGAATGATACAACTTTCCGAATATCAACTGTGGTAAGTAAGAATTGAATTTTATGTTTAGCAGCATCCATTTCTTGTACTCCGCGATACTAATAATCATTTTTAGTGTTCAAGCTAAATTTTGTGAAAGGCAACATTTTCCATAGGTACTAAATTTCATATTGTGACCTACAAAATATTTACTGTGGAGGTTAAAAATTATTATTTAAAGGGGTCAAAGAGTCAAACAAGTGTTGGCTTGTAGAGTCTCTACTTTCCTTATACCTTTTATCAGTAAACTCTTTTTTATTCCGTTTAGGACTGGACATTAACTTAATTAATATTGAGTTCAGCTGTTTATTCTTTCTCAAAACAATGTTGGCCAGTATACGCTACGCAGTCTAAAGTTTTTTTTAATTATCATCCCCTTGCCCTTATTATTCAAGGTCTAAATCGGTCTTTTGGTACATCTTAAACATGAGCTTGCAATGTTCTTTTGAATATGGGGCACACTTTGTGTATTTCCAGCTTTTTAAAATAATAGAAACAGCCGATTTTGGAGTAAAAAAGGAAAATCTTCAGGTCCTGTAAGGTCGGTTTCTGAATCTCTTATCACACTCTTCTTGAGTTGCTGCGTTGCCGAAAACCTAACATAAGTAGGTTTCGTTCCTATTGTCGAGTAGAATAGCAACCCAAGACTAATAATAGGTAGACTAAGTATTTTTTGACTGCCCGTGGACCCTTCTTTAGAATTAGGGATAACAAAAATAGTTGGAGCAAAAGGTCAGTAGGGACCGTAGGCCTAGCTTCTCGCAACCATTTGTTTTGTGTAAGTTTTTAATTTCTTTTTTGGACTAATGGAAAGGACCTAGAGGATTATGTATATTCGTGGAAAATCCTTTGTGAAAGTATAGAAGTCCTTAGAAGGGGGTCTATAACCACGCAGATCATATCAAGTTTGGCAAGCTTAGCGTAGTCATCAGGTCTAGACGAGTTAAGAGTTAAGTCCTTTAGACAGGTCCCCTTTTTTTATGGCTCCGAAAAGACCCAGACATGCTTTAAAATTGTGATCTTTCGATGGCTTTATTCTGATATATTCAGGAAGCATACGCTATGAATGGTCTTGATTGTTACGCTGTAAATATTTGTACGAGCTTTGAAGAGGTTTTAAGGGCTTTACCTTTTTTTGCTTTTTCCATAATAATCCGAAGTTAGCCTTTTCCACAGCTTACAGGTTTTACGATTTAAAACCAATTTCCATGCCCTCTTGTGAATGAGGCTGAGGCTGGATTAATAAGACACATTTTCTTTGATACATGTCCAGAAGCGAGTAAAGAATTGAAATTATAACTGTTTGTAATTTATTTGCAGGTAACCGAGATGCCCTTGAACTCCTCAGAGGCTAGCATAATCGATTTTTTAATGTCAGCAGACAATCCCCACATGGAAGTGATAGCTCGCCAGGGATTTCAATTGGTTAAAATTTTGCAAGATATTATGAACTACAAGTACTAAGTCCTGCAAGGTCCACGACAGATATCAGAAATTTCTAAAATCTAAAAAAAAATGAAACAAAGTCTACGGTGTTTCCACTTGCATTTCCTTTGAGCGATATGTTCTTATTGGAGTGTTTCTTACATCCGTCGTGGACTGTACCACTCAATTTTTGCATGGCTCATATAAAGTACTCCATTTCAGGGCAAGATACATCTTTACAAATGCATGGAGTTACAATGAAACTGCAGGCGCGTCCTTTGGCGCCTTGGCTACCGGCGACGCAGAACTTTCAAGCAGTGGCTTTGTTGCAATACTGTCGCGGTTTAAGTATGTTTCGGTTATTCTACACATTGGCAATTTTCGTTCAACTTTCATTTTCCGAACGCCACGAAATGAAGGTTTGTATGGAGGTGTACTTCTCAGCCCGTTTAGTACACCTGTTTGGCTTGCATTTGTCCTCGTTATATTATTTTTCGCCGTGATGCTATGGGCCATATTTGCTATTGAGTCTCGCATGGCCCAGTACATAAGGTTCATCCCGTCTTTATTGTCAACCTTTCTCATATCTTTCGGGTTGGCGTGTTGTCAGAGTGCAGCCTTAATACCGCAAACTAGTGGTGGTCGCCTGGCATTTCTGTCCCTGACTGTAGTCACATTCATCATGTACAACTACTATACGTCTGCCATTGTTTCTTCCTTGATCGGATCACCTGTAAAATCAAGCATAAAAACGGTTGGCCAGTTGGCTGACAGTAGTTTAAAAATCGGACTGGAACGGATACAATATACAGTAGCGTATTTAAATGTAGGAACACGAAGTTAGCCCCGCTTGGATGCCTTGATCAAATTTTCTGGATTTCAGTATTCAGCATCACCGGATGTGAGGAAATTGGTTGGGAAGAAGCTGTACGGACGAATAGATCCAGATGCACCTTACTGGCTAAGCACCGAAGAGGGAATACTCAAAGTTAGAGGCGGCGGCTTTGCCTATAGTGGAGAGGCATCGACAGCCTATAGGGTAATTGAAAAGTTCTACAGTCCAGATGAATTATGCGACTTGAATGAAGTCAAATTAAGATCTGAAAGTTTGCTGATGACTTCAATTCGCAAGAACTCAAGTTACAAGGAAATCGTAAGGCTAAGGTAGGTGATCATTTGATGGAGTTTTCTAAATGCAGTTTTTGAATGTTAGTTTTGACGTAACAGCTTGCTACGGATGCTCGAAAGTGGAGTAATTTCAAAACATCGACGCTATTGGTTCAAGACCAAGTTGAACTGCCTTTCGCAAAGCGTTTTAATCACCGTCGGGCTTGAGTACACCGGACCATTGTTTGCTTTTCTGGGAATTGCGTATGTTCTGGCACTTGTCGTTCTCGTCTTGGAGATAATATTTTTTAAGAATACTGCTCGTTAGCTTAAACTTTCGGCAGCAAATCATATTTCAGCTTAATCAATATTCATATCGTTAAAATTGTTTGTTCACTCAATAAAGCGGTAAAAGAAAATAGTGGTTGATTTTTGATAGCCTTCTTTAGCGGGGAATCCGTCGCAACGCGGTTCGTCGGAGGATAAGGTTAAATTCGAAGTAATTACGATGTGGCCCTTTATTAGGACACTTCGTGTTTATGTTCATTTAGATCTTGTAGCAATTCAGGAATGGAATTCTATAAGGTGAGAGTCAAGAGAACAGGTTTCTCGATTTGTTAGATGGGCTTAAACTTCAAACTCAACCAGATGTAATCTTAATCCTTCTCGGAGGTGGCGGTTACGAAAGGCAAGTTGGCGCAGACCTGACAGGGCCTGACTGTATAGCCAGGTTAAAGTCGAACTAGCTAAAGTTTCGTGCGACCTAGTCCTTCACTTTATTGTAAATTGTATTCAATTGGAATAAATTACACTTTGCCAACTTAAAACACAATGATAAGGATTCATTTGTGTCCGTCTCCGGTATTTAAATAAAATGGGAAATCCCAAAAGAATATCTTCATATTCATTTTCATTTTGCTGTCTCTCATGCAAACTTCTTGAAAATAACAGAAACGGTTAACAAATGCAAAGGCTAAAAGTTACGCCTCTAAATGGATGTCCAAATCCGAATGCATTTGCCTGGTTTTCGTATATACTATACAAAATGCATTTACAACACAAATTTGTGGTATTAATCCTATCGCAGGAGAACACTTGTAATGTCTATGGCAAGAATTTCATCCTTTTTATTTTTCTTTTAGGTTTTTAATTTCTTTAATGCTTGTTTTAGTCAGAGCCGGAGGGTTGTGAAAATGAGGGGTCAAACGAATGCGCTGCGCATATTATTTGCATTGGGTTGCATTTATAATTTTAGTGATGTTTCGTGGCTTTTGTATATACGGAGACAGAATAGGACGGTTTAAAGTGTGTATCTGGAAATATTGTAGTAGTTTTCAAATAAATGTAGCTTCAACAAATATTTTTAAAGACACACAGACACATGCTGCCATGTGTTTTAAAAAACAAATTGAGGTGGTAAAACCTTCAGCTAAAACTGAAAATTTGCCTACAAACTGCCTGGTGCTCATAGGATAACCGTCTCCTTTGAAGGAATAATGGTTTGGGAGAGAAGTTCCAATCTAAGCAAATGGAAAAGCTCAACGAGCTCTTTATGCTTCATACATTCTCCCCATCGGCAAAAAATGAGACACCAACCCAACGTTTCAACGGAGATACTCTTAACAATGAACAGATCAATATATTGATGACAATGCAACGACAATTTCCAAAAACTATAGGCCGGCATTATCAACATTTAATTTCTTATGAAGGTTTTAAACACCCGCACTTCAACCTTCTGAGTTATGAGTTTTAGATTAGATTCGAACGATATCCTTATGAGGTAAGTTTACAGCCTCACCTTGTGGCCCACCTAATTTAGCAGTTGAAGTACCTAGGTATGTGTTGAATTATTATTTACTTCCAATTACATTAATCGGTTTCGAAAATAAACCATTTTCAACACTCAATAATTGATTAAATTTAATTAAATCATTACAACCACTAACCACTTCACTACACTGGCGTTTATTACCGAATACCAAGCGATGAAAAGATTTTGCATAAATTTACTCTGATTGAATAACGCGCAGAAGGGTAAAAAGGTCAAGTCCTCATTATTCGCATTATTCGACGACCGAAGTACGAGTATGTACCTACCTTTGTTTTGTATTACGGATCCAATTGAAAACGAAGGAGTCCGTCGTCGCCGGACGAGTAATGAATGGTATTTCCAGTTTTCCCTATTGTTCCATCGACCAGTAAGTCGGAGTTAAATCGTTTCATTTCACGACCTGTAAAAAGGTTACCGTGTAAATAATGAAATACTCCTGAGGCAGTTTTTGTAAATCAATGACCACTGACAAGACAATAGGTACTTGTTTTAATGTGAGTCCATGTGCGAGTGCAAGACAAGGTTGTGGCCATGCCTGACTTAACCTCTAACACTACAGGAAACTTGAATAACACGCCCAGTTGAAATGTTTTTTGATTGCCTATAGGAAGATGAAGTTTCTATTTCTTTGGAAGGGTTTCTGCACCACAATGATCCAAACTTTGGGCACTAATGCTTAAATGCATTTGCGGCATTTTTTTAGTGTGTGATTACATCATAAGAATAAATCTTGTCAGAGACAAAAGCTACGGTTACAAGTGCCAATTTTCGTGGCAAGTTTTAATATGCTAACATCACAACTTAGTGATAATTATAGGAAAAATATTTACGTAATAATGACGTCGGTATGTCTAAATGTAACATGAAAAGCGGCATGTGGCCCTGAAAATTTTATAACTAAGATAACTGTTGAGATCCGCAGGAATAAAAAGACACGTCCGATCGGTTTAAGAGGTTTATTAGAACTAACTTATAATATGAAAAATAAACGGTATATATTTATGAATTCTCTTCAACACTCCCACATTCATCAATATTTGGTTATTACGTTACTTATTGCTTATAAGAATTATTAATTCAGGTTAAATCTTTTACTTTAAACATTAAAAAAAATTTCAAATTCCCAAAATTTCATAAGACTAAAGATTATTAAACAATTCATTGAACAAAATTAGGCCATTGGTAGAATACCAATCATTTTTCGCAAAGTTTGAAAACGCTCTTTAGGTAGAGCTTTGGTAAAGATGTCTGCTTTCTGCAACTGGGATGAAACATGTTGAATATCAAAAACCTTTTCAGCATACTTGTCCCTTATGAAGTGGTATCTGACGTCAACATGCTTTGTTCTTTTGTGGAATTCGGGGTTCTTCACCAGCCTTATAGCGCTTTGGTTGTCCAGATAAAGCGTTGAATTTTGGTAATGAATATGGAGATCTTCAAACAGAAGCTTTAACCAAGAGATCTCTTTCACCGCTTCAGCTGCCGCAATATACTCCGACTCTGTCGTCGAAAGCGCTACACAGCGCTGTTGCTGAGAGCCCCAGGAGATAGGACCATCGCCAAAGAAACATATGAACCCACTGGTAGATCGCCTTGTTTTTCGATCCCCTGCATAATCTGCGTCACTGTAAGAGTCAAAACTAAATTTAGACATTGAATTAAAAAGGATACCATAGTTTTGCGTTCCCTTTACGTATCTTATGATACGCTTTAATGCTTTGATATGAGATTCTGCTGGATTTTCCATGTATCGGCTAACAACGCCCAGCGCAAAAGATATGTCGGGCCTGGTACCAATAGCCAGATACATAAGGCTGCCAACTGCTGCTCTGTATGGAAAGTTGCTGTCACTGTGGCCGTCGTCATCAACATTTTCGAAGCTCGATGAATCTGCAGGTGTTGAAACAGCATTCGCGTTCGCCATACCAAATTTTGAAACTATTTTATCCGCAAAGCTCGCCTGATTGATGAATATAGTACCATCAGCTTTCCGATTAATTTCTAAACCAAGAAAATATTTTGCTTCATAGACCTTAACTGCAAAATCCTTTAACAGAAAGTCGATAACCTCCGAGATCCTGTCTTCATCAACCGCCGTAATTATACCATCATCAATGTAAATGGCCAGAACAATGTCCTTTCCAATAAAGACACATGGATCAGCTCTTGACATTTCTAGTTGGAAAGATCGAAGAAATGAGGAAAATTTTTCGTTCCAGACCCGCGATGCCTGTTTTAGACCATACAGGCTCTTGAGAAGTTTGCAAACACGTCCTGTTCCATCGTCGAAACCTTTTGGCTGCTTCATAAAAATATCTTCCTTGAGGTGACCATTCAAGAATGCTGTTGTAATGTCGAACAGTTTGATATGGTATTTTTTTAAAGCTGCCAAGCGCAAAACCGTTCGAATTGATGAAAATCTGGCTACTGGGCTGAATGTTTCTTCATAGTCGACGCCTTTCACTTGAGAGAAACCTCTAATCACTAGTCTGGCTTTGAAACGAGCTGGTTCATTTGTACTGGAACCTTTAATTTTATATACCCATTTGTTGTCGATGACCTTTCGGCCATTAGGCGGTTTTACTAGTTCCCACGTCTTATTTAGTTGAAGCGCCCTCATTTCTGCCTCCATCGCCTGCTCCCACTTGATCGAGTCTTCGGACTGCAGTGCATCTTCAAAAGTGTTAGGCTCCACAGATTCTGCTATAAAAGCACAGCCGGCTAGCATCGCTGAAGAAGAAGCCTTTGCTGAGCTTCTCAAACGATCCTTAAGCGGAGCTTCGCTCACATTTTTCACTTCTTGTTCCTCAGATGAAAAAAAGGAACGGTCATCGCCGCCAGCATCACTGCCTGCATCGCTGCCTGCATCGCCACCTTCATCGCCACCTGCATCGCTGCCTGCATCGCTGCCTGCATCGCCACCTGCATCGCTACCTTCATCGAAAACGGCACAATTTTCTTTTTGTGCAACAGCACCATCAAAAAAACCAGGATCAACCACAGCACCAACTGAAACTGGAGCGTTTTTTGCAAAAACAACGTCACGACTAACCTTAATCTTGTTAGTTCCTGAAATCCACACTCTGTATCCTTTAATTCCCTCCACGTATCCAACAAATACACCTTTCTCGGACTTCACATCCCATTTTCTCCGTTTTTGTTCGGGAATGTGAATATAACATACCTCTCCGAAAACTTTCCAATCGATGAAATTAGATAAACGTTTACCGGTCCACAGCTCAAAGGGTGACTTTCCATTTTTATTTAAAGACGTCCGATTAATAATAAAAGCTGCAGTGCTGACTGCCTCAGCCCAAAGTTTGAGTGGTAAACCCTTAGCATGTACCATTGTCCTGCCAGCTTCCACAAGAGTTCTCATTTCTCGTTCTGCCCTACCATTTTGTTGCGGGCAATATGGCACCGATGTCTGATGAGCAATTTTGTACTTTCGCAGTAAATTCTTGAAGTCCCGATTTAAAAATTCAGTTCCATTATCACTTCTTATTGTTTTTAGATCGTAGCCCGTTTCTGTTTTTAATTTAATAATGTATTCCTCAGAACAAGCATAGACTTCACTTTTACATTTTAGAAAATATACCGCGCGATAATTCGAAAAGTCATCCTTAAGTAGTAGAAAATATCGAGAATCTGACAGCGATGGTTGTTGCATCGGCCCGCATAAATCAGCGTGAACGAGTTCACCTGGGAAACTTGCTTTGGTTTCGCTTGTGTAAAACTTTAATTTTGAATGTTTTCCGAAAACACACGATTCACAAAAAAAACCATCAGAATCAACAACAGGTATATTTTCTTTGATCAAAAAGTTTGTAATCACTCTCGCGTTTTGGTGGGCTAATCGTTCGTGCCAAAGTTTTAAACTTTCCGCTTTTCTCGCCACTATATTAGCACACGGAAATTTTATTTTAAAAATCATTCGAAACAAAGATCTCTCACGCACTCCCACTGCCACAATGTGGTCGCCGTCCAGTAGTTGACATTTCTCGCGATTGGACACTAATCGAAGTCCTTTATCCAAAGCAGAATTAGACGAAAATAAATTTACTTTTATGTCCGGAACAAACAACACGTCTTTTAAGTATTTTTCCAGCCAAGTTGAACCGTTGAACGAAAAAATCTGTACTTTGCCGCGACCGAATGCTTTTATTAACTGCCCATTACCAACACGTACATTCTGGGGTCGATCGAACTGACTGTACGAAAAAAACAGTTCTTTGTTAAAAGTCATGTGATCCGTTGCCCCTGAATCCAAAAACCAACTTTGAGAATCATCATCTCTCTCACCCAATAGAAGAGTGGATATAAATGCATCCTTTGTCTTGTTTGCATGCTTTCTTTTTGGGCAGTCTCTCTTCCAGTGCCCTGGTCGTTTGCAGAGAAAACATTTGCCACCCACACCTCCATTACCAATCCCATGATTACCACTTTTGTTATTTCTAATCGCGTGAGAAGAGTTTTGTGTATATCTGTTTGCTTTTTCTGCCATGAAAGCATTTTGTTGGTGTGTTGCTGGGTGAAGCGACAAACGGGTCTCTTCTATAATGAGGCGACTAGTTAAATTCAGCAATGTACGATCAGAAATTGCCGTTGACTCCCACGCTGTATGAAAATGCATGTATTTTTCTGGTAGCGTCATCAGAATTTTCGTTATTAACATGCTTTCCGATACCGTTTCACCTAAATCGCGTAGCTGATGAGCAATGGACTCCAGTTTCGAAATATGCGTCGCAATATCGTCCGTCTCGTCTTTTGCAAAAGCATAAAATTTCTGCTGGAGCATATGTATGTTGGTTTGGGTTTTTTGTTCGTAGACAGATTCTAATTTAATCCACATCTCACGTGCGGAGTTACAGTTTACTATGTGTGTGAGTGGCTGCTGACCAACGGCGGTCACAATAATTTTTTGTGCTTTTACATCTGATTTCAGAAAAACTTTAAAGTCTTTATCGGTTTCATCAGTAGGCCTTTTTTGCACTCCACTTACAACACTATAAAGATCACTGGCTTGCAAAATAATTTTTAATTGAAATTTCCAAGTAACCCACTGCTCCGCCGTTTGCAGCTTTTCAATTTTGCATTCAGAGTCCATTTTAATAAACTAAAAAAAACCGATCACTGCCGTAAAATAAAACCACGCTTCCTTTCGATCTGAAATTTTAATTTCCGCGATTCGTTCGCAATCAATAATTTCCGAAAAAAACTGTTCAGTACACCGTGTGCCTGGGCCCATAACCTGTTGAGATCCGCAGGAATAAAAAGACACGTCCGATCGGTTTAAGAGGTTTATTAGAACTAACTTATAATATGAAAAATAAACGGTATATATTTATGAATTCTCTTCAACAATAACCTTGTTAGAAAAGAAACTGAGTTCACTATCAAACTAGGAATGACTATAAATCACCTTAGAAGTGAAGTTTTGTTAAATCGTTTGGACCGTTTTTGTGATATATCCAGCTTTCGAAAGTACCAGATTTTCAGCGAAAAACTACTAAGCTCAAAAAATTTGGTTCAAGTCGTTAAAGCCGTAAAAATAGGGATAACGTAGAAAAAAACTCCAAATCCGACGTTTGAAGCAAATCCAGCAGTTTAGACTTTAGAACCTTAGAAGCCAACGGGCAGACGATTTCGAAATTTTATTCAAATATACCTTAAAAATGGGCTCTTCTTTGGTTGTCCTCCAGGCTGGTGCCGTATTGTTTTTTTTTATAAATCCAGCACTGCAAACGGATACTTGCTATTATTGAGCACTCATAATTATAAAAGTTACTCTGAACCCCGAACCCGTTAATAATTTTAATTAGCACATGCCCCTGCGATAATATAAATGAACGTTTGGTTTATTCGAAACCACGACCAATAAAGTCGAATAAAGTTTCTTTTCTGTTTGCATAGCAATTCATGTGGAAAATGTATCTTACGCAATATATTCACTTGATAAATGACAGTAATTTCATTTTTGCGGCTTGTCAGTAACGATAAATTGAAATCAATCACAGAAATAATTTATCTACATAAAGCGGCAAAAGGATGAACATACTATTGACAGAACCACTTCATCAAACTTGAAGTGATGAGAAATAAATTTGCTCATCGCAAGTAGTAATCGACTTTGAATGGTTAATGTGGTTCTACTCCTACTTTGCTTTGAAGAAGGAAGTCTCCAATCGAAGGTTCTTCGTTGCAAAATAGACTGTTTTCTCTTTTTGTTGGTAGATGGAAATTTTCTTCATAAAAGTTAAAGATTGATTTAGAGGGGCAGGACCATAAAAATGTGGTGTAAAATGCATTATTTATAGCTTATACATTTGAAACAAATTTATCGTTATTTACTTGTTCATATTATCGCGTTTAAGAAGTTAAAGCTAAGATATTAAATTATTTAAGAATAAAATACACTTCCCAGTTGCTCGACTTTTATTTGTTTTTCAAGGGACCGTGGGAAATTCATTTTCCACAAATTCGACAGTGAATTTTAGTCATAAGCTTCCACAGATATCAGCGCTTTATTCACTATTCAAACAAGCATTTCAAAATATTTCTAGGTCCTTAATTTATTTACTTAAAGTTACGGCAGCGTAGGCCACACACGGAAAAAGAAAATTTTTGTTGATTCTACTCCTGAATAGATAGGAACCACATTTGCGCAAAGTAAATAGATATTTTTGCACCTGAGCGGAAAAGGAAGCGGAAGACGGAATTTCGCGACAACATCAAAAGAAACTCAATCACCCCAATGCCACACATAAACAAAATAAAGTCTACACGTCTACTCCTTAACATCATGCCAACTGACGTCTACATTTAGAATCGCTTAAATTTCAATCAGAAGCCACCATTCCTATCACACAAATCGTGATTAAAATGTATGTAAATGTCGTGTGGTTGTGGTGTCTTGGATATAATGACATCCCTCGGTTGATTAACACTCTCATCGATAACTTTGAACGTCGAATGTCAAAAGGTTATCAGTTTACAATCTGCTATCGAGTGAGTGCATAATGCGGGCATTGAGTGTTTGAACAATAATTCTTTATCATTAACATTTACAATGGGATCAATGTGTCAGAGAAATTACACAAAAAGACTGTTGTTTGCTTAGTTTAGTATGACAAATTTGAGAACGTTACTGTCCCTTACACATCAGTTGCTCTTGTTATAGTCTTATCTATTCGAACAAGACCTTCTTGACTTATAATCACTACTGTTAAACAAGAGGGGAACTACTCATAATCGTTTTTAACCTTCACACTTATTAAAAGCCGATGTTCTGGCTAAGGAAGGAGCGGAGCTCCCACTTAATACAATGATTGAGGGTATTAGACCACCTATGGCAGTTGCTAAAAGAGTTGTCTTCGAGCTAATCTCTAATAAAGCAGCCACAAGATGGGCACAGCTAGAAGGGCACAGGGTCTCAAAGGCACTGTGGCCCGTCTTAAATAGGAAAAAGTCTGAAGAATTACTAAATCTCAGTAGAACTAAGTTAAGATTAACGGTAGGAATACTCTCTGGACACTGCCTTCTAAGAAAGCATGCCATGAGACTAGGCTTAGCCAATACGGATATATGTAGGTACTGTGAGGACCTACATGTCACGGAAGATATCTCTCACCTTCTATGCGAGTGTCAGGCGATTGCTCGGAGTAGAAGGAAACACCTAGGCAGGTACTTCTTCAACAACTTGGAGGAGGTCAGTTCCTCAAACAATATAGGGACAATAATTAAATTCTGTAGGGAAATTGACTGTATGGGCGATTTGGTTTAGGTTTTCAACCATAATGGTTCCCGGGGGATGGCGATGGGCCCGTCTTGGTGCCTGGTCTTGTGTGACGATCTCACAACCCCACTCAACCTAACCTAACCTAACCTTCACACTTAATATTTTGTAGGTCACAATATGCAATTTTGTATGGACACTAAAAATGATTATTAGCATCGCGGTCTGAAGCTAATGGACTTCTTAACTTTATCGAAGTTGCTAATATACATATTCCGCATACTAATAATCATTTGTAGTGTCCAGGCTAAATTTTTCGAACTCACAATGGCGAAATTTTTCATCCAAAATTTCATATTGTGACCCAAAAGTATATAAAGTGAAGGTTAAAAATGATTATTAGTAAGGCCCATTAACAAATTTAAGTCTGGACTTTAAATTGACGGAAGTTTATTGACGCGCAGTTAACATTTACCTTACTTGTTTAATTTGGTTCTAGAACAGAAAGTGCGCAGGAAAAGTGTCAACACGACTGTCAGTAGGTACCGCTTATATAACTTTTAAGCCAATATGGTAAGCGATCAATATAGATAATGATGGTGACTAAAAAACAGACGAAATTAGTTGGCTCTTTCTTGCGTTAAACAAAGCCATAACTGGTATAACCAACTTGTGCGAAACGTCACAGTTGATACATCAACATCAAGTAACGAGTAAGTATAGATTAATGTTATCCAAACGAAGTGACACCCTTGTGGAAATCTGGCGAAAGGCCTTCTTAAATAGCGCAACGTCCCATAGGCAGATTCCATCCCCGTACCAAAGAGGCTAAGTTAAAGTTGTTACCTAAATGATTACTCGATCAGTTATGTCGAATTTTTCTATTCCAGCTGACGTCTGCTGAAAAAATTGTGCAGCTTTGTTAATTAATATTGAGACAGATATCTAATAACGTTTAAAAAGAGTGTCGCGTTCTGTTTCCGACAAATAAATTCTTTTTTTAGGAGTTTTTCGCTTTAACTCATTTAATCCTATTATAAAAGTGGAAATAATTAAAGTTGCTATAATGATTTAAAAAAAAAACAATTTAAACAAGTAAAAGTGTTATCATCGGCCTGGCCGATGCTTTGATACCCTCCACTGCATACAAGTCATGCAAAATTGGTTTTGTGAGGGAGGTACCAGAACTACTTGACCGACATAGCAGGTTTTCAATACCAACCTAACGACGATAAAAAGAAGTTCTCTCACCAAATTTCATTCACCTACGTCAATTACTTTGGGCGCTATCGTGCTTTCAACAGACAGACAGACAGACAGATGGACATGGCTAAATCGATTCAGAATGTGATCCTGATTCATAATATATATACTTTATGAGGTCTCCGGTGACTCCTTCTTGGCGTTACAAATGTATGGGCAAAGTGAATATACCTTCCTGTGGAGGGTATAACAAGTATATATGTAAATAAACAAAGGAATTAATGTTTTTTTTTTTGGATAAGTGCCTACATAGTCAAAAGTAAAGAGCAAGGCCTTCCGCACACGAACGTATTAAGGGAAACTCGTTGGTGACCACAATTTATTTTGAGTCACATTTTTGTATTGCACATGAAGATATCAATGAAGGTCTATTAAGATTAGTATAACTATTTTTGTAACAAGTTGGTTATCTGCTTTTAGTTATTACAGTTGCAATTGAATGCAGTTTTGGATAAATAAATAGTGAAATATGGAACTGTTAAATAAAATTTTAATTGAATTTGTATTCACTCAAAATGAGTTGAGCATGAAGTTCTCCACGTCCATGCCGTTTGTTTCAAGTCTTTATAAACACATTTTACAATACAAATCACCTCTAAAATCTCCAGTTGAGATGAAAATTCAAGGTTAAACTCAGCTACGAGTTTGTTAGGCATAGGCAACTAACCAAACTATTGACTGCAATCACTAAATAGTCCGATGTGTAGCTCCGTGTGCGAATGGCTTAAAAATTAACAAAGCGTTGAACTCTGATTTAAAATTCACAAATAAATTCGATTACACATGTAGCATGTAGGTAGGTAGTTCTCGTAAACATGGATTTAGAGAGTGTTTTGCCATTATTTACCGAGGGCATAAATTTTGGTTAGCTATGTGAATATATACGTGACACAAGTGCATAAATTTGTATAGAACGATCGACTAGTTTTGAATAAGTCATTCGAGCAGCTAGCTTTTTGATTTTTTTGTTAACTTTCAATCGGTCAACATGAGTTGTTAGTTGTACATTTAGTGAAATAATTTTGAAGGTACGTGATGCAGTGTAACTTATTTATTTATGCAACTACGTGGTTTTTGTAAAATAATTGGTTGAAAATTGTGCTTTAATATAAATGAAATCATACTATCATAGTTGGGCCTTCGATGGTATACTCAATAGTTGGTTACAATACGTTGGGCCATGTCCAACGCTGTACCTTGGAGTGAGTGATATACTTCGAATGTTTATTCATTTTTAACCTCGCGATATAATATCTGTTGATTTTAAATTTTCACATTTAATGCTTCACAGGGTGCAGGTTCATATTCCTTTTGAACTTGGTTTTGAATTGTGAGTTCAGAAGTTAGGTGAAGAAGAACTCCACTTCTGTTTTGTGGCTCCTTCTTTTCAAAGACAGCGGTTAATTATCAGCTGTATTGAGAAATTACCTTTAAGGCAAATTGAATCTTTGTGTGGAACAAATGTTTAAATGTACATATTTCGTTAAGTCCAGAGTGACGTCCCCTCAGTTTTAGCTCTTAAACATTTCAAAAGATGTTATTTAAATTTATTGTTGGGTACCAATTCAGTCGAACTACTCTAGGGACTTGTGTAAATCGTGACATTCCTGTCAATGGAGCAGATATTGCAGTGTCAGAAATGGGACGTTGTCAATTCATTGCAACAGAATTAAAATCAGCCATTGGGGACGTTCAAGTGTCTAAGTTAGTAAGTCTGACAGCTCTCTCACTAAGTGTATATCGGTTTTGATTGGGGGAATTCGCTCAAAAGAGCACCTGTTTCAGTTGACGTTTATAGTGGGGTAGCCGAAGAATCTAGTCAAGAAATTTGTGACTGAGTACTAAGTTGATAGTTCTCATATGTAGCTGACGCAGAAAAAGTGACGTTCCCAACCAATATAGTTTTTGCGTTCAGGTTACATTTCATCCAGACCAAACTAGTCGACTTAAGATAACTAGATTCTTGAATGCGGCCATTTGCTCATGCGAAATCTTAATCTTGTCAAGAACGTCACAAATTCTGACAAGCCGATTGACACTGCTCATGGCAGGCGATCACACTTAATGACCACTTGAGGAGAAATTCTTACCTAAGCAAGTGAAGAAGTGATGCATTTAGTGACAAAGCTAAATTACTGATTGACTAATGTTAAATGATATGAACATTTGACAAGTCTATCACTATTTGTCCAGTTACGTTAAACCTGTTGCTTATTATGATAACACCTACTTGAACAAAATGTTTAATCAAAGTTAATTAAAATGCATATCAAGTCATGAAAGCAGTTTTCAGTTTATCCCTGAAATCTTAATGATACTGTAGCTTCATCAAAATTTGTAATTCCCACTCTAAAATGTTCATGGTTGCTTAATATTGTAAAACCCGATAAAACTCCTCAGAAGTGTATAAATAAAAGTGCCTATCTACCTTTACGAGTGTTTCTTTCAGCAGTCTGTCATTACAGTGGTTCTGGTTTGAGAGTTTTATTGTTCGATTTTACCTTGAACGTGAAGCAAGTGCAATATCAAGAGTAAGTTTGTTTACACTAAAAAGGTTATATCAGTATTGTAGGATAAAGTAATAAAATAAATAAAGTGTTTGTAAAAGTGTCAGTTAAAATATATTAAAATCCACATTTATTCACTGATAGTAGGTATTTGTGTAACATCAATAAAATTTGTTGGCCCTAATCAGCGTTAGAGGATACAGACAGGATTTGGGTTTAAGCTCCGGCCAAATTATTTTTACAAAATTCTGCTTTTAGGAACTAAGGGCTTTTTGATGTTTTTCAAGCATCTATTTTTATTCGCAGAATTTTTTAAAACATTTGAATCACTTGTTGTAGCATGAGGTGTAAGGAAAAGTAGATAATTTCATATTTTATTGTTTTAATGATTTTCCTATTTCGAAAAATTAAATTTTTGTGTGAGAAAACAGAATTTTGGAAAGCAGAATTTCAGTTCAGCTAGTACGAGATCTACAATTAGTTGTGAATCAAATTTTACAAACTTAATTTATTGCTGATTTTAGAGTCCTGGAGAATGATTCAGGTTCGGGAAATTGTTTGCACATCTTTGTTTTGCGAGGAGTATTCCCTGAAACCCCCCCCCCCCATATGGGGTTTGACTCTGACAACGTTGACAACTTAGGTGGCGGAAATCGAGATTAACTGAAAGTCTCCACGCTTGAACAACACATAGCTACGACCCTTTAAAGTTTAAATGCATATCCGAGACAAAGTGATGATGATAATTAGCTCCGCCGTAGGTCATAGCACGCCATAGCATTTTTTAGATGATCGTAAGAAATTTTATTGTTTTTCCCACAAATTGCTATGCGTCTGATTGCCGCTTACTGATAAAGCTACAATATAATAAAATGATGTAGCCATAAATTGTCAAACCCAGAGCCAACTAATCTCGTAATTTATCATTCGATAAACACAAATTTTGGTGAACACACAGGCTGCACAGCGAAAGTTTGTCGTTTATTTGTTTGGCTGCATTACCCACATAACAACTTTATGTTAATTAAACTTGTCAAAGACAATTAATATTCAAACCAAGCTGACTGTCTCATCTGGCAGGTGTTTCCCTTTGGTGTTGAAGAACTTGTTAGCAGTCTGTCAGAGAGCACAGAATCACGATGATGGCAATTTTCTTGTTATCATTAGCGTTTTTGGATTTGATATGGGCCAAGGAGACGGGTGCCATAAAACCACCAAATATTGTCGTAATAATGGCCGACGATATGGTAAGTCAAACGTCACATTATGACTATGACATATAATTTTTTTGTCATTTACAACTATTCTTTTAGGGCTTTGACGATGTAAGCTTTCATGGTGGTAAGCAATTTCTCACCCCGAATATCGATGCGATTGCGTACTATGGAATGATTCTGCAGAATTTTTACACTCCACCAATATGTACTCCCTCACGTGCATCATTTATGACGGGAAAGTATCCATCCCATACTGGAATGCAACACTATGTCATCAGTAATGAGACGCCTTGGGGTCTTCCGACAAACATTACGACAACAGCGGATATATTTAGAGAAGCCGGCTACTCCACGAATCTTGTTGGCAAATGGCACTTGGGTTTTGCGCGCAAAGAGATGTTGCCTACGAATCGAGGGTTTGACTCACACTACGGTTATCTGGGTGGTTATATTGACTACTATCAAAGGAGATCGCTGATGCCGGTAATATAGACAAAACATGTCATCAGCATCTAAAATGAAATTACTTAGCTTTTTTTTTTAGATCGAAAATGCATCCATGGGCTTTGATTTTCGAAGAAATTTGGAGGTAGAGTGTGGTGATGCCGGAGTTTATTTGACAGATCTTCTTACAAGAGAAACGGAAGCAGTCATTGGGGCACATAATGTTGAGAAGCCTCTATTCTTGGTAGTTAATCACCTCGCGCCGCATACAGCCAATGAGGATGAACCGATGCAGGCACCCAAAGACGTAGTTGATAAATTTTCGTACATAAAAGACGAGAAAAGAAGGACATATGCAGGTAATTAGTGATGTAAAGGTTGTGTAAATCAGCAAGTCAACTGAAAATCCTCGATTGATATACCACAGACCCCCAAACAGTCGTAAAGCAACTACATAGTGTGCTGTTTGGGACGGCTGGCGATGGCATTATAGAGCCAAGAGTAAAGACTCGCGCATAGTGAGAAGCAGTGCGAGATGAAGCTTTCAAATCGCAATAGAGAGAAATGCCCTATAGAATAGAGAGAGAGCGAGCTTGTTACTCAAAGTTTTTAGAAAGTGCGCTTATGTGAGAAGTTCGGGGGCATGAGGTCCAATCCAAAATGGTCGATTTAAAGCCAGTTTTTAAAGCTAACACATTTTTTTCCTTGTAAGTTATAACACTGCCCTTAACTTTCCCTACCTTACAGCAATGGTCTCTAAGCTAGATGAAAGTATCGGAAATATCACGAGGGCCTTAGATAAGAAGGAAATATTGAACAATACAATCATTGTCTTTTACTCTGACAATGGCGCCCCATCAATTGGAATGTTTTCAAATAACGGCTCCAATTGGCCAATGCGTGGAGTAAGTCAAAACTTATCCCATCAACCTCACAATTTATATCGGCTTTGGTTTGCAGCAAAAGAACACCCCATGGGAGGGCGGCATACGTGTAGCTGGAGCCATTTGGAGTCCTCTTCTTAAAGGCAGAAACAAACTCTTCCGTCAAAATATGCATGTTGCTGATTTGCTGCCTACTTTTGCCTCAGCGGCGGGAATAGACCTTAGTCCAGACCTAAGGCTTGATGGTTTGGATATGTGGGAGGAACTGACATTAGGTGGTGACGAAACTTTTGATCGGGAGATGGTCCATATATTAGATGACATTTGGGGCGTCACATCGTTCTTAAGTGGTAACTATAAATATATAAATGGAACAACTTTGAACGGGTATGCCAGCGATGTAGTAACGAGGCGGCAGCTGGATGAGGAAGATCCACGGAATGCTAAGTATGCCACGTTCATTCAAAACTCAGCAAGTGGTCAGGTGCTGTCAAAGTACGAAACGACTCCTTTGACTGCGCGTACAATTAATAAATTACGTGATTCGGCTCAAATCAATTGCGGTAATTTAAAGCAGAGGGTCAAGTGTGATCCTTTGGTTGAGGAGTGCTTGTTTCGTCTGGACTTGGATCCATGTGAGCAAAATAACTTAGCCGGGTCTGTGTTGCATGCAGGCATCATGAAGAATATAAGGAAGGCTGTGGAAAAATATCGATCGAGCGCTGTGCCACCCGCTAATCTGCCTGGTGTAGCGGAGGGTGACCCATCTAGACAGGAATGCACGTGGACATGGTTCATGGAGAATCCACCTTCAAGCGGTAGTTTAAAAATTCTATTTAAATTTGTGAAATTGAGTTTACTTTTATTTGGTTTTACAGATGTTCGACAGTGCGGCTATAGAGGATTACCATGCCAAAAATGCTTGGATAAATTTCAAAGCTCAAATTTGAGATGAGATTAATAAATTCGACCATCTGTTTAAATAAGCAAATTATGTTTTGCTGTTGGCAGCCTTATTTCAAATTGAAAATAATTTTCAGTCTATTAGGTCAAGACGGATGCATTTTTATGGAAATCAGTTCTTCTCACACCCAACTTTACAGGGTGGTCCGGTACCGGTTTGGAATCAAATATTTTTAGAGCCTTTTGATTGATTAATGTTATAAAATAAAAAATTGTATGAGAGGGAGAAAATCTATCTTCAACAACCACTGCTACAGAGTTTTGAAAAAGGTTCAGAGAAGAAGACATGATAAAGGGCTTTATTAAAGGGCCACGCTGCGCTAGTTGATTTAAAAATGGATTTATATTTTTTCAAAGTTTTAATTTTCGACATATTGGTATTCAAACACAATTTTTTTTCTAACTCTCTTAATAATTTTAGAAAAATTTGCACTTCGTTTGCAAAATTTGTTTCCAAATAAAAATTAAATTTTTCATTATTTTGGTGAGCCTTAAGTTTCCAACTAACCTACAAATTTAGCAATATTTTTATCTGTGGCTTACAGTTTTCAATATATGAAGGAATCTCCAAAGTGACTTTTTATTTCATGTTTGACATTGAAAACTCATTTTTAAATAAATCTCCCTACGTAACGTTGTATTTTATCTACCGTCATAATACAATTCATATAACAGTTTTATTTAAGAGGCTTAGTGACTGCAACGATATTTTTAATTACGAGTTAAAGAAACCAATTATGAGACAAACAGCTAACGATGACTTTGTGGTGTCTTAAGTAACAAAATCACTCAGACATCGCCGGCAGAGTACTTGGTAGAGTAGTCTTTGAGTCTAACTCAAACATACGAAAATTGTATTTGCGGTGAAAATGGTTGCACTGCATGGAATCGAACCATTGTATATATGGGTAGGTATACTTTGTCGAAGAAAAAAGGGAATCCTCAATGTTACGTATTAGCGTGTGCGAATGCGGAGCCGTTTCTAGTAGACGCAACACATACCTACCTAGTGTAAATTCAGTAACGCATCACTGGCATCATAATCATGATGCTTTGCGCAGTGTTCATTATAATGCAAACTATGGGAATCACTTTCAACGTCAAGTGTTCATTATTGCAAAGTCGATCAAACTGATGCGCAAGCATAACGAAAGAAAAAGAAAAATAAGTCAATATACAGTTTTATCAGTAGATATCTACACATGCTTTTGACAGACAAATTTAAAAATTTAGTTTGATGTAAATAATGCGTTTTAAAACTTAAACGTCATATTTAATCAGCATCGCAAATAAGCAGTGATGCCGCATCACTGCGCAAATGTTTGACGTTTCTGAATTGACACATATTGATGCCAACGACTCGCAAATCCTCTTGGCGCTGGCCCCATCAAGTTTTGGAAAAACTCAGTTAAAAAACTATTTATGAAAAACAACAATTTAAATATGACTAAAACTTAAATCGCCTACAAGCTCCGAACCAATTTGTCCATCAAGAGGCTATAAACAGAAAACTATCCAATTTAACATATTTTTGGGACGTATTAAAAACAACTGGGGTCGAATCGTCTCTTCAGTGAACGAGCACTACATGACGGAATTTTTTTTTGTTTCGTGTGTAAAACGGGCATAATTGCGGGAACATATAGCTCGTTCACGGATGTTGCGATTCGACCGCTGAAATAGTTTAGTCTTAAACTAAAACTAAAAACAAAGTGCACGGCTATAGTTGCACTTTGTTCAAGTAATAATATTTTTTACCACCACACATCGAAATTGTTTTCCCAATTGAACTCTCATTTTTCAAATTATATCCAGTCTTTATGTAATTTGACCCACTGTGAGATGTATTATACAATCATACGATAAGCATAATATCACGACCGAGAAATGTAGTTTCCACTTCCAGTCCAGCCCAGTTCTTCCAGATCAGTCATCGATTGTATTGAAAGCAAGTCGGTCAGTTTTGCAGTAAGGTCTCAGTGAAACTTTGTTTATGCCATTAAAATGGCAACGAACTCCCTTCTAATTGGACTGATTTTAAATTTGATATTTGTAAAGTGTGCTGTTCTTGGTGCACCGAATGTTGTCATCATTTTGGCCGATGATATGGTTTGTGAAGAGTATGTTTATTGAGTGGCTGCTATATTTAAATAGTTCTTGCTTAGGGCTTCGATGATGTAAGCTTTCGGGGTTCCAATGAATTCTTGACCCCGAATATCGATGCCCTGGCTTACAACGGCGTTATCTTGAATCGGTATTATGTACCGGCTATGTGTACACCATCGAGGGCCGCGTTGATGACTGGGAAATATCCAATCAATACAGGTTTATTCGAATTGACATTAGTGTCAGTTGCTTTCTTACTATTTAAATTATTGTATTATGTTTAGGTATGCAACATTATGTGATACCAAACGACGAGCCATGGGGTTTGCCACTGACGGAAAAAACGTTAGCACAGTTCTTTCAAGAAGCCGGGTATTTTACTAGTCTTATTGGCAAGTGGCACTTGGGTTTTGCTGAAAAAGCCTACACTCCTCTGTACAGAGGTTTCGATCATCATTATGGATACTTAGGAGCGTACGTTGATTACTACGACCAGACCTTATATACTGTAAGTACTATACTGACCTGCAATACAATTTACGTGAGTATTTCCGACAGACTGATTTTATTAGAACTATCTATGTATGTGGATATATTCGTTCAATATTCACCTCCAGTGTCCAACTTCTTTAGATCAGTCTTAACTTTTCGAAGATGAAAGCATTTGGCTATGAT
This sequence comes from Cheilosia impressa, assembly GCA_948293265.1. NCBI lineage: Eukaryota > Metazoa > Arthropoda > Insecta > Diptera > Syrphidae > Cheilosia > Cheilosia impressa. The sequence goes on from OX411881.1 coordinate 58,984,372, forward strand.
ATAATTCAGACACATTTAACCTCATTCAACCCCAGATTTATAAAATTTTGAACCCTAATCTGAGTTTATCGTCTTTGAAAGTTGGCTGGGACAAAAGTCGGAATTTGTAACCTAGTCTGCACTGTTTTCTATTTCTAAATTTGGACCGTAAATAATTCCTCTAGCTTTGGAGTGTCAACACAACTTCGAAAGTTCCTATAACAGCTATATGCACTTCAGCTGTTCATAAATTTTTACAATCACTAAATATTCGAAAAAAATTAACCTTCTCTGGGCCTTACTAATAATAATTTTTTACCTTCACACTAAATATTTTGTAGATCACAATATGCAATTTTGTATGGAAAATTTCGCCATTGTAAGTTCGAAAAATTGCCTCAATACTAAAAATGATTATTGGTACGGCGGACTGTGAACTAAAGTTAAAAACTGAAAATATTTATTGGTAAGGCCCGCAGACTAACACACTCATGCATACCTAATTTTAAAAATATTCTAGTCCAGACCATACGCTAGAGGTCACGACTTCCGGAACAACTTAAATGTCACTAGGAAGAACCAGGGAACGTACGTCACTGACAGCTTAACAGATGAGGCAATTCGGCTTATAACTGACCACGATCCGGAGAAGCCATTGCTGATGCTACTCAGTCATCTGGCTCCACATACTGGCAATTCGGATTATCCGTTACAAGCGCCCGAAGAAGAAATCAGCAAGTTCGAGTACATAGCTGATACAAACAGGCGACTGTATGCAGGTGAGGAGTACCAAAATTATCCTTCTCTTGACTCATGTTGCAAATTAAAATCCAAGCAATGGTATCCAAGTTGGACGATAGTGTTGGAAAGGTCGTGAACACACTAAACACCAAGGGCATTTTGGAAAACACAATCATCTTATTTTACTCGGACAATGGCGCCCCGTATATTGGAATGCATGCAAACAACGGATCGAATTATCCTTTCAGAGGGGTTTGTAACAAATTTTAAGTGACTCCTCTAAACCTTAAGTTATATTTTTGTGTAGCAAAAAAATTCTCCTTGGGAGGGTGGAATACGCTCCTCTGCTGCTATTTGGAGTACACTCATCCGAAACCATGGACAGGTATGGGATCAGACCATGCACGTAATTGATTTACTGCCAACATTAGCAGCCGCTGCAGGAATTAAACTCGAACAAACGCTAAATTTCGACGGTGTAAATTTATGGCCAAGGCTGAAAACATGCGCTGCACCTGTTCCACGTAAACTAGTTCATAATATTGACGACATTTTCAAGTATGCCGCATACAGCAGTGATCAATGGAAATATGTGAACGGGACAACGGAGTTTGGAAAATACGACGGTTGGCTTAAGGCACGCGATAACGTCCATATTGACCCAAAATCTAAATACTATGTGGATCTTATCAAAGAGTCTTTAGCTTGGAAGAATTTAGCTCCGTTAACACAAAAAGAAATGAAAGCGATCGATATCAAAAAGATACGAGAGAAGGCAGCTGTTACTTGTGGTTTTGAGAGGGAGGTTTCTCGATGCGATCCGCTGGTAGATGAGTGCCTATTTAACATCAACGATGACCCCTGTGAGCAAAATAATCTGATAAATAATATGAGAGACTCGGAGATTTTACGAACGATACGCGAGGAAGTTAATGACTTGCGGCGTGAGGCAAAAGTTCCAGTCAACAAGCCAACGGATCCGAAATGCGACCCAAAGCTGTACGATTATGAGTGGACTTGGTGGAAAGATGTTGAATACTAGAAGAATGAAATAGATATATACCTTGCTTTGATAAAGCGTAACGGATATATTTTTAATTTCTTTGTATTCGAGAAATTAAGAAAGGAATGCGTTCAACCACAACGTCCTACTGTACAACACAAATAATTTTTTAATTTAAAAGTACGAATTGATAAATAAATGCTCAAAATTATTATAGCAAAAATTTTAATTTCAACTTATTTATGTGACCTCTGATATTTAACAAAATATAAATTAGAATTCTTATAACAAACAAATTCGTTTGCGTGAGTTTTTATACCTATTCCAGGACGAATGAGAGAAATTTTCATTTTTATGCCAAGACCGAAAAGCTGCACAGAGAAGAGTTTTAGAACAGTAATACTCTCAGATGGTATTGCCAGATGTTTGCGAGAGGTGGTGCAGTGGAAAAGTCCAAAGATGAATATTGTATGTTTTCAGGGGATCAAACTTGAGACCCCTCGTTCAGTAGTCTGGACTACTAAACGAAAGTTTGAAGGTTCATTTTCCAACCAAAAAAACGGATACAAAATAAATTAAAATTAAAATGGATGCCAAGCACGAATCTTTACAGGGATGAAATATTAGAGCTTGCATCGGGAATACATATTTTCCCCTTATAGACCCTGACTTCACGATCATGCAAAATAAGTCACCGACAGTGACAGGTACATAGACATATAAACGATTGTGGTTACCAAATATGGTGTACAAGTTAAAGCCCTCAATTATGGCTTGCGGTTACGGCATAAACAAAGAAAAAAATATTTTTTTGTCAGGTTCACTGAGGCATAGTAGAAACAAAATTACTGTCAAATAAATAAGGGGAAACTAAGTCGTTTTATATTGGGACGTAATAAGCACTTTTTCCGATTCAGAGCAGTTTTTCTGCTCTAGAAATCAGCTGTTGTCAACTTTGTTGTGCCATTGACAGCAAAAAATAAATTTTGCGAATATTGATTTCTTACGCGAAGTTTACATTTACTTTTACCAATACAAAAAAATTGCTCATTTGTCAGACTTCAAAGTGTGTTAATATTTACGTTTTACGATGACGAGTCTGTGAAAAATATAAAAAAACTTACATTTGTCCAGCTCCGCGAAATAAGGCCCCAGAAATTAGGACCCCGATAAGTAAAAATTAAGTATGGACCAAAATCAGGATAAATTTTCATAGTGAACTTATACCCCATTTTTAAAATGGGCCCCAATGAAATGAGGCTTATGTTTTAACTAATAATTTTCAACGCTCGATTTTTTCAGTTATTCTAGTACCCGCTTAGGCGCTTACATTAGAAAAATTTGCACAATTTTTGTTATTTTGGATGCGCATTTTTGGGGCCTTATTTAATTTTTAATTTAGGGTCTTATTTCCTGAGTAATCTCGTTTAATGTTCCATTGGGCATGAAAAGTCTGAAATCTGAGAGCAATATCTAAGAATCCAAACGGAAAACGACATACCTACAGTATTAGGTACAATGTAGTTACCAGTGTACAAGCGCCTACCTACAGTTGGGTTTGGGTTGGGTGTGGTATCTCGCTTGTTGACATACTCATTAGTGCACGATTTATGCAAGACCATTCTCTTGATCTTTGTAGGAATTTTTTAACCGATAAGCATAGGACCGAATTTAAAGGAGGACAATCCAATAAAAACGTTTTTATTTTTATTTAAGGTTATGAATAACTAAAATCTTTTTATACGTTGATTACGGGTTTAGTAGAAAAGTCTGCGAAGAAATGTAAATATTTGTGTTCCAAATAACCTAATTGTTTCATAAAGCGCTGATTTACCTATCATTATGATAGCGGTACTTAAAAACCTGATGGGGACTGTGATAAAAAGAAAGATATATTGTTGGGGCAACATTTGACAACACGACATCAACTTTGGTGTCACACAAGACACAACCGAGACGACATAAAACCAGATAGATTTATTGTAACAAATCATAATTATCCAGCTAATAAAAAAATTAACAATGCGTGCAAACATGGAACAATGCATGTGAGTTTTCTTTTTGTAAAGAACGGACAGGACCGACAATTTGTATTTGAGAGGATGAATTGAAGTAATACTTACCTATCTCAATATTCTCTCAAAATGCAAGTAATTGCCAGATCCAGAATTTGCAGGCAATAAAAAATAAAAAAAAATGAATATTAATAAAGTAAATAAATTGAATAAAATAAAAAAAAATAACAAGAAAATATATTTAATAAATTGATTAAATAAATTAAATAACTTTGTTTCTTGTCCATAAAAATGACCTGCTTGGGTTGCCGAACAATAAATTTTATAGCTCTTCTCTTCGTTTTGTGCAAAAGCAAAGATTGGTATTATAATTTTTGCACAAACACAAAACCTTTGTAGATGAACTTTTACAATTTTATTCTTAAAGTATGTCAAGATAACTGTGCTTTAAATTGTACTTAAACAAGCCGCAGTATGAATCTACCTTAACCCTGACCAGAATTAAACACTACAAAGGTGTAGATAGCATTTTTTGCTCAAGCATCATAATCTCGAATACAATGCACGACCAATTGCTATTAAACGTATAGGCAACTACCAACCCCACTTTGTATCCACATATTGTAGATAAATGTATAATTTATTACCTGCCCCTTAATAAGGCAAACTTCGTATTATCGTAAAGCAAAAATTTCAGCCCGCCAGCAATAAAGATCACGTGCTAAAAAAAGTGTGATAACACTCTATCCAAAAAAAAGCTTTTATTTTTGAAAATTGCATTTTTAATTACTTAATTGTATGCAAACCGGCATAACAATAATTAGAGTAACCTTCCACTCAAGCCGTTTCGCCCCAAAGCTAAGCTTTGCAACGTTGCTCCTATGGAGAACAAAACTCGTTTTGTTCTTAAGCTAATATAAATAAATTGTTAATTAGCATGCGTATTGTTAGCGAAAATACGTATTGGCAAGAAGACGGTTTCCAGTCTTTGGTTCAAATGCCAAGTGGTCTAGTCACATGTTGATTGTTCTTGAATGCTGCTGGATAGAAGTGTACACGTAATCGGAAATGGATGTGACTAGCTTTGTTTACGGCTGTGGCATTGAAGCTAGAGGGTTGAGTGTGGGTTGGGTTTTCGGGGGCTTTTTAAATGTTTTCATTTATCGCCGGGACAGTGGTTTAAGTTGTGTGCTAAGACTAGCTACGTTGTGTTGCTGCCGCTCCAAGTGAGTGATTAAAACGAAACCCTTACCTTAGTGAAGCGTTACATTGCAGTCTCGAGTTAGAGTGGGAGTGGGAATACCAAAGAAGAGGTTGTTACTTTATTTGTGAGTGAAAAGTGTTCCAGTTGTCGATGCCGTGCAGTTGATAATAGTTCAGGAAATAGTTTCACTATATTTAAGAACTGAAAGTTGTTTTGTTTACAGACAAAGTGCTGTCATTTCTGGTGTTGCGTTAGTGTAGTTTGAAAAAAAAATATTGAATTGTAATTTCCCACGGAATTTTAGTGAAAATATTATTTGTAAGTAATTACAATTTTTATCAGATGAGGGACTTTTTTTTTCTTCCAAAGTATTCTTGATTTTACAGCGAAGCAGTGAGTGGGATGTGTTTTGTTTTTACCGGAAAAACTATTTTTAAAAAATAAATAAATAAAATAAAATAAATAAATAAATCGATCGATAAATGTACTTGCGCTCATCCCTATATATACAATCGTATTTCCAGGTTGAATTAAAAAAACATCTTCTGAGAATTAATTTCATTTAAATGGTTTTATTGTGTTTGAAATAAAAAGAAAAACATTTGGACTTAACGATAATTGTAAATGTGTATCAATAAACTTTCGTTGATAAGTCGTTGTGAGCAAGTTTTGTCCTTCAGCCCCTTGGGAAAAGCATACCTATAATTGCATTAAAAACAAAAAAACATTACCCAAGGCATAGTTTATGTGAGTTTTTATTTATTTTGTTGTTGTTGACGACTGAAAGACAGAAGAGACTTAGAAATTTACGGCGAGTCCTTTCGACTGAATGGACAAGATTTCTTTGTATAAGGAAAGTTATACTTTCGGCAATTTGTCAGTGAAAACAAAAAACCGTAACCAATTCAAATTTAAACATAAATGAGTTATTGATTTAATCTTGGTCTTGTAAAAATGTTGTACTTTCACGAAGAGGTATTTTTTACTTTGGATTTGGACGAAATGAAGTCCTAAGTGAGTTAAGACTTGTGCAAGCTTTATGATCGTCTTATGTGGTATTCGATTGGGCTTCTTTAAATTCTCTCTCAGATTTCGTATGTCTAATCGAACATAACAACGTCGATTGCTTTTTTCTTGTTGATATTCGTGCGATTGGAATATGTGTAGCCTTCGACACTTTTCTATGTATTTTCAATTTACTGGTTAAACTTTAAATGAAATCACTAGAAATTTATGGGCCCGATCGATTTTTAAACCAAATGTTAATATAAAATATAATACGTACATAATAATAGTAATACATTAATAATTAACAAAAAGAAAAGATTCACCCGATAAAATGCGTTTCTTTGCAGTTGAAAAATTTACCGAAAACGTGTTTGTTTTCGTACTAATCGAAGATTTTGTTTGCAGGGTGTAGAATTTTGTTGTCCATATAGCAATTTTCTTTGAAACTTACTTTTAAACTTGCGTCATCATTTCATCACTTGAGCCATATTGTCACTCCGAAGGCGCTCAAGAAGACGAAAATCTTCTTTGGGTGAATGTCAAAAAATTTGCAGAACTAACGATTGTCTCCCCAAGGGTGTTCTCCCTGAGAAGAAATAGAGCCGGACATTCTGTTAGTGCAGTGGGAGAGTCACTAGTTTTTCTTAAAGACGAGTCAGAACTCAGTAATGTCGTTTTCCATTGGTTTCACTCGGGGATCCACTCATTCTGAAATCCAATGGAACAGCAAAACTGCTTCTGACAAAATCCACCAAAGTATTGGTGAAATGCCAAAAAATAATCTATGGCTCTGTCAACTGACTTGTAATAAATACATAAAATTGCACTTGTGTGAGTGCTTCTTGAGTGGATTCTGACTTGAAATCGAGAAGCGAAATTCTCTTCTCAGAATCACCAGAAGAGTATTTTTGTGCCAATGAAACAGCATTTTTTCGATTCCGGACTCTCCCGGACGCTTCTTTTTGTCCAATGGAAAACGACATAAAATAGTGGGATTGCCCACTAACCCCTTCTTCCCTCTTCCCGTTTTCAATACGGAAAAGCGCTGTCTTGGCATTTCATCCTGCTCCCAATTATTGCACCTATAGTTGTTAAACCAATGGCTTTCATGTTTTTAAATTTTTATAATAAATAAGTAAGTTTTTCAGCAAATTATTACTGCCTTTGGTTAAATAATTCTATTTATTTAGGTAGAGTTCAAAAGTTCTTAAGCTCCTTGTCTGAGTTGTAGGGATTGAGAAGCCTTTGTTTACAGGGTACATTTTACGAAAACAATGGCGAAATTTTCCACACAAAAATGCCTATTGTGACCTACAAAATATTTAGTATTAATATTAAAAATGATTATGCCCAGGCTGAATTTTTCGAACATAGTTTATAAGGTGAAGGTTAAAAATGATTATTTGTAAGATCTTATTCGCGAAAGAACCTAATAATCATTTTTTAGTGTTCAGGCTAAATTCTTCGAACTCACAATATCGCTATTTATGTTCCATACAAAAGTGAATATTATGACCTACCAAATATATAAGGTGAAGGTGAAAAATGATAACAATTGGTAAGGCTCTATGTCTATAACTAGCTAACTAAGCCTAAATCACATTAACATTTCGGTTGCTCCACTTAACAATATTCTTGTTAATGGTTTAATTATGCTTTTAAAAATGCTATTCATATTCGATGTTTGCCTTTATAATAATGTTATCACTTTTTTTGTTTAAATAAACAAATCTAACTAAGCAGACAAAAATTTGCATAACAAGCTTGGAAAACGTTTATTGAATGTAATTTAACCAAGTAAACCAGTTATTTAGAGTTATCACTTAAAAATGTGTTGTCTTAATTTGTGTGATTTTATAATGTCGTCTGTATGCGCAATGAACAAAAAAGAAAGTATCCACATTTAATTGTTACTGCTGCAGTACTAGATTAAAATCGGGGTAAAATGCGTGGTCAGGCTATAAAATTAAAATAGGTTTTTTTTTTATGATAAAAGCATAAAAGCACTAGCAGTTTAGTGCTAGTGTTTATTTGTTAGGATTTACGATTTGCCTAGTGGGTATATTATTGGTAACCCCTTTTAGGAACAAATTCCATCTATATATAAAACAAGTAAAAGTGTTATCATCGGCCTGGCCGATGCTTTGATACCCTCCACTGCGTACAAGTCATGCAAAATACCAGAACTACTTTACCGACATAGCCCATTTTTAATACCAACCTAACGACGATAAAAGAAGTCCTTTCACAAAACTTCATTCACCTAGGTTGATTCCTTTGGACGCTATCGTGTTTTCAAAGGAAAGAGGGACACATGGGTCTTATATTGGTTTTGTATGGGAGGTACCAGAACTACTTGACCGACATAGCCAATTTTGAATACCAACCTGACGCCGACAAAAAGAAGTCCTTTCACAAAATTTCGTTCACCTACGTCAATTACTTTGGGCGCCATCGTGCTTTCAACAGACAGAGAGACACATGGGTCCAATATTGGTTTTGTATGGGAGGTACCAGAACTACTTGACCGACATAGCCCATTTTCAATACCAACCTGACGCCGATAAAAAGAAGTCCTTTCACCAAATTTCGTTCACCTACGTCAATTACTTTGGGCGCTATCGTGCTTTCAACAGACAGACAGACAGACAGACAGACGGACATGGCTAAATCGATTCAGAATGTGATCCTGATTCAGAATATATATACTTTATGAGGTCTCCGGTGACTCCTTCTTGGCGTTACAAATGTATTGGCAAAGTGAATATACCTTCCTCTGGAGGGTATAATTAAGTGGCAACATGCTAAGGTATGTTTGACCTCTACCACCCATAACAATTTTCAACCATTTAGTTGTTTTTTTTTAAATGTAGTTAATTACGGAACTGAGGTAGGTATTAGCCAAAAAAGTTAAAAAATACATTCCAAAGCATTGAAAAAAAACTTAGACATTTTTGTGTGCGATACCCTGCTCGGTTTATACGAGTTTAAGAGCTTCATCTAGTTAATTCTCCTGTATTGATCGAAAAAAATAGGTCTGAATATAACTTATTTTGATCGTTAAAACTTTCTAAAACGATATCGCCTAGACGTCTTACGTGATGGGCCTCCTGGTTGTTACGGCTTGTCAAGGAGGAAGGTCTCTAGATCCAACCTGTGAAAGGTTAGTTCAAAAATATTATTCTTCAAGGCCGCAGACAGCAATAAATTTGTCTTCTATCATTAACCTCTAAGTAATATTTGTGTACAAGGCCTCGCGTACTCCCGCACATATGAATGAATTTTAAATGCATTGAGTTAATTGTTCACCTTATTTTTATTTTTGTTATATATTTTGTGTCCATTTTAGATTTTCCATTAAGTTGGGCTGCAATGTCGCCTCTCCAATGGATACTCATTGCAGCGACCTGCTTCGCGTGTGCAGCTACTACAAAACCGACTAAAGGTCAAAAACCCAACATTGTGATTATACTGGTCGATGATATGGTAATGATAATGAACGTCTAGCCCCATCCCTACTTCATGTCCACTAACGAATTTACATTTCTCCGCATCCGCCCTCGCATCCACAAATTAAAGGGAATTAACGATGTGAGCTTTCATGGATCAAATCAGATTTTAACTCCGAACATTGACGCACTTGCCTATAACGGTGTAATCCTTAATAGACTTTATGTGCCAAACCTGTGCACGCCGTCACGTTCATCCCTCCTGACAGGCAAATATCCCATCCACACAGGTAACAAGCGATTTATTGGTTTTTCTTTAATTCGATTCGTTGCACGTTTTTTTACATTTCCCTTAAATCTTTATTCCTGTTAATATTCCCTTTTGGACTGCACTTTGTGTAAATATTTTTCATGTTGTAATGAAGGCACCCAGCATTCGGTTATAATTAACGATGAACCATGGGGATTACCGTTAAGCGAACACACCATGCCAGAGATATTCCGCGATGCTGGTTATTCGACGAACCTAATTGGGAAATGGCATTTGGGTTTCTCGAAGAAGGCCTACACGCCTGTATTCAGAGGATTCGATTACCATGTGGGGTACTACTCGGGCTACATAAGCTACTATGACCACGATCTAATAATGTTGGTTGGTATAAGCAAACTTGTTTTTAAATGAAGAACTAATTGGGAATCGACACCTTTACCCTTAGAACAAGAATTACAGTCGAGGCTACGACTTCCGAAAGAACCTTAAAGTTAACCAAGAAGGCAAGGGAATATACGCGACTGAATACTTTACAGATGAAGCTATTCGAGTTGTCCAAAGACACAATAAAAAGCGTCCATTATTTTTGGTAATGAGTCACTTGGCCGTGCACACAGGAAACGAAGATAAACCTATGGAAGCTCCCGCAGATGAGGTTGCAAAATTCTCACATATAACCGACCCCAAACGGAAGGTATATGCAGGTAAGGAATAAGTTTTACATTATTGTCTCTTAAGGCTTGAAATCGTTTACTAATAGTACTAAACTTATTAAATGTCTTGTTTTTTTCCCAGCTATGGTTTCAAAACTCGACGAGAGCGTCGGCAGACTAATGCGTTCACTGTCCGATAAGAAAATGCTCGACAATACAATCGTTCTCTTCTATTCCGACAACGGGGCGCCGACAGTTGGAATACACTCGAATGCTGGGTCAAATTACCCATTTAAGGGGGTAAGTGCAATTTCCATCGTACGACTTACACTTTGACACATTTCAAAAATTTTGCAGCAAAAAGAATCCCCTTGGGAGGGTGGAATCAGATCGGCAGGTGCAATTTGGAGCCCCCTCATTAAACAACCTCATGTGGTGTCGCATCAACTAATCCATTCCATCGATTGGCTACCGACTCTGGCCTCAGCCGCTGGAGTTAAACTTCCGTCGGACCTTCATGTCGACGGCATCGATCTATGGAATACACTGATTAACAATTCCCCCACTCAAAGTCGCAAATTTATTCACGTACTGGACGATGTTTACGGGTACAGTTCCTACATGCGCGACAATCTGAAGTACATCAATGGTACTGAAATATTTGGCCAGTATGCTACGTGGTTGGGTGACATTGAAAATGCCTCTGATCCGAAAGTGAACCAATATAACGAACTCGTTCTCGGCTCCCAAGTGTCGCAGTCAATTGAAAATTCTACTCTCACTGTACTTAATATTGAGTCAATGAGAAATGAAGCCACCTATAGGTGCAACATTCAAGCAGATGTTCCCAATTCGGGAATTTATGAATGTGACCCAACAGTAGCGCCCTGTTTGTTCGACATTGAACAAGATCCCTGTGAAATGTATAATCTTGCCACGGAGTATCCAGATTTAGTGCGCGAGTTAGAGGCTGATGTTGAATACTATCGACAATCTGCGGTGAGACCGGCTAGACTTGCGGCGGATCCTCAGGCAGATCCTGGATTGCACAGCAACACATGGACTTGGTGGAAAGAGAAAAATTCGTGTTCGGAGACTCTGGTATCGAACCCGTTGTTCAACTTTACGTTTATTTTATCTTTAGCTCTCAATAGTAGAACGTGATAAATAATAATAATCTAAAATGTTTATTTTTGTAAATATAGTTACCAGTTTTATAGTTTAGAACCACCTTTTGTTTTGTTACTGAATAATTTTGGACTCGTAAGTCGCATTTAATAGGTTAAAGCTTTAAGGAGGTTCGATGACATGAAAAGGTTCAACTAATTTTTGCTTGAGCTATTGCTCCTAGTTCTCTTTGGAATATCAATCCTATGACGCCTTAATAGCGCCCAGGACCTCTTACAGGTAGACGTTGATTGTCTGTAGTGGCTATAGTAGTCCTCTGAAAACGTGCCTCAAGAAAGCTCAAAAAGAGTCCAATTCGCCTTTAAAGGGGCCAAACGGCAACGCTGGCTCCGATGCTACGGTATCCATTTAGAACTGCTGTCAAATGTCAACTAGGTGAAGAATGTTTTGGACTCGACTCTATTTTGTGGGAGCAATATTTGAACCCAGTTCGAAGAAAGAAGGAGTGGCTTCGGGGTTAAGTAACTCTTTGCTATTGGCTTAGGACAAGTGGTCTTTCCATGTTATTCTTGCAGAGATTGTAACAGCAGAAATGTGCATGGACATGGATTCACTGGATTCACGGGTAAATTGCTCATTTTGACTTCAGGTACAGTCAATGCACATACGGCTATTTGGGCCATCATCTTCCAGAAGATCTGACTGTAGTGAAACACCAGGAGCACAATGGCCTAACCTTGGTCTGAATATGAATACCCATTAAGACCAGAAGAACCAAACAAAGTAACCTCCTTTTCACTCCTCTCTGGAACTGAATCGGTAATGAATTACTGACTGGAAGCGCAGCTACTTCTAGTACATTCTCAATCACAATTCACAATAATTTTGAATAAGACTCGAGAACCTTATGATAAACTTATAATATAATAAACTGTTTATTCTTGAACGGATCTAACAAATTAACAAAACATAAGAAATCAGTTAGTATGAGTAAAGAATGAACAATTTCTTCTGAACATCGAATGAATTAAATGCAATTTTTTACACTTACACTGGGTGCATATTATGAACAACTCGAAAACTTATAATGAAATTTATGAATTTATAAATATAAATTGGAAAATGATTATGACAACAAAAACATTTAAACGAAATAAGATATGATACGTTTCTACATATCTCTGCCATCATTTAGATAATACTTTAATACATATTGTTAGCAGTACAGAAACAGGGACGGAATTCGATGTTAGTTTTGAGAAATGGTTGTACTCCTAAAATGACTTAAACTATTCGATCATATTAAACAGCAGGCATGAAAATATCAATCCAAATATCTGAAAATACAATGAAAAATTAAAATAGGAAACAGCAAATGGAGAGTAATGTCTTAGTACCATGATAATAGCTACTCCAATCCCAGAGCCACCTATTATTGCCGCATGTTCTCGTATAAAGACCGTTGTGATATTTAGACATCCCTGGCTGTAGAGATTCGTTATGGTGGGGAAAATTGTGCACTGCTTGCGTTGTCCTCCGAAAATTTCTTGGCAGCATGATTCGGGAATTTGTCCGAAACGATTCCAATCGTGCCAAGAGTCGACACCACAGCACCTCAGACGCTCCTGAGTCTGATCCCAAGCTTGTGTGATTGCCCGCCGACTACCGTATTGTCCAAGAGATGCTCGCATTTCCTAGAAGCAAAAAAAAATATATAGTAGGTACCTACGTATTAACTATAAAACGAAAGGTTTTTTTTTGTGACTGAATAATATCTAAATACGAAATTAGACAAACGCCACCGAAACAACATGGCCGCCACAGGCTGGCTGCCAATATTGAACCGGTTCAACTGAAAAACTAATAATTTTATGTGTCAATGGCTACAAGAAGTTGACTATGTAATTATAATGGTTTTTAAAATTGTACCATTGATTACAAACCAAAGAAAAAATTTGATTTCAGGAGTTTTCATGAAAATACGACATCGGCATTAATCACTAATAAATCAACTAAAACCTTTTTTTTAAATTTCGAGGTTAGGTACCTATCGGAAAAAATGTTGTACTACGCTTTTGAAGTTAGTGGACTAAAAGTTGAATAGAAATTAAATTTGATGCATTTCCATGTTTCAAATCAAACTTTGTTAATATAGTCAAACTTCCCTAATCCCTATTGCAAACTTCTATAGGTACAACACAGCTCTCCCTATTACGAAATTGTGGCAATTACCTACCTACACAGGTTTTGCATTCTAAACTTGTAGTTTGAATCTTCTTGCAACGAATTTCAATAGAGCGAATTTTTACTTACAACAAGCAAATTCTGCGGCTAGTAGTCCAATTCGCATGCGTTTTTGTCTCTATTAAAGATTTTAAAATAATTTTTTGTTCGAATCTCTAATTAGAACATTTTGTTGAGAAAGACAAAAGGTTTGTTCCTTTACTTTTGTATAGTAAGAATGTAAGACTGTAAAAATGGCAGTGGTGGGGATAAATATTTTTCAGAGAGAGAAGAGAGACTTACGAAAAATGACATATATATAAATTAAAAAATTCAAAAAGTGGTACAGAAAATTCTCTAAAATGTCTAATAAACGAGAGGAATTTGCTAATTTATTAAAAAAATTTAGCTGATTCACCCAGCGATGAATGTGATTCGAAATTATGTAATTGAACTTCTTTTTGATGAATCCGAGTAGGTATGTGGAAAAGTTTGTATACTGACTGAACAACAATTAAAAAGTGACACAAATAATGAATAACCTATTTTAATACGCAGGAATTAGCACGTGTATGTCAAATAGGATAGCAAATTTCAAATCAGCTGTCAGTAGTCAGGTAACTGACAGCTTACCACAAGAAAGTTGTTGAGTAAAAATTTGTAACTTTCTCAGTGGAGTGGTGGGGGTAGGTATATCTTGCCTCGAAGATGCTCTCTTTTACGAATTTTTCGAGTTAATGAACGGCATTAAGTAAGAAATGCGTACAAATTCGTATGACTTGGTAAAAATTTGTAATATTGAAAGAACAGACCTAAAATGCTAGCATGTAATCAAAACTAAAAATACTGACTACTTTAAATAAAACTCAAGTGTCAGTCGTCTTGAAAGAAATTGTTCTTTTAAGTCATGTTGCCTACAAGCCTAGGTTCGCTTTAAAACCACTTTTGACCGGCTGTTCCAACCAGTTTAATCAAATGCCTTCATCACCAGATGAAAACTCGGGCGTAACCCTGAATATTTAATGCACTTTTAGAATATTTCACGTCTGAGTTATATAAAATTGCTTCTAACGTTCTTGATCAATTATTCAATTACAAATAAATTATTCACCAGTTGATGCACAGTCATTCTCCAACATCTCCCATATTAACTCGAGTGCTAATAAGTAAGTAAAATATGCAACAATCGTGTGTTGATCGTTCAGTATTTATGCATACTCAACAAACGTATATGTTATTTTAAATAGTTTTCTTATTATAATGCGCTCGAACTTGGTTGCGTGACTAATACTAAAAACCAACCTCAATTCGCCCGAATTAAAAGTCAATGAACTTCTTCGTCCACTTATTCAGGTTGATAGGCTCCGATAAAACTATACAAATTATGTTAAAAAAATACAAAAATTTCTACACTCACCTGACGCATAGTCTGCGATACCTTCTCCCGGAAGACAAAGCCCAATATTCCGCCAATTAGCATGCTCACAAATATCAGGAAAACTATTATGAAATACTACAAAAGAAAAAAGAGACAAACCGATAAATATATCCAATAATAATATAGATTATACACTGCGACATGGATTAGTATCTTCTACGGTTAAATAAAAAAAAAAAACACCTTTCACATTCAATACGACCAGTTCGTTAAAAAACAAATAGCTATTATGCGGTTTTGTGTCTTTTCTTCAACCGCACGCTATTGAACAAGGCCAAGTTCAATGCTGTTGTTGTAGCCGAAACAACAACGAGATACTAATTTGTACGCAGAGCTGTTTTTATTTATTTTTTTTACTTACTGTCAGCAGAAGACATTTAACTTCCTTAGCAGCTCCCATGCAACCAACAAAGGACAGAATGCATACGCATACGGACGTCACAATTAAGACATAAACAGCGCCAGAGAAGAGATTCGTGCCGAGGAGCTCATTCATGAAACTTCGGTCGACTAGTGTCCATACACTCAGGCAGAAGACAGTTGCGCCACCAATCTAGAATATGATAGTATAAAATTTGAATCACGATAGAAACTGAATTTTTGAAATTTTACTCACGAAAATAATGAGATTCGCCACGAATAAGCTGTATTTGACAAACTGGCCGCAACAATCCATACGCGAGCCGAACCCCATGTTGTCGTCCTAAAAACAAAACAAAGGAAAAAATAATTATTTACAAGTTCAAGGATGCAGTGGTAAGTGTCAAGATTGAAGTCAAGATGTAAGCTTCCCCATGAGTCGGTTGATTCAACGATTCAGAGAGGTTTTGATTCCGGGAACATATTGTGGGTGTCAACAGCTGTGTTCGCAAAGCAGTTGACTCGCCAGATGTTTGTTGTCTGGGACGAGTTGCAAAAGTTTGAGGGGAATGACACCGGATACGATTATGTTTGCAATGGCAGAGCAGTGAGTTGAAATGTGAGTAGGTATCGAAAACAAGGCACTTGCAGAATAGAAATGGTTGAACAAGGTTTCAAAATGCCAATATCATGAATTGGGTGTTGTAAGAATGAATAGGGCTGACTGAACTAAAGATTAACAACAGCTTAAGTCCATAAAATAAATAGTTTGGGACTGCGTGACAGACAAACTACTTAGGGAGCTCTCTTCTCATCTCGAAGATCTGTCCGAATTGTCTTAATAAGACCTAAGGCTAGGTTAGGTTGAAGTGGTTATGAAACCTAAGCAATGATTGATTAATGCACTGAAAAGGGGAACCCTAAAATTGCCCCAACTATATAGGTGAATCAGAATGCTTAACCAGATCCTGTCTGCCACAACAGACCAAGTACCTACTCAAACTACCGCAGTTCTTGGGGAAAAACCAGGTATTTCAGATCGACACCAACCAACTATTTAGGGGTTTTAGATCCGTAAACTTTCAGAGAGTCGAGTTAGGTCATTGCCAAACACGTCAGGTTATAAACAATGACGATGAAGAACACTCGCTGAAGTCGGATTTAAACTCACCTTTGATGTAAAAAACGGATTAAGACAATTTGATGATCTTTACAACCACAGTCACAGATTGTTCCAAGTTGGATGGTACCGAAACAACAAACTTTAGGTGGACAAAGGGTACAACATATCTAGTGATGAAAAAGATGTGGCCCAAGCTGGATCTGAACTGAAAGTGTTTGATCTCTCTCGACAGACGATAGAGTCTATAGATCAGCTCCACAATAGGTGCTATCTCTGACCACTGCCTTAAAGTTTAATATAAACACAGACGTGAATTTGAGGACGATTTACACCAATATAACCTCTAAGAAGATACATGTCTACCTTCTTTAAACCATAGGTATTCATGTGTTTTTCTAGAGGTTGAACGTATAACCAGCACTTCAATCAAAGCGCCCAGAATTTGAACAAAAATTGAAACAAAAATATATCGCGCGTTTCGGTTAGGTTAGATTAGGTTAGTGGGTTGGCGAGGCATGCACCCCCCACACTTGGATCAATGTACAATTGTACATCCATTGTGATGGCCTATGAAACCTATGAAACGCTAACCATCCCGAGGCTATTAAAAATGAGTCTAAGTCTCTTATAGATCTTCTAAGTCTTCGAAAAAGTATGGCACAGTGCAATGCAGTGACAAAGAAAGTGTGGAGTGCCCTCATGCACCTCCTCATCACCGCATCCTCTGCACAGGTCATCAGTGTTGATTCTCATCATCTTCATGGTGTTGTAATTTAGGATGATGATAACACCCCCACGAGTGAATAACGACTTTTCGTTCAGTTGTAGGGTTCAATTTATTTACTGTGGCAACATTTTTCTGTTGACGACACAGGAATCGAGCTTGGTCCATCTTTCATCTGTCGCTGCCAGTATTTTGTTCGCAATAGCCAGTCTGAAATAACAGGTAGGGTTCAATATTGTGGTAACGGTCTAATTAAGTTCAACTAAAGGACCCTCTGTTACCAGTTAATCAACTTTTTCATTAAGTGGCACCCTTTGTCTCCGGGGTCCCAGCAGATTCTTACCTTGTGTGCTGATCGCCAAGAACCTGTGGCTCTTCGCGACAGCGACTTACAAACTTAGATTTAATTTCAACGGTAGAGCTTTTGTTGCTGAAAAAAACATTATCTGACTGTGGGTATTGCCATCTTCATAACCTGTTTTGCAGCTTTTGCACTGCCCAGAACCACAGCCTTATGGAACGTGCTGGTGTAGTCAGGCACTTTGATTGAACTGGATATAGCCCAAGTATTTATTTATTTCGAAGTAGAATCGAATAGAATAGAAGTGATGATCGGTCTAGACGAGGAGCTGTGTAATAGTGCCGCCAACCCCTTAACTTGTTATCCCCTTCTATAAAGTGTCATCAAAGAGGCAGTCAAGCGCAAGACGCATAACCTCTGATTAATTAATTTTTAATCTCCCGCTGAAAGCCCACCAGCATTAGCTCTCACTAAAAGAGTTTAAAAGAAATTTTGTCAATATCAATTTTACATCCCACTCGCAGTCTTAACATTCTCAAAATGACAATCCTATTCAAATAAATTGCTTGTCAACCTAAAATAAATTGCCACAACTGCTTCCTTTTGGGCATTTTGATTTTTGCTTTTCTCCATCCCAACGAGCTATCAGTTTAAGCTAATAGAAGTTACAAACTTTCACTGCTAATCGCCAAAACAGGAAAAAAAATATTGCGACTCCCATGTCCGAAAGTCCATTACCGGCCCAGCTCATATGTAACTCATAGCGCCAGATGATGTGTAAGGTCATTTGCAGTAGGCGTGGGTATTTCCGCTCGAAATGGACATAATTACTTATGACAGTATATTTCGTGTCGCATGTGATTGCTATTTACTTAGCCGAGTTGCTAATTACTTTGTGAGGAACTCGTTTTGGTTATTTATCTTTAGCAACGCCATTGATTAACATTTAATTGTTGAAATTCGTCTCTGGGCAAATAGAATGTCGGAAACAATGACCTAGTATTGTGTACTATCAGGGGAACGCTCTTTGTTAAGGAATTTGAAATGCCATTGAAGGTTGTTATTCATCGTGCCGGCCAAATGAGGTAGGTAATAAAGTCTCGTTTGTTAGACTCTAAAAATTTGACTAATTGGTTTCCATGCATCATCAAATTTTTCACACTTTGTGTATACACTTGACATTATTTTTGACACTCAATTGAAGAATAAGAAATTGCGTTTTTCTGATTATTTTTTTCGAACATTTGAGGTTAAAAATGAGGGACTATCAACCGGGTAGATTTCGAATATTTGCAAACGACTGCATTTATGCAGTTAAAGACGAGGTAAAATAATCGTCAATGCTTGGATGGAGTAGTGTTTACAGCTCACTTTTAAAGTCTTAACATTTTTTATAAATATTAGAGCTTAAAACAAAAATTAGACCTCAATTCCAGCTACCAGTTGTTGTCTATGATTCAAGGTAAAATCTACCAAGGTAACGCTGATGTATTTGGATTGAGCAATTGCAGCCGCAAAGTATATGCTTTGTTGTGTCTTCACATTCTACAGCTTTACAATAGATGTTTATGTTTCTTTCACATGGCAATGACCGGTATCATGTGACTGTAGTCAAACTCCTGCATATTCGCAAGAGTTGTATCGTTCTTTTTTGGGCTCAGCACAACGATTTTTGCTTGTATAGCTATCACGTCGGCGCAGTGGCTTAGTGGTTAGTGTGTTGGACTACTAAGCGAGGGGTCCCAGGTTCGAATCCCGAGAAAACCCAAATTTCAACTCATGGTTTTTTTCCACTGCGCCACCTCTCGCGAACGTCTGACAAACATCCGAGAGTATAACTGTCATGAAGAAGCTTCTCAATTAGCCGTTTGGACTCGGCATAAAATTGTAGATCCCTTCCATTCGTCCCAAAAATGAAAAACTCACACAAAACGAATGGTTGCGAGAAGCTAGGCCCAGGGTCCCTACCGACCTGTAGCGCCAACTATTTATTTATTTATTTATTTATAGCTATCACGTTTCAGTTTGCTAAAACAAAACTATCCTTACTGAAATATAGTGCGACGAAAGTTTTTTCTTTGCTTTCTGTCTTTTCGATTTCGATAATGAAAATTTCATATTTAATATCGCGAAACGAAATATGAGAGTCGTCATTCCCAATTTTGGTTTATTTTTTCCCCAGCTTAGACGGTCAGCGTTGCCACTTTAGGACTATTTTTTCACATTGCAATGGAATCCATTGCATTTTTTTGTAGTAGATTTTTTTTCAAACAAAACCAGGTAAAGAACAAAAAATAACATAAACAATACAAAATAAATAAAAAGGAGTGGGTACTTAAACAAAACAGAAAAATTATTAATTAATTAATTTTTTTAATTTTGTTGTTGTATTTTCTGCTAAAAGGAGGAGATTTTATATTCAGGCAATTGATTTAAATTTCGAAAAAAATGGAATAGATCTACTATCCAATTACAACAAAGTATCAAAGCTGAAGTTGTGTTTGAAGTGGACTTTCGGTAGATATTTGTTATTTGTTTGATAGATTCGTTCTTGTATTAGATAAATACTACCTATTGCTGGATCTGAGTTTATCTGTATAAATAGATTAAAGTGCTCTTGCAACACAATATTTTCGGTTCTCCCAGCATACGTGTGAATAAATAAATCACAAGACACGACTTAATCGACACACTTTTAGCGATAGACATTGTGATTTGTTGAAGATCAAAGACTAGGAGGTCCCGATTTCCAATACGGCTTCTTTTCACGTGGAGGCTTCAAAGCTAAAGATGATTAAAGGGAAACTGAATATAAGATGGATATAAAACTAGACAACCATTCCCAGATGGACCAAAAAAACTTAAACTCGGAAAAACTTTGGCCAGTTCACAGGTCTATTAAATTTTAGTCCTATCCAATATTTCAACTTAATAAATTGATGCTGTCCCGCGAGATCATTGTATATGCAGACGAGTGTTGTTGCAACTAAACTATAGGTAGAAAATGTCAGCATGCTTGGCTCAATAGCGCAGTTCATTGGGTGCAATATTCTGGCTGGCATCATCTTACAAGGAAAATGAGTCAATAGTTCAATTCAAAGACAAGAGGCTTCTGGGTTTTCTCCACAACAACTGATAGTGTGTTTATTTTAATAGTATGGGAAAGCCTTTTCATCTCGGTAGTTTTTAAAAACGAATACTTACTCGTTTCTTTTTTGTAACCTCTGTTATATTAGTTTTTCATAGCCTTTAAACTTTTTTTAAGCCGAGCAAAAGTCGCGTGCGGTTAGGGTCAATGAATGAGACAGCTGATTGCCTTTGCCAACCGAGACACTGGAAAGGATAACCCTAAGCACTTCCTCTGAGACGATAGTTATACATTGTTCGAGGCTTAAACTCAGCAACCCAGAGCCTACTAATTGAAAACTACGATAACATCCTGATGCAATCTGCTTGACATCCATATAACCGGCAGTTTCGCTCAACAAAAAAATAAAACTGAAAACTTTTAGAGGTCAAACATTGAAGGCAAAACCCAAGTTAAGCAATTTGAACTGAAAAATTATTCTCCGCACACTCGCTACTTATTAGCGGAATTTCCTCATGACTTAAACGTTTTTGTGTGCCAGTACCGCTTTGAAATGGCACCACTCATAGGGTATGTTAGTTGTTTCGATTGTCGTGCACTAAATTGACTCATACATCACGTATATGACTAGTTTACCGACTTTCGTGTGAATTGCCAAAGTAATTAGCTTTTAATTTACGACCCAAACTCCGTCTCATCTAACTTCCCAGGTGAAAATCCAGACTTGCAGTGCATCGACGTCAGGTAGTCATTAGCACATTGCCTAGAATTCAAGTACACCATGAATAGAAAAACATGTCGCAATCCGTTGGCAATTCACACATAGACTGAGTATGTATTCATTAGATATGCAATGGCTTTGTGTATTGCATTGTATGAAGGCATTGTCAGAAAACGATGGAGATTCAGAAGTGTAACTGGGATCTTGTAGTGGCAGCAGATATTTCACGCCGGCCGTCGCGCTACTCGAGGCAGTCAATTGGTCGGCTCGAATTTGTAATTCGATCGTTTTCAAGTTTTCATGGAAACTGGGTCAGGGTTAATTACATGTAGCACATTGTTGCAGGTACTCCTCGTAAGTACTTTCGTTTTCGAAACATGTTTCTTTATCCGTTATTCAATGAGTGAAATAGAGAAAAAAGAGCTTTAAACTATAGAAAACATTTTGCGGGTGATACAATCTTTATGATGCATCTGTTTTTTACATCACATATGCCACAGATTGAAGGCAATAAATGGAGAAGGAAGTCAATAGCTACTTGGCAAATGGATTTACGGTTCGAATGTTCATGAAGATGGCGCATCTGACGCGAGCTGGCTGGAGGGGTTTGTTTCTTGAAGCCATGGTCAAAGGCCAAAAAGGAAGAGTTTGTATGAGACTTTTTACTATTTTGGCGAATGAAAGGAACCAATACAATTTGGTGCCGAATACGAACGGCTGAATTGAGACACAGGACAGTTTTACTAGGGAATGTTACTAAGATGATCTTTAGATGTGGAATTGTGGAAAAAACTTGAATTTAATTTAAATTTTTGTTTTTCAGAGGATGTACCACGAAGCTGTCCTTTTCAAACACTTACATCACTTTTTTTATACCTGCCTGCTTTCAGGTCTTAGAGACAGCAAAACTTTTACATATTGTTTCGATTGTAAGAATCGTCACTCTTCTATGCTTGGAGCCTGCTTAAGAAGCGTTTCCGGTACACGTACTCTTACCTTCCTTCTTTAATGCGACTTGTCATAATGACAGAATACCTTTCATGCCTCTCTCCTGAGCCAGCCAAACAAGACTTATTTCTTAAATATACACAATTTCATAGACATCAAGGAACATACGGAGCTTCACTCCGATGTTCGCTTCACTCCGATGCTCGCTTTGTCGGCAAAACTCAACCGAGCTGGTCGCCCTCCAAGTTTTGGTCCTGTTTGGCCAGTGTATATGAAAGAGGGAATATAACCGCAAACTCCTCCATGAAGTGGATCTACTCTTTATGTTTTCCAGATCCAGCCACCAAAACAGGGAAGACCGAATCTGTATTTTAAAAACCAAGTTATCGCGGATGACAGATTGTTTGTTCTCTGTAAAACAGAAAGCATTTATAAGGCATTCATGGATTCAGTCTGTCTATTGGGAAAAGGCTTTTGTCGGAAGACTGATCGATAAATAAGCAGATTTTTTGTTAATTTCCTCATTCGGGGACCCCGCAAAAAGAGGTTTCCAAATGAGATAGTTAAGACAAAACACAAGTACCATTCTCCAACGGATAAAGTTCTTTAATGTAAGTTCAACCTATATCACCTCTTTTAAAGGATTATCCCTTCTTGCCGCCTAACGGTGCATAATTCATGGCAAAGGTTTTGCTCAAAAGTAAAACAACTATCTCAATAAAATATTTGTCAAGTTGGTTCGGTACTGCTGCCCAAACTTTAATTTGTTTTTATTCTTGGAGAACCTACCTACTTCGCTGGCAAAACTAAATTAATTTCGCCTGTTACCATCCGATTCTTAATCTTACGAACAAACTTTTACCAGGTGGTCATATGTCTAAAATATTTGATAACCCAGAGAGATTCTGATTTAAATAGGAATTCAATTACCACTTTAATTGAAAATTTCTTTAAGGAACTGAGACCGATTCCAGGTGACATACTTATACCTATCATCAGGTAGAAGTGCATTTAAATATCTTTAATGCTATGATGATTCTCTTATATACACTATAACTATTTTCAGTAATTTTCCAAATTGGGTGGCGTTCAGAAGCGATTAGCACATAAATATGAATATCTCATCGCAAGTCTGTGAAATTGAGCACTTAGACTTGTCAGACCACAACCGAAACTAATAACCTACCGAAGGATGTCGAAATTCGCTAAAATATAAATATACAAACAGATACATAAATTAAAATTCGTAGCTAAGAAGTGTCTGTTTAGGTATAATTTGCTCTGCATCTGATTATGGAATCATTTGACCTAGAGACGTGTTGTGGTGTAGTTGTGGTAGACAGCGGCAGCGATGACCTTGTGATTTCCTACTTTGATAAATCGACGATTGCAAAATATTTATCGGTAATGGCAGACACAATTGTTTAGCATTCAGTTAGATGCTCACAAAAAAGCGCACAGTGACGACTTCAGGTGGAATATTAATGCCGATGTACTTGTTAGCCCATTTGGTGGTTAAGGCGATGACTAGTTGACTACTACCGTGACTAAATAAAAACGTTTTGCTTAATTGAAGTCAATCAGATATGAATCACATCTGATTCTAGTGATTCTAATCGGAAAAAAATAAATTTACAGTGAATTACAAGCGGTCAGCAAGAATACAATTCAATTCATGTCAAGACCATAAATGCTAATGAGCGTCTTCGCAGTTTACATCGGAAAGGTATAGGAATAGCCATTAAAAAGAACTCACGAATAACAACGAGTATGAAGTGTGGTGAAAAATAATTGCCTTCCTTTGTCGGATTAATACACTACGCACGGATGTAATCAAAAATCAGGCAATATCATCATTTAGGCAATGGAAACGACGTTTTTCTTACGCAATGGTTGGCGTCATTCAGGAATACCCATTTTTATTAGTCAAGAAGTATGAATATTACAATTAAAGTGAAGAGCTAGAGAGAAGCTACTTCCAGCTAGTTATAAAGGGTGTCCCAAAATTAACACAAGGTTTGAATTTGCCGCCATTTCTGAGGTAAGTGTTGGCAGCCAACAAAAAAAAAAACAGCTTGACAACTGACAGTTGGTAAAAATGGAGCACTATGCGAAAAAAAGGCGTGTTTTCAGAACTTTCAGAACCAGAACTTTAAATTTCAATGAGTTCTTTACAGCGTGTACTCACTAAAGACCTGTGTCAGCCGCTGCATGCGTACAAAGTTCAATAGGCAGAAGAACAGCGAAGAGAGTTCGTTAAATAGACTACGACACATCAAATCGTAGATGCTGATTTTTTAAGCAAATCATTTTGAACGAATGTGTTATCGAATGTATAGTCCTATCCTATATACTTTATGTTAAAATTTAAAAACAAAATATCTACAATTAAGAGGAAGCTATGTTTTGTATTTGATTCATATCTTGCGTACATTTTGGGACACCTTTTACGTAAATTGCGCAATGTGTCAATCTCAAAAACATTTAATGCACTGTTCGTGGGCATTCCTAATTAATTTTAAAGTAGCTAAGGCAGACATGTCTGGAGTTAATGAGACATAGCGCTGCTACGGCTGAAAACTTAGCAAACAATTTAAGTCAAACTAAGTTGGTTTAAATTGTAGTTAAAAGTTGGAATTGTAAAGCAAACTTACAAGTTAATGGTGCGATCTTAGGCCTAGCTCCTAAGTGTGAAATTGTTCATTTTGCAACGAATGAGAGGGATCTAAAATTTTAAATTCTAACCCGAGTCCAAACGGCTAATTTAGAAGCTCCTTCATGACAGTTCTATCTTCTTTCGGATGTTTGTCAGACGTTCGCAAGAGGTGGCGCAGTGGAAAAAGTGATTTCTTAGTTCAATTATTTTTTTAAACGAGATTTGTAAATTTTAATATCCATATCCAATCAAATTGAGTTGGTTTCTCTTGGTTGTACCAGCTCAGATATGAACTTTTAAGAATTGAAGAAGGTGAAACTCCCTTGTACACTTTATAGGGTGTCCCTTACAATCTTATGTGAGTTGCTATAATAACAAAAGTCCCAGCTCAAGTTGCCTGTTAAGGAGCATATTAAAATAAAAATATTTAAAGATTCCTTTGGGCCTCTATCGGCCTTTGACAATTTTACTTGTCAATATTTTTTCATAAATAAATTTTATGTTTTAACCGTCTGTAAAGGCCCAAAAGTTATGTCTAAATGAATATGTTTTAGTAACTTTAAACGAATTACAATTAAGAAAAAAAAAAAAACATATATAGTTGTGGGGAAATTGAAAGAAAACAAAATGGCGGATTCCGTGAGGTGAGGGTCTCAGGCTTAGCCCCAGGACGTGAATGTTAGACGGTTTGTTATATATTACAATTGTTATATTTATAACTTCGCACGGGATATGATTCAAAAAACGTTGGACAACGGAATTCAAGTCAGAGATGCGCCACAATGGCATCGTTAAGCGGACCACACTCCTTGAAAGTTAGTCTTAGTTTATATTTGCGTAAGAAAATTGTACCGAAATAAGGCATTCAATTTTCTTAAATTCATATTCGAAATTTTTAATATTTCCTCATATTTTAGCACAACTACTTTTTTAATTATATTATCAACTGGAATTGGGTAAACTATTTGCTCCTTTTTGTTCACCTAATTAACATTGACTCACAATATAGGCTTCACCTTGAAAAAAAGCTAAACACTTTCAAAGTCATCGAACTAACCATTTAGCTCTATTAGTTAAAGGTGAAGCAAACCTATAATTAACAGAGTCTATGTAGAAATCTAAGTAATGGCTGAAAGTCACGATTTTCTTATATTTATAGTTTTCAAACTGATTTGTTTAATGGCGGTTTTCGAGATCCATTTAAGAACGAAAGTTTACTGAGGAGTGTCACCTGCATAATTTAAATAATTTCGAATAATTATATAGTCGATAAATGTGTGCAGCAGATAGTAAAATAAATGCACGACTTTGAATAAAAAAAAATAAACCAAGGGTTGGCGCAACTGGTTAGTCTACATAGCTTCTCACAACCATGCATTTTGTGTGAGTAACGAATCTTGAAAACAACAGTTTTGACGATTTCGTTTGTAAAATTTTGATGACCATCACAAATAATAATGTGTCCCCGAATATTTTGACTGTCGTCAGCTTTCTTTACATTTGTCGAAAATGAGCTGGATTAAGTTGCACGTCGATGCTGGTTTTGGAGGTCTTTCGTTTCGGAGATAATCGTCTGAAAAGTTACAAAATGAGTGCCATATTCGAGTGTCCATTTGACATAATTTTATTATAGGCATACGGTTTTTGTCGAAAAATATTTTATGAATAGGTAAAAATCGTCCGCTAGGTCCGACATTTTCCTAAATCAGATGTTTACAAGGTTCCTTCGTTTTGTCTTAATCTATTATGCGATGATAATACGTGGTATATGATATTACGTAGAGATACTTTTATGGAATATAGATCACAGCACGTGTAGTTTTGCGTCCCAAAGTAGGACCTTAAATTGAATAGTAAATACAAGAACATGTTTGGAGGTAGAGTTAGGAAGTCTGAGAGCGCTATGTCTAGCTGATCTACAATAGATCTCTCAGGTCGCAGTGTCAGCCAACGGGGCATGGGATTTAATTTAAAAAAAAATGTGTAGTTGAAAGCTCAATCTTTAGATAAATCATTAAGTGCCAAATCGAGAAACGGGTCGATTTAGGCTGTTGTAGATCGAAGTACTCCTCAGTGGAGCATTTCGGATTTGGGTTAAAAAAGGTGCTCCCGTCCATCTTTCAAAAAAAAAACTCTTATAAGCGAATGATTAAATTCAAGCTACTTTGTTAATGGACCTGTAGCTATATTCCTTTTTATTTAAGACAGAGAAAACACATGGAACTCCTATATCGAGCAAAGGGCAACACCTAACACAAGTAAATTCAAGTTAGAGTGCGGAAAAGTCTTATTACAAAAGGTTTTTTACTGGCTACACATTATTTTGGCACTGCGCGATTTGTGCTAATAAGCCGACTTATTTAATCGGGCGTGGTGTCCACCTGCAAGTTAGGGATCGGTAGCACGAAAGTGGCCGACAGTGGTCCCAGACTTTGAAGACTTTTTTCCCCTTTTTTATAAGCAGAAGGATTTTAGTTTTCACCTAAATTCAAAAAAAAGTTCACTGTTTTTGTCCCTGGGTGAAATTTGCTTTATTTTCATTTAAAAAAATGTAAGCCGTTTTTATTAACAAGCTTAAAATGAGCATATAACATTCGGATACACAAAAGTTCTTACGTAGACGTTCGATGGGCTGTTTTATTTCATATGTATGTATCTAGTGTGAATGTTTGACATTTGTTTGTTATGAAAATGGATTTTAATTGTACTTCTAAGCAGTTTAAGAGATTTTCAATTTTTCCTCTTTTTTAAACCTATCACTCGTTTAGCTCTTTTCCATTATAAAAGCCCCTTAATTGGCCCTTTCCCTCAATCTGGGAGCACCGCTGGCAGCACATATAAATTCAGGGATATGTGAAGGGATTTTGCAAACAAGTTCTTTCACCAACAATTAAGGAGGTACCACCTATGTAGGTATTTGCGTTACGGGCCTTACTAATAATCATTTTTACACTTCACACTAAATATTTTGCAGGTCACAATATGCGATTTCGCTTGGAAAATTTCCCCATTGTGCGTTCGAAAAATTTAGCTTGGACACTAAAAACGAGCAGGACCATGTTTTGTTCATGCATTGTTGCAAATCGCCAAAGTGTGCTGCAACTTCAACTTCACATATCGCCCGAAATAGCACTTAAAATACAATTTGACTGACTAGCCTCACCTTCGAATATATGTAATTGCATAGAATTTGTATGACTAACATGTGTGCACAAAAATGACTTTCAATTTATTCACGTTGACTACGTGAGCATTAAGAATGTGAATGAGAATGAGATACCTATATCGACTTACCTTGTAGTCGTTGAGTTTAAACGAATTTCTTGAAAACAAACCAATTTTGACGGCTTTTCTCGATGCGTTTGACAATCCCGAACAAACAACCCAATCTCAAAATGGTGTGCACTGAAAATTCAACACAAACACAAAAATATTACTTTCGATTCACTTAACTTGACGACTTTTTTTAACGAAAAATATAAACAAATACAGGATGCAAAACAAAAGTAGGTGGGTATAGGTACACTGTGCAAACAACTACTATTAGCTACGTAAAATAAAAACCCGATCAATGACGGAGAGTGGCACTGAGACTGATCGTGAGTGCGCGCGCGTTTCTATTGCATAACCCAACAATAACATCGGCCGTACAACACCCAACAAACAAATTCACAAAACGACAGTAAAACAAGAAGTTAAGAAAACGACACGAAAAACTAGGTAACGAACGAAAGAGAAAGAAATCGTTGCTTACGATCGCGTAATAACTTTTCTGTTATGCTTCCACTTCAAGACGGAAAATAAGTATGTACACTCTTTACGCTAGAGAGTGAAACTACGAGTACATTAATCCATTCCGGGAAAACTAGGTTAAATCTGGGTTATTATCAACAATATTCCCAGACGAAACCCTTTTCTGCTTCGCTGCGAATGTGCTGTAAATATGTGTTTTGAGTTTAACTCGCGCTTACGGTAGTTGCTGTGTATAGTAGCTTTCGATGCTTAATCCAAACTGGTACTGGCACGCATTTGACTTTTCGTTGGCTTTTTAGGTAGCCTCTGATCAATGAGCTTCTTTGATGTCCCACATATACATGGAACGACATTCCGCTTTGGGCTTAGAGACACGATTTTCTTGTGTATGCCTTCAGAGTTCCTCACGTCAATACATTGCTCGATCGCTGAGAGCGAAGTTTCTTTGGCTTGGTTAGCAATGTTTTAAGCCGCGACGTGGAAGTTGGTGTCTGGATTTAAGGTTTACCCGTTGTAAGCTTCTGAGAGCGAGAGAGTTCCGTGAAAACCCAGCCAGCAGCCAGCATATTGGACTCTCCACTGTGAACTGATAAAGCGTGCATTTTTGTTGTACAACAAGTTCAAAATTTATTGCAGTCGATTGATACGTGCTGAGTCAGTTATAGAACTTGAGCTTTGGAGCTGCTGCAAGTGCGACTTGGGGCTTGATGTTTTACGTGTGAGTTTTACTTAGCAGATTTGCATTAAAAATCAGAAGTGGTTATATGCTTTGCTGGAAGTTAGATTGTTTGTGAAATGTTCATGTTTGGATTTCAAGTCTAAAATAACAAGGAGACGCACTATTGACGCACTTAGGATGTAGTAAACAATATTATAATTTCATATAAATAAATACTTGGCCGCGACTTCTCCCGCGAACCATAATGCTGTGCCTCCATTCGTTCCTATAAACAGTACACTAATACAAGTAGTTATCCAATAATGGCCATGGTTAGGTTAGGTTAGATTTTGACATCGTAAATGAACTCCATATCCATATCGGGATGGCTCGGATGAAAACAATTTCTTGCTTATATACCATCCTGTTAATTTTGCTGCTTCCATTGAACTTATAGGATTTGCAATTCAATGTCGAGGTTTACCCTCATGTCGTGGCGGCTCCACATATTTAAGTAAGTAAATTGAGTAGTTTAAAATTGGCTCTTTGTCTTAAACGGTGTCTATAAAGTCACTACCCCCAGCTGTGAGCTCATTCCGAGTGCCACTTGGGCTCTATAAATTGTCTGAAATTAGTGATTGTTGTTAGCAATATTCGAGAAAATCTCCTCTGGAGCTCATTCTACAAAGATCACTGGAGCCCTGTCTCATATAAATTGAGAAGTGACAAATCAACAAACTTGTCGCACTTGTCTGACAAAATTTCATTTCATAAAATACTGACAGGCGACAATAAATCGAACTTTTTGAAAAACTTTTGGTCAATAAGATAGACAAATAATTGAAACTGGTCACAAAACAAATCAAATCAATTTCCAAGTGACAAATAACAAAAAAAAATATTTTTTTTTGTGAAATTTGACATTAAGTAGGTTTAAAACGGGATCGGTTAAAAATATGCGTTTAAGTCCGTCTTTAATCCAGGGGGTTTAATGCATGTTAGAGTGAATATTATGGGTTTACATTGTTGGGTGTAAAAATGTGCATTAAATGGTTCCTCAACAGCATTGAATACAAGATGTCGCTAAATAATGACAATAGTAGATCTGATGCATCAGAATTGAATAATTTCTTTTTGTATATCAAACAGCTAATCTGTATCGAATACGTACAACAACTTATAGTTAACCGTGGAGGAAAGATATTTAGTCGCTACAAAACGACAAATTACTGCACCACAAGACAAGACGAGAAGCGCTGAAAAATGACACATGCGAGAGTATGAACGCCAATAATTTATATTAAACTACTACTTTATGCTTTCTGGTTTTTAAGCTGGGACTGTATTTATATATTTAACAAAGGGGATAACAACTGACAGTCGAGTGGTTTATAAAACTGACAGAGCCCTTTTTCTCTACCTACATTTTATGCTTTACTATTCTTTGTTAAAGTTCAGACACAACTCACAAGTTCTACCAAACAATTTACGTAGGTGCGCTGTTGTTAACAAGTCTCACGGTTCACGTATTTCAATTCGACTGTCAGCCGCACTAACACCTATGTATGTACGCGGTATTCTTCGTTTATTATAATTTACATAAGAACCAGTCAGAGTTTGAAGAAAATTAACTTGAAATTTGTTTTTGTTTACATTTCGTCTTTCTGTAAGACGCATCATTGTTTTCAGCAGACTTATGTATACCTTGATAGTCCGCAAGTACAAGCTGCAAAAGGTGACACAGAAATCGTAATTCCTTTTCTGCA
The DNA here is from genome assembly GCA_948293265.1 of Cheilosia impressa. NCBI lineage: Eukaryota > Metazoa > Arthropoda > Insecta > Diptera > Syrphidae > Cheilosia > Cheilosia impressa. The sequence goes on from OX411881.1 coordinate 59,015,582, forward strand.
CATGTGGTTTTCCTATGATGTAACACCGTATGATGTGCATATTAATATTGAACGCACTTGTAATATAAGCGAACAAACACAGTAATTGTCTGGGCATTGCTTACTGGTACTTGAAACTTGATAGCATTGTAGCCTCCTAATAAATTGTGCTAATATTGAGGGTGAAGGTCACAGAATATGCCATTTTGAAACAACCAACTCACTTGTACACGAAGTTTTAATGGGTCTCTTTTATCGAGATATCGGGCGTTAGTGGATTGGATAAGGGACTAAAAGATGAAGACTATTACAATTTATAGAAAAGACAAATTTGGTAGGTAACGTCAACTATGCATGTGCGGAGAAACTGAAACTAACTAGAGATCAGATCAGCCGGGTAGTTAGGTACCTATTTGACGAATACCTATGTTGTTCTCCTCGGACTTTTCATAAATCTTTCAATTTTAAAAGCTGGCGTGTGTCAAAAATCAAGAAAAATATTTTTTAATTGGACTCGCCTTAAAAATAGCCTAGTAAGTAGACTATTCAGCCGCCTTGAATTTACGTTGTGGAGATAAAGTTTGTCTAATTAAATATCCTGTACGAAGACAACGATTTTTTTTTATTCCTATTTGTATTTTATATTTATATATAGGTACGTACCTACTTATTTTTTTTGTTTAAACAAATATTTTGTCAGTGAGAACACTCTTCTTAAACTTTTCGAAAATGTTAATGAAAATGCATCAAGTTGTTAATGAAAGGTGTATTTAGTTGGAGCCGCCAGTCAATAGTTAATGTGCCAAGGTATCAAGTTCAATCCCTGGAAGCAAAAAAGGCAGATTTTGGTTTTTCCATTGGGCAACATTTTGCGATGTGTAGCTTCTTGCCTGACTAATTAATGAAGCAGGCGCACACTGCTCAGAGATAGAGTTCGGAATTTCTATAAAACAAAAGCGAGCTATAAAATAGATCGCTTATTCTTTTCATTTCAAAACGCATCTGACATGTCAGAAAATTAGCATAAAATAATTTCTAAACGCATTTTGCTTGCACACGGCTTTTAAACCGGCAATGTTGCTGCGAAATTTTATTTTTAGATTTTACTTTAAAAATGGAATAGATGCGAACTTAATGTATTACTAACTTTGCAAAGACAAAAAAAGGGGTTAAAAGGCTTGTTTGTATGTGCTTCCAATAAGAAATACATATAATTGATTTCAATTATTAATAAATGATGAGTTATAGTAGTTAAACCTAATGTTTTCTTTAAATACCATCCCGCTATAATTAGTCAGTTGTGGAAATTCGAAAACTCCAACTACTACATTGTTTTTCGATCTAGTACTACCTCTTCAAATGCCACTGAACGCTGTTGGTTTGAAATTAGACCATTCGGAAACATGGCGTATGGCGATGGCAATATGATACATGACATTTCATACGAATGACATTTCTGTCTTCTTTTTTTTACCACTTCATCGGTGTAGTGTGGTACACGCGGTTTATTCAATTTTAATTATAATGCATGATAATACTCCGCCACGAATACTAGACATTGAAGAGGACGAGAATGAGGATTTCCTTTTCGCCCCTGATGACGAAGAATTTGAAGAAGGTAAGTATTTTATACTTATATTTTTAGAGGGCACAATCTCCCAATATATATTATTAACTAGCTTAACAAAAAATATTCTATTTCAGTATCCTTTGAAGATTTAGAGGCCAGACTCCAAGCTGCAAGTAACAACGGGGAAGAGGATGGCGAAGAATTTGACACACCATCTCCAGTCCCAGACGATGCTATACTCACATTCCGTCAGCACACTTCAGCCGTGTTCTCGTGTTCATTGCATCCAACCAAGGATTGGGCAGTAACAGGTGGTGAGGATGACAAAGCATTTGTGTGGAATACACAAACTGGCGAAGTGCTTCATGAAATTGATGGTCACAAGGATACAGTGATTGAGGCACATTTCAATTACGATGGATCGTATTTAGCTACGGGTGATATGGCAGGAGAGATACAGGTTAGTAAGATGTATAGTCACATGTTTTCAATATAAATACCGAAACTACATTCAACTATCTTATCGTGCAGTAACGAAGGACATCATTTTTAGTACTTAGCTTAGTGAAAAAGACCACCAAATTGATTTGGCCCTGATCGTAGAGTACGACTGCATTGTAACTTAATAGGAATTGCAAGCACTTTATGTTTTAAAGATAACTGCATCTCAATATGCGTTTATTTGAGGTTAAAGTGCCAGAACAAGGTTTCCACTTTGCAACAACTGCCTACAAAACCCTAACTAGGCAGTTTACGTACGGAAACTACATTCAACTGAACTTCCTTTAGTCGTTTACAATAATCTTATCGTGCAGTAACGAAGGACATCATTTTTAGTACTTAGCTTAGCGAAAAAGACCACCAAATTGATTTGGTCCTGATCGTAGAGTACGACTGCGTTGTAACTTAGTAGGAACTGCAAGCACTTTATGTTTAAAAGATAACTGCATCTCAATATGCGTTTATCTGCGGTTAAAGTGCCAGAGCAAGGTTTCCACTTTGCAACAACTGCCTACAAAACCCTTACTAGGCAGTTTACGTACGGAAACTACATTCAACTGAACTTCCCTTAGTCGTTTACAATAATCTTATCGTGCAGTAACGAAGGACATCATTTTTAGTACTTAGCTTAGCGAAAAAGACCACCAAATTGATTTGGTCCTGATCGTAGAGTACGACTGCGTTGTAACTTAGTAGGAACTGCAAGCACTTTATGTTTAAAAGATAACTGCATCTCAATATGCGTTTATCTGCGGTTAAAGTGCCAGAGCAAGGTTTCCACTTTGCAACAACTGCCTACAAAACCCTTACTAGGCAGTTTACGTACGGAAACTACATTCAACTGAACTTCCCTTAGTCGTTTACAATAATCTTATCGTGCAGTAACGAAGGACATCATTTTTAGTACTTAGCTTAGCGAAAAAGACCACCAAATTGATTTGGCCCTGATCGTAGAGTACGACTGCGTTGTAACTTAATAGGAACTGCAAGCACTTTATGTTTTAAAGATAACTGCATCTCAATATGCGTTTATTTGAGGTTAAAGTGCCAGAACAAGGTTTCCACTTTGCAACAACTGCCTACAAAACCCTTACTAGGCAGTTTACGTACGGAAACTACATTCAACTGAACTTCCCTCTGTCGTTTACCATAATCTTATCGTGCAGTAACGAAGGATTTGATTTTTAGTACTTAGCTTAGCGAAAAAGACCACCAAATTGATTTGGCCCTGATCGTAGAGTACGACTGCGTTGTAAGTTAATTGGAACTGCAAGCACTTTACGTTTTAAAGATAACTGCATCTCCAATATGCGTTAATCTGAGGTTAAAGTGCCAGAACAAGGTTTCCACTTTGCAACAACTGCCTACAAAACCCTTACTAGGCAGTTTACGTACGGAAACTACATTCAACTGAACTTCCCCTTGTCGTTTACCATAATCTCATCGTGCAGTAGCGAAGGCCCTCATTTTTAGTACTTAGCTAGCCCCAAGGACCACCAAATTGATTTGGCCCTGATCGTAGAGTACGACTGCATTGTAACTTAATAGGAATTGCAAGCACTTTACGTTTTAAAGATAACTGCATCTCAATATGCGTTTATTTGAGGTTAAAGTGCCAGAACAAGGTTTCCACTTTGCAACAACTGCCTACAAAACCCTTACTAGGCAGTTTACGTACGGAAACTACATTCAACTGAACTTCCCTCTGTCGTTTACCATAATCTTATCGTGCAGTAACGAAGGATTTGATTTTTAGTACTTAGCTTAGCGAAAAAGACCACCAAATTGATTTGGCCCTGATCGTAGAGTACGACTGCGTTGTAACTTAATAGGAACTGCAAGCACTTTATGTTTTAGAGATAGCTGCATCCCAATATGCGTTTATTTGAGGTTAAAGTGCCAGAACAAGGTTTCCACTTTGCAACAACTGCCTACAAAACCCTTACTAGGCAGTTTACGTACGGAAACTACATTCAACTGAACTTCCCTCTGTCGTTTACCATAATCTTATCGTGCAGTAACGAAGGATTTGATTTTTAGTACTTAGCTTAGCGAAAAAGACCACCAAATTGATTTGGCCCTGATCGTAGAGTACGACTGCGTTGTAACTTAATAGGAACTGCAAGCACTTTACGTTTTAAAGATAACTGCATCTCCAATATGCGTTTATCTGAGGTTAAAGTGCCAGAACAAGGTTTCCACTTTGCAACAACTGCCTACAAAACCCTTACTAGGCAGTTTACGTACGGAAACTACATTCAACTGAACTTCCCTCTGTCGTTTACCATCAGCTTATTCAATGTAGTTGTTTGTTTCTTTGCTCTTAAATCAAAACTTTCAAATACTCACAATAAATTCTTCTTTTGAGGTCTTTAAAGTCACAGAAGAAGTGAACAAAATTTGGGACTATTCCATGGGTGACATGTGTTGGATGAAATGGCACCGATCGGCAAACGTCTTGATGGCTGGCAGTGATGGAGGTGAAATATACATTTGGAGGATACCATCAGGAGATTGTAAAATCCTCCCCGGTAATGGACACAAATGTGAAACGGCTGAGGTAGGTTGCTCTCCAATTGATTACATTCAAATTGCTGACGTTTCCGTTTAGCTTACAGGTGATGGGAAAAAACTATTCGCTGGCTACGGTGGCGGGAATCTTAAACTTTGGGACATCAAAACCAACTCAGTTCTAACAGAAGTTGATGAAAATCACCCGATGGGTCACAAAGAAAACGTTTCCACAGTGTCCTGTGACAGAGAGAACCCGGTCTACATGTCTGGTGCCGAAGATGGAAAAATTCTATTTCTCACGAACAGCGGCCCGGTTGGTTCCGTGGAAGCTGGTGGTCCAGTAGAGTGTGTCACATTCTCTCCATCAGCGGAATTTAAGGTCGCGGCAAGTGGAACGCTACACGGACAGATAGCGATATGGGACTATGGAAAGTACTCGATGCGAACTCTGTGCGAACATCCCGAAATGGACGACGGAGTAACGATGTAATTGCAAAGCATTCAAAACAATTTATTTCAGTAACTTACAGTTGATCTTTTTTCCAGTATGAAATGGATTTCGGACTACACATTGCTTGTAGGTACTATACAAGGAAACATATATGCATACGACGCAAGGAGCGGGACGCGGAAATTCACCTTGTCCGGACATATGGCTGACATATTCGCAATGCAATACAACCCGCGAGAGGAGACGGTGATATCAGTATCAGAAGATCAAACTGCGAAAATATTTAAATGTCCTCAGTCAACGGACTGATCGCAGAGAGCACAAGTCCTTGTAGTATCTATTTTGGATTTATATTTTGTGTATATAGAATTTTAGAATAATATAGTATTTTATATAGAGAAGTGAGTTCGTACTTTTTATTTTTTTAACCCCCATGTTCAAGGAAAAGAAGTCTCTTTTGGACGTTTTGTATCATCGCCATCGAGTACTTATCTTAGGAATTGAGAAGGTTCAAGATGTAACTAGATCCATAGAAAGCAAACTAAGAATCTAATTGACAGCAGGTTCCTGTAACATTCGGGGACTAGGATCTTACATCTGCCACAAAATAAGCTTCAATCATAGCCCGAATCAAGAAACAAATAAATGCACCTCGTAGCTCAGCACCTTGTATTTATTCAGTTCCGCCCGGGTACGGAGATTTGTCCTCGCTTTCGATGCGAGTGTCCTTTGATTATTTTATCACTTTTCCGAGACACGAATTCTCCACCCAGCCGCCAAAGTTACTATATACTTATATCGATTTCTGTGTTCACAAAGCCCATTCATAAATGCAACCTTTGCAGAATAAACGCACTGCAAAGCAGGTAAAGCTTCGCAAATGGAGGTTCTCTTCTTACCACTGATGCCAATTTATGCATTTGCGAAAACTCTGCTTAGCACATCTTGCGCAATATTGCATTTAAAAACAGGCTATATGACTTGCCCACGATAAAGCAATCGAAAAGAAACGAGGCAGTGATGCTCCAATCTTACTCAGCTGATATAAAGGGCAATCAAGCAGATTTAAGGAAAAACCTTCCATGTGTTTCTCACTGCAGAGCCAAATGACTAAAATAATAATCTCGATTCCTTCTGTAACTACACCAATAAGTGTTTGGAATTAAAGCAGTTTTAATTTAAATCTATCCTACTTGGGATGAGTTTGCAAAATTTCTTTGCACCGTTGCTATCGGGCTGAAGCTGTAACTAAAATAATTTTAATCGGTATATATGGAAATTTCCATTAACTTTACGATTTACGGCAAATTCGTTACAGCGCAGTAGTCATTTTGCTAGACTACCTACCCACTGGATCTCGAAGAAGGAGGCCATTGAGTTCTATAACTAATCCGCGGAAATATGGAAGAAATCTGCTAGGCATCCAGGCTTAAAAAGATCCTTGCCGCCTAAGCTGTAAGATGCCTAGCTATATTCAGAGGGAAGATGAGTCATGTATTACCTCTGGTTCTGAATAATTGGAATTATAACCGAATTTTTGCTGCCCAAATACCTGAAGCTCCAATTCGGGTGTTAACTCCTCTTATCTTGCTATAAATATCAAAATTTAGTTCAAATTCCTAAGCTTTCGTCAAGGAAGTAAATGTAGTTTAATACCAAAGGAAGGCAAGACCTCTCGTATGTTGACCGCCTTAAGATTTTATTCACATAAGTCTTTAATCATTTCATTTGGAAAGCCTACAGGAATTTATAAATACAAATTTATATACGCTGCAGTTCTGATCAAAATTTTCTATCAGCCTCTCAAAATGCTTATAATAAAAGAAGATCGCTTGAAACGTCCACAAGCTTTTATACGTTAGTAGCGTTTTTGAACATTGAGCCGAAGGCAAAGTTCAGTAAATCCCGTTTTCTCTGGAATCTCAGAGACAATTGAACTCCTTAGTAGAAACGCTTTGTGCCTTTCGATGATTTGGCCTTCAAAATCGCAACATTTCTGGTTCAAATTGTTTGCGCAACTATTTATGCTGTTTTCAGTTTTTTAAAATTATTCTGCTAATCGAAAGTTCTCACTGTAAGGTGTTTTACAAAATTAAATGACAAATAGCCAAAAATTAGAACCAATCGGAAATATAGAATTGAATTGAAAACATCGCGACCAACGAAAGAATTGGTTAAATTTTGTATGGGAATTAAAATACAATTTACTATTACAAAATATGTTTTAAATGTAAAATAAATATAAACTAATTCAATTTCCTGTTAGAAAGCGCTCGCTCAGGACAGTATTCTATAGTTTAGACGAAAATTGTGGTAGGTACTAAATTTCGTTTGAAAATAATACTTTTTTTTTGCCAATGTACTACATTTTTGCTCCAGATTTTAGTGGCCAGGCTGATCCTTACTCAAAACGCTCATGCATGTTAATCGATATCTGTGGTTCTATTTTAACAACTCTTAGTTTTGCCAGAGAATTATGCAGGTTTTTGGTATATGCGGTCGATAAAAGAAGAACTCTGTTTTATAAAACTGTGAAAAAATGTAACTTCATCAAAGGTTTGCATTTTACCGAAGTCGAGATTAAGCTCAACAAAGCTCCCTCAAAGCAAGTCAACGATATAATTCATAAATATATAAGTTAATTTATTAGAAAACAAACAATTCGTACTAGAATATTGAAGGCTTCTTTTATATAGTACATTTTTCCAAGCCAAATGTGCATTGGTGGTACGGTTACCAATCGTCTCAAAACAAGCGAATTCGCCAATATAACCATTCCATAAGACGGCATAAAGGCATGCACACTTATCACTCGTGTTGTTTACAACAAGCCATTACAAAAGCATTCGGATATCACATGCTGTTCATTTAATCACATGGCTTCCGGAGGAAATGCGCAGTCTCGGAAGCCATTTCATTTTCTGTGAGGAAAATTCTATAATGTGGGGATACTCTTAGAAAGACAAAAGTCGTTTATCTAACAATTTAGTATATATAACACTTGGCTGACATGTACATACCTACGTGAAAATTGCATTATTTCTCTTGCCAAAGAGTACCTACTTTTGCAGAGGCTTGAGGAAGAGCTGCACAGGCAAGCTACCATTCAAGTCTAAATAAAGAGTCAGTTAGTTGAAACATTTTAGAAATGTATTGTCTAGTTTATTAATTTCTTCTAAACACTTCAAACATAATTTTCGCAAATGCTCTGTGTCCGCTAGGTATAACAATTCAATTCTAAAACCTAACTTAGTCTTCCCTTCAGATTAACCAAAATCGAGCATAATGTACGATGAAAGTTATAAAGTTGTCCGTTCTTCTTAACTTCGCAAGAAACAAGGCGTCGTGATTCTAATAATCATAAGTATTTATTTTTCAGGCTATAGATTTCACGAGTTCACAACGGCGAAATTTTCCATGTGAAACTATCCATTGTCACCTACAAAATATTAAGTGTGAAGATAAAAAACTAGTATTGCGCTTTATTTATTTGTTCTGTTTTTACAAGATTAAGTTGGCTGCAAATCGCAAATTGGTGAAACCAGCACCGAAATTGCGAGCGTGTTCGTTGAGTATGAGGCAGTTTCATATCGGTTGCACCGAATTTTCACATTTTCTCCGGTCAGAACAAAGAGCTTTCGGTAAAATTGGACCGGTACGGTCCTTTCATAATTGCATCTCTGGTCGACAGTGCTACAAGTCCATTCCGTAACAATAACTTTGGCTTATCGCCTGATATTTTCAGTCAACCTGAATTCAGCCCTGCCACCAGACCAATAGCTTTGTGACACGATGACCCCAACGAGACGAAGACGACTTCTAATCATTATAACATGGGGCGGGGGAGCAACGCAGTGACCGCCTGTGTAGGTGAATGTATGGTGTCAAAATTTGCTTTTATTATCCCCTTGATTTCATTTAATCCTCCAACTCGACTATATTTCCATTTATAGATAGGTATGCATGTATTTCCAGCTAACGGCGACACGACACCCTTAAGCTATTTAGGGGTAGATCCATTGTACTCTGTTCTATACTATAACAGTGTCCACTGTGCATGTAAGTACGTCGCCGTTGTCGCACAAATGTCATTTCAGTTAAGTGAAACAATCGAAAGTAGTCGGTTCGGATTCGGGATAGTGGCTAAAAATATACGCGAGTCATATTTTCCAAACACGTAATGATATAGTAAAGACTTGTGAATTTTATTACATTTACCTGCGCGCAAAATAAACATCTCCACCTGACCGCACTCTTTGTCACACCATGTCGAAATGAAGTATTGAATTTTCTAAGGCTTTTTGCTGACGGTCCGCCAAAGACTAGACGAAGCCATACCCTCGGTTTAATGTGCGTCAGATATCGATAGTATAATTAATGTTTCTGCCTATAACTCAACCAATATGCCTGGGGCAGTGGACGAATATCTGGCATCTTTTCGTGTATCTTACTGTATTCTCAATCCCATTGAAATTGTAAATCTTATTCGTATTTGAAAATGTCATACAGAGTGATGCTAATAAGCGAAATGATTGCGGGACGCCACACCACATACACAAATCGGATCTAATAGAATTAGTTTCAATTTTATTTAGTGTTTTGTGTTTCAAATTGAAACGGATGAGGCCCGAGTAACGAGCGTGATGTGCGCGGCGGGAAAACAAGTTAAATTACTATACAGCTTGTGCAGGCATCGAATGTTTTATTGAGCGCGTAGGTCTCAAGAGTCGTTGAATTATAAAGAGTGCTCTCCATGGCACAATAGTATACCGTATACTTTATTGCCCAGAAATCGCAATGTGAATGGCCCAAATCATACATCTTTCTGAAGTGAATGGTGTCAGTGTTAAATGATTGATTCAAATGTGGATAATGTGAAAGTGTTCATTTTATAGCTAACGGAAATAGGACATTTGCCTATATATTTCGTTTCGTGTTTAGGGATACCTATTGAGAGTAGTAGCTGTTTGTATATTCAATAATTTGATTTGATGGTGGGGTTGCGAATGCCCTTGTATAATCTGGGCATGGGCACGATCACCGTCGAAGCGATAGACCTCCAAAACTACCGACTAATTACGAGTTTGAGAGCTTAATCCAGTCCATTTTCCACAAATGTAACGAAAGCTGATGATAGTGCAAACAATTTCGGACGGAATATAACTAATTATGGTCATCAAAGTTTCAAAAGCGATATCGTCCAGACGACTGTCGTCACAAGGAAGCGGCCCCGACAAATAGAACAAATTACTTAGCTAGTATAAAAAAATTCCAGATTCCTGCTTCTTCTTCGTTGCATCATTCTAAAGTTTTGCAGTCCCATTAGAATCCTCATGTGTCCTTAATTGAACCATTTCTTAATGATGACATCCTTTCCAGGCATCAAAAGCTAGGTTGAGATTTCTGTTTCATAATGCAAAAGACAGACCGGTTTGGGAGGTATACTTCTATAATATTGACACTCCATGGATCTTCCCTAAGTCTGCTTTCACAGGAGGCTTTTTCGAAGCCCAAAAAATTTTTGGGGAATTTCGTTGTGTTCCACGGGGTCTGCGGTATTGTAAATCATTAGACCGATCATATGACCGATCTAGGCCAATCAAAACTGAGTCACAACTAAGACTTGTACTTACTAAATTCAATAGAGTCACAACGAGTCAGCCAGCTGTTGAACTTACTAAACTAAATAGATTTTTTGGATGTCCCCACTTACGTGCCAACTTTCATGGTGATCAGTCAAATCTCTGTTAACCTCAAACAGATACATCCATTTTTCGCAGCTACAAAAATGAAGAAAGAAATGAGGTGCAGTGCAGTGCATGTGGGCGACGTGTGCTCTCCGTAACAGTTCTAAACACCTGACAAGAAACTGTAGTCGTTTCCTATATCATGTTTAAGAATTTTTTTATTGATAACTTATTTTTATTATTGAAGAGCATTCAGGGAACTTCGACAATAGTCGGTAGTGTGATAGCAGAAGCTTGAGGGATCGTTTAATCATTTTATTTTGACAGATCGATCGTCAAGTTCCTACAGCATTCGCCTGTTTTATTGTTGATAAAGTGTAATAGCTATTCCGGTAAAGCGCTTCTAAGTTCAGCCGTTGGGTTACCTATCTGGGATAGTAGTAAATTATTTTAGGATTCATTCAGAAAAGGAAAGCTCACACCAATCGTGATTTATTTATTTGATTTTAAAAATAAAAGTAAAGACCTGTGCACAAGTGCGTAAACCTAATGATCCACGCAAATTTTATTCAATAGCTGTGCTCACATGGGGAGCGTTCGTAAATGCCATACGCGCGCTTTTAAAATCCACATATTTGTACCTATTAGTATAGGTATAGCTACAGAATGCAGGGGACACGGAAAGGCAGCTTCACTCCAGCTGGATTACATGCGAGTGTCATCAAATTTAACTCATGCACATGCTGTAGATATACAGATTTTTTTGTGCCCCTTGCTGAGGAATAGGAACAATTGACTTAACACATTAACTTAACTAGCAGCACTTTGCGGCGCGGTCAGTAGCATTGCACCCTCTTATCAAGTTGTTTATCCTATGCTAATCGACCACAACAATGTCAGCTGCGGCTATTATTACCTACGACTATAGTATATTGTTATAATATCTACTTGGCCTGCATGCATTCAGTGAACTAACACTAAAAGTATTTTATACTAACAGCTAGGTTCCAGAATCCGAGCGAAATGAAATCGAAATCGAAATTTCAAATCGAGTGAGTTCGATTTTAGTGTTCCACATTTCCACATTTCTAATATCAAACATTTTTCGAAATCACTTTCTGTGAAATTAAAAACGGCTGATATCTGTCATTTGAAACGTTCCAAAAATATAATTTTGATAAAAATGGTTTGCTTGTTTTAAATTTCGACTCGTGTTCGCGATTTATTTAATAATGAGTGTTGTGTTAATTGCCGTGTTGTTGCAAACCCAAAAAGAAAAGTATGCAGAAGAAAATATTAAAAGGCGTATGCTGAGAGACCATTGAAATCCATTGAAAATTGCAGATCCTGCGTACATAACTACAATTATTGCAAACGAACGTTCAAATCTCTTATTTCTTATTCCATATATAGATTTATATCATACTATCGACTAAATAAATGTTCTTTCTTAATATTGCTGCAAACTGTTAGGCCGCATCTTAAACAATCTTCGATTTCTTGTACGTTGCAGTTAGCTGTAGCTCTTCGTTTTCTTGCCGAGGGAAACTTTCAACTTCCAGATGTTGTTTTGGGCCGAAGCACAGTTTCAAAGATTTTGACACAAGTTCTTAGAAAACATTCCTCTGCTCGGAACGTAATTGAGAGGACAATTGGCGTTTTAAAAAACCGTTTTAGGCGCTTGGCGCGTTCTCTTAAATAACGGCCAAAAAAAGGTGGTACAAATAACTAATGTTTGTTGCGCGTTGCACAACATTGGAAGGCACTTTAAGCTAGGAAATGAAGAAAGTTTTGAGGTGGGGAACGACACAAGTGAAATTGAAGAAGCAACGAATTTACAGAAAAAATCTTAATGAAGCCATTCAAATAAGAAAACATATTGCGAATGGTATACTCTTTATTTGAAAAGGTTATAAAAGTGCAGTATTCTTAGGCTTGTCCCTTAAATTATACATATATTTTAATAAATTTATGGAGATAATTATTATTATACATTTTCAATGCACCTGTCGTCTGCTTTTCACTATTTCACACTGATGGATATGATCGATTTGAAATCACTTTCAAATCGATAAAATCGAATTGTGGAACCTCTCAATTTCACTCTGTTTGAATTTCGAAAAATTTGAAATCGATATCGATAAAAGTGAAATGTAGAACACCAAATTTCACTTTTGGATCGATTTCGACTTTGTTTCGAGTGAAAGTGAAATGTGGAACCTAGCTGTAGTGTACTTATACTGTCATAAATGAGTCAGCTCTCTTCCTTTGATTCGTAAAGGAAACTGGACTAGAGAGAGTGCTATAGGACGTATTTTTTTTCGCCAAGAAGGAGGAAGAGTACATGACGATGACCCTCTAAAATGATTCTGAAAGGAATGGTAAATGTGAGAGGAAATTTTATGAGAGAATATGGCTACCGCTCTGAGGCGTAAACAGGGTGTACAATAGACCAAAAGGAACAGCACTTTTTCATAAAAAAAAATTCAACAGTGAAACCGACTTTTCTGGATTTTTTTCTAGGCTATAGAAGTTTTTCCATCGACGCAGTGGCTTAGTAGTTAGTGTGTTGGGATAATTAGCAAAGAGGTCCCAGTCCCAGGCTCGATTACCGAAAAAAGCTCAAATTCCAACTCTCGCGAACTTCTGACAAACATCCGAGAGTATAATTGTCAAGAGCTTCTCAATTGGACTCGGCCAAAAATTGTAGATCCCCTTCCATCCGTCATAAAATTTATTAAAAACTCACACAAGACAAGCACATATAGATAAATATTTTCCAGCCTGGCGGGAGCTTCAGACGTCACCGTTGATTCGATCTAGGGAATTCTTTAGCTTTGTGACAAAATCAAGTTAACGCCAAGAGAAGTCTGCAAAGTCCGTTTTGTGCTATTTTTATAATAATCAATTGGCACATGAGCTGATATTGTGAGGTGAATACGATAGCTTGGTTTCCATTTCGAAATTTGGGTTTTTCTGTGGTGTGCTTATCAGTAGAAATCGAATCAGTTGACGACCATACCGTATCTGATTTGGACACTGCCTGCTGTATAATCAGCTTAAAAATGGATTATCTATGTATACAAGAAATAAAATGTTAACGCTAATTATAAACCGCAAACACTTCGGTTGGTGTAATAAAATAATAGGAACGGTGGAGCAGCGCGATACTTACCCGCTTATGCAATTTTGTGACACCTTTAAAACGCTTCCATTAAAATTATCTCAAATCTAAATCGTAAATATATCGGTTTTCGACAAAATTAATGGCAATGAGACCTAGATGTTTTTCAAATCGTTAGAGTCGATCTTATGTGTAAAACAAACAGAAGACACTCTCAAACTACCAAAAACCAAAAAAACCTACAACGTTTAAGGCAAATCTGTCCATTCGTTTCTTCTGCCACCATTAAAAAAAGACGAATAGTCGAATGCAGGAATTCAGCTCGAAATTTTGCACCATGATCAGATACCAAGAGTTTTAGGAATTGAAACACAGCACCCGATCTTATCTAACACGTTTACCTTACCTTCTGTTCCAGCTTTCATCAAAAGCGTTTCAGCTATTTTCGAAAGATCACAAATAATCGAAAAATATTAAACAGAAAAGAATAGATGGATTTTTTGCGTGTATCGATTCCTACAGATATTTGACACACCTACGCATTTGCCATTCCTGTAGGGTGCAGTCAAAATTCTTTAGTGTTGTGTTGACGCTGAATATACTTTTCAATCTACGACTTAAGAATTAAATTTGATATCTTTATACCTATTGACTGAACGAAGATAACAAACATTTTTTCCAAAAGGAAAAAGAAACAGAAAAATAACGACTTTGTGCGAAGGTTTTTTTACAATCTATTCTAAAACTGACCATATTTTGAAATAAAAAATGTAAGAAATGTATTAATCGTAGGTACACGGCGGGAGTGCTTATTTACAGATAGAATAAAGATATCTTGTAGAATGCTGCGATAAATTGCCATGAAAGTGGACTAGTCTTTTTACGAAGCTTCAGATGATTGCTTTGACAAAGCCAACCGATGAGCCATATTCCGTAGATTGAAGATGAAAGAGCCGGAAATAATCGTTTGACTTCACATTGAATAAACATGACTGGGAAATTTAAAGAGAAAAAAATCTCTAAATGGTATGAAGTATGATTAAAGAAATCGAAAGATCTAAAACGTGTTCGCGTTCAAGTTCATTGAGCATGGTACTCGTAGTTTGCATAAAATTATGGTGTAATAGACTTCTAATTTTGTACTTAAGTAAGTATTTTCTGATAGAAATTTGACATACAGATTCGGAATTGTATTGGGCGATGAAATGGAAATTTACCTGTACTTAGCAAAGGTCAGTGATTAGTTGCGCCAAAGGCTGTCCATTTGATATTTTTGAATCTCCCATATTACTCGGACTGCTGATCTCTGCATGCTTTCAACTTCAGGTAGGTTAAGTAAGTTTTGAAGTCAGGCTCATCGCTGTATAGACAATAAAGAGCTTCGTCAGGCTGAAGTACTTCTTTGTGTCTAAATAGGCAACTTTACGTCCGCAAATGGTTGGGTTAGTTCTGACCAGAATTTTCAAAGCCTTTTTAAGTGTTCTTCTAAATCGTAGTTAAGTATTCTTGCTAATGTCCTGTCCAAATGCGGTACAATTCTACCACACAAACTTCTGAATCTGCATTGCTTATCTCATTTCACACTCTTTCTGTAACTCCTCGCACAAATTTATTCTTTAAATAGCTACTGGAAAATTTTATCAATGAAGTGCCAATAATAAGTCCTCACGCCGTGCTTTGTTTTGATAGCAGTTTCTCCTAAAGATTATTGTCGCTAATCGTTAGGGGTTTTTATTATTATTATACCGATTGTTTTCCATTAACAACTGTTGTTTTGTTAATATAACCATTCTAAGTGATAAATTCTTGGTAGGATCGATAATGTGATGCGTAAATATTTAGGTAATGTATTTCCTCTAGACACCCATTTGGTGTGATAAAGTGACACCACGGCTAGATGCTGTGTGTTGAGAATGATTCATAGATTGACAGAGCAAATTGTATACATTACGTTAAAAATTAGGGCCTCCAAGAGTAGATGTAGAACATTCGCAGTTTCATTAAAATAGGTTAGCGTTATTTTTGATTTTCGGTCTAAAGCTGTAAATTTGAAATTAACGGTTTTATTTGCAATAATAAGGCCAGCTAGAAAATTTGTTTTCTTTGCGATCTTCAAAAAACATTGAAGAAGAGTCGTTGATAGAAAAGCAATTGGAACAAAGTTCGGTAGCAGGTATTAAAAGGATATTGTTCATTACCCTTGAGGAAAAAAAGTTGAATCAGCAACACATGCCATAAATACCTTCACTCTTATCTACGTATACCTACCACTTACTACTTAAGATAATATAAGGGTTGATACACAAAAATGTAGGTATATATTTGATCTATTACTAGTCACCCGTGGCTTTTCTCTAGTTTTTTTTTGTTACCGACTGAAGCTGCTGTTTATGTTAGGAGAAAGGTTCTAAAAAATATATTTTGCGAGTAAAATTATTTTTAAAATTAATTTTTATTATTATTTAAAAAAAAAGGCTAAAAACTTAAATTTGTCTTGCAAGTTGCAACCACCAAGATATGGTTTATGAAAAGGCTGAAATATTTATGTATTTCATTATTTGTATTAGGAAGTTACTTTGTTTACATTCAAATGCGAGAAAAAAAGGCCCCTTCCAAAACTGGCTATTAGACAAAATTCCAAATAATCAGAGTGAGGTCTTTCATTTGTATTCCAAGGAAAAGTCAAATAATTTAAATGAAGGCTCATTTGCTGTCGCCTTAACATATATCGTACACATGTGTGCTTCGTGAAAACGGCAACTTTTGATTTGAAAACTTCTTAGCTAGCTGAGATTTAATTTCTTAAGAAATAACGTCCTTATTACCAACTGCCACATTGTGTAGTATGTTTCCAGCAGACAATATACGTCCATTTACAAAATTTCAAGGCGGAAGTTGTCACTAATTTTCAACGTCACTATTTTTTTTTAACGTTATAAATTTTACATCATTAACTCCCAAAAAAAGTCAAGAAATAGTGTTCAAATGACTCTTTTATTTATTTAAGGATGTAAGGAGTTACCAACTTAATTGAAAAGTCCACCACGGAGCATATCATACGTGACTGCCCAACCCTTTAAATTTCTTAAGTGAAAAAATAAGTCCAGAAGAATCTCCACTACTGAAAGTATCTCAAACTAAGTAGCTTATGCAAGAATTTCTGATCATCTGTTACAATAGATCTTCTTAGGTCAACGTGCCTCTTATCGCAACGGCGAGTCAGATTTAGAAAAAAACTCTTTTTGTATATAATAAAAATTAACCAAAGCATTGAACTTATTGTTTGTAAAAAGTGGATTCCGAGTTCAGTGCTAATATATCAGCTTGAAGTTGATAATTATTGGATAATTGTTTAATTTTAAATCGCCGTCTTATTTTACAACAAATATCATATTAAACCCGTACCATTCAAATTCAAACCAACTTCGTTAAGAAATTTAAGCCAACGGTCAACAGTCTTGAACAGTGCAAATTTCCAAGAAATCCCTTTCATCCAGTATGAACCCCTTGTACGTCAATACTGGGTTCATCTATGAGCATGTGCATAAAATGCAAGACACTTTTCTTAATCACCGAATGTACGAATACCATGATGTAACCACAGGTAGGCGCTAAGTCATCAAAAAGAAAAAATAAAAAAAATGTACAACGCTTATTGCTGGTCTGAGAAAATTTCGTCATACAAATGGGCAGAGACAGTGAACATCTGCATTTCTAATTTTTTATGCCACACAAGACACAGCACAACACATCCAACCGAACTACTTGGAAATGCTTTCAATAAGAAAAGAGAGTTTAATAGTTAGATACGAGTATCGTTCTTGTTCTCTGTCTCTTAAGCAAGGGTGGTTGGTGGTTGCATTGTTTCTGTCTTCTGTGTTGCCATCGTCATATTAAGAAATTGAACTAAATATTTTTCGTCACAAACAACCTATGTATTTATTACTTACCATATGAGATGCATACTCGTATCCATCCATTTTAGGGCAGTGCTTACCATTTTTGTTGAAAATTATTTATTATTAGCTATAACTTTACTTGAAGGCAAAAAAGTGGAGTCGTTAGCTAATTATCACAGCAGAGATGAGAGATTAAATTTGATTAATAAAATTTTTAGATTTGTTCAAAAATAGGGCTGTTTTATTGAACACATAACTCAACAATTTAAAGTAAAGCAAAGGTACGAATGTTCAATAAAACAGTTCCAGGTGACATTTTTACTTAAGTGTTATATTTTTCAGCGCCTCTACTTTTAGTTTGATTCAACGCTCTAATATCAACCGCTAGCTGGAAGTGAATGGCGCTGAAAGCAGTTTACGAGCTGTGCCATAAACATGTTGTCTGAAAGGTGTCGAAATAAACTGCTGCTGTCAACCCACTTCTACTCGGGATAAATACTTGGCGGCAGCGATTTATTTTAACGCCCATGCAACACTGTGTTCATGACTCTGCTAATAAACTGCGTCCAGTTAGCGGGGGATAGGAGAGCTTCTATTTACTTGGAATAAAGGGACAAATACTTAGTGTGAGTGTACGAAGTGACAAGAAGAGTGTCTAGAGCAGAGGTTTCCAAACTTTTTCTTCTCGTAGACCACCTTCAAAATGAGCCAGGTTTCGGTGGACCCCCTGCTGCTACATCTTTACCATATTCCGAAAACTCGTCATAAAATGTGAAGAACGATGGAAACTTGAGTGGCGAATGAGTTTCAACCCTAAATTCGGAGTGGTAAAAATTTGTTCTTTACTATCGAAACCAGATAAATTTTCGTCACTTAAAACTAGTAAACATTTTTTTCATGGCAACGTAGACCCCCGTCGAGTCTCCCGTGGACCTCTGGGGGTCCACCTGGCCCACTTTGGGAATCACTGGTCTAGAGTGTCGCTGTGTTATTTTGCTTTACTGAAACAGTTGTCTATTAAAACAAGCCTCACATAGCTAGCTATAACTTTATATACTGTAGAATTCCTGATAAAACTGCGCTTCCTGACGGATGTCGGTAGATATTAAAGATTCCGTAAACTTGTCAAATTTTGTTCTGAAAGTTGAGAGTCTGAAAGTCAGACTTCGGTTTAAGTTTTTGTCCACTGAAAAAAACAGAACAGAAAGTCACTATCAGTCCCTCTTATTTTAAGCGATTTTATGGTAAAATTTCGCTACGAAACGTCTGTCTGTTTTCATTCATTTGAACTAAAGTATTTCTAACTTACTTAAGATTCGTATTTTGTTCACATCCCCACCTCTAGCGAACGCCTGACAATCATCTGGTAGCATAGGTATATTCATGAGAAGACTATCCACATCAGTTCTTTAGTTATGACAATATGTAGGTATTAAATCAAATGCAAAAATTGGACATAGGCATAAAAAGGTGTCTAGATTTAGGCTTATATAAGTCGTCGACCTGTTGCGGCCGTTAAATCAGTAGGTATATGGATCGTTTTATGAAGTATTATTTATTATTTCCGTTAGTGAGCTTAGAAGTCATTTTGCACCGGACTCACCCAAAAATATAGTACATAATACATTCCATCCGTTTTACTACTTTTTTACCAATCTCGATGCCATTTTCTCAATCGCCGCAGTTATCAAATTAAACATTTCGCTGTCTAACATTTTCTCTTAAATTCTTGGAACTCCACTATCAATGCTTCAAGTGTTCGGTTTAGCTGCGCGACGTTTTAGAAGCGCGCCGCATTGTACAGGCACAATTTACTACATACAAGAGTATTGAATTAAAGAGGTCTTCCGTTCCCAAGTCCCAACACTCCCGTCGCAGGCCATCATTATCGCATTTGAAAATGCTTGAGGTTCACTGCCTTGTGTGGCTCAGTTCAGTTTCAGTTGATTTCAGTACGTCAGGCGTGTTGGTTGGTTGTATTTTTTTTTTATATTTCCGCTGGCGACAAGTTTCTGGTCAATCAAATACATACCATACCACTATTTGAAAAGAGAATTTATTTTTAATTTTCTCAATAGCACCAGTACATGAATGAACCAAACGCTTGCAAAAGCAATTCTGATTGCAAATCTGTTCTTCTTGAGCGTGCTGTCGTGTCCACGTGGTAGCAGTTGAACGTCATTGAGTAAAGCGGGGAAAAGCGCAGATTAAACCTAACTAACGGAAGTGCCTTAAAGATGTTGATTGCTAATATGCAAATTGCTTATCAACTGATATCAATATTTATCAACAATAACTAACTTTGATTTGTGGCGCGCGATTCGTGTAATTTTCATGTTCAATTAATTTGTACTAGAGTGCTCTATTGGAATTGGATTGTTTTGGACTTTACACAAATATACACACATACCTACCTCTGCATAAAAAAAATATGGCTCGTGTTGAAGCTGGTGATAAATTAATGCCGAAACCCGGTTTTAATAGTCCTGAACATCAGATGGAGGGTGGTGCAGGTGCAAGGGTATTGAGCACATCAAATTCGGATAGCTCGAGTGAAGGGGGTTTCAAGATGAAAAAGGAACTTGGCCTGTTGGACGGCGTTGCGATTATTGTGGGTGTCATCGTGGGCGCGGGAATATTTGTGAGCCCCAAAGGAGTTCTTATATACTCTGGATCCATTGGACAGTCGATTGTCGTGTGGATACTGTGCGGCTTGCTGAGTATGGTCGGCGCCCTGTGCTATGCGGAATTAGGTGAGTACAAGTCTAGAAATTATGATTTAATTTTTTTGCACACTTACTCATCTGTTGATAGTGGGTATTGAATTGTTATTCACTCTTCTGTATGGGGTTTCTTTCGTTGACGTCATTTGCTACGTAGGAGGGTGCCACGAAATGAAGTCGACGACTGGGTTCGGGTTGAAGTAATTTTTTATTTCGTTTATTACTGCCATTACACAGACATTTCGTATACATTGTACACGCTTTCCTCGTGAAATGCGACAGCGGGTTAAATGCTATTTCTGTCCAAATGGCTTACAATTAATTATGTATTTTAGACCACCCAAGTGGGTAGTGGGTACCCATATTGCTTTTAATATACGTGGAATGAGGTTATGGCGTAATAATGGGCCACTGCAAGTTCGGGTTTTTGGCACCCAAAGGTAGGTAACTTACTTTTAGTGAGATAGGAATGTATATCTAGATAAGATAAATAAAAGTGAGTCTTCCATAGGTCTTTATATGAGACTTCTTATAAAGTTTGCCTTCTGCACCGAGTACATAAAGTATTATTTTTGTGGACATATTTCTGTAGATTTGTATTTAAAAAACCCATTCGTACTGTCGCGAATTAGAACAACATAACCTACCTCTGTTTTATATCCTTATTTAAATTCATCAAGCTTATGCTGTTATTATACCCACTGGTTGATGAAAGCACAATGCCAATCAAATGCTGGGGACTTAATTATACCTACCGACAGAATAAAACTTTATAATTTGTAAACGAATCTTTAAATTACCCAGTACGTCATATTATAAAATTAAAGTTAATGATAATGGAAATATATATTTATTAAATTTAGATTTGGAATTTTATTTTAATTATTTAAGAGAAAGTTTTTAATCGCTTTTTTTCATATTGCTAATGATGTGCTAAGTATAGTATATATTCCTTTGCAGGTTAGGTTTAATAAGACCTTAGTCTAATGTTATGGTACTTTCCAGTGCAGGTAATCTAATGTCTTCTTCAAACTTAAGCGCTGATGAGTGCTATTTCTTACAACATTATAAAAGACCAAACTGGGCTAAATTTAATTTTAGGTGAATTGTGGTGAGATTCGAGACGAAATTCGACAGCCATTTTTAAACGACTAAAGAACAACTATTACTATGGAGGTAACCTCGTAGGTGCAGTGTCTTGGACTGTCAACTAAGCGAGCGGTCGATCTCTGAAAAAAACAAAAAGTTCCGTCTTAAAGCAAACGTCTGACAAACATTCTCTATGATGACGATCGTCTTGCCCTCGTTATTAGACAGACCTATTTTGGATTACTTCATTTATAGATAATCGCAAAATTGCCCACTTGTTCAAGTATGAAGTTGAACGAGCTTTAAAAAAATATGTACCTCTGATGTTGACTTCCGTAAATATGCTTCAGGAATGACGTAAAAAAGTGTTGTTAACACACGTGGGATCTTATTTCCCAAAAATT
Source organism: Cheilosia impressa (assembly GCA_948293265.1). NCBI lineage: Eukaryota > Metazoa > Arthropoda > Insecta > Diptera > Syrphidae > Cheilosia > Cheilosia impressa. Next base: position 59,037,523 of record OX411881.1, read on the forward strand.
AAGAAACCAAGACCCAATGATGTTTGCTTATGGTAATGACTATTTAGAGGTCGTAGCTTGTTACTTCAAGATTCATTTCGTTAAAAGCCACAAGTGTTGTGCTGTGAGATGGAATCTATTTTAAATACAATAATAAATTATAGTAGCTATAAATAATAAAGATCGGTAATAGATGGTTCTTTATCAACCTCAGAGGACAATAACTATTTCTTTTGCAATCCTTTAAAACGCGATATAATAGGTAGCTAACATGAAAAGTGTCCGAAACGGACTGATTTTATTTATATTTAAGACCTAGCATGTTGTCAAAAATTGCAAGCTTTTGGAATTGAGAAAAATTGGTGGGAACTCTTTATCAATCAATGGTAACTGAATCCATTTTGCATTTTGAATCAGACCGAGAAGAAGATAGAGACCATTTTGAAATGGAAGTTAGAGAAAGTCGTCGACAATTGCCTTCGGTCTACATTAAGTCCTATATGCCAAGTAGTTTGTATTGTACGTATAATAATAATGCTATAATTGTTTCGTATGAATATATACGATCTCCGCAAAAAAGAAAATTAACTATTACAAAAAAAGTCAGAGCTGTCACTTTTTAATATAATTAGAACCGACAATTTTTTGTACTCATTGTCCCTGACTGTGTGACCTCGGACCAATGTTCTTAGCAACAGTGACTGGTCAGTTCATTACCTACTGAAAATATAGATTACTTTTATGTTAATCTGCTACGGCAAGAAAAATCATTATTCTTGACGGGACGGGTAAAATTATCCAATGATTAATAGTCCCATCTTTGACGTTGCTTGACGTAGGTAACCTAAGCCCATGTTTGTGAAGGAATTTGTCAAATATTCCATGTAACTAAAATTAGATAATCTTTAGTAAGAAATCATTTCCGAGCTGATAAGCTGTCTGGCACAGTTCAAGTGTTAATTATATTCTTGATTTAAATCGCCAATTAAAATACAATTTTAGACAATTATACCAGCTAAGAGAAGATAACTCGAATAAGTTCGTTCTTTAAAAATATAGTTTTTTGTAAATGCTTGGTGACTTATAATCTCCATAAGGTGATGTGAACTTTCCTAAAAAAACGTCACAATATTCTTATACTATACCCGCACTATAGGAATTTGTATATATATTTGTTTAATGTTGAAAAAAATTATAAATGAAAGCATCGTGCGTGGATATATTAAGATATGTCTTCCTGGAAGTTTACTCTTTTCAGCACGACTAGAGTTTCAAATGATCCGATTCAGACTCGACTTTATAAAATCGAAACTACATTCAAATGCGAGCCAATTACCAACTTATTATCGGGTTGATTCTAAAGCCGACTCTCACTTTCGAACTTGAGAAGGTCGTGTAGACCTAACCATCCCATCTCAATTTTGTCAAAAAGGAGGGTTTTCCTCCCAAATTTTGCTAAATAGGAGGTTTTTTTTCTACAAAAGGAGGATGGAAGGAGGTACACTTATTTTTTGGCATTTTTGCGATCGATAAAAAAAAAACATCGAGACCAAGAATGAGTTCAGTAAACGAAATGAATGACATGAACAAACACTGCAATTGCAACTTGGAACTGACGGCTAAAATTCGCGAAAGTCTTTGCTCAAAAAGTGTTCATAAAGCAAACGCCAGTATTAGCGAATCTTTCGTTCGCCAACCGCATTTCGTTCTTAGATTTGTAGTCCTTAATTGGTGCACCTAACGAAAAGAACCATCAGCTAATCACTTTTTCTTTCGAACACACAAATCAATCTCAATCTTTCAATTAGCTTTCTCAAAAGCAATTTTCATTCAATCATAGACATTTTTCGTGATTGGATCTGGTTTCAACTGAACCTACTTTCGTATATCCACGCAAGACTGCAAAAAAAAACCTGAAATCGACTTGAATCCATTATCTAGACGTTTTAATGTGTGCGCATAATCTGCACTTTTAATTCTAAGTAAAAGCTGCTTGCAGATAGGATTTGTATTAGAAAAAGGGGGCCAGCCCACCATTAAGTCCCATTGGCCTCGTAGTCTTATTGAAACCATAATTCAGTCACACGTGCTTCGCAGTAGCACTTCAATTATGCTGGCGACATCGATGTCAGACAGTTGTTGTTTTCAGCGTCAGTGATAAAAATATGCTTGCTCGAATAATATTTAAAGAAAATTTTCGCAAATCATTGCTATGAGGTATGTAGTTTAGCCATGAAGTTTTTTTTTCTTTAATAGATACCAACAAACGTACGGCCGTAGCTATATAGCTACCTACTCTGTTTTGCACATAATTATGGACTTACATGGGCTGTACATTAAATGGGTCGACAAACGCTGCTTGTATTCACGTAGAAGAATGCGCGATTCAAATTACAGCAGGTAGACAGCGCATAGCTTGATAAGGAATGCTGTCTTTTGCTTGACTCTTAATAAACGGGAATTAAAAGTAAATACATCGATTGTGATTAGGCTGATAGCGCCAGGTGAAGTGATAAGAACTGATGGCCCAGTTTGAGTTCATGAACTGATCTATGCACATCAGGGATTTAGTATTTTTTTTTGTAATGGATTGGAAATGTTTCTCTAAAGCCTTATAGAGTACAATATTGGAATGGAATTACGGGTTTGGAGTTGATATCCCAACTAAGCCGATATCTATTCCTATTAGAGACATGTGCGGAGAATTGAGCGACTTTGAAAGGTGTTTTGCCTACCTAGCTTGTGATGTAAGGAAACGGGTTTTGAAAGCTAGAAGCCTGTGCACCAATGCCTGTTTCCAAAAATTGGAAAGAATTCGATGAAATGACAGCACGACTTTAAAAGCCAAGATAACACAAAAACTAGGAAAAAGACCGGGCGTAGGTAGTATATATGTAACAATTTTCAGTAGGTGACTCGCGGCTTTGTATCGTTCAATCGTTTTCACTTGCAGCAACATCTTATATTTGGTTTGCACGAAAACAAAAAAAAACGAAAGCTATTTCATTGATAGTTGTTCTTAAACGTTTGCGAATAGGACCACGGTAACGAAAGGAGTTACGTAAAGCAAATTCTTGCGCACGATTTCTTTCGTTGTCACAGTGAAGCTGTGTAACTGGATTTAACCTTAAAAGATAGGAAGGTCAATACTGTGATGTGAATTAGAAGAGCTAACAAATTGAAGGTGTCGTTTGAATAACAATCGAATGTCAGCCTGATATTAACATGTTACATGGTAATAATTAGATAAATTTAGAAAACGTTGAGCGTGATAAATTCTTTATTTAATCAACAAGATTACTATATAAAAATATCAATTGACTTTAGTTACATGCAGCTTCATTTTGTTTCTTCTTCAAATTTAAAAACATTCACCAATTGATATTCATAACAAGTTCCTCTTGAAGTGCAACTAAACCAAATTCCAAGAATCAAGTTTAAGAAAAGGAGTATTTCTTGAATGATCTGCTCTTTCAGGTCAACCAACCGATCGCCGATAGATATTCGAGTGTATATACCTGTGAAACACTAAATCAATTTCATTCATTTAAAAAATCAGTTTTTAAAAGGAACTGTTTCAGTCACATTCTGTGGCACTTAAAACCTGATTGAGTGTAATCGACATGGAGCTGCTAAGCTATGGCAAATATTTTAAATAATCATGTGACTCTCTTTCTGTTGGCTGTTCTGCACCAGAAAAGGATGAAGGACGAGCACCTAATAGCTATTCTCATTCGCTTAATGACTTTAAACAAAGGCTTACGTTTCCTATAAGTTTTTTTGAAAGTCCATTGTAGACTGCACTTAGTTTGTCCAGATACATGTGCAATTGGTGATGATGTTGAACAAAACACTTTTTTTTTAACGTTTAAGGGTTGCTTCATTTGTATTGAAAATAAAACAACCCTCAAGTTGAAATACGAATAGTTTTGCGCATAGAGCTGAAGTTTTGTTGACGAACTAGTTTAGAATAATTAACATTTCAGACAAAAGCATAGGTTCTACTGTACTATTTACGAGGCACACATTCTAGGGGTTGTTTACAGGCTGTGCCACAGGTGGGGCACCAGTCGCTAGCATTGGGGAACTGACTCGCTAAAAGGTCGAGTCTTGCAGGCGCTGATATAATGTGAAAAGAATGGACTGGGAGTTTCGCTAAACCACAGAAAAATTCATTAAAAAGAACTTCTAAAAGTACATGGGTTTACTTTGGTTTTGCTATCGCTTTTGGTAAGGGGAAATTGTTCAAGTTCTGACTTTTGACATTTGAATTTAATTTAATTCTCAGAGATGGCGATGGACCCAATATGTTGCTTAAAATTCCTCATATTATCTTGTTTAGCCTAACATAAGCAGCAACTCATTTTTTTCACTTTACTAACTAGCTTGTTGGTATGTCCACAACGAATTTAAGAAACATGTAAAATCAAAATTTAGGTAGATATATTCGTAGCCAATATTGGGTACCTAACTGCGAATTAAATAAATACATGTCTTTAAGCGGTTTTATGTACATTTTTGTACATACAATTCAATGTATCATAAGCTATGATTCATAACTGTTGGATTTCATCGTCTTACCTTGACGAGCAAACGCTGAGTACACACGGTTTATATTTTTCATGTCGTGAACATAAATTCGACATGGGCTCGTTTTTTTTTTATATATGTAGGTATCAACTTTAGTTCCATATGCGAAGCAAACAATATTTTTTTTACAATATTGTTAGACATACAAAAATAGCACACTTAATAAATGTTAATTTGATTTATGGAGATGTAACACAAGCCAGTGCCATTGCCCGAGTTCGTCGATTAACATTCGCTGTCTTCGTAGTTTTCTTAAAGCGCCAAACTATTTATTTTGTGCTTTCCAGTACTATCTTGGTTCTTAGTCCTTCTGTCGCACTCCACTTCGAAATGTATCTGTTATCTTCATACTTTTATTTATTTCAATCTGCCGCAACCGCTACCCGCAATTCAATTGTTTGTACTACGTATATCAAAATTACATTTGCTGACTGAACTCTCTCGAGTTTGTCTACTTGAAGGTCGAAATAAACACAAACAGCACAATGGCAACTCAATTTCAATATACTTGGCGCGGCATCGACGATCTACAGAAACGAACGACAATCGGGAAATAAAACAACGTGTTCGGCACTCTCTTAAGTTGAGATCGAATGGAACTCTTACTGATTTGGCAGTTGCCGCTTGCGATCTCCAACGCTCAAAAATAATAGTAGTAGATCTTATCAATGGTCAGAGTTGTTAAAAACAAAAACATTTTAGACTCCCTTATACAAGAATCTGTAAAAATTATTTTTAGCGAGGCCGAGCATTAACCTCCTGAAAATAGAATTTACACAGATATTTAATACTCCAAATAAAATACGTGTAGTATTTAATATTTATTTTAAATATTTTTATTTTTCAATTAAGAAACAAAATTTGAAAATTATGAAATTTGTTCTAAGTCGGCACTTACATGTATCTACTGTTGTAGTTCGTTCACACCCAAGCTCCATATTTTTCAAAAGTTGTAAGACAAGAGCCTGTAAATTGCAGCTTGCAGTTTTGTGAAACAGAGCCTACCTACCTAATTCCACAAAAATTCCAAATTGTAATAATTGTCCCAACCCAGTTAATGCTGAGAAGTTAGGTATAAGTATGTATTACAAGCTTATCCCGCTTTCAACTCATTATTTTTATCAAATTTTGTTGGGGTTGGCTCGGTTTGCGGTTTTTTTATATGTTGGCAATTTTGTTTCCATGTAGCACGCCAAACTCAGATAACACTGATAAATCTGAGGGAACAACTACAGCACTTTAAAAAATATTCTCAGTCCTCAGTGTACCTACCTACAAGCATAAAAATTTGTTTGAAAGTTGCGTGTTGAAAAGCGTAGGTTGCTATTTTAATCAATATTATCATAAAATAAATATTTTAGTCGAAACATTTAAGCTCAATCATAAACAGAAGGCCATTTTTTGATATGGGCTGGTTTTATGTTAAATTTTTTGAGTGTCATTTTATGTTTGAAAGTAGCTTAGACTGGTCGATAACATTTTGGAATAATTATTGTTGCAACACCTTTTTGGAAGTTGTCGAAACATTTGATATAAACATGAAGCACCAAGAAAATTGTCTGATTTGGTGTTATGTGCCGAGCCCGAACCTTTTTACCCGACTGGTTCTACTTCGTCTTAAACTGTTTAGCTTACATTGGTCAAATATATGAACAGCTGTTGCAGTTGACGTTTATGGACGGGCTATCCCATCCCACCCTAACGCGTGTTCCCCACCAATTAGCCGATGGTTTGACGAAAATCCATAATCCGTAATTGGCGGGAAATACAAAATGTATGCCTTACTAGCTAGCGGCTCCTTAAGCAGTAATCTCATTTCCACAATCTACGGATCATTTGATAGGTTTTCAAACAATTCAAGTCTAGTGGGTAGGTAGGAAATATTCCAATCAAATACCTTGTAAACATGATAAAATTTCATCTACATTTGTCACTTCTTTGAGGGCACACCTTGCATTAAATCGATAACATAACCACCCAAATTGTATTCGCAAGGATTAACTACAATTTTTCGGTTTATTCTTTTATAGGCACAATGATACCCAAATCCGGAGGTGATTACGCTTACATTGGAGTTGCGTTTGGACCGTTACCAGCTTTCCTTTACCTGTGGGTGGCACTGCTAGTGTTGGTGCCAACGGGGAATGCTATCACCGCCCTCACCTTTGCCCAGTATCTGTTACAACCTTTTCGACCAACATGTGACGCTCCTGTTGAATCTGTGCAGCTGTTGGCGGCGGTCATTACATGTAAATAAAATAAAATATTTCGACTTCTTCATTCAAACTGATTGTTGATGTTTTAGGTGTGCTTACTGCGATTAACTGTTACAATGTGAAATGGGTGACGCGAGTAACCGACATATTCACCGGGACCAAAATACTAGCCCTACTTGTGATTGTAGCCGCTGGCATTTGGTATCTAGCCGGTGGCAATACCGAACAATGGGAAGATCCGATGCGAGGTTCCTTCCGATCACCCGGCCTTATCGCTTTGGCATTCTACAATGGATTGTTCTCTTATTCGGGCTGGAACTATCTAAATTTTGTCACCGAAGAGTTGAAGGATCCGTTCAAGTGAGTATATTTTATAGAGACCGGGATTTCCATTTGCTTTTTTTTTTTACTAATATGTACTTGCGACTTTGCTGCACTTAAATTAAATTACTATTACTCAAGTAATATTTATAAACTAATGCATTAAAAAGAAGAGAATGTGCACCCAAAGCTGTATATATTTTTTTAGCTATCAACGGGCTGCCTGCTTGATCTAGAAGCGGAGCTATAACCCGAATATTACTTGGCACAATTTTACTTGACCGATCGTCAAGTTTTTAGTTTATGAAAATGTCACAATTTTGTTCGACCCGGGTTGGCATCACTGGCGGGAACGTTTATTTTGAAGAAATGCAAAGATGGCTGATGGGACACTTAAGCGTGGTGTGGATCAGTGTTGTCACATCAAATTGAGAAAAAGGTGATAAATTTTAAAGGCATTTGGTGGACTTGGAGTTTATCTGCTCTTCAGAATCCAAAAATTGAGATCACTATGCTCCTATCCATTGCAGCCATCTTCCTTCTTAAGAAACGCGGCCGATGTGTATTTTTTCATAAAGTTTTTAGTGCAAGACGCCACTTTAGTTTGCAGTGCATTCCATATGCTTCATGATAAAAGTGAAAAGCTTTTGATAAAATAGTCTTAACCTATACATTTTTCTTAATTTTTAAAAACCTCTCTCGAAAATATAACGCAACAGCAACGCACCGAGATGTCTGCAAATGTTGCAAATGTGACATAAGTCGACTGAAGTCTTGCGCAGGAAGTTGTAAAAAATCTTCAACAATTTATCAAACAAGTTCTCGGAAATTCATAAATAGATAAATTTTGTATTTTTAAATGTTGAACATTGGTCGTCTGCTGCAACAAAAAAAGTCTGTCAGTGGATACGAACAGCTAATATTGGCACAGCAGATTGAATTAAAAGAATCGCAACTTTAACTACAACTATAAAGAGTCGAAAAGTAACAATTTCAGCCACAGCAACAGACACACTTATAACAAGATAACAAGATCACATTCAATAAGATTCTCGCTCGAATGAACTTCAAGAAAGAAAAAGTCAATTGACAATGTTTGTTAAATTACAAAATTAAATAAAAATCAATTCAATTGCTAGCGAATTATAACAAACTGTACGATATACTTGTACAGTGCCTTTGTCAGACGCCTGACGCCGATAGCAAAAAAAAAACACTCGCACAAATTGTCCACAACAAACATACACGAAAGATGAAAAATATATGTTTGACGTGGAATATGTTCGAGTACAATGATTGTCTGTCATATATTTGTGTATTTTTATATGTTAACAATATAATTAATATGAAATATAGTATGTACAGATGAAAGCCCATAATGGGCACGTTCAAAAATCTAGTTAACTTAAGTCAAGTAGATTGTTCTGGACTAGATGTAACCTGAACGCAAAAACTAAATTTGTCAGAGACGTCACTTTTCCTAAGTCAGCTACATAATTATGCGAACTATGAACTTAGTCAGTCACAAATTTCTTGACTAGATTCGTCGGCTGCCCCTCCATAAACGTCAACTGAAACATCTGTTCATATGACAGATCTTAGCCAATCAAAACTGAGATACATCAAGTCAGACAGCTGTCAGTCAATTTCAGCCCTAAAAAAATCGGCATATGACTCTGTAGGACTCATCGTTGATTGAAATTATGTTTCTAGGCCGGCAGCATTTGCACTCTCGGCCAGTATCAGGAACTTTTTCCTCAAACTTGCGTACGATTCGGTACATATAGGGTGTCATAGCAGGAACGATCGCCGGAAAGTTGTCATTTATGGTATCGACAGCGGTTCTTAAGTAAGATTTTCATGTGGCCCAGAGAAAAAAAAGCCCTCTAAACTTAATCAGAGTTCCTAAAAAATGAGAGCATTCGCTTTACGATCCGCCAGTTCCAAGCCTGTCAAGTGGAGCCATTTTCTAACGCCTTTACCTAACGATTTAACTTGTGTAGTGAATATTTCATTACTCGCACTTTTGACAAACCTCTCATCATGGTGCATCCATTTCATCCAATTTAAGGCGTTCTTTACGTCGAGGTTTATGAAAGCGCAGTACTTTTTTCTTATTCTTTTCCATCTGACTCCAGATGTGTAGTCCTTAGTTTTCTTTTTCCGAAGCCCTACATAGTTTCTTGTCAGTTGGAAAGGACTCCTAACCATGACGAATGATTTGGCTTTGAAATCCCGGATTGGTGATATTTGTTGTCTCAAGCCTGGGGACTGGAAGGAGTTTGAAGCCCCTTTCGTAACTATTGTCTATCGGTCCATTGTAGACACGTGGTATAGCTTCCAAGCAAGCCTCGTTCTTGCATCTGAATTTAAAAAAGGCCCAAATCCCACTTCCCTGAGCAGGCATTAGGTACGTGACGGATTTTTTATTAGTGGGGTATTGCTCGTTCACACGCATGTGGAATTTAATTCAATCTTTCGTTTTTATTTATTCAGATATTTTAGGACATCTGACAACCGGGCTAATGGTTCTGATTGATTATAATCTTCTTTTCAATTGCAGAAATCTTCCGAAAGCAATTTGCATCTCTATGCCAGTTGTGACAATAATTTACGTCATCACCAATATTGCCTACTTTTCGGTGCTCTCCACCGAAGAGATACTCTCATCGGAAGCCGTGGCGGTCACATTTAGCAACAAGATGCTTGGATTTATGGCTTGGATAATGCCTCTCTTCGTTGCCTGTTCGACATTCGGCTCACTAAATGGTGGGATATTTGCATCATCTCGACTTTTTTTCGTCGGTGCTCGGAATGGACATCTGCCCGCAGCCCTGTCATTAATTAACGTAAATTGCCTTACACCGGTGCCTTCACTCATCTTTTTGGTAAGTACCTGCGACCCTCTAAAATATATAAGTACCGACTAATGTTCGTTTTTCTTGCAGTGTATTCTTTCGCTGGTGCTTTTATTCATCAATGATGTATATGCCTTAATAAACTATATTAGTTTCGTTGAAGCCCTATTTACACTTTTGTCAATTTCTGGCCTATTGTGGCTAAGATACAAACAACCAAAGACTGAGAGACCGATTCGAGTAAGTATATAATTAATAAACTAAATGTAACGATTCATTTGATTAAATTTAAAATAAAACATCTTTTCAGGTCAACTTAATCCTACCCATAATATTCCTGATCACATGCAGCTTCCTTGTGATATCATCGTGCTACCAATCGCCGGTGGAAGTTGGTGTCGGCACCGCGATCATTCTTTCGGGAATACCGGTCTACTATCTAACCATTCACCGACCAGTTGAATGGCTTACGAATACCTCGCAGTCAATCAACCTATGGTGTTCGAAATTCTTCCTCTGCATGCAGAACCAGGAGAAAACAAAGTGATGGAGCTGTTGCGGTGGCTCCTCAGTCACTTGATGTCCTATCTCGCATTTCAGCAGGCAATACAAACTAATTAGGTACAACACGCCTACGCCTAAGAGTACATTACTCGAGAAAGTATAAATGCAACTATATATATAATTATGATCTAGATCTAGAATTTCGAATAAATCGAATGTGCCGAATGATATGTTGTCGTTTTAAGTATAAGTAAAGCTAAAGTATTAGTTATAAAGAATTAAATAAAATAACAACAAAAAGCGCTCGTTTGAAACGAGTAAACTATTGATAAATTTATACAAACTTTTTATGCATATAGTAAAAGAAATTTTATGTAATATACCTTTAGGTTTATGCTATTGATTCGAAATGTAAGATAAATGCCTGGAAGTGCCCTCGACATCGATCGCTGTTAAAAAATATCAATTAAACATTTTTATGATCTATATTATGAATATTAAAGTAATTAAGTTATTTGTAAAGTAAATTATGTCATTTTTATTGCAATTGAGATCTCCATGAGCAGGGAAGAATGCAAGTGGTAACTTGTCCTTCGCGGACTTTTTTCTGTTGCAGGCTATATGAGAAACTTTCGAAAGGAATAGGTACCCAGGTAAGGTTGAAGTGCCTGGCGGCTAAAACGCGACGGTTAAATAATTATTGTAAAGTATGTTGTGATACCACAAGGCTCTAGAATATTGTTTCCTCCTACACATCGAGGTTGTAATGAAGCGTGGGTTAGGTTAGGTAAGGTCGGCTGTCAGCTAAGAAAGCCACAAAAAGATCGTAAACCAATGATCATTGCAGGCGTCTTCGAAGCAGCAGCGAGGATAAAATATGCCGCAGGTGCGTTTACAGAGATCTAGTACCGACTGGCAGCTCAGAACGTAATTTACAGCATGCCAATCGCCAATGGTTAAATTAAGGCACATCAACTACCATTATGAAGCTAACTTGATGGCTTCTTTAATCGCCAAAAATTGCCGCATTTATTTAATTCAAAACTTGCGTGAGTTGTGCGACAACCTTTACATACGAGTCAGTCTTGACATAAAATGTTACTGGATATTTAACATCGAATATTGACGTGGAAAGACAGCATGGAGTTGAGATCCACCTAACTTGCACCTTACATCTGAAATGTGGGTCTCAAAAATTGATTTCTTAAAGAAAATATACTTCAAATCAGTTAAAAGACAGCAGCAAAAGACTTCAATGCATTGGATGCATTTCAAATGACTTAAAAGAATGTCAAAGACTTCAATTGAGGCAAGCAATAAAAAAAGGAATTGCAATCTTTTGACACCCGCACACGTCCATCTGCATATTTAGTTTATAACTGCCAATGCAAATTTAAAAACAAATCCCTGAATTCTTACATATTATTTCTATACAAAGATCTCAGTCTATTGCTAACCCTAATTCGAATTCAGATCAGAAAACAGAAACTCCAGCTGCGTGAGTCCTTGTACTCAAACACTTTGTAAAGTGCAAAACTTTGTATTGCATTTTATGTAAGCTTCTGAACCTTTTACCTACCTACCAATTGACTCAACCAAACTTTTGATGAACGAGAAAGTTCCGTGCGACCCAGTCGTGGACTTTACTTATTTTTACACGTTCATAAGGTACTTCGATGGATATTACCGAAAATAGCATTAAAAATCGAATTTTAAAAATGTAGATAACTGTTTTTAGGAATATTCAATTAGCATTTATGAGACTGCACGATTATCTATTCATTTTGAAGGAAATTTAAATAATGACATATACTAGAAAATCAAGTCCAAGGTAGCTGAAAATACTAACTATACTCCGCAGCCAGTATTTCCAACCTAAGCTTAGCACTTACGAAACTTGCATATTCCATACAGACCTGCAATTCAAAGGAACTTTGGATAGAGGAAGGATACACAAATTTTATAAACACCGCATACATAAATATATAATTGACCTATTCAATTTGAATTAAAAGTTTTCAACAACAGGTAGGTACTATTTTTATTTTTTTTCAATTTGATCGCTTGAACCATGAGATAAATTCAGGCGGAGTTTTAATTGCAGTACAAAAAGTCTATAACCAGGCGCACGTTTAAAATCTGTGTAAAAGTTATAAATAAATTGCAACAAAAGATCAAATACAACAATAGCGAAGGTTGGCTTACCTACAGTAGATATCATTAATTAAATGCTCTCTCTCACTTCAGATGGATCAGCTATAAGAACCATGTTTGAGTGAAAACCTGTAATCGCCTTCAGCTGAGTTTCCATCAATCCCTTTCATATCGACACGTAGTTATCAGTTCGATAAGCGTATACCGAGTGACTCTACATAAAACGACAAAATTATGGTACCTGGCAATCATGAGTGCCATTTTAGAAAGAGCTCAACTACAACATCATCCGCCTTGATATCTTATCACAAAAATGGGGATTAAAAGGTTTACACTCTTAAGAGACATAAACACATCAGCCTGGCGACGTTTTGCAGTCGCTACTCATCCGCAGTTGAATAAGATCATTACCAACAAAACAAGTAAAATTCAAATACTTCAAGGCACCCGGGAAGTAACAATTTGTTTGCCACATTTACTGCCCAACTGTCAATTCTTAAGCGCTGTACAAGATACAACTAACGAAAGCTCGGCAACGAACTAAACAAAACTCAAATGAGTTTGAGCTTTATTCATTCGAACGGACTCACTTTAGACGAACGCTCAACTCTAGGTGTCACATCGGATATTTTCTGCTTTCTGATTCTTCATTGTGTGCTCGGTTGTGGTGATCACTGAACGCGGAGCGTGACTGTTTCAGTTGATAGTGCGCGGTCGGATTTCATTCAAATCACAGTCTCAAAAAGGATCACTATCATATCGAGTAATGATCAGTTTAATGATTAGACAGATTTGAATTTGAATACGTTTTTGTGACCGGAAATAGTAGAAAACGCGAAATCGAACTCGAAAATGGCGAAACTGCGAATTAGCTGCTTAACGATCGTTTGGTGTGTGCTGCTTATCACAATCAATATTGATCGCTGCAGTGGATCGAAGAAGTACAATCGTTATTTGGCACATTTATTCAACAAATATGGCAGCGGGGGAACTATGTCTTTTGAGGTTAGCATCCGCTTAAAACAAGTAGAAAATGTTTAATTTCCGTATGTATCTGTATTCACAATATACTCGTAAATGTGTGGCAGCATCACGTTTAATCAAAATAAATTTGAAAATTATATCTATCAGGCAGACGGCGCATATATGTACACGGTGATAATCGTGGCATTTGCCGCGAGTCACTAAACTTTTAAGAAACGAAGTCAAAAGACTCTCTTCAGTGTCTCTTGTCATCGTGTCTGAGTGAAATTTAGTCCAGCCATTTTTGTTTGTCTTCTTTTTTTGTTTGTGATACTATATTTTCGTTGAAGTGTGGCGTTATTCGAGTACGATTATTTACAATGTTATGGACGAGTGAATATTAGTCGCGATCTTTTTGTATTGTCGGTGGGTCAGGGCAATTAGCGCGCTCTGATATGCATGTTGATGTGACTCTAATTGTTGTGAGAGGAGAGATTTGCACCACTAAACTAAGCTTAAATGATCGTTGTGCGAATTGCATTCTTTTGCGCTCCTCAAATGCGTCATCGTATTAGACGTTCCTATTCCGATTCGGCGACCAAGCATTGAATTGTACTTAACATATCATATCCAAGGATAAAGGCACCTACTTGCATAGGTACACAATTTGTAAAAAAATTATGACTTCACATGAAACCAAGTTGGCGTGTTGTACTATTATGCAAGTCTACAAACAAACTTTCTATAAACTAGCCTATTGTTGAGCAATAAAATTATAGGTACACCATGCAGGAAAAAGTATTATCTGTTTATAAAAATTGTTAAGCAAACAAAATTACCAAGGCCAGTCTATTTGTTTATAGTGTTATGTCGGTCAGCGCTATGTCGGCCGTGTTAGTAGAAATTGGTGTCCACTCATCGTGATAACAATGGTCTCGTTGGAAAGTAGCCGTTCTTTTATTATTGTAAAATTGTCGAACCATTTGTTAAAGAATATATTTTACTCCTGATATTTTTGTCAACAAGTAAAGTTGGCCGTGCACTTCAAGTCAACTGGACAAGTTTTCTTTAAATTTACCTGACACTGGGCTAACGTCCCTTCTTAAACTTGGAAAATAAAAGTTTTTCAAAATAAATAGTTTGCCCAACAAGTTTCTAGCTTAGGCCTAGCTTTTCACAACCATTTGTTTTTTGTGAGTTTTCAATTTGGGAAGTATGGAAGGGACCTACAATTTTAATGCTGATGGCGAAGGGGTAAATTGAGAAGCTCTTTCATGACAGCTGTAATCTTGGATGAAAATGATGAGAGGTGGCGCAGTGGAAAGAAAACCTTAACCCTTTCGGTATTTTGATGCCATATGGCAACACGAATATTCATATCGCCCATTTTCTGTCTCAGAGGATATTATGTTTGATTTTCTTTTCTAATTAAATCCCTGGGTTCAATAACTAGAGGCAAAAATACTATTTCATGGTTGACGTCCTTCTGCTTTTAGATCTCTTAATATTTTGTAGGTCACAAAATGCAATTTTTTATGAAAATTTCGCTAATGTGAGTAAGAAACATTTAACCTGGACAAAAGTAAGTTACTGACGCTGCAAAGTCTTCGTGGCTCTCCTACCTAGGCCACTGTTTTTCAAAGTGTTCCCAATAGCTTAAAATGAAGCCTACATTATTTAAGAAGAGTAGTATAATTTTACCTTTTGATTAGCTCCCTTAAGTTTGAATAATACAGCAGATACAAAAAGCTGGTGGACAGAGTTGTTGAAATTGACAAATCGTGACGAATGGTGCCGTTTGCAATGTATACCTATGTGCAAAAAAAAAATATTTGCAAGTGGCTCAAGAAAAAAGTGTATGGTGTCAGTGATCCACACCTGTTTGCATCTGAACTCGTGAGCACCTACTTTATAATGCATAATAAACAGTGATTTTGTGACGTGCATTTACAAGAGCTGCTTAATTCTTTTAAGATTATAAAATTTGCTCTAGGTAAAGTTTAAACAGTGTAGTTTTATATTTCTGCAGAGGATGCTTTACATTATTTTTATTATTTATAGGAACACCCTTGAGTCATTATTTAGTCGCGTCAAAGTAGATCCAGAACAATATCATCTAGGAACGAGAGAGAGAGCTTAAAACATACACGGAACAGAATAAGTAAATATAGATAAGTGTACTAGATTATAATAGATAATAAGACCTGACGTTGAGATTCAAGGCAAGACACTGAACTCTAGGAAGAAATTCAAAGAAATTCAAGATTTGTATAAGTAATTCGAAGCTAATTATGAATAAAATATGCCTGGACAATTTCCATATGGAGGAAATATTTCTGTGTTCATTCAGGGTCCAGTTGTGAGGCCAGTAACAAGAACTTACTCTCATATATAAAAAATGCCATTAAATTTAATATGCGTCAACAACTCGATTCATTGTTTATAGAGTCCATCCTTGGACTTACTTTCGAAGACCAGTTTCACAAAGAGCTATAGCTAAGTCTGTTAAAAGGCGTCCGTGTACCGTGTTTTCATTCAAACAAGTGCTAAGAATTTGGGCCATGCGTGATTTTCCTCAAAATCCAGGAAATCACCTAACCGCAGTTTAAAATATTTTGAAAAAGTCCTGAATCCCTTACAAAATCTTATCTCAGACTGCAGTTACAGGGCAGGGAATTAAAAAAATGGTTTCGGGTGGCTTATAGGAATTAGCCTGGCTTGTTAAAAGTCATTTAAATCAACTGATTGAAACAATTGGAAAAACTGAAAGTAGGTAGATGGGAAATAAAACGTTTCACAAATATGTTTCATCATTTGAAAAATTTATTAGAAATCTTCGAATCATCAAAAAAGCGCCAACGTCATCGGCCTGCTATTGAGGCCGAGGTTAAAAAAATCATGGAAAAAATAGCAATTCTCAATATAAGAATAATTGGGAAAGCTGTCAGTCACCTTACAATATGACAGATACGCATGCATGTGTTTGATTTCCTGCGTAAATCATGATATCAGTGTCACTTTTTCAACTTTCCGAATGCTTTCAGTTTAGTCAGTAGGTTCAAACTCTTTCACATTGCCAATTCCGAATCACTTTCATCACTAGATGATTCAACTATTGTTGTTTATAAATAGGCAAATTTTTCCCATTTATCCGACATTTTAAAGATTTTTCCTTACCTACCAATATAATTCGTGAATTATCCGCCATTTTTCATAGATGAGTACAAAAGCGTATACCTACCAGCTACCGCTGTCATTTTGACAGTTTTTTTTTTCTATTCCTCTCCAAACGTTAAGGAACAAATCTATAATATGTAGAAAAAAACACAAGAGTGGGAACCGCGTCACTTTGCAACGCCACCGTTTCAGAAAATCGACAAAAATCTGGCGTTTTGTACTGTCAAAGTCATTGGGACGTTCAATTATCTACATAGTTTTTAGTAAGTCTGACTGACTTAATGTTAGGACACACGAACAGCTGTTAGTTGTCTATGAAGGGATAGCTGACGAATCTAATCAAGAAGTTCGTGACTGATTGGTAAGTTGACAGTTCGCAATGTGGCTGATGTAGAAAAAGTGGCGTTCCCGATCAATATAGATTTTCCGTTCAGTTTATATCTAGTGCAGACTAATCTAGATTTTTGAATGTGCCCATTTTCACTTAATAAAAACATGGCTGTTCAATTTTATCATTTTATTTTAATTGAATCTGAGAGATTTTGATTATTTTAAGACTTTACAGTAGATCTGACAAGTAAGGGTTGTTATATTTATAGCTACAGTAAAGAACTGTAAGAAAGAACAGTCATATGTATGTGTTTTGATTTTTATCTCGTGGAACGATTCTAGTTATCACTTTGTCACGTAGATACGCTTTGATATATGATATCTTAGATTTTACAGTTGAAAGCAAACATTATCTTCAAAACAAAAGTAGGCAGCAAACATCTTCTCGTGTCTTGATTAGTAATTATACGAGTACCTTCTCTTATCTACAGATAAATATATGTTTAGCTTAGATATATTTTTCTACATAAATACCACACAAATTCTAGGAAAAAAAGCGAGGTAAATAAAAACAAAACCGTGTTTAAAATAAATATGAATGGTATTTAGTTTCCAGACAGATATATAAAGGTTTTGTGTTGCAAAACTATTTACTGCGCTGCGTATTTAATGAAGCTATCAGATGTGTCACTTTTATTGTGTTCATTAGACCAAGATATATTGCGTCGCATAACAATCACCTTTTAAATCGAGACATGCTTACCGCCATCACTGTGAATAAAACGGAATTTTTTAAATACCACATTATCCACTTCGATGGCGCAAAATTTCAGCGGTCTTGTCATTAATGAAATATTGTCAAACAATTTTCAGCATTTATTCAAATAAATTCGTTTTGGTGTGTTGGATCCAACAATCAAAGGTAGTTCATTTGAAAAATCGCCAGTCTCTAGCAATTTCGACATAAAGTATAGGTAACAGAGCTATGCGCACTTGCACAGGTCTTAAGTTTCAGTTTCTCTGGAAAATTGCTATGTGCACAAATGGGTGTTATAAACTTGCCAGTAATAAATTTAAACAAAATTTGTGACCTTAATAGTGCGTACTCGTATTTCCACAAAAGACGAACCACTGGAAACACCATGAAACCCCTATTTGCATTATATCAATGTGGGCCCATTTTTAAGTTATTATGAGCACGCCCTCTTGTGAGTCTTTTGTGGCCTGAGACGTTTGGAACCTTTTCCCGGTTTTTAAAGGTTTCTTTTTCTGAAATAAATAAATAAATTGTTGGCGTAACAGCTCATCTGCTACAGGAAAAAATATGCATTCTTATTATAAGAGTCGCCATTGGTCCTTGGCACCACTTAAAGCATCTATGGCTGATTTAGAACTGTAGAAGCACACTTCGCTGTGCTTCCGCCCCATCCATGTGTCGATATCTTTGACCCATCTACTTCTTGATAAGTTGGAACAGCTGATAGTGGCATTTGTTGTGCCACCGGGACACACATTCATATTTGCTTTGACCTAAATTTTAATAATATTTTGGTTTATTTTATAAGTTTATTTGAAGATATTTAAAAATAAATTAAAATTTATATTATTGCCATATTTTCTATACAGGACTAGCTTACATACTTGCAAAACTCTCTCACTTTGCTGTCATATTTTCAACCACTTCCAAAAAGTTAATCAACTAAAAATATAAAACCCAGATAAGTGATTAAAGTTGGCGAATTGGCAAACTTTCGTACCACGTATATTTTTCCTGTAGGCAGGCAGTTATTTCCTTATTCGTGTAAACATATAAAACTGAATACCTACTCAAGGCGGGTGAATTAATTTCTCATGAAATAATGTATCCGTCAAAACATTTACAGGGAAGTATTTTCAAAGGTTCTTCTTCAACGAGTATGAGTAGTTCTGATGTATTGGTACACAGTCCCCACAAAAGAAGCTGTATAATTGTATCAGTATAGTCTTGTTATTTATGGTCTATTGGATGCGATTAAAACGAAGAAGATAATATAGCTTAAGTGAATCTTTCTGCTTTATCTACTCTATTAGACAGTGTGCATGACAGAGGTGTGTAAACAAGTTATGAAACTATTTTCTCAGAGATCTCATAACTCGACACAATACTGCACCCCGATGCTATCTAATCAGTGTTGAAATGCATCTACGACATATTATGAATAAATAAATCATTAAGGTTGGATCCAGATACAAATAGGAATGCCTCTATGTACCTACATTAAGCTGGGCAATGTTTAAGTTTTGAAATATATATTCTTCCTGTATCTCAACGAAATAAATTTCAAACAAAATATTAGGGTAAAGATTTGTTAATAGATCTACCCCACGTGAACGTAATGTAATCGTGAGAGCTTACAAAAATTAAACAGATCGTCGGGTTATGTGATATAGTTAACCTATATCCAGGTTGAAATGTGGGTATATGGTATACCTGTCGGTATTTTCAAAATAGGGTCACATTTGATCAACATTGCTCTGACTGCTATATAGTTTTAATGTAAACTTTTTGTAGAGGTATTTGATGAGAATGGATGGAGTTATCCGACTCCAATGTTTGGGTCAAAATTTGGTGGTTCAAGTTGAAATGTATTCAGCTGCTCCGAATAGTAGCAGATCGTACAAAACCTATAGAGACTGACGCTTAGAAGACTTGTCATTGACCACTGACCTATATACTTGCCTAATCCATAAGTTACCATGATGACAGATAACGTTGTCGTGTTGAAATACAAAAGTTCGCTTTTTGCATCTATTAAAACATACATTTCCGGTTTTTTTTTGCGCTTACAGGGCCTAGAACACTTAATGTTCAATCTGGGACTAGGAGAGCTGGAGTTCAGTCCTACACATACAATAGAAGAGCACCATCCGAACGGATACAAAATTCCAGATTTTATTAGCAACGATGAATATCTGAGCTTGATAGAAGAGGAGACGTTAACACCTCCCTTACTAGAAGAGGACGACGTTAAAGTTGTTGCTGATGAACTTAAATTAAGAAATGGAACTGACACTCTAGAAGAAGATGCCGCTCCTTCGGCAATAACTAGCACGTCACCATCAGTGGCTGATAGTGGAATTGTAAACGAGCGAACCAGCAGAAGTCCCCATCAGTTGTCAATGGCCGAAATCGAATTCAGAGAAATGCATGATCCGAAACACAGACATCCAAGGCACCATAGTGAGTCTTTTTATTTATTTTTAACAAACTTTACAAATTCATACAAACAGAAACATTCTAAATGGGAAATTCATAACTCAGTTGACAGCTCGCGAAAAATGTTGCTCTTCGCATAATTTATGTAACTGACGTGGAAAAAGTGACGTTACCGATGGTTGTACATAGTTTTTGGGTCCAGGTTAACTCTAACTATTTGACTTAATATAACTAGATTTTTGAATGGGCCAACTATAAAAGAATTTATATTAACTATGCCTTAAAATTGCACCTTCCCATAAAAGCTCATTCAATTGACAAACTGAACGCAACCAATCAAATTAGTGTCACCCACTCACAATTCAATTGTCTCCAATATGTGTCTTTTTAATTAGTATTGACCCCTAAGCTAAATTAATATTGAATCGCTATGTAAACAACGCGCGAATTGTAATGTAAAATTGAAGAATATCCGACAGAGTCCACAAAAATTGAAATCCATTTGTAAATTTACTTTTCTTATTGATGTCGTTATTGCAGCGCCATGAGCAGATAATCAGTTTCAGCATAATTTACTTTTCCATTTAAACTTGTGTACGAGTGCTTTAGGATGCATCTTGATATTGGCAAAATGACGTTCAATGTCAATAATTTCGCGACAGGGGTGGAGGTCAATGTCTGAACCTGACGTTTTGTCACTGAAAAGGTCAACAAGTAGATGGATGGATTTCGTATTCATACTGATGTCACGACAAGTCAGAACATTTTGAATCTTCTATTCTCTTTAGGAGTCTTGTCAGAAGTCATAACACTATTTGCTTCAATAAACCTGCGTACTTGAAGGTTATCTTCATTCTCTATACGATTTGCTATAATTAACGTTTTGTCCAGCTATTGACGGAGGAATATTGTTATTTGCATAATCAAACGCGTGGAATGGACAGCAATTGAGAAAAATTCATAAATAATTTTGATTTAATGTTGAGATATAGACATACATATAATCGTAGGAACGGGGTTCAAGTTTCGAGCTGCAGTTTTGAACTCTGTTATTTGTATACGTAGTAGGAGAAAGAAGCTGTTTTTGGCCAAAATGTCGAACTAGATAATCAATTCTCTCCGTATGTAGTTGAAGCAAATTAAACAGAGGGTTGGATTTGCTTGAAAGCTTGTTTGTGGTTTCTGCGTGTTTAATTATAGAACTCGTTTGTTTTTCTGCGTTTTTAGTAAATGCATGATGGTATTATATTGCCGTCATTCTTAAATAAATCACAAGCTTAATTTACCTCTGCAATGATATATACCTTTTCGTATTTATAGCCAATGTATTTTTATACCAACTTTAAGCCAAATTTGCAATGGGAAAAGCTGCATTTGACCCAGTCTTGTGCTCTATTTTTATAGACCTTCTAGAGAAAAGAAAACTTGATGTTTAATGCCATGTTCGTGTCCAGTATAGGTATTCAAAAATTTTAATTGTTTGAACTACAAAACAACCCTGTTCTTACCGAAATAAATACGGCGCCTATTTCCTCGACAGCTCATGGTTTTCTTTATGCAAACTTTTAAACCTTTAATGCGTCAAAAATAGTCCACAAAGTTAAAGGACATTTAATCGCAAAAAAGTGTTTGTCCTTCAAAGGTGAATATTCGCATTTAACAATTATTACAACTACAGACTGGTAGTTGTCTGGCATATTAATTCCAAAACAAAGATTCTTGCCTGAGGTTCGATCTATTTCAAGACTTCCTGGTTTGTTTTTTTTTTCTCATTTAACTTGAAATTCAAAGCAGCGCTGCGGCAGATGCTTCTTAAATGTCAACGCTTCATCGCCATTATGTTGGACAGCTATATCACTTCAAATCCATCATGTTTAGTGAGATACATTGTCCACATTGCTGTTCGTACTAGATAACTGCCAAGTGAGATGTTAGATCGTTTGACTTGTGCGCCTCTAAAACTGTCAAATTAGTATGCATTTACGATGTTCATTGTACTGGTTTACATTGGTTCCGGCAGTAATTTCGCATGTGAGATGTGAATGAATCAATATGAATGTCCATTTGCGGTAAAGTGATTCGAAAAAGTTTTCCTCGCCCCGTAAATGTGTGTGGAAATAAATTTATGGTGTGTGCACAGTAATTGGTGTTTTGCTTTGGCACACTCTTTATTAAAAATATTTACCCAGACTTTTAGCAACGTGCTTCTGTGACGACAATCGTAAATTATAAAAAAAAACCTAATTAATGCTCATCACGTATATTAATCACTGTTTGTGCGTGACGATGCTAATACATTATTTTTTGGACAAATGGCAAAAAGTATACCTATGTGTATGAATATTTATATTTAATGGGAATTTTTTTTCTTTTCCTTGCGCAGCTGAAACTTCAAATTCGAATGTGTGCCTATCGCCGAAGTCATTGCTGCGACTTGTCATCGATCATGATGATCTACACAAACGTAAACTTTACAGAACCTTCAAAACAGGTGCGGTGCCAGAGAACAATGACAACGTCAACGACCACGACTTTGAGGAGGAGTACAATGACTTTATAAACACTGTGAAGTTAACCCCTGTGGGGTTTATGAAGCTTTGTCCCGCCCTGTTGGTGCAGATCGATCAGCATGTCTGCGTACAGCCCGCGCCGATAATGAATCTGGAGGATCGAGATGAATTTATGCTTAAAGGTAAATGTTGTAATATTGTAATATTCATGTCCAGCCATAACAATTCTAAGGATGCAAAGTGTTTTTTGAGCAGTTTAAATATAGCTACGGTTATGTACCTACGAAAAGACAGAGGAGTTATGAGCAACAAGTCCTTGACTGTGACCTACGCGAAAAATATTCAGCTCACTTTCTCATGTTATAAATTCTAAGGTACAAATCTGGTAGCTAACAGTGTTCTTTCTTATCGTTTTAGCATGGATTTACGCCTCCGGATCTATCTTTGTGCTCTCGTCTTGCGGTCTCCTTGGGATTCTCTTGGTCCCCCTTATGAAAACAATTGCCTACAGAGAGATCCTGAAATTCCTTGTAGCTGTTGCTGTGGGCACACTCAGTGGAGATGCCTTGATGCATCTTATTCCGCATGCATTATCCAGCGATCACTCAACAGCCCCATCACCATCTGGCGAGGAGCACGATCACAACGGTCCAGTCTGGATATGTGCTTGCGCCTTTCTTACCGCAGTTTTCATGTACATTTTGGAAACCATTCTTCCTCTCCTGAAGGGCGATTCCAGTCACAACCACACTCATGGTCACAGTCATGCGCAACAGGCACCATTACCGCATGCGGACCATCCCCTTCCCCCAGATGTCAAAGAAATCCATGTAATGCTCGATGAGTTGAAAAAGGACAAAAAAGACGGATCACGACCACTGACCCCGGTAGCGTTTATGGTGATCCTTGGAGACGGTTTGCACAACCTTACAGATGGATTAACCATAGGCGCCGCATTTGCCAGTGATCCAGTGACTGGCCTGGCAACAGCTTTCGCTGTTTTATGCCATGAGCTTCCACACGAGCTGGGCGACTTCGCTCTTCTGCTCCAGACTGGAGTGAGTATCCGGCGGGCTGCTCTCCTCAATATCGCCTCATCTGTGTTGAGTTTCGTTGGCATGGCTATTGGTCTACTTATCGCTGGAGTTCATACGAACATGACGAAGTGGATATACGCGGGAACAGCGGGATCATTTCTGTATATCGCCTTCGCAGACCTGATACCAGCAATGGCAATGGAGGGCAAGAAGGACTTGAAGAACTCTGTCATTCAGGTCGCAGGGATATTGGTTGGTGGAGTCATAATGATGGTGATTGCATTGAACGAGGACTCCTTGCAGGAGCTGTTCGAGTAGAATAATTAGCTAGAGGATTCATTTCTTGCTGCATTTACATCGAGAATCTATTATCATAGTGCTGTGAAGAGTCGTTGCGCCCAACTAATAACAAATTTTAGTTTCGACTTTAAATTGACAGAAGCTCAACTGAACTACTCAAATTTAGAGTCGAAACTGAAAGGGTTTTTTTGAAAGGCGAGAGTATTACTATAATGTAAGTGTTAGGGTCAAATTGGAAAGAACGTTACTAGCTACTTCTAATTTGTTTTTAAGTAGTTTTAGTTATTAAGTTTGTATTAGTGTTGTTAGGAGTACGACGAGAATAAAAGTCATATCAGAGTGATAAATAAATTAATGGTGCATTTAATTTAGTGGACTACTTGTAGCAAAAAAAGGATACCTTACCTACCTACTTGAGGGAGTTACTGACCATATCAAAATTTAAGTTCAAGCTTACATATTTCTATAAGTACCTATGTCTCTGGGTTTGATTATTTATAAATAGCCATTTGATTTACCGACTTAAAGAAAGGAAGTGGGCACACATTTGTGTGCCTATTGGACTGTCGAAACCAGAAAAATGAAATCTGTGAAAATAAAGAAAATGCAGCAGTGGTCGAATGTTCTCCAAGAACTTTTCATATGTTGCGAAAAGGTAGGTTATATGAATATTTATTTGTGATCTGGATTAAATGTCAAAGAAAAAAGTGGTTAAGTAGCTCGAAGTCTATCCACTTACTTTGGAGTATAATTTTCAGCTCTCTGAGAAAATTTCGCTCAATCTTTTTAGTTTGACAGATAATAATTAGTACTTGGCTTTGGAATGTGGTCACGCGAATGAACTTTTAATTCTTACATAGAAAATCGAACTCAAAAACGTCACGTAACTTCAAAAACTCCGACTCGCCAAAAAGTCGAACAACTTTGGCAAATGCATGTGGACCCTACGCATTTCAAATTTATTTGTGAGCACCATATCTTCTGTCTGGAATTTGCTTATTTTATCACATTGGGTACATTCAAGAATCTAGTTATCTAATGTCGACTAGATTGGTCTGGATGAGATGTAACCTGAACGCAAAAACTAGGTTAGTCGGGAACGAACTGTCGCGAACTGTCAACTTAGTACTCAGTCACGAATTTCTTGACTAGATAAATGTCAATTTAAAAAGCTTCTCATATTGACCGATTTCAGCCCATCAAAACCGAGCTACATCTAGTCAGACAGATGTCAATGTCAGTCTTAGGTTAGGTTAGGTAAGCAACTTTGATGTCCACAGGTGAGTGTTAGAATCTTCCTTCTTAATACTTTTTCCGACTCCAGCCCTGTATAAGTAATACGCCACCAACGTTTTTAATAAATACGAATTTTTGCTATGATGTACGAAGGAAGCTGTATAAATTCATATACACTGTTCTTTAGTGGTTGAACATTTTAGTAAATTCCTATGCCTTCAATAAAAAAATGTTTGAAAGAATTTATTTCCTGAAATCTTGGCAACTGCCGTTTAGTTTCAATTTCATTTCCAATATTTCCCCACAGATGGCGTCACAAATCATTCAAGACAATTTTACCTCATGGTTTCACCAACGGTTCTTATCTGAGATAGATAGGTGAAAACATTGGTTGTGAGCTTGGTCTTCCATTTGTTGTAGAGTTGTCTGTAGCGTTTTTCAAAAATAAGTGGGTAGGTACCTACCGATACCTATTCCTATGTAGTGTTGCTATAACTTGCAGCACCAATACCTCCTTTGTCGATATGACTCATAATTGGGGAATGATGTTGAGCATATAGGACCATTTGCCTTTTTCCTGAAGACTGTTTGCTATTCACCCCGCTGTTGCTAGTCACCTCATTTTACGGTTGGTATAGTTAGAAAAACGAAATGCCAGCCTTAAGAATTCGTAGCAACTAGAAAACTTATTACTTAGTAAACCTTTTATCCAAAATATGAAGTTTAATTGATACTATTCGGTGTTATAAGAAGAATTTTTGGCACACTGTATGCAAGTCCCATATTGTCTAGTGGTTAGGATACCTGGCTCTCACCCAGGAGGCCCGGGTTCGATTCCCGGTATGGGAAGTAACTTTTTTTAATTTTAAATATATAGAATTACGGGCATAGCTGTGAATGATTTTTTGTTCGCAAGTATTGCTTATGTTGTAACTGCGGAAGAATTTATCCAATCTTAGCTCGATATATTCCTCTTTTCTTTCAGAAATACCGTTTTTTTAATTTTTTCTCTCAGTATACTGTAAGAACTACTTCCATGTATGGAGTTTGGTCCTTAAACATTCAATTATTAGTCTACTCAGCAGCTTACAGAGATGAGCAGTTGGACTATCAGGAGATCCTAAATTAGGTCTTTTTTTATTTTGCTCACATGATCTATTGATTTCCATGGTTTACAACTTGGGGAAAATTAACTCTAAATATATGTAAATAGAACCAGTTAGTAAAAAAATAAAAAAAAAACAAACGCCTATTGATCAAATCTTCTTCATCCGGTGCCTTGCGAACGGAAGGTCGGTTTTATAGGTACTTTCAACGCAAAAGACCGACATAATACGAGCGGGAGAGCGCCCTACCCGACAGACAACCAATGGATCGAAAACGAAATCACCAATCAGCACACTTGACAACCGCGGAAATATCTCTATTGCAAGGCATCGGGTTCAGACGGGTGCAGAGCTCAGGGTTTTTTTTTTTTTTAAATACTAACCCCCTTATTAATAAACGCTGCGTAAAAGTTATCAACTCGTTATTCAGAAGTTACTTCAAATTTTTTTTATGCTATCTGCTGTGTACTAGCTTACTAACTTGTGCACATTTGTTTATTAATACGGGGCTAAATAAACAAAAAAAAATATATTTGGGTTCAGAGACAAACTTTGGGCCTATCTTCCTCGAGAAATTTTATCGATGGACTACAACTTTAAGCAATTTAAATGCAGAACTTAAACCTTCACAGGCATATACCTACTCAGGTTCGCCTTTTCTCAAGGAAAGTATTAAAAAAAATTACCCAATGCGTAGGTATTCACTTACAACAGAAACTTTAGAAAACCACTTGTTACAATATACCTGTAGGTATATTTCGTTGCGTGGCAAAGTCACACATTCTATTGATTGACGTTTTATCATCAACAGCAGTCTTATCAAGAGCTACTTCACCAGCAAGAGATACGTAAATCGGTTTCCTTCATCCCAAGTTGTTTGCCCAATTGAATAAATATAGCCAGGGCTTGTGTTTAGGGTTTGCCTACAATCGTAGATAGACCTCCTCTCTCTACAAGAAAAATGCGTGCTCTGTTTTTTCGCTCTTGACGAACGTTTTATATATTTTTTTATTACATTACATAATATAAAGCTATAGTATTAGAAATAAACACAAAATGATTGATATATACATTTTTCAATTGATATTGCACTGAACACATATTTTTTTAACTCGAAAACTGGAAGACATGGATTAAGTCGTTTCAAAACAAAAAATGTACACTTACTAGCTAGCCTATGACTTATTTAATATTGCACAAGATACGAGTACGCCAAGAGGCAACAAATATTACCCGTCGCGTCGGCGACAATGTCTAGGAAGTTTCCGCATTCCAAACCTTCCTATCGGCCCTGGGAATCAGCTCCGATCCTCGATTATTCAAAAATTAGTTTGCTGACTGTTTTGGCGACGTCATTGCTATCGAGTTTCTAATTGCTTTGCAACCTCGCTGTCCCTTGAGAGCCTGGTCCTTGCATATGGTTTGGCATTTCCGCTCGCATGTCTGCCACTGTCCGTAGAATTCAATTCCTTATCGGGACATTGTTATCACTAATTGCACTTGAAAATTGAAGAATGCATTTTGCTTTGAGCAAAACAACCTGATTGCACTTGTCCACCCCGTGTCGCGGCTTTTAGTCTCGCTCCTAGAGATCTGGGATATCGTAAATATCCTGCTGTTTGTGAATGTATGCGCTGGCTTCCATGGTGTCCATGACCAGTGCTGCTGTGAGTTAAACTGACTTAACAACGCATTTATCCACGGCTTTTATAGCGCGAGAGGTTTACCAGAGTAACCCGAAAAACACAGCTCAGCCAGCGGTTTGTAAGACTACGAGTGTACATACTCGCGTACATTATTGTGTAGGTAGAATGAGTCAGTCACCCTAGAAAAGATTACTATATGTAGGCGCAGGGACAGACGTAAAAAGGGAATCAAATCAAAACAGTACGCGTTGGGTTCCCTTTATGACTTTCCTATTTAATTCCGAGGATAGATGGTGGAAAACGGGAAATCATTAAAGTATGTAGAGAAATAGAATCATGTGTTTGTGTGGGTATTAAAGGGCATATCTTTATCATGATGTCCATTATAGTTTTTTTTTGTTTGTAGGGTTATGTGGTTGGTGTGCTGTCACATCGCTTCGGCGTAATCCGGCAGCCCATGGAGCAAAAACCAAATAAACAGGAATCAATGAAGAACAATGTATAGGATCGGGGGGACTGCTCTATGTATTCAGTTTTTTTTTTTATTTTCTTTTACGTTAGTGTCTTCGGAGAAAAACTGGATTTGGATAATACATAAAGTTCCTAGGCCGCATAAAGTCAAGGCAATTACAAAATGTATTCACTTGTATAAGTTCGACGCACATTATAGGCAGAGTTTTGGTCGAAGGAGGGTCTGTACAGGTTCTATGAGGCGCTCCTGGTTTTGGGTCGCTGCTGCTCATTTTTTTTTTAAGCCGAAGCGAAGTTATCTACTTATTGCGGTTTTGATCAACTCTTTCTTTGAAAAGTCAACTGATTCAACTCTAGCCTCTAGGTCACAGTTCGCATATAGTAAATGGTACGTATTCACTCACTTATGTGGTCATGTGCGTATTTATTAAAGTGGTCACATTTGAACATAGGTCATGCACGTCTACAGTCATGGGACACTTAGCTATGCTTCTTAAATGAAACGATTTCTATAGCCGAAGGGTTGGATCTGTTTTCGAACAGACATTAAGCATATAATTTTTTTTTTAATGAAAAGAGTAACAAAAACAAGTAAAAGTGTTATCATCGGCCTGGCCGATGCTTTGATACCCTCCACTGCATACAAGTCATGCAAAATACCAGAACTAGTTGACCGACATAGCCCATTTTTAATACCAACCTAACGACGATAAAAGAAGTCCTTTCACCAAGTTTCATTTGCCTATGTCAATTTCTTAGGGCGCTATCGTGCTTTCAACTGCCAGAGAGACACATGGGTCCAATATTAGTTTTGTATGGGAGGTACCAGAACTACTTGACCGACATTGCCCATTTTGAATACCAACCTGACGCCGATAAAAAGAAGTCCTTTCACCAAATTTCATTCACCTACGTCAATTACTTTGGGCGCTATCGTGCTTTCAACAGACAGAGAGGAACATGGTCCAATATTGGTTTTGTATGGGAGGTACCAGAACTACTTGACCGACAAAGCCCATTTTCAATACCAACCTGACGCCGATAAAAAGAAGTCCTTTCACTGAATTTCATTCACCTACGTCAATTGCTTTGGGCGCTATCGTGCTTTCAACAGACAGACAGACAGACAGACAGACAGACAGACAGACAGACAGACGGACATGGCTAAATCGATTCAGAATGTGATCCTGATTCAGAATATATATACTTTATGGGGTCTCCGGTGACTCCTTCTTGGCGTTACAAATGTATTGGCAAAGTGAATATACCTTCCTCTGGAGGGTATAAAAATGTTAAATGTTTAAATTTAGTATCAAACTTTTAATTTGGTTTTGTAAAAAATCTATACGACATTTTCCTCGAAATGAAACTTACATATACCTATATCGGAAGATTTTTTAACTCTGAAAGTGGGTTACAGGCGGGTCCTTTTAGTCGTATTGCTTAGGTCCTAGCAAAAATAATTAATTTAATTAACACCGCGTTATTGTAAGTATTTACTGACTTTTGCTTTCGAAATAAATAAAACATAGCTGAAGCCTCTTATAAAAGCTAAAAATTGTTTTAAATTAAATGTTCAAAGAGCAAAAGCAGAGAAACAGCTTGAAACTGGAAAGGTTCGATCGAAAAAATTAGAAATACCTAAAGCTTAGTGATACCACCTGTTGTATTTATCACAACTGTTAAATAAAACTTCTCGATAATTTATAATATTTAAATTTATTTGCCGAACACCTTTCGCTTCGACTATTTCCAATTCAATGCCCCAATTCCTATCTCATCCTAAATCCCTTCTCTTCTTCGTACCCATTTCATTCCAAGGATGTATAATTGACCAGGTTGTTCCTTAACATTATTTTACAAAACCATTATATTGTGGCCCACCTTTTCCAATTTTTCTAAATCGAGTAACCATTTCCAAACTCTCTTTTCTGTAACATGAGCGCGGGCCGTACTTAAGAAAAGAGATGTAAGCAAAGGTTATTAACTGTCGCGAAATAAAAGTACCTATCACTTCTTTCTGTGTTCGTCGCAAGGATGAAGAAAGTAAGCGTTCAAAGCACTTTTGTCGAATAAATGAAATACCAATTTCCACAGTAAGCTTAAGGTGGGATGACGCTACAAAAAGTTGTTGTCAAAATATTTTGAACTGTTGTACGAATATTTTCCTGATTTCAAGGAAACGACGCTTGCCCAAAAATCTTCCAGCAACCTTCTCATGCATAGAAGATTTAGGAATACCTACTATAAAATACTGTGGAACCTTCAATTGGGCATTTTATTTTGTCTAATAAGAGAGAGTATCAAATGGAGTTTCCACAAAAATCCTTAACCCCGAAACAATTTTCGCTTGGGTTTGCAAATCGCAATAGTTAAACTGTGCTTAAGCATATGTCCTCTGCCGAAAACGATCAATAAACTAAGTTATGTCCAGGGCCATAACCAGGGCTATAAGATTTCAACTCATCTGTCATAAAATCATCGAAGCATGCCTTACCATCTACGAACTCCACTGAGTTCCGAACTTCCTTACTTTTCAATATCGCCGCAACAATACCACTTCTTTGACATAAACCTATTTTTGATTTAGGCAAAAACCATTTCAAGACGTCTGCCTTAAATCAACTTTGCGGAACTGCATCTGACCATTCTTTCCCATTTTCTCCTTCAAAAATTCCTGCTTCTTTATAAATTTAGACCAAAAATAACCTGAGAACAATGAGTCATTGAGTGGTCGCTGCCTTGTGAAAACCCACCTTGAACGCATTGGCGTCTCACTGCGTCCTAGTTAAATACAAGCGAAAACTTTCTTCACAAATACTCATGGAATGCCCGGCTTTCTTTAGCCTTGAAAAGAATATCCCTGAAGAGGAAATCGTTACTTCTGGAAATCCTTCTGACATACAACTCTCGTTCTTCTACTTTCTTTATCGTAGCATTCCTTAAATCTGAACCCATCGCCACTGTTTTCTCACTGATCAAGCGATCACCAATACAAACCGCACACGTCAAAATCGAAATCAAATCCATCAAAAATTACTCATGCATCAAAACACATTTCGCTGTCTTAGCCAACCCCAGCAACGCAACCGCTAGCCACTCATGCATTTATAATTCAATGATAAAAAACACGTAAGGAGGAGAACACCACGTGAGAAGCTCGCGACTGGCTCTAAGCACAGTCTCGAATTGCTCAACACAAGCCGAGAACGAAACCCACCCCATGGCACCCGACCGACGCGATGTTCGTAGCGATCAGACCGCAACGGTACGCATGCCGTCACACGAGTAAAAAGTGCGCCTTACATCCAGGTCAGTTTCCCTTTCCATATCGACATAATGGAACAGAGAGTCGAAGATATTTTCCCACGAGGGACAAGTGTTCCCCAAACAATCCAAGAACCACCTGAGGGCCTACATACGTTTTCCAAACAAGAATTTCACCCCTACGCATATAATTCACCCTTAAAATGCATGCAGATCAAATTACCGATCGCAATCTGGTTTGTCGATCTCCATTCTTTAATAAAACGGCTTCGCCTGTCGTCCTTATCCTTATCCTTACATTTTTTGATTCTTTTCTTCTTATTGCATATGCTTTGCAGGCGAAAGGACGATAACAAAAGGCCTTGGGAGAGCACAGTTTCCCACGGTTTGCAAAGAGAGAAACTCAAAACGCATGACAAGTGATATGATGGTTGATTTCGTCCTCTGTTCGTATGCTACGCACGTATCTGCAAGGTCTCCTGTAGGAGTCTCGTGAATCGTGATGTGCGCATGCACGAAGTGAGTTATAGAATGATTTGTTTATTCTCTCTCGGGATTCGCTGTGACTTTGGGACTTGGGAGTGAAAAAGGTTTCCCTCAACACCACCTGCTCCCAATTTGCTGTTCCCATATTTTGGTTCCTTCCCAAGGATTCATTATGTGTATCGGATTTGTGTTCGCTCTCAGTACGGTGGCCAACTGCACAGCTCTGCTCCTTTAAAAAGTGTGGGAAATATTTCCGTTACGAGTTGGTCAGAATCGAATGTTAAAGCGAAGGATAAGTAAGCAAAGAAGGAAGGAATCATTTTCAAAGGATACTTTAATCACTCAGATCCTAGGGGTTAATTGGGTGCGCATTTAAGTGTGCCCGGCTTGTTTGTTGGATTTATTGTGCTCTGCTTTTTGTTTGGGGTTCCTGTTTTACGTGCGTCTTTCCGATTGGGAATAACGTGAGCAGTTCTTTTA
This sequence comes from Cheilosia impressa, assembly GCA_948293265.1. Classification (NCBI taxonomy): domain Eukaryota; kingdom Metazoa; phylum Arthropoda; class Insecta; order Diptera; family Syrphidae; genus Cheilosia; species Cheilosia impressa. The sequence goes on from OX411881.1 coordinate 59,070,350, forward strand.
TCGGATAAGGGACATTAGGGAAGTGATTCGTTTGATAATTTATTATTTTAGACCTCTGGCTTGATATTATTTAAACATTTATTAACTCGCGGAAGGGGTTACTGAAAGGCAAATAAATTATTTAAATCCTTCCGATGTCGCTTTGGTTTATGGGTTCGATAAGCGTAGGTCTTGGGCAAAGGACATGGTTGATCAGGTAGAAAGATGTATTAAAGGACGCGATCCATGAATGCTGATTTAAAGCTGTATGCGGAGAGCTCGTGAAATTTTGTGCGAGCAAGTCATCAAAATTTGTTTGGCGGAAACCCTTACAATAGGGGCCAGTCCATGTAATACATACAAAAAAAAAAAACAAATTAGGTACAGTCGACAGATTTTTAAAAGCTGGCCTTAGACCGGTCATTTAGGCAAAATTTTTTTTTTTCTGTAAAATCAAAAGTCTTATGGTAGAATCTGACCCCAAACAGAGAGATCCAAATGGATACCGGGAAGGGTTAGTCATCTTCTCAAAATGGCTGGGCATGTAAATATTCATACGGCTCCCGAACCATAAAAGTGTTTTCGAACGCAGTTCCTGGCAGCAACAAGAGCAGCTCATAAGTAAGATAACATCGGAAGGAATGACCTTCTTTATCGACAGCCTTACTTAATTACTTAAGTCATGGGTGGGCCTGGGCCACAACGAACAAGCATCTCCAGCTAGCACCATCTATAGTCAGCTGTCTTCAGTTTAGCACGCTAAGTTGGTTAAGGCCACTTCCACTTGGGTCCACCACGTGAGTCGAGGTCTTCCTCTACTGCGCTGTCCCTCCAGGTGCGGACTCGAAAATCGACAGTCAGGCAGCTTTAAAAGCCTTAACTGACCCAGAAATAAAATCAAAGCTTGTGCAATATGAAGAGCTCAAGGTTTACGGAACTGAGCGCAAGATGAGTATAAGCCTTATTATTCTTTGATTTATCTCGGTAGTTTTCAACAGGTAGGTAGGTAGGTAAAAGGGTGCTCTTGTGGCCTCCGCCACAGCTTCACACAGACCATCAGTTGGGTCCATTGTGTCCAGTTACTGGGGACCATCCATACCTGTTAAAACAAGAGATAGACCGCTTATAATCAGAGCCACATAGATTTAGTAGAATCTCATGGGTTCTTAAGCTCTTTTGTACCATATCCTCTGGTTCGTCCTACGAGTACCTGATGATATGAAGTCTATCCATCTACTAGAACCACCCAGATTTAAGTATGAATCTCAGGAGTTCTTTAAGGTCGATATTCTTCAGATCCTCTAAGTCGTCGAAGAAGTAACTCTTGAGGATCGTTTGTCTGCTGTCCTTAAGGGCTGGGCATTCGCAAAGCAGGTGGCGAACAGATTCTATTTCTTCAACGTCCCTGCAGCTTCTACAGAAGTCATTATGCAGTATTCCTAGCCTTTCCGCATGTACGCCTATCGCACAGTGTCCAGTAATGACTCCCGTGAGTATGCGAATATCCTTGCGGCTAAGTCCGATCATATAGTTGGATCTCTTTTGGCTCACCTCTGGCCATAATTCTTTAGTGTGCCTGCAGGTATTGAGATTTGTCCAGCGTAGGTTAATCCTACTCCCGGATTCAATGTCAATCTTCCTTGCAAGCGTGCATAGCGGAGTTCTTACTGATTTTAGGGCCATGGACATATGTAAGTTCGACCCGTTTCTTGCAAGCTCATCCGCCTTTTCGTTTCCTGGAATATCCCTATGTCCTGGTACCCAGCATAGAGTCACCGTGTTGTCTTGTGATATTTTGTCCAGATATTTCTTACCATGACTTACTGCCCTTGACTTCACCACAACCGACTCCATGGCTTTTATGGCCGCTTGGCTGTCGGAGTAAATGGTGATTTGTTTATTGACAATGTTTCTTCTCTTAAGGTATTTCGCCGCTTGGGTAATAGCAGCTATTTCTGCTTGAAAGACACTGCAATTATCGCTAATTCGGAACGATTCTTGCAGGCCCAGTGTTTCGCTGAAGATGCCCGCGCCCGTACCGATATCCATCTTGGAGCCGTCGGTATAGAGGGCTATCTCCTCTGCGTCTGTGACTGATTCGTTCTCCCATTCGCTTCTGTTGGGAATTCTAGTAGCGAATCTCCTTTCAAAAACGAGGGTGGTGGGTATGTAGTCTGTAGTCACCTTCTCCTTCGCCGCTTCCCATTGACTTTCAATGGAGGCGTGACCATATGGTTTGGATGACCACAGTCCTGATTCCCTCAATCTGATTGCGGTTTTAACCGCCTTACTGCTGCAGTAGATGTCCAGAGGGGTGAGGTTTAGCATCACCTCCAAAGCTGCGGTGGGAGTGGTCCGTAAGGAGCCCGTCATCCCGATGCATGCTGCCCTTTGTACTTTGGTTAGGCTTGCAAGATGGTATTTCTTCTCAATGGCCTTCCACCACACTGTTGTACCATAGGTAAGGATGGGCCGCACTACAGCTGTGTATAGCCAGTGCACCACGTGCGGCCTGAATCCCCATGTGTTACCGAATGCCCTTCTGCAGGCATATAGTGCCACATATGCCTTTTTGATGCGGTCCTCTATGTTTTCCTTCCAGCTGAGTTTGGAATCTAGGATTACGCCCAGATACCTAGCTGTCCTCGAGATTTCCAGGTCCACTCCGCCCATCCTTGGGGGATTGAAGGCGGGGATCGCCCTTCTTCTCGTGAATAGTAGAATTTCCGTCTTCGATGGGTTCACTCCAAGTCCACGGCCCGTAACCCAGTTATTGACTAGCAGGAGTGCGTAACTAAGTCTTTCGCTGAGGACTGGAGTGAATTTGCCTGGGACCAGAATGACGACATCGTCTGCGTATGCGCTCACAATGAAACCTTCTCTTTCCAGTATTTTTAGCAGTTCGTCAACTACTAGGATCCATATGAGCGGTGAGAGGACTCCACCTTGCGGTGTTCCCCTACTGACCTTGCGTTCAGTGCTCTCGTCTCCTAGCTGCGACTTGATCCTACGTGTGCCTAGCATGAGTCCAATCCAGTCGCATAGGCTGTTATTTAGTTGGGCTCCGCGCAAGCTACGCATAATTGCGTCGGCTTCGATGTTGTTGAAAGCCCCCTCGATGTCTAGGAACGCACTCAGTGTGTATTCTTTGTGCTGTAGTGATTCTTCCACTACAGATACTACCCTGTGTAGCGCCGTGTCAACAGATCTGCTTTTCATGTACGCATGTTGTGATTTTGATAAGTAGTTATCGCCGATCACATGCCGTACGTACAGATCAATTAATCGTTCCATTGTCTTTAGCATAAATGACGACAGACTGATTGGTCTATAGTCCTTGGCAGTGGTGTGACTAGCCTTCCCTGCTTTTGGGATGAAAATCACTCGTACCTCTCGCCATGCTCTAGGAACGTAGCATAGCCTTAAACAGCACGTGTAAATGCATTTTAGCCACGGAATAATATCTTCCTCTGACTTTTGTAGCATTATTGGTCGGATATTGTCTGTTCCAGGTGCTTTAAAAGGGGCAAATGTATTGATCGCCCAGGCTATTTTCCTCTCGTCTATAATTTCAGCGATTGTTTTTTCCTCCATTCCCTCCCTCGTACCTGGTGCTACCACATCGTAGCCGTCAGACACGGTGCATCCTGGGAAGTGAGTTTCCGTTAGTATTTCCAGCGTCTCTTTATGCGATTCAGTCCAACTACCGTCACTCCTTCTTAGCGAAGATATCGGCGTCGGTGCCTTTGAAAGAACTTTCCTCAGTCTAGATGCTTCAGTTGTGGATTCAATTGATTCGCAGAAGATTCTCCAAGAGCTTTTCTTTGCGAATCTAATCTCCTTTTTCAGGGTTCTGACGCACTCCCTGTAGGTTGACCACTCGATAGGGCCCTCTTTTGCGAGATTCCACCTCGATCTTGAACTTCGTATTAGTTCAGCGATCTTGGGACTCCACCAGGGAGGGCGTTTTTTCCCACTAGTTCCACTTTTTGGACAGGATTTTTCAAAGGATCTGGAGAGCGCATCCGTTAAAGATTCGACTGCAGCGTCCACCTCTTCAGCAGATGTGAGTTCCTTTGATGGACAAAGGTTCTTGTAACTCTGCACTTCCTCTTTGAATTTTACCCAGTTCGCCCTTTTGGGATTCCTGACATGATTTCTCCCTTGAGGGACCATTTTCAGTTCGTAGAGTATCCAGCAGTGATCAGATAGTGATGCCTTGCCGGACACTCTCCAATTAGTAACTTGGATCGAATTGTTTTGGGATGCAAGGGTTACGTCTAGAACTTCCCTTCTACTCGCCGTAATGAAAGTGGGATCATTTCCCCGATTACAAATAAGCAGATTGGAGCAAAGAAGATAATCAAACAAAGCCTCGCCTCTAACATTAATGTCTGAGCTACCCCAAATAGTATGATGGGCGTTAGCATCACAGCCTAAGACTAAGTTTTTCTTACCTTTTACTGACGCTTCTACTAGCGCCTTTACCGGTTCAGGGGGGATTGATGTATCGTCATCGTTTGACATGTAAATCGATGCCACTGTACAGCTCTCGCCCTTGCCTCTGATCTCCGCCACCGTAACGTCACCTGTGCTGAAATGAAGCAGTATTAGTGCGTGAAGTTCTTTTTTTGCCAATATGCACGATCTTATCTTACCCTTGTTTTTGACATAAAATATGTCGTATTTCGGCGACCCTAATCCCATCACCCGATCCTTATTGACCCATGGTTCCTGGATTAGGGCCAGATCCAGCTGCTCCTCTTCAAGGAACAGCCTCAGGTTGCCTGAGGCTACCTTACTGTGATGCAGGTTTATTTGGACTACCCTCATTCCTGGGTGTAGCCGCCTCCTCCACAGTCTCAGGTGCCTTTGCGTTGTTTGCAGTCCGCTTTAGGAGCTTGAGAGTAACCTCGCTTGCTGCAAACGATAGCGGCATCTGCAAATCCTTTTTCAATGCTGCAGGGGGCTCATCAAATATGATGATGTACCCTCTTGCACCATTCTTCGGCTCTTCCTCGGACACAATTTCCCAATCCCTCATCGGGATCTGGGGGTTTTGTGCTTGTAGGACGCTAAGGATCTCTTCGCGTCCTACCCCTATCTCCGGGATGGATATCCTACCCTTTGCCTTTACAGGGACTTCTTCTATGGGTACAGCTTTCAATATAGCTCCCTCCCATAGTTTTGCTCCGTTTAACACGGTCTTGGCAAAGTCGTTTGATGCCTGGTCCTTGCAGTCGATGTATGTGATGCCTTTGGACCATCTCATTTTGCGGTAAGCGGGGGCCGTTGCGCCAGTCTTCGCACGGATGTGGGAGATAATCGCAGCACCCAGTGTGCTCTCGATTATCCTGCCACATTCCACCGGGTATTGGCCACTTGGTTTCCTAGAGTCCACCACAGCTAGCTGCAGTGGATTCCTGGTCACCTCGTTGTATTTCCCGCTTTTGCCGATACACATGGGAGTCATTTTGGGGCTACCCACGCTCGTCTCGCTCCGCTTCACCTTCTTTGGAATGTTGGGGGCGTCCTCTGGCGACCTCAACCTCTTCGAGGCTAGCTCTTTGTTACCGAGCCTCTCAGTGATGGGTTTCCTCTGGAGTCCACTCGGGCCCGGCTTATTGTCGGTCTCCCGGTGTTCCTTCTTTGGTACCCTTTTCGCTGAGGAGCTGCGGTGGGCTTTGGGGTCTGCCTTAGCGACATCGTCCCTCGGCCTTTTTGCGCCATGCGGTGTATTACATGGGACTGATCTGCTGTTCGGCACAATTGCGTCAGATGGTCTTTTAGGCTCAGGCCTCGTAAGAGCGTCTTTCGCAATTGTGTCCTTGGCCCATTCCAAGGAGGCCCTCTCCTTTTCCGTAAGGGAGCCTTTTTCTTTGGCGACGAGGATGCCATATAAGTGTTTGGCCTTTAGGTATTCCCGTTTCCTTAACAGGCCTGGGGGCACCTTCTTCTTCCTCGTCTTTCCTCCGTCGGGTCTCTCATCAGAGGGTTCGGCCAGAAGCTTCTCCTCCTCCTCTTTCGAGATCTCTCCTTCGGTAGATCCGGCGTCTAGTTCTAGAGCCTCTTGGATTTTGGTGAGATCGTATGGCTCCACGATTAATGTGTCGGCCACCGTCACACTCTCGGTACTTATCGTACCCTCACCTCTCACATCCTTAGTTTTTTCCTTTGAGTTTTCAATATTGATCCCACGAGTAGGGCCGGAAAGTATGGTCCGCCCCGGCAGCGCCGCCATACCGGGGTAGGGCGTTGGATTACCATCAGGTCTTCGCCTGGGCACCTGAGGGAGCTCGTAATCGGTTGGTTTGACCCCCAACCTTTCATCCTTCGGCACGGTTTGTGTGCGCTCACGCCACCACTGGAGTTAGGTTGGCAGTTCTTAGTTTTCAACAAGAAATACTCTTTTTTTCAGCACAGATTTAGTTAATTTTAACCAATTTCTTAACCGAGCAAAAATCGCACTCTGTTAGGGCCAAAGTTTTTTTTAGCGATTCCGCTCTAAAGTTCTAGCTTATACATACATCTACGGTTGTTAGACATTATCGGGATTGTGTTTTTGACGAAGCAACACTTTAAAGCGACTTTGTCAGTGTTCTTCGTTAAATGTTAAAATTTTGATTGATTTTTGTGGTAACTTATCTTCAAAATATCACTTTCAAATATTTCGCCAAGTCCCTACCTATGGCTCATTATTTTTCTTCTTTCGTTTCTACAGTACCTACATACCAAAGGTACCTACCAAGCATATAAGTCAGTCAATGACAATACCACCGAAAGCCCTCTTGTGTAGTGTGTACCGTGACTTTATGAAAAGACAAAATCTGACCCTCCCAATTAATATGCACCCTTCTCTGAAACACGTCTTTAGGCGCTTGACTGAGTCACTTCAATCGCACATCATAACCAACCAGAAAACAAACTGGCCTATCCAGTCTTCACGAGGAATAAATGCAGGTGTTCACGAACCGCGTCGAAAACGAAGGGCCCATAACATAACATTCAAGCGAGAGGGCTTCGCTGTTTGTCGTAATATGACATGCAAATGGAATGCAATGAACAATACGACTTCGGTTGGTCCCCTACCTTCGGTATATTTATTTCAATCACTGAAGATCTTGTGTAAATTAACAATTCCCTGATTGGAGGAACCGAAAAGACCCTAATGTGTGTAGAGGGAACCACCATTGTTTGCTGTCAATTCCAAACGAATCCGTGATGAGTTTACAAAGTAGGGTTGCTTTTGCTTGGTAGTACCTATACTTATATGCGCGTATGTGTACAAGGAATACAAGTATCCTTGATGCAAGTTTGTTGATTGATTTGACCGCTTGGAATATCGTGGGAAAATTATTTCCTTACTTTGCACAGGTGTTCAGTGAAGTAGTTTTCTCAATCTTCCCCTAAGGCTGAGAGATTGTTTACGTTGGAATTATGAGATATACCTCGTTCTATGTGGGAAAGGACACCATGAACGTATGCTTGGTGCACTTTTGTTGGCATGTCATTCGTACGCTAGGAATGATGTCGTGGTCCGTGGACGTGGTCGATGATGAAGGGTCAACATACAGATCCTTATTATTATTTTGTCCTCCTTTTTGTTGTGTATTTTCGGAGTTGAAACGTTTGGTTGTCTTACTTTAGACGCACTTGGAACTTGTGGATGGCAGGGATGACATTAGGGGTTATTTTCTGTATGGGTCTTTCATTTTTAGTTTTAGTTTTCTGAACGTGGATAGAAAGTAAGTTGATGCCAAGATTGACTTTTGATAAGGGACGACTGTAAAATAAATGGTGTTTGGAAGGGAGGCGTTATCGGGTTTAGTAAGTCTGGTGTTTCTTAAGGGTATCACCCAGTATTTTTTTTTGTATAAAATTGAAAGTGCCTTGATTGAGTATAAGAAAGTTGGTCAAGGTAAAAAGAAATGGTGATCGGTTGCTGGTTTGTTGGGGTTGAAAGGGTGACCAAAGCTTTTTAGCAAGGGCAACTGAGTTCGTATAAGTACGACTAAGAAGCCAATCGCAATGTGTGTATGTTTCAAAAGTAAGACTATCAGCAATGGAATTAAACACTGCCAGCTGACTTCCTTTCCGGACGAGATTCAATACGGAAGTTCATTTCCTTCTATATGACTTTAAGACTACCCATACCCATTCCCAATTAACATATCCCAAAAAAACGCATATACCAACCTATTCCTTTATCGAAACCTGCATATTTAAAAGGTCACGACTCTCGTTTATAATAATTCATGCAAGATCTATTTACGTGTCCCTCTGTTTTTAATCAATTTGAGCGCGAGTGAATAATTTAGATATATGTAAAGATAAATATTTAGAGTGACCTTACGTTTTGCGGGCTTGAGACTCAGACGGGCTTACTCATCAGGAGGGAAGACGCAAAAAGGTTTGCTTTGGGTTGGGTACACTAACTCGAAAATTGAAGTCCCCAAATTTAAATACCAAAACCAAAATCCGTAAAATCAGAGACTACTCATGAGCCGTTCCACCACATCGGTGTGAAAAGAATTTTTGGTCAAGGTCACTATATGAGCTAACATTTAAGGAATTAAATTAATTTATCATAGCACTTTGTTGAAGCTTGCACTATTAATTAGGATATTAGGCCTTAGCAATAAACATTTTTAGTCTCGACTTTAAGTTTACAAAAGCTCACAATTACAAAATCTGTTTGGAAAATATAGCCACTGTGAACTAGGAAAATTTAGAGTCAAACTAAAAATGTTTTTTGCTTACTGCGTAGGACTACTGAATAAAAATTTGAATTTGAATTTTAATTGTTATAGGTAGGTACCTATAAAAAAGTTGACTTGTAAAATATGAATATACCTACACTGAACACATCGTTCAGACAGTCGTTATAAAAAGGAAGGTATCATAAACTGCATACGCATCTATGCGCTTTCTATCTGATTACAAAGGAATTTAACGTATCTAACGTATGTACGAAGAATTACATTGCAATTAAGACCCGTCGTGCGTTTTTAGCTATAATTAAGCAATTCGTTTACTTGTGAATGTTTTTTTTCATATGGATAATTCATTTTCACTTAGTCGTCAGCTCGCGTTCTTTAGCATGTGCCCAGAGTTGCTTCGCACTTACTTTTATTACATTAACTATCAAGTCTCGTAATCACTATAACCTGTCTCTGAGGCGAGATTAATGCCTCGGTGTACAGAATACACTCAAACGCATTAGTGTGCCAATGCTACTGATTGCTTTCAATGAGTATCTTCTTCTAAATGCCATACAGACATAGGTGCTGTTAATACATATATAAATATATCGCATATAGGATTTGTGTTATGTTGTTTCAATGCACTGAAACTGACTTATGGACTTATGTAGGTACCAAATTGTATAGCAACCAGGTTTATTTTATACAGTTACAGCTTGCAAGCTTAATAATAGTTACGACTTCTGCCTGACAGCTATTTGGACAAAAGTAATTCCAAATGAATGCATGACAAAGGCAATTTATAGGTTCCAGCTCTGAATGTTTTATTTCGTCAGTCTTCATACATTTGCTTACAAAAAACTCTTTAAACAATGGGAATAGCCGTAAGGCAGATTGAGAGTTTCAATGATTAGTAACTCAATCAAAAACGATTTTTATTAGCACATATTTGTATAGTAGGTACCTATATATAATAAGGTTAACAATTTTATTTTGCTAATACCCGACAGAAGCTTGCATACCTATATTCATAAAAGGTTTAAGCTTCGTTTCGACGGTCTGTGTTTTCTAAGGGAAACCTCACCGCTCTCTCGGCTTCGTTCATTTCGAGATAGACATTAACTTGAGGTCTTGTTGTACCTAAGCGTCTTGCCAATTATATTTTTCACTACTTCTAGCCGAGCTTCAGCAAAACAACATTTTATTTCAACATGTATAGTAAGTATTGAGCGATACTAATAATCATATTTATAGATTTAACGAACTCACAACGACAAAATTTTGCTATAAAATTACCCATTGTGACCTAGAAAATAGTTGGTGTGAAGGGTAAGAATGGAAGCGTATAGAAGATGAAAGTCCTAAGTGACATTTTTTTGGGATTTGCCTTTTTTCTTACGTATGGAGGTCCTATGTGAAAACTTTTATTTCTGTCTCATGTGGACTTCTCTATAGCCTCTTTATTAAGATTTAGCAAAAGGATGAAGGTGTTATATGTATGCAACCACTTTATCCATAAACTTAGTGGAAGAAGGTGTTAAACACGCTTAAGCCCTTTATTTCAATATGTCGCTTAAGCCCTTCATCTTCTAAACGCTTCGCATTTAGTAAGGTCCACTAAAAAAATAGTTTTATTTATTCCTCCTACGCCTCTGTCAATAATTCAGCTACCTTCACCTTGTGAGTATATAAAGTATCGAAATAAAAATAATGTCTAAACAAAAATTATTAATGGGCGCACTGGCAAGTAACAACTACTTTCACCTACATTACGTGACAGAGGTTTAAATTAGGAATCAATGTTTGCAAATATATATGAACCAGGTACCACTGCACAAGAGTGTGACTTTATTTTGCATGCTAAAACCGATATATTGCCAATTAACTGCGCCTCAATTCGTTTTACGTTACGCTACTTCGTACATTGTAATGAAAAACGAATCATGCTTTGCTAATTAGGCGCCAGCAAACAGATTTAAGTGCATACTACAATGCCAATTAAATTGTATAAATTGGTTCTTAGGTTCTTAGGTTCTTGTGTGACCGATCTAGGCCAATATTAACTGCGACACATCAACGCAGCCAGCTGTCGGACATACTAAACTATATTATTTAACGTCCCCGATGATTTTTACTATTCAAAAGACACATCTTAGGCTCTTAGCGCTCCATATACATAGTCTGACAGTCAGACAATGAAGCTATTCAACTCTGAATGTTAGAAATTGCTCTATAGTTATGAGACGAGAAGATGTCGGAAGCCCGACAGTGTAGCGTGTCCGCTACGAGCTCCATTGTTTTTTTGTTGAATTGTAAGCGATAATCACGGACGTTTTTAGTTTTGACATTGGGACCTTATCGCTGTTTGAGTCCCGGCGGAGTTTTCGCCACGTATTACCTTTGTTCGTAAATGGCCATTTTAACCTCGAATATCTTCCATAAACCTGCGCTAAAGCACCTGTTCGCTTCCATGAACCCTTCTTTAAAAAAAATAAAGAGCAAATGCAGGTTAGGAATATTCTAATTTTATTTTCCCGCCAGGTTGCCGGCTTTCATACGAGGTATGGATCCGGATTTGTGCATTCTTGAAAAATTCTTTCATTAAATTCTTTTTAAAGACGACAATGTTATATTTAAAAAAAAAAACAAAAGACAAACTCGTAACAGAGAGAGTTTTCTTTTAAACTACAATCTACAATCTATACATAACCTTGGACAGTGGCTTTGCATATTCATGCAGAACTTCTGAGATGATTTTACTGCTGAGATGTGAGAGTCTGTTCAAAAACTGTATGAAAATGGAGTTGGCTCACTCAAATCTGTTTGGTACATATTGCAATGGCCTTTTTGTATTGGCTTTTTCTTATTCAATTTCAATCCTAACCTAAGAGCTATCTTATTATAAAGAGGCGAAGGCAAATAGTTAAGAACACTTTCACTGCCTTAAATACAATATCTAGGTATAGGTACCTATATTCGCTTTGAGAAGTTTGTTAATGCAATGCTGTATTTAATTTGCATGTTGTGTATAAGCGAGGTCACTATAATGGCAAAGTTTCTACAATTGGCAGAGTTATAGTTATAGAAAACCCCCTTATACGTAACCAAATATAGATGGAAGTATGTTGAACTTGTACTCGTTTTTGCGTAATTCATACAGTATTGTAAATGCTACAACGGGCACCTCCATTTTTTTTCCCAAACTCAAACATAACATCCCCCAATAGAAATCCTTGTTAAATTCAAAAATGGTTGCTATCAAAATGTTGTCCGTACCCTGCCTGTGCTGACAATTTATTTACTCATGCGTATTATATGCTTAACACAAACACCGTCTGTCCTCAATTTATTCACTTCTGATTGGTTGAGGGTAGCCAACCCCTGTTAATTTACGAAGAACATCAAATTGCTATATAAGAAGATTCGCTGCTCAATAATTCATGACATTACGAAATAGCATTTCGCCCTGGAGTGTGTCAGCGCACTAAATGTAAACGTTTTCTCTTTAACAAACGGATCTCTTCTCTATATGAGTCTCCTAGCATGAGGGAGTCGTTTGAGGTAAGTTAATTGCATTTGCATCACTATTCGCTTATTCAGGTGAAAGGCATAATAATTGATTTTCGTTTTTAGATTCTCTCCATTAGTGCAATAGTTATGCCGTCTACTGTGATATGCCTGTACTTTGTACTGTACCTGTGATCTTACTACTAATCTTGGAATTAGTTAGTCGCTATTTCGGATGAGCCGCCTCGTGCAATTACTTCTATCAAAAATGTGATACTTGAAAGCTTTATATCTATAAGATTTATTTATTTATTTTCTATTAAAAGTTATATTAAATAACCAACATATATTTACTAGGTAATTATATAAATTAATTAAATTGAAACTCTTTTTGTAAAAATCAGTCCACACAAAATATTGCACAAAATAAATTCAATTTAAATGTTTCGAAAAGTACATCCTTAATTCACAATAAACAAAGAACCTTTTTTAAGGATGGGGTAGTAAATGGAAAGTGCTGAGTTTTTCTAAAGCTTTATGAAACCTTGAGTACCTAAGGTAATTCTTTAAAGGACACGTAAAGGCTGAAAGCCACATTTGGTTAATTTAAATTTCTATAATTTTTGTCCAAACAATCCACATCTACTTTTTAAATTTTTCTCAATCGGACTGCATGCTTCACACTGGTTTTCTGTTCAAGTACTACCTAAACAATTTGTTTTTCATTCCATTCAAATTGTAAGTAAACATATTTTGAGTATAGGTAAATATTTATTTTTGTATTAACTAAGACAAAAAAAAAACTAACTCAAGTTAGGACCGAAACCTCAGTTTTAAAGATCAAGGATGCCAGACGCCTTGGTCTGTATAGGTAACTGGAAGATCACAATCGACGGAAGGCTGCAGTGTCTCAGACTCAGACAGAGACTCTTCACTGACTCTTCATGTATTCATAGAGTATAAGATCAGTCAAATGTCCACCTCGGTTTCTTATGGTGGCACGGATTTGAGTGGTTCAATTTATTTTTAACTCTACCGCATGGATTCGGCTGAATTTGTTATTTGTTTAATTAGCCGCTTCTTGCCAAAAGAGTCTGCTTCTATAATTGAGACTAAAAGAACTAGAATGCATATAATCGGAAAACAAATATCTGCGGTCCTTCAAGTGGTCCACCTAAGGGGATTACTATGTTGTACCCAACTCTTTCTGTTAGTTTTTTTTTGATTTGAGACCGCAGCACCACAGACATTTTCAACTAGCTGCAACGCTAAATGCATTACGGACTGCTAAATCGACAACTGCCCGGCTACCAATTGATTGCGCTAAACTCACTCACGTAACTCGCAAGGTAACTTCCGAAAACGCAGGTACAAGTAGTACTCCTGCACGGTAGTCCTTTAGGTTTTTCACGGGAATAGAATGGCTCACAGTGATGTGTAGATTTTATACCTTGTCTAATTGCACAACTCAGTGTGGCAAGCAACTGTGTGAACTTCTTTTTTTAACGATACAAATAAGGTAGGTATATGGCTGTAGGTCTATCTATCTGCAATACTTAGATATACGGAACACGGTCCGATCCGATGCGTAACGCAACGCTAAAATTGATCACACTTAATCAAATTTGCCGGAAAGACAATATAAGAAAGGTATTTCGCTTGCAACCTGTCAAAGTGTGTACCGTGTGCAATAGAAAACACGTGTGCAGTTTAAAAAGTTCCTATAGTCCCGAAGTGACACAGAGACTACTTGTTTCGGAAATACCGGCTAGGATTTGATTCAAATGCGAAACACATGCTTCAAATCATGCACCTAACATCCCGTGAAGGTTTGTTCTACGTGTTGCCAGAACGGAGCGTCCTAAGGCTGAATATAGTATTGCATATAAAATAGGTTTAAGAAAAAGATGGGAGTGTGGGTGAATCTCTAAATCATAAATCGGTATCGCATTGGTTTTTGGTTTATGTACCTAGTAGAAGTGAAAAACAGTTTTTGCGCGGCTAACTCAAAAGCAGTTGCTCAGTGGTTAGTATGCTGTACTACTGATTTTCTTAAAAATTTGCAGGAAAAAACGGGTAAGTGCACAGAAGCTGACAGTCTATTTTAAATAACCTTCAATGAATTGCTGCTGCGACGATTTACGATTGTAGATCGGTCAAGAATGTTTAAGTGATCTTGATCTTGCTATACTATCGATTGTGCAAAAAGTGTTAATGTAGACCATAAGCCAGACTTCTGAGATTTACTTTTATATGAACTCGTTTTGTAATATTTCAGTTTCTTTAATTTTTGTTGTTCCTTGTCAATAGGGATCTAACTGCCAACCGACCAATGGGATTTCGTTTCGTCCTTATAGCAGATACTCCTCCTACATTTCTACCTGTTTCACCGTTCTAACCCCTAGAATGTACTCAGAAAAATATTCAACACGTTCCAAGGAACTCATCGTATAAAAGGCACACTTTCGTACCCCTAAAATCAGTCTAACTCAAACATCTATCTCGGATAGTTGTGTCTACATCAGAGCGTTGTGCAGCATAGCTGCACACACTCGTAGCGCACGATCAAATCCACACACTTCATACTGGTTTTGGATTTTTTTCTACATCACGATCATCTTGATCAGATATAAAACCAACACGCTTTTGGCACTCCACCAGAAGTGCCTTTAATGGGAGCCCGAGAGCCATAACCAGTTGGACCTGTCGCCGTTTCTACTCCGACTCCACGCCAAGCCAGTGGCTGTTTTCTCTTCTTTTTCTTTACCGCAACTGCGCGCTCACTAAAGTGGCATAAAAAGAGGTATTTCCGTGAATAGTGCCAGAAACAACAATGGAGCTTGTGCGACTAATTGGGCATGGGAGATGGAACAGCACTGCCACTGGAACTCACTCTTGTGCTACCAAGATATTGAATAGCTTTAAATGCAGACACATGCGCAACATGAATGCAGTAATATAATATCGATCTGTAACTGTGATACAAAAAAAGAAAAAAACTGTAAAATTATATATGTTAGCTTTAATCATTTGTCTTCCATTTGACTCTGTGTGCGCTCGGCATCAAGTTGAAATAGCTTTAGGTACTTATATTTCCATTTTAAGATTTAAAATTTAGAGTAAGAATCATTGTCTTCCGGTTTGTTTGTTTTGCTTGTAAAAAATGTTGTATATAACTAAATAGATAAATAAATAAATGTATATATCAAAGTTTTATTGTTTCCATATATTTAATTACAGCTGTCAGACTACTTGTCCTCGCTGAAGGTTGTAAGGCAAAGTGTGATTTGTTAAAAATATTTTCTTAGCTGTCGTGTAAAAGACGGGGTTGTTGGCTTCAGGTCAAATGATTTTTTTTTAATGAAACTTCAATTTCTACCTCCATATTAATGCCAATTTCAGAAGGCAGAAATGTGAAAACATACAATAACCTTCATATTAAAAATAGATACCCACGAATAAATAAGCCAGTTGTCAAACCACACATGACATAACTATTAAAACATGGTGAAGGTAGGTAGGTACTTGTGGCGACAAATCTGTTATCTGCTAGATTTGCGCATTGGAACACTTTTCAATTCCAATATATTTTTAATGAAACCCGACCACGGGACATTAGACAAAAGAACTTGAGAGACACTGATAGGATCAAGTGCAATATGAGATGCGGTGAAAAAGGGTTCCCTTGTAGCAATATTCATGAAGGAACTTTAAAAATATTTTTGGAAATCAGTGAGAGTCATGCCGACACGGCGGGAGAACTGTCATTGAAGGAGTAACATCAAGAACCAGGCGCTTTGTGGAACAACAAGCAGGGGATTCATTTTGAATCAGGCTCGTGAAGTGAAATCTAAAGTCCTGCAAGGAGGGCGCGTTCGGGTGTGTGGGGTGCTGTTTAATACATAAGTGGATATGTTTATTTTTACATATTGAGACTTCGAGTTTTACAATCAAATACGAAAATATTTAAACTTAAATAAACGGCAAGAATGTGTGTCAAGATACTTTTTTTTCATTGTACATATGTTTTATTGGAATTTTTTTTTAAATAAATAGGAGTTTAAATGCTCAGAAACAAAAGTATCGTTCTGTATTTATTTACATAACGTTATTTCCTGCAGCGATCGCCAATTTAGAGTTATTAGGCAAGACCAATGAATTCAAAGAAGTCCTAAATCTAATTTTAACATTTTAAAACAAACTTTTTAGTAACAAGTAAAAGTGTTATCATTGGCCTGGCCGATGCTTTGATACCCTCCACTGCATACAAGTTATTTAAAATTGATTTTGAATGGGAGGTACCAGAACTATTTGACCGACATAGCCCATTTTCAATACCAACCTGACGATGATAAAAGAAGTCCTGTCACAAAAATTCATTCGCCTAGGTTGTTTCCTTTGGACGCTATCGTATTTTCAATAGACGGAGAGGCATATGGGTCCAATATTGACTTTGTATGGGAGGTACCAGAACTACTTGACCGACATAGCCCAATTTTAATACCAACCTGACGCCGATAAGTCCTTTCACCAAATTTCATTCACCTACGTCAATTACTTTGGGCGCTATCGTGCTTTCAACAGACAGACAGACAGACAGACAGACGGACATGGCTTAATCGATTCAGAATGTGATCAGAATATATATACTTTATGGGGTCTCCGGTGACTCCTTCTTGGCGTTACAAATGTATTGGCAAAGTGAATATACCTTCCTGTGGAGGGTATAAAAATCTTATAGCTCAAGTTTTTGTTGTTTTTTTTTTAATGAGAAATGAGTGGAATGAATTTCTTTAACTCAAAAGAAATGTCAAAATGGAAGCAATTGCATGAATTTCGCATGAATAAAACCAGATTTTGATGAACTGAACTTTTGTCGTGTTCGAAAAGCGGCGCCACTTACCTTTTACTCAGATCGGTATGAATAAAATAAATTGCTACGAAATTTCAAGTCTGCTATTTTCCTGACTCAGTCCTTTTTGCTGTAGGCACATTCTTCACATAAAATAATCTAAGCACTGTGAATTTTCGATTTTTAGTTTATAAACAAAATTTTGTTTGCGTAGCAAAATACGTTTTTATTTTTTTAAAAAGAAAATCTTCACACATAACTCCTAAGAAATATGTGACATGCGGGGTTTAAGGTTAACATTTCAAAAATGGTCTCCATAATTGATAGTTCTTCTTTAACTATAGATTGCTATAGACTGCACTCATATTGCTGGGTTTTATTTATTCAATTCCAGTACTTTTGTTCGATCTTCCACAAATGACGTTAGAATCTTAAGGAAAATTCAAAATTTACTTGTCAGGTTGGACAGTACTGATAAGTACTACGAAGTTCGATTTTTCGAACCAACTTTAGCAAAGTAAGTTTTCATTCATACCATTGGTTCCGAAAATATTGAGTATCCACCAGCGCTGCAGCAACTGGCACTTTAGTGCCAAACTGGCACTTTTAAACATGTTTGGCACCTAGGCACTCATTGGCACTTAAAATCTATAAATCTGGCACTCATAAATTAAAAAAATACAATAACCAAACTTCGCAAAAAAAATCGAACATAGGTACATTTGTTTCTCTCCCCCCATTTGGCAAATGACATTCGCATTATGTTTGGTGGTTAGAACAAAAAGTCTTGCTTTTTATGTCAAATTCAAAATAGCTAACGAATTTGCAGAAAAATGCGATTTGGAATCGGCATTGGATAATTCGGCGGAAATTGATGACCCATTATCGCATGCTGCTAATAAGAGCACCGATAGGTATTATGGCGAAAAATCGAAATTGTTCAAAAATTAGCACAGTTAATAGGTTCGGTCGGGTACTTTCTTGCATTAGTAAAATTATTAAAAATTTTGCTAAGAAACTGTGCGAATGCGACCACGTACTGAGAAGATTTAAAAAAAATGAGAAAGAAATTCATTTCCCCTCTTTTAATTTTTTCTTAATTTTCTACTCGCTGAATTTCGACTTACTGAAAAATGAAAACTGACAACTAAGTGACAGCTCAAAAGATTGACAAGTAAAACTGTATTTATTTTCATCTTCAACGATGCAATTCCAACTTATTTTGTATATGCTGCATTTTACGATAATGTCAAAATGACATTTGTTAAACTTTTTGTAAGAAGTCAGTTAAAATTTTTAAATTGGCATTTTAAGTTGTTGGTATATAAGCAAGTTATTTATTTCTTTACTTATAAATGAATCTCTTATTTTTTTCTTTTGTACATACAATTTCTTTTAATGAAGTAAAGAGAAATTAAAATATTTTTCGTTTTTGTTTGAATATACAAGTTTTTTAAAAAATTGGCACTGTCCTTTTTTTTTAGCTGCAGCGCTGGTCAGGGGCGATTCCTCTCAGTTAGCTAGTTTAGCGGCGCTAAACCAAGAAAATAAATTGAAATACATATACGCAAAATACAGCAAATAACGAGGTTAAAGTAATTATGAAGATTAATAATTGCAATAATCAATGACATACTAAATAACAAAACTATCATTTACAAACAATATCTGCCTACACAAACACACAACACAATACTCCCATGCAATAAGTTTCACTTGAAATACTCTTTAGCGTTACAACTTGCGATACCGCAAATTCCCTGCCTGCACGCACACACACAATCTAAAACTCCCATAGAAAAGTCTCCTGCTTGTAGCATTTTAGCGTAAAAAAGTTGCGCTACCGAATTTCCTCCACTCTGTATAAGTGTGGAATTTGACTATACCTCTACCAGTCGTAAGGAAAGCACAGGAAAATATACGGAAGGGTAAGCGCAAAACAAATGCGATAAAAGTTGGAAGTAGAGTGTAAGTGTAAGCAAGCAGGTATATTTTGCGAGTTATCTTTTTTTGTACTTCTGTATGTTTCTCTTTCTAGGCAAATTGCAGTAAGAAAGTTTCGTTGTGTTCTTATTTGACTGAATTAATAGTCATCGAATTCCATTCCAAAAGTTAAGTGCGTTTTATAATTTTATATTTGCGTGGATTATAAATATGAGTAAATACATAATAATCATTTTTGTCGTGCTTTTGGAATATGAGAGTGCGCTTTTTTTTTTTTTTTTTTTTTGTTTGTGAGAAGTGAGCACGTAGCTAACCCAATGCTTAAGACCAGGAATCGCCACTGGCGCTGGTATCCACTCGTACAGCTTGTGAAACAGTGCAAATTATTGTAACCAATGTAACTATGTCAATATCATCACTAAATAGCCCACGTGTGATATCAAAGTGCAAGTGAAAAGTAAGAAAATTTCTTTTAAAAGATTTTGCGTTTTCAGTTTTTCCTTGTAAAAACTTACAAAAGAAAAATTTATTATTTACAATTTTTTTATAATTTTTAAGCAAAACAAACAAACCGGAAGACAATGATTTTCTTGTTTCGTTTCTTAAAACTAACTTAGGCTAAGTGGCTTAATAACTAATGTTGGAAGACATTTGATTCTTAGCCTAGATGTTTATATTCTCTTGTTGCTATCACAGCTACTTCAAGTGCATGAAGTTTTTGTTGATTTCGTTTAAAGCTTGATCCATTTATGGAATTTTATTCCGCAGGTATTCGAAGTGTGCCGCACCAGGACTCATCCAAACCGACCAAATACATCTTACTGAGTGATCGTGCCGATTGATTAGATGACTTCTGCTGCGTTTCGATGATTTTACTGCACCATGACCTACCCATAGGGATAGGCCACAACTAGCCAAGGACACCTTATGTCGAAGGCGGTATGAGTTAGACTGATTTTTTCAGATGCGAGTCGGTCTTTTTATACCAAAAATTTGAATCTAGTTCGTAGGAGCAAACGTTGGGAATTTGAAATTTTCATCCCCTGCACGACCTGTTTTTTTTCTCCGACGCAATGAGGAAGGGATCTCTGTTTTGGTTTCGATTCTTCTTTGATTTTGTTTTCTTATGCACCTTCTTGCTGTATTATCTTTTCAAATTTTGTTTCTTGACAAAAAAAAAAAAAAAAACCAAGGGCCACGGAAGGAAAAGACCGCTTAGGGTTCGTTTTTTGTTATATTCTTGTGTGAATCGTGGGAACGTTGGAATAACTTACTGGTATCAACCCCTACCTTTTAGGAAAAACAAAATTTATCTCAAATGACAAATATTGAGAGGTGGCGATCGTTGTGATAACATAGTTGCCGTCACCTACTCCTTTACACTTTTTTTTTCTAAATGAATCTAAAGTATGTTAACATGTCATGTGTTTGGCCACACTATATTGTGGTATGGATACCCTGTGGCGTAGTCGACGCTGTCCCTGGGATATTTGTTGATTAGGATTTATCTGTTGCGACTTACTGAAGGAGTTAACACTTGAATTCCAGTTGTTGGATCTCGCACGTGTTTCAGATTCTTGCTTTCTTTTATCTTGAGTCTGTTGTGAGGGTTCTAGCACAATTTTTTGTGGCCGAAAATAGAATTGGGATCTTTTCTTAAAAAAATTTTACTCAAAAATTTGTGTGTCTTTTGTAACGGAGGAGTAGTTTGTATTGTGTAGTTATTTCATTACATTCCACGACAGTCGCACTCCCTTGTAGTTCGGATAAACAAGTGTACCCTTGTAACACGCGGTAGTCATTCTTTGCTAGAGAATTACGCAGTATCCATTGGTATAGCCTTTGCGTGGGGTGTTTTAATCAAGGAATGTCTTTGAAAAGGGGGAAACTTAAGAAGGAGTTTTCGTAATAATTTCCCATGAACTGGGGCTTACTTTGATTGAGTGGGTGGGTATAGATCACGTCAGCGTCGTGATGTTGTTAGTCACATAGCTCCATAATTAGATCTTAGATAGGTTGGCTATTCACTTGTTTGATGGGAGAATTTCTGTCATGGAATATTTTCGTACCTACTTATTTTGGTTAATAATTATTGGTTCTATGTTTGCTGTGAAGTGTAGTTGGTTTTAACTGGCTTTTTACATTTTTGAAAAATAAGATATTAAAGACCAAAGTACGACTTATTATACAAGGTGGGCCAAGAGAAGTCATCCGATATTGTTTGGCTCTCATTTTTTTTCTAAATGGAAAACTTCGATTCTGTTTCTTGATTATGTTTATTTGAACCATTAGAATTTGATTGGTCAAGTCGAGAAGATGATATCGGCCAAATGGGCGCCGTCGCAATTGATTGCCATACGAGCTCGTTTTATGGCATTTTTATCACTTCGGCGAGAACTTCGGGCGACAGATTCTCGCACTCGTGTCGAATGTTGTCCTAGAGGGCTTCTGTATAAACAAGTTATGTACCTACATAACTAAGGCTACTCTCCAGTTTCCACAAATCAAGTGACTGTTAATGACTGGTCACAAGGAAGTGAGCTATCGCGATAACTCGTATTATATCGCCTCTAATGATGTGATACTCATTTACGAACTCACAAAAAAACGGTCGGAAGATCTCTCTCAATCCATTAGGCTGAAAATTGATCCTTTCTTTTGAAGACCGTTCTCAACTCTACCTCTTTTTGTGATTTTATATAATGTGAGTTTGGTTTATGCATTCAAATTGGACTCTTGCTGATGATGTTTGCTGTACGGACCACCGACCCGACAAACAGGTTCTTTTCTTCTTTTTGTCTTAAAAATATTCATGACGTTTCAGTGACGGTTGATGGAAAAGATTTTTTTGTGTACTTTTTAGGGTCTGGTTATCCCGCATCATTCTGGCATTAGAGTGAACAATAATTATGCTTTTCAAAGGATTTAATTTCTAAGATCTCTTTATGTGTACGAAGGTCTTTTATTGAGAGTTCCTAAAGAAATTGTGAATAGAAAGTTCACTTGTGATATAAAATGATCTGTGCATATGAGGTTTTTTCTTAAATCTCCTATGGGTATGAAGGAAACTAATTGAAGATAAAAAAGTAACAACAAAATACGAAGAAAAGAAGTATTACTATTTGACGGCGTAACGCAGAGATGTGAGACAGACAAAAGTACAATACAGCCAACAAGAGGGAATTGAAATATCGCTCATGGAGAACTCTACAAAAATATGAGTGAACGAGTTCGGGAATAGAGTTCAGTTTACCGTCCATTGGTAAAATTAACACCGCACCCGTTTAACGAAACCTACAGCGGCAGAGATCAAGCTTTAGACGCTAAAAAAAATAAATAAAAGTACAGCAGTTGAGACTACAATATTGAACTTATATTTTTTACCAAATAGGCAATAGGTGCAATTAAGAAGAGTAATTCACTTGTCCTTAATCTAAATCAACAATCAATCAGTTAAGGGATTTGGAAAATACTGCTAAAAATACACGCTCAAAAATGGGCGAGAACGATTTTCGATGGGTTGACAAAAATTGAGTCTGTCTTGCACAAAACGAGTATTCATTGTTAAAAACTACCGAGATAAAAAGTTCAAGTGCATTCAGTTAAAAAACAGATATTATCATTGTTTTTGACAAAATTTAAAGATTAATCAGCCTTATACCAAGTGGCGTTTTTCACGACGTTTGTCGTTTTTTGTGTCGCTCACCGCCTTACAGAATGGCAATAAAGTTCGCCGTAAGCGAATAGGTTCAACATGACCTTCAGTGACAAATGGCGTTCAACGACTGAAACTCCAAATTCTCGAAATTCCAAATTCAAATTGGCGTTTTTTAAATCGTCGTAAACGCCAATCGGAATAGGGGTGAATATCAACCAAACAGTTTTATTTTGGTTTTTCACGACTAACAAAATTTGGAGGAAGAAATTGATGAATTGTTTTTTTTTAGACGAGCTTCCTTAGCAAGTTGACTCGGCTGTTTTTAATAAAATAGCTGTATAGGAGCTATATCGACACTTGCTTGGTAGTTTTTGACTAATAGTTGGTTGTTTTCAAATCAGTGATTTTTCTGCGTGAAACTGACATAACTTTCAAATATTTTCAATGGAAAGTGATATTTAAAATACTAACCACTGCTGTATAACCTTACAACATTTTTTATTTTTTTTTTAACGTACAGTTTTCAAGGCCGCCTTAAATGGAAGGAGCAGAAAGGGCGCCTATATGCATCTTCGTTCTATACATTATATATTTGTGGGTGGGAGTTGTCATGAAACTGGTTCGCCCATAAAATTAAACGCAGAGCGAACAAATTAAGAGCGGGACTAACTTCAAACACTGGACGTGAAAAACTTGCTCACTTCAAAATAAAATTCCTTCACTTGTCGGATGTCATATTTTCAAACAAAATACTGGACTGATGACATTGACATCAATAATGTAAGTATACAATTATAGAATTTTCGAAAATCATCAACTTTGGCCGATCTGAGAAAGAAGATATGATGTGTCTCATCAAAACAAGATCCAGCTTCAACCTTCAACACCTTGAGTATTTTCCGCCCAACAATCTGATGATAGGTTCTCGTCAAGGTTCATCCTTTTTCAATAAGTAGTGAAATACCAAACCAAAGAATTCAAAACATTTAATTTTTTTTAGAAAATATATAAAATTTATTTCATGTATATTTTGTTTGTTTGCCTTATTCTACAAGTTACAACTAATGAAATCAAGTATAATCCCTGAATGTACAATAATCTCAGAATTAACAATATCCATTTCATTAAAATACAATAAACAATGTTAAATGGAAGACTGTGTCTGTGTAAAAGAAAAAAAGAAAAAAAAAGTTTAATAAAGCTCAAACCCTAAACAGAATATATTGTTGTTGTTCTTCCTTAATAACAATTAATTACCGGAATAATCAAGTTAAGCAAAACAAAACAGTTCTGATTGTAAAACTCTCCCCACATCCCTATCCAGGATAAACCAGACACAGACGGTTTGTCAAGTCGCGGACAAACATCATCGGTTGATTTCGGTGCCAATTCCACAGCCACCACTATCACAAAACTTGAAGGTCACACAAATCGCGTCGCAAATCACAAGAAATCCCCTGAAGGATCCAATTAAAGCCTCAGTGTACAGAAAACTCTTCATAAAGCTGCCTCCATTCAAGCTTGTCCCCATCGATCTAGGAAGTGCCACTCAATCTGATACGGTTCGATAGTCTCGCGTTGTATTGATGTCCAAAAGAAGGTGCCGGCATCGGTTCGGGCAAAGTGCACTGGGACATAGTAGTTCTCCTTGTCGATTGCCTCCAAGCGTCTGCTGCCATTCTCATTGTAAACATAGATGGCCGCATCGTCGTGACACTGATGAATTTCATCGATTATGCGGTTCTCCAGTTCCTCGTTGGCCAGATTCTCACGATCGGTGATCCACTCGAAATCGTAATCCTTTTCGGCCGATGCAATGTATGAGCTGCGTTTTGGCGCCTTTTTCGTCTTGAAGATCCTCCCGAGAACCGGTTTGAGGATGTTTTTGATTTTTCGCGAAGTTGAAACTTTTGATTTTTGGTTTTTGCTCGCAACAAACGCCGCTGGTTGAGCGTAAATGCTGTACGAGTGATTGAGATACGCAGTCATTTTCACAAGGACTATTTTCGTTTTCTAGGAACTCACAAGAAACTAGGTGTAACTCGGATGAATATCCAAAATCTTATGTTGGACCTGGGTGTGCGCAACTTGTATTTATACTTTTTCATTCCTATTTAAGAAACATGTCTCTGTTGATCGTCTCAGCCAATGGGACGGCTGCTTGAGGCAGGTGTTTTGTGTCTTCTCTCCCCGTCGCACTCTCACTGGGAATCAGGTACATGTTAAATTCCAATAAGGAAAACATAATCTCGGCTCCGACTTGGTAAAGTGTTTTTTTTTTTTTTTTCTTAAATTCCCTCTGAGAAGCAGACCCTTTTAAGGGATCAGCACTCACTATCAGTATGCACAAGCATGCACAGCACACAATAAACAAAACATAAAACCAAACAGAACAAAAAAGGATCTTCTTCTCTCCTTGGAAACCGTGGGAAAGTCTCAGGTCTCAGCCAAGAAATCTTCTTCAATCGTTCGTGTTTCCCAACTTTAATGACACACACAAGTGATTTCTGGTGGTGGTGGATGGATGGATGGATGGACGCACCATATGGTGTTGGTGGTGGTACAAGGATCGTTTTATCGTTTTACTTTATTTTAGACCCCCGTTAAGTAATTTAACGTTGTTTTTACGTGATTCGAGATACTTTCAGGTTTCAGCATCGATAGATGCGAGGAAGATTTTCGGGTTATTAATTATATGAGACCTTTGAGTCATCATCACTGCAGTGGTAGGGATCGCTGAGAGGGGAACTATTGTGGTAATTCATGCGTGCAAAGACGGGGACCGGTTAAGTAATATGATCCTGCTCGGTGGATATAGAGTTTGTCCTGGTTGTTCTGTGGACGGTTATTTGTAGGGGGTTAATGTTAATAATCGCTGCGGGGGTATTTATGGAAAAGGAAGAAGAAGAAGAAGGAACAACGTGATTCAGTAGGATCAGAGGGTAGAGGTTCTCCGACGTAGGTACAGGTTAGGATTTGAATATTGATTTCGGGTTTTCACTTGTTGGTTCCTATCTGTAATGTGAAGAGATGTAAATTAAGAAGAATCTCGTTATTATTTTTTTTTGTACTGTGTGGGGCGAGATTATGTTGATGAAATCAGTGAAAGGGATTGAAAAGGGAATATCTGGTTTGGGGAGTTTTTTTCTGGGATGTGTATTGTTTTGGTGTACATTTTTTTTTCAATCTAGAGACGTCCCCTTGAAAGGAGCAATTCAACCACTTGTGGCACCAGCACAATAGAAAAATTTAACTGAGAAATGGGGTAATACAAATGACGGTGCGATGGTTGAAAAAAAATAGAGGATAACAAGTGACGGGTCTTATTAATAATTTTTAACATAGGATGATTTGAAGAACTTGCTATGCGGTGTGATACCACGTGTTGGTATTGATTGAGTACCTAATTGATGGAGAGAAGTTGCGTTGAGCCAAATAAAAGAAGAATTGAAGACTTGTGCGCATTTAATACATGTGCGTGTTCATTTCTAGGCAACTCATGTTGGAAGATGGTTGAGTTTAAATCTGTACTACTGATCCACTTAAAAGTATTGCATTTTTGCGGAGGTCTTTCCTGTCCCATAATGGTGCTCGTTTCCTAAAATTCATAAATTTGCTTCTCTTTTTTATGGTTTGTATGTTTAAACTAGACATTGCTCCGTATAGCTCTTGATACAAATTCTCTTATTTAAAATGCTGCCTTTGCCATTAACAGATCGCGACAGACAGCATCTAACAGTTGGCAGAAATCGTAGAATCTCATTCATCGAACTGAAATTGCAACGATTATTTCAGAAACGTAGTAGTTATAAGTAAGGTTACGATTCTAGAAGAACTCAATTAGCACTAGGATACCTACTCCATTTCCTTACCAAAAAATTATGCAAAAATACCTACTTCCATTAGAGGAATGATTATGTTTCGATTGCAAAAAATGTAGCAACACGCTCAAAAATTCACTTTAAACGAGTGTGATAAAATGAACTAAGGCTCTGTTAAGAAAAAACGAGTATTCGTTGTTCAAAACTAGCGTGATAAAATGGTTAAATGCAGAGGTACCCACCGTAAAAAAAAGGTATAAAAATCAGTATAAACGGTTATTTTGGATATGTCAACTTGAACCGAAATTTTGAATCTTCTACGAGTCGCTTTGAGTCGATTATGAACACAAAATGTCTCTCACATGCAGGCCATTAAAGCGCTTAAATTTTGCCAAATATATAAATCAAATGTTCACACAATCTCGTAGTGTTTTCAAGAAACTAGTTCTCCATTTCCAATTATTAAATGGTACGTACGACAAACATTTCAAAATAAACACTTATCCCTGACCGCCTGTAGATCTTTTCTGCTTGGGTCTCGTAGCCTTGGTACCTTGGTACTGATACCTATTCGAATCAAAACTGAAACAGTTCTAATTGGGCTGTTCTTTAAACATTCGGATCCTCAAATATAGGTGGCGCTATATACGAGCCAAGCCCAAAATATATTTTCCCAATCAGCATCAAGAAGACTGTACTTTTTTGTCAAGTAAAAGTACCTTAGCCTAAAATAAAATTGAAGGAAAAGTGAGAAGAGAATCCTTCATTGAAGCAAGGAAGAAAGAATAAAATAGCCCTACAAATCACATTCAAGTAGATTTAGGAAAAAAATTCATCCCAAAAAGGATTAAAAATGTTCAGTGATATACCTTCCAAAAGCAGATTCTTCAAATAACAAGACAAAAAATTGTTTTTTTTTTTTTAATAATATTCATTTTCATTTAGCATTTACAATATTTTTTTTAATATTTGCGTATCTATCGGATACAATGTCTGAGAGCCTTCCCTTCCTTTGGCGGGCATCGGAATTTTCAACATGTTTCCAAATCTCACTAAATACGTTCCCACGATGTGAAATATAGCTCACAGCTTTGGGCTTCATTCACGGACGGGTCCAAGTCCCTTTTCGTTTGTTATCGCATCTCGACTTCGATGCTACGTCATTTGTTTGTTGTTTTTGTTGAATTTATTGACGAGCCGCCATCTCAGCTTCCAGACGTTCATTTTCCTGATTATCACATTCCTCCTCACTGAAGAAGCTGATGTCAACGGTTGGTTGCTGCTCTTCGCTGGGTAGGATTTCCAAAATCGATGCATCACCATTGAACTGGATTGGAGATACTTTTGGCTTCTTGAAGAATTTTCGAACGGATTTGAGGAAATTCTTGATCTTATGGGATGGTGAGAAAATTCGTTTGTTGTAGGCAATGATACTGCTTTCTTCGAACATGGTCGAGTTGAATTGAGCAAGACTTTCGTAAGTGGCCATTTTTGTTAAGTTTTTTTGATTTCCAAAATGTAGAACAGGATATAAAATCTGAGATGCTGCTATCGAGAACGACAGAGGACTACTGATACTTTTCTGCAGCCGACTCTTGCTATTTATAGCATTTTCAAAGGGAGGAAAACTACCTGCTTGGGTATTTGAAAACTGGAATAACCAATCGCAGGGGTGGAAAAGCCAGGTGGAAATTTTTCAAATTTCCATCTCCCTTTCTCTGTAGATGAATAGTGCAATTCAGGTATAGATACCTGCAAAAATGAACCTTACTCGGATCGTGGGAAAGTAAATTTCGGATCACAGTAAAATTATCTTCGCGTCGTCCTTTCACTTTATTGAGGCATTGTGTTTGCTTTATTATAGAGTTTCCATTGACAAATACCTGCCTTTGAAAAACCCACCAAACTCCCATTTATCAAAAGAAATTTTGAATCTAAAAGAAGAGCGAGCAGTCGACCCTCGTTAACCATATGCTGCTGAAAACTAAATTCACACTACATGCTCGTTTAGGCGTAATTTTCAACGGAATGAGACAGGTACGCCAATTCGTATTTTAATTCGTGGTATTTTTTTTTTAAACTGGTAGTCATATAGATTGTGTGCCCATAACAGTGGTTTTCCCCTTTTTCGAGGTGTTTTTGTGATATAAGGATATTTTGGTCCATTAGGTTTTTTGTTTCTTAGGAAATAGTGACTGCTTTGATTAAGGAAACAAGGACCTGTTCGAGGTGTATCTGTATACTTGTGGTTCATCTAAAAACAGGTATGAATTGTTTGAATCAGTTGTTAAAAGTGTGTGTAGTGAGTGTAGTTTGTCAATAAAAACGACACTGAATATGCTCAGGGTCCTTTCTCAATGTTGGTGCGGGAGTTAACGGCCTCCATTCATTAGGCTTAGCACAAGCTAAAAGTAAAACTAATATAACAAAGACCGCTTAGACCTAGAGACGATGATTAAGATCGAGAAGTGCTGCTGCTGAAATTTAAAATTGTAACCTTTGAACGCGGAAGGTGACTATCACATGGGAGATTGATCCGTGGGAGCCATAGAACGTGCGGCGGGTTGATATTGGTAGATAGAAGAGTTGGAGACATCGTAAATTAGGAGTGAACATTTTACTGAAAATAGAATTGGAAAATAAAGCTCAAGAGCCTTATAGGAGCGTTGAATGAAGAATGCGTTCTTCAAGGCTATTAAAGTTAATGAGACATGCAAAATTATAGGGGATCGCTCCAAGACAGACCATGAATGGTAAATGGGAAACAAAATAATTTTATGGTTTCCATTATGAATATAAACTTGCAGAAAAGGTGACCATATGATTGGGTAGAGTAATCAAGGATATTGCGAAAGAAGTTGAGGCTAATAAGACCGATCTGAAGCGCACTATATTACACGATAAAAGGGGTTTCCCAGTTAAGAAGAAATCCACATTTCAGCTGAAGGATAGGACCTTTTTTTTTAAAGATTCTGTAATAAAAAGTTGTAGTTAAAGCAGTAGCAATAACATATATAGTTTGCACTTTTGACTTTTTTCGAAGAGTTTGGATATGGGCGGATAATTATCTACCTCTCTTCTTAATCCATTTTTATGTTCTTATTTCATATCTGAGGCAATGGAGATGAGGTTATCGAAAGGGTTATGAAATGGGATAGAGAGAATTGAAAATGAAGAAAGCGTCATTCAAATACCAAACTTATTTATTTTGCAGTAATTATCTTTAGAAAAATCTTAAAAAGTTGCAGCTGCGGAGGCTGTGGACCTTAGTGGAGGATCGTAAAAAAAAGAGAAGAATCGGGAGTGAAGTCATAAAAAGATATGATCTCATTGAGGTCTAGTTAGAGATGCCTCTTAGTTGGTACTGATTTTAGTCGTTTAGAGGATCTAAAAGAAAACATTTCGTTAATGAGATCGGATTCGATATGACAAAGAATCCATACTGAGGTGGATTAAAGTCGCCGGAAGTGACCATGTCGCCAAAAGAGGTACACTTACTTACTTAAGGTGGAGCTACAGTCCTGGGTGGACCTGAGGCCTCAAGCAACAAGCGTCTCCAGCCAGCACGATTTCCAGCCAGCTGTCTCCAGTTTCGCACGCTAAGTTGGTTAAGGTCCCCTTTCACTTGCGTGCGCCGTCTGAGTGTGCATAAGGTGTGAATGACAACGAACCAGACTTTCAACGCTTGATCTAGCCTTGCTTCTAAAGTCTACAACATAGAACAGTATTAAAAGGACTATATTTCTTTTTACAACTGGAGGGAACTGCACATTGTCATTGTTTGTGATCAACTGGCGCCGCGCACAGGTTCGAGCCACCCGAGTCACCGAACAGTCAAAACTTTGTACATATTTACAATTCGCAAAGTTTACAGAACACACAAAAAATAGGGAGGCTAAAGTGAAAGAGATTATTCAGAGCTCAATCTAGATTTGTGCGATAGATACGATGTTTAGAAAGTTATTTCGTGTAGATTCAAGATTTCTACTAATCGGCGACGATATGTTACAATGCACCGCATTAAAGCTATGTACTGAGAGTAAGCCACGTGTGACGTGAGTCCCCATGTGTTGCCGGAAGCTCTTATACCAGCATATAGTGCTTTTGATATATACTCCTTTAATGCGATCCTTTTTTTTGCCTTCAAGTTGAGACCCCAGTCAACTCATCGATGGGGCTACCCCAAGTCCCTAGTCCGCAAGGCAGTAAGTCAGTTTAGGAGTGAGTTGCATTAACCTGGGCCAGAATTATAAAAAATACTTTCATTGGGTGGTTGAAAAACGACGGAATATATTGAGATGAAAGAACACCGAATACCTATTACTTCATATGAAGAAAACGATATTTTACAGCACATTCTACAAATAAGTGATTTCTTGTGTCGAATTGCAGCCTTATCGCAGACAACCCTGTCATGTTCATAATTATGATTAATTTGTTACCACCGCGCCGCACTGATCGAAGAAAATGTATTCGTGTGGTTTTCAATTCAATTAGTTAGAAACAACTGTGTCGGGTCAACAGCACATCATTTGTGTCCCATAAATTTCATAAAGAAAAACGAATAAACTCGTTTAGGTACCTACATTCTGTTGCGGTTGGTTAAGAGCATACAACATTTCCAATGCAGTTCAAAAGCTACGGTTTCCAAGCCACCGCTTTAATAGCGCATCGAATCTTCTTTTGGATTGTGATCGGTACACTATCGGCGATTATTCCACTGGACGGAGAAAATCGGACACCGTTTTGCCCGAATGGAAGACTTCTGTGCATACCCCGACTTCCAATTTGGGATAAGTTCTAAACGCTGTAAATAAAATCTGTTCATCTCTTACTGTTTTAATTTTTCTTCGTCTCGTTGTGTTTTTCTATTTAAATTTTGTATAAAATGGAAAACATAATTGTCTACGCAATTCGCCCCACTACGTTGCTCAAAACTGTTTCATAATAAATTAAACAATTAAAAAAAAAAATCAGAAAATGTTTGCGTATCAAATTTGACACAGAAGACCGAACCCTACAGTCCCAGTCATTAAATCGAACCATGCCAACGCATTCGTATTTATAAATCTCAATCAGAAACTCCAATTGAAAACACTGTAGCATGTCCCTCAACAAAATATTCGAAACTCTTTTAATTGAGTTTAATGGAAAACGGAAGCCGAAAATTGTTGTAGGGGAATATTGAGCTAAACAAATTTAACTCTTTCGTTCAATTAGTGGGTCTTGTGGTCTGAATTTTGTGTGCTGGAAGTGCATCAATTAAATTTGGATGGAAATGTACACTTTGGAGCGACTTTGCGCGTCATTTTGAATTATGTTATCAGAAGGACCGAACTTAAGATTGCCAATCGGGCTTTACTTCTGTGGTTATTGCAACTCACGTGGAACCACAGGATTTCAAAGGCAAGTAAGGCAAATAGCGAAGACTGGCTGGAAGTCGCTGGCCAGGTAAAATTGGATTCTTTAATCTTGCTTGGTTATAAACTGTGACACAAGGTCAATGAGGAAATTAAAATCATCGACGACTCATTTTCGAAAAGCTTCTGAAAATGCCTTTGATTTAAAAAATAAAAGTTGCATTCGCGACTCAAAATTATCCATCAACCCAGATCCTTTTTGCTTTTACTCTCTGCTGTCTTTCATTGTCTATTTAATCTTACTTTTCTTTCGCAAGAAATCATAATTAAAGCATGCTAAAACGAAGTGTTGTTCTCATTGAAATAATAAAAAAATTAAATAAAAGTACAAGATAAGATTTTTATCGTTCAACACATATAACTAGTTGCAAAACAATTTAGAATTTACATAATTTCAGTCACAGAGATGTGACAAGTTTATGTCAGTTAAGTAAATAATGGATTAAGACAATAACAAAAATGTAAATATTTTTTTATTTACGACAAAATAAATACACATGTAGTTATTTATATATTTTATATAACAATTGAAAATA
Source organism: Cheilosia impressa (assembly GCA_948293265.1). NCBI lineage: Eukaryota > Metazoa > Arthropoda > Insecta > Diptera > Syrphidae > Cheilosia > Cheilosia impressa. Next base: position 59,102,769 of record OX411881.1, read on the forward strand.
AGTTGAAAAATTAATTTAATTTTAATAAAAAGTAATGGATGACCGAGAAAAAAATAGATCGAAATATTTCAAGATAGTGCAAAGGTATCCGTTGCCGAGGGTGTTTACCGGAATGCAATGTAAATGATGCTTGGTTTAGTGAAATAGGGTATATCAATTAGGGGAACTAACAAACATTTTAATAAGAAAAGTGTATATTTGGCCAAATCTGCAATTATGACCAAAAAAAATATATATTCCTATAGAAAAATCTTACTTCGGTATTTTTTTTGTGTTTAAAACAATAAGAAAAAAGAACTAAATACGAAAATGAAATACAGCGACAGCAAGTGCGCAAAAAATTTTGATATCATTTTTTAAAAAGAACGAAATATGTTATTGCGTACGTAAACAAAAGATTTGTGGTTGTTAAAAGTCTGCAGCTAGGTAGAAAATCTGCAAAATGCAGACAAAACAAATGGACAGCTTCGCGCACAAATGTGATTGGGACATTAGACGAGAACTTATCAACTAACAAAGGTCCTTAACACGGACAGAGCCGGGAGGGTGCAGCTAGAATGCAAGATCTGATAAGAACCTACTATTTTTCTTACATTTCTATTCTACAAAAATGTGCGGCATTATTTAATTGGTTTTAAGGTATAACCCTTCTAATTGATTCCATTTAACGGTTTACTGCCCATTCAAATGTCCATATCGTATACCCATCTAATAAGTGAATGCATTTGTATAGGTTTAGTTTACCGCACGCTATCAAATTTCGAACTTTCATTGCAGCAACAGGTTGTGACCTCCATTCGAATTCCAATTGGTTTTCCATAAATTAAACACAAGAGCATAGAAAATATATTCGAATACTCAGACAGCCCAAACTAATGAGCCGCAACAGTAAAAACTACACACATGCTTAGAAATGTTGGTCAACGAGAACGAGCGCGCACAAGCTCAACTTACACAACACCTAAATAACTCAGATAAGCTATCTACAGGCCCCATCTGAGCGATACATAAGCAATAGCCCCTTATCATCTCCGAAGTGCCATTCAGACCGATTGCTTGTACAGAAAATATGCTAACGAGCGTCGCGTCTCGTCGGTCGATCAGTATCTGCCACCTCACTGACATCGGACATCGGAATGCGCCCATTTACATTCCGCGCTCGAAGATCTGAAATTTCAATTCATAAAGTGGAAACACAATTTCAATTTTCTTTCATGGATTTCTTTTATTTATTGTTAAAGGTTTCTTTTTCAACAAATTATCATTATTTTTGTTTTTTTTTCTAAACTAAAATGGAAGACAATGATCGATTATTTTAAATGGAAGACATGAGCTAATCCCTACTAAATCACAAAAATATAAAAAAAAAAATATATATCTCTCGTTTAATCCTAGCTAAGCCTAATATCACCAATATGGAAGTCCTGGATTAATTCACCATATCCATAAGACCGAATATGCGAACAAACACACACACTTTAAAGCAGACAGTCGTCGTATTCCTTATTTTGAATTGTTTCTTGATTCTTCTAAGCTTGAACCCAGCGATCGAGTTGTGAAGGGTGTCGCTGCTGCTGCTGTTGGCGAGCTGCTTCCATGGAGGTCCAGAAAAATGTCCCATTATTGGTGCGGGCAAAGTGAACGGGGATGTATTTCTGTTCGCGGTGTACAGGAACTACATGTCGGCGACCGCCTTGGTGCACGTAGATAGCTGAGTCCCCACTGCACTGTCCAACTTCGGCTAATATGCGCTGCTCCAGTGCTTCGTTGGCGGCATTGTCATCGATGGCATCCAATGCTGCCTGGTCTTTGCGCATATCTTCCAGTGATGAGTTGTAGTCATTTTCTTGGATTTCGCCAATTGTTTTCTTCAGATACTGCTTCTTCTTAATGACGCGCAGCAGTGGTTTTAGGACTTTCCTCAAACTGCGGATCGGTGAGAATCGCCTTCTCTCTGCGAACATTGTGCTGGTTTCGAATTTATATTCACGTGTAAGAAACGACATACTGAGCGTGGAAATAAATTTATGTATGTTAAACTGTTTTGCGTCAGTCCGAACGATGTTCACTGAACGAGTGCTGAGCGTTTTCTGATTTTGAAACCAGTTCGTGCGGCCTTTTATACCAGACTGAGAGCGGCTTGCACTGCGGCCAATCAGAAGCCGTGCTCGTGCAGGTGTTCGTAGAATGTATCTAATATCTCTATACTCTCTAACGATGTATTAGAGAGCCAAGTGAATTTGAGAACGCAGATCGGAGCCGGACCGGAGGAGTTCTCTGGTCCTCTCTCTACACTCTGATCGCTACCTGCTCTCGACTGAACTGAGCTGATGTACTCGTATTCGTATGTACATAATATGCAATGCAAGTGGTTTTAAATGGACAAACCAACTTTGGAAAGGGACGCTGAAAAATCTCGGAATTTGAGATTTTTTTTTGTTTTTTTTTAATTCAATTGTGTGCTCGGTCTGTGGATGCATTATCGGGTCCCTCTTGCAACATTTCGGCTATTGTAATGTATTCCTTCGAATTTATAATTCTTTTTAGGGGAAGTTATTTCGGATTCGTCACACACAGCTAGGAAGGATTATGGAATTTCCTATGCAAGTAGGGATTTCGAACCTTTTGTCTACGATTTTCTGGAAAGTTAAAAACCCGCGTATAGTTACTTAATTTGAACCAACAACGTTTTTCGTTTTGGGATTTTCAGGGTCAGGTTCGAATGTAAATATACAGCGAGTCGTAAATTAGCGTGACGGAAGAACTGTACTGCATTGTAGATATTAGATACACACGTAGGTACCTGTGCGATGCATTTTAAGACCTGTACAATGTCGTTTCTTGAGGTGATGTACCTGTTTTTCGGCTTTGATTTGTAGATAGGTGCACTCTTTGGCTGGGCATTTCCTATGTTGAATATTATGGATTCCTTTCCTATGTCATCATAGGAACACGTGCGTGGTTTGCAGAACAAGTTTTGAGTTAGGAGGGGATGCGCATAGCTTGAGTTATATTTAAGAGAATGTCTTTAGTGATATACGGCTTGCCCTTCAATTTTAGGAAGTACATTTTAGGGACTTTCCGAAAATTAAATATAGTGTAGGCATGGCCTCTCATGTAGTTACCTATGGGTTTATTTAGGAAGATGGGTTTTCCGGATAGATTAAGAGGGGTATTTCGGCTCTCTAATAAAAAATGCCCATGGAACTTGTTATTGAAATTATTTTTATTCCGCGTGGAACGTTCGCAATGCGAGTAGGTATAGTTACATTTTGTTGGAGCTACGGAAAAGGGACTTTGAAGTCCTAGAGATAGAGAGTACTTAGATATAAATATCGGTCGAACCTATTTGATGACTCTTCGATTAGCGGTTAGGGATGAATCTGAGTGTCGCTGATGTTAGTGAATCAGGGCGCAAACCGAGTCCGAACGTATATTTGTGAGAAGCTCTTTCACGACAAAAAAATTTTGAATGTTTGTCTGACGTTCTAGAGAGGTGGCGCAGTGGAAGAAACCGTGAGATGTACTTTGTGTTCACTCCACTGTTTAACAGACTATCCACGGAGACACTGCGCCCATTATTCTGGGTAAATATTTATCTTTAAAATTGGGCAATTCTCCATAGGGCTTAACTTCTATTTAAAAAAAGTCGCGAGAGTTAGTTTTTGTTAATTTTGGTTTTTTGTTCGCTTTACATCTTTTCTGCCTCCGTTTAATTTTTGGCGACATTTTTGCCATCGTCTTCCGAGATATCCAAGACTACAGGCCATCAGCAATTGTCTTCTTCTGTTTATTAAGAGACAGGTAGTCGTTTTAATCTGTTTAGGTCCAGCTTTGATTTTTTTTAAACCCTTTTTTGACAAAGTGACTTTGGTGGGGCCATCACCATCACCGGCGAACGCCATAGAGCAATGATAAACGATTTCTTTTGAACCAAATTAAACGATATGATGGTAGACGACATGTGGGAACAGAAGGTCGGGGCTATGTGGCACACAGAAGCCTCTACAATGGACATTCTGCATGAACTATTTGAGGGTACAAGTATCTCTGGTAGAGGTGACCTGAATTGGCTAAAATTGTGCGATTTCACCCATCTAGGCTCTTTCTTGTGGTTGTGGTTTTTCCTGAAGTCGCAGGTCTATGCCAATAAGCTGAAATCGACCGGTATATTCTTAAGGCCAACTAAACCAATGCCATCGCTTATGGGCCACTCGGATCCGTGTCGTCGTAAGAAACCGTACTTTTAGAGGGGTCCCAGGTTCGATTCCCGAAAAACCCCAAAATCCACAGATTTTTTTTCAACTGCACCATTTTCTTGCGAACGTCTGACAAAGAAAGAGCTTCTCAATTGGCCGTTTGGACTTGCCATAAAATTGTAGATCCCCTTCCTTCCGCCCCAAAAATGAAAAACTCACACAAAGCGAATGATTGTGAAAAGCTGGGCCGGGGGTCCCTACTCCCTACGGCCTACTGCGCCAACCATTTATTTTATTTTACCTAGCAGTTTACAAATCGCATGATAATTCCGTAGTTAGCTCTCTGCCTCTGAAACACTTCAACATAAATATCCGAGACGGTAATTTCCCAGAAAATTATCTCCGCATTTAAGTCCACCTAATTATACGTTGAAATCCACTAAGGCGGATGTGCCTAATCTACAACCATCTTTCCTAAAAATCCACAAAATACTTCTTTTCCTTAGACAAATGTAGACTTTCTAAAAATCACCACCGTCAGTTGTTTTTAAAGCAAATTAACCTTTGCCGCGCCAACTCTCATGTATCACATTTCCAGTGCCACAAATCAAATACACACCCCTCTACATCATTGCAGGCAAGTCTATGGAAAGACTGCTATAATGACGTGATGAAACTTTTCAAGAAGCTCTGCTGCTCACCACTGACCTTCATTTCGCCGGTAAACTGCAAATCTCCGCCGATCCGAGGCCATACTTTCATTCCACCATCTCTATGACCCAAGTCATTACTCATACCTTACGTCACGCATTTCTGCCCCCGCCTCTGATTGCTGGCTAATGATGATTTCTTGCAGCTTGCACCTGTTGAATGCTTAGAGTAGTACTTACTACCTACAGTCAAAGCACAAACGTTTTGCAATTTCACTGATTTTTTCCAGCCACTGTATATAGCGATTTTATTACCGCAAATCCGCGCGTTATTTACGCCAAGTCGCAATAAAAAAAAACAAACACAAACCACGTACCTACCTATAGCTGAAAAAAAAGGCAAAATCTCGACAGCATCCCATTTCTGCAGCTCATGTATGGTGAACGTGCGGAGCCGTGCCAAAGTAAATGGGGACGGGGAGACAAGCATTCGAGTATATTCTTTTTGGCCGCAGCAACCGGTTCTAGAACCAACGCTAAGGCCCTTTTTTTTAGCTGTACCAAACCAGTGTCGTTTTTTAGAGAGAAAAAAAACTGATATAATCATGCATCAGAGAAAAGGGACCAAAACAGAATGAAATTCAGGAAAGGCTTGTATGTTGTATATTGTATATTTATGTGCATATACGCAGCACGCCTATAGCTTTATGGCATATCCACTTCCACTACATCGACGGTCAAAGTTGTAGCATAGCACAGCGCTGTGCGGCAAAGGCAATAACATAGCAATCTTTGCGGCAAAGAGATACAAACACAAAACCGCCTCGCGCCGAGGTTTACGAATTGAACCAGTTCTGAGCAAGTTTTTTACTGCCGGCTTAAAACTAGGAAACGAAAAAAAAAATACATCAACTTACTGATTCCGAGATTTTGTGGCGCACAGAGCAAGGAAAAGCAATCTTGTAGGTTCTGCTGAAGTGTTTTTTATGGTCGATTTGAATTTTTGTTATTGGGTTTCGGGAAAGTGCTCTTGAGAGAAGTCGTTTATAGATTATGCTGACCAAGCCATCATAAGAGTATAAAAAGGATATACAACATATTTTCATGCTGACGTTTCTGTAACAGAAAAACTCACACAAAACGAATGGTGGTGAGAAGCTGGGCCTTGGGTCTCTATTTATTTATTATGTTTCTGTTCCACAATCAAAATTAGTGCCATTGAAAATATTCACACAGAGCCAAGCCATCGCTTCATGTGAGTGAATTCATTTGATCTCAACATAAACAAACATGCACAGACGTGAATACAGTAACCAAGCACAAGAATAGTTTTCAAAAAACCAGAGTCCTTTTGATTTGTCTCCATTTTCACTTGTTTTTCAAAACGATTATAATGGAATAATGGTTGGGCATAGGTACCTGCCTTTTTACGAAAGGCATCTCAAACCTATAAGGACTCGCGAACGTGTTGTAACATGTTTTCATCAACGACTCTATCTTCCATTCATGACCTAGCTAATTCCCTCTCACGAATTTAAGCAAGAAAAGGCCCTTCCCATCCGATGGAAAATGTTAACAACTCATGCACTTTGCGTTTTTGACAATAGATCAAGGATTCTCGAACAATATACCTGTTGGTTGAATTTTGATCTATACAGGTACCGAACTATGACCTGATGCAAATATCACTCAACGTGAGAACAAAGTTGTGGATAGTGCTAATGCCTATAGGTTTCTCCAAATGGTTTAGGGAAAGCGGCAAGTTGCTGCGTGAACCTTTTTGGAAAACCCTATGCTGAAAACCAATTCGCAGACAGATAAGCGCAAAAATGTAAAACCGACCTAAGAATTCAACCTTGGATGGAATCGTCTGTGCATAATTTCGAGGTAGACATGTCGCATCATGTTCAAGTGCTCGCAATAGAACAAAGCTTAAATGCAATTGGAATCACTGACGGACTTTAAGTTTTGACAATAGATCAAGGATGTTCCGAATATTTTACCTGTTTGTTAGATTTTGTTTTGCGTGTCATTGTTACGACCTGGAAACACAACTCAACGTGAGAAAATAGTTCTGGTGATCGACAGGTTTTTCCAAACCATTGTGCGTAAATGGCAAGTTGCTGTATAGGCCTTTTTAGATATGCAAATCGGTAAAAAGACCAACTGCAAGAGATCAGTAGTCACCTCTCATTAGTAACAGTCTTGCAGCCAAAAGACCTTGGCCCCCACTTTCTTAAAAATGATAAAAATGGCCCCTTTTTCAGTTTAAGTAAGATTTTTGTTTTTTATTGAATAAACAAGAATGCAAACGTTTGAAAAAAGGGTTTTTTAAGCATCGGAATTTGTTCCGAACGGGAAGTTGTATGCGTCTTTTGTTGGCATGTGAGCTTGGTACAACTGCTTCAAAGTTGCAATCAAGTTATACAAGAAAGAAATAAATACTCAAACCTTTTTCAACATCAAAGGGCTTGGTATGTACTTGATTATTTGGATGGAGTAGCAAGATTTTTCCATCGTTTTCCTGCAGAGATGAACCATTTTGGTGGGGGTTCCGAAACTTGGCATGGCTTGCATAGCTGTAAAATTCCTGTGTTTTTTTCTAAGATCTGTCTGAGTTTTGTAGTTTGGTCGATTTGGGTAGACTTTCCTGGCCATAATTGGCGTACTGTATGTTCCTATCAGGTTGTTTGCAAAATACAGCCGATAACATTTTCTATGCGACATTCAGGCGACTTATTTTCCTCTGCATCGAATGCTTTTACATATTTTCAAAGTCCCATTTTGTACATGTTCTTTTTATTGCAACTATAAATGTAGGCATCCTCAACATGCCTTCATGTAAGAAATTTATATTTTTATTTGTGTAATAATCACACACTGGATACGAATAGGAATAGGTAGCTAATTAATTAAAATCTGTGTCAAATTCGAATGGAAAAGAAAATACACACTATTAGCGTGTGACGCTGACGGGGACCGAAGTAATAATTTTAACAATATGACACCGAACCTATACAGCCCGTGCTAATGAAACCATGCAGCAAGTTTCATTTTCCAAACTGGTTTCATTTATTATTCCTTGGGCCTATGCTTTGCTACGCTTCATAAAAAAAAATGTTTGTGTAGGTAATCTTCTTAGTGATCATCTTGAGTTAACGAAAATTCCAAAAGGTAAACTGATCAACAGCACATCCACACCACAATGAACTGCTAATGAGTGAAACATGAAATCATCTCTGCTTCTGTGTTGGTGATATTAACAAACGATTTTGGTTGTGAAGCCCTGCGAGCTGAAATGTACGATGAACTAACGCGTCAACCGTGAAAATAAACATATCCAATGCGAGTAATATTTAGGTCCGCAGGTATGTATCGAAGGTACGTACAAGTTGTTGCACAAATGCGATCAAAGTTGACACACTTCCTTTCTATTTTATCAGTTGATTGTTTTCTCTCAATGCAAAAAGGAAACAAATTCTGCCAATATCCTGGGAAATTCGATAACCGATAAGTTCCATGAGGAATGATTTCTCACGTCCTTTTTCACTTGATGACAGTAGGGATGGTACCTACCGCAAAAAAAACAGGATACCTATCTGAAACTCATTGTGAAACGGCCAAAGTGGTGCAACTGCGAATAATGACATAATACTCCTGTAAATTGGGTGACAAAGCGTTCATTGCAAGAAGTGTAGGTAGGTACATTGTGAGGGAATGAGCTAGAAAATATCCTCAATGGACTGTAGAAAATTGCCAGAAAACAAGTTCCAACACGTTCTTACAAGATTCGACGTGACTGTTTTTAAAAAGGCGAACCAGAGGATTCACCATTAATTGAAAGAATAGGAGAATGTCATGATGTAGAAATTCAATATTGGTGTTTTGAAACGAGGACGTGATATTTGTAGCAAACAGAGGACTTGTGTGAGAGGTGGTAGGTCTAAAGTCACATGGTAGGTGGTATTGTTGCATGCATGCATATGAATTTTATTTATTTAATTTGATTCCTGTACATTGAGAATGATTTCTTAAAATAGTGCAGGTGCATAATATATTTTAAAAAGAAAAAAATATTTTTGGTCTGAATGTTTTAAGATTCTACAAGGTTGGCCAAAAGAAGTCATCCGATGTTGTTTGGCTCTCATTTTTTTCTAAATGAAAAACTTCGATTATGTTTTTAGACTATGTTTATTTGAAGCTTTAGAATTTTATAAGTCAAGTCGGGAAGATGATATCGGCCAAATGGGCGCCGCCACAATTGATTGCCATACGGGCTCGTTTTAGCAATCGGATATATGACAACAGTGGACGATGCGCGCTATTGGGCCATGTTAACCGAGTTTTTTCTGCCGCAATTGGACGAATTAGGACTGGAGGATATGTGGTTCCAACAACACGGAGCTACGGCATACACTGTGCGAGCCACAACCGATATTCTAAAGGCAGCGTTCCCGGGTCGCCTCATCTCTCGTTTTGGCGATTTGTACTGGCCCGCAAGATCGCCCGATTTAACCGTTTCAGACTTTTTTTGTGGAGTTTTTTGAAGTCGCGTGTTTACGTGAACTAGCCCGAGACCCTAGAAGCCCTCAAGGACAACATTCGACACGAGTGCGAGAATCTGTCGCCCGACGATCTCGCCGAAGTGATGAAAACTGCCATAAAACGAGTCCGTATGGCAATCAATTGTGACGGCGCCCATTTGGCCGATATAATCTTGTCGACTTGACCAGTAAAATTCCAAAGGTTCAAGTAAACATAATCAAAAAAACAGAATCAAAGTTTTTCCTTTAGAAAAAAATTAGAGCCAAACAACATCGGATGATTTCTTTTGGCCCACCTTGTATTTCGTACCTATATAATAATGACATAAGCGCCTGGAGTCTTCGTACTTAGGTTGTCTTACTAAAAATCGTTTTCACCCTTCGCCTCATTTTGTAGGCCACAATAGGCAATTTTACGTGGAAAGTTACGCCATTGTGAGTTTGTAAAATCACTAAGTTTGATTATTAGTCCCGCGCACAATAACTAAGATACCTTTAGTTAGCTTCAATTCGCGAACTATGTATAAGGTTGTATAAATTTCTGTTTAAAAAACAGGTAGTGTAACCCGTAATGGATACAGTAGTTGACACCCTTTTGGCACTACCATACCAATAGCTGTACTTTTGCCAACAACTATAGTAAAAGACTGTTATTTGTTCCAAGTTTTTGAGAATGCCTAAGGAGAATCAAATTTTAAACTACACAAATATCAATCACTATTTGTTCCGACCCCAACTACAGCAGCTACTCCCAGCATCAGCAATAAATCTACCTTACAGCATACCCTATTGTCCACTAAACATTCAACCTTTTTATACACTGGTACGCCCGTTTTTTACGGGTAATCGGATTATGGTGGAATGACATGGCCACTGGACTACAGCTCAGTTGACCACCTCCAACTGGCTCCCTAAAAATAAAATGCATTCGCTATGGCATGAACTTGAATTCCATTGTCATTGAGTTGCATTAGAGGTATCTGTTCTTCGCAAGTCAAGATGAAAAATTTTGCCCAACAAAATTGTATCCGCTTCAATTATTATTTGAAAAGAGAAATGTTTGAAAAATTGTCCCAATTCCCTACAGTAACGCCTCTAAACAGCAATATTTTATGACCCATAAATTTCCAAAAAAAAAAAAGATTCCCATAGACCCTTTTTAAGATTTGAAAATTGATTACATCAAAGTCATAGAATATCCGCAATCCCCGTGGTTCTACCTGTTGCAATTTCGATGGTACAGTATTTCGGAACAACCATTAAAAAGATCGAGACCGGATAAAATTACAGTAACCGATTTCGATTCCCTTGTCAACCTCGGAGATGTCGATTTTTCATCGTATACAATCTCGTCGGGGACCACACATATAAATTTAATAGGCCAGTTCCATTGTTTGCTCTTCCTGTTAGGTCTATAACATAATTAATTTATTTCCTTGCTTTCGATTAGTTTGTTAGGGGTTTGAGAGAAATCCGAAAAGATACCTATCTCTGACAATTTTTTGATAAGAAAGTGAGAAAACTCGTTCCAGTTGCTGATTGAGGAATTTCGTTTCCAAATCACGTTCATGTCTGTTTATTGTGGGAACAAAGGTAAAGAAACGAGACAATATGTGCACGACCTGTAAGCGCTAAAAACTCCTACCTACTAGATCAAATCAGTATTGACGCAAGGTATATGCCAAACTTGCGTGAGCTTCTTAGATGAATTCAGGTCTTAGGGTGTTGGTAAGGAGATTTCACCTGATAAACCGTTTTTACGGCTCTCAAACCCTTAAGTTGATTGGTGCTACCGGAATTTTAAGATTATAGCTAGAGTTGCGACAAACAATGCACACATAATGGGTTTCTAAAAACTTCCACTTCTTCGAAGACTTTTTTCTTGAATCTTTGTGTCAAAGCAGTCAAAATGTCCTTAGAAGTCTCATAGAGCCTAGCAGTACTTATGAAGACCGACAATGTTCAAGGTGTTCTTAGATTCAAACAGAAGAATTAACCTCTAATTGGTTACTTAGGAGGCTGGGTGGACCTGGGACTAATCTAGACCTTTGAATTAAAAGAAAATATATCAAATTATTGAAAATTAGTGGTTCTTTATCACTCCCATCCTGTCCCCTGTTGGCTGACAAAGGCTGCCTACACATCTCTATTTCTAAAGCTATCACCGGTTTATCATGACAGTCTTGTCTACTGACACAAAAGCTACCTACCTGCCTCGCTGGACACGACTCTCAGTGGTAGGCCTGTGTGTCCAAGGTCCAAGCTCAAATGCAGTAGAAAATTTAAATTGTTCCGTAATACTGTCTGACAAGTCCTGGGTAAACTCTTGACACGTTGTGCCTATCTTTTACAATTTCCTGAATTTCGTTAACTGTTAACACAGAGTTCCTGTATATCAAAGATAAAAGCGACCCTGTCCTCCAGATACCTGTTGAGGTTCCATTGCGATAACTTCGTATTCAAAACACGCACAGGTTCCTTTCAAGGTCAACAAACATACGCTCCTTGTTTACACAAAGCCAGACACACCAAGTAGACACAAGGAGATAAGCCAAGTTGCAATGCCCTACGTATAAAATATCAACTCACGCTAGTGGGACGACGTTGAGCGGAGATATTACTAAAACACTTGTTTATACTGTCGAGTCGAGCAATATTCCGCTGTTTGTTTACTGTGTCCTTTCTTCGTCATACCAGCTATTGACTCCGTTAAAGAGTAAACAGTACTGAACGTAACGCATTCGTCTACATGTGTCTACAGGTACGCAGCGCTGTGGGGTTTAGGGTTCTAGAAAGATATACAAAACGTACCTATCTCTCTAAAGGGCAGTGTTTGTTCTAACATCACATAAAGTGCATTAGCAAACATAACACACGAGTAGCAAAGGTAAAGAGGTTACATATAGGAATATATTGATAAATACGTCACTCCACAAAAGGAGTATCGGATCAAAATTTTCGATGGAAAAAACATCAGACAGTCTCTGATGAGGAACCACCCATAGCTCTAGGGTTTCTCATTCAAATCAACCGTGAATTTCGCCTGACAGGTCACTGAAAATCGATCAAACAATTTTCCCTCATTCGATAGTGTATCAAGGGGTCGCCTCAACTTTCCAATACCCATCCCTTTATCAATCTTTGTCCCTGATCGACATGCAATCAAACAGACAGAAATGCACCTATACACTGGTTATAATATGCAGTCACGATTACCTGCAAATTCCAGTAGGGGCAACATTATTTAATCCCTTTTGTGATCGAATGGGACGATAAGCAAAAACCCTTGGAAAATAAGAAAAAAAATTGCCTCCAGCGAATTTTTGAATAATAATGCCTTGCATCCGAGTACCTTTGGGCAGGTACTTTATTCGACATGATCGACGCTTTGGTCTATAAAAAAAATACTCAACCCGAATTTGTGTGGGTTTAATTCTTCGGTCCCTTTTCACTCTTTTTTCGGACGTAAATGTATGGTCCTCCGTCCTCGTCCTCATAGCAGTGCACAAGTCCATACTAACCCACACAAAGAGGAGACCGAAAAAGATTGTTTTTTTTTGTTGTCTCTGGACAATGGACTTTTTGGATTTCCTTTATCTCTGACTCGTACTTTAATGGATTTTTTTTCTGTTCCTATCTGAATTTTGGGTTTGGAACCAATTTGAACACGTGCAAGGGTCACTAAAAATTGTTTTTTTTTTTCCTGGACCAAAAGAAGATAAATGCACGATATTTTGTTTTGTTTCGATGGATATTTATTTCGGATACGTTTTGTGAGTCATGAGAGTATTTCCTCCAACAAAAAAAAAAAAAAACAATCGACAAGAAAAAGTTCGTTACTTTTCCAGTTTTTGACCGTTACGGATTTTCTATTTATAGGTAAAGAGTGTGTTACGGTCTTCTTGAATTTGTTTTGAAGGAGTTGTAGGAGTAGTTACTGCTAAATGTTGTCGGCGAGGACGTTTTATCCTTTAATACTGAATGAGTTATAGGTGGATATTCAATTGTTACTTGAGGAAGTATGTGACCCATTCACTGTATGAAAGGATTTAATCAGAACAACGAAAAGAAGTACTTTTCGGGGACATTGAAATCGTGTTTTCAATATATTTGTTTACGTCTATGTATGTCCTAAGAGTAGGTGGGCTTTGTAGATTTTGGATTAAAAATAGTGCGCTCTAGTTAACACCTTACCTTAACGATGTATGACCCAATTCCAAATAAAAGGTTTTGTTTCCACTGCGCCACCTCTCGCGAACGTCTGACAAACATCCGAGAGTATAACTGTCATGAAAGAGCTTCTCAATAAGCCGTTTGGACTCGGCATAAAACTGTAGATCCCTTCCATTCGTCCCAAAAATGAAAACGAATGGTTGTGAGAAGCTAGGCCCAAGGTCCCTTCGGACCTGTAGCACCAATTTTTTTGTATAACTTTTTGTAAGCGAAATCATTTTAAATAAGAAAAGAAACAGCGATGAAACATTTTTCGGGTGTTGGGAAGAGACGGATCATGAGTAGTTTAATGTTTAACCTGTTTTTAGCACATGTACTTTGTTAATAGGCATCAAAGGTACTAAAAATTCGGGGCACTACTTTACAAGACTTTAAAATCGTAATACAGGCGATCCACAAATTTTTAACGTACCTAGTACTGCAAAAAAAGTAACGATTTGATTTAAAAAAAAAAGAAGACATTGACCTACACCTGAAAAAAATAAATACACGCTGAAGAATTGGTGTGCAATTTTTGCACGGTTAAAAAAACTGGTTCAAATTAATTAAATCTCTTTTGAAAAAAAAACGAGCATTCGTCGTTAAGAACTACCGAGTTAAAAAGGTTAAAAAACGCTCTTTATCAGTTGTTTTTAACAAAGTTTCTAGATTAATGTCAACCAAACAGTTTTGCTCTGTTTTTTTTTTTACGACAGAGAAAATTTGGAGGGAAATTTTTCGATCCAGCGAAAAATAATCTGCTGGAATGAACAAGGAGAAGAAAATTAAGCTGCTGAACAAATTCGATAAAATGTAAACAAATATGGAAAATCTAGCAAAAATTACTGTATTTTTTAGTGAAAAAAAAACAAGTGTCATTTTTGGTGCTAAAGCTCTAGTTATGTTTTTCCATTGCATTTCTTTTTTAGTTTAAATAAAAAGTAGATAGGTTAGGATAGGGTTATGTGTGGAATTGTACTTCCGACGGATGACCCCTACGGCTTTGTTGTCACATACAAAATAATGCTTTTGCGGAAATTTTCCATGACCATTTTGCATGTGGCTGAATTTCGTTGCATATCTTTTGATTCGATGTTGTAGGTGATATTATCAGTAGACGAACTAGGTTTTTATTCGATGCTTAAATACCGAAACTTATAGAATCACTAACAAAAACATTAAGACGAAAACTAGTTTTTGGTCCGTGTCCCGTGTTTCGTCTGCTGATCAGCGTTGCTACTCCGCTTCAACTGCGGTAGATCTACTGCATTTTTTTCGAAATATAAATCTACTGGACAATTTCAATTGATCAAATTATCAATTCTGATTTATTGTTTCTTTTAAAAGCGTCACAAAATTCAAGAATTAAAACTACATTTTGTAGGGAATCATTTTGCGCAAAAATAGTCCCAAAGTGGCAACGCTGCTGCTGATGATCCCACGAACGCATCCAGAGATAACTTAAACATTTCAATAATTTTATACTAATTTTTTTGATTCTAAATAATTAACAAAACGCTGACAGTTTGTTTTAACTAGTAGCAAATTTAAAATTCCACATTCACTGGTACAAAATTCCAATAAACGACTGCTGATAAATTTAAAAATTAGTCCGTTGTGGAAATACTAAACCGAAGATACCTGTTTTTACTCAAGGCGGCAAAGATATTGTTTTAAAAAAAACCGTGCTGCGCATAGTCACCTCCTATAGTCTGACGCCTAGAAAAGAGAGCTCCCTCCATAATAGAATTCTAAGAAGAACATTTCATATCGGAAAGGTGTCAACACACTTTATCTGATGCCGATGACAAGTGTGAAATGCAAGGTGGACCTTCACAGCAAAGTGTGACAGTCTAACCTACTGCGCCGTTTGCGCGTAAATCTTGGAAAAATCATAATACAACAATGCCGCATTGATTTACGATGGACCTTGCGTCCCAGTCCCATTTACTTGTTAGTCATGCGAATATTCCTCTAACCTGTTACCTTTTGAGTTTAGAAACTGGCGCCAGTTTCCCGTGGTGTTCATTGTTTTTATAAAAATCGTAGACAATAGCTGAGACAAATACCTACCTGATGCATCCAGTTTCGCATCGTCTTCGGTTGACTCTTTACCTTTTGTTTATGAACTCGGTAAATGCTGGGTATTACAAACTTTTAAAGAGACAAGTTATCCTTAACAGCCAGTTTAGAGACCTCGACGAAATTCCAATTGAACTGACTCTTTTGTCTTCGTGTTTGTACGCACAATTTCTTGGGATGACATTGCTCAACTCCATACGCTTATAATGGAAATTGGCGCCTGCCTAGTATTGTACTCGAAAACCTTGTAACAATTGGCCAAATTAATGTCCTTCGGCTTTGGTGTATAGCTGGTGGCCGTAAGAACGTCACGTGGTAGCCATATGAGTGATTCCTTTGTTCTCTTGCTAAGTTTTTGCCTGCAGACTGCAGAGTTGTGATTTTGTTTTATTTTTTTCTTTGGACTGCGTGCTGTCACATAATTTGCAGTCACCATTCCAACGATACACTCAACTGAGGCACGCTACAATTTCATGTGGATAACGTATGGATAGATCTGGTTAACACATCTAACACATTGAAGGAATGTGTTGCTACATGGATCACGTGCGCAAATTTCGTAGAAAATAGGTAGTTTTAGAACTCCAAATGTTGTTCGTATGTGAACATTTGCGTGTTGAATTTTATTGAAAATAGGTATTGACGTTGCATGTTTTATCGCGGGAAATATTACTTTGGGAACTGTTTTTTGGAGATAATGTTGGTTACTACTTTTAGACTAAAATTGAAAAAGTTTAAATAAAAGAGACAGGTCATAGAACTTGACATCGCGGTCACAGACCGCCTCCCGAAATAATATGTTTCAGAACAGAAGATTCCCCACGGCGAATCTCCAAATCAGTGGCAAACTTTGCTCTGAAAAGCTCAGGCCTAAGACAGAGACAGGTTTTAATCATCGAAATTCTCACGAAAAGGTAAATTTGCCACGAGTTACCAACACTGTATATGACTGCCCACTGCTCATCCCCTTGTAGTATTAGAAGGTAGTTCTTCTTTTGTTAAATAATAAGTCCAGAAGAAGTAAAGATCTCCTCCGCTGAAGGTATCATCAGCTTCATTAGGAAAGGAAACATTTTTCTGATCCTATGGTACAATAGATCTTCTAAGGTCGACGTTCAGAATTCAATAAACAAAATATTTATTGCCTGAATGTCATATTAATTTTTAAAATTTCGGATTTTTTATTATCCGTAAACGGATAAAGACATTTAAGTCACAGTTGAAAATGTCATAAGATTGTCTGCCTTTATGAAAATGTTCTTTAACAGAAGACAAACCAATGGTAGTGCATTGATTATGATAATTCTATATGCCTCCCAACAGTATCATTCCCAAATAAGTGACTCCATATCGCAAATAAATGATCCTCAACCAAAGACAATTACGTTAGGTACCTATATTATTTTCCACCCCTGCTCATAAGCAATCTTTTTTCTACTAAAATTAATATCTCGCCCCTCCTTCGTAATTAGAACATAATTTTGTTATCTGAAAGAGATTTCACCATCCAGGGAGAGGGCAAAAATCCTCAAAATCGAGTCACGCATTTCGTCACGGATAAGAGGAAAAAAAAATCAAATTACCGAAAGTGGACCAAAAATGAATAGTCCTAAAAAAACAACACACATACATCATCGACAAAAAAAAAGTAATCCCTCTCATCAGGGGGTTACTACCACAAGATAAAAAGCGGTCCAATATATCGAAACCAGAAAACTGTTGAACACGTGTGCACTGAAGAACCTCCACGCATGTATACCCGAAAGGACATAAACAAAATAAAAAAAAAAACTATAAAAGAGAAATAAAGAAAAGAGAGATTACGCCGAATCCGAAAAGATTGACCTTTTTTGAATGGCTTTGTCCCAAGTGGGTTATAGGCTAACCTCCGCCAGATAAATGGCTTGGTGTTTAAAACTACAGAATGTCTACTTCGTTTACTGATAAATGATCTTTGTATGGGAATGTACTTGTCTGCATCACCCTGTATTTTGAGCACGACAGGAATCAACACGTCTTATCTATGCTAGTGTTGTAAATTGTTTTTTATGCTCCTCTCTATAACTGACACAATATACGCCGAAGATAATGGTTCTGGCTTCTTAGAGTGCACGTGTTCAAACCTAACAGCGACCGAATCTTATTTTCTTTTTGTTGCACTTATATCTTCATGTCATTTATAAAGTTACAGGGTTAAAGGTTATGGGTAGTCACAGTTTTTTGGGAAATGAAAAACGATACGAATTCCACACAATTTCTAAACTTGTAACCAAGAAAGAGCTGCAGACTCAAGCCTCTTGTTCAAGATAGCATTTGAACTAGTTGAACGATGACTTGAATGGCTTGTTGGTTGGGTCGCCTTTAAAAATCATGGGAATTAAGGAGAACCTGTCGTGGCTAAGGTTCGCTGAAATATTTGCAAGGGAAATGACCTTTGATTCGGCTACCTTTAATTCCAAAACTGATCTTAATTGAAGCTTATTTCGAGCTGCGGGAACAATTGAAATTTCACCTTAATTGGAAGCTGACCCATAGGGTAATCCTGGGAAATGTTCGGCAGATAAACTTTGGATTTATGATACAGTTATGTCGATTATACTAAAGAACTAGATTGTCTACAATCCTTATGCATCACGCTACTTACAAACTGTTGAACAAATATAATACTATAACTGCTGCGGGTGCTGTTTCAAATCTGTCCCATGATAGATTCCAAGCGCTTAAAAGGTCTGATAGGACTGAAGGTATTTTTGGTAGGTGTCATCACACGGTATACTGCATCATTGGAAGGCCCTGAGATTGTGGCTCTTAGTAACAATTTCTACAGAAGCTGCAAGGCCAAGGAGGAACAGCCTCACCTATCTCGCTAATATAAGCACCGGTTGTCTTTAACGATTCGTCTTAAGCTTCTGTTCGTTTAACAGGTAGTTTTGAGATCTTAAAGTTCTTGCGGTCACAATGGGGCTATATTTCGTCAGATCTAAGACAAGTTGTTCCTGCACTAGTTGTGGGGTGCTGTGAAATAACCTCCATTTGACGCCATGCGCTTCACACTATAATACATACAAGATCATTAAAATAATAATTTCCACTCCCGCCCCATAATTAAACTATTCCAAAAACAAATGTCAATCATCCTCTAACGCCCATTTTTTTGTTCTCTCTCCGAGTTCATACTAATATTCAAATTACACTGAACCGAACCGTTTATGATTTAAAACACATGGTCTGGCTGTGGATATGTCACGACAGAAGACACCACATGATACACCGCCGGCCGTCGCGTCGGTCGGTCGTTTAGTTTAACACTTGAAATCCATGGAATTTATATGCCCCTTTTTAGAATTGTACATGTTCGACAGGTCCTTGTCGGAGATAAACACCATTATGCATGAAATACAAGCACAATCGTCTTGGTTGGGCTTCGATCCCATAAATTGTCGGTTATGGATGATCTGTTGTGTTAACTGTGCGATTCGAATGTCAGTGTCAAAAAATGTAAATAAATTTCATTCTTCAGAAATTCTGGGTCTTGGGTGTGTCTATGGAATCAAATTTCAATGTTTCAATATACCCTAGGGTACACAGTACAAAACGAGGGCTGTCGGTCTTTGAATTTTGAATGAGCCGTAATGCATACGTCGCAAGATGAGTTATTTTATTAGTGTTGCATGGAACACTTGTTTTGATAAAATTTAGCTGACAGATAAAAATTAAGGAGTAGGGCAAGGCACCTGATGGAAAGAGCAAGTGAATAGAGCAAGTGCGTGGGTGCTTTGGCTCAGTGATTAGAGTGCTATGCTGTTGAGATTGATATAACACATAACTAATGAACGCATGGCATCGCATTGGGTTTTGACCCTGTGTCACTCAAATTACAAGCAATTTTCTTTGCTACTAAAGCCCGTATGGAACTTTTAAAATGAAGCTAGAGCAGTGCGAAAAATTAGAACCACACCATAAATTCGTTTGAAAATTTGTGGTTGCTTTGCAAACTATTATTGCTACCCCTTTTGTAATAAACTCTCAGTCAATTTTGAGCGAAGCTGACTTCTCAATATGATTTGATTTGATAGAAATTAAAAACAAATATTTATAAGTACCTATATTTGCTTTAAAATGTGTCCCAAAATTCACGTAAGATTGAAATTTTGCGCCTTTGTGCAGTTAAGAAAGTGTGGCACTTTGACAGTTCAGGGTTATTACAAATGCAGCGCTGTTTTTATTGTTTAACATTTTTTTTAAAATAATGGAACTTGGTAAATAAGGCCGAAAATGTAAGTATTTTCGCTCAAATTAAGTTCCGCAGGAATCAATGAAACTCTGACACGCTATGCAAATGTCATGTCTTGGAAAGTTCCTACAAAAGAGACCGTGGAGGCCATATATACACGATATGCTATTCCATAGCCAAACTTAATGAGTCGACAAAAAAAAAAGAATTTTAAAACTCACGCAGAAAGTAATTTGGATATAAATCGCAGGGCTCTGATCGCGTAAGAACAAAACGACGATCGTCTCGACAATGCTTCTACTTCGTGTAACCACCAAAAAACGATTGGACGATCATCGTCTTTGTTGCTCAAGCCCCCTAAGTACCCCTTTGTACGCCACTACCTACAAGCTTTATTTTTTGCCAGAGACTCAAACACGTCGATAAGGACTGCTCCATAACAGCATCGGTAACAGCTCGTCAGTTATTTGGCGCAAGGTGAATTTCGGTAAGATTTCCCTGCCGTCCTACTTCAACCTCTAAGAAGAGCCGAAAGTCCTCGAAGTGCTTGTTCCTACGAGAAATATTGACGCTGTGGCTAAAAATGCAGGGGATGAGCCTTCAACGTCGACGGCGATACAGAACAATGATAAACGAGTTTTTATTGCCTCAAATCAATGAATTCGGACTGATGGGCATGTGGTTCCAATGGGACAGCATACACAGTACCACAATGCACATTTGCAAGGATTATGCTTCCTACGTTATGTCTGATCGCACGAGTTGGCAGTTTCTTCAGACTTCTTTCGT
Organism: Cheilosia impressa; assembly: GCA_948293265.1. Taxonomy (NCBI): domain Eukaryota; kingdom Metazoa; phylum Arthropoda; class Insecta; order Diptera; family Syrphidae; genus Cheilosia; species Cheilosia impressa. Next base: position 59,123,479 of record OX411881.1, read on the forward strand.
TATGGTCTTATGGATCTATGAGAAACAGCCAAAGGTTCTGGAAGCTTTTAGAGAGAATATCCGACAAGATTAGGCACGAGAACTTATTGCGGAAAGTGCTCGAAAAAAAAACGATTTTAAAAAGGGCCCAAAAGGTCATCGGTCATCACTCATCACAAATGGCGGCGCCCAATTAAACGGTTTCTACAAGCTATACCTAATAATCGGCCTCTAAAAATGCTGATCTTTGTATTTCACTAGCTATCTCTGTCTTTTAGATTTTACTTAGTGTCTGTAAAATACAAACTCCATTTTTATTACAGTCATTTTGGAAGGACTTGAATATCAACAACTATGTTAATAATAATATTTTGAGCTTTGTTTAATTTTTAGTAGCCTCAAACTGGAAGCTCGAGGTGGTTAAACATCAACCAAAGGCACCCAGAATTTTTCATAGTAAAGCTTATATTCCTGGGAGCAGATTCCGTATATCAACGATCGTCTAAACGACTTATATTTTGCAACTTTGATCACCAAAATAGCCGTGTTCTGCTCAATTTTTTTTGACAAACTTCATTGTTCATTATATTTGTGGAAAATGAGTTGGAAAGCTCTCAAACCTTAGCACTTAGTTGCTAGTTTTTGAAGTCTATCGTTTTGACGATCATCGTCTGAAAAGTTACGAAATGAGTGCCCTGCACATAAGTCCCAATCGATAGATGGAAGAGGTTTACGACACAAATTTTTATTTTTTATATTTTATATCGCAACCAATGTCAACTCCTCTTCAATTTCATTTGGTAGAAGTAGGTATACTTATGTCTTTTGCACTTGAAAATTACTCACAATTTCACTTTGAATATCCTCGATTGAAGTGTAGAACAGACCCACCATGATGCGTATTTACTTCCTAATCACGCACATATGGCCCTGTTAATTATCACTTGAAAACCATCACGGTCTATCCGCACTATTGTGTCACTGCATGCCTATAACATTTCACTACGATCATCTCTCATCGTCTGTATGTAGATAAATTGGATAATCTTTTCTTATTTAAAATTAAAAAAAAAGGCTCAAATTACCTACCCTCCTAATCATCGCACAGAACCAATCGACTATATCTCTAGTGATATGAGGCCGTACCCTTGGTTAGTCTTCTCAAGTAACACGGTCAAAGTGGCATGTAGTTAACGAAACGAAGGTCCGCACAAAGTAAAGGACGAAAATGCGTTTCGTTTCGAAGGACATCGTATGTAAACCGAAATATTAGGGTCTGAAATCGGAAACTCATCCACTTCATCATGTATGGTAAACACGGTGATATGAATGTTGATAGAGCGGCAATTTGGTTCTTATCCATTGACAAATTCGTGAAAACTGCAATCTCTTCATTTTTTACCCCTGGCTACACCCCCTAGATGCCGAAATCTTTCGTGGGTCGCTGGCTTTAGTAGGTAGGCAGTATGGAGATTCTCTACTGAAGTAAAGATAACAAATTTCTCAACATCGCCCAGGATAACACGAACACATTTAAGGAGATAAAATGAAAACTGTCTTTCAACTTTGGTCGGCGGTAAGCCAAGGACGATAATAGAAATGAAATTGGAAATCATCCTTTTAGACGCCTTCGAGTGGCGTCTCGAGTTTCAGTAAACTTGGTTCCTCTTGTGAGTTGGGTAATCTCTACACATTCGTTGTGTGCGACTTAATGACCGTTTGGTGAAAAAGGATATATGTTCTCAACCGACTGCATCGAAATTAATTATATACACAAAATGAGAAGATCAAGGAAATTGCCGCCAATCGCCGAGATAATGGGTTATCTCCGCACTCTTGACAAAATGTGTCCTTTTGGTAAGGAAATGGAGAGCCGGTGAAATTCCTCTAATTGATTCCTATCTGTGCGGTGTCTTTTAAGTAGCAATCACTTGGACAATAAATCCAAATCAATTAAGAATTTATTTGAACTCATTAGCAGCAGTTCAACAACAGGGTAAGGAGTTGTCGACTTATTTCGTTGCAGGATTGTTTCAGGTTTCGGTTTGTCACAGTCGGATATTTCCGAAACTGATTTAGTAAAGTGGGCGAAGTCCTTAAGATAAGTCGACTAATATGCAACAGATGGGCTGCTTCCGCTGATTAGTAATGATTTTTTTTTTTTTTTTAAGAGGGCCTTATTAATAATCATTTCACAGTGAATATTTTGCAGGTCACAGTGGGCGATTTTATATGGAAAATTTCACCAAAACAAATTGTTTCCTCCACACAATACACCGAGGAAACACGAACTTAGGTTAACCAAATGCTAATTGAAACCATTCACCATTAGGTGCCCGGCAAAGAATGTTCCTTTTCCTAATTGATAGGTCCGTGTCTCAGAGGACAGCTTAAGATTCCATTTAACTTGATTGATAGATTATCAAGTTGACTTATCAATTAACCATACTTGCAACTATTAATAGAGCAATGATATTCCCTCCATATTCCTGTGGGCATTTTTTGATCCTGCCAATTCTGTTATATTTTATATTGAAAGCCGACAATCCAAGCACCCCATACGAACATAGGTACGTGCTAAGCCTCTGAAGGCACATCTCACCTACGGAATTTAAAAAGAAATTTGTCAACTGAAATTCAAAACGAAACCGTGACAGCAGAACAGGATTGTCGCATTTTCTCCCCCGACGCCATTCAGTTTGCGGACGAATGACAATTTCATCTCTTTGAGGCATTTACGTTCGATCTCCCGTCGATATCCTGTAGATCAATATTGTACCATTGCTTTGGAAATATTTTCACAAAAACATTTGTAAACAAGGGTAAGACCTTTTTCTCCTCTTGTATGCATCTCTATACGTGCCTTATCCTTGTTCCTCTGGGCGCAAATCGATTTACAGTGGAATTGAGTAAAAAGGTTAATTGTCTTCAATTCTTTGCTGAAATTGTTTTCATGCAGCACTCCCGCACTCACGCACTGGCACGCCACACACTGGTGCTGATTAGGTTAGGCGAACCTATTGACATAGCTATGCCGACAGGGATGAATAGATGGAGTTTCTTTTTTCCTTAGATCTATGCCATGGAGGCACTTGAATGAGAAATTCTATTCACTCATCAGACTAATCTTCTTCTCGTGTCAGGGAAATCCATGGCAGCTATAGGTCAGGTATACCGAAACGAATTAAGAGAAGCAAACTCAACAAATGAGGAATAATGAATTTTGAAAAGGATCTCCCTGTCGGTAGTTGCTTCATTTTCGCTGGGTTGGGTATAGATCGTTTTGCTGCCTCTATACCTCTTCACAGTGTTCTGCGAAATATCTTGAAGGATAAAAAGATCGAGCAAAGGAATTAGTTGAACAAATAGACGATCCACAAAGTTATTTGGAAATTTCTTTCATTTAGAAATCCATTATTTGGTAGTGTAACTTAGTTTTCTAAGGACTACTGCTGCTTAAGATGTCCCAGTGCTGTGCAAGGCAAACAAATAGAATGCACAAAAGGATATATAATATAATAATCTTTTAAATGTATAAAATGGTTGAATGTGGGTATATGCTGGCGGACGATGGTGAACAATTGGCTGTGGAACTCTTTGTTTTGACCAAAGCCGTGGCCAGAGATTTGTGGGATGTCAATACCGACGCAATTGCTTTGCTGAGCAAAGATTGATCAATCATACATATAGGGGAAGATATCAGTTGTTGTCAGTGGTGGAATTGGAGGTTGCTGGGTGTTCCAACAGAGATATACGGTCGTGTCTTTTTCAAACAGACGCATTGAGTGAGTTGAATACAAGTCTCTTTGTTCGAAGGTATGGACTGAATAGATTAGATATACAACCATCCAAAATCTATAGGCAGAAATAAAGTTAAGCTGAACTGAATTACTGAACAGGAGTGCAACTCAAATGTAAAGGGTGGTTCAAAGGTTCAAAGGTTCAACAAAGGTTCAAAGGTTCAAAGGTTCAAAGGTCCAAGGGTTCAAAGGTTCAAAGGTTCAAAGGTTCAACAAAGGTTCAAAGGTTCAAAGGTTCAAAGGTCCAAATGTTCAAAGGTTCAAAGTTCCAAGGGTTCAAAGGTTCAAAGGTTCAAAGGTTCAAAGGTTCAAAGGTCCAAGGGTTCAAAGGTTCAAAGGTTCAAAGGTTCAAAGGTTCAAAGGTCCAAGGGTTTAAAGGTTCAAAGGTTCAAAGGTTCAAAGGTTCAAGGTTCAAAGGTTCAAACGTTCAAGGGTTCAAAGGTTCAAAGGTTCAAAGGTTCAAAGGTTCAAAGGTTCAAAGGTTCAACAAAGGTTCAAAGGTTCAAAGGTTCAAAGGTCCAAATGTTCAAAGGTTCAAAGTTCCAAGGGTTCAAAGGTTCAAAGGTTCAAAGGTTCAAAGGTTCAAAGGTTCAAAGGTCCAAGGGTTCAAAGGTTCAAAGGTTCAAAGGTTCAAAGGTTCAAAGGTCCAAGGGTTTAAAGGTTCAAAGGTTCAAAGGTTCAAAGGTTCAAAGGTTCAACAAAGGTTCAAAGGTTCAAAGGTTCAAAGGTCCAAATGTTCAAAGGTTCAAAGTTCCAAGGGTTCAAAGGTTCAAAGGTTCAAAGGTTCAAAGGTCCAAGGGTTCAAAGGTTCAAAGGTTCAAAGGTTCAAAGGTTCAAAGGTTCAAAGGTTCAAAGGTCCAAGGGTTTAAAGGTTCAAAGGTTCAAAGGTCCAAGGGTTCAAAGGTTCAAAGGTTCAAAGGTCCAAGGGTTCAAAGGTTCAAAGGTTCAAAGGTTCAACAAAGGTTCAAAGGTCCAAGGGTTCAAAGGTTCAAAGGTTCAAAGGTCCAAGGGTTCAAAGGTTCAAAGGTTCAAAGGTTCAACAAAGGTTCAAAGGTTCAAAGGTTCAAAGGTCCAAATGTTCAAAGGTTCAAAGTTCCAAGGGTTCAAAGGTTCAAAGGTTCAAAGGTTTAAAGGTTCAAAGGTCCAAGGGTTCAAAGGTTCAAAGGTTCAAAGGTTCAAAGGTTCAAAGGTCCAAGGGTTTAAAGGTTCAAAGGTTCAAAGGTCCAAGGGTTCATAGGTTCAAAGGTTCAAAGGTCCAAGGGTTCAAAGGTTCAAAGGTTCAAAGGTTCAACAAAGGTTCAAAGGTCCAAGGGTTCAAAGGTTCAAAGGTTCAAAGGTCCAAGTATTCAAAGGTTCAAAGGTTCAAAGGTTCAACAAAGGTTCAAAGGTTCAAAGGTTCAAAGGTTTAAAGGTTCAACAAAGGTTCAAAGGTTCAAAGGTTCAAAGGTTCAAAGGTCCAAATGTTCAAAGGTTCAAAGTTCCAAGGGTTCAAAGGTTCAAAGGTTCAAAGGTTCAAAGGTCCAAGGGTTCAAAGGTTCAAAGGTTCAAAGGTTCAAAGGTTCAAAGGTTCAAAGGTTCAAAGGTCCAAGGGTTTAAAGGTTCAAAGGTTCAAAGGTCCAAGGGTTCAAAGGTTCAAAGGTTCAAAGGTCCAAGGGTTCAAAGGTTCAAAGGTTCAAAGGTCCAAGGGTTCAAAGGTTCAAAGGTTCAAAGGTTCAAAGGTTCAAAGGTCCAAGGGTTTAAAGGTTCAAAGGTTCAAAGGTTCAAAGGTTCAAGGTTCAAAGGTTCAAACGTTCAAGGGTTCAAAGGTTCAAAGGTTCAAAGGTTCAAAGGTTCAAAGGTTCAACAAAGGTTCAAAGGTTCAAAGGTTCAAAGGTCCAAATGTTCAAAGGTTCAAAGTTCCAAGGGTTCAAAGGTTCAAAGGTTCAAAGGTTCAAAGGTTCAAAGGTTCAAAGGTTCAAAGGTCCAAGGGTTCAAAGGTTCAAAGGTTCAAAGGTTCAAAGGTCCAAGGGTTTAAAGGTTCAAAGGTTCAAAGGTTCAAAGGTTCAAAGGTTCAACAAAGGTTCAAAGGTTCAAAGGTTCAAAGGTCCAAATGTTCAAAGGTTCAAAGTTCCAAGGGTTCAAAGGTTCAAAGGTTCAAAGGTTCAAAGGTCCAAGGGTTCAAAGGTTCAAAGGTTCAAAGGTTCAAAGGTTCAAAGGTTCAAAGGTTCAAAGGTTCAAAGGTCCAAGGGTTTAAAGGTTCAAAGGTTCAAAGGTCCAAGGGTTCAATGGTTCAAAGGTTCAAAGGTCCAAGGGTTCAAAGGTTCAAAGGTTCAAAGGTTCAACAAAGGTTCAAAGGTCCAAGGGTTCAAAGGTTCAAAGGTTCAAAGGTCCAAGGGTTCAAAGGTTCAAAGGTTCAAAGGTTCAACAAAGGTTCAAAGGTTCAAAGGTTCAAAGGTCCAAATGTTCAAAGGTTCAAAGTTCCAAGGGTTCAAAGGTTCAAAGGTTCAAAGGTTTAAAGGTTCAAAGGTCCAAGGGTTCAAAGGTTCAAAGGTTCAAAGGTTCAAAGGTTCAAAGGTCCAAGGGTTTAAAGGTTCAAAGGTTCAAAGGTCCAAGGGTTCATAGGTTCAAAGGTTCAAAGGTCCAAGGGTTCAAAGGTTCAAAGGTTCAAAGGTTCAACAAAGGTTCAAAGGTCCAAGGGTTCAAAGGTTCAAAGGTTCAAAGGTTTAAAGGTTCAACAAAGGTTCAAAGGTTCAAAGGTTCAAAGGTCCAAATGTTCAAAGGTTCAAAGTTCCAAGGGTTCAAAGGTTCAAAGGTTCAAAGGTTCAAAGGTCCAAGGGTTCAAAGGTTCAAAGGTTCAAAGGTTCAAAGGTTCAAAGGTTCAAAGGTTCAAAGGTTCAAAGGTTCAAAGGTTCGAAGGTCCAAGGGTTTAAAGGTTCAAAGGTTCAAAGGTCCAAGGGTTCAAAGGTTCAAAGGTTCAAAGGTCCAAGGGTTCAAAGGTTCAAAGGTTCAAAGGTTCAACAAAGGTTCAAAGGTCCAAGGGTTCAAAGGTTCAAGGGTTCAAAGGTCCAAGGGTTTAAAGGTTCAAAGGTTCAAAGGTTCAAAGGTTCAAAGGTTCAACAAAGGTTCAAAGGTTCAAAGGTTCAAAGGTCCAAATGTTCAAAGGTTCAAAGTTCCAAGGGTTCAAAGGTTCAAAGGTTCAAAGGTTCAAAGGTCCAAGGGTTTAAAGGTTCAAAGGTTCAAAGGTTCAAAGGTTCAAAGGTTCAAAGGTTCAAAGGTTCAAAGGTCCAAGGGTTCAAAGGTTCAAAGGTTCAAAGGTTCAACAAAGGTTCAAAGGTCCAAGGGTTCAAAGGTTCAAGGGTTCAAGGGTTCAAAGGTCCAAGGGTTTAAAGGTTCAAAGGTTCAAAGGTTCAAAGGTTCAAAGGTTCAACAAAGGTTCAAAGGTTCAAAGGTTCAAAGGTTCAACAAAGGTTCAAAGGTCCAAGGGTTCAAAGGTTCAAGGGTTCAAGGGTTCAAAGGTCCAAGGGTTTAAAGGTTCAAAGGTTCAAAGGTTCAAAGATTCAACAAAGGTTCAAAGGTTCAAAGGTTCAAAGGTCCAAATGTTCAAGGGTTTATAGTTCCAAGGGTTCAAAGGTTCAAAGGTTCAAAGGTTCAAAGGTCCAAATGTTCAAAGGTTCAAAGTTCCAAGGGTTCAAAGGTTCAAAGGTTCAAAGGTTCAAAGGTTCAAAGGTCCAAGGGTTCAAAGGTTCAAAGGTTCAAAGGTTCAAAGGTTCAAAGGTCCAAGGGTTTAAAGGTTCAAAGGTTCAAAGGTTCAAAGGTTCAAGGTTCAAAGGTTCAAACGTTCAAGGGTTCAAAGGTTCAAAGGTTCAAAGTTTCAAAGGTTCAAAGGTTCAAAGGTTCAACAAAGGTTCAAAGGTTCAAAGGTTCAAAGGTCCAAATGTTCAAAGGTTCAAAGTTCCAAGGGTTCAAAGGTTCAAAGGTTCAAAGGTTCAAAGGTTCAAAGGTTCAAAGGTCCAAGGGTTTAAAGGTTCAAAGGTTCAAAGGTTCAAAGGTTCAAAGGTTCAAAGGTCCAAGGGTTTAAAGGTTCAAAGGTTCAAAGGTTCAAAGGTTCAAAGGTTCAACAAAGGTTCAAAAGTTCAAAGGTTCAAAGGTCCAAATGTTCAAAGGTTCAAAGTTCCAAGGGTTCAAAGGTTCAAAGGTTCAAAGGTTCAAAGGTCCAAGGGTTCAAAGGTTCAAAGGTTCAAAGGTTCAAAGGTTCAAAGGTTCAAAGGTTCAAAGGTTCAAAGGTTCAAAGGTCCAAGGGTTTAAAGGTTCAAAGGTTCAAAGGTCCAAGGGTTCAAAGGTTCAAAGGTTCAAAGGTCCAAGGGTTCAAAGGTTCAAAGGTTCAAAGGTTCAACAAAGGTTCAAAGGTCCAAGGGTTCAAAGGTTCAAAGGTTCAAAGGTCCAAGGGTTCAAAGGTTCAAAGGTTCAAAGGTTCAACAAAGGTTCAAAGGTTCAAAGGTTCAAAGGTCCAAATGTTCAAAGGTTCAAAGTTCCAAGGGTTCAAAGGTTCAAAGGTTCAAAGGTTTAAAGGTTCAAAGGTCCAAGGGTTCAAAGGTTCAAAGGTTCAAAGGTTCAAAGGTCCAAGGGTTCAAAGGTTCAAAGGTTCAAAGGTTCAAAGGTTCAACAAAGGTTCAAAGGTTCAAAGGTTCAAAGGTCCAAATGTTCAAAGGTTCAAAGTTCCAAGGGTTCAAAGGTTCAAAGGTTCAAAGGTTCAAAGGTCCAAGGGTTCAAAGGTTCAAAGGTTCAAAGGTTCAAAGGTTCAAAGGTTCAAAGGTTCAAAGGTTCAAAGGTCCAAGGGTTTAAAGGTTCAAAGGTTCAAAGGTCCAAGGGTTCAAAGGTTCAAAGGTTCAAAGGTCCAAGGGTTCAAAGGTTCAAAGGTTCAAAGGTTCAACAAAGGTTCAAAGGTCCAAGGGTTCAAAGGTTCAAGGGTTCAAAGGTCCAAGGGTTCAAAGGTTCAAAGGTTCAAAGGTTCAACAAAGGTTCAAAGGTTCAAAGGTTCAAAGGTCCAAATGTTCAAGGGTTTATAGTTCCAAGGGTTCAAAGGTTCAAAGGTTCAAAGGTTCAAAGGTTCAAAGGTTCAAAGGTTCAAAGGTTCAAAGGTCCAAGGGTTCAAAGGTTCAAAGGTTCAAAGGTTCAAAGGTTCAAAGGTTCAAAGGTTCAAAGGTTCAAAGGTTCAAAGGTTCAAAGGTTCAAAGGTTCAAAGGTCCAAGGGCTTAAAGGTTCAAAGGTTCAAAGGTTCAAAGGTTCAAGGTTCAAAGGTTCAAACGTTCAAGGGTTCAAAGGTTAAAGGCTCAAAGGTTCAAACGTTCAAAGGTCCAAGGGTTCAAAGGTTCAAAGGTCCAAGGGTTCAAAGGTTCAAAAGTTCAGAGGTTCAAGGGTTCAAAGGTTCAAAGGTTCAAATAAAAGTTTCTTTTTAAAACTGCAATAAAATGGACAAAATTAAATAGTTTCCATGTATTCTGGCTTTGTTAGTAAGTTTTTAGTATTTCTCAATGCTGTTCAAGCGTAAAGCGACTCATTTCGTTCCGAGGAGGTATGATACTGACTTTCTGTCCAAATTTTAAGCGGGAGACATCTGTCAGTGTCAAAACAACCTATGATTTAAAATGAAACCACTAGATGCCCCATCCTGTAAATGAGTAGAAGGAAAGAGCTCAGCTCGGCAGTTCACTAAGTGAGAGGTTTTAGATTTTCTTGACTGCGCCACCTTTCGCGAGCTCCGAATATACAAACTCACACAAGCGAAAAGTTATGCAAGAAGTTAGGCCTAGGGTCCTTAACGAAACTGTTGCGCCATCTATTTTATATAAGCAAAATCTTGTCTGCCATTCTAGTTGAACGCTTAAAACTCTTTATCCTCAGCACCCAGATCAGTGTTTTATCAGTTTCAGGCCAAGAAAGACTAGAGTCGACTTAATTTTTAAACTTCGGCAGATCCTGGAAAATGAAGATATCCTTGGCTGCTTCGAGGTAAAGATTCTTCGTACAAATTTCGGCTCTGTTTGCTTTGAGTGTCTTTGGAGGAGGTGATTAAACGAACTATACAAGCTGTAGAGCATCAGACGTCTAAGATGGCTAGGTCATGTAGGGCCAATGGACAACAGTCCTCCGACCAAAAGAGTTTTTGACTTCATAGCGCAGAGGGCCAACAGAAGTCCTCGCCTTAACAAAGTGGCATAATGTCATGTCGGTTAGGCAACTACACTTCTGCCGAATGACGCAATTAAACCGCTTGCAACCAATCCAACCCCCCAAGTCAATACGATGACCTTAGATGTATTTATTTGTACCTAACTTTGACATAAAAAATCACTCGTTCTATATCCTAAACCAAATCACGCAACCGCAGAAACTACTTCGTGGTTATAACAAAATGTGAGGACCTCTTTCCGTCCCGATTAATTTTCTTGTCAATCTCTGGGCCTACTTTTCAATACCTCCCGTGTGTGTCTCCACTAAGACTTTCGTTGTTCAATTATTACATCAGCGTTCGAGTTTGCGCCAAAAGTTGTATATCCGCATTATGTCGCCTCGTTTGATGCACCCACATTAAGTCGGCTGTTCACTTGCTTCTACGACCTTAAAAGGCGGCTATAGACTCAACCCTCAACATACACGTCCCAAGGAAAGTGATTAGGTTTCATCTCCTGGCAATTATTTAGTTTACTGCAAATCCGTTTACGGTTGCTTTACCACTGAGAGTGAGTAATCTTCCCCCAGTGGTCTCGCTTTGTTTGGGTAAAATTATATCCTTAACAGTCTTTTGACACCGGCATGGCATTTCGTGTTGCCTCAAATGCACACCATTATTAGACAGAGACGAAGGAAAACAGCAAATACCCTGCTAACAATCGTGTTCCTGTTGATATAATAGTTATCCTGTTGTGTAATTATTTTGTCCGATGGAATTGATCCCAGGTCGGGGAATAGATTTTGTGTGTAACCCCTCAATTGTGTTCGGTTCCTTGCACAGTGCCTACCAAAGTACCGCCTCGGATTGTTGTACAAACAATGCCTCCCAAGGCTATTGTTTGCCCAAAACATGTGATAGCAACAGTATTGAAGGTATCGCTACCATCCAATTGCGCTCACGTACTGTACTTAGTGCACGTGAGCTATACACACGCACACAAACTGCCATGATAAGCTAAGTGTTTTGTACATTTTGTCGTCCTTTTTTTTCTGTGGAAATTAACATTGACGATCCGTATCAAAGGAAAAGGGGATCGAGAAATTAGGCTTATTGTCTCGTAGTGGAAGATTTCAATTTTAATTCAGATTCCTTTCAGACTACTTCTGAACCTCGATAGTGTGGTGAGTCAGATATGAAGCAGTTCTAAATCGTTCTACAATCAACGGGATGTATGTACCTGTATCATGAGAAACTTGAAATTGACATATTATCCGCTGAAAATTGTGCAAGCCAGCTATCAGAATCGATCGAGTGATTATTTGCATGAGGTATAGTGAAAGTCACAACCATTTGCATGTACATGTTAGGGAAAAGTGTTATAGTCTGGGCTGTATGACAACAACTTCCTTCAAGGAGGCTTACGGTAAGAATGCCCCTTTCTCACCGGTCCGCCTCCCTCCAGACAAACTAACAAACTGGAATTGAAATTCAAATACTGTTTTCGAAACGTTTTCAACTTAAGGTCTGATCACACATCTGTTGCCTGATATTCATAAATATCTACTAGATAGCGCATACTCGTATTTTATTATAGAATATTATCTATCATACATTTAAATTTCCATTGAAATGCGTTTTATAGTAGGTAGGTATGTAGTTTGATCTTTGGGCATCTCTGAGGGACTTCAAAAATGATCATCCCACTATAGCGCTTCCTACCTAATCTTCTTTCTTTTCTATAGTTCTTTCTTAAACCTATTTTTTATAGGTTTTTATTTTTGGATCAATAGAAAGTCGAATCAGTCGAATCAAAATGGCTGAATTGAGAAGATTTCTTATGTGTTAGTCTTAACTTCTGCAGGTGTTGAACCTAAGACTTCTGTGTTCAGCTCTTATCTCCCAATGCTGCCAATAGGTTTTTTTATTATTCTGCTCATGATTTATATTGATTATTGATTTTCTGGGCCAACTGTTGTTGTAAACCACTGAAAGCAATGATCTACTCGTATATAAATCATTTAAAATAGAAAACGCCAAATGCTGTCACAGTTGTTCCAAAAAATGTGACAGAAAATGATCAAACACAAAATTTCAAGTTCGAAAAAGTTCTATGATTGCATTCTTTGAATAAAAAAAGCATTCGAAGTGAAAAAGATATTATTCTCTCTAAATACAGTATGGCAAAAAGACTTGATCCATAAATAACAAGATCAACTGTTCTTAGATTCTATAGAGTCCTGTACATTCCTTCAAATAAACCAAGATACCTCCACTCAACAATAAAGAAAAATTAAAGGTGGTGCACCCCTTGGCAGTGTACTAGGTCCACCATTTTAATTATTTAAAAGTGATCTCCCAAAAAATTAGGGAGCCACTTTTGTAGATGAAGCCGCAATTTTCTGCGGGAGAAACAGTCAAAGAAACAAGAGCCTTAAAATGCTGTAAACAATACAAAAGTATTTACCAATATATTGCAAATAAGGCAATACCTACCTATGATTTAAATTCTGTCCGTGGTGTCTTTAGAAATGAAAATGTGACTCATTCTTCTATATACAAAAATTTGCATTACAAAATCTTGTACAATATTCATCCTAATTTGAGCAGAGACAGATCTATTAAAGATGCTGCACTAGCTTATTGGAGATATTTATTCTGCTTGACTATAATTAGCTATAATTGCTTTATAAATAAAATCTGAAACCTGTATGATCGTACGGGACCTAGAGGCTTAAGAAAGCCAAAGAAAGAACATGAGAAGCTCGCTGTCGAGAATCTGTTGAGTTATATGAAAGATGCAGTGTAATTTTTGGAGGTTCTATATATCAGAGGAAACAAATTTGCCCAAGGGTGCAAGGTCCAAGCAGAAAACTACAGATCTAAGTATAGCAGTCAACAGTAGGGACGAATTATGGAAAGCCCTGTCAAGTTCCGCCACTCCGTCGCTCCGTCAAAGTCCGAAAGAACACCGCACCGAAATATTTTATGTTGGAAAGGGCTTAGGACAAGGTGAAGCTATTTTGTTAATGCCTTGACATCAATTTTGTTGCAATTGTCCGATACACACAAGATGTAGCATATTTTTCTTTTAAAAGTCCATTCATCTTTATGAATATGCTGCATCATCAGGGGAAATAACCGAGCTGTCAATGGCGAAGATCAAAAGAAGCATATCTACGGTTTCATTGAAAAGGGACTCTCAGCATCGGCGGCGTAAATATACGTGTTGGTTTGATTTATTACGGTATGCCAAAGCTAATCGAAATATTACTTTTTGTCTAAAGGACGGAATACCAGAGGAAAAACCTTCGGATCGAGCTAGACTTGGTCCAAGATACAGCAGGTACTATCGAGAAAGTTAAAAATTATGATTTTAAAAAGTGGCGCAATGCCCGATAAGAAATCTTACTGCAGGGTCTGTATCTCAGCAGCAATAATAGTCATGAAAAATTAACACGAAAAGAGGTTACAGCTATCACCCTGATCTTTCGCTTCATGGAGACATCCGCATATAAATGTCATTGGAGTCCTGACAGTTTTTTTTAAATCTACCTGTTCCATACCCATTTCTGTTTGGTTTGCACTTTTCTACGTGTTTTAGTTGACACAACAAATGCGATTCGAATCAACAGGGTATAGATATCATCAAGAATATAATTGCCCAGTAAAACCTGCCGAACCTTTTCACAATGGCAAGTCATTGATAAAATCATGGATGTCAGGGCAAGGTTACCAAAAAAAAAAGGCTGGCCAATTTATGATTCACGATAAGCAATTATCGTTCATCGCTGCAAGTCAGATAATCATTGCAAAAATATTAGCTCGCCGTATACCCATCCATTAACTATCTCAGACGTTTAATTATTCAAAAAAAGGCCAAAACGATGCTTCTTAAGGGAGCCAAATCTCTCCCAGCATATCTTAAGCATCTGTAATTTGAGACGTCTTTTGATGAAAACAGCTCTTAAAATCTGCACCGAAGATAGCAATCTCCATTAGACAAATACATCTCGTGGTAGGATTGACATAAATCCCCTGTTCATCTGTCCAAGAAAGGATCTTCTGCGTAAGGGTTATCGCATCGAACGATCTAAATATTTTGAAAATACGCCCGCTTCAAGAAAGCAACAATTGTTTACTATGAACGTTTTCCTCTGAATGCGCACAATCCCTGATCACGGCATCCTACTTATCCCTTCTTATAAAGTAGTACATCATCGTTTGTTCAACAAATATACGCATGCTTGTATTGTATGTCCTTTAGGGCAGATTTTCCAGTATTACATTATATCCTTCTGTAGACAAGAATATGCGAATCGCAATTGTGTGATGATGGGTATGGCTCCTTTTATGTCTGCTCCTGGAAAATCTTCAAGATAAGATCAATTTTGTTGATGGAAGGAATTTAAAAGACTTTTTGCGAAAGGACAATTGGACTGTGTCTGTTTTATTTTTTCTCAAGAGGAAATAATAAAATTCGTGTGATATTGTTATTACATATAAATGCAGGAGATCTATAGATACGGATTTGTATTGTTTGACACAATGCACTTATGGACAGGAACACAATTCAATTCGGGTTGCCGATGCATGCATCCGAAAGAATGGATCCTTTTCTGGTAGATTCGGTCAACCTCAGCACGGTTGGTTGATTTTTCGGGCTGTTTATGGGGCGTATTGTGGCACAGAATAAAAAATTTTCATTCTTTTATGGGAGTAGTTGCAGGACGTGAGCAGAGAAAATAGGGGTACCTGATTTGTCCTTTATGTTGACATGGTTAATTTGTTTGATCTTTATATAAAAAAACTGGGAAGTCTTGGTAGGTTGCTATTTACTGTGTTTTTTTCCAATGTTGTTATAGAAAAACAAATTTGTTTATTTTTGAGGAAAACAATAACAACGGATTGCAACTTGGCGCAATTCTGTATTTTTTAGACCGGTCCAGGCAATGTGACCAATTGAGGATATTTCCTGCTTTCTTTCATTCTGCAGCAGGAGAATTTAGCAGAGTTTTGGTTTTGCCAAATTATATGAACCTTGAAAGCTAACACTGAAAACAGCCATTCAACGAATTCAGCTAATAACAGAAACATTTATTTTTATTCAACGAACAGAGACTAAACATAATTGAATTGAAATATTTTTTATATCTGGAAAACAGCTTTGTGTTAATTTTTTTTGGATTTTAGCAAGTTTTGCTTTCAAAAAATATTTAGCATGGTTTTTAACACTTTTTTAAATTTATTGGCATTAAATTAAAATGTGGCTAGATGATTCTCATATTTATGTCGCTTTTTTAAAGATTTTCTAATTTTGTTATATTTTTGCAGTTATTTTAACACAACTTGCTACTTTTTATTTAGAATTATATAGTCCAATGTGTACTTACTGCAGTCCACCACGGATATAAGAAACACTCATAGGGGTACATAGAAGACAATCATGTGGAGACAATGGTATCTTTTTTCTTTAGGTCCTACTAAAAAAGAGCTGAAAGAAACATTCGAATATAAGAAACGAACAAAATTCATTATTTAGAAGAAAATCCGCCTCATAAAAGAAACATGCATTTTTTTCTGTAATAAATTATTTTCTTTATATGGTTCCGTTCTTTTCATATAAAATCTGTTGTTTTCATATTTTCATAGAAGAAACTTTTTTTCTTATATACGTGTTCGCATATAAGAACAACTCGGATATAAGAAACTTTTTTATTTTATTTTAGAGGTTTCCTATATAATCGTGGTGGGCTGTATAAGAAAGATATTTGTTTTTGTATAAAATTTTGAACAAAGGATGTTATCCACTTCTGTCATAACGATAATAACGAACTCGAAAAAGTTGGTCTTCCCTCAGCCTGTCTATCTGTGCTTCCCCTCCGTTCCCGACACCCGAGGATAGGCCCACAGTTTTGCTTTACGGCCTCCTTTTTTTTTAATTTTGAGAAACTAAACGCATAAAATGTACAATATACTATAATTATAAAGGTTATGAAAAGTAACTGATCTTTTGACAATCTGCACAATATCCTTTGCATAATTAAATTATATTGAGACCCTTTTTTATTTTTAATATTTGTTTTGCCTTAAAATTCGAGAAAAGCCTGATTGTGTCATGAAGTTTGAAGGTGTATGTATAACACTTTCAATTCTGTGGAAACTTTATTCTCAAAAATATTGCCTTGATTTTTACATTGTAAGATTAATTTTTAATTTTTAGTTATTATTTGTAGCAATTCGTGATGTAACCGTCTTCATTTTAAAATTTATGTTTTAAGCCAAACCCTTTGAATGCCTTCACATAGTCTGAGGGCCTTACTAATAATCATTTTTAACCTCCACACTAAATATTTTGTAGGTCACAATTATATTCAATTGTGTATGGAAAATTTCGTTCGCAAAATTTAGCCTGGACTCTAAAAACGATTATTAGAATCGCGCTGAATATTTATCAGTTAGAGTCGCAACAGGCATAACCTCATATCATTTATACGAACATGTACGTATGTTTTCCAGAAACACGTTTGCATGCAAGAGCTACTGGTTTGCAGATTGCAGAAAGATTTATTCAATCAATGGCATGTGGTCCGTTTCGACTATTTCAATCATTGTCAATATCTTTTATTTTTAAGGAACTGTGGCGACTCATTACTTTTTAATGTTTCATGATTGATCTGACGACTTTCCTTAAAAAAGTATTAAGTTTAAAAAATCATGGAGGAACGTTTAAGTTTAAAGAACGGTGCATTTTGCAAAACGAAAATTATTTGTGGGTATTTTGCGATCGTCTCTGCAATAGTCTTGTGAAAGGTCCATTATTTTCTCTTTACAATTTTTTTCCATTTAAAATAAACCAAGACACCAAACTTACACGAGACATTGAAGTTGCTAGAAAAATTATTGCTCTATACCTACTCCCTATTATGCCTCCTATTGAGTTGAACAGCGGGGCCAAATATGTTGTGTTGCGTCTTACCTCAGACCTTACAACTGAAAAGAAAGCGTTTAAAGTAGTCTGTACCTATACACTTACTATTTTTTGTTTATTGCTCTCTCTTATATAACACGTAGGAATCATGTTCATATGTCTTTGGGAAGAAATTATTTTGTTGACTAATTAACCAAAAAATATCATAAAACTGAGAGAAATATAATCCGAGTCCACAGTCTGGCAAGCTTAATGACTTCATGGACAGTTTACTGGTTTACTGTATTGATGGATGATAGTCGAAAGCATTACTCCACAGTGAGTCTAACTTGCTAACCTGGTTTAAAATTAGATTATTTCTCTTTCAGATTTTCTTAAAAATTTTCAAAGTACAAAAGGATTTATCGCAGATATAATTTACAACATACACAGTCATAGATAAAATAAGGAATCGCATTTAAAACACCACAGGTTAAGGTTGCAGGCTCAATTTAAATTTGCAAAATTCTTTACAGTCGTAGCAGTGATGGAAAAGCGGATACAATTGTATCTTTTAGATACAATCTGGGAATAAAGTGACACAGATACAATCCACTCGAAAAAGTTACAATTTACCCAACATTTATTTGCTTCAAAAGTTACACAGTTACAATCCTTCTTTAAAATGTACAATGTCATACCTACGCGACGAACACATCCACAATTTGTAATAGGGAATATAAAATGCGTTCTGGCCTTAAGTTCAACTCTATTACATTCGGCTTACCAATTTACTTTTGCCAAACACTCTCCAATGCTATAAGAAAATACTATTTTTTCATATAAAGGGTGATTTTTTAAGAGGTTTAGAACTTTTTAAAAAAAAAAAACACAAAAAATTCGAAAAAATTAATGAAATATTTATTTGAATCGATAGTTTCAACCTTGCAATTTAATGTTTAAAGATAATTTCATGCAAATGTTGACCGCGGCTGCGTCTCAGGTAGCCCATCCGTTGAGTCCAATTTTGGCATACTCTTTCACACATATCGGCCGGTATCTCGCGAATGAATGCATGGATGTTGGCTTCCAGTGCGTCAATCGAAGCGGGCTTGTCCCTATACACATTAGCCTTGGCATACCCCCACAAAAAATAATCTAATGGTGTCAAATCGCACGATCTAGGCGGCCAATTGACCGGCCCGAAACGTGAAATTAACTGTTCACCAAACTCGCCTCGCAATTGCGCCATTGTTTCGCGTGCTGTGTGGCATGTGGCACCGTCTTGTTGAAACCACATATCATGCAAGTCAAGAACTTCCATTTCGGGCAAAAAAAAGTTTGTTATCATCGCTGTAACAAAGGCCTAACTGCTGGGAACGGCGCCGAATCGACATTTCGCGGTCTTCTGTCACACTAGCTGATACGGCCGCAATATTTTCTTCACTACGCACAGTACGTAAACGTGTTGGTGGTTTAATCTCCAACAAAGTAAATTTGGTGCGAAATTTGGTCACAATCTTCCGAATAGACTGCTCAGAAGGTCGAGAATGCCGATCATAAAATGGAAGCAGCGCGCGATGAACATTTCGAACCGAGCACGAATTTTGATAGTAAAATTCAATAATTTGCAAGCGTTGTTCATTTGTAAGACGATCCATGGTTAAATTGCAAACCAAACTGAAGCTGTTTGACAGTGACACAAGGTACTAAACACACGTCAGCTGTCAAAACCAGTGTTGCCAAAACCAAACCAGCTAAAAAATCACCCTTTATATAGGCCGGTACGGAGCTGATCAGAAACGAAAGCGAAAAGGCAGCGGAAAATAATTTCCATCAGCTGATACACAAGTAGCAGTGTTACCAGCACTGCCTAGTTATATCTGATTTGGTTACTCGAACTTTTCGCTGGCTCCTCAAGATTGTCATTTGAGATTTTTCCTAATTTACGCTATTCACTTTAAAGTTTGGCGATTTTTAGGCTCCTTATGAATTTATTACTAAATGTATACTTCTATTGCGAACCTACTCATTTCGTAAAACTAATGTCGTTTTCGATTTGGCTTTTCAGATTTTGATCAGAGATCTCAGATTTCTGCTGCCAAATCGAACATTGATTCTTATTTGTATTGAGTTGGCCGCAAACAATTTTTTTTTCATTTGCACTGGAAGCTCATTTCACTTGATTTTCATACATTTATACAAACCCATTTCGAAATAATTTAATACAAAAAACTCGTTTCCATAGGAGTTTGTTTTTCTTAACGTTTTTAACATTGAAAAATGGAAACTAGAAAAGTCTCTGAATTATGAGTACCTATGTGTTGTTTTGTTTTTATTTTAATTTGCTATTGTCGTCTTTAAAATCAATGTAATCAGAATAAGTAGATAACGCTAAAGATTTTGCGAAAAAGTGCGCACTTTTGATCTTTATATTTTAGTGTCTTGTTTTGGCTCCAAGATTTTTGAAATTTGGCTCCATACCTCATAAAAGCTGGTAATACTGCAGTACAAATGTCAAATTTTCGCAAGCAAATAATGTCCCGGACAATAAACGTGTGCGAAAAGAGAGTGGAGAATTGTACCAAGAATCTACTACAACTACCCACTTCTCCGCCGTCATTTCGCCACAGCTGCGTACTGCAAAACGGAAAGGAGAGCGGAATTTCCCGTTCAAGATTTCGTTGTGTCATTTTTGCATGGTATTTTTCGTTTCTGATCAGCTCCGTACCGGCCTTATGTCATGCGTACTTCGTTGCTCCTTCACAGTGCACGCCACGCATGAGTATTTCGATTTTAAAAGAATAAGAAAAGTTTTAATATGGATAAACGGTATGTTACCAATAAAGTTAACAAAATGATATAGATTTGTTTTATTTCAAGGGCAAAGAGGGAAAATATTTTTTATTTTTTTTTTAAACATGAGCTAAGTAAACAGGTAGTAAAAGGTATGGGAGCATATTTATCTTAACATTCATATAGCTACGAATTTCCACAACGACAAAGATACACATCTGTCCTAAAAGTTACAATTTAAACTTGGGAAAAGTACAATCTGAAATGTTCATTTCCCATCACTGAGTCGTAGCAGTTCATTGAGTAAGGCACTCGCCGTGAGGATTACCAGCCCTTAAGGAAGTACACCTATCGTGTACCCTCCTCTATGTTCAATATACTCGTACCTCGTTGTATACGAACGCACGCATTTCGTGTCCGATTCATTGTTTCATGTTTATTGGTTCCCTTTCCGCAATGTCTAGTTGGGCTCTCGAAAAAGGACTGTATAAGACGAGTACGTTCTTCAGATTTAAATGGTCTTTCATTAAGGAAACACCTCGGCGGTCCTTGTATAGAAGCAAAGAATTGCATCGGATGCTCCCAGTGAGTCTTACAATTTTAATCTCCGATAAAGCACTCATGTGGATATCCGGCATTGTCATCTTCTTGGGCAATCGCACAAGGACATTCCTATTCAATGTACTTCAGAAACTAATTCAATAGTTGCACAGAGATATTGAATGCTATTGAACCTATTCGAAAATGTGACTGAAAGAGATGCAGGAAATAAGGACAAGACTCCTTACTGAGGCGGTGTTACCTTGTTTCTTCCTTTTGTTGTTCATCGGTTTTACAAGCATCAATTGGCTGCGATCTTTGAATGAAATTTCCTTGGTTTTGTTATATCCTTGTGTGGTATTTTCTTTTCGGAAAGATAAGTAGAACTGGAAAATTGGTTCTCTATAACTGTGACAAACAGCATTATCCACTCGTCGAAGGTTTATTCCCACTCACGATCAAGAGTAGTTCAAGCATCGTTGAAATTGTATTCTAAAACTGTTGTTTTCATTAGATGAAGTTTCTTTGGCGGAAAAAGTATCGTCCGCTAAATATTGAACACAAAACAATCGAAGAGACATAACTACTTCGAATACTTACTTCTTCTTTGACAGATCTCGTTGAACCAAGGGTTCATGAAATAAGGCAGTTTGCACTATACTGACTTGACCCTCTTGGAAAGAATCAAAGACTTTTCGACTTAAACGGAAAGCAGTCAAAGACAAACTAATCCAAATTTGTAACGAACGAAATGAAGGAAGATATCTTCACCCGCTTGTCAAATAAATCAGTCCTTCAGATCCACAGAGCGGAACTTAAGTTTTAATCAGTTGCGACTGCCAATATTTTCTTTATCTACAATAATTTATTGTTCAAACTCAAATGCACATTGGGCCATATAATTTTTAATATTTAGTGGATGTTAACAATCTTTATGTATATACTTATTTAATCGTTATTTCGTCAGCTTATTTTTACAAAGCGTTAACCTGCCCAAGTGGTTATTTGAGGTAATGATTTTCTTTCGCAATGTGATTGCTAGCATGTTGCATGAGAAATAAGCCGCAAATTTGAAATTCGAAACGTTTCGAGTTCATATGTCTGACCGGTTTGACCACACCCAGTCTTCTTTTGCAAATTGCTTTCACATTTCGTAATTAATTTCAGGATTAGTAGGTGTAACTTCCGGAAGTGTTTATCTGTGGTATCTTTCTTAAAATGGGTAACTCATGAAAACGGAAATCAACCCTGGTCAGTTGTAGTGGTCCAGTGGTCTTCGTTGATGTAGATCATTAGTCATTACTACTGAGGCAGGAACATAGAGAGTAAAAAGATCAAAAAGATTTGTAGGTAGAACATTACATCAATTGCGAAAACTTTTTCGTAATTTAGAAACTATAATCATTTGCACTTAAATGTATAATGCAACTTGTTGGTCCCAAAACGATCGACCATTAAATTGTATTTAAAACTGTAATTGTACCCAGCCCTTGTCCGTTTCAATAGCAATTTGAGTGAGCTGCTATGGGGAATATATCAAGCGTTCTTTTTGAAGTGCAAGTGCCTAGTTTTCATTTCAAACAACAACAAACGAATATCCATTGAACTGCATTTCAAGTTTTTCATTCTACAAAAAGTGCGGGCCAACTTCACATAGGTGTAAGCTTGGTCCGGCACAGAATCTCCCACTTCCCGAAGAGCTCCAAATTCAAGAATACAGCAATTGAATAGCAGTTAAATTTCGTACAATTTTTTTTAGCGAATTTCCATTGTGGCGGACCTAGCTTTACCCATGTAATACCTTGTGCTGTGCTATAAAAAAAGCCCCGAGCTCTTCTTTACAACACTTCACCAGCGTCGATCTAATCTCTGAGGCAGCTTTTATAGAAGGTTATACCTTGCGGAGGTATTGGCCTTACCGCAGGCTCATTGGCTGCTCTTACAACTACCAAGAATTTCCATGTGAAAGACACTTTCGAGAGATCCGAAAGATTCCACTACAGAAGTGAAAGCTATTGTGGTTTTCTTTGCTATTTTGTTTATAAGCAATTTCAAAATTGGTCTCTTGGCTACTATAAGTCCTAAGTTTTTTACATTGTTAGAGATTCTTCTGGATGCATTGCCCGCAAAAGGTATTTCAAACGATTATTTTCTGTATTGTCAGGGTCAAACATGACCGTCGATGAGAAGTTGCTATGTAAACGATGAAAATAGTGCTCCCAAACATGCAATCACTCGTCGAAGGTTTCAAAAGCCCTCCAGTCGACATAAACCCCTTCACGACCATTGAAGACTGAACAGCAAAACCGTCTCTCAGTAGAACATGGGTTTCAGGACTCCACTTAAGCACCATTTCCTATATGATACCCGTTTCCGCCTTGAAATTGTCTATTTAATATTTTAACTAATTTAACCTACACCTGAAGCTAACACCATACACAACACAACACATGCCCTTCAAGCATTCAAAGGTAAAACGATCCCATCTATGTCAATAAAAGAATCGGTTAGCAACAAAGGACACCAATTTCAATGCACTTTAGAAGAAATTAATTCCCCTTTAAATGTGTTACTTCAAAGTGATATTCATTCTTTAACTGAATAGAATACAATTTACGCATTTTCGAACAAACAAATCGATTTCGAAAATGTGTCAAGGATATCAAAGCCAGCACATCGAATCCATTCATGCGTTTAAGTGAACAACAGTAGGTCAAAGAATGCCACTTAGGAGTGTTCTGCCTTTGGCCATGCAAGAATAATTAAATTCGTCCTGCTGATCCTTTTAAAAAATTTGAAAAAGGACAATTTCAAATTTTCTGCGTTAATAAAAAGCAGCAGTGTTCTTTGGAAATACAAGAGGGAACTCGAAAATCATTTAACAGCAAATCACCTTTAAAAGTGGTCATAAAGAGCAATTTAATGTCAGCCTTGTTCGGTGGGCAAGCCCGTCACTGAATGGGATTCTTTTGCCTCTTGAATTGCATTCAGAAAGGATATTCCTCTGAACGACTGAAAGAGATGGTGTTTTTGGTGCGGGTATATGTGTCATAAAGGACTTCAGTTAATAGCCGAAGAATGGGAGTCTATTGAGTTTGAAATTGATTTTTGATTGTTGTTCAGTTTTCGTTTTTATTTTCTTATTGAAACTGATGTCCTTTTTGGATGAGTATTTTTTTTGTGTCACTTGTGATGATTAAACACCCACTTATATGGACGGCTGTTATTTTTACTGTTTCCTTGGGAATCATTTACTGTCAGAGGTTAATATGGTGGACATAAAGGAGGTTCGAGGCTGTTACGGATTAAACGTTAACCTTTGCCTACGTACCTACCAATGACAATAACAGAAGCATTTTCACGGTAAATGCATTCAGGACGCGCAAAATTGTTACCGCATTGTTTGTCGAAAAACCATCTGCCGTTAATTCCAAATTATTGATGACTTTGGTGAGTTATTGTTTTTTTTTAAGGACCTTGTGATATGTCGTACAATTGGTTCGAATTTTTTGAATTTTTGGATGGTATTAGTTCGCGCATTTTTGAAATTTGTGTTGGTCTGCTGTCATTTAACTGCCTTATGATACTCGTAGCATTGGTACTTATCCAACTTATCCAGTTGTTTGAAACCGGACTGCACTAGCAAAGTTTCTCAACGGTTAGTGTGCTGGAGCGAAGGGTCTTATGTTCGGTACCCGGAAGAACACTAATTGCATTGCAACGTTTTTCACTGCGCGTCCTTTAGCAAAGGTTTTTGAAACTGTCCTAAGAAAGGTTTTGAAGCAGCTTGGCCTTGGCTTAAAATTGTAGAAAAAAGCTACTTCAAAGGTCAATAGATGTGTAGAGAGCAGGTCGAACTCCCGATCTTTTTTTTCTGTTTTAGAGTATATAGAGGATCCTCGAATGTAAAGAAAAAGTGAACCTAGAACTTTCCAACAGCTACCGGGAATGACTTTATTTATTCGTTAGTTATTCCTCCAAGTTGTAGTCTCCTGAAAACATGTCTGCAGAAAATGAGTTCCTATTGTGGTTTTCAAAAAGCTTTCTTTGATCAAGTAATAACTTCGACTGCTAGAAGAAGGTGAATGGATTCCTTGCGATGGATGGGTTGGTTCTCCATTTTTTCTTGGAAAAGGACAGTCACTGTCTTTTAAAGTTTTTATTCATTAGCACACCCGCACCCATTTCAATGATATGGAGAAGAAATAAAGTTGGAGGAAGTCGTATTCTTGGGGAACTACTGTGTTTGAAGCAAAGGCAGTCGAGGCCAAATATCTTGCGCAACATGCGTTACATAATAAAACGCTTCTTGGAAGTCCTTGCTGTCTCTCGCTTATTAATCGGTGCCTTTCTAGTTGATTGCTTATTTCGAAAAATTAATGCTGTTATTTTGTGTGCAAAGATCTCCTTCCATTTTTGGGAATCGGTTGAATGCGAGCGGTCTTTCAGCACAAGTAATAGCCTTTGAGACTGAAATTCCGTGGAGTACGTTGAATTTTTCGTAATTAGAATTTGACAGTTGAAAGTTGGCTATGGTATACTGGTACTTTTCTGGGCATCCTTCTCTCTCTCTTTTTAGCAGTCACTTGAATTGGATTGAGAAATATATCATGTGAAATAAAAGGACAAGTTTTTCTTTTACTTGAAGGGTTCTAAAGCAAACTCGAAATAGATGCAGAGCCAAGAAGCAGTGCTCCCTTCAAAATACTTGGAGAGAGATGAAACTCTTACAACATAAATCAGCTGTGTTGCTTTATGTGGCGTACAAATGAAGCGATTTAAATTGTAAGCCTCGAGTTGAAAACCATCATCGAGTAACAGAATAGATGAACAAATCGCGCGATTTTCAAAACGAGGCTTACATTTTACATTAATGCAATTGAGGAACTAGAATGACTTGAAAACCATTTATAGAACCATTTCGCGGAGCCGTTTTGAAGGAAGTGAATTCCTCTTCTGTAATATGATCCTGTGTAGAGTATTTTGTATGTAGGCTTCTCCTCGACGGTACCACAAGTAACGAGTGAAGCAGTTCATCTCCACAGAGTAAGTAAGACTAGCTAATCCAAACTTCACCTGCTCTTATGCAGATACTGAGGTGAGAAGCTGACATTTTTTTTAAATTCTAAGGTCAAGTTCGGCGTTAGAGTAAGAACAAAATGACAAATATTGTTACAACAAAAAATCATATGTTGAACAAAAAAGCGACCAAGTTTCTATAAATATGAAATTGTTCATTTAAATAATGTTAGCTCCTTGTTACCCTTTGCCAAAACTGCCGAAGGTGTGTAGTTAGAATGGACTTCTACTGTTCGCGACTATATGGATTGAGATGCAGGAACCAGGAAGTCCTCGCACTTTTTTCCATCTGCTTTTCTGACTTTCCACCACATTTGTTTAAGCAAACACAGCAAGTAGCTTCGAAGGTATTAATTCATATTTATTTAGAAATTTTCAGTTAACCTTTTAAACCGTGCAGATGTCATTTTCCGTAAAATGAAAAAGACGTCAACAAACAAATCGTTATATGGCGTTTAATATGTTCACATGTGACTGACACTGCATTCATCTGTGCATTTGTCAACATCGAAATAGGTACCCATGTTGTCATTAGTATTTAACATGGGCGTCATTATTTTTCTACAAAATATTTTCATGTTCCTTTCAGGCTACCGGTTTTATTTATTAACGAAGACGCTAATGCACTTTGAATTTTAATATTTTGTACGACTCCAAAGTCCTTTACAAATTTGCTTTTGGTGTTTAGAGATTCATACTCAGTAATAAGCATCAGATAAACAAAACCCAAATTTGTGAGTACAAGTGAAAATAAAATGCAAACAAAATAGGTTTAAATGTATGGACGGCATAAGGTGCCAAAGGATGCACCAATCATCACCGCAACTTTCGTGTTGAACCTAAATCTACCTACTTATGGATAAAAAGTAAATAAATCGAAGGATTTTTGGCGTCTTCCATTGGCGGTTCTTATGGTAGTGTTAATTTCCTTTGATTTATCAGCTTATTGAAAACGTCTGAGGCTCGGTAAACACAACAACAAAAGAAGACCTAATATTTACAACCTAAATAAGTAAATGAGTCTTCAGGTAAGCTACGAATTTGGGCACTTCTTATTCGACGGAACTTTGCAACCGACAGGAGAGGTATAAACAAATATTAACATCACCCTGATTTTTAATTTAGGTTGTGGGGTTGGTGGGCTGGCGAGGAGTACTCCGTGCCGCAAAAAAAAGGCCAAAACTGAGCCATTGCGATGCCAGTCGGTGAAAGAGGTTGTCCCTTACACATTGCAACGAAGTAATAATACAAGTTTCTAGTTCATTTCATCTTACGTTCGTTTCTCACGTAGCATTTTCCCTGCTTCAAGCTTGTAAGTACTAGGTGGGATATTCACAGAGGGATAAGCTTGTTCTGGTACAGCTGTCGAACCGTGTGTCGTACGCTTTCTCATTGCCTTAAATGTCATCATCTCCTGCAACAGAGATATTGCTTTCATGCACAATTCTGAGCTTAAGAAAATAGTGGGCCTAGTAGTTTCATCAGCTTTTGAAGCTTACAGCCCAAACAGCTGGGCAAATTTCATTTACTCACGCAATGACTTAACTTCTACACTATAGCCACCCCTGAAGTAAGAGTTTTTTCAAATCTTTTGTCGTTTGATTTGGGTGGGTACTGCCCGAAAGAACGCAATTAGACAGACATCTTGTAGCCATAGGCCTTGATGGAAATGCGTGGATATAGACCGACATTTCTGCTCTAAACTTGTATGAGACTTTGAGTATGAAGACTTAGATTAGGACGTAGAAGATCGAAAGTTATGAAGGTTCAGCATAACCATACTTAGCCTGGGGGCTTGGGACCCTTGACCCTTTAGGCAATAAGCCCATGAGGTCTAACTCTACTCAATCTACAGATATTCTCTCCTTGGTTTAAGAGATGATGTATCAGTCTGTCTCGATGCTGTCGTAATTTGAGAGTCGTTGATTGTATGGTGGACTGACGAAGTGAAATTTTTAACTACCGCTCAAAGGTAAAATCGTTTTAGACACGAAAGACACAAAGTCTCATTTAAAGGTAGATCGATATCTAGATTCTGGTCAATCGTTGGGTAAAAGCTATTAACTCCCTAAGTCGCAGAACCATTATAGGGGGTTATCAACCTTATTATGTCTAATAAAAGGAACGAACTTCTTTCAGGATTAAAGAAGTCTAAAGCATCAGCCAGGTGACTTCTATAGGTGGAGTTTATCATCTGAGCGCTCTTTTGCAGATCGCAGTGAGGTTTTGTCCTAATGGTGGCCATTGCCACTGCGCCGATGATGAAAGATGAAAGCCTCAACTAGTTTTTTTTGTAATGATACATCTGACTGATCGTACATGATCGGCCCATTCCAGTCCAGTTTAGCGACTTCATAGACTGTGTATTCGGGTTATAAAAAAAGGCCTGCTTTAATAGATCAAATTCGTTGGGTGGTCTTTCGGCAACATCCAAAGGCCAACCTCTGGATCGGTTTTTTTTCGGACAGCTAAATGAATTGCATTGTTAAAATCACCATCAATTGTCAGGTCTTTTTCAATAAAACTCCGTGCTGAGAACAATTTCTCGTCAGCGTAATTGGAGGTCCAACATTGTACTTAACTTTTGTGCAAAACACGAATTTCGTTGCTGCCCCATTGATTGCAACAAAGCACCAAAGTATGAAAGTGTACACCTCTGTATCTGTTGACAAAGGTACGTTGGTGTCAAACGTCCCTCTCACCTGGTGTCTAACTAGACACCAACAGGAATTTGCAGAACAGCGAAAGATCAGAGAAAACAATAGAGGCGCTCGTTACGGCAGCATCAAAGTGGAAAATCTGCTCTTTGTGGTGGTCCGTTCCACCTATTGACTGTTGCGACAAACGAATACAGCCGCACAGAGCGATTTTCTTCCTTTCTATTATATTTACAATCGAATGCTGTCGCTCCGTTTTTTTTTTTCTTCAAGCAACACCAATGATGCGCTTTGATCCCGACCGCATAGTGGAAGGCGAGTCCTGAAATAAGGTGTATTTAGGATTTTCCTACAACACGTAGCGCGGTGAAGATAGGCACTCATTAGCACGTGTGGTGTTAGAATTCCTGTAGGACGACCACCAGATTCGACGCCGACATTTTAAATTATTAGATGTCGGCAAGGATCTGTAATTTAATGATGGAAGGAAATACGTGTCAAGGAGAACACACAATCAAGGGATGCAATGTAATCCAGTAAATTAGTACAGCGTTATTAACAGGCACTGTTTGAACACAAAAAAAAATGATTTGATAGAAGGCGCCGCGTACAAATATTTGAAGAAATTACTCTTGATGATACAAGCCGATTTATTTTCATACGATGATCTTTTTAGTTTTATTGACGCAAGCCAGATGTTATTTTTGAAAGGGAGGACATCAGTCTTAAATACTAATTTTCTTCAATTTTAGGGTGGCTGTTTAACAAGATTGTAATATGATTGACATGTTTTATTTATATACATTTTTTTTTTATTTGCATTCAAGTCATTGAAATTGTTACCATTAAAACTTTTTCTCTGACTAATTTAGCAGTTGATCGAAGACCGGCAGGAAGTGGGTCGCAATGCTGCTTTCAAAATCCTTTTTTGCAAATTTCTGTTTACTCACACAATAATGCTGCTTTCAAAATTCTCTATTTTTTCCAACAAACAAATATACAAAAAAGGTAAATAAAAAATAGAACTTGAAAAGAAAGTTTAAACAGCATTTTAGAAAAGCGAATCATAAAAAATAAAATATAAAAATAATAAATATTGAAAAGAAAAATTAAAACAACAAAAAATTAGAAAAATAGTGTACTCTAAAATTATTATCTATATATATAAAAATTGAGCCTAAAATTGTGTTGGTTTGTCGCCGATTCACGCCTTAACGCATCTAGCGATTTTAACCAAACTTTCACACGTCTCTGGTATTGGTCTAGATATCATTTTTGTGAAGTTTGGTTGAAATTGGAAAACGTATGCGTGGGTTGTGCGTGCTTGGAAAAACGCATGAGTTTCAGTACATTTTGGTTTTTGAATGATTTTTTTAGTGATTTGACGTCTCAAGATGTCGTTCGAGAAGCTGAAGACTACTAATGGGAAGATTATGACAAATTTTTTACCGAAACCGGAGCAAAAAAATGTCTTTGTACTGTGAAATAGGTTTTTTGTTTTTATGAGAAATCAATTTTTATTTAGTCAAAATACTTTTTCGAGTTTTCAATCAGGTTTTTCATGTTTTCCCAACATTTTGAAAAAGTTTAGTTCTGCGGTTCCTACGATGGTACCTTTAAATTATTTTCAAGATTGAAGATAAGATAAATTGAATTCTTATAATAAATTTTTTTGTTTTAGTTTGTATCAAAAATGCCACCTCAGCGAAGAAGTGATATTGATAGTCGGTCGTGTAGAACGCAAAATAGATCAAATGAAATGCAAAATCAATCAACAAAGACAACAACGAGCTGAACAAATCAATGATAATGTTGTTTTAAATGGTGCTGCATTTCGATATAATAGTGCCATTGATTATAGTTTGCACAAATTTGTGGTTATTGGCGCAATGAACAAGCTATATCAATATTGTAATGCATTCAAATTTAGAAATAAAACTTCTGGAATGTGTTGTGCTTCTGCGAAAGTTCGATTACCAGAATTACAATATCCACCTGAACCATACGATCATTACTTTCTGGCACTACACCAGAATCGAAATATTTTTTGGATAACATTCAAATGTACAATTCATGCTTCAAAATGGCATCTTTTGGAGCAACGAATATAATACGAGATAATTATGTCGACATTTATGGTAATTTCGGCATCAGGCATTTCAAATTAAACATTGAATTGACCGAATTACACGAAGCAGTATGTCGGCGCAGTGGCTTAGTGGTTAGTGTGTTGGTTTACTAAGCGAAGGGTCCCAGGTTCGAATTTCGAAAAAACTAAATTTCAAATTAACATTTTTTTTCTACTGCTCCACATCTCGCAAATGTCTGACAAACATCTAAGAGTATAATTGTCGTGAAAGAACTTCTCAATTGGCCCTTTGAACTCGGCATAAAATTGTACTTCCCTTCCATCCGTCCCAAAAATCAAAAACACGCACAAGACTAATGGTTGTAAGAAACTAGGCCTTAGGTCCCTATGGATCTGTTGCGCCAACTATTTATTTATAGTATGTGCATACTCGGATTTATTTTAGGCTTATTTTGAGATTCGATTCTTTCGAAAGTGTGTCGAATTTGAAGAATCTGCATATTGAATTTCGAACAGATAGGAAGTTCATTCTATCAATCGAAAGTTAATTTTTCATTCCAATGTTGAGTGTATTTTTAGTTTCTAATCGTTCGCAACAAATGTCAGTTTTTTATTCGTCTGTATTTTCTTAACGCTAAAAAGTGATAATTGTTGCTTTTCCATATTTTCTTGAGGATTTTTTTTTCCGAAATGGATTTGAGGCATCCTTATGTATGAATTTTTTTTAATCTTTCACCCAAAAACAAAATAATCGCCAGTCTGCTGGTATTTGTCACCAATTGTTTACAGAAAAACTGTATCAAAAAAAATTTAGTTTTGTTTATGCAGTAACCATATTTGAAAGGTAGTGTGACCAGAATTGAGTTGAATAAATAACTCAAAAACTTGAGGTTCAATATAGCATCCTTCTTTTTGCATTCTTTACTTCAACAATATAGGTTCGCAACTTTAAAACAAAACTTGAAAACCTATTTTAGATAAGCTCATATTTAAATTTTAGACTTTAGGGTGTCAAAATATTACTAATAACACATTTTAATATTCTTAAGCCTGGTCCCATTTGAGATAAGACTTCCACTTCACATTTTCGTAGATCTTAGCATATATTTCTCAATAAGTAGTTAATATTTTTAATATTTATATAGTTTTAATAAAACAATGAAAAAAGAGCCTCTATATAAAAACAAAAGTATGTTCACTCCATATAAAATAAAAATGTGCAACCGCTGATTTAGAAAGTTGAATTTATTTAAATTCATTTTATGACATTCTCGATAGGTAGTGAATATTATTCGTTCGAATCTCAAAATACACAAAGTTCATTCGAACGAATAGAGACATTCGTTAGAATTGAGTTTTCGTTCGAATCTGAAAATAAGCATGATTATATTCATTTCATTAACGGGCGGAACGAAGTTCGCCGGGTCAGCTAGTACCTAAATAAAATAAAAAAAAAAAAACAGGTTACAAACAGAAAGCGCGCGCATTTTAACATTTTCCAAAACTTTTTTCATTGTTTACAGAATTTTGAAAAGCACAATTTAAAAAAGGAACATTTTTGCAAAACAGAGTTTTGAAAGCAGAATTTCGTACAAAAGATTTTTACCCTTCCGGAATTTTGGCTGCAACCCAGCCGTCCATTGGTTTGTTAGATCCCACCTATGCTATTGTGGCTCATAAGAACTACGCGGATTGCTGGCAGTTATACTCTCGGAAGTTTTGTCAGACATTCGCCATAGGTACAGCGCAGAAGAAAAAGCCTTAAGATATAAATGTTGTTTTTCCGGTTATCGAACCTGAGATCCTATGCTCACTTTCAACCGAAACATTGAACTTGACAAAGTTAGTAATTTCTTTCTTGTATAAGTATACCAGTTAAAAATTTGACATGGAAATAGCGCTACCCATTTGTGGATATTGTGGGGTGACCTTTTCTTGTTTAAGTCTTTTGCATAGAAGTATAGTAAGATTTTCTTTACTAGATTTGTCGGGTATTCGCGTGACTAATCTAAAATACATGAAGTCAGTCAGCTGTCACTGACACCTTTTCTTTTTCACGAAAAAAAACTTTTTTTTTTTGAAAGATTGGAGATGAAAATTGCGCTACTCGAAGTTCTCATTCTTTCTAATATTATTTGATTCTCCAAACTTTCATAAAAAAAACTCATTTAGTGGTCTTGTCGTAAAATGTAAAACCAATTAAATTGAGAAGCACTATTAGTTAAAATATAAATTCCAAATGTTATGAACACGAGAATCTCCATCTATACATCAACTTTCGCTACGCTTGCTCGTTTTACAAAACACATACCCAACTGCCTTGTTGGAACGTTCTTCCTTGAAAATGTTCAGAATGCCTTCACATTGACAGTTAAAAGACAATTCGCCACGCACGATTTCAATTCGTCCCTTTTTCAAAGCACACGCAACTGAATGCACACAGCGACTGATCTTGAAAAGAATCTTCCTGACCGTTGCAAATCGCTATACAGGACAAAAATATCTCTGCCTTTTTTTAATTCAAAAGAAAACACAATCTTCTGCGATTTGTAACGCTCAGATTTCGTGTCCTTTTTTCTTTTCGATGTATCCTGCTTTGAATGGCTCTTTTTTTCGTTTCACTGTTTGTCGTCCTTTTTGTGATTTCAATTTTTGTAATGCTGACAGATCGGTTTTCGTTGTTGCTAGCTGGTTCGCATTCAGGATAAACCAACTTTAGCCAAATCGATTGGTTCCAACTCGTTGATATTCTATTAGGAGCAATTTTTTCCAGGTGTTAGAAGCAGGAAATTTCAATTTGGATGCTAGATTCGCCGCGCATTTTAACCGAAATGCCATGAGTTCCTTTAGACAAATAGATTTGTTTGGATTTTGAAATTGCCGTACTGAAGTTTGTTTGCCTTGAATGGCAATCATCGTGGAAATTAGAAAATTAAAGTCGAGTTGGACGAAACTAATTCAGCTTTGACTCTTCACCGACTGAAGGATCCTTGAAATAGTTGATTTCAAGGGTGGTTAGAAAGTAATAATTGCATAATAATTATTAGTTTAAGTACGTGAGAGCTTTAAGGCATAAACAATTTTAAATAGTTTAGCTGACTGGAAATGTGTTTCTATTTTCTACTAGGAAAAATTTATGCATAAAATATAAAGGGACCTCGACAAACTTGGAGTGCTCAAGGGGATGATAAATTTTCTAATTATTGCTTTGAACATCCAGGAAATGATATGATGCGCGGTTGCAGTTCCCATGTTCTCTTAAATGCCCTTTTTCAGACATAGAGAGCATTTATTCAGACAGAAACTTGCCTTTAACCACAGCAGCTTCTTAAGGATTGTTAGGATTTTGTTGCCAAAGCATTGATGAAAGGACTGGATTTGAACTACCTTTCTATCGATGTCAACCATAGTTCTGCTCTGCAATACCCAAGCTTACCCTCATTAAGAATCCTTTCCATAGTAAAAATCATCAGCCTTACATATACCTCATCTTCAACTCTAACTTGTGGCTAAAACTCAAAACTAAAACAATATTTTGATTAACACAACAAAATACTTCACGTATAATCAGCCGAACAAAATTCAGCGTAGAAATTCGAATTTCTTGCCTTAACACCTGGAAAACTAACATCGATATAGAATTGCAACGATTCGGAACGAATCAATTTTCTAAAATATCCTATAAGAAAGCAAAAAAGCGTGTCACCGGATGATCCTTAAACGGATCATGCTGCATGCAACAATCTGAAAATAAAAGAAGAGCAACTGGCACCGGGTACGTTTCAATACAATAAATCGACAGAACCACTGGGAAACCATGGTAAACTGAATGGCGTATCAAATTGACTGCCGGCCGTTTCAGGACATGAAGAGAAAATGAGAAGTTATTATCGGTTAAATGGCTAAACGCATATGCATTTCGGTCGACTATTGAAAAGACTAGAAAGAAGGATCGTTAGTGGATATCTTCGATGTGCGTGACGAATCCTTATGATGGGGGTGTGTTTTTTTCCGTATCCCTTGTATTTGTGGAAATATGAATAGTTTATGCGTGGGTTACGCTGCCCATCATTATTCAGATTTTATAGGTCGAAAAGAAACAGTTGGCAGATATAAGGATGAATATACGGTTTATGAAACAAAAATGTTTAAAGACCGAAGTGATTGTCGTCAACAGAAGATCATACCGGAGGCGACGCCTATAAAGAGAAAACATGAGCGAAAAAATCCACAGTGATTTGAAATGGACTTTGTCACACGCGTGCATTATGCACCCCTTTCTTCCCCTTTTTGGCTTATTTTGAAATGCAAAATGCCCACGATCTGGTATCACTGTGTCCCACCCCAAGTGTTATTCCCTTCTTATTCTCTATTTCGAGATAGGAGCTCGTTGCTTTTTTATGTCTCATTCTGCTAAGGGTGCTGAAGTCCGCTGTTGCTTTTTTATTTCTCCATAATTCAAAATTTAACTCCCAATGATTCATAAAAAGTTTCACTTTAAATATCGAGACGATGTTTTCTACAAAAAACAGGGCCTCGACAATTTATGTCGAACATTTTAGTAGTTTTATAGCTTTCAACTCGTTAAAGAATTTCAAATTTTTGCTTAACCGTAGCTAATAATTTGCAAGAAGTGCTAAGAGTTGCAGAAAAGAGGGATAGCAAAATTAAAAAAATTTAATCGGTAGGTTTGTTGAAAAATAAATCGCTGATGCCAAGAACCTGGTCAGATCCAATTGTCCTTTTGGCAATCAAGCCAGAGATCTGCATGATCCAAAAAAAACTAGTTCAGCCCTTTTATACTGAAATCCAAACCTACACCTATGCTTGTAAAAATTAAATTAGGTCGGCAAATACCTATATAAATGTCCAATCCGGTCTAGCAAGAACTTTATGTGTATTATGTAGGCTTGTCGGACTTTTTTTTGTTCGCTCAGATAGTTCCGTCCAGTACTTTGCATATCATAAAAATAATTAATTTTCCTGTAAATTTTATGTAAAAGGAAACATGCATTTGTAATGTAAGCATAACTTTTTCATACGCAAAATTAAGTTTTCGGTCATTTAATAAAGACAGGACCCATGATTTTAACTATGCATCTTGTTAAACTTTTTTCCTGATTTGTCAAAAAAAAAAACTGCTAACCATCAGATGTTAAATTGTTGCTAAAATAGCCTCAACTTTACTATACACAGGTCCTTACGAATCTTTTTTCATGTCCTTGCCCATCTATAAAGACAGACTCAGTGAGTTGTTTTCTCTTGAGTTTTCCAATCTCTCAGCCTAAAGTTCGTCATGCCTAAGATTTGAATGCGTGTTATTCTATGAAAGTTGTTAATCATCGCAAAACAGACACCAACTTCAGCAGCGATGTTCGGATAAATCTTAAGATTTTGTCGATCGCAGTTTAGTCATATGCTAGTAAAATATGTAGCAAGGTGAGGGGCACACAAAATATGCAAAAACATTGAAAAGTCCGCCCAAATTTGAGGTCAAATTTGCAAGCATTATGCGTTTTTGGCCCCAGAGAGTTCCTGTAAAGTTTCGTCAATAGTATGGAAAAGGTGTGGCATTTTTCGTGCAAAAAGACACTGGAAACTCTAGTTCTTGACACTTTTGAGAGCTAATATTGTAAAAATCAGAACTTTGATAAACAAAGCAGTTTGAAAAAAAAAATTCCCGGAGAGGAAAACGGGGAGTGTCACTTTCTCAATTTCTGACGTGTCAATAAAAAAAAATATCTTAGTCTCAGTAAAAAGACAATTGACGTTAATAATGTCACATCCATCCCTTCAAGGACAAGCATACTAATTACGAAAAATTGAGCTCCCAAGCGCCCCCAAGTAAAAAACCCTCGTCAATTTTATGTGATAAGGAATGCGTTGAATGCACAAGCACGTACCACTTGACCGGGGCTCCGATAAATCCCCGTCAATTAAACGCGATGAATTTCCAATCTAAAATCAATATCTATCCAAACATCCCTTACCAACGGCGCACCGAGAAGTATATTTTTGGAAAGTCCGGATAGAAAACAGGTACACAACCTTGCATGCCACCTATCGTGCAACGCTTCTGACCTTTTCCCTCGCCCTATTAGAATTCCGCACGCACACACAGCAACGGTGTCCCATTTCCCATTTCCATTGAATCGCTGCGATCGGCTCTGGCAAAGGAAAATAGGTGAAGAATGAAGAACTATCCGATAGGGATCTCGCTGGGAACAATGCGCATTAATGTGAAAGTGGAAAAAGGTCCTTGCACAACCGTCCTCTCAATGTAGGTACCTGCTGCAGCACAAACAGTGCATAGTGGTGGGGGTGTCCTTCGTCAGTATAAATAGTGAGCGATATTTTCAAAAAGCGTACACTCAAAGTGCATCGTTCATCCGAGAAGCATCCTGGTCCCAGAACCTGGACCGCTGATCCTGTCAACTACACCGAACCCAAGTATTCACTTTCACAAGTCGGTGAAGTGTGTCTTGGTCGGGTGGTTTGACA
Organism: Cheilosia impressa; assembly: GCA_948293265.1. Lineage (NCBI taxonomy): Eukaryota > Metazoa > Arthropoda > Insecta > Diptera > Syrphidae > Cheilosia > Cheilosia impressa. The sequence goes on from OX411881.1 coordinate 59,159,978, forward strand.
CACAATCGGAGCAGAGCATTGAGACACCATCCTAGTGATTCAGAAGCTGAGAAAAACATGTGGCTGCTCGCATAAATCCGTACTCTCAGCATATAGTTCGGATCCTGGCATGGATCGACCCATCCTGCCGTTTGAAGACGCTGAGCAGGACTTTTTGTCAGCATTGCTGCGATTTCGGCTTCGAGGAACAACACAATGCCTACTGTATCTAAGACTGAAGAGGCTAAGACTTGCCTGGCAACACTCTCTCTCTATGTAGTCCGAGTGCAACCACAACGAAGGACGCTGCAGACAATTTCGATCGAAGATGATGTGTCGAGCATCATTGGACCGGAGTGCGCACGCGAACTCGTTGCAAAACCCAACCCCCGACTGCGTTCGAATTCAGCGTTTGTCAACGGAAAAGCTTTAAGTAACAACTATTTATTTGTGTTAACTCAACTGTGATAGCAACAAAAGAGAACATTTACGAGAAAAAAGTTTAAATTTCTGGTATAAGTCTAGGTGTATAGTATCATTGTCTTCCATTTAGTTTGTAAGGTTTATTGGGTAAGGACTAGTGTTTAAGAATTATTGTCTTCCGGTTTGTTTGTTTTGCTTCTAGTTTAAGGGTATATTTTGTATTATAGTATTTGTAAATAAAAAAAAACTACAAAAACAAAAATATGTCTCTCAGTTATTTTACATTTTCAGAATTGGATTGGGTTTCTTGGGCTGCGGTTTTTAACCGCAATTTTTCATCAGTGAAAGTCAAATAGTGATTGGCAACAGTCGTGGATTTTAATCTGAAATGGCAACGCTCACTAAACGTGGGGTCCATTCGCCCGTGGCAAATGAAAACAGAAATACATTGGAAATTGTTTCTATTTGTTTATTCTACCTTATGAATTTATTAATAAAGTACTTGTGAATTTTTAATGAATTTAAAATAAATAAAAATAAATCAATCAGTGCTACGAGTGACAAGTTTCAATGCATCTTCGATCAAGGACTGGTGATTTCACTACTGTTGATTGTTGTCTACGAATTTGTAAATATACCAATGTCTATTGCAATCTTCTACACCCAAGTAAATTTGCTTATAGTTCTTCAAGAAGTTTTGGACATTTCTTCCGTGTGAGTTTTGGCGAATTGACATGTTTGCCTGAAATGGAAAATCGAAAGTTGATCTTTTACCTCGCAGTTCAGGGGGCTTGTAAATCATCATCACCTTTAAATGTCCCTTCTTTCTATACCTAATAGAAATAGTGCTGCGGGTGTAGGATACTCAAGTCGAACCTCTATCGTTCTCCAACTTTTGCCATGCATCGTCTCGTTAAAGGAGGTATCTACTTTGAAATACTTAAACATCGTTGTCAGATCTTCTATTAATATTAATATTATTTTATTTCTGACATCTTACATCTCTGGAATAAACGACAGGAATTCTTTGTAGGTAAATCATCAAGCTTGTCCGCGCACAACTCCAAAACGTTGGACTTCCAAAGCTCAATGATGTCTATCGAAGTATGAGTGGATTGTCTATCCAATAAGAGTATTTCGTCTTCCGTAACTGGCTTTCTTCATTTGGTGCTTAGCAACCTAAATGAACTTGTGTGTGTGTGCATATCAACGACAACTTAATATCCAGTTTGTGTCATTATTTAGATTTAACCCATTAGGTGGGTAAAATTTAAAAATGTACTTTATTCTGTGTATGTAGAAAAGTTCCCGTAAAGTGTTAACATTATAAATTCAAAATTTGTAAAACGGCTGTATATCTTCAACAGCTCGAAGTATGCAATGAATTTTGGGAAATGTTGATACAATTATCAGCATGTTGGAGGCGCATATGGAATGGTTGCTTTACCGGATATTTATGACACGATCATTGCCTAAGACATTCACCAGGAATAACCAAGATGGTGCTGAATGGATTTGTACTAAATTGCGGTACGGATGGGCGGAAAAGAAAATGTCTGGAAAAGGATACTATAAGAAAAAAATCATCATACGAACAACACTAGCGTTTTAAAATTTATAGCGGGAAGCGTATGGAACTAAAGGCATTTTCATTGTCAGACATCGACCAGTGTGACAATAATCTCACAATCACTTTTCTGTAAATATCGTTAGACTTAATTGTAAGTTAACACGGTTGTAAGGCATTTAGGGCGGTTGTTTCATTAAAAAATGGATTATTGGACAAGAAGAACTCAGCCGACTAAAATCCTTTCCTTTCCTTTCCAAGCCGAGTATACCCACACAATTATTGCCGTTTAAAATACCTACCTATGGCTACAGTGATATGAAATATAGTTACCTACCTACCTACCTACAACATAAATCTTCTATTTATCATTAAAAGTGCATAAGAAGTAACTATCCCGATGAGTAGCACACCCAATACAACAACCAGCAATATCTAGTAAAGCTATTCCCACATTGAATTCCGTTCAACAACGAACTACTCAGTACACTAATAAACAAAAATAAATCTTACTTTTATCGGGCCTTAAGGTATGCAACTAATATCGGAAAAATAATAACCAAGCATTATGTCTCACTACTCAAAATGAAAACTGAATGGAATTTCGCCGGAAGACAACTTAGTACGCGTTTTTTATTTTGCCCGTAATTTTTATAAACCATTGAATTCCATGGATTACAACAATGGTACAAAATCAAACTGTTGTTGCAAACCATGGAAATCAATGATTTCTAAGGATCATCTGGGTAAAATAAAACTCATAATAAAGACGAAAACAAAAGCCATCATCTACCAAACGTGGTTCAATTTTCAAATATGTTTAGGTAGGTACTCCTACAAGGATATCGTATATTGTATTTATAACTTAGTATCCGGTACCAATAAACGTTTAAGTGTCCGAGTAACATTTTACAAGGCCACTTTGTCCAAAATTTCATAATAATAGACTTCAAATCATTGTTGATATGTAACCTTTTATTAATTGTTTCTAAGGTTGCATCACTTTAAGACACAAACGCAGCTAGTACAACCTCCTGATCCAGACTCTATTACATGTTGTTTATTTGTAATTATTTGACGACTTCCCTGTGATTACTAAATATTAACAGGATTTGTGGTCAAAAATATGTAGAGCTAGCTATAGTTGTTTATCTTTGAATTCAACCCGCATTCAATGGAAATCGATTGGGATCGCCATCATAACCATTAAAGCCTTTCTCATGTGGTGTCCTGTGATACGAATACCCCATACCCACCTAAGCCAATAATTATCTGGTGCTGGAACTCTCGTGCGAACTCAACTTCTCGATGCATTCAACACGCCATAGAGAACTGTAGTGTGTGATAAATTGAACGCCGATTTGAGGTCTATAATTACATTGACAGATTCGCTTTGTTAAAAACGCCCGGGTTCGATGGTTTCATGGACGGTTTCACTGAATTAATTTGTCCGTTTTTGGGGAATTGGGTCAGTGGACTTAAAGTTGTTTATATTTTCATTTTCTTCTGTTCATCTTCTGGCCTTCACTTCGTTTCGTATACATTCTTTGTACTCCATAGTACCCATCGACAGAAAGTGTGAATGAAATCCTTACATAGAGACGCGGTGATGTTGCACGCATGCCTCAGGCTTAATGCGCGTGCCGGTAGGTAGGTAAAACAAAATACCCTGACCCCTAATGCCATAAGAAGGAAGTTGAGAAATCTCCCTATGAATGGTTAGAATTACTACGAGAACTCGGCACATATTGCTAACACATACCCACCGCCTTTCTTGACCCACAAATATTTCTTCGGTTTTTACCGACCAGATATTTGGTTTATTTCGCGGGTAAAAATTGAGTTCATAGGCTAGTCGTCCTCGAGGATTAAATTTCTTGCTTAGTTTTTTAGAAAAACGAACCACAATGTACCTCTGCTTCTTTACAAAAGTTAACCAGGTCCTTTCCTTAACCAACCACTACTTTTCCTAACATCTGCCTGCCAACGTTCTGTGACCACCTCATTGCGACCTTCCACTCACACAACTCACATTGTTGCTCGAAATTCCGACTTGTAAGTATCAGCTAAGCTAATTTAAGCATCTGCTCTATTATATATAGTTACACATACGAGAATTGTTTATCCCGCAATGTAAAAACAAAGTACGCACTAGACGGGTGAATAAGAACATGTCCAATCGAACCTCATGAATTTAAAGTGACTCGCTTAAGAGCGGACCAATGCAGACGTGCAATTTGTTCGCATTACCATAAAACAAGTGAGAGGACCGCTTTTTTACCTCTTTTCTGGCTTCAAATTCAATCTGTCTAGCTGCCATCTATTGGCCTATTGAGATGCATTGAATTGGCAATTTCTCAAACATGTATTTTGAGTTGGACATTTTTATTGTTAGTCGAATTGTAAATCGTACACCGGTTGTGGCAACACTGAGCGTTGCTTTTCCTATAAGCTTGTTGATTTCTTGTGCGTCACTGTAAATCGTATTTGTGAATTTGTATTTGAAAGAAAAAAGAAACAAGATTTGATCTGTTGACCATATTTGACAGCAGACTATTCAATTGGTTGAATTGAATAATTTAGATGCACAAACGGTACAAAAGGTTTCTTCTTCGGTGGGATTGTCCACTCTGTCGTGTAAGGAGGTGTAAGGCATTTATTGAATTTCTTTATAGTCACTTGTATCTCAACTTTTCCATGTTTGTTTTGATTTGCATTAGTGGTTTGGTCTGGAAATCTAGACCAACTAAATGGAAGGCCTAAACAAAATTATAACCATGCACAAAAAGCTTCGTGGTGTAGGTATATTGATTCTAGCAGCGATGTTCACGGTGATTAGCGATTTCGCCAAAAATCTTTGGAAATAGGAACGGTTACGCTGTTTAATCCCACCTAACCAAGGTCCTTTTTTTATAAAATCAACAGATCGATTGCTGTTAAAACAAAGCAATTTGAATAGCAATAACAGCAACAACTTTTACACACTTTAGTTCAGCATGACATTCAAGACACATCTGCTTCTATATAGCTTGCGACACGAGTGTGAGCCATAAACGATTCCATTTGTATCTATCGGAACATGTATCTAACACTTTGCAACCCAATCCCAAGGGGCGTGTAAATATATGAAAACCAAACTCGCCGATCCCCTCTTATAATAAATAATGCATTAACCAGCAAGAGGAAATGAAAAAAGAAAATACCCGCAACAAATCAGCTTCTTGCTGGAAATCCGAACTAAAATCCCATTGTAGGTACAGAAACTGAAACTGTTACCTGGTGCTGCAGAAGCGGATAGATTTCATGAATTGCAACACCATTTATCAATGCAGATTCTTCACTTGTCTAACATTTGTTCCCGGTCGTATGTGTGTATATGTTCAATCGAAAAGATACACGGTCGGCGGCGGCGGCGCCTCTGTTCTTTACTGTTTTCCTATTGCTTGTCAGTTTCTAACTTTGCGCATATAAATAATCAGAAAATGGAAAACTTACGTAAAAGCACTCTTAGAATTCCAGTCCAAGCTGGTTGGTTAGGGCAGGGGCACCAACAAACACATGCAGAGGTTCAGTACGAGATGAGCGCATTCATTCGGATCGAATTGACGATAATGGCTGGAGACAGCAATCGAAGTTTTTCGGACATTAGCTCTTTGGAAACAATAAACATTCCAGCTGCATGAGGCGAAGATCCGCAAAGTACTTTTTCTGCTACTATTGCGTAAGGAAACACCACGGTTAAAAATTCGAATAACGTTGATTGGGTTATTAGGATTGTTTTATTAGGATTGGGATAGACAAAGGCATGTTTGCAAAAAGAGATATAAACTTGTGAGGGTAATTTGTTTAAAAACAGATATCCCACTGCAACTAAATGTGTTGCTGACAATACGTACTGCCAAGATCTGCTCAAGGTCTTAGTCTGACATAAATATTTGATTTGTGGTTTGTTTAAGATTCAAAAATAATGTGAGTACCTACCTACGAATAAAAGAGGTTATAACACTGTAATTTTGTTTCGAAGCAGCTATGCGCCTTTAATGATTCAGATTTGAAAACATATCAGCCACAGTTAATACTCAGCAATCAGCCGCCCTCGATTGTGACTCTATTTTTTTTTCTTCGCTTTACAACTCCATTTTTTTTAACACAAATTTAAGTTGCTTTAGTTCCTTTTACCCATCGACCAATCGTACCTCATATAGGGCTCCAATGAACTGCGAAAGGTTAATTCAAACCTTTTAGTTTTCTTCAATCTCAACCGCGCCACTGTCCACCTCTAGCTCGATCTCCTTAAGGCTTATAGATACCATGAACCATGTCTCATTTTTAAGTGTCATAGGTTCATCCCTAAAGCCTAATTTTTAGTTTAAGGCTAAAGGCTAAAACCACTCTCCCAGCAATAATGCTCCACATACAATTACTCCCAACATCCAACTCCAAGGTGGGAAAGTTCTCACGCGCGAGTAATGTCCACACCCACATTAAAAAAAAAATTGTTGCGCATTAACACATACTTAATCCGTTGGTCGGCTTTCCTGAAACACTAGACCAATAAATCATTCCCTCTATCATATCAACTGTCTGCGACCACATAATTCCAATAAGTCCACTTTGAACTAATTCGAATGCCATGTGCGGTAACAAATCAATCAATGATGCCGATTATCGAGTTAACCTCATTGAGAATTAAAAAACAATCATCACTGATCTCGCATTTTATCGACGTTCAATATAGCTAAGTCTCTTGCGCTAATCTGCGAGGTAGGTCTGTCCGGTATGCTTATGTCAGAGCGTAACCCAATCCTTTTTTCTTTTCTTTTTTTGTTTTGCTCTACTTTGAGTCACATTTCGGATCTGACACTGACATGAAAAATAACCCCACAGAGGGATTGTCCAATAGACAAGGCAGTGACAATCAAGTTATTTACTCTCGTTGACATTATATACCATACGCGCATACCACACTCAGTTGGTCAACATCAGAGCCATTATTCATTTTCCATTTCACAGGTAGACGTATCTCTGGGCCAAAGATACACCACTCACTCAAGTCGTAAATACCACCAACGATTGTGCCGTATGTCTGTGTTCGCGCATAGATATTCCCCAAGCTTCACGTCAAATGATAGATGCAAGGCAAACCAGAGGAATAGGCTTAATAGAAGCTTCGAATTCCACTCACCAGTGGCATCCCAGCCCCCCATCAATCCATCCAACATGCCAGTCATCCATCGATCTACCTAGCTATATCGAATCCAACCCAGTTATGGTCCAGTTGGCATGCCTATATAAGGTGGGGGATCCATTATGTTTCGAAACTGTCATTCTTCGTCTTCGATTGTCCGAAACAGTCACTGTGGATATGGGTGGACTGCGCGGAGACATTCGCTTACCCTGCACGCTGCCTTCTGGAGGTTGATTGACATTTGCTGGCCATTCTGGTGGAGAGGTAATTTTTCATCCGCCGATTTTGTTCGGCATACCGTACGTACTTAAATATGACAAATGTTAATTTATTTGTTACGATTGTAAAGCGGAGGTTACTGTTTCTGCGTGTGTCGGGGTTTACTTTGTTGTCGGAACTACTATTTATATAGGAGCTGCCTTTCAGCGAACAATGATCGTATTTGATTAGTATTGACTATTTGTTTGATAAGCGTGCTGCAGTCGACAGAGGATTTAACGGCATGAAGTTTAGTAAGATTTATCTGTCCAATATTTGCTCTGGTCCCAAAAGGTGACTGTTGGCTATAATTTAAGAGACTGAAGTCGGTTTCTACTTTCTGACCGATTTGCAATGACATTTCGATATTTTGCAGCTACTTGGACTTGAGTCTACCCAACAGCTAGCCAAGAACTCAATCGTATGGATTGGAGCTTGGAGAAGGCCACATGTGACCGTTTACCACTGGAAGTCCTGTAAGTGATTGCCCAACCCTGCCCTAAATTATTGCTGAGAGCCCCGTCAGATTTCAGAGCCCTGTGCTGAACACAGCTGTGCAATTAATAGAAAAAGATGCGACTTGCAGCAGCAGTTCAGAGGGCAGGGTATAGTCCACCTGCAATAGCAACACGGACTCAGAAGAGAACATTATGCAATAGCTGTACCTGTACCTATACTTAGTCCAAGAAATTTTTTTCTGCCGTCCAAACGGCTCAGGATGGTCAACACCATTAAGCTGCAGGATATCACAAAATCTTCTGCGGATAATAAAAGCTCATATAAGGACGGGGAGCTGATATACGATACGACGAAGTGACCCCACGGAAAGCAAGGGTCGCTTTATAACTCAGCAGCAGATAAGACTTCGGTTAGTCTTTATTTCGCTCACTTCGTGACTGCAGCCTTAGGTGTCAGAGCGGAAAAAATGCTCTGTCATTCTCCTGTATGGTTAAAAGATCTATATCCACACTCAAATAGAAGAGTGCAGAAAACTAGCGGTCCTACGGATCTCGCTCCTGCGAACAGTTTCTGATCCAGACCTTCTCCTAGCCGCGGGAGTGACACTAAATAATACCCTAGGAACAGAGAAGAAGTTACCTACTTGTATAGAGAACCAAACGGAATCAGGAGTGTAAAGGGCGACTGCATAGGCGGGCAGCTCATCAACCAAAAGAGTGTCGAAAAGGCTGGGTTTTCAAAGCAACAAAAAGCTAAATAGACTGTGCAAATGAATATCAATGAGTGAGCGGAGCGGCGATCGACGAAGTTCTTTTCAAACGGACTTGGAAACTTTAACCGCTAGTTCCTCAAAATATGCAATGGAGCGACTCTCTTACGATAGTTATCAGGCAACTTCTCCCAGAAAACGCCGGGAACAAGATGACCTACAGCACGTGGAGGAACAATTCCTTCCTTCATCAATACGGTCCTCCGAAGTGATAGAGAGAAAGGCAAATATAATATCCTAATAAGCAAAAGTCTATGCGGCAAGATGAATTACCCAGGGAAACATAAAACGGAGGGTAACCGAGAACGAGTGCAGTCATAGTGCAGTTATAGGAAAGCGTCCTTATACTGTCTTAAAAACGACTTCATCTTAATGTTAAACGGCGGTTTCAACATAGTAAATAGGAAGCGTTTAGTATTTGTTTTTTGGCAAATAACATCCCCCGGGCTTTGGTTCCGCAGGAGTTATTTCACTTCACCCTGTGGACGTTGAAAACTTATAGTTGTAGGACCTTTCTCTGCCAAAAACTACTCCACGAAACACGGTTTTGTTTAGGCAAAACAAATAGAGCATTCACGAGGGTTTGCGAGGCTTAAACGCATTGGTGTCAAGGGGCCTTACTAATAATTATTTTTAATCTTCACACTAAAACTAAATGATTTGTAAGGAAAATTTCGCCATTTAGCCTACGGTCCCTAAAAATGATTATTAGTATCGAAGAAGGACTTGTATGCGACCTGAAGTAGACAATAAGATGTACGAGTAATTGTACCATTGACGCCATCTTTTTAATTACTTTTAAACACACGCCGATACTGCTTGAAGTCATGCTTCTTGATCTGGTCAAGGCCGTAACAAAGGAAAGGAAATAAGTCTCGACAGGCCACGTTTGGACCCAAAATTTTGGGATACTCGTTGTTATTGCTTGCAAGCTCCGTTTTGATATCGCTGTTTGGAAAATGAATTACTCAGAACGCAATTTTTATATTTAAACAAAAATATATTATAATATACTATTTTTCCACACACATTTCAAACAAAATACAAATTAAATTATAATAACTATTCAAACAAATCTGGCTAAGGGTTGCCCCACGAATAACTAAATCCGTTGAATCACTGGTATTGTTTACAATAATAAAATAATAAAATTAACAACGGCCCACAGGCCAGCTATTTACACAAAATAAATATATGTTCAATGATTGATAGCACTACGATCTAGAAAATAAATTAATTGGCTAAATTTAAATAAGAAGGAAATACAATTTTTGTCAATGCGTTGTCTTAAAGAGAAATCTACTAGCGCTTTTGGCACTGCATTTTACTACAATATTCGTATTTGTATATAGGTAAACTTATTTTAGTGCAATTTGTTTACATGTGACTATTTAGAGGAGAGGTTATTTTTTTTTTTTGTAATATGAAGAAAATTTGTACGATTTCTGGCACCAATGGAGAATTTAACTACGTTATACTGTCTCGTATAAATCTGGCATCGTTATAGTTTGTTTAGAATTTATTTATAAATATTATGTTAACTGGCTACAATGTCCCTAAATAAAATAAGCTATGTCGAGGCAAGAACTGGCCTTGTTTACAATGTTTGTATGTGAAATGCACCGATACACACACATTATCTGTCTATTCTTAAACTATGGCACTTTGAACTCCTGTTGGACATCCGGTAGTTGTGGTATGGCCTCATCCTGTCATCGGTTGCGATCGCACCAGAGTCAAGTCGAGCGGGGCGGGTTTCGGAAGGTCCAAGGCATTCGGCTGTTGTGTCATTGGTGGCGATGTTGTCCGACAGCGAATCTGAGATTTGACAGACAAATCAATGGGTTCGTCTTGTACGCTGATCGAAGCACTGATACAAGTTGTAGCGGGTGGTAAGATGGACGGAAGGTTTGTTTTTGTACCATAGCAAGAAGGGAACTTGGTGAAGGGGCTCAATTTTGCACTTAACGCCGATGGTGAAAATACTTTTAGTGGTTCCGCAGAGGAGCTGCGAAAGGCTTTAATGAACTGCCGATCCTCGATCGGACTATCGGGTACGCCCCGATTGCTGCTGCTGTCATCGGGGTCGGCAGACGATGCTCCCGAATCACTCGGTGAGCTTAGTCGTGGCTCTGATTTAGTATGCGATATGGTACTCCCACTCCCGCTGCCATTGAGGTACTTCACGGGCAGGTATGGATGATGGTGGTTGTTCGAATGCTGTTTGTAATGGTGGAGGAGGGGGTGTTTGTGCACAGGTGCAGCTGGTGGGGATAGATTAGCAGTCTTTATGGAGGGTATCGTTTTGTCCTGATACGTTTGACGTGCTTGCAGTTGTTGATGTATATGATTGAGTTGTTCCAGATTTGAGCTAATTTGTTGAGTATTATTTCCGAGCGGTGATCCATGCTGCAGGTGCTGCGATTGTTGTTCCTGCAGCAGGCAGTGTATCTTAAACCAATTCGATCGTCTTCCGTAGCGCGATCCGCTTTTGGACATGCCCACCAGGAGACACTTTCGCAGTCGACAGGCTTTGCATGCTGTACGGTTCTTTTTGTTTATCACACAGTCCCCATTGTTCTTGCAGCCGGCTATTGCTGAGATGTTGTTGTACGTTCGGCCAAAAAATGACTGCAATGAAAAGAGGTCGAATTTTAAACAAATTGTACTGGTTGTCTATCGCGATATGACTAATATCTACCATAGCCTATCCGGAAAGATGACTAAGAACGATCCATCGACTGTATACAAAATTATATCTTCGTTCACCCAACATATATACATGTTCCTCGAAATACCTACCAACTGTGACACTATGAACACCCTATAAGACAGGCAACCAATTCACATTACTTAATGCTTGATAATTTGATTTTAACAGGATGGTTGCTTTCTTAGACCACACAGCTTCAGGTTTCTTTTAAAATGTTATTTGAAAGGGAAAGTTAATGAAAACAATCTGACTGTGGATTGTCAGACTTTAAAAGCGAAGAGTTCGAAAATGGGTGGTCACAGTGACTCTATCCGCTGCGCTATTGCCATTCATTCCCATTAACTTTGCGGTTGTAAACATTTTGAATCAGATTTCCAAAATGCTGTCAGAAGATTTGAGTAAATGTGCTGTGAATCTAAACAGAAATCCTTCAGAGAAGAACTATTTCACTTTTCCCAAGAATGAGGTCAAATTTTGGCCGGTAGTCCTTTCCTGTTAATAAAAACTACCCGACGCCCTTTTCTCAGCGCAACCATTATTTATTTATCGAACTGTGGTTCACTTGTTATTCAAGCAACACTCTTAGATACAGAAATGAAAAGTATTGCTTAACGTGAACACCTGCCTTGACGGCTTAAATTTCACGATGGGCACACCCACATTTGAGTCATTGAGAAAGACGTTGACAAGACGCCCCAGGGCCAATACAAGTATTGCTACAAGTATTGACCCTGGTACAATTACCGTGGCTGATTGGGTAAGAAAAAGCACGAACCCATTTGATTTTAGGCGAGGCCTATCAAGACACCTCTTCGTTCTGAAAGAACGCTTCTCGTCTCCGCATTCGGATTAAACCACAGCCCCCACGAATCCAACCTCAAAGTATGGGGCTGCACCAGATTTGGTACAGAGGCCGTCCCCATCACCCGTGGTACCATTATATAGCTAATGGTCGAGCTTTTGCAACCCGAGAGTTACTACCATTCGGACTCCTTACCCATCCGAGGCGGGTAGACCTCAATGTTAGGTGATATGAGCATCTTGAATTCCATATTACTAGCGAAAACAAGATAACTCAACACCTATTTTTCTAGCACTGTGAAAATTTTCGTGAAGCCACAATAAAGGCAACACAGAATTTGGGCAGTGCCCCACTCTTAGATACAGTAGGAGTATCCATTTCCAGCATGGGTCTTAAACTCAAACTACCAACTCAAAATAGGTAAAACCAATTCAATATCGGCCGCCTATAAATTAAAACTAAATAAGTCCCAAAAGAAGAAGAAGCAGCACAATGCATTGACTCTTAAAAAACAAGGAAAAAATGCGAACATTCCTCCTCGATCAACGGCTGGGGCGGCCAAACCAAATCTATTTGATTTTCCGCCGCCGCTCCGGCTCGTTACACATTTGACCGAGAATTACATAGGTCACCTTATCAAATTCAAACCGTAAATAAATGGACCATTTAAATATCCATTAATTTACGGTAATTAACAATTTCTAAATTGATTTTCCACACTACGCCGACCGGTAGTCTGTTTATACAGACCGAAAATCAAAACTACACAAAACCGCTGGAGCTCAATTCACATGCCGAGAGACAAAGGCGTCGCGTCGGTGGGCATGGGCCTTTGAAAGACCACAACTCCGCAACGGAATCTCAATCTTATTTAATTGCGGGCGAGCAAATCAATTACTTATTCAAATGCGTATTCTTCTTCTGGCCGTCTATGAAGCACAAATAGATCGGGGGGTCTATAATGAAAAGGTACTGACAATAGGATGACTCGCCATGTTGCTTTGTTTCCACATCTATTCATTTGGAACGTTTCCGGCAATCCAAGTTCACATAATCGTCAGACTTAGTGCATAAAGTATGCGATTCAGATAATCCATCTGTGTACACGTACTCCAAGGCGGACTCGGGTTTTTATTAGCTTAAGCGAAATGAATTTCGATAAAAAGCTGACGGGTAATTTGGTAGCCTTAAGGTACCTATACGCGTACGTTGGCGCGGCCATTTCATGTGAGTGGTTAAAGGCCAAAAATCAATGATTACAAATTAAATGGGCAATCGTTTTAGCTCGGATCAGATACTTTATTCTTAATGGCTAATGGGATGGTGATGGTGGCGACGAACTGTGTGCGCCCAGAATCAATTAGTTTCCGCTGATGACCAGTGGAGATCATTAAGAGCACTATCATCACCTGTTTTAGACCATTCCAAGTGCTTGCCACGGTGGCGGGCATTTGTCTGTTTTTCTTCTTACTGTTCGGCAATAAGCACTAGACCTTGAACGCGCTCTGGGGGGGTACACCGCGAAATGAGTGTGCGCCGTTAAAAGTATAATTAGTAATTTTACTGCATTGTGTTATCCTTGCTCAGTTTATTTGATTAAAAATTAACAGTTTTGCGTATATGGTGGCATAGGCATTGTGTAAGCGGTTCCAGTTGGATAGTAAAACGTAAATAGAGTAGAATGTTTTACGGGCGTTTTAATTCAGTATAGACCCACTGCCGTGATATGTGAATGCGGTTTTAATCGATTCGATTTTGTTGGTCAGCGGAAAGCTTTAATGAAATTTCTTTATAAACCGCTTTATGATTCGATCATGGGTGTAGGTTTAGAGACTGGCGTCTGGCAGGATAGAGAAATACAATTTGAGTTCTCTTCAGTTTTATGCTTATGTAATGGAGCCATTCAATTTGTCCCGCAACGTAACTTGAACGAGATCGGTAGAGTGAACTTCTCCCCTTTGAAAGTTGCATGGAAAGAACTTAAGGAAATTAACTGCGAAGCAAAATGCATAAATGTTGATTATCGTCTGAATGTCCTTCAAAGAAGTGGGTAGAATTTCAGTATTAGATGATTGTAAGAATAGACCCTGGTTACACATATAAACAATTTAGGTTTTGAAGACTTCGGTGTTCATAACAATTAGTCCAATTTTATTTCCAACATTTAGCATTTTTAACGTAAACTTATTGAAAGAACTGCGTCCGGCTTCAGCTGCATTGAGAGGTTAAATGGGTGTTCGCACGAGGCTACGAAAGTTGACAGCCCAGAACAGTAAAAACTCAAAAATTGGGGATTGAAGAAAATCGAGCGATGCTGCCACATACAACAGGCTTGCTATAATTTTTGTTTGTCAGGTTTTTTACGACATGTCGGTCAATCTCACTTCTATGGACAAAGACTAAAGGTATTTAATGAATTCTTATAATTGAGAATGTGTATAATTACAGCAGAAGGTAGAAGCTCAATGGATGTGTAATGTATGCAGTGCAGGAGCATGATGAATACGCTGACTATTCGTCCTGTTTCTCTCCGATTTTTCCCCTAAAGGCCATCTCCCTACTGTAGAAAATATGCGGGATTGCGAGTACCTTCTCAATTCTTACAAAGCTGGTAATCTTGTACATTGATTTTCAAAGACGAAGTCAATTCTTCTCGTTAAACCCACCAAAAACCTACAATTATTTTGATAGTTCAAATGGGCTTTAACCTTTTTTGACTTTTACTTAAAAAAAATATCCTCTTTTATGTGGTTAAAAAATGGATACCGTAGATATAGGTCGCATTCAAAAAAATTGTTTGTGCCGTTAGAAAGTAAATTGGATTCTCAATTCTAATGCCAGAAAAGTGTAAAAATAATGCACTAATACCAAAAAGCCCATGAGTTTGCCATAATCGAGGGAAATTCTTGAAGAACTTACGAAAAAAATGAGCCTGCATTTATTTATTTATTTATTTTTATGCACCCATCATTTGGAAAGTATAGCAGAGGCAATAACAATCCCAAAACCAGAGAAATTACCTAGTGAGGTTATCCTATATGCCACTGAAATTGAAAGACCTTCAAAACTTATCCTCACTTATCCGACCAGTGTTTGAGATCAGGGCTCATAGGAAATAAAAATCAATAAAGTAGTTACATTTTCATTTAAATCAAATCCAAATGCTTAACAAAAGTGCATTATCTATTGTAAATTAATTGAAATTAGAAAAATCTTGGCCATCAGCTGTCACTTTAGAGTCGACTTAACCAGCGGTGGTTCGAACCTAAGTAATTCACTGTTTAAATTTAAATTTGATGGTTTATTTCTAAAACCATTAGAAGCTATTCTCTCGAATGTTTGTCAGACGTTCACGATAGGTGGCGCAGTGGAAAAAACCTTGAGATGGAATTTGTGTGTTTTTGGCTAACCAGTTTCTGGTATCATAAATTGAATCCATAAGCATCTGCAGATAGAAATGCTGAACTTGCTTCCCCTACTGCGAAGTTTCTCCAAACTGACCAAATAAATTTCTTCTTTTTTCAACGGAAGACCCCATGGCATTCCTTCTAGAAGCAACTCCTAGAGGCCAACCCCTCCCTCATCAGTGCGCCCCATATACTTATTTATTTTTTTTTTTTGCGACTCCGATTATTTACCAATTTTGTAACGAAGCAACTTCAACAGGCAAAACATTTTCAGCCGCTGGCTTGAATTATGTCAGAATCAAATTTATTATGATATCCAAATATCAGGTTCTTAAATTTAAAACCTGATTTTTGCAAAGATGCTGTTGTAGGTATCCGTTTAAAAATATTTATTACACAAATGAGATTCCGACGCCATAAATATTTTGTGCGATCATTAATGGGGAAGCAATTAACCACATTCATCTTCGAGTCATTTGTTAACACTGGCTTTCAGAGACAATGATGCCGGACAGTAAAATTGACATCGAAATGAATTCGATTAAAGCGGTTGTCTAATGCTTTGTATCGCAAAGTCCTTAGACATACTTCACAGCCATAGAACCCCACCACCACGAAACGAATCACTACACAGCATCAATTCAATGCCACAAAACATGGAACATCATTATTCAAATGTGTTCCACCTCGACCTCCCCCTTTTGATCTGTGTGGGGCAGTTAGTCATCCTCATCTGGTTGATTTTTTTACTGAAAGATGCCCGCTCGGTCAGTTGGTTGTTCGATCAGACTGTCCGCTGAATGAATGCTCTCGCTGTGCCGGGCTATTCACTTGTCAAGAGATGAATGCCTATGGGGCAAACTGCAGTCATTTCTAATGTAAAAATAATGATTGTGTCTTGAAGAGAAGTGTCCGTCAAATTATTGCAGCGTGTGTGCGCCCAATGCAACAGTGAATCAAGCTGAAGACGATAGTATCTCTTGCTTTTCCATTCGTATCTTCGTTTTGTTCTGCGATTGTGGAGTAATCTCCAGAAAGTGGAAGATTTCAGCTATCAGATTAGCTGAAATTCGCATGCGGCCTGCTAAATGGCTGTGTTAAGCTGCAGACCATAGGCAGTATGGAATTTGGAACGTAGGTTTGGTTCTCACGTTGAGCAAGGATTTCTCTCTGTCCACCGATGAGGAGCAGAGGCCGGGCACATGATTTCATGTGCAGACTGGGCATCGTTTTGATTGACTTAAATATCGGACATTAAACGTGGCGGTAAAAATAACACTTTTACCAGGGTTAATATGACTTTGGTGGTAGACAGAGTCTTCTTGAAATTGCAAAGGAAATCATCTTTTGCGAGATTTCTTTTCTCTCAACTGCAGCGCTTGCAGGGATCATAAAAGGAAATGTTGGAAATTGTTAACTTTACGTAATAATTCTAATAAATGAATAGAGATTATGACGAGTACGGGTGTCTGGTTTAAGATGATATTCATTTTTATAATTTTTGTACTGTTACCAAATGATAAAAATGTGTAGTGGTAGTTGGTTGCATTCGAGATTACGATTGTGTCGCTTATAAAATGCCCTAGAGCATCGCATTGAGATGAGTTGAGTGCAGTCCTGGAGCTCACACCAATTTGAGAGCGGACTTGGGCCATTGGCATGTTGATTATAATTCGAAAGAAACAACTTTATCTCATCGAAGCCATAAATTTCTTGTCCAAACTTTCATAGAGACTTATTATTTTTTTTTTACCAAATATTTTGTGCGTCACAATGCCACTGTGAGTTCGTAAAATTTAGCCTGTACACTAAAAATATGATTACTGGTATCGAGCGTTGTGTATAAGCCAGACCACTATAATTGTTGAACGTCTACCATTGGGCGAACTTTAGTTGTTAGATTGTATTGCAGGCATCACCGCGAAAAATTAATGATGAAAAAATGAACTCTCCTTCACTCATTAAGAAGGTAAAACCAGAAGCGCGTATTTAAAGTTCAACTGCAATCCGTCTGCTTAATGGTTGGATGAAAATTGGAACAAATTTCTTCCGCAATTTTTGATAAGTTCTGAACAAAAAATCAACGTCCAAACTTAGTTCAGCGAACGAAATATTATTTCCGGAAGTAACAGAAGCGTTTACCAGCTGAACAAAGCGGGGCATCGGTTCAATTATACAATTTTTAAATTCAAATATCTGCAGGAATGCCTGCCTAAAATGTATAGCGATTGAAAATCTCTGTGTCAATATTATTTCGCTGCGAAAAATTGAAATTTTGAAAGAGCACAAGGTCTGCAACTTATATCACAAATTTTTGATTAAAAAATGAGGAGGAACGAAACTGTATATCCTAGGGTCCCTGCGAACCTCTTGCGACATCTCTTTTTTTTCAACAAAGATTTAATTTAAATCGAAACAGCAAAAACCTTTGCTGTGGTAGGTATTAAAAAAAATTGGATTTTGTTATACATATATCTTATTTTTCCAATAATAAAAAAAAAAGTTATTTTGATGTAGGAATTTAATGTTTTTATGTACATGACCATACATTCCTCTTTAACTAAATTTTGATGCTTGAAAAGATGAACAATTCGAAAAAACTAAAGGGACCTGTTCGGTTCGCCTTTCTGGGATTCTACTGTATTCTCATTTATCATCCTATACCCACGACCCTTGTTAAAAAGGGGCGGAACATTAAAAGCAATGACGAATGGTTGTGACAAAACACGTCTAGAGGTCGTTTTTTTCTTCAAGTGACAGCAGCAGCTACCACTAAACATGTTTAGAAACAAAGCATCCTTCAAATCTGCAATAGTTTATTCAAATGGCTGTTACTGATCATCGGAACCTAGAACTCTCGCATCCATCCACCTCTATTAGTCTAGCAACTTGAATACATAAATCAAACAAAACTCACCTTACAGCCTTCACATGTAAATGCGCCAAAGTGAAATCCAGCCGCCGGTTCACCGCAGACTTTGCATAGCTGGTTCATCTGCAACAATAAGAGAGGAAAATCCATGAAAAACTGCACCAACTAACGAATTCTGCGCATGCAGGTAAACGAATCCACAAGCAGCAGAATAAAGCCTCAAATGACATTTATTTATTGTCACAACATAACCCCAACAATGAGAGCATTCAATGTGTCTTTCGCATTGCGTATGCGCAATATGCGCATAACATAACAAATTTCACGAAAACCACAAAATAGTGATCGCAGCATACACCTAGTCGCGCCACGAACGTTAGCCACTCGCACTCGCTCTATTGTCGAACAAATGGAAAAATCTGCATCGATAGAGGATGGATGGTCTGGAACGAACAACGACCGGATGACCGGCTGGCGCGCGGCGTCCCAGCTCAATAAATTTCAGCATAAGTATAACAATTTGTTTCATCGCACGCCGCGCCGGTAAACCATTTTTTCGCGAAGCGGCCTCTAGGGAGCTAGTTAGTCAAAGGAAGCGTTCCTTTTGTCCATGCCACCAGCCGAGCCTTTGCAGCAGCCTCAACTCAACGGAGGCCTAGAATTTCAATAAGAATACGAGCGAAAAAAAAGTGTCGCGGCTCATCTGGTGCACAAAGATGACGCGGGAATGCTTTTGTGGTGATCATCACCACCGGCAGATGCAGTGGCGGCGGCTGCTGGATATTGGTGGCAGTTTCGTGCGGCTTAAACGCTGTTGGCAAATATTTTGTCATTCGATTTATAGGTGCGCGTGTGTTTTGTGGTTCTTATGTCCCTTCCGCCTGTACCGCACGTCTTGCGTTGCAAAGAGTTTTTGTCAAAAAGCAGATTGGTGAGGTTCGTATGGACCAGTGGATCCCATGAAACAATTTTCCTATCGCGATTTCTCACGGTGTGTATATGAAGTGTGTTTTAGAAAGGGGATACCGGCAGTTGTCTGTAATAATGGCTGAAAGCGCCATTTTTTCCTGCTGTACAATGGAACTGATCTTTCCTCAGGGAATCGGTACATGCGCAGGCAGTGTTGAGTGTTCTTCGGAAAGAGTGCGATCTGTAGGGAACAGTTTTCGTCTTTGTGCACTAAAACACGGATGTGTTACATTGTATTTGGTATAGTTACATCTATACGCAAAGCGATCTGTATCTGAAAACAACGATCGGCCTAAATCAGGCGGTTTTAATCAATCCAAGGCTTGAACTGGTACAATACAAAAGTGAGTAGAATAGCTATTAGAGTTGATATCAATATCAAAAAGATTGCCCTGTATCCACACGCTGATTAGGGCTAACGCTTAGGGACGTGCTTTAAAATCTTGTTGAGAAAAAAAATCTTTTTAAGGGCCCGAAGGCACAACGCGATTTCATGGCGTTTTTAAATTTTCAACTAATATTTTGAATGCCAACTGACAGTGATCTTGGTACGAACTGCACCTGACACAATTTCCACACTCCATCAAAAAAAAAATCCCAGTCTAGCCAAAGAGACAGGCAACCTAACATACTCCCAAGTCCCAACAGCACAACTATATCAAAAATACCGATATCCTCTCTCATTCTCAATCACACAGGACCGCGTGTAACTTAATTTCTCAATAAGTATATTTAATTAATTTGAACAACAAGACGACCATCATTTCACCTCAAACTTGAAAGACAAATGACCAACATGCAAACCATCAATTTGTTGCCCCGTAGCGCTATAGTGACAGCGAGACCACAACCAACGGTAGGCAACCACACACAGGCACCAAGGTGGGGCGTAATGTGGAATCACATCGATTCGAAGGGGAAGATGGTAACAACAATCTACCATAACATAACCGCGAAATGAAAGACAGCAAAGGAACAAAAACGAAAAAAAAAAAATTGGTAACATAATTGAAAGGCCGACAAGAGAGACCGCAGACTAGAAGAAGAGACTTTAGCTGCTACACTGGGGTAGATAGAGATCTATTGCAGTGATCACAGCCAAAAGGTGATCAAATGAAAAATCACCTTCAATCCCTCATCTGTGGCTGAATGTGCGCGCGAGGCTCTATAAGCTGGCTAAACATTTCTGTCACAACAATTGCGATCTCGCGCCGCCGACAAGAATTAGAGCTCGAAATGCCACTGTCTGTCAGTCGATGTGCCGCCAAGTGGCCGCCAACATCGATCGCTGGTTGAAAGTCCGCCGTTGCCACCAGTGGCCCACTGCTAAGCGCCTCCTGGCAGCAGCGTCCTCTTTCGGAATTATTGTTGTTGCTGACCGCTGATGACTGAACACCGCCATTAGAAGCTAGAACTACTATACTATACGAGTGGATACTTTTACATGGGGCTCTCAGTGGCGTCTGCGATCGCGCTACCTACTTTCGTATGCACGATGCAGAGCATCGGACGAACAAATCTGCAGCAACACTGCATGTGTGTTACTTGATGTTGTTTTGATATATGTTGGCAGTGGCAGTCGCAGCCCAGTGGATATGATCGAGCTGGAGCGCGCATCAGCGTTTTGTGGCCATCGCACAAGTGGTTGATTTAATTATTACCAGCAAATTGCCAACAGTGAACAATAAATTGTGCCAGAGCGACCATTACTACGATCATCAGTAAAAGTACAGCAACCACAAGCGACTGAGAATAGTAGCGACAGGTGGTTGTTCGGTTGTCTGTGCTCGACCTGCAGGGCTCTCCGGCAACTGCTGACTTTCTGTGGCCGTGCAGATTTCATCTCGACTTTGGGGTGCTGTTCTGAGGGCAGGATCTAAATGTTCGGGTGGCGGTGTTTTCTCTTTGAGTGCCACGTTGTATCTAAGTCCTCGGCCAAGACAGTGCAAACTAAAACCTAACAAATGGATATAAATAAGCAACGTGATTGTGCAAGCACTTTTGATCTGAAATCCCTTGCGCGCGTACCGGTAACAATCTCTTTCTCGTTCGCTGTAGAAGACCACGTCACACTTGTATCTATCTATCTTTCGCAGTGGTCGACGAGTTGCTACCGCCACCATCGCAGCTACATGAGTCCACTGCTTTGCCATCTCTCAAGCAAAGCCAAGTGATGTGACATTAAATTCTCGGCTACGCGAGTAGGTACGAGTATCTATCTATCTGCTTGTGCGGCAGCGGCAGCGACGCGACGGCAGGCGACTACTGCCGCGGCTGAGTGGCTAATGCCTCTGACATTAAACGTCAGACTGTTGGATTTTATTGCCGCTGTGGCCACCTCTCCTGTCGAAACTGTGACTTGTTTTCCGTGTTCCATGGAGCTAAGTACCCTCAGATTCGATTGATTGCGGCTAATTGTCTATTTGTATCATCAAACTCCTTGCTGGTGTTTTTGTTTTTGTGGAGGTTCTCCGATGCTTTTTGCCAGCGGCTTTCATGTTCGTCGTCCTGGGTAGGGGACCGGTGGATATATACAACACATCTTTCGGTGATTGTCAGCTTTCTGCTGACCAAGCCAAAGAATGTGACAATCAATGTTTTGCTATTCTGAAGGATCATCGAGAAATGCCAGGGATTTGTTTGCTTTTGGGACACATTGCGCGATTGTGATTGTTTCTCCGAATGCGTTGTTTCTATTTTTATTGTTTTCCCGCGATTTACTTCAGCCATGCGGATCCGGTTGCTTGAACTTGAAACTGCACACGTGACATGGTTGCATTTGCATACCAGTACAGATGCATTTGAAATGCAAAAGGGTGAATAGCAAGTAGATGAATGGTGCGCTACTTCATACATGTAGCTAGCTAGATATTATTGTTTAAATTAGTTGGCCAGTGATTACACCGACTGCAACTTCAACTTTTTTTAAGCAGGTGCAAGTAAGGTAGACATTTGCAGGAAATTAAGGGGTTGCATCTTTTGGTTTTTATTCACGATGTAAGTTTGTTGAATTAGCGTCCGTTTATTAAAACAGCTAAGCTAACCCGTTGAAAGTGGAAACGGACTGCTATACGTGTTTAAATCTACGTATGTTTTAACACATACGGTATGATGTCATGCCAATGTAGTTTCTTTGTTGCATTTATGGCGACTTATCTCAGAGTTGGTGATAGCTTACATTAGCATTCTTTAGGTTCTTAATGTAGGACTGCTTCTTTTCCAAAAATAAGTGGTTCATATACCATTCTTCTGCCATCTGGTTAGTTTAAACGCATGTCCCCAACTCAGGAGGGCCTGAAACACTTGAGCAGCCTCCACCCGCGACCCTAGCAATCGATAGGCGAGATATTTAAAATGACTAGGTTAGGCTCAAGTGGCTGAACACAGCTGTTGCAGCCACATAATACTCCCAACAAATGTTAGCACACCCGGTTCAAAACAAAGATGGTTTCTGGACCACCCCAAAACCGCATACATTTTTTTTTTATTAAAGTTAAGCAGCTATCCCTGGTTCTTGGTTTGTTTGATACACCACTGATGTGTAAGTCATATATATATAAACAAACTTGGTTCTTGTGGGATATGTCTACTGAAAATTATGTTTCCCGATATATCCTCGTTTCCTATCTCAAGTGCGACTTACATTTCAATGACGCTTTCTGAGAGAATTGGACATATGCTGCACTTAAATTCTTGACCTTACCTTCCCATGTGAACAAGGTGAAGGGGAAAATAGATGACAAACTATCAACCAGTGTCCACATATTGTCCGTGTATAAATGTTGGAAACATATCCACTGATAACTACAAAGTAAGAACAATTTGTACAAGGCCCAGTTATGCTGCTTCACTGAACTACTGAACCAAATGACCAAACAAGATCCATTACCCTAATAACCCAATATCAAAACGCCACCACTGCCACTGATGGTAATGATGATAGCTCTCGCTTCATAAGCCTTTCTCCATTCCATATACAACTTTCAAGACAAATCATCATTTCCCAACAATCATCATCAATTTTAGCCTGGCAATTCTATAAAACCGCCCCACCCTCTCCCCCTCCTGTTCATCTAACCGGTCTTCAAAACTGCCCGACCACCCAGCCTTAATGTTGGTGTTAAGTTCTATAGTGCACCAATAAAACCGCACCAGCCAAACTAATGACCAGCAGTCTCGGAACTGATTTTCCCGACCACTGGTCCGAGCTGATGTTGTTAATCTTAGTGCACGCATGAACGCGATCGTCATGCAACAGATAATAATTGTCCAATTACCAGATATATTCTGTGCTGTGCTTTCTTGAGAGTTGTCACCAACCCGAGGTCCCCGCGCATAAACAATAAACTACTATTACTCACTGAATATCGCTATGCGTTTGCCAAATAGGGACAGGATATCATTGATTAACCACATTCTGAAAACGCACAGCGGGAAAAAAACTTTGAATACCAAATTCAGCAACCCTAAGGACAGTGCGCTAATCACTGCCACTACTATATTCGAATGGCTTGACAGTTTCCTCATAAAAAGAAATAATTAATCACTAGCCTGTCACGATCTGTGACTGTGTATACACATGTACTGTGTGCACTTGATGCACATGTAACCGAAGGCACCGCCCCCCTTTTGACACCCGAATGCCATTTGTGTTCGCTAAAAGAAAAGACACTAATTAGTGTCGACAGAGGAAGGAGATTCCATCGTCATCATCATGACGAGTATTATTATCATCATCTGCTGCGCATTATCATGGTCATCCATTATATGCAAGTGGCTTCTGTATCTGCGCGAGATGCATTAGTGAATTCGCTACTATCGTGCTCAACGAGCACATCATGACACGGCTGCTCTGCAGTCTGCTCGCCTGGTGTGTGACTGAGCGCAAAAATATACGCACAGCGTAGTTCCTAATAAAAAAGTTATTAATTAACCATGAAATTAACATCTTAACAATGTCAGAGATTTACACAGCCAGAAGCCGTACGCTGCCATGCTGCCCGTCGTCACTCGTCCGTCTTCCATGCGCAGAGAGAGAGAGAAGGTTGTTTTAATTTTTTTTTAATTCGATTCCATGCCAATCTGGGACATCACTTCGTCGAAGGAACTCAACGATGACGACTACTGGGATTTAGTTTGCAATCTTGTTGCACCGTCTAATTGGACGACCGACGCGACGCAGGAGAGTTAGAAACTATCATCAACTTGAATGCGATATTGCATTTTGAAAAATAATAATTAATTGGGGCACCCATAGTTATAATTGTTCGGAATGATGGACGACTGCTCAACGCTCGTCGTATAGTTAAATGTGCACCTTTTGGCATGTGAGGCCTCAGTAGGCATATGGGGACTAGATTGACGTTTGATTTGAGGTCAAACTTTCAAAAGTGATTGAGATGAACGCGCTCTCGCTCGCGCAATTGTACAGAGTAAAACAGTCACGTAATAATAATTAAAAGAAATTATGCCGACAATGATTGGAGCGTTAAGCACCGGACCGGACAAATGAGAGGGACGCAAAAACAGGATGGACGCACTCCTTTTCTGGTGTCATAAACCAGGCATGCAGACACAGGGGTAATCAAAACGACGAATTAAAGTTTATTTTCGTTTGATTGGTTGATGGACACTTTAATGGGGAGCGCAGTTATTAGATATTGAAGGCACGCTTTCGTATGCGGGTGTCGATAGATGTACTGGCGTGCAAGGCTAAAAAGGATGATTCGCTATAAAACTTGAAATACTATTCTTTTTACGTTCGTAGATTGTGTGATTACTATTTGTGCCAGCATTGATGAAATATAACGTGTGATTGGAGGCAGATAGCAATGGCATATACTCGTATTTACAGCAAGAGTCCGGTCTGAAAGAAGGGAAATTCTCTGATCGGCGCCAACTAAAGGGGCCGTCTCAACAGGTCTGTCTGTCAACGGCCTTATAGCGTCTTGTCAGTGCGGTTTTCAATAGTCCACCATCGACCACATTTCAACGCTATGGCGGATTTTGGAAAAGACCCATAGGAATTTAAAATTTACCTTTTTGAATCCATAGGCTGGATGTAAACTCTCCTGACAATTTTATACAATCAGATCAAATGAGTTGTGGCAACATTTCCGCACATAGTGCTACTTGGGTTTCTAAAACCTACCTATCCTTCGAATTTCAACCGACAGCCACCACCTTTTCAGCGATTATGAATTTACATTTGATAGATGAATATATTGAAACGACAGCCACGTATAGGACCAATAAAATCAGCAAGCAGAAGTGGTTCGATAAAGATTGTATCCGAGCTACGAAAACTTATTTCGCGTCTCTCAAATTGCGGATAAAAAAACTGCGATTTGTGATACTTTTAAAGTTCTTTATGCGGCCGCAAATAAATAATTCAAGCGAGAGTTTCCAAAACTGATCAATTTTCCTCTTCACACAGAAAAGGGGAGGTGATTCAGAAAATCGAGCTTGCTCTTTCATAGATTCACAGAGCGGATGATGAAGGAGAAGATTTTAAATGAACTGCGCTATTGCTAAATTTTAGCATGCATTCCACGACGGATATAAGAAACCTTCAAACCTTGTGTACCTATATTTATATTACTCGAGTTTCCAATAGTGTTTGATTGAAGAAAAGACACACTCGACTGTTACGCTCGTTTCCGCCAAGCAAGCAAGGGATTCAGGGTCAAGCCGGTGGTCCTGTGGTGCCTGATCGTGGGTAGTTACTCATTTAGTCTGTATTCCGCATCAAAAAATAAACTGAAACGACGAAAGGGTATTTTCATAAAACCCAGAAGAAATATAAATGTACATATTTTATTTGTAGAAAATATTTCATTATTTTAGTTAGTATTTTAATGCAATCAGCGATAAAAGGTCTATTCGCGTACTCGGTTGAAATCGAACGCAATCGATCGCAATCGCACAAAGTCTATACACGTAGTATAGATTTAGTATAGACCTTGTGCGATTGCGATCGATTTATATCGATTGCGTTCGATTCAAACCGAGTACGCGATTAGACCTAAAATATAACAAACATTGACTGTTGAGAGCCGGTGCGCTGTACAAAATTCCTATGTGGACAGAGCAAGAACTTTCAGCGGCAAGCAAACATTTGTCTTATTTAAAAGCATGGGTACTGTGGTTCGAATACCGAAAAAAACCCGAACTCCAACTTATGTTTTCCGCTGCAGCTACTCTCGCGAACGTCTGACAAACACCCGAGAGTATTTTTCGTCATTCTTGTGGGAAATTTGTAGCATGAAGTCTGGCATCACTGCAGCGCGGCCTATTGTAAATGGTGTTCGATGTGACTTTGATTCAAGTGACCGTTTGCAATTCCTTTTTGTTAGACTATTTATTTTTTTCCCCCTTTTTACTATTGTATTTGATTTAATTGATTGATTTAAGTCTTCATACTAACAGCAACAGATAAATAAAAAAAATTCCCCATCATTTATTCAACCATTCAACTGCAACCGACAGGCAAATTAACCCCTCCAACAATTCCATACGTCACATTTGTAACTAAACGATGCAAAACGAAAAACCGCACCCCATCCCGATCCCGAGCAGTCTTTAGAAGATCAACGTTCAGACATTCGGGCTTCGCCACACATTGCGACCTTCATCAGAACAAAGTGCACAGTGTGCAAGTTTATGGTTTCATATCATCTCAGCGTGTTCTTGAAAACCGTCGGTTTTTTTTCCGTTTGGACTACCACGAAGATCGAAATTCATTTTTATTGAATTATTGGCATATACCAAACCGAAACGGACAGAAAAAAAAACAGTCCACGGACCGTTATAATTTCCTTTAGCAAACCATTCCCAATGATTTTCTTACTTCTTGGAGTGGGAACGGCTCGCACATCACCAAAGAAGTAGGTATTTTGTACACAGAGTAAGTAAAGTCCCACGAATTCACAGCACAGACTCTGTTTTTTTTTTTGCCATTGGCATCTGTATGTCTGTAGCTGTGCATGCTACTTCGGCGAACTTGTTGCGGCAACACTGTGCATTTTATAGTGGCAGAATACTGGCCCGGTATGGCATTTTAGTAGCACAGGCAGCAGATGAGTTTGGGATGGGTATATAGGCAACCACCGACACCGCCACCGCCAGCACCACAACCGCAGCTCAACGCGATAGCGACCCAAAACCCAAAGACATTGTTAAGTGGAGAAAAACTTTTACTAATGCGGCATTAGGTGACCGTGATGAAGTCGAGATGCTGCTATTCGGTTCCTCCAGAAGATAAATGCACTCCACCAGCTGTGGCATTCTGTCGCTCGGTGCGCTCTAACAATTGGCTGGTGCGCGCACAAGATCACCGATTGGATCAGTATTGTTATATGGGGGTCATTGGAAAAATATTAAAATTTGCGCGCGGGAAATCGAGGTCTCTTCACCGTCACCGTCACCGTCACCGTCGTCGTGTGGAGCAAGGTGGAATGATGATGGCCCTCGCTCAAAAGTGTAGAAAACACGACAACGACGACGCAAATGATAATGATGAAGTTTTTCCTTTTCCTTTTGTTTTTGGTTTTTGTTGTGTGTTCGGCTTGTTTGTTTCTCTTGCGTCGGGCTGTGTGTTGTGCCGATGGCATTTGGCCTAAACGGGACAACCGGTTGTTTGGGTCAATTCAAGATGAGCTCGTAGCACCAACAAAAATTAAACGAAATATTGGTGGCTGTCTGTGCTTAGTAGATGCATTTTCGCTGCGAAATTTGTCGGTTTGTGTTTTGGTACGCGCTGTGTGACCCACATCTGAGCACGGCGCGCGCACAATGTTGCTTTTTCTGCGAAACATAAATTCTCCAGCCGGACAGTCAACTGATAATTGGCACCTACGGTTGTATAGCTGCAGGAATTTGATGAATGTTCCATGGGTTAATTGGTGATTTGTTTATTGAGTTGTGCGACGCACGTGTGTCTGTGTATACCTACACCTACATTATTCATAATGGGAACTTCAATTTCAGGGAACTGGAAGTTGAATTCGTGTGATTCAGATTTCAGGTTGCTGTGACATTTTTGAGGCCGCAAGACTTTGCTCGTAGTTAGGTACTACCTACTTTGCGAATGGCATATTTGTTTAAAAAGATCTAGGGCTGCCTTTCCTTTGGGTGAGTTCTTTTTATTTTTTTTGGATGAATGGAAGGGACCTACAATTTTATATGACGAGTCCGAAGGGCTATTTGAGAAAGCTATTTGATGACAGTTGTTGTTATCTCAGATACTGGTCAGACGTTCGATGGAGGGTGTGCAATGGGAAAAGCCTTGAGATACGATTTCTGCTTTTCCAGAGATGGAACCTGTTCCCACTCGCTCAGCAGTCAAGCACACTGAGCACTGCGGCCACTCTTAAACATTATTTAACGACTTGAGCAGTGCTAACTTTGACGTCAGGGCTCCTATTCATTGGTGAAATATATTTCTAAACCAACTCTTCCCAGGAGTGAAACGAACTAGAAATGCGGGCCCTATAAACAGCACAGGGACACATATCCTATATCGCGGCCAGGACAGAAAATCACTATACCTACTGTGGTTCAAAAAAAGAAAATGCATTTAAACCAATGGATTTAAGATTTCCTAAGCAAGTTGGAAATGAATCGGAAAAAGCGGCAGTTGCTCAGTGGATAGTATATACAAGGTGGCGCAAAAGTAATCCTCCTATCAGAAAATGCTATAAATTTTGTGATTGGCCCCGAATGTCAGTTCTGTTTTGACATTTGTGTAGTAAACACATGCGAAATACACGTTAATAAACAATGTTACGCTACACTGTTCCAGAACGCGGAATATTGGTGACTATTTATTTGAGCAATAATCGGTCGGTGACTTTGGCACAACGTGAATTTTGTCGCAGATTTCCTAGCCGTGCAACGCCTACTGGTGAAACGCTGCGACGTTTAGCCGCTCGCCTCGAAGAGACTGGCACAACACGAGATGCTGCCAGGCGTGGCAGACCCAAGAGTAGCCGTTCTGCAGAGAATATTGCTGCTGTAGCCGAAGATGTCATGGAAGCGCCGTCGACATCGACCAGACGACGTGCCACGCAAATGGGTATCAGTCGACGGTCTTTACAGCGAATTTTGGTACAAGATTTGAAGATGTTTCTGTACAAAGTCCAGACGGTGCATCAGCTCTTAGCTGCTGACCGCCAATCGCGTCTAACATACGCTCAAGCCATCCTTAATCACCACCAAGAGGAAGATGATTTTTCATCAAAAATAATCATGAGTGATGAGGCCCATTTCCATCTTAGCGGGTACGTAAATAAGCAAAATTTACGCTTCTGGGGCACTGAAAATCCGCGTGTAACCCACGAAGAGCCATTACACCCGCTCAAAGTCACTGTATGGTGTGCTGTTTTCGCTGGAGGAGTCATCGGACCTTTTTTCTTCGAAGACGTCGCGTGCCAAACGGTTACTGTGAATGGTGAGCGCTACAGAGCAATGATCAACGAGTTCTTTTTGCCGCAACTTGATGAATTGGGATTGGAAAACATGTGGTTCCAACAGGACGGTGCAACGGCACACACTGCACGTGCCACAACCGATATGCTGAAGGATGCATTTCCCGGGCGCCTAATCTCCCGTTTTGGCGATTTGCACTGGCCAGCAAAATCGCCTGATTTGACCGCTCCAGACTTCTTTTTGTGGGGCTTTTTGAAGTCGCGGGTTTATGTCAACAAGCCGCAGACTCTTGCAGCTCTTAAAGACATGCATGTTCCCCTTCATTTCAGTCGTGTAACAACAGCTGGACTTTTTAGGTTTCCATGTCAAGATTAAATTACAAAAAAGGAAAACATTCTAAAATTATTATTATTATTACCTTATAAAAACAAATAAAAAAAAAAATATATCGACGATCTATGGGAGTTCCCAAAAGATATTATTAGCATTTCGTCGAATTTGTTTTTATTGCATTTTTTTTACAGAAACAAATTGTTGCCTAATAAGTCTTTCATACATTTCTTTTTTACGACCGCATCCTATTGAATATGGATGATTGTGACCTGTGAGTTAAATGGCTATGGAGATGGAGAATCAAATATATTCAAAATAATACTTTGCAGGCAAGAAGTATAAAATTATAATCATAATCAATTTTATTAGGTAGACTTTTTACGACTACTAATTTGGAGCATGCGAACATGGCTACATTTATGTTTCCTATCTCATACGGTTAGCACTAATACCTGGGCCGAGAGATTAATAGTTTAATTAGTCATCAGTTGTTATTTACTGGCCTGTCCACAGGGATTCGTTATCTGATGAGAATCTGTTTTGGATTACTACTGGTTTTATGTAGTTAACAATAGCATGGGATGCGAACTAGTTTGAATATATGGAAAACGTGGAGCCCTGCCACAATCAGATTGAATATTCAAATTCAAATCAAATTCCCAACAGCAATTAGACATCCGATTAATTTTACAGACTTTAGTAAGCAAAGGCTGAACATAATTGCCAATTCTAGACGCCCTGTCAGTCTGCTGCGATCTATACAAAAAACCGAACGTGGTTTTAAATAAATTATATTTTGAGAATACATTCTGGTTTGACTCCCATAATGTAGGTAGATACCATTGGCTTGAATCAGCTTCCTTTTTTATCTTGTGATAATAATTGTGGCTTAGGGAAGTGCTTGTTAATTTGCCCATTACTTTAGCATCAGATTTCACTTCTCGTTTTTGTACGGTCAATAAAGCTCCGACCTTGAGACTACGTCTGATGATAGCACAGAAATATTTTTGTTTGCATTGATTGGGGCTAATCGTAGACACATAACTCTTCTTTATAATTAATGAGCCCATGTCTTGAATAAACATTATGTTAATGGCTACTTGTGTTAATAAACAGAAATTCTTAGATTCCCAAAAAATGGGTAGACTCTTTTGTTTGGTTTGATAAAGCTATTCTTGGCCATTGACGGCGCTGTTTTGTTAGATCAATCGGAAGAAAATTGGCGTCAAGGTCATTTGAAATAAAAATCGCCGACTTGTGATTAGTCAAACAAAAGGCAAAGAAAGTTACGAGAATCCACCTGAAAACATTTGAAAAGGAAACTTTGGCAACTTAACATAAATATTATTTTAATTATTTTATTTCAGTAGATATTATGCTTTGTAGAAAATTCCGGCAGATTGCTGTGCGCCTATATTTATTGAAAAAAAATTGTCAATCTGTCTGTAAATTAGAGTCTAGAGTCTAGAGTGTAGAGAGAGTCCAGTCTTGCTGTAGGAAAGTTAAAGATGGCTCATAGATTTGATAAACATTTTTTACATAGTATTTTTTCACGTGAATAGACAATATTTTTGAATATTCCACTCGCTATAGGTAACTTTAATTCAACAAACATTTGGTAAGAAACAATAGATACCAATATGTGGGTTTCTGATTTTGTGTAAATATGTAAATGTACGGTTTTTGGAGCTAGCAAAAGATAGATAGCCCTGGAAACTGTAGTCGAAGTAGGAATCATTAAAACTCGCAGACCTAGCATTTATCTTCTCCTTAACATTTTCCAGTAATTATTATTGCTTCATTAACATATGGCATCCGTTTTTTATTTCACGAAAAGTCTGGTTCAGTTTAACAAATTCGGCATGTCAAGACTCGGACGGAGCAGTACCAATTGGTGAGCCAACTTTGAACGTCGTGCATTTTAGCAATGGACAAATTCTACTGGGTAATTAATTGCTTAATCCGTTTATGTAACTTGTGGCGACAACAAAATAACCACCAACATGAACGTAACCAACGCATCACCTGAACTGCATCACTGTTCAAAAATGAACAAGATCCAACATACCATGTGTATTTTGCAATCGCTGCAGGAATTTGATTCTATTATGGTGGATTAACATCATCAGATTTAAAGGATGCCCAAAGCCCAATACTAAATAGGGGCAGCACTACCTAACTTGCAAAAATACGTGACATGTATTTTGGTCGGCCATCTTGTAGGAATTCGGGAAAAGTTCAGCATGTTGATATTTCTTATAGCAATGGCTTTGGGAATCGAAACAAAATGCCTTCCGGAAGTGATGAATTTATTACATTTAATTATTCGTTTCGTATATATAGATGATTGATGTATTGTTGGTTTACTCATTTGGCATGTTTTAAATCAGTAATGGAAACGTGTTGAAGTGATTGCGGAAATGGTGGTTGTCGGAACTTGGGTTTACTTCCCTTTTACATATCTATGGGTTAATCGTCCATGACACTGTAGTAGATTTAATTTTTTGGCAGCACCTACATTAAAATTTCGAAAAAAATATATGTAGATCTAAGCAAAGTGGCAACGGAGAGAATACTATGTCGGTGGCCCCTTTAAATTCATATAAGTCCTCATTTTGGGAAAAGTTTTAAGAAACGATGGGAATAGGGTGGAGTTAAACTGTCCGTTAAACTGTACGTAGGAATTTTAGATTATGCCTGAAGAGGCAATGGCGCTCTTTTCACAAATGTTTAAAATATCCTATGTACAGGTAGAGCAGGCAGTTTGATTTTGCTGTCAGCCGACGGTCGGAAAGTAGACTTCGACATTCCGTAGGTTTCAATAAATATCGTAAGGGGGAGATGCAATAAGGTATTGGTGGAAAATACTAATCGAACTTTTATTCTGACTTGTAGTCTCTGTTGAGTGACCTCAACGGTTTGCAGACATGAGACATGAGAGTTAATATCGGGCCTAGGTAGGTGTACCTATTTATTCTTTTTAAGGATACAAGTGACTTTCCCAGTCTATTGAACGCATTGGGCTTACATTTAGCGATGGCAATATGAAGTATGGACTTGTCACTGAATTGCTGAATTGGCCTTAAGCTCCGATTAAATAACGCCTAATAAAATTAAGCTCAGCTTTGCCGCCGAGTCCCAACAAGTGAAAGTGCTCGTACCTATAAAAATAAAAAAACGACTCTTTTTGGGGACGTACGAATTGCAAACAAAAAATATAGCTTCTTGTATTTCCAATTTAAAATCCTTTACGTGCTCTCCCGCGGATCCATTAATAGTGCCTTTGCTGACTCCCACAAAAACACGTAATTAACCAGTTCTTAGTTAAACATTTCTTTACATCAACTAATACAAACAAGAAGCGAAAGACTTCTGTTGAGTTAACGTGAGTCCCGCCACTTTCGTTAAAAATTCATTTCCATTTGATCATAGCTGCGGCGGCAAAATATCTCATTAGTAAAAAACCAAATGTAAACTCCAGTCAAATTCGGTATGAGTACCAATGCGCTCGAGCTCGTGTTGCATCCCACTATACCACATGCAACCACCATTAATTTTCCAATAATTTGTTGTAATAGCCTGCACCATGTTTACACCATTTCACTGGTGTTTGAACCATAAAACGGAAACTTTACCCAGCCCCATGCTAACTACCACCGTTACTATGACCCAGACAATATGCCAGAATTGCTAAATCTTCGACCATAGACAGCCGTATGCTGTACACTCGTGCACATAACTTAAGCACACCGCATTCCTGCGAAGAAATCCCATAAAAGTTCGCAGCTATACACTTAATGAGAATCGGCCGTCCGTCCGCTGCTTGGCCGTCATCGGTTGCGCGGAACCCAAAAAGACTTCCAAAGTATGCATTATGCTCTCGCATCTTCATGCTGTTACACATCCGTAATGCGATACTTTACGACTCTTAAAATTATCCACAGTCCACACACTCTTTCATCTCTTGTAACCGGGCTGAACAATAAAAAAAAAATGCAACACCCTCTGCCGCCTCGTGAGAGTGGACTGATTTCGCGTTCGCGCTCGTCTTCCACGAGCAGCTTCTGCGACGAACAATAGTCCGAAGTCATTGTTAGCCACGTGAAATATTGACTGCGGCCAGTGAAACGCTTTTTGAGTCCGTTCCCCATTTCAAATGGGAGGCCGATAGTAAAACCCGGCCAATGCAACTATTTTTCTTCACCGGTCGTCGGTCGTCGGTCGTCGGTCGTCGTTGTCGTAAAGGAGAAGTTCTCGCGGCCTTTATTCAGCCATGAAATTGAAATCCTTTTGTGCACTATGCTACCGCAATTTAGATATTCAATGGCCAGACAGTTAGCCACAAAATCATCTCGGAGGTTTCTATGTTGCGTATGAGTGCTGCGGCGATCAGTCAGTGTCGTCATAATCCAACTGGATGGGCCACCTCTCCAGAGTAGCAGCAGCTTGTCATGGTGAAACTTTTCTTCTTTTAATCAGACGTGTTTTAGAATAAATTATCTCATAAAAATTTTGATAGGAATTTCGAGAACCTGTGAATAAAGTAACAAATTGGTATAACTCACTTTGGCGCGGTCGAAACATCTACCGTGTGAAACACCTGTAAATAGAAGAAAAACGAATTAAGTTAATTGTGTGATGCCGAAGTTACGAGTTCGCCTACGTAGAATATCAAATGGCTGCGACCACCTGTGTTTTGAATGCTGAAACTTAAAGATGACACTTTGAATTGGGACGATTGTTTTTGAATCAGATCGTCTAATTAATACGATAGAAGTAGAGAAGCTATTTCTGTCGATTCGTCTTATAGCAGTGTTTGATTTACGACCCAACCTCAGACTGTATAAATACAAATGGCTGGCACCCACTTATTTTGTGCCAAAGTTGTTCCTTTATTTGAGCCGAAAATAAATTTGTTGTCGACTTGAGCTCAAAATCATAATGGCTACAGGTGTTTGAATTGGCACGAGCATTGGCATAAGCTGATAGGTGTCATACAACGGAGGTTCGATTGTTTCTTTTTAGCATTTGACACATAAATCTCTTTGGAATAGATATGGGTACTAAATTTGAATGATGACAGCGTTCGTCGCTCCCGGAAAAAATAGAACCATCGAGTGGAGGCGTAAATGCTAAAACGGTTTCACCACCTTCTTAAAAGTGCATGTGTATAGCTGTGTGAGTTGATTTTAATGTTTTTAAATACTAATTGAGTAGTCAAGGCCGTACAAGAAGGACCGATTGGCTATATATACATCTAGGTCCGATATGGATCTAATTAAAGGCTCACTTGTTGGAAAAGTTGGAGCTGTGGTCAATATTTCATATATTGACCACAGGAACTCTGTGGAAATTATTGCGAACGCTTTAGATAACAATTGTTAAACGAAAATTCTTTCAGTTGTGCTGAAATTTGGTACAAGAAACAACACAATTAATTACCAAGAAGACTTAGAAAAAAAACTTAAAATGCTCAAAAACTCGTTTTCTGGGACTTTTTAAAATATATCTATTGTCGTCTGAGTTTAGTTCCAATTTCGCACAGCGCTCATCTAAACGTACAACAAAATTCCTTAGAACGGCTTGTCACTTCGAATCCTTGATAGCTGCCATTCCGTGTTTTCAATGTTTTCTTGTAATCCCATCAGAGACCTCGGTTTTTTCACGGAAACTTTAAATCTGAATTAGGTACTTTCCTCCACAAAAAAACGAAAAAAATTAGTCAAATGCAGGCTCCGGAGTAAAATTTATTTCACCTCTCCTGAAAATAAATTTTGAAGGGAAAGTTTCTTGAACTTGTGACATAGAAGCGTTATACGCCTCTCCGTCTTGCTGAATGTTATTTGGTTGGAACCAGCCAGTTTTGCATTTCTGGTTACAAGCGGTTGTCAAGCATCGACACATATTGCTCCGAATTGAACTTGTCACGTATGGATGGATTTACACTCTCCACCTTTTTGTTAGTTCGTATGAGGAACTTGGTCGGTTGTTAAACCGGTCTCTTCAAACTTCTGAACCAATTTTCTGATGCCATGAGTTCTAAGCGCTTCATTAATGATATATACACAATACGCTACGTCTCCGGTGAATTACTGGTTTTGTAATATTCTGGTACACAAACCACACGCTCCATCGCAACTCTAAGTTCCTTAAAGTACCATGGAGTCCATTAATTCTGAGCTTCTGATACACCCTGTATATGGGCAGGCAAAGAGCATTTTGTATGTTTTGAAAAAAAGTGATCATGCGTTTCTTGTTAGATTTCTCTCAGTTATACAGGATATTTCGATTTATTAAGCAAAAGTTACTTAGTATAACACTATGAGCAACATAAATCATTCGAAGTGCTTCTTTTTAGCTGCCCGTCTTTGTTTTTTATACAAACGTATATTGGGTCTCCGAGGAACAGCAATGAAAATTAGGAACCATCATAATATATTTTTTGGTATTATTTAACTTATGTTCCTTTCAATTTTGTTCTTGGACTAAAGTTTATTTTTTGGTGTTTCGTTTTTATTTTCTCCTTCTGAATTATTTTATGTTTTGCCTTTGAATTTTTTAAATCTGTATTGGAGGTGACATTCTATTACTGTTTTTATTTTTTAATTTGAACAGTAATGCGTTTTTTGTGAACTTATAATAATCATATTAAATACAAAAATGTAAGGATAATTATAATAAGCTGTGGTTAATTTTCTTAAAAATATAAAAAATATTTCTAACTAATATGCGAAAATGTTGTATACTGGGCCATAATCACTGAAATCACTGAAACTGGGTGCAAAAAGTACGAGTTCTTCTCATGGAAAACATACGATAATAAAACATACGACAGTGAACATAACTTATATTGATCACCAAACTTTCAAATACAAACGACGATGATCCACTCCCAGTTCTTTCGTTAAGAGTACAATTTTATACTGAACGGAAATGTCAACTTGAGTGCCGAAAATGAGTCAAAGTTGATAATATATTTATAATGAGCAAATGGAATAACCAAGAAAAAAATAGAAAACCCAAAACTATATAAAATAAATTGATACTTTTGTCAGTATTACTTTTCGAAACCACAAATTAGGGGGAATCCACTTACCTAATTCTATTTCTAAAGTTCGCGCTCGGAAGTTTCGTAATCAATCATTACCCCCACCCTTCCAGATAGTAGCTGTAGCTTCTTTAAAATATGAGAGCTGAAAGTCAAAATCAAACTCGATTTATTACACCGAATGTTTCGAAGAAAAATAACTTGTCTTACAAGCGGTCATCTTTTGTTTACACTCCAAAAAGAGGTGTCCGATGTACTCCAAATCTGCATAAGAATAGATCAGAATAAATGCCAAACACTGCATGAGATCAGCTTCTCAAATATTCCAAAAATATAAACATATTACGTATAACCGATATAATCCCATAACAAATTACTTATCTCTCAAAAAAAAAAACACAATGTGTCCCCCATTACTCAAGCCAGCATGCGGATGTCTCGTATTAGCCAAGCAAAACGACGCCGAATAAAACAGCCAAACACTTCATCTCATTGATATTAATAGCACAGCAGGTGTTCCAGCAGCGTCTGCATTAATTATAATGTAGGTGTTGAAATTAACAATAACTAGGCAACATTGCAAATTCTAGACATCATACGCTCACAAACAAAGCCTCAAACATCCGAAATGATTAATGCCAACTACGATCGCAATTATCCCCGGCAATTCACTTCCACTCGAGTGTGTGACCACCCACCGGAACCACCACTTGGACCAGATAGCCCACACACATCCACACATCGTTAAACTTAGCCACTCAGAGCCGACCGCATCCCACCACAAAACACCACCACCAGCTGACGCCAGTGCCAGTCTACATTGCAGCTCGTTGAAAACGTGTGAATTTTCATTTCATGTGGAAAATCGTTGGCACGATATTAACTTAAATGAAACCGCACCGTGCCGCCATCAATTAACATGTAATTTGTTGGCAAGGTGCATTCCCAGTCCCAGTCCCAGGTGCGAGCGCCTGTTTGAGCCGATTCAACCAAAGATATTGTAAAAAAGAAAAAAATAAAACTGAAAAATTTGTAGTGGTCGATCGATGATCGGCCCCTCATTGGCTTTGCTCGATCGCAATATCACAAATGCAAATCGATTTGTTGTTAGAAGAGGCGTGACTAAGCGCCCGGGACATGTATCTCTATCGCCCAAACGTAACGGTTTGCTGAATCTCATACAAGATACCAGCAACTAGCACGGCAACAACTGCGACGATGCCGCTGACTCGTCGATGAGAAAGATTTATTATGTGACCAGATAGCACATATGCGACATGTAATTTGATACTGTTTCGAATAGATGTGTATACTTGTATCTGGGTATCAGTGTATTAACATACATCATCGCTTTAGCCGGAGCCGGGATCGCAATTGCTATGAATACGGGCGGAGATATTTCATATTCCAATGGCGAAATATTCCCACCATTTAGAGGAATAGTGTGGCAACTTGTGTGTACTGGTATTTGCTTCGAGCTTCTTAGCGAGGAAAGTGTTAGTGCGTTTGTGTTGATGGTTACGTACTTATCTGTAATATATATCTTGAAGTGACAGAGCTTTGAACATTAATTATTATGAACATGAACAATTATGCAACTGAATGGCAGTGAAAATATTTTTTAAAAATTATTTTCGCGCTCAGGTGTGGTTAAAACAAAAGAGTTCAACTATAACTTATCTGAAAAACTGACTTTCACTACGCAAAAACAGAACTGTGAAAAATTCCTGCTTAAATATTCTGATTTTTAATCCCGCCTCTTCAAAAAATTCTGATCGCTTTGAGAAGGTCCAAGGGCGTTCAACGTTTCTATAAAATGCATTGAGAATTTTCTCCTAATTATAAGGCAAGATGCTTATTCTTTGGTTTTAAATATTTGAGATCCCGTCGTCAGAAACATGATATAATGATGTTTAGAAGAGACTTAGGTACTTTGTTTTCTTGCAAGCTGTTATAGTTTGCCCTCGATTATATCATTTTACAAATATAATATAACAAAGAACAAACTAGGGCCACAACGAGCCCATGACAAGAGTCATACTAGCTTTCAACAGCGTTTACCCTATTCTCCCTATATATTTCAGACATCTGTTTAAAAAATAAGTTAAATAAGTCTTATCATCAGTTTTTTTTGAGATTTTTAAGTTTTGAAACAAATGTGACCCGTTTCTCCTTGGCTCGGAGCAAAAGTTAAAATACTTGAGCCAAGTTACCCAATTGGCTTAGCACAACTCTGCTAGCAAGCTGACATTTTAAATAAAATATTTTCAGAACTTTAAACCTTACGAGGACTCACAATGAAAATAAAAATGACAGGAGTAGAATCTCGGAAACATGATGGACGGTTCTATAAGATGAACATAGTTCCAAGAGATTAAATATTTTTCCGCCATTGAAAAACTCTTAAATATCTCTGTTGTTATACCCTTCATCCGAACTAGAACTTCTCTGTGCCCACTATACAATCGCCCCACTCGGCATTAGTGTTAAGCAAGTCAAATTGATTAACCCCGTTTACGCTGTTTCAACATAGAACCGAACACAATCCACCACCACAAATCGATTACCAGACAATTATTCGAAAATTATGAAATCCGAAACACATGTTTCTCCAGCCCATTACAACTGCATTAACCAGCATCATCTTTTATGGAGATCTTCACTGCATGCGGATAGTGCAGCGCTATTTGTGCCCCCACAAATCCACGCTGCGCTGTGCAATCCGATTCCCAAAGATTTGTCAAAAAAAAAAAAATTAGACAGTGCATCCACCATTATGGACAGCGTATCGAAATAAATTTCCAAATAGTTCCAAGCGTGCTGTAGACCTCTCTCGCCTACAGAGTTGAGTGCCGCAGCCAATGCAATGCCACGAAAACAGTGGAATCCATGGTGGTACAGTGCAACAGAGCTGCAGTGTTGACCACCCGCTGTTGTAGAAGATCACACAATACGGGTTGATTACCTGGTGTACTGCAAGACCTTCTTTAAGTCTCAATGGGATTTTCGTATGCCATACAACTGGAACATCGTATGCAAACACCATGCCCGGCACACATCCTGGCCTCGTTGACTACTGCGGTGAAGAGAGCAGCCTAGCTGTTTAAAATTCATATAAATATCTACTTTTTATATACCAATCATCATGCATTTAGTAAACAAAGGCACACTCAGAAGGGGGCCGCGGAAGGAGCTGCCCCTAAATCGATTACCGAGAAACGATAAAATTCGAATTTTATTCTACGGTTCTATGGAATAAAGGATTTGCTGCGACTTTACTTGTGATTTTGCTGTCTGTCCGGCTATGCGAGCCTTGTTATACCAGGTAGACAAGGTGGCATTTCATTGGAGCTCTGCGCACCGCAAGACACAAATCCACTACGATTTGCACCTATTCACAGTTGGGTAGTTTCACTCAAAGACCCCCTCTGATAGTCACCGAGGTTTGCATGTGCGTTTATTTGCGAATGTGATCACTTGCCAATATCACATGGCTGTAGGACTGAGACGACTGGGGCATATATGTAGGCGGGGAACAACCGCAGTGCACAACATTTCGCATCGAGATCATAGGCAATTTACAGAGGGAACGTGACACAGACTGTCTTCCGGTACGGTGGTGGTACCGTGTCACTTTGGGTTGATCTCATTTTAAATTGAAATGGCCATTGTGTTTGCATTCGCAAGATTTCACGCCACAGGATCACGAAAATCAATCACACCCAGTGGAAATGTGTACCTATGTATTCCATCTCCGTTGAAACCGCTGCATCTCTCGCGGTGAGAGCCATCATGAAACTTGTCAATTATTGATTGAACCGCTAATCTTTTGACACCATCATTCGTAAACGAACTCTAAAATGTTGCCCTCGAGTAGATTTCGAGCCCCATTCCCAGCGATCCATCATCTTGCACTTGGGAAAAATGGCAAAAGGGGAAAAATGAAAGAATAGGAGGCGTGAATGAGGGACTGCTGAAAAACTCCTCTGTTCCGTGGAGTAGGTTAACAGCGTGTGCGGCAAGAAAACGAACGAGTACATTAACGGAACGTCATGTTGGCATCGGAACAGGTTCTTCTATTGGGCGTGAACTAAAAACAAATTGAAAGAGATTATCGATCAGCTAAATTAAGAAAGCCAACGACAGTAACATTGGCAGCTTCTTCAAGTAAGAGGAAAAACGCTAATTACATTTTTTTCGGAGAGCTTATCTGGCTTTGAGATAAAAAAATCTCCTTGAACAGATCTTATTTTGATCATAAAAAAATTTAAAACAACGAGCAGGGGTATCAAACTTTACCTTTTTGTCTTAAACAAAATGATCATCGTCTTCTGTGATTTACATCCTAAAAAAAATTCTCAATTCTGACGTTCGAAATCGCCTGAAAACTGTAAGTCGCTGCCATTTTTTCCAAACTTAAAAATTCAAATACAGAATGTTTGCGAGAAGCTATGCGGACCTCATGGAATGTAAACTGGGAGGTCCAAGCATTCACCTTTCTTTATTTTATCTACATAATGAACTCAAGTTATTGATGTGATATTTTGGATGCCTTAAATTA
Source organism: Cheilosia impressa (assembly GCA_948293265.1). NCBI lineage: Eukaryota > Metazoa > Arthropoda > Insecta > Diptera > Syrphidae > Cheilosia > Cheilosia impressa. Next base: position 59,201,754 of record OX411881.1, read on the forward strand.
CGGCCAAATTTTACAAAATCAAGTAAAACCTCTTTTCCAATAACGAAACAAGGCCAAATTTTGAGATATGAAGTGGCAATGGAACTGCGAATAATAGCTCAAAGATTAATCACCCAAAACTCCTAAATAAACACTCGCCCAAAAAATTGCATAATGCAGTTGTGGGCGCTGTTCATTAGGCGTTTGATCGATGGTTCATTTGAGCTTGTGTAATTTTGTGAAATTTTGAATTTGGGATCTTTTTCATAATGAATAATCACCCAAAATTATTAAAAAAGGAATTGAGTTCAAAATATTATTTTTAATTATCAAAATTAAGTCTTAACTTTTATTTTCTTAAATTCTTTAAAAATAAAACAGTATTTTGAGAAAATAAATAAAAAAACGTTGCCAGAATTTTTGGGGCTTACCTATTCCTTAAACAAAAATCAAATATGAGAGGATGGTGGCCTGTTGGGTATTTTTACCATTACAGATTTTGTTAAGTGAAATAAAGCGATTGCTAATTTTTAACTTTTATTTTCTTAAATTCTGTAAAAAGTTTTTCGGAAAATAAATGGAGTTTATTAAATTTTTTCTTGGAATTGACCTGAATAAAAAATTCACACAGTGCCAAAATGAAACAAGTCGAGCTGCCTTCTTAAAGGTTTCGCCAATGGAACTATAAGACCTTTCTTTAGAAACACACTGTACTACCAGTCTTTGAAGTAAGTGCACCATTCGGCAAACCGCTACAGTTTTCCATTTATGCAAAATAGCAATCAATTTCTATCATGATGGAGCAATCTTGATTTATGACTTCATGACTACCTCCATCAATTCAATCGTCGTTGCATTCGTCGTCATTCTCATCATCCTCTTCATGATCTAGATATGATGGCCTGTACTATCCGCACAGCACAGAGGCCACGAGAACAGACGGCGCAGCCAGATCGTATACAACCAAGTTCAGTAAACATCAATTTAAATGAGCTACATACCCCAAATCAGATCAAAAACTAGAGTGAATCGTGATTTTAATAGAATTCAAGAGTCAATTCCGAACACTAGAGATGGCAGAGCGCAAGCATTCAACCGTGAAGAGCCTATTATACATCATTATTCCATGTCGCGTCCATCAAATTTTCTATCCAACTAATGTAGCGTATAAAAGGTGTTGATGAGAAGAAAAGTCGAATGATATATTTATATTTATGCCACCCAACCCATTCCGTCTGTGCAAGCAGCTCCAAGCCATTCCAATTGCGATTTCAAGGTGACTTAAGCATCTTCTCTCAGCACGACGACGAAATCATATTGCCTCGATTTAATGTGATGATTCTGATCGTCGTATTCCTCGACGTCGTCATCTCAGACTGTGGTGGATGAGAGTGCTGCTTCCACTTGAGCAGCCAAAGTGTCATATACTCCAAGCGATACACGTGTGTACATCGGTCGGGTTGTAGGTTTGTATCTTGAGGAATACAGAAAAAAAAATAATAAAAAAACCAAGTACAACATGGAAAAGTCATAGTAATTGGGTTTACCAATCTCCCTGAGTATAAACTAACAAACTTGCCGGCCTAAGTGCCTGGCCCGATTGCCCGAACGCTCTCTCGACGCTACACTCTCAACGATCCACGACCACGACTACGACGACGACAAAGACGTCGATGTGGTTAATAAATTTGAATGTGTGCTCGGTGGAATTGCATTTGGAATCGTTTTGATTTGAATTGGGTGCAACAGCTTGGCAAATATCACCATCGCCACCAGCCACTTCAAGTGGGAGTTGAGGGGGATTGGGTCACACAAACGGTCTCCGTTTGGAAATGAAGACAACACTCTGACGGTGCGCTCTCATTAAGATATCTGTTTTGTTTTACCTTTTTTTGTTTGCTTTGTGATTTTTTTTGTTTCCTTCGATTCATGAGAATTTCCATTGGAAAGAAAAACAAGAAACCACTTGATGGCGCTATATTGTTGAGAACGTATGTTCGTATATGTAATGTAGTCGATAGGGCGGCTGTGTCTGGCCGCACTTCTGCTCGATGGTTTTCGACTCGAACAATTCAACTAAAAAGATCATTGAATTGACACGATCAGTGTGCGGTGGTTGTGTTTTGTGTATGTGTGATCTTCAATTAACTCAGGGAGGCTAACATATCTGGATCAATTGATCACTTTAAACGAGTGCTGCCGGGGCTGGAGCTCTGGCTCTACCACTCAATTGGATTGGATAATTTTAATCTAATTTCAGACATTTGCCGTAGCGTGAGATTTTACGATTTTTCGACGAAAATTATGTGGGGCTCCCATTTGAATCTACTTTAGCGTTAGCAAAAAATTTAGAATAGACTTGTGAACTGTAACTGAGTGTGGGTATTATCTGCTTTATACTGAGACTGACGGTAACAAGTAGATGATGAGAGTTTTAGCAGCAACGATTGGTGTATGTGAACCAGCGACTCAATCAATATGGGTTAATAGTTTGAAAGGCCTACGGCTGTAAAGGTGCAAGAGAGGTGCTTAATGTTTATGGAAACGAAGCGGATATTTCTTTAGAATTTGTAACTTTTATCTTTTATATCTCAAAAATAAATTTCAATCCCATTCGGGATGCGTCATCACAAAAGTCAGTACCCCCGGTAAGTTTTTTAGATGGGTTAAGGTCCCTCACTATTGAAGAGAAGAGAAATTTGTGTGAACTTGCGAATTTTTGTAAACACATTATATATTTTTATTCTGTTCTATTTTAAAGATAGATAATGTAATTTCTTTCTAAGATTTCACTGACGTAAAATCCAACTGCAACAAAAATGTAATTCCACTTCCAACCAAGGTAAATCATTGTGACATTTTTATTCATGAGATTACCATCCACTCGCATATTCCAGACGGCAAATTAATACAAAGTCCCGCGCTTAATACACACACACAGATTAAACCCGCCTTATCTCGTCGATCGCTTGTTAATTCCTTATCTCAAAGATTGCGGTTTTCTTTTTGATGACCTGCCTCAACAGATAGAGAATGACCCTATCAAAACGCCGCAATTAAAATCGAAAATCAATTGCAAAAAAAAAACCAAACAAACAACTTAATTATCTTTTTGAATGAATGACTTAATTGCTTCAAATGTCCTCCATATACTGCGGGATAACATGTAAATCAAGTTCTTTTCTTTAACAAATTACCACATGCAATATTCAAATTAGTGCGGCAACAAAACTTGCAGCACATTCTTCTCGAACGACTCCACTAGGCGCAACAACAACAACTCTCAAGGAACTTCATTAAAGCGACTCTTTGGTTATAAAAACCCCATTTGGATTTCATTAATGCCCGCAGAAAATTATTCAACAAATCATAAAATGCGCTCTTCGGGCACGCATGAATCTCTTGCACAGCGGGTAGGTGCATCATTGACTTTTTGATTGTGGAACGTGCCCATGTGTATTGCTCCATTATAATTGTCCAAGTAAAAGTGTTAGAATGCGCCGTGAATCTTACCTTTAATTACTCTATGCCAGGTATGTCGCAACGTATTCGATTTGGTAAAAAAAAAGTTGTTAGATGTTGAAGATAGGCAAACTTGATCTTTAAAATTTAATGCTTGAAGCGGTTTTATCGTACCTACTCGTAAGTCAAACGCAATTAGATAAAAAGAGTCTGATTAGCGAGTTATTATGTCTGTATTCCATGTTTAGGGTTTGCTTTTTTTTTTCATTCCATTGTAGACTGCCAATTATTAAGGTAACTGAACAAGAATATTCTTATATTTAGTAACAGTGGCTTAACTTAAACTTTTAATTGACCAGAAAAGCGAGGTAGGTACTTAATTGAAAGACTGAGGTCGTAAAGTCAAGTCCGAAATATCTTCTATGCCCCTGATGATTGTCATACTCATCAGCCTAGAAAGTTGGAAAATGGCTCTTGAATAAGAATATGTGGAATGCACCGAAAGTACAAAAAAATGCAGCATTAAACGTCAAATAAAAAGCAAGACACTCCATAGTACCCGTAGTCGGCCAAAAAGTCGCTAATCGGCTAAAAATGCTAGCTCTTATTTTAGGTAAAATGGAGTTGGAAAACCCCTTTACCCAAGTGGGGGGGTTAGTTTTTGAGTAACATGAATCTCGTAGTTGGGATAAGGTAACCTGTGGCGAGAGGAGTGCAATTGAGCTGAACACAAAAAAAAATAAACGAACAAAAAAGCTCCTCAAGTTATAGAACAAAAACAGCCAAAAGTTTGTCGGAAAATTAGGAATGTGATGAGCTTGTAAGTAAACGAGCTTTCCATGGACCGAGCAAGGCCTATACTGTACTCTTAGACATGTGCAGGTGATTGGGAACAAAAACTGCTTCAAAGATCGCAAAATAACCATCAGCTCTACCAAGGAAACAAAGAAGTTTTCCGCAAATGCATTTCACTCTACTTATACAATTAGCAAAATCCGCATAACACTAAAAAATGTATTTACATAATTTTCTGGAAGAAATTTTTGCAGAGCTGATAAAGTATGAATTTTGAATGATTATTTTGCGGTCTTTGAAGCAGAATAATTCGTAATACGTTTTTTTTGCTTTCTATAAAAAAAAAAAAACAAAAGAGTGGGTGTGCGAACTGGATTTCGAAAGAAAGAAGAATTGTTGATCTTTTTATTTTTTGGCATATTTTAAGAAATTCGACAAATTATTTTATTCCTTAAATTGATAGCTAATGAACAGACACTTCTTTTGAGGTATGTGGCTTAGTGTAATTCGAACGGAAACTATTTTGTTTTAATTTTTTAAAATCTTTGTCTTTGGTAAGCTTAGCTGACTATTTTTGGTCCATTTAGAGAAGAGCGACAAAATATTTGATTTAACGGAGTGGTATCCTACAAATATACGATTCTTTTAAGATATTTTGCCTAGCAAAACTCGAACGGGTTACATTTTTATTAATGTTTTGTCTTTTCTTAGAAAAACAAAAGAGTTTTAGTGCGAACTGGGGTATGAAAAAAAAAATAATATCAACAGGCATTTGTGGGCGAGACCACTAATTCATCATAAGACTCCTTATAAGTGATTGTTATTTGAATAGTTTTTTTTTTAATAAAGACAGTATAAATAATACTTTTGGAAAGACAGTTTCCCCATGTCAGGAAATGAACCTTGCATTTCGTTTTACCAATAAGCACAACGCCACCACCAACTCAACCTTTTCGTCACATTAATCGAACTCACTCTTGTACCAAATTCCAATAAAAATATGTAACTTACAAATATACACACATTCACAATGGGACTTATTTGCCATGCATCTAAGTGCATGTGTAACACAGGTATACCTATGCTTAATGCTTCTACCTAAGCCTAATCTGCCCATAAATGAATATCTAGCAAGTTTCAGACCATCCAATCGTTTCCAGAGCATATAGCCAAAGCGCGATATCCACGACAGAATCTGTAACATTTTAAACGCACCCAAGAGGCTGCTATCTGTATCTGTATTCACTGTGCTCAAAATGGAAATCGAATTGCATGATCGACATGCTCTGGCAAGGAAAACCAAATCGAATCCGTAGTCGGCACACAATCGCACATTTAAACTTTGCGTTAAGCATTTTGTTCTGCAGATTTGCACGTACATACATATCTACATGAGTAGGCAACTATACTGTCGCAGAGATACAAAATCCTTTCTGCTGTCATAATGTTGAATCTTGAATTGAATGCGAATCAATTGAGAGATGATGGAAACACTGACGTTGCACTCGAATCGGATGCATGAGGTTACGGCTCAAGAGCGGGAGCAAGCAAAATACTTTAAAATGCCCTTTTATTGAATTGATGATGACTGAGGTTGAGGCTGTCTGTGTATCTGCACTGCACGCCGAACGACACACGATGAACGCGGCAGCAAAACTTGAACATCACCTTGTGGTGGGCAACTTGGGTGATTGTCTTGTTTGTCAGATTGTTGAATTGCTTAGGGAGACGTATGTAGTTTAGTTTTTATATTGTTCTTGCTTGCTATGGTTGGATTATTATTGTTGCTGTATTGCATCTATTATCATTCTATTATTGTTCGACGAACGGAAGAGTTACGTTTTTGGTCATGTCGGTAAGGAGGCGACGGCTTGCTACGTTGAATGTCAAAATTAAATTGCATTCAAAGAAGTTGGCATAAAATGTCATATGGGCATGAAATGTTGGACTTGCAAGAGGAATGATTACACAAGACTACTGTTGCTATATCCACCAGCTGAATGAGTTGGGGGGACCATTGCGATAATGTTATTCGACGGGTATTCTAATACAAGCTTTAAATATGTATAACACATACTCAAGCATCAACTAATGCAAAACCATTCAATCTGGGCGATGAATTAATTGCGGTGCAGAAAGTTGTATATTTAATCAAAATAAGTTCTTTAGTCCAGAAAACAGAAAGAAAGTCTGTTGATACTTTCAATGCCAAGCCAATTTTGGTAATATTTCTGAAGCTAAAATCAAGAAAAAAATTGCTCAAATATGAATAGCTTAGAATTTGTTCGTGACATTGAGAATGACGGAAAAAGCCTGGCACATGGTCATATCAGTGGATTTGGCTTGTCTATCTCAACCCTTTTACAAAGGAGGAGGGGGCAGTTAAAAAAATATATATTGCTTTCAAAACTAATAGTAGTTATTTATTGTAAGTGGTGCCTTTTTTTAATTTTACGTGTTTCGTTTCTTGTTAAACTGTAAGAATTATGCATATAACATAGCCAAAAGCACAAAACTGCCTAAATCCACTGACCTACTAATTTCCTCTGAAAGTACGAGTAGAAGTCCACCTATAGCGCTTCGAAACTCAACGCATAAGGAATAATAAAAATAAGAATAACAAGCACCAACATCAGCAATAATTATGAAAATCTTCATCAAATTACATAAATAAAACATCGAATTAGGTAAGTGCGCCCAATCCAAAAAATTAAATAAATACTTACAAGCCAAATTTATAATCCCATTCTCAAGACAGTCTACCCAGTAGTCATCGACGTTGCATTCTTCTATACACTCTTAGCTACTGATATCTTCACCAGACAAACTAAACCAGGCAAAAAGAAAATAAACAATACAATAATGAAAGCAAGCAGAATACAAAAATCACTTCTTCTCTAGCCAAGAAGGGGGAAAAAAAACACAAACAAAAACCAAAAAACAATTTAATCTCTGGGCACCACCAAAATTGTAACAACAAAAAGCTAAGGGGCCAGAACGAACACCAGGGCCCAATACGTGTGCAACAATAAAGATCGCTACCGCTCTTCCTTATACCACAGAAGGAAAATAAATTTCAAATATCTCAAGTTCTGTGTGGCATTGTTAGGCCAACGGGAAAAGTCAGCCAGCTGCTTGAAAGCAAACAAAGAGCATCAACAGAGCCCAATCGATTCCAAATGAGAATTGAAAATTCATAGATTCATTCTGCAATCTATATGTTTCAATGTTTTTATTATTGTTTGAAATGTCAAGTGTATCGATATGTAGATATGATGACAATCACCGTGTTTATTCTGCCGGGCCTCAGCTATACTCTTGCCCTTTGCTTTCCCCTCTAAATCCAGGCGATCAGACACAATAAGAAAAGAAGTGCTACATGGAGATGGAGTACACTGTGCCCGTATATTACTGTTGCGGTTGCATTTAGATTCCGTGATAAGATTCTTCGTTGCAATTGTGTCTAGGTCCGCCTTACTACTATAACAGATTTGGATCATGACTCATTATTACTGTGCAATTGTCAATGGACGAGGCAATTCTAGTTAAACCAAATTTATTCAATAAGTTTTTCGAATCTAATACGTCCAGCAGATAACAAATCAAAGGAAAAGATTTAAATTTAGTTGGAAGGACATTTTATTTCATTTTTCCTATTCCTGTTCATAAAACAAGTCCACACTGTTTCGCCAACTTTCTGGACCTATTGCGGGCTGATTACATAGAAATTTAGGAATTTTCCTTGAACTAGAATCGCAGCATTATCTGCATAAGCAGTGGGGATGCATCCTGCGCTACCTTGTTCTTTAAGTAGGTACCTTTATCATCTATGACGAGCACCCAGAGAAGGGGAGATATTATGGGAATAGGGTGGTGACTCTAGTAAAAGATTTTCATATTGAACTATTGCCGAGAGTGGAACTAATTTTTATCTCACATTGCCAATTATTAATGCTTTACTTGACATTTAGCCTTTCCAGGGCACTTTTGATTGCAGTGGTTAAAGATGGACAGGTGTAAAAGAGATGGACATTGGTTTCTTTTTTCGCCTTGTTCCTACAAAAATCGTTGTAGAGTACTCTCATTCCTATCACACCCTGTCCCACAAATGATTTGATTTGTTTTTTTAAGTAACAGGAATTAGTCTATGCTAGGGCTAGCTCTTTTGGCATCTGACAGATTTCCCTCGATATTTTTGGATATAGCGAGAGCAAGATCTAGAGAACTGTGCTCAAATATTTATCGTATTTTGTGAACTAATTCTTTCAAGATTAAATGGGCTACAGCCTATTATTATTTGCTGGGAACCTTGTAAATATTTGCCTACACCTTTGAGTTTTTCATTGGACAAATTGTTTCTAGCCGGGACACTGGACACGACTGGACAGTACCGGCGAGTCCCGATAGTCTGGCAACCTTAAATGGGTCGCATATCATTTGCTCTTTAATTTAAGTCAAACTAAGAATACACCCCCAGCTATAAATCTTAAATTATGACTTCATTTTGTACTTATAGGTCTACAAGATGTGAATAGTTCACTCTTGTCTATAGCACCGACTACGACTAGAACTAGACGCACGTTACAATTATTGTTCAAGCTCCTTTTAAAATACCTATATTGGCTGATCCTTTTTGCAAAATATGATATTGCCAAAAGACAGGGGACATTTATTGATTTTATAACTTAACCCGCGATTTTGCATAACTACCAAAAGATTGGCGATTGAAAAAGGCCTGGGGAATGTTACATACAATATAACATATTTTCCTACTCCATTTCAGCTGCATTCATATCTGTTACAAACAAATATTAAACCTGACTTGACATCATACGTCATTAGGCATAATTTAACTGCCTGCAGTTAAAATCACCAAACCCGACACTCCGGACTCCGCTTACATAATTATTCATTGTGCGACTAACTCAATAGCCGAAAATATTATTTATTCCTATTATTGGCACGAGACAATAAAACTCAACCTTATAATCGCGAGCCGTAATTCAAATAAATTTACAACGCCCTATGGCTAAGGCCGAAGAAGTCGAGAAATATTTTTTCTTGCTGATGTTTCTTTAGAAATTTTACGAGTAATCATGAGCTTGAATTATGAAAACAAAATTTAAATAAATATTTCATTCGTTTCCTAGTAGTAATCAAAAGCCGAAGGTGTGGACAACGCACACGCACTTATTGCCGCAGTGGTCTACTTTTTACAAATTAATTCACACGCATACGCTTAGTATTGACTTTTTTAAATAAATATTTTTTTTTTGTGGATATATCCAAGGAAGACTATATATCACCGGCATTTGGCTTTACATATGACCTCAAAACGTGTGTAATTTATGACAACTAACCAGTCTAAATCAATATAATCGATTGCTTGAATTAATTTATGCAAATGCGGTAGGTTTCTTACAAAGAAACAGCCGGACAGAGAACGATTTCACGCAACACTTCCTTTGAATGTATTCATTCCACGTCCACGTCCTGCTGCGATGTGTACAAATAATAAATGTCAACAAGAAGTTTATTTTAATCGACCTAGGGATGTGTTGTGCACAATTGACTTAAGGGTAACAATGGGTATATTTATGCGATGAACTGGATTTCACCCCTTCGTGGAATAATCCTTTATCCTTCTATGTGACATTTAAATTAATGATCTCAACACCATATTGTTAAGAAAATCTCGTAAATTTTACAAGGGCATGTCGGAATTAAGTGCCTCACAAGGTAGATAGTCTGATATGTTTGTGCACTTGAAAGGGTGAAATGCCTAAACGTGCGTGATCTTGGAAACATACAAGTATAGCATTGTTCACTGCGCTGAGGATTCGTTTCGTACCAATGAGGAGTGGAGCTACTTGAGCGAACATGATTGAATGAAAAACGTGCGAGTACACTTATGAGGATTATAGTGGTGATTGATATTCTATTTATGGCGAGATACAAATATTTTTTTCATTTACAAGAAGGGATCAGTTCCATAATGCAAATAAATATAGGCCCAAAGCATGTCAAACGGGCAATTTTAAATGACTGTCCTTGTAGATTCAGGCCCAGCAAAGGTCGAGGCAAACTTAATTATGGCTATTGCATTAAACTTGTAATCCACAATGCAAAATTCTGAACTAAGAAGACTGCCTTTTAATATTTTATTTAAATCAGATACCTACCTATTTGCCTTTTGTTCTTGTTCGTAAAAGTTTTGTAATGTTGTTGTTAGAAAAGCTTCATGCAATATTCACTGACGAAATCTTAATCAACTAAAGTGGAAAATCTATGTGTTTATGTGTTTTTAAGATTGCTTATAGAAACAAAAATAATTGTCTTAAGTTTAATATTTATATCAGAAATGAAAACTAATTTAATTTTAATACGCGCAGTAACTTCATATTTTTTTTAATAAAAGTTACAAATTGTTTAATTTGTTTAATTGCGCAGTTTGCTGGTAATAAGTTGAATGAAATAGGTATATTTGCTTATTATTAGTGCTCAAAATTGGTCGTCAAGCCATGATGGCTTTAATATTTTTTTTACTTTTTAAGCGAGAAATGTTCAAAATCCGAAAATTTTAACTTTATATATTTTTCTTAATTTTATGAATGAATTTAGTGATTTATCATCAACTGTTACCTGACAGCAATAAATTGTAGACCCTTTCCATTCGTACCAAAAAATTTAAACTCAAACAAACGGATGGATTTTGGAAGCTTAAAGTTGGGCATTGGGTCACACGCCAAACAATAATATTTATTTTTATGGATAAAAGTGCCTAGCCAGTTGAAACTGATTATGCTAAATAATTAAATAATATGAGCTGTAAGAAAATTTTGTTTTATTTGGTCCCTTCTATTCAAAGCTGGACCTGTTGCGCCAGCTATATCAATTCCTATACAAAAAAGTAGTAAAAACCACAGTGGACGCAGATAGTCCCCGATCTTTGTAAGACTTTCATGAAACAAAAAGTTTTTATTGAGCCAAGCGGTCAAACTCAGCATAAAACTGTAGATCCCCTTCGTCTCAAAAATACAAAACTAAATAAAACGAATGGTTGTGAGAAGACAGACCTAGGCTTCCTCTATATAGACGGACCTGTTGCCCCAACTATGTAAGTGTAAACTTCAGCAATGATCAGTGGACCAATTCTTAAATACTACCAAAAATATGTACCTATGTTAAAAAAATACATTTACTGCATTTGGTTGAATAACAATTCAAGCCAGCGGTACAGGTAACGTTCGTGGCCAACTGCAAATAAAAAAAACAAAAACGACGAAATAATTTCAAACAGATTCCAAAGTCAGGCACGAGGAAACCAACCATCCATCGACATAATTCTCGTGACATCATTACAAATACTTCAACTCTTTCAGTATACCACCATCGCATAACCTTGATCTGTAATCCCTTCTGCTGCTACCACACCGCACAGCCACCATCCCGCAACAACCTGAACTAAATCCATTTTCCTTTCCGATTGAATTGAACTGGATCTCTGCAGCAGCTTTGTCATGTCCTTCTCATGTCGATTGGTTGTTATTATTGCTCCTGTATTTTGCATTAACATGACTTCTGTTTCAATTGTTTTGAGAAATTTTTATGAGTACTTATTTGCTGCTGCAGCTGATGGTAAACCCGGTGGTTAGTGCTGCAGGTAGGTAGGTATATTGCATCTTCTTCGTCTCCACCTTTGGTAGTCTGAAAATCCGCTGGATGCTCTTGACTTGGCCTTTAATGTTCGAGAGTGGAAGAGGAATACAAAAACCGAACAGAAGACAGTGGCAAGATCAAAAGACATCGTTTTACATCTCCCGTATATAGGTTTGAAAGTCACGAACAATAATGCACCCACAAATTACGAAGATACCAAGAGGGAGGTAGAATTGGGTTGTAGGTTGCTGACTCTAATGTTTTCATAATAATTTTGCATTCAGGTTGATTTTGTAAAAAGATACAAAAACGAAGAATGGAAGGAGGACGATAAACAAAATGTAAGGCAGCTTCTCATGGACCAATTTAACTTGAATTGGTAGTGTACCCCTACCCATACTGTATTGAGTCATTAGCATGCGCGATTAAACAAGGGACTTTATTTATGTGTGTATATGTATTTAAAAACTTCGTTGGAGTTTCTCTTATGAGTATTACAATATTTTTTAGTAAAACGACCTCCAACAAAACAGAAATCAATCATCATCAGAGCGGTTGAAGATGCTTGCTATGAAAAAAAAAACAAACAAAAAACATTTTGTAACAGAACTCCCCACAGTAGTAAAAATTGATTGAACGGTTTATACGAAAAGAGAAACTAATTCTAGGAATCAGTGTGGAGAATGATAAAACATTCAATTTGGTAGCGATTAAGGGTACATTAAGCAGGTGGTTAGAGAGGAATCTAATTTACTTTCTGTGTGAGGTAGATGAATGTGTGCCTCTTGTGAAGATAAATATTAATAAGCATGTTTGGTTAGCAGTAGGTATAGTGAAATACTTAAGCGATCTATTAAATGTTCAACATTTATCTCGTGTCAATCTAAAGGTCAATGGAAGACTGACTATGGCTAAGATAGTAATCGGTGGATGTTGCCGATGGCGACGTCGACTCGCGTAGCAGATGTAACCTTTTCGCAAGTTTCGCTGATCATGTTTGCGTTACGGGCTTGCTTATTACCACGCCATGAAATTGGAACTACCATTTAGCTGCTTCAGTAATAAATATTTAATCCGAAATGTAGAGCTTAGGCAAAGAAACAATAAAAATGCTTTACCTTGGTAGATAAGTGATGGTTGCACAAATGCACATGTCGGGCATATAAGTGTCAACATTTAAAAATCTAAATAAATGGACAAGGACAAATATCATCACTTTGAAAAGTGTTGAAGCAACTGCCAAACTTTGCTTTGAAAAATGTTGAAACAACTGCCAAATAGTTTGTAATTCCCTACCAAAGCGCAAAGTTTCAGTCGGCAATTAACTACCTGCAGATTTTACATTTTGTATATAGATACAAATCGTATACCATTTGCATTAAATTAAACAGCAGAAATTAAAATAGGTCCTACAGAATAAAATCTCAGAGCAATTTGTATTGGGCTCTTAATTAATGATACCTTGCGAAGACTTTCGCTTTTTGCTCATATTCAACATTAAAACAATTTAGAAATAAAATTCTATAAAAGAAATTTCTGTTAAACATTTTTTTTAACGACTAAACTTAAAAAAAATATGAGCTTTGCCTAGTTTTTAGCGTACCTACCTACACTAGATACTGTGTGTACTTTAGTTGTTCAATACCTTTGAGATGATGTGCAATTATTCGACTGCTAGTCACATCTAATTACCCACAGTATCTTCATATAACCCTCAATAACAAATTATACAACGATCAAGGATTTCCTGTATTAAAACGTGGCCTAATTTAAACAAGATCCGGGTTTCTGTCACTTTGCATGATATTTTTCTTTTTTTTTTAATAATCTGTAAGCCCAAAACCATTCCATCTAAGACTCAAAGCGAACGCGATCTTTTCGCCAATCAGGCATCACATCTGTCGGTATTTTCCCTTTAAAATTAACATAACATAATGATATTCAGCTTGTTTCGTATTTTACTGTCAGGTAGTTTATCTAAAGTGATTTTAAAAATTAGCCCCACAATAAATCTCGCCGGGTGACATCATCTGATACCGAGTAGACTAGTTTCGGCAAGCAAAAACAAAAAACCTTCGACCATTTAAACGTACATACTTGGAAATTAGATCAGAGCTGTATTTTGTATACGCATTCCAAGATGAAGCGCCAAACGTGGGCGTGTTAATTGAATCTTAATAATTTTCCAATAAAATTTGAATAAAACTGAGAGCCAAACCTTTACCCAGGTGTCTGTATTGAATAGATAATTCTTGGACCAATAAATTGCCTTAAATGGAAAACATTTAACACAGACACCTGGATGCGATTATTTTTGTTAAGTCAATTCCGTGTTTTGCTGTTTTCCATAGATAAACACAATACGCATTTATTAGCTCACCTCTGTTATTAACAAATTGTGCTGTTCACAATAGTATTTTTTTTGAATGGACACGCAGTTTCGAATACACATAATTTAGCTTAAGGGAATCCCGACATTTGGTAAAACTGGAGATGATCACTACGTTCAATGTGCTTAAATCCATTGATCTGCCTCTAGAAAGTTTGAGCTGTTCCTCACTTGGAATAATTCGAAAAACCCAAATCAAAGATAAATAGGTTGAAATCCCAGTTATGGGCTCTGCTGTAAATATGTGAATAGAAATGTTTGTAATAAATCTGTATATATCAGATTCTCAATAATTTTTTAACAACCCTATGCTCCAGGGTCTGCTTAATTTTTCTAAATGCTATTAAGATGTCATTTGTTTTTTCTTAATATTTTTAAACAAGGGCTTCATGCTTAACCGGAAGTAAAAACCATGTTGACATATTTTGAAAGAAACATCTTTAAAACTGATTATGATTACCAATAAAAAAAAAATCAACACGGTTTGAAAAACCCGCCCAGTAGTCCACTACTTCATATTTAACAACACAGTCCCGGGCACAGTGGTCTTTCTGTTAGGATTGTAGACCACTGAGTGAAGGATCTTAACTTCGATTCCTTGGAAAACAAAAGAACTAAACCTTAAGCTGTTTTGAGCCACCTAAGTCAAGTCAACGACTGTGTAAAAAAAATATTCAGACAAAAAATTGACAAAAACTGACATAAAATGTACAAGGTACCCTAGTCCTTGCTTCTTACATCCATTAATTTGTTGTCAGTTTTTATTTTTGGGATTAATGCAAGGGATCTCCGAACTCGAACGGCTGGATTGAAAACACTTTCATGACAGTTATACTCTCGGATGTTTGTTAGACGTCCGCGAGATGTATTTTTATACGAAAAGTTATATTTCAAGCAATGATTTTTCAATGTCTAAACTTAACTTACGTCTTATATGCAATTAAGTCTTGTATATGTAAACCCACTATACCCTCTACATTGACATGAAACCATTTGATTGCTGGCTTTTAGCGTTTAACTTCTTGATGTTACTAGGAAAAGAAAGAAAAAGCACGGCAAGAGACAAAAAAAAACATTTACCGACTTAAAAATAAATAAATAAATAATTGGCGCAAAAGGTCTCTAAGAGAGAAACCTTGGCCTAGCTTATCACAGCCATCGACTTGTGTGAGTGTTTTTTTTAGTTTTTGGAACGAATGGAAGGAATCTACAATTTTGCGACGAGTCCAAATGGCTAATTGAGAATATCTCACATGACAGTAATACTCTCGGATACTTGTCAGACGTACGTGGCGCAGTGTATAAAAGCTTAAGATGTATTTTTCCGGGGATCAACTAACTCGCAAAGCATACTAGACATCTGGCAATGTAAAGTGCGGAAGAATATTATAAACAAATAAAGCAGCGAACAAGACTGATGGTAGAATAGTTGCTGGGCGATGTATCATTTTCGATGGACATAAATCGAAACATGGTCGAATAGAAGCAAATCCTTCTAACCGTAAGAAGGAAAAGGTTGTTTTCTTGTATCTAACAAATGGAAAATGAAAATGGGACAATTTGGGACAATCAACGAATCAAGTCATTATAGCAAATAAAATGTTTTCGATTCATAAGAAATCCAGTTCGCACTTGGACTCTTTTGTTTTCATTAAAAAAATGTGAAAATGCTAAAATTGTTGCTACACTCTTTGTGGATTGTTTCCTTTTCTTTTATTAATCTCATTAAATGTATAATATATGTTGGGGCGGCAAATAAAGTGTGGCTTTAATTTTGCTCCTTAAGATTGTCGACTTAACTACAAATGGTTGCAATGTAATCGGTTCCTAAGACTTTAAATCCAATAGCCGCTATCTGTTGATAGTTTGAATAGCAAAACAGACAACACATAAAATCAGTAGGTACTGGAACGCTCATTGATATCTATGCTAAGCATGTCAACAGTACCTACGAATGATTGCTGTCCGAATTGTAACGTACGTAACAAATTGCACAAAGAAAGTGGATGCAAAACATTTTAAAGCGTTTGATTCCACAGGCGCCGTTAAGAAAAAATTATTTAAAAAAGATTACAAGTAATTTTGAATACATAATGCAAACTTTGTAATATCCCACTGTTATTAGTGGCCGCCCTATGGTAGGCATATCGCCTTACAAGGCCCATTGAGTTTTTCGAGTTGTTTTTACCCGCTTTGATGCGAAACTAATCAATTTTTCAAATAATACTCAGCTTTCTTGTAATAGCTTTTATCGAAAAATTCAATCAGCTTAGAGATTATCAGCTGGCTATCATCTGTAATTGCAGCATCAGGTTTATCATTTTCCAATTTACGGCTTACGCTGTTAGCTACAACAAATCTTAAGTATTCAATTCTAATATCAGCAGTCTTTTAAAGATGAAATTAATAAGCCCGATCTGATGATCTCATCATAATGCATGAATCAACTGGATTACCATCATTTCTTATTCATAACAATTTAATCCAGTGACCAATGTCGGTAACTCAAGATAAAAGTGACAACACCATAGCCGTCGGAAGAGCTCACCTTATTTTCCGGCCAAATGTCAACTGCTGCTTGATGTTGTTTGTCGTTTCTTTCGTTTTAATTCTAAATATCAATACACAATACACTCAGATGCATTTGACAGCAGCCTGACAAGATCCGCAGTTCGCCAGAATATTGCAATCAATATCTTGATTGGTTGATGCGGGAGTAATCCTTCAGAATAATTGGGTCATTAAAATAGATCGAATTCAGTATCTGTGATTAGCGCGGTTGTAAAGACAGACCACTAAATGGCATCAACATTAAAGGAAAATCATTGCCAAAGAATGGCATTCCTTTCGAAACACATTCACTTTTTCACAATACAACTATTAGCATCTTAAGGTTATCAAATCTCATTCGGTTGGACCTCATCCAGAGTCTAATGTGTCAGTCTATCTGCACTGACTGCACCGTCCAATTGCCGCTGACCTTTGTCAACTAACAATTGGTTAACAAACACCGCTATACTATCAAAAAAAAAAAAAAAAAAACACACAATCACTACCGAAAATGTAAATGCAAAATCGATCCTTCCATTGTTTACCCCGATCTTAGGTTATATACTTTATGAAAATAAATAAAAGTAGCGGTACTATATAGTATTGTCGATCGTAATTTCCACCGCTCATGTAATGCGCTATACAACAACAGAAACAAAAATGCATATGTGTAACCACCGATGTTTTACACAGAAGAGTCAATCGACGACTGAAGAACCCATTCAAAGGTAAAAATTGATCATCTCAATCTGGCTGGCGCGGACCGTGTAAAAAACATTCATAGGCGAATAAAATGTTTCATATACTCCACCATACGCTTTCAAATACAGTTGGTGGTAGAATGGTTGGTGGGTATATCCGAGACAACACAACAGCACAGCAGCAGTATCTTTTGTATGATCATGATGCGGCACACCAGGTGCTGTTGCTCGATGTCAGCAGAGACTGGTTGCTTGGTATGATCTGTTGTTGGAGATGTTATTGCTGTAATGCTGCTGGGCTGAGCTGACTTTGCAGTAGAAGTCAAAGACATGATTGCCGGCGCTTCTGCTTCAGTGCTGAGTACTGAGTTCTCTTCTTTTCTTTTACGTCTGCGCATATTCGTTTGTGATTTTCGTCATATGTTTTGCTTGTATTTTATGCGGAACAACTTGCATTTGAGGAAAGAATTTTATACCCGAATTAAATTGGGACATAATGCACTGAAATTTTATAAGTTTGATAATATAGCATTTGAAATTAATTGCATATTTGGCGAGAGAGCCAATCAGACAGTTGTAGCGAGCACAGTTTAAGAAGTAAATTCAAATTTGGGCTTCAAAGCTGCGTGAATCATGCCACTTTACACTTACGGGAAATATTGTTAAAGAAATATTTGACAAGTTAAGCTGATAAGCCATTTTTTATATGAATCACACTGTTTTGTTTTAAATTTTATATCTAAAAGTCCGGAATCGGTTAGTTCAAAATAAAATAATCGCACCTAAAAATGGTAAGACATTATAAATTCGAAGGTATACCTACTGTTCAACTTTGAATAAAATAAATAAATAAATATTTGGCGTAACATGACCGGAAGGACTCTAATCCTTATTTTGGGGGATCGAACCTGAGACCCGTCGCTTAGTAGTGCAACACACTAACCACTAAGCCACTGTATGACTTTTTTTCAAGAACAATTATTCAATTGAATTTTTGAGACCGGCATTTCAGATAAAAGTTGTAAGTTTAGGTAATTTGTTCAACTTTGAATAGATGGAAAAAATACAGTGATTTTTGGTTTCCTGTAAATCATGTTTGGTTTTATGATCTCTATTTTCTTTATTAGGGATTCAAGAACTCCTGAGGCCCCACCCATCCTGGAGAAACACTCTATATTAATACCCGACGCTATGGGTCCAAGGGATCGAAAGTTCTTGTAGACAACGGTGCACCCCACTCACGCTTAAAACTATTTGAGGGCGGAATGCCAACGGTTGTGATAAGCAAGACACAAGACAATCGCGATGACTTTTCTCTTTTCTAGTTCCTGGACATTTTCAGCCCTCAGCCGAGATTCGTGTAGCTATTCGCTGTGGTTTATTCACTGCCCCTAAATTCAAAAAGCAACAAATCGGATAATAGTAAACGCCATCATCTGCCTAAAATATATTCTTGGTGATTGAAAATATGTATGACCTAGTTTCATGTAAATTATCTCAGTATTGTTAAGCTCCACCTCTGCTAAACCTTCCAGATATTAAAATCAAAACCCCTAGCGCATTGATATTTTCGATCAAGTTATGAATGTCCTCTGACTGGATATTGCACCATTTATACAGTTCAAAGGAATTTCTGGCTGTCCGTCCAAAGAGAGAATACAGGATTCCAACGAACTCGTACTCGCCCAACGACATGCAATTAAAGGCGGGCACCGGTCACCTCTATATAGCCCACTCGACGTATTAGTAACACGAAGAACAGAAATTATTTGCATTTCACTTCCTCTGATACTGATACAGATACAGCATAAAGATGCATTCCACATCCAATTTGCGAAAAAAATGTTCACGGTGTGAAAAATGTAATTACTCGCGCGGTGTGGCTGTTGCCCCTTTGGGGTGGAATTAAAACATAAATTTGGCTTTAAAATAATTTATTATTGGCCTCATTATGACATCGAGGTGTGCGCTACGGATACGCATATAGTTCGCGAGCAGATAAACATTTAAGGTTTATACGTGTTTCAGTCGTTATCTTACGGCAAATTAGGTGCAGGCCATGCCGGCAGTAAGTCAAAATTAATCACCCAAAAAGGTAAATTGGAACGGTCGCCGTAATCGGTTTTGCAGTTTTGTATAAATAATGGGTTTTTGCACCCAGAAATAAAAAGCCTTCTTCATGTGAATGATGAGAATGTTGTTCTCATTTGCGTAAATGTGCGTGTACATGAGGAGAAATCAGAGCAAAAATGTGAGACATCCTACAAAGAGTAGCAAAAATATATGCGTAGCCAAATTGTTAGATATATGTGCTTGTATGTGTCTTGTTCGGATCTTTTCAGTTCGTCGAGTTGTTTTTTAATTTAATATTTAGTTAATAATTTTTTTTTTTATTTATTATCAATATTTAAAATTTTTTAGAGAAATTCGTGTAAATTATCGAATTAAATTCAATTTATATTTATAAAATTAATTACGAGTAAGAAATATTTTTATATAGTCCATGTTTTTGGAAAAACAAACAAAAAGCTTCCATAAAACTAAAGAAATAAAAGAGTGGGAGGGTGAAACGAATGATGTCAGTCAAAATTGCCAGCCCGAGTCATTAAATATTAACAAGGATATGTCCACCGCGGACTGTACCAATTTCGGCAGTTATGGCCATGGGCTTAGGCGTCAATATATGTACCTTTGCATCTCTTTTTGGTAACAAAATATTTTTTAACAACTATAAACAACAACGAGAAGACAAAATAGGAAACATGTTTCGTTCTTAATCTAAAAAAATTTACTTTACTACAGTAGCTAATTTGCTGGACTTAGAGCCAGTGATCTCAAGTTCGATGGTTGTGAAAAACTATGGTGCTTTGGTATTTATACGGAAAAGAACTGTTGTGCAAACTTTTTAGTATTTTTTTTAAGCGTTTAACTCTTTTTAGAAAGAGTGCCAAATGCTTTTTCCATTATCGGTGTTAATTCTTTTATGATTCGTTCGGGAAAATTAATTTTATTCCTCGAAACTACGTGTTCCGGTTAAGAAAGAACTTATAAAAAATTCGAATATTCAATTGTCCAAGAGGTAAATTAGTTTATTTTGAAATAGTGTCAGTCCTTCGTACAGCAGTTGATTTAGCCAAACACTAATCTCTTGACTTCCTCTAAAGCTAAATGCTAGAACGAATTAAATCGCCCATTAATGACTGCATCTAATTTTATGGTCAAAAACTATGTGCGACTTGTATTGAACATCAAACACAAGACAATTTGTTACGCAGCTGGTTGTCTGCTTTATTTGCCACAGCAACACTTCAATGTATTTCCAAATTCAATGAACACAGATCCCTTTGAAGGATTCATCACATTTTTATTGAAAATTAACTACACACTCAACATACCACAAAATAAGTCACATATCCTCATGCAGCATGACCAACTGCAATGCATTTGTCCTTTCGAATAATAGCTACCCCGACTTTGTGTACAATTCCTTTCCATTCCATTTAATGGCAACTGCCAAAAACCTGGCGATGATCTATGAGACTCATTGTAGTCCTGTTTTGTTGTGTCGTGTGTTAAATATCAAGCCGTGCGTTGCCCTGCCCAACATTTAGCACCTCTTGTTTTGCCAACAAAACAAAACGACGACGGCAACTGGTCGTCATCGCACAAATTCACACACACTAGAGTGCATCACAAAGCAGATCGAATCAAAAAGTCATCGATTATAATCGACTATTTATCACCGGCTTCAGAGTGCGGACAATGATATTTCAAAGTGACTGTAATCCAAGAATAGTGGTAGGCAGGCAGGGATAACCAACAAGGAGCAGATCGAAAGCGATCTACAAATGAAGTGAAGTATCGATAGAAATATTTATATTGCTCAGAGGAATATTATCCTTCTATTGTTGTTTATGAAAGGTTAACACCCCATGAATTATTGATGCTGAAATGAGAGGGTATTCGTTGCTTTATTTACGAGGAGATAATAGACTGACGTTATGAGATTTTGGATGTACGCACTTGGGAGAGGAACTATTCGTAAACTGTATACCGGGTGCAATTATTTAACTGCTAGTGTTAAATCCTGCTTGGGGTTTGAACTCAGTCGATGTAAAAATACAACAGTCGAAAATACAACTCGTAACCCCATCATTGGGGTATCGTACGATTAAAACAAAAAGAATATGACGCACATTAGCATAAATGTTTTTATGACCCACCTCCGACTAAAATAACCTTTCGTTCGCAGCCATGGTGCTTCGGGTGATGGAGCCCTTTAGCCATCCCCAACAGTCATGTAACACACCGCATCGATTACAAATGAAGTTCTCGTTTAAGCGAGATTATTAATTGAAAATGATTTTGGCGATTAAGGTCTATGGAGCTCCAGCGTCGTGATATCGTTCCGTTTTCATGTGGTGAAATCCACGGAAAAGGATTTAATTACAATTTATTGAAGATGTTTTGCGCCTGCCGCATGCGGCGTCTCTTCAATATAATGCCAGTACGTAACAAAATACGAAAAAGAAATGTTCAAGTATTAAATAATAGCGGGCGTTTATCAGGTGCGCCCATTGAGGGCGGTGAATTGTGGTTCAGGTGGTATTTTAGGGTGTACTAAATAAATAACAAGACAACAGGGAACAGGACGCGAAAATAAAGATCAGTTAAACAACGAGAGAGTTCGTAAAGTAATATACATAATATTATTTGAGAGAGGAAACAAAAGTTGATTTATGAAAGACAGCGGAAATGATTTTCGATGCATTTGCATTTAAATATAATTTTTTTTGAAAGTCTCATGCGTTGTGTCCTTTTAATTTGATTAATTCGCTTAATTGGTACATGGAATGTTTTGACTTGTATCCAAATTTTACCAGCAGTAGTGTAGTAATTAATTTTTTGTTTTAAGAAAGTTTTATATGACAATCGTATTAATGTTTTCGAAGAAGATGATAAAATGTTTTATGAATTGTAACTATTCCCCATCAATAAAAACACTTATATTTATAAGCAATTCATAAAAATTGACACTTGGAATTTTGATGAAAATTATTTTATTTCATATAGAAAATTATGAGACAAGAGAAGAGAGAAGAGAGAGTGTGAGACGCCTGGAAGGAGGTGACAAATTCGATTGACAACAAAAAAGTGGATGACAACAAGCCAAAACTTTGCCGGTGAATCTACGCAGTTCTCTCACTCGACTTGACCATGTATTGTTTTGTAGAAATCGGGCTAAGGGACAGGTGAAGCGATCGTCATCCATTGCTGCTGTTATCAATGATGTTCTTGGAAATGAAAGACATTCAGCAACCAACCAACCAACAACCTGAATCGACGTCATAATTCCCGCTGGTATGGGCTGTTTCAATTTTTAGTTGTTAATTTTGTTGTATCTATTTTTCATATACCAATTCGTCGGTACTGGATGAATTTAATGTGCAAGTCCAGAACCTTCGCCAATAGACCTAGATAATTTTTCCACCTGGTGCCTCAAAAACAGCTTAGAACTCAATGTCACCAAATGTCAATCTATTACCTTCTCACGTAAGTGCAACAAGTCTCCTCCTCGAACTTACCTTCTCCACGGTCAACCCATATCCATCGCTCAATATATTCGCGACCTTGGAGTTTTATGCGACAGGGAACTTAATTTCCGCTCGCATATTGATGAGATAATTCTTAAAGCAAACTCATCGCTTGGCTTCGTAAAAAGATGGTCCAAAGAATTCTCTGACCCGTACGTGACTAGATCTCTTTACGTCACATTTGTTCGCCCCCTGCTCGAGTACGCAAGCCAAGCATGGTCTCCCTTTCAACGTGTCCATATAGACAGAATCGAGAGCATTCAACGTCGTTTTCTTCGATTTGCTCTTCGGGGACTATCCTGGAATGATCCCCTAATCTTACCTCCCTATCTAGGTCGGCTCAAACTCATTAACCTCAATACTCTTGAGGAACGCACGGACATTCTTTTCATTCACCGTCTGCTCTCAGGCTCCATCGACTGTACGTCTCTTTACAACACTATCTCCTTTAACACTAACCCTCGGAATCTCCGTTGTCCTCGTCTCTTCTATTTACCAACTCACCGCACCTCATATGGCTCAAACGAACCGATTTCGCGTATGCTGCGGAAGGTTAATTCAAACCCTACTGTTTTTGACTTCAACCGCAGTAGTCTCTCCCTTAAAATGGACCTCCTTCACCTTCCTTAGCTTTAAGCCCTAGTTATTAGTCCTAGCTTTAAGTAGTAGGTTAAGTTTATAGCTTGTAATAAGCCAAATAAATGGGGGGTATTGCCCCCCACCAAAATCAAAATACCGTCGCCGATAAATAGCAGTCATACGATGAGAGAGCTGGCGTCACACGACGACATATTCAGAGCTTTTGACGACTTCCTTGCTCCCGAAATGCTAGACCACCGTGATACAATTGCGGCTCTTCAGCACGCAATTCCACTAGCATATTTACACGTCGATTATGTGACAGCTCAACGACGTTTTGTAGCCTTTCGCCTTCATCGCTTTCGAGTAAAGATGCGGCCAAAATTTGTGTCCTTAATATTTTTATTGTGTTTAGTTGCTGGCACTATAAATTCTGCTTGATTATTGAGCGGGCCTCCTTAGGTTCGATCTAAAATATTATGCCGACTTACAACTTTATGCTTAATTGAAGAAACAGTACCAGGAAGACTCTACTGTCTTCCACACTGGAAGACCTATCTGCACTTTGTGTGCGTTGAAATCTGACATTTTTACTAAAATTAATCACTTTGATCTTCATCAGCATGCAAACCACAATTTTTGATATAAGATTTTAAAGAAAACCCAAAAATAAATGCAAAACACTTAAAAAAGTTTCACAATCAATTTAATTCTTTATTGAGTCATTTCCTTTAGTCTAAGTGCTGCTAAACGCATGTAAACAAACCAAGCCTATCGATGATTTAAATTTAACCTATGCAGTTTTCAAATATGGATAAATCTATCTAACAAGAAAAAGCGGAAACCTCAGGAACAGCTCTCTGACAAAAATACTTAGGGCGCTTAAATCCCACATTATAACATCCTAATACCAGCATTTCTATCGACATATTCCGGCCCGGGATTTCATTTGAATTGACAAAAATATCTATGGCGTTATTTTGGGCATTTTTGATATTGCTTAACATTAATTTATTGAAATCCTTGAAGGTTGAGTGGATTCGCACTACCTCCATAAACATTACAATATTGGAAGTCGCTTGCACCCGATACCATCAGAATCTTTTGTCATTCATAAATCCGTAAAAATCCAATATTAACAACCCAAAAACTTCCGGTTTTGAAATTGATTTTAAAACCTCTCGCAACCATATACATATATAGTAAAAGCGAATTTGTTTACATATTACGAAATTATTTAAACGAGCTCTTAATGACGTGTAACGTGTAAAATGAAGCCGCGGTGAAAAAACAACAAGATTCACCTACTGCATGTTTACGCACTGCTGGCCAAGCCAATAAATACGAATAACTGACAAATTTGAATTTATAATTAATAATAATGTTCTCGATTTTATGATTTTATTTCAAAAGGTATTCCCGAAACTATGGCGATGATGTCAGACTCCATTGACTTCATAAATGAGTTCAAATGTGTATAATTTCCATTTAAATAAGAGCTCAAAACTCGGATTAACAAAAGCACGCTTAAGCCCAATTTTTAAACATCGAGAATAAGTTAACTTTTACGACTTTAATGCTCAAAGTCGTGGTCGACTATGTTTGGCTTTAAAGCCAAATACTAATTGTGGTTCTTTGGAAAGAAGTACCTAACTATATAGGTATTTGAGTTTTTCATCTATACCCATTAATTTCCACACGCACTTTCTAAAGGAGAAAAATGCCAGCTGGCATAACATAAATCAAATTAAGGAAAATCACCATTCCCACTTGGCAGAAGACAAAGTTATGGTAGCTGGCTGTACTACAGTCAGTCCACACTGTATATTGATCTCGAACTTCCAGTTTAAAAAAAATAAAAAAAAAATGTTAAACGTGCCGCATAAATTTTCTACCACAAGGAAGGTAATTCAATATCGTCAATTAAATATTTTGATTAATAGTCGATATTCATTTTCTACATCAAATACATTATTTGCGTATTTTTTCCCTCCATCCACCTACTTTTCATAACGAACGTAATTATTATTAATTTTAAATCAAAACACGATGCTTCAATATATATTTACATATTCGCCCCACAAACAAAAAGAAGATAAATTAACACCAAACTCATCGATCAAAACACCTTAATGCAAACCGAAAATAAAGAAACCAGTCCAAGACACAAAAAAAAAGACCTTTGCCCATAAAAATGTTTAAACCCCAAAAAGTTAGTTGAACTACAAAATAACTCGCTCTTGGCGATGTAGCATCTGGGCTATTTCCATTTTTTTTTTTTTGAATACACTACTTGTTATTGTTTTTTTGTTCATACATATATGTACATAATGAGGTTTGTTTCGTTTGAACAAATGGGGCAGCTACTAATTATAGCTTTTCAAGACAGATGATTTGCCCCCCTCAACTATATGGAGGGGAGGATAACCCATCGTCGAGTGTTTGACGACGAAGTGGCGCGTCTGCTTTACATGATGGAACAATTAACTTTATGGAAGCAGTTGAGAGGCTTTAAGCTATCTCTCTATGAGCTGTGATTTGAAAAATGATTTTTTTTTCTGTTGTGAAACGGGAGGAACCTTTTTTGATCGACGTCTTTTGAACATCACTGATGTGGTATCGAGCTTGTGTTTTGTTTTCCCTAACAAAATTGTAATTTATTTCAATTAAATATTGGACCGTAGCTGATTTGCACGAAGGAAAATGGAACATAATCAACTGGATTGTTATAGAGAAAAAATTCCTTTACACGAAGTCAAAGTGGTACAGAAACAGGGTACCTACATAATTGTTGGGCAGCGCAACTTGAAAAGTAGACCTAATGTTAAATGTTTGATTTCCAGGTACTACAAAACACAGTCAGTGATAGTTCAGAAGAAGAAATCGTAATAGAGTTTCGTTCATTGATTTCGTGCTGAGAGGATCAAGAACGTTTATCCAGGAAAAAATATTAGAAGTCCAAATCGATACTCATCATATTTTTGAAGACCAAAATTTCTTCAAGTGATTATCGGTCCCGTTTGCGTTCACGGGTTTTTAGAAGAGGAGGTTGAACAGCGAACTCTTAAAGTACGCAGGAGTTGTCTTATACGGCTGGGATATGTAGAACAAATAGACACCAACGCTCCGGCCCGAAGAGTTATCGATTCTAACCCAGAAAGGCAACGCAGTGGAGGAAGACCTCATCTAAGGTGACGCGCGTAAGTGGAAGACGAACTCAATAAACTTGGAGTATGCAATGCAGGTCGCAACCTAGTTATAAATATTTCATCAAAGTCCCTGCAGCTTCTGCGTTAGCCATTATGCGAAACGCTCAGCCGTTCCTCGGAACACTTTTCTGTTCTGTGATGTGAAAGACTCAACTGACTTCTCAGAAGTTTTAGGGCAAGTTTATAGCCACTTCTTGCAAGCACATTCGACTCTACTTTACGATTTTGCAGACGCCATAGCACTAAACCTACGGTTTCCACTTTCGTAGGTGCAAATTGGTCCAAATAATTTTTGAGTTGGCTAGCACTGGCCTTATTTTCGTAAAGGCCCCACCTACATAATTTTCTATTTCGATTCAATATAATATTTGTGCTGGACTACTGACACTGACTCCATAACTGTTATGTCCTCTAGGTGCTGATTTTATCGAGCAGTGTCTTTCCAAGTCCTTCACTGTCTGTGACTAAAGACGCGGAAGTCGTTGACGATGCTGATAAATATGGAATGCACCGCACTACCACTGTGTACCGCCTCTTGTTTCTCAATCCAGCCGTTTGGTATCGATGTAAATTCCATTCGTCTTAAAATGTCTGAAGCTGAACTTAAGGGCCATCCATGTCGGGGACTGAAAGCCAGACTGAGGGCCAGGACTCCCCTGACAAGCATTGTCCATCAAGCAGCCGCTCTGGAGTAAATTCTATCTAACCTCCCGACTCATAAAGGTTGACAATTTTTAAAAAATCTCGTGTAAAATATTTTTTGCTATTTTTTTAAATGATTTCAACAAACATTGCTCGTCCTTTTGCGAAGACATAGCAAAGTGGTTACAAATGCAAACAAGGTACTCTGAAAAAGGAAAATCCCGAATATACACCGCCAGCTGTTGGTTAGTGACACAACAGACAAGCAGCAAACATGAACTTCAAACGACCTCAGTGATTAATGATCATTGACACTGCGTTCACACCAAACATATAAATACAGCGATGGAAACAGTGAACGGGAACCAGGACACTCAGCGTTAACCTCATTATAAGCAGACACAATCACCTATTGTTCCGTGTCCAACCCAAATACAAATGAATCCAAGGGGAAGAAATGATAAATGCTTTTCAGACGCACCCCATCACCGAGTAACCGTATACCTATCCCCTTCTCCAGAAGCACCACTTGAATGCGATGATTGCTTAAAAATTAACTTCAATTCTTGAGATAATTCGTTCAGGGCAAACAAGAAACAACATTACCTACCTGGGACGATCTGCAAGTCTCACCTAAAGGGGCCTAGGACTACCCAGGGAAATCTGTACAATAAAACCGATGCGCGGAATTAACACTTGCGACGCGGCGGCTACTTGACTGTCTCTTTGTGGCACCATGTCTACGCGGCAGAACTCGAGCGAGCGGCATTTACTATTCTGAATGTGTGTTCGGACATCACAAATCTACTAGGAGCAACACAATGACCATGTCAATTGGAGTCTCTTGGACCATTATCACAGTCTCTGCGGAGAGTCGGAGAATTCGGTGGACAATGTGTGGTGTCAATTGTTGTCCGTTGTTAGTTGAGTGTTGACTGTTGACTGTTCAGTTGACGTTGACGTCGTTCCCTTCCAAACACTCTTCGGAGAGATGGGAACCTCACAACATGTCCGGTGCGCGAAATCTTAGGGCAGGTGATTAGCTTCGATGTGCAATTTTCCGGCTGCGCAGCGGCTGGACACTTTGATTTTGAGTTCTGGTGTCGCTTCTTTGTTTTATTTTGGATGTGTTGTATGCTGCGCTGTGGAATGTCATTGGGTGGAAATGGAAAATGTTTGCTTTCGTTGTCGGTATAGTATATGTAGCGCTTTGGGGAAACGTGTCGCTCTGCTTGGAGCTTGGTTGGTATATCTTTGCTGTATACGGTGTCAGCGGAATGTTACCAGGGACCAGAAAACTTGTACGAACGCAAACCATGTGTGTTGCAATGTATCTGGAATGCGTGTCAGCGGTGACTAGAAAGGGTGAGATGTAGCAGTTTTCCTCTCGCCAAAGGTTAAAGTGCGCTCGTATTGTTTGTCGAACAGATTCTTATGTATCACTAGTGCAACAATGCAGTTCACAGTGGCAGCCTTAAGGAGATGGTGCGATGTGAACTTTCTCTGCAATTAAGGCGGTTTGTTCGTAACAACTTAATTGCATTGCAAAATATTGCACATGCTATTTTCCTTGCGAATTTGTAACTATTATATCGGTTGTCCAAGGTACGCTGATCTTAAATGGAGTTATGTTTGATTTTATCCAGCGTTGAGTGGATATTCCATTGTAGAATGGTTACCCACCCAAGGTAGGGCTCGGCCAATGCCTTCTGCAAAAAATTATAAGCAAGTTGTTTGCACAACAAAGCCATTTCTATGGAAAGTTCAGATTTTAGCCGGCCCAGTGAATGAAAATTAAAAGTGTTTTTTCCTACGGCGATCCTGATTCCCCTACGCTTTACAGTCCAGCACCGTATCTGTTCTAAATTCTTAAACGGTGGTCAAAAGAATTCTCCAAGCGACCAAGCCCACTGTGAACGGATCTCTCTACATCACTTTTTTCCGCCCTCTTCTTGAGATCCTACGCCAGACAAGGGTGATCAGCCTTTCGGCAAGTTTATGTTGCAAGAATCGAGAGGACTTTTCCTTCTCGGTTTTTCTTGAAGTGATCCCCCACCAAACAAGGCCGCCTCAAACTTGCCTTAAGGGACGCGGCAGATATTCGGTGAATTTATATCGACTCCTCTCAAGCTTTATCGATTGTGTTGTTTTTTTATGAAGCCTGAAGAAAATTGATGTCTGAGAAAGCCATTCGAATCGGGTAAGAAGTTTTAGCGGATGAGTTAACGCTAGACAGACAAACAATTTGATTTACGTTGGTGTAGAGATGGGTGTCAAAAGATTCGTAATTTGAACCCTTCCTCATCAGACCATCATAGAAACGATCAATCAGTCAGGCACAAAAACTTGCATAGCTTAAACCCATCACTACTTATTTAAAGAGGGCTTTGTTAACAAATATTTATAATTAATTCCAATTATTTCCAATCTACCTCAAGCTCATCCCAAAAAAAAAAAAAAGGTGAACCTAAAATTTCTCCATAAGCTGGCACCTCAGTATATGGAGATGGAGAGCCTCCTGCTACACAAATGTACCCACCAAAAGGCAATATACCAACTACGAGTGTGCATCATAACCTCTAGCCTCGAGAAGAATGTTAACGAAGGTTAATCCAAAAGAGAATTGCGCCGCAGGTGACAAATATCTGCATGATTGAAATTTTGCTGTTTTTTTAACAACAAACAAGCGCAAGCGAAACACTCTTGAAAATCAATTTTATTTAATTTTTTTTGTGACAATTTATGTGCGCCCTGTGCTGTCCACGTTGTGTAGTGTTTAGCTTTTGGGCCGCGTGGATTTTTAATCAACCGAGTAATATCTAGTGGACGACAGATATTTGCGCACAAGCAGATCGTACTCTCTTGGCTGGGAGCATGATGACGACAACGACATCGGAAAGACACAGCTTCTTTGACGCTCGTGATGATGATGATGGAGTTTCTCAAGATCGCACATGGGACCGTTCTTCTACGAGGGGATGGTCGACGCAGCGGGACAGCTTTGGTACACATAGCATCAGCATGAAAAATTGTAGAAGCGAATCGCAGGCAATTTGTTTGAATTAAATGAATTGATTATAAATTGTGTGCACCGCTTTCTGTTTCATTTGGCTGTGTTATGAATTTGGACTTGTGGTGTGGATTCGTTTGCGAGAATGATTTATTTTTGAAATCAGTTCGAAAATGCCAGTCTTTTGAGTGTAGGTCTTATGGGAATGGTCATGTCGGTCAGTTCACTTGACCTCATTTCATTCGAAACATCGGTAAAGGTGTTTAAACCGAGAATGGCTGTTGATTGATAATTCTGAGAAATTTTAGACTATCGTTGGGGTTATAATTCGCCCACTAAATGTGAATTTGAAACAGCTAATCACCAGCAACAGCAGCGCTTCAAGGGAAATGGAAATTTGCATTTTTCTGAATTTTAGTGGAATATTTTAGGGTTTTTTTTTAGTTGATTGATTACAAAATTTGAATTCAGTTCATATTTAAATCTGCTGGGTGAATGTTGTAATTTAGCGGAAATTTGGCTAGCTGACCATATCCCATAAACTCACGCAGTAGTGCCTGATCGAATGATCGTCAAAACATGTTTTGTGAAATGGCAAGAAGGATGTCACCCAAATGCATGTTTATGACCAGATAACCTACAAGAAAGTCGGTAGCTGCCGGCGTCAATTTTGCATGAAACCTGGGGGCATATCACGTTCGACGATGAAATTTCTAGACGACATCGTTTTTGAAATTTTGACTAAAAAATTAAGACAAATTCAGGCCGATATTTTTTTTTTGATTATCGTATATTTTCAATGCATTTGTGGAGAGTGATCTTGATGAAGCTCTTAAACTCGTCGAAGTCTATCACTTTTCTGACCAGACGAGTGACCACCGAATGGCCGAATTTTTGTGACGTCAGCATTTCAAAGCTAGCCACGGAAAATGCACTTGTAATCATGGCTTTAGTATCGCGGATGGTCCTTAACATTATATATAAAACTTCGAACTATTCCATGGCTTTCGACTTTCTTAGGACGGAGAAAACCCGATGAACAAGAGTCGCTCTTCAGTTGCTTTTGGCGAGTTGATAGTTCAGCCTGGGAAGATAAAATTTGAAGTTATATCTATTTACCCTTAGGCTTAGCCTGAGTGATCGATGTTAACCGTTGAGATGTACCTACTGAAAGTCCCTACTCGCAATCATCTGGCCGCTTGAAATCTCTAAATGGGAGAGGCGAAAAAAAAATTAACATAAAAAATTCTGTCAACAATCTGTCAACCGAAAAACCCTATTTTTCATAATTAAACTCTCTTTTGGTTTGATATAAGCTTTAGGTATGTTAGCGGCGTTTGGCTAAATTATTAAAAAAAAGCAACCACTTTGTGGAATAATTTTAAACTGGAAACGACGTGCTTTGAATCATCCGGTTCGGTTATAAATAATTTAAATTTTGGATGCAGGTGATCAAAATGAATCAACCTTAATAAGAAAGCAGAGGGCGGCACGTGCCAATAAGGTTGATCTAAAAATAGAGTGCCTCTGCCTATTTGACTGAATATTTACGGTAACCTTTTTTCAAAACAGTCTTTTTATTACCAACTAAACAGTAATTTTATTACCAACAACGTAGGTGTTGAAATGGCATCTTATCGTTCCAGTTGGCGGCCTTATCATAACGCCTATGCGCCCATTTTCCCAGAACACACACTCAGTCGGTTTACGTTTAATGAAATTGAATATCCAGCTCC
Organism: Cheilosia impressa; assembly: GCA_948293265.1. NCBI lineage: Eukaryota > Metazoa > Arthropoda > Insecta > Diptera > Syrphidae > Cheilosia > Cheilosia impressa. The sequence goes on from OX411881.1 coordinate 59,234,059, forward strand.
TTTACGGTTATTTAAATTCCAAATCACTTCAACGTGCAATGATTATCCCCATCAATGGGACAATTACGTCCCACCATTTTGATAAATGCATCTACTCCGCTGGTAACCTGAGAGCCATCAGCAGCAACCCAGCTTCCTAACTACCCATGTTTATTGAGTCAATCAAATGACAGTTTGAATAAGTTTTATTACTTCGTTTTATTAGTTTAAATTTGAATAAACTTCAGTCGTTAAAGTTGAGTCACAAGACAAAGTGTCGTTGGTGTTGCTATATACGGCTATAGTTCATTACCTACCACATTTGTCATGTTGAGTGATCTTAAAATGCACTTTTTAGTGCCACCTTGTGATTCGATTTTATAGAGTGCGTTGGCTGGAAAACGCTTGGCTATGATTTTAACTTGTTTCACCTATTTATGGACGTGCTTTACCGTTGGGCGAAAAATCCTAGGTAAGTGCATTTTGTGTTATGTCCCTGTCCGAGAAAACAGTCTATAATACCACACCCCCTTGGAGTGATCGATAACGAATTCGTTGGGGAAGTCCCGCTAAAATATTCTCAATCTCGGGGTGAGGTAATTCTATATTTATAGGTGGATGTATTTTCATTTTAACTGTGGCAAATCGAAATGTTGTACTTTGACAAATGAATTAATAACCGCGGTGAATCGCTTGCATGAACAGACTGTAATTTATGCAGATTGTGGCTTAATGGTCGGTAATATATGACCCGGTTTGGATTTCTGTTGAATATCTAAACTAGCTGCGGTGGAGAGCTTCACGTGACTGACAAATTGATTGATGTGCACAATGTTGAATATATGCAAAATCATAAGAAGACCAATGGACATGAGAGATGAGATGCATAGGTAGGGTTGCACATACTGGTCCTTGAAATGCTAAACCAAACATTGAATAATATTTCCAACAATTTTGTTCAATGTCCCAAGACTGCGTAAACAGTAATCAAGCAATGTGCAATATTTTCTCAATAAACGTGAAGCGTGAGGCGCTTTTCACACTATTCGGTTTTGACCGAATGGCATAGGGATAGTATGAACATGTCCGGCAATTCGGTTTTTTCCGTTCAGTCAAAAGTGAATACTTTAAAAAGAACCTTACAAACTCAGCAAATATATAGGTAAGTTTTAATAAACTTTCCTAGAAAAATTATTAATTTTTCGTGCGAATGAAGTTGCAAATTTTATGGCGGGAATGCAGCGCTACGGTTATAGATATTTAAGTTTCGTATACCTAAGTTTTTACTGAATTATGTCAAAACGCGTTTGGTGATTTCAATCACTGTGGTTACCCTCTAGTAAAAGTAAGCCGTCATATAAAATTAATTAAGTAATTAAACATTAAATGGAAATAGAACAAGTTCAAAGTTGGCACTGGTTTCTCAGCGTACTTCGCTAGACGGATCTTAAATAAAATCATTGCAATTTTTATCAGTGTATAGCTAGAAAAATTGTTAGACTTGACAAAATTAAACAAATTCAACAACGAATTTTTTAAAGTTTTCTACTTTATGACTTAGTATCGTAAATTTTGCCCCTAAGAAGTAAATTCACAAGTTTCTGCAGTAAGTCCTGTGGAATTGGTGCAGAGTCCCCCTCATTCTTAGCTATGAAATGAAAGAAAAATATACACAGGGATGTGAAATATATGCATCTTCGTATCTGCAATAAGAAACTCGTTTGTTCAAAATGTTATTCAAAATGCAAAAGCGATATTTTATATCCTACCATATTTTCAGTTGTTGTCAAACTGGCAACGAATTTTGTTTAACTATTTTAGTCGACTTGCTGACTTTGTATGTACACATGCAACTATTCAAATTAGGTAGGTACTTCTTATGTCACTTTAGCACCCTAACCGGCGTTTCAAATTGAAATTACTTGCGTCAAATTGTATCTAATTAACTCTGTTAGTTGCAACCATAGTCAACTATAAATATGGGTACGGCGATAGAATTCTAAGTAATGAACAATAGAGAAAAGCAAAAAATTTCAATTTAAATTGAAATTATTATTTTTGTTTTCGTTTGATAAATAGGTATACTTTATTAAAAAAAATACTTAAAAAGAAGAAGACTTGTTTGCTCGTTCAGCCAGTTATGGTACTTTAGCATTATAATTTTATTCATTAAATTTCGGTTCTCTCTTAAAACTTTAAATGGAATACAGAACAAATAAAAAATAAACAGCTTCTTATATATGAACATCGTTTTGTAAGTGAAAAACTAATGTTCCTATATTTCTTTAGGTTAGGATAGGTACCTTAGTACGACGATTTTGAATTTTACTTAGACGTTGTACCTAACTGGAATAAAACAGCTTCTTAATTGACCGTTTAGACTCGCCATTTCTGCAATTATCCCAAGGCAATGCTAGTTGAAATATTAAATTATCTAAATAAAAAAGAAAAAACAACTGTAACAAAGAAAAATCGGTAACTACCTAAACAGACTAACAAAAATAGGTATGCGTAGCCTCTGACTGCCAAAGAGTTAGGTATACTTAAATGTGTCTGGCTCACATCTTTTTAGTTAATTTTTACAGTCAGTCGGGTTTTTCGTTTTTCTCCCAATTGGCTTCTTGGGTCCATGATACCCCGGGAAGAATACGAAACTTATACGTAACACAAAAGAAAACTTCTTTTTTTTATAAATATTTGTTGAAAGACATTAAGTAATAAAATTCGTAGACAGAAGTTGTCGGCATTAAATTCGCAGATGACAGTTGTCGGCAATTAGGTCAGCCATTGTATAGCTAAATTTTGCAGCGCATAGAGGCAGCAACAAAAAAAGCCACAAAACACAACACAATTGCAATGTAATGTGCGTCTTATGTCGGATTAACTATTCCCAGAAACGTCCTATGTCCATACCGTCTGACACCGGATAATCCGCCGCTAAATCTAAAAATTTGAATTACTGCCCAATAATCAAAACGTAAATGCTTGCAAATTGCCATTTTATTAGAAATCGCTTGCGACATTTGTACTGCCTTCTTGTTGACCGTATAATATCTTCAACTTTATCAGCCACCAATCCAATTCGAATGCACAACCATTCTTCTCCGCACCGGACTCTATTGCGCAATTTACATTAACAAATAGTGCAATCGCTATACGCTTATGTTAACCTAATTACTTTTCCGTAACGACCTCACTTCAAGGTAGTAAAAATGATAGTCTAACGCCGGCCGGTCGGTCGCAACAATCGTTGCGCCGTTGCACTTGCGCAGATATTCTACTCTGCACACATATGACTACACGAGTGCATTTGTGAATGGTAAGTACCTTTTCCAACTTTCGCAGTTGCAATTCGAACAGACAACAAAGATGCGTGGCTTTGCTACCGTACCTGCTATACCAGCTACCAGCTACCAGCATCTAAGCCATTGACTGTCTGGGGATGCATAGGCGAAAAAGGAACAGAACTATAACCTACTCGGTATAGTAAAAGTAAGTGTTCGTGATTACCCGCATTACCTGGAAAATGGTATCGCGGAGAGAAAAATTGAATGCACATTACATGCCACATTTAATGGAATCGTCTAATTGCCAGCTCAAATGCAAATCTCATGTTAAATCACACGCTTCCGTGGATCAAATGTGCTGCTCCTGGGTTCTGTTGTGATTGTGTGTCTGCAAATGCTGGTTAGCGGAGCTGGTGCGGTCGCTGGGGCTACACGTTCTTGCATTTAATTTCTATCATTTCGAAGGAATAAAGTGGCATCTACCTTTCTTACTTAGGTTCGTGTGGGTTTTCTCTTAAGTCCGATTTGACGTTGGTAATTATGTCGCTTGTGCTTCTAATGGTTTAAGTGAAGAAAAAAACACGACTGCTGGATGGTTTTGAACTAATCTAGCTGCACATAGTGCAAAGTGCTGCTTACTCGTATGTGGGGAGTTTTCCGCTTCGTAGTTACCAATTACTTCACTCTTCTAATCTAATTAAACGAAACCACGGCAGTTACTTAATGCAATTGAGTAGAATGATAACGGGCGCCAACAAGAAAGGGCAGCTAATTAAATGCTTTACGCGTTTTGTTATCGAAATGCGAGCAATTTGCCTGCAGTGCTTTCTATCACCTCTGATTTATTTTTAGTTGATTTCTTTTAACGAAAGAAAAACAACAAATAAAAATCGAAAAATTATATTTTGAATATTTTAAATGAATTTATTTTGGTTTTGCGTAATAAAGCTGTTATATTGGTAATTTGTTAGTTGTCGTCGACATAAAACAAACTTTATTGGCTCGTATAATAAAAACTTAAGTCAGCGGAAACCTAATTCAAATATTTTATATCGTTGAATTAACATTATTATGTCACCTGTAATTTTGTTAAAAAAAATCTTAATTCAGCAAAAAAAAGAAAAAACAAGTAAAAGTGTTATCATCGGCCTGGCCGATGCTTTGATACCCTCCACGGCATACAAGTCATGCAAAATACCAGAACTACTTGACCGACATAGCCCATTTTGAATACCAACCTAACGACGATAAAAAAAGCCCTTTTACCAAATTTCATTCAGCTACGTCAATTACTTTGGGCGTCATCGTGCTTTCAACAGCCAGAGAGACACATGGGTCCAATATTGGTTTTGTATGGGATGTACCAGAACTACTTGACCGACATAGCCGATTTTTAACAACAACCAAACGACGATAAAAAGAAGTCGTTTCACCGAATTTCATTCACCTACGTCGATTACTTTGGGCGCTATCGTGCTTTCAACAGACAGACAGACTGACAGACAGACAGACAGACAGACAGACAGACAGACGGACATAGCTAAATCGATTCAGAATGTGATCCTGATTCAGAATATATATAAATACTTTATAAGGTCTCCGGTGACTCCTTCTTGGCGTTACAAATGTATTGGCAAAGTGAATATACCTTCCTCTGGAGGGTATAAAAACACCCAAAACAAACACACGAAATCGCTGTCAACTTCTGTTTTTAAGGATATAATGAACTGTCACTTTTTGACGTGACTTGCACCATAATCTTCAACGTTTGTTGTGTAGTAGACAACATGAACCTGTCAATAGAAGGTTTGGAACTGTCTTTGGCTATACAGAAGAAAGTTTTGAGCAAGCTTTTTAGTTAAAAGGGAATTCTATGTAACTAATGCTAAGTTAGGCTCTTAAACATGGGTTGACTATACGTTTTTGCCAATGCATCTAATTTAAAAAAAATATTAAATTAAAACTCACTCATCGAATTGATGTTAGATGCTGACCTATATTGCGGCGACCATTCAGAATTTTTTTAACATTTTAAATGCATAGTTTCTTAGACTACGAAACCACAAAACCGATTAAGCTCAAAATTGCAGGCATACTTAGGTATTGTCTCGGGAATTTTCCTGTTAAATATAAATACAAAAAATTCCTGTTAAAAAAAATATTTACTGCCTTTCTTTGACATTTCGAGCCTGGACAAAGCATTTGGCGAAAAAATAGAAAAACTGTGGAGCCTCTAACAAAGTTATTTAAAACACCGGAGAAAATAATTTCATTCGTTCCAAATCGGGGTTTTGAGATTTGAGAGCAGTTTTGCACTCTTAATTTTTATTTTTCAAGCTCTGAAATTCAATTTCTGAAAGCCTCCTTGTATTAAGATTTACTCGGCACAATAGTGGGTGTCGCAAAAATTGGAAAAAATAAATTCCACACAAAGCCAATGGTTATGAGAAGCTAGGCCTTGGGTATGCGAACATTTGTTTAACACAAAAGAACTAGAAACATCCAGTGTCTAATTCACTCGGCAAATTCCACTGTCTATATCAATTTGACTCCTATATCATTTGCTGATACATCTCGATCTCAGCTCCTGGAATCACAATCTTACTCAGTAGCGAATAACCTGGATATGAACCAACGCCCCCTTCGCCAAGTCGCGCATTCAATCATGTACAGGCAATTTTCAAAGTATTCACGACTACTGTTTGGATTGGTACCAATCCGTCCATCATCATGAGAACAATAGCAACGACCACGACGAATAACTTAGACGAGCAAACACAAGTCTATCACAAGTCGCAAGCCAAATTGAAGTTGCTGAAGATGGCGCATCCATGCCCCGTAGATAATATCGACAGTACATTCCGAATCAATTACATTGCAATTTGAGTTATTGATTGCTGCCGCAAAACAATCAGAGCAAAAATCTGTGCGACGTTTCGCTGTACGTAACATCGATACATTTTTAGCAAGCTAGAGGCAGCTCCGCGCTGCGCCGGCCGGTCAGCGGCATGCGCGCACGTTCAAAAAGATAAACTCACTCAAGGATGGCGACTGATCGTCGCGTGGATAAAGACCTAGAGGTAGAGTAGACTCCAAGTTGGACTATCTGTCGAGTATCGCAGTAACGTAATTCTCTAATTTTGTGAACTATTTTACTCCTTATAAAGGCAAATACAAACTGAACGAGCTGCAGTGAAAAAAAATGCTCAGCACTTTAAGTGTTCGTGCAATTATTTCGGACCGATTGAGAAATGACAAAAGACGTTTGTCGCGTGTAGTTGAATATTTTTTCACTTAAGTTAATTACAATTAGATCGGATTTAATGGAGCTTTACCTTCAGTAGGTCGATAGCAATTTTGATGGAGGTTGCTCAAAAGTACCCCTGTTGTAAGACATAGTGAAGTAGTCTTTAAACGGTAAGCACGCAAGATATCAACTATTTAGTACAGCATTTTGATACTCGATTCTGGGGCGGAAAGGCTGATTTAAATGCAAAAGGCTGTGTTGTATGAACCAATTGAATTTGGGTATCCTTACAAAAATAAAAACACAAGCTCTTATTGCCATAAGCTATTGCACCGTGTTTTCGTCTGTGAATGTTTAAGCTAAGAACTAAAAGTCAGGCAAACATTTTAATGAAATTATTGAGAATTTTAGCTTTTGCTGCTGTTTAGTAAAATATAAGAGCTTGCTTCGGAAATACAATATTCAGAAGATATAATTTCGAAAACTTGAAAAACGGAAGGTATATAGCAATTTTTGGTATTATATACCAATTGAGACAGAGAACCAGGTCTGGCTAAGATATTGGAGTTAAATCAGGGAAGGGGCTCAGAATGACAGTCACGATATTGTTGGAAATTTATAATTTATTTTTAATTTAATTTAGGTACTTTGACTTTAACGTTTTTCCAAATTAGTTGATTTAACTACAAACAAAGATAGTTTTAGTTGTTCTAATTTTTTTGTATATACCTAGATTAAGATCTTTTTGAATAAATACAGTCAAGAAGTCAATAAATAAATACGTTTTAGTCAAAAATTGCTCCTGAAAAGTAGGCTTGGTATACTAATGGGCGACATAACATCTAACCTTCTGTTCTTGTGGTCTTAAGAAACATTTTAAGAAATATTCCATAAAAGTCTCATCGAATCTGTGGACTTGCCACTTTCCAGTAACTGACATTTTTCTTAACCGAAACAAAATAAAGCACAACAAAAATGTTCTTAATTTTTTTTTGGTAATTTTTCAAGCAAATAAATGGCGTAGCGTAAATCTCTAAGAAATAAGAGGAAATGCTTTTTAAGCCTAATACCCATGAAATTAGTTCTACAAGTTTCAGGTCGTGCTGGGAGGCCTTAAGAGTCTTCTTGCTGCCGGCAGGCCCCTTAATTTTTGTCAGAATCCCTTAATTTTTGTCTTCTTTCACTCAGATTGAATTGCAACAACGTCGGTCATTCACCTTAAAGTTTGGGTTCACTGCAAGTCTTTTACAATTTTTATTTATGGCACTGACGCAAGTGTAAGAATTTTTATGTTATGTCAACAATTTTCGCTGGTTCAAATGAACCGAAATAGCTTTAAAAAAATTGATTTAAGAATGCAAGTAGTGTTGGCAATGACAGAGAAAATATTATTCTTGCGCTGAATGACTTGATTGTTAAAAACTTAAAAACTAGTTTTTGATACAAAAAAAAAAAATTTCTGAAATCAAGAACTTTTTATTTTTGAAAAACTCAATACTCCTCGCTTAACCATTTTTTTTGTTTATTGTATACGCTCCCGCGTGTTTGTCAGACGCATTTTTTCTGGACAATGTCTCGTGGAGCAATTGCTTTACTTCCCCTTGATATCCCAAGTACCAACACCTAATGCGAATTCTTTGGTTTCATTCTGCTGTCCCAAAAACGCTGCGAGTCTCACCACCAGTCAACCATATTCCCTCTTAATTCATCCATCTCACAGTGTGCCTCTGTTCATTCAATCAATCATCGAGTACAACCGCCAAACAACAATTCTATACATTCCTCTTTCGCAATTGGAATTTCTTTTGGTTTACAAGAAAAAAAAAAAACGAACATTCCCGCCCAGTAAACAATTTCATCATCTCAAATAACTGTCAGCTTATTGAAGACCAATTCCCTACCCCCAGTGAAATTAATTAGACCAGTTCTTAGCCCGAGGGCAATCATTTCAGACGAACCGCCCGGCCCCGGTTACGTAAGCTTGAGTAATTGCTTTAACCTTTAAACTGTTAACTCCATCTCCAGCTATTCAACTTTGAGTTTCTCAAGGTATTCCGACAGGTGGATGATGAACACTAACGACGATATATTAGCACCAAAAAGCAAATCATCTTGACTAATGCAAAATTTGATTACGACCACCACCAGTTATGCCGCCATGCCACCACTGTCTGACCGACGCGACGCCATCTACTTGTATAGTTAACCCAGAAATACCAAACTGATCTATGGCTTTCCGTTAGATGAATTCATGCCGTGTGCACTATGAGATAGATAAATGTGCGCTGGGGTCTCCACTCGCCGCAGCGCTATGCCACATGACCCGCCTGGTCACCTTTTGTTGCATATAAGCATATTCGAAGAGATGATACTCCCATGGCATCCCTATGGCCTATGCATTGCGTACGGGTTCAAAACACGATATTTGCATGCCACAGCGAGGTGAGGCCAAGCGCAATGCTATGCCAATAAATGGAGAAACCATTTATTGAAGAGGGCGTCCGCGTCAGTTGGTGGGGCAGTGTAATGAGAGGGACGCACAGTGGACAACGGCCACTTACTTTTCTCTGCGCGCCGGCCGTTGCATCTACCTCATGGTGAAGAACGAGAAAACCACGTCTGTCGAATTGTTTGATTGCTGCAATCCATCTAAATCGGAGTTGACTGTATGGTGCAAATAAGGTAGGTGCGTTGGATATGCCAGTGCAGGGGAGAATGAAGAAGCCATGTATGTGGAGTTGATTCCGCTTTTTGTAAAATTTTACCACCATTTTACGGACTATTTTTTGACTGTGGCGCAGCGGAACTTGTTCTTATGCACGTGTAATTTTTACAAAAGTTTTCTGAAAAAGCAGTCGTCTCTTTAAGCAATAGTCTAGTCACGCTAAGTAAATAACTCTAAGGCTTTGGGACTCGCTTCTGTGACCATGTTGCGAGCTGCAACTTACCAACTTAGGGGGCGCTACATTTCGGAGTGGGCCTGGGTCACACCCACTACTACGTCTCTCTAGTCGCGCACTCCTAATTGGTTAAGGTCCCTTTTCATTTGTGCATGCCACCTTAAGCTTATTTTTTCTCTACTGCATTGTCCTTAAGGATTGGAGGCGTCTCCATTCGCTTTAAACATTGCCATTTATGACCAACTTCCTGAGTTCGCTGTTAAATCTTCTCCTTCAAATGCCGTCAACGCAAACGGGATAAAAAATCACCCGAAGAGTTTTAGCTCAGAACAAACACTTAGCTATCTGCAAACATAATTTTTGATAGATCCCTCCAGTTCTTTAAAGAGGGACGAAAGCGTAAAAGGTACCTAGCTGCTTTTCCTGAGGAAGCGGTACACACTTCGGTGGATTTGTTGAGCTAAAGGCGTGTCTTCAACTTAGATTTCAAGACTTTCTACCCTCAAGCGAGAAGTTTCAAAGAAGAATTCTCAAGACAGCAAGATTAAAGCGACCATAAGGGCTAAAGGACTGCACCTAACATGAATATATTTTGGATTTAACACTTTTTCGATTTGAATTGGAATCTAATTATCAGAAAGGGATTGCAGTGACGAAGAAATCTCTACTCAAACTAGTCCTGCAAATTGTGTAGCCATAAACCCATGTCCTATATACATAATACCATTTGATGTTTGAAGAGAAGCCAGCACACGGAAGGACTGCTAGAATTGAAACTTCACACCAACTCCCAACTTTGCGTAATGGAGAATTTTCTCCCTTCAAGCGGTATCAATTGCCCCACTATTTGTCGAACTCTTTAGAGCACTGCCCCGCAACTGGCTGCTGGTGTGCACTCTAGATCACTCTCTGCCGGCAAATTCCCAAAGGGGTCATAAAAACAACCTGCAATCATTCCATCGCCATACAAACAATGTGGATTAGCCTCTTCTGCACCATAGACGACATTTACATATTTGCTCGTTGCTTACGCAAATGTCCAGAATGGATCTGCAAAATTTGTCTTACCATACACAAAAAGCCATTAAAATTACCGCGTCACTTTGTTGCCGGTGCACGGTGCACCGGCTCAGCGCACATGGTGGTGGACTGTTGGCGGCAGATCCACGAAGACGCAGCAGCACCGCATTATACTATTACGGAAACAAAAATGCCGCTGCCGCCAAGGAATTGCCTTAATTTGGTTGAAAATAGATGGACGGATGACTGAGAGCCTGGGATGCTGTGCAAACTTATAGCACAGGAGTAACAGCAGTATTCCTACGCAGCCGCTGCTGATTCACGGAATTTCTAACCTTATTCGTCATCACCACCGCGATTTCCATCTCTGCACTCGCACATGAGGAAGACTCCAAATACAAAACAAAGAGATCCAAGGTGCGCGGTCTGTCGTCCGCAATCCGCTTTAAAACGAAATTGAAATCATACTAAGCGTTGAATGTCACGTATTTGCATTTATGATGGCAGAATTCGATTCAGTACGAAACTGCTCTGCTCTGATCTCTTCCGCGGCTTAAAACAGAGAAATGCCGACATGATCATCACCGTCATCGGCATCAGTTTCATCGTATGAGACAGAGAGCGGCCGCGCCACAACAAGGAGCCCGGCTTAGGAAATACCTACGTGCGTATGAGCATCAGACCAAAAGTTACTCAGGCCGGGACGCGCACTACGCCCATCTGACGACAGAATACAGTGCACACTATCGTATTGCTATCAAATTGGGTGCAACCAGAACACAGCGGCGGCACGATGTGGTGATGACTGGAAGAGGTGGCCGGAGACGGGGAGCTGTTGTTCTGCGGTTGATGATAATGATGATGGGAGAGATCTGAAATGGGATGAGATGGATGTGGAAGGTTGACGAGTGCAATCCTTCTTAGCAAACGATGTTATCTCTGACTGGGTCTCACTGGATGGGGTATTCAGGTAATTTGTAAATTATCACCCATCATCATCGGCCCGACGTGTTGGTGGTAACAGTTGTCTTTTTGTTGACATCTTTTTCTCATTTTTTTTGTTCACCACTTACCTCCAGTGGTAGGTATGAAGTGAACGAATGATTCACGCTCAAGTAGGTGATGATAGTGATGATTTGACACGTACGGCAAGGTGTGTAAGTGGAATTACGACTCATAGGTGAGGAGGTGAGGACGTAAAATATAATTAGGTTACGTGCCGCTAATGCGAAAACTAGTTTGTTGTGGAAGAAAAACGAAGGTCCTCTAAGCAACTAAATGTATTCAATCATCTTAAGAATTCGCACTGGATACTCTCCCACATAGAGAAATCAGTCAACTTTCCGTTACAAACTACCAAGCAAAACTGTTGATAAAGCTCCTACAGAGTTTGAGGATTAAAAATAATCGAGTCAACTTGTTGAAGAAACTCGGGTACCGATAAATAAACTCCTTTAAAATTTTGTCGGCCTTAAATAACAAAATAACTCTGTATAATTTAACAACTGATAAAGTGTTTTTAACAGTACGCATTTAACAATTTTATCTCGGTAGTTTTTAACAACGAATATTTTCCTTTTTCAACAGAGATCCAATTTATTTTAACCCACTTTTTTAAACGACTAAAAATCGCTCTTAGTGAGAACTAATTTTTGAGGGTGTACTTTACTACAAGGTCTATGTTACTATGTTTATTTGAACCTTTAGAATTTTATTGGTCAAGTCGAGAAGATGATATCGGCCAAATGGGCGCCGTCACAATTGATTGCCATACGGGCTCGTGGTGTTTACGTTAATTGAACCGATCTTTCGTGTGTCTGAATTTAAGAAATTATTCCCTATCATTCCATTGCATAACAATTCCCAGTTTTTACTGCCAACCCTATCACAAATTTCCACCTAAAAACGACAACATCGTTCATCCCACAATCCCAATAAAGACTATCACAGTTCCCCAAACGGAGGGTCCATCAGATCAGATCGGATTGTAAAATATCCCAAGTCATAAATGGCACAACAATAACATAAATAACACTTTTAAAAGCCCCAACCAACACCCCAGCTAAACCGCTAGTCCCAACTACTGTATGTATGACATTTGACGGCTGATCCTCACTTTATACAGAGTGATCCCAGTGCGACTTGATTAATATTGAATTACAAAGTCGCGCAATCACAACTCGATCGTTTTTGTCCGATCTTGCATTATTTTGTGCGTGGTCTCATGCAACGAGACACCATCTGACAGAAGAGATCAACTCACCTACCAAGTGACTGGCACTGGGGGCTACGATGAGTGAAATAGTGGTCTATTGCGTCCATTTTCGCAAAATGATCGATGGACGATCGTCTTTTGATGTCAACTTTGCATGAAACTTTGGCAATTTGGAGAGGTAGGTATACTCTCCCGTAGCAGAAAGATAATTTTCATCTGCCATAAGATGTCCTACACCAGTGCGTCTATGATAGCGAGCGTGGTATCTATTATGGCGATCTCTTCGCCCCAATGATCGCAGATAAATCGCCTGCTCATTGTCGACGTGCGTGTGGAAATATGACGGGCCGAAAAGGGAGGCTATCCTTGAAACGATTCTGAAAATTAAGATGACAAACAACTGCAGAAGCAGCGATCAGCGTTCAGATACCAGAGGCTGGCTATAAACGATCGATCTGGATCAATAAGTAAGCGTGCACCTATATAGCCGTGTGGGGTAATAAATCATTCGCGTAGTTATGGTGAATGCGAGCGTCTGCAACAAATCAAACGCATGCTTAATGATAGTTGTTGAACTTATGAAACATTGCGCTGACGGGTTTGTTTTGATTCCACATCTGCCAACCACTGTAATGATATTCGAGAGATGTGGGCCTGTGATTTATGTTCGCGAGCAGGAATTAACAACTTCATCTGACGCAAAGGTTGCGCGAATGTAAATAGACGAGAGTCCGTTCGATTCAATGCGTTCACTTGCCCATTTACAAGGCAAACGATTGCGTAATTTGCTCGGCAGCGATTTAACGGGCAAGATAGCTCTTTCGAATTAGGAAGATGCCAACGTGAAGATGTGTTCGCGGGATATCGTTTTAATTGCATATCCATTTGTGGTACCACCAATAAAGCGATATCTTGAAATGATTTTGGTGGTACATGGCAGTTGGAGTTACATATGCGTCTATGGTTGTGGTTCCGCTCTTGAAGTTGAATAATAAACGAGTTAAGTGAACCGTGTCTTAAGCGTTGAACTTTATCGGCGGAAACAAATTGACATCACGCGATGGGCAAAAAAGGAAACGGATCGCATTGAAGAGTGACTGTCAAATCTGCGCGGACAGAAAGAAAAGATTGACGCAAGTTACAACATAATTCCTATCCAAGTCACTCTCATTACTTCGTGATCTGTATTTGAATTTGTTTGTTTACTTGCAATATGAGTACGGAATCCTTCTTCAGCTGCAGGGTGTTTCGAAAAGTATACGAGAAAGATTCTAACCAACAATGATTCATTTAGCTTCAAGAGTATTAAGCCTAGCGGAACGCAACTGGGCTCGTTTGATAAACAATTGAGTGGGCTTATTGTTTCACGGAGCAACCGAAGACGAATAATTTCTCACTTTTTGGAAGACAAGAGTAGTTTACTCTATTTCCGCACTCGAAAGTAAATCACAACTTCGTCCCGCAAAGGCAATCGCGCTGTCATACCTGTACTCTTAGCCAAATTTGTAAACACATTGCACAACATATCCCAGCCTGTTGAATTATTCATATGTCACTGTGGACCATCAATTCATATCACTCGCATAAAAAAGGCGCAACAAAAAACACTTCACTCACTGTCAACCGGGCAGGATCGCCACTATAAACAACAGACATACACATACACACTGTATAGGTAGTCAACAAAAAAGGGGAATATCTCTTTCCCGTGCAGATAATCGCTCGGATCAACCTATCTCACTTCGCGAAGAGATAATTTCACCGGTTAGATGGATAGATTACGTTGGATCTTCACAGGTATGTTTGGTCGCGAAGCAGAGCAACAACGCAGCTACCGATGATGGTCGCATCGCGATTGTCATGCTGCATTCGTAGAGCAATTGCTACGATTGATTGTCATCGAATATTGATGGTCCACCTATTGGCGCAAAGTCTGTCTGTCGGCAGCATCGGTGATGGTAAATTAAAATGCCATATTGGATGGTAAAATTGTTGTTTCTTTGGATTGTATTCTGTTTTTTTTTTTTTTTTTTAAACTGATGTCGACCTGACTAAGTTGACAAATCAAAAATAAACAGAAAGCATTGTATAGGGAACGCATGTGCCGCGCTCGTGTTTGTAATTCTGGACTGTTGAAGATGTTTTTTTTTTTTGCTGAGCCTTGAGTATTTTTTGACAGAACTGTTACGGCTGACTAAACGTGTGTGAATTTCGAAAAGCAGGGCAATTGTCATGTTTCAATAAAAAGATGTGACATCATTTCGGGACTTTGATTTATGAGACATTTTCATTTTTATTGAGATCGATTCGTGTGTACAGTTTGATTTGATATCGGCAGGCCTCTCGGCGGGTAAGCAACTCCGACTAAAACACGCCTGATACATCTCTCTCAGAGGGACTCGGAATATACACCGGGGTTACTACGACTTCTATTGATTGAGAAAGCAGAATATTGATGTAGCCGTATGTTCTCGAATACTAGCCCCTCAACTGCTGAGTCTGTTGTCTGATTGCTCATCAAGTAATGGGCTGTGATTTTTGTATAATATCAAGGCCTAAATGCTAAAGTTGCAGTAGGACTGTGATTGGCTGTGAGGACGTCTGTTGACCATTGTTCGCCTGTGGTGCTTAAGCATGCCGTTCTCTAAACTTTGTTGAGTTTGGTTGTGTTAAATGCTTTTCTTAGAATCAGCGATCATTGACTCAAGAGAGAGTGGTTCGAGTGTTGGACTACTGAGCTACGTGTCTCAGGTCTGTTCACCGAAATAACACGAATTACATCTTAAGGAATGTGACAAATATTCGAGAGTACAACTGTCTCATGAAAGAGCTTCCCAATGAGCCACTTGGACTCGCCATAAAATTTTTAGGCTCCTTCCATTCGCCCCAAAAATAAAACCATACACAAAACGAACGGTTGTGAGAAGATAGGTCTACGAATCACGAACGTGTTGCGCCAGATATTTTTTTAATAGAGCTGCAGTCCCCAAAGTTCCTATTACAGATTGCGAAAAACCAGTCATTATATTTTTGGGTGAGCTTGGTGGTTAAAGAACACTCCCAGATACCTAGCACTGGACAATGGAGAGGCTTTTGGTTTCGCATTATACGCATTATAGTTTAAGTGGGGTATTTTGGTTATGGTGATAAATTGAATCAGTTTGGACTCACCACACATTCTGCCCCAGGTGATAACCTTCACTATAAAGAATTTTCTATAATTTTCCCGTAATTACGGAGTGGAACTTTCCTGATACCACTTTCAAGACAGATATAGGTACCTTCTACAATTATAACAATATTCTACCCAATCGATTTTTATAAAGGACCCGCACTATAGCTTTTCACATAAACATTAGTTGATTAAGGTTTATCTGGGACGAGTGGAAGGGACTTCCAATTTTATGCCGAGTCCGATTGGCTGAGTTAAGAAAAACAGTAGGAAAAACCGTAAATAGTAATTTATCAGTAGTCCAAGATTATGACTGAGTCACTTAGACCAAGTTGACCCATTGAATAAAGACTGGCACAAAACAGTCTCTTCTTGTCAATCCTCAGACATCAAATAGCCAACAAACCGCAGACCCAATTTAAATAGAGTAACGAACAAAATAATAAAAATCAATTCCCGTATCATGCAACAAGAAACAAGAAATATGACTTCCAACTCATTCCCTCGTGTGTTTTGTTATCAGATTCTTGCGAAACGATACTCTTCGTCTGATTATTCAAAAGTCCCTTATCTTCCAAACGCTTTAGCAGTTAAAATTTATTTTATATCATCATGCCACATTCTTGTAGGTCCAATCTCCAATACGTTTGACCTAGTGCGGCGATACTTGCGTAATAACTATAAATAGATATTTCACAAAATGGTTTTGCTGGACTACGCTCTGAGCATTTCAAAACGGCAAATGGCTCCTTTTTGAGACCAAATCCCACTGAATAGGAAAAGCGATGCACCAGTCGATGGCGCATTCCACAGCAATCTTTGAATGAAATCTCTTATCTGATCAAGGTCCCTAAGCAATGAGCCGGCGGGCGCCCACTTCGAAATGCGAATCTTAATCTCAGACATTCCTTTCTGTTCTACGCATCTATTTGAATAAAATCCTGCATCTGGCGGCCATTAAATCCAAAGGAATTCCCACAAATCTGGGACACAAAATTTGTTAAAAACAAAAATCAAATCAGGAAACCTCCGCTAATGACATCCTAACCATCATGATGAGCGCGCGCACCACCATTCCACACCATTTGTAATCTAGAAAGCAAATTTTATGCGAAACATTATTCTACGCGATTTTTTTCCGCAGTATACAAGTGCACGCGCACACTCTGTAATTAAAATGAAATCATCCAAGTCATCTCGCGTTCAATTCGAAAAGAAAGGAAAAACAACATGAGCCACAACCCATCGACAGGCCGCATTCCATGCGCTCTCTCACCTATACCTTTAGAGTGAACGCATACACGTAACTCCTGAATCTGACTCTAATGTATATTTAGATGGGCTAACACTCGTGTGGCAAAATTGTGATTACACTATAGCCTGTGAGGCACCTGAAGGCCTTCAACTGTCGCTGCTGATTCTTCTTCCGTCTGCCTGTCCAAAACATCAATAAAGATTACAAAGATGCACAAAAATTATTACAATTATGCAATTGCCATTACCGCGGAGCTCGTAACTGCCCTAACTTGTGCTCGAGATTATCATCACTCTTAGACAATCATCACACCAACAGCAGCAGTAGCATAGCAACATAAGAGCCGAGGCAACACCGCCACCAGTAGATAGTACCTACTCGTACAAGTAGGTACGAGCAGTTATTCAAAAACTTTCAGAGTCTGAAGTGCCACAGACTTGGAGGGCCTGGGGCCACTGCCACTACTACTTGCACTATGCCTCTGCCCGCTGCCCACTTCAGTGATTGTGATAATAATCATAGCTTTTCATTAGCAACTATGACTAGCAATTAAATTTTTATGAAGTTCCATGGTAAATAGAGCAACCCGAGGAGGCTCTTGTCATAATTACCAACTACTGTGCACTTGCTAATGTGCCTACTGGTTGCTTGTCGGACTTGTGCGCAATCCCTGCGTCCCGGCGGACTGATCTGTGTAATTTTGTTGATGAGGCGGATGGAAAATCACGTTGGATTGGCACCAGGTTAGTGATCATGATTTTGCATATCTCTTTTTTGAGTCATTATGTAGATCAAGAGGGGTAGACGAGTCCGCAGTGTGAGCATCATGTCAGAAATGCTATCCGCTTCTTCATCAGTCAAAGGAGTAGGTTTTTTTTTTTAATTTTTTGTTCGAGAATTACATGACAGGTATTGCTGAGATCGTTTTCTTATTAATTCTATGAAATAGTTTTTGATAGACGTAGTTGGCCATTCAAATTTATCGCCTCTTGGACTAGCTAAGGCGGCTTCGAAGACGTTCCATGTAGGTACATTTCTAGTACCAAAAATGTCAACTAGTCTTCAGTATTTTGTTGAAGTTTTTCTTACCTTTGTTGTGGTTGTATGACCAACATCATATCCGACTCGACACGCATTTGAAGGACTGCAATCGACCGGCTGTAGATTTATAGGAAGACATCTGTTAAGCTTCATAGAACTTTCTGAGGTGACAACGGGAGGACTCCTCGAAAGACAGCCATCGTAGATCTGACTGTATGGAGCCATCTTGTTGAAAGCACATGCACGGGTGCGTGAAAAATGGAATTTTCCCAATATTATGCATGCTTGCAATTCGCTTAGTGAACATTCTCGGAGGGGGCCCAAAAATGTAGGTACAAGGTACCCTGTAGGTTCTCTTCTAGTTGGACATCGACTCTGCAACAAAAAGAGATGTGAATAGGCATTGACTTAAACGTATAATGGGTCACAAAATCAGGAAGATTTTGTGAAAAATTTAATGAAAATGTTTTCGCCGATTCACCGCAATTTCGATTCAGCTCTTTCTACGAAAATGTGAATCCAAACTTTGAAAACATTCATTATACTTATATTTGGTCAAAAATGTTCCTATAAATGATTTTTTTTTACGTCCTCATTCTTTGTACGTGAATATTTTAAGTGAAAGTTTGAAAATTGAAAACTAAATATAATAAAGCACATAATAGGGAGTGCTTTTAAAAACCAAGTGAATCTATCGCATCTTTTACGAAACACTGCGTAAGTTGCGACAGGATTCTCATCACAAATCCTTTATCATATAATAAAAAGGTAGTAAACACCCATTTGGAACTAAACCAATTTAGCTACAGGCTACATTATTCGTATCGTCTCTCTACTAATAATGGTAGCCACTGTAATTCTATGTTGAAGGCCTATTATCGGTTATGAATTGGCTCAATAGGGCACTTACATGCTATGCGGCTAACGCTCACACCATCGGATTGTGTAGTAATATGTGCGATAATGAATACCTTCATCCAACGAGGTGGCATAATTTAACTTTTAGTTATTTTTCAAACCTCCCAGCGCAGCAAAAGAACGGGCGTAACTGGTGTGCACTTAGCCTACCCACAGGCGTAATTCAACTGACCGCGTAGCGTAGCATTACAGTCCGTGGGAATGATTCAATTAATTGAATCCTATCCGTATGTATTACTTTGGTATGAGTGCAGTTTGATTTACTTATTTGGAAACGTTGCGAAAATACAAATTATTTAAAAACATTGACTGGAAAAGTGGTAGTTAAGAAACACTCAACATTAGGTATTACCTACCTTATTCGTCGCTTAAAAAGCAAAGTGACATCAGTCAAAATTTTGCCATTTTCAGTTAAGAACACAAAAATAGTGCGCGCAGTGGGTTAGTGTGTAACAAGTTGGACTACAGAGCGAGGGGTCTCAGGTTTGATCCTAGAAAAAAAATTTAATAGCAGCTATGAAGGTTTTTTCCACTCAGCTCTCGCGGACGTTTGACAAACATCTGAGACTAAAACTGTCGTGAAAGAGCTTCTCAATTAGCCGTTTGGACTCGCAAAACATTTACGATCCCAAAAATGGAAAAAAAAAAAAATAAAAACATGAAACGAATGATTGTGAAAGTTTAAGCTTAGGCTTCTTAAACGAACCTCTTGCGCCAACTATTTATTTTATTTTACACAAAAAAAGATAAAAATAGATATTATTTTTGTGGCAAATCGTTAGGGGTATTTCTATTTACTAGTATCGCTTGTGGTCGAAAATCGACCATACCTTTTATAAGAACGTAATACTAAAAAACGTACCACAATAATTTTCGTTATTATTGTATGTATTTTTTTTTACAAACGAAAAGAGCGACATCTAGATATCGAAAAAATACGTAAATGAGCTGCTCCATCGGAAACAGGTTCTAATCTAAGGTGATTTATATTTGAATACGTTGCTATGGTAATATGGCGGCGAAAAATTAATTGTCACCAAAATCCTTTCAATTACTTGTTTTATATGGGGAATTCATAACTTAATTTTACCATCCTTAATGGCGGCAAATAACCACAATTTTTTGTTTGTGCACATCTATGGCACAGTACCTTTCAAATAACATAAGTTTCATTCTCCTCATTTCATAATAAATACTTAAAAAGTGTACCGAAACTTTTGTGTTCACATATTAATATAATGAATATTGATATCGTAAGGGCAAAGTGGCGAACGTCGGCAAACATCCGTGCATTGTTCATGAAGCAAAATGTCATAATTTCACTTGGGTGTCGGTTGTTACAGTGAGTTGTTGTGTTCTTTTCGATAGAACGACAGCTAGTATTTTTTATTTATTTTATTTTTATCATTTTTGAAAGTTTTATAAATAGCGACTTTTTCGTTTATAGAAAATTTATTAAATTATGACAAAGAAATTTTGAGAAAAGTGAGACTTCCTACTATGTATATAATTTTTATTTTTATTTTTATTTAAACTAAACAACAATTTTTCTTACACAATTTTGGTCATATTTTTACTAAGTAAAACAAGTTTAAATTACTATTTTTCAATGCAGTTATTTTTTAGTTATATAGTCTTACCAAACCAACAGAAAGAAAAAAGAGCAATATTATTGAAATAAACGCCTTTTTAGTTTTCATTTATATTTATATTAAAATTTGTTTTTTTTCCCTGTACCACAAATAATTTCAATGGGTCTTACCAATAAACATTTTTAGTTTCAACTTTAAATTTTAGGAGTTCATTGGCTAACTACAA
This sequence comes from Cheilosia impressa, assembly GCA_948293265.1. Taxonomy (NCBI): domain Eukaryota; kingdom Metazoa; phylum Arthropoda; class Insecta; order Diptera; family Syrphidae; genus Cheilosia; species Cheilosia impressa. Next base: position 59,254,911 of record OX411881.1, read on the forward strand.
ATTTCGCAATTGTGAGCTTCCAAGTCGAGAGCGAGACAAGAATTTGTTATGAGTACGGCGCAATGGTTGGCAACTCATCCAATCATAGATACGTTCCAAAACAAGTTGCTCTTCTGAAATGATGGACCTACACCTAAAGTTATTCCCATTTTAATTCTCCGATTCCATCCAATTCCAGGCCAACATTACGCGCGTATAAATCAATGTGATTTATTGCCTTTGAAAGTATATTAGATCATATAGCTAAGCGCACCCTCAATTGCGCTTAACGCATTCCCGAAGATGGCCGCCGAGCTGAGCAGGCCCATTGCGGCCTAGTCCGATCAATTACAATTATTTATGATGCGTTTCGAATCCCCTCGAATGAGACGGCTCCTGCGAGCAGCGTCAAAACGTAAATACCAAAGGTCGTATAAGGCAGAAAAATTAGCACCATGAAAGTAACATTGTTGCCCATAACCAGTAAGAGCTAGACTCGGCCGCGGATGGCATAATGGATATTAGTGGTTGCTGCGCCTTATATACGTAGTAGACAGACCAAAGCACCCAACGTACGCTTAGATTGTGATCATCTGCAGTTAATTAGTTGGCGACGAAGTGTGAACTGAATTACGAAGTGATACTATCACTTCATCCAGAGTGAGGATATTCTCTGCGAATGGCTTTATGGAATGGTTACATAATCGTATTGACTGCGAGGCTGAGACAGAGGTTGACTCCGTCCTCCCTATATGTTAATCAATGAGTGTTGGACATAACTTTACTTAGATGGAAATGAGCGCTTTAATGCGGTTGATTGGTTTTTTTTTTATTTTATCGTTTGTTTTACTTTACCGCTGTCATGCTGCGGAAACTACTCCATGAAAGTGTCCATATTTGGACGGAGATATGGATTGACGTAGTTGGTTAGTAAGTTGTCACCGATGATTATGCGTTTTGTTTTTTTTTTGTCTTTAATAATTGAAATAAGTCTTGTTATTGAAACGCTGCCTGTTTGTTGTGGTAATAGCTGAAGCTTTTTATGAGAGTTAAAACTAGAATGCATCAGTAGGTAAGTGTGATAGGAATGAAAAAGTTGAACTGGTTAAAATTGTATGTGCAATAGCTGACAAGCCTTGCTGTCCAGGAAAGTAGTTGTTGTTTTTTGTGCGCAAATTAAGGTCTGGCAACATCCTGTAGAGCAACTTATTTCTGACTATACCTATACAAGTTCCTGAAACACGACTTTAACTATACTTTCAAAGGCGTTGACGATCTGTATATAAACGTCCTACAAAAGCTTCATTTGTACTTTTAGACATAATACGAAAGTATGAACTAATTTGCAGAAAACCCTTATACATTCAACGAATGGCAGAAGTTTCAATTGCTTTTACTTCTCTGCAAACTCATCGGGATATGGGTTCAAATTGTTCTGATTTCCTGCTGATGCTAACAGAAAAATGTCAGCTCTGATGCGCTTTAGTTGTTGTAGTGCCCTAGAAATATGTCCCCAGTAAACGAGTTTCCAGTCCAATCTTCCTATAGCCAAAAGAGTCTTGGAAAAGTGATGTCCTCGTGGGCAGTCATGTGCTTTGACGTCATAAGTTCCTTTAATTCTTCAATGGTGGCACGCGGTCGGTTTGATTGAAATGTTTACAATTATCGTTCCAGGATCATACTGCATGAGAGCGTACTGTACGACATTTAAAAGACTACAGAAGTGCCCTTTAAAAATCCTCAGTACTAACAGTGACCTTCCCCCGCCTTTATCTCACTAGGATTCTTCGGACCTTGTAAAGAACCTTTGCCCCTTTTTAAAACTTTCAAACTTTGCCGCTTCGCAGCAGCAACCCTTAACAGATTCAAAAATCAAGTGTAATGCTAAAATAAAATTTAGCTATGGCGGCTCTGTTTTTAGTTGTTTTGGGACCTAAACTTCAATATCCGTTTATTCCATCAATCCAAACATTGAAACAATCAATCCAACACTCACCTAACAGTCATCGGTGTTTGTTTTTGTTTTTGCTTACTTTTTTTTATAATTAAGTGGCCATGTTTACGACTTCATTTTAAAATAATAACACTCACTTGTGAATATGGAAAGGAACGATAAAACATTCCCAACAAGAAAACACCAAAATGGCTCTTTAGCCGGCAATAAAGTTGCGGGAGGCATGTTCTACCAAATCGCGAATCATTAAAACTTGCGTGGTAATAGAAAATTTAGTTGCTCCAACTGCCGCCAACATAAATCCATTTTATAGCCACACAGCTGACTATATTATGCCCCAGGGAGAACCAATCCTCGTGGAATATCAGCAAATTTTTAATAAATAGTAAAGCGCTCCACCAACAACTAGGTATACCACGGCTCCAGATTAAAAATGCATGCGAAGTTGCTACTCTTCTGATTGACCGGTGGCAAGTGCGTCCGCCTAGAAGTTGGCAGTTGGTACGTGTCCGTTTCTAAAGTAATAAGCACAACAGTGTAGGATACCACTCTGCGAAACTGGTAAATCCAATCGAGCATAAATCACTGCCGCAGAACTACTGCAATGCAACGCACAAGGATCACCACCAACAGTTACTTGCAGCCTGGACACATTGCTCAGTTGTGAAAAAGGAACTAACTCGTCCTCTTAATTAATGGATTGTCCGCCTAGGTATGAGTTATACGAATATTGCTTTAGCGATGTCCTGCTTCACTCAGGCGGCAAGTTTCAATACGTCCAATTATACATCATTACCACACGCGACACGAGAGGACGGTACCGTACACCGAGTGAGCCTCGGCAGACTCATTATTGTGGTACTTTAGTTTACATTTAGCCATAGCTGTGACATAAATCAGGGCGAAATCTACCGAATGCAATCTATACGTTGGCAAGAACAGCGGGCCATTTTGGCCTAGTCGTGAGATTAGGTGGATGCACCTATAAAGTGACTGCCTGCAGCAGCCGCTAGACAATGCAACACTTGATCGGGAATCGGATTTATACGGTTGATGGACACTTGCACTCGAATGGTGGCATGTGAATAAAGGTGGATACGGGGAAACAATCGCCGCATGTATTGCCAGATTGGCGAGAATGTCAGTTTAGTTTAATGCTCTCGTAAAAATTTATATCGCGGGTCATCTGAGTGTGTGGAGACGTATGGCAAAGTGAACCTTTAACTTTGATGTGAGCAATAAATGCAAAGTCAAAAGGTTTTAACTCACGCGGCGAGCGCAATAATTTTTTTCCCTCTTCTGCAGCAAGGGGTTGGCCGAGAGGGTACTAGTGGGCATAGCCATGTGAACGGATCTCAACCGGATTACCATAGTGCGGTAAAGTAACAAAACAACTATAACGACACTGAATGCCATGACGACATTAAACTAAGTTCGCGTATGCAACGTTGTCGTGGAATTGTGTCGCGCTGCGCGCTTCACATTGAATATGCAAGGGAATAATATGCTCATTAGAGTCGATATTGGTTCTGCTGGTGAATGCTATAATCGTAAATTCTCCGACTTAACTGCACACTGGTTGCTTTAAGTGATAATTGCGATTAGATTCGAATAGTAAATACGTAGATGGCTGTATTTTGCTTTAGTTTTCAGAATAACCCATTGAGTTTGTGGGGGTTTTGAAAGCTCTCAAGTTTGTACAGACGTTTTGTAGGTGATCGCATTTTATAACATCACCTAGTGAGTGATGAAATAGACAAGTTGATCAACCAAATAAAAAATAAAGTGTGTACCAACGAAACGAAAACGATTGGAGTTTAATGTTTGATGCAGTCATTAAAGCACTGCCACTTCTGTTAAAGAACTCATGGGTTGAATTGCCGCATCCGTGATCGAGTACTACTTGACTGAATTTCTTATTGTTTTCCATGTAAAATACACAAAATTCAGCGACGTATTGCTCGCTCACGGATGCGGTAATTCGGCCCAGGTTCCTTGGCAGGTTTGGAGTGCATTTTTGATTCCACATTCAAGTCATTTCTTCAAAATGCGAAAGATACGAGTAGCTATTCCTCCGGTTTTAGTGATAACAAAAGGCTCGTAGGTATACGTTACAGGGGGCCAACTATTTTAATATTCTGATTTTTTGCGGACAAATCTTTCGAACAACGCCCCTAGAAACTTGCAGAAGGAGCTAGTTCTACACCTTAATTGTGGGTATTTGCAGTCCTTTGGAAATGCCCCTTACAAGAAAGCGAGTTTCAAAGTTTGTATGCACTTTAGCGAATTGGGTTTTGGGAAAATTTATGTCATGAGTAACGTTGCCACATTTTGCTCGGAAAAAAATCTTGGGATTTCCAAATTTCTCCTGGAACAAAATAAGAAGGAATATTATAAGGTACCTACCTCTTTGAATAGCATTGGGTGTTTTTAAATTTATTTAAATAAGTTACTAGTACTTCTAAAAAAAAGCAAAAAACCCGACTGACAGTTAAAAAAAGAATTAAAAACATATAAACAAGACACCGAAGACTAACAAATGTATGAATTTTTAGTACCACCCGACTCTCAAAATCTAAGTTTTAGGTACTTAAATGTCCATTTAAATTTTTTTGCAGTCGATTAATTTTCTTTAAAAATGTGTTTTTTATTGATACTTTATGTATAGTATTTTGGAAAAAAAAACAGCTATAGCTATAGTTGTGAACAATATTTATTTTTGCTCTACTCGACTTCGCCAACGCCGCTCTCCCTACCGTCACCGGTCCATTATTTGTTTATTCTTACCCAGTGCCGCCAACTCCCGTTTGTGTATGAAACGCCTTATTTTCAATCGGTGTTAAATAATTTTTAACTTTTTAGTTCTTTTTTATTAATGTTAGAAAAACTTGTTTTAAAAAAATGCACAGAGCTTTACTTATAATCATTTTTAGTCATCACACATCAATATACTGTAGGTCACAATGGGTAATTTTAAATGGTAAAAATGGAGTTCTTAATATCCAGCCTGAACACATCTGGTCAGAATTAATCTGAAAAATCTACAAATCTGTGGAAAAAAACTCCAATTTTTGTCAATTATTTTTACGTATTTTCCACAAGACTTGAAAGTAAGAATTTCGATTTTGAAACGCAAAAATGTAAGTTTCCTCTTTTGATGAAAACCCTATGAAATTTTCAACTCATGTTGCTTTTTTGAAACAATCTTGTTTGATTTTGCACAGCCCTTGAAGAACTTTGACAAAATTGTTTTTTACAAAAATTAAATTTTTACAGCTTGATAATTAAATCCGGAAAAATATTTTAAGACCTATTAAAAAAAATCGTTTTACCATTTTTTAGTGAAACTGGCATAAGCTATTTTTTAAAAGTCTTTTTAATCGCCTCTCATCTTAACCATTCTCATTATGAGCTAGGGAAATTGGCAAACATTACCGAGAGTGCTAAGTGGTAACCTTATTGAACAAGGGGGTGCGAGTCCCTTTTCCACACAGCCACATTTATATCCCTTAGGTTAATCAAAATAAAGCAAAGTAGTTGATACTTAGCAATTTGTTTATTTCCAATTCTATGAACAGCTTATGATAGGGTTCTCGTACAGTCTAATTATACATTCCTCATATAGGAAAGAACTCCAGCAACTTGAGTCCCAAAGTGGTTATTGTTTTGTTCCCAATCTATAGCTAAGCTCCATTGCAAACAGCAACCATTATGACTCAATACTTCCTATTATAGCCAGAAACATACTTTAGCAGTCTATCGAAGATTGGTTCCAATCACTTTTCTTATTGCCGGGTAGAGTCGCCACAGCTATCTCCGATCAACGTTATTGTTCTCGATCCATTTCCTATTGCACTCGCGCACATGGAGTAATAAAATAGTCCCCGCATGCCACTACTGTGCTTTTCCCTCGCATGCGTTTCAATTTAGTTTCTCGATTTCGATAACCCACTCCATTTTAATAGAATTGCGTCGTTCCTTGCGTCGGCCATCTCCATTTGCGTTGAGTGCTCGACCACTTCCGCATATAATATTGTTCAGAACTGCCCCAATCCAACCAAATTTCAATGTTTTAACAAATATGGATCTGACGTCTGTGATCTGTAGGATCTGAGGTAGCAGCCCACCTCGATCGCTAAGCGATTTACGGCTGTCGTTCTCCAGTCAATTCGGTACCGCATTTATGTCCAAAATTATGCTATAGACGTTGGATTTTGTTGTTTCAAAGGAGCAACTCCGCCAGTCGGCACGGCGCAAGCCGAAGTGCACCGAGCCACCTGATATGTGGACACGGCAACTGTATGCGACAGCAGTAGGTTTAGCGAGCAGTTGGTAGGAATAAAATGTTTTTTTTTGTTTGTTTTATTTATACCAACTGTCGGGTGGTATAAAAGATCGGTGCACAATATTCCTTCCTCAATTTCCATGCAATTGTTCATGGAGGACTTGGCGGTGCACTAAATCGACTTTTTGTACCGACGATGGCCGCCCATTGTGGTGGCCTCGCCAGGCCAAGCCAATACGATTTGTTTTGGGTTTGTTGACTGTTATGGTTTTGTTCACATACGAATATGGCTAATGGCTGCGGATGGCGGACTTTAGCGCATACACACATGTTTATGATGATGGGTCAATGGATTACTTAATGTCATCATAAAGAAAATTGCGTACAGGTATACGAGTAGGTAACGGACAGTATTAGATCGAAGATTTTGTTTTTAATTTTCCTAAGCCATGTATCCTTGCTCGCGCTAAATATTAGCTCTCATATACAACAAGGTTGTAAAGCATTTAAAAAAGTGTCGTTTCGTGTACAAATTATCAACTGAAAGTTTCACCAAAGTGTAATCGTAAATAAATTCAACATTCTCTTCTCGGTGCCGCAATCAGCTTATAAATATTTATGAACTGATAGCGACAGGAAAGGCTTGAAACTCCTTCTTTCACTTTGGCACAGTGCTTTCATAAAGCAACACTATGAGGCATTCTAACATGAGTCAGTGTATGCCGCATGGATTGGATATGCGTCGATGCACTCGCGCGGTACCATCGTGTAAATATAACCAAAAATGAAAAATAACCTCTCAGCAATATACTCGTAGATATCTATACCGCGATTAGAGCAGTCATTTACCACTGAATTAACTACCGGTGCCGCATCATTAAAATTCAATAAATCGGAAAACAGCGTTTGCGTCTACTACACACACGAACAACCACCAGCTTTACATCCTTTGGCCTTACTAAACCGCATTCTCAGCCGAACACCGAGGATTCGGATTAATGCAAATATTCACGCATACTTTGCGATTATTTTGAAATTATAACACGCTTGGGTACATCAATATTATTCGTTGCGTTGCGATTGAACGACACCGAAATGCATGGCTGTCAACTTGTCAAATTTACTCACTTGATAGCTGATACGAAACCGATTCGTATCAAGCAAAAGTGGAATAATGTTTCCAGAAATCGTTTACTTAAAGTGCGAATGTGATAATACTGCCGTATGTAAGCGCGGTGTAAATAAAAGGACTCTTCGGAGTTCTCTCTTACTTTTTATGACTCTTTAGAACGATAGAGAGAGAAACATAAAATAGGGTTAGGTATTTTAGATTTGCGAAATCGGAAATTGAGTTGAGTTGAGTTTTGGTGCATAGGTCCTTGAACCACTTAGAGAATATGTTCCCAAGAAAAAATAGTGGCTATTTTGATCTATCCCTAGGATAAGACCTCTAAGTAGTTTCATGGGAGAAAGTTAGGTTTTTGGTGGACGGCAGAGTTTAATTGTTTATTTTTTAAATGTTTACCAAACACATCTATCTGTGCTCGACTTTAAAATTGTGAATATGTGTCTCCTGCAACAAAAAAAGAGTACCAGCTTGAAAGGAAACACAGCACTCTGGTCACTTTCAGGGAATAGAATCGTGAATGTTATGCGACAAAGGTTTCAATTTGGTACTTTTTTGAGAGCATGCCACAATTTTCTAGCCCCTTTTTTTCAAAAGCTGTCATTTCCAAAAAAAAACCTTTAAAATGTAACGCAGTTGCTTATCACAACACTATTATAGAGTTAAGCGAGCAAATGTTTGTTAAAAATCGTTCAAAAATTCTTAATTCGCAGAAAAGCTTCAGAACTCTTTTCTCATTTGACCTTTTTCTTCCGACTTTTCAAAATTCTTCTGCGGTAACGCCTTGCTCGCCAGACTTGTACTTTTTAAATAGCTCCACAAAAACAAGTCCGAAAGGGTCAAATTTGGAGATCTGGGTTTCTGGCAATGCCGCCATTTTTTGACAGCACACGTGCAGGGAATTTCTCGGCAACTCTCTCTCTTAATGCTTTGATCGGTTCTTTGGAACATCTTGGACGTTGATGAACTGCATTTCCACGATCTGCCACCGGTGCTCAACAAAATTCGACGGTAATTATAACAGTTAACACAAAGTAAATATTTGCTTTTTTTTTAGTTCTATGTCCCAATACAAAAATATTCAAAATAAATAAATAAAATAAAAGTTGGTCCACCAGGTACCTACACTGGACCTACAGTTTTATGCCGAGTCCGAACGCCAATATTGAACTCTTGTCATGACAGGTATACTCTCAGGTGTCTGTCACACATTCGCGAGAGGTAAGAGGCAATTTGGGTTTTTTCGTGGATCGAACCTGAGACCCCTCGCTCAGTAACCCAGCACACTAAACACTGATCCACTATGTCCATACTACATCAAAGAGTATCGGTCTGCAGGAAAATAATGTCAGAGCTGATCGCGAATCACAAAAGCAAAGATCAGCGAAATGCTAAATATCCTGATCATCAAACTACCACACTTCAAAACAGTCCTACCTTTGGAAGATCAAATTTCAACCAAAATTTACTCCCAAGCCAAAGTCTTATCGAGGCGCACTGATCGTTCGAAATGGAAGCTACGTGAGCATGCTGCACTCCCTTACATGTTTAGAAATTTATGCAAATAGATGTTTTGTTAAACATGCTACACTTTTTAGCAGCAGAGATCTCTTAATCCAGCCACTGTTACGAGTATGTTGGGGCGGTGTCGGTTTGTGCTATACTTACATGAACAATCTGCTACTGCATATCGTATGAACTCAGCATAAGGCGTACCTAGTTGAACGGGGAACTTGCTGAGTGGTAGCTACGAAGATGTTCAACTTAATGGGGAAGCTTAACACGTTTGTTTGTTGAATTAATATTTAATATCGAGAACAGGACCAGCAGCGGCACGGATGGTGATTATGTTAAGTATAGTGGCGGTTTCACCTAATAGTTGCCTTCTTACAGTCTATAGAGTGTAAGGGTATTGATATTGTGGTGTTGTACTACTGCACCCAGTAAATTGCACGTGACCGCCTTTCGTCTCTCCGTATAATACATTGTGGTGAATGGCGATGGTGACTGTGAGCAACAGAAGTGTTTCTGTGATCAGAGAATTGAGACATTAACTTGGGACTTGGAGTTTGTCTGTGGTTTTCGTTCCATGCACCCATAATCGCAAATAGAAAAATTCTAATAGATCTTTAATTGTGACAAAAAATGCACGGGTCAAATCGCGTCGTCCGTGAATGAGCGTTACGTGACGGATTTTTTTTTTGTTTCACATGTAAAATCAACGAAATTCCGTAACAATTTTTATTTTATTTAAGTAACATAACAAAAAAAAGAGCTGAATACAAAATTGATAGCATGCGAAGGGAAGTGTACAAAAAATGTTGAAATTATTTTATAAAAAGAGCAAAATATATTTTTTCGAATGCAAACAAAATCTGAAGCGCAGATTTCTGGTTGTTGAAAGTCTGGAGGTAGGTTGAAAATCGGCAAAATGAAGACGAATCTGCACTTCTAGCAACGCCGGGCCTAGGGCACCCCTGTTGTGCCAACTATTTCACATAAATAAAGTGAGTCTTGCACTAGTGTATGAGCTTAAAAATTTATTCAACTAAGGAGTTGAATAAACTGTGAACTGTTGAACAGAATTTATTGACAAGTAGCCCAGGTAGTGGACGACCGGCATAAGACACTGTGAAAATCAGCGGGAAAAAAACTGTGAACAGAAACCACAGTCGTTGTTTGAAAGGAAGTTACCCCCTTACCCAGAAATAATATCTTATCCAGGTATAATTTTTCCCATTAATCCCTCTTAGTTTCATCTGATACTTTATACTGCAACTTGAATGTGTGAAAGAGTGCCGAAGGTGTCTAAATTTAGAAATGCTAATATTTCACGTCCTAAATGGGTAACCATCGGACTTTGCCCGACAGCCTAACTATGTCGGCAACACTCCTCTATAACAAGATTCAACACCCAATGTGTTAATCGGTTCAGATATTGCTTACATCTCCGAAGAAGGCTTCAGCGTTCAACACATTTACTGGAAATAGTTTATTAACTGCAAACTATAGGTAATAAAGTGCGCAAGCCCATAGCCAGGCTTGTTGTGAACGTACACAATGATCTCCTTTTACGAAGCTCCACCATTTGTTATTGTTCCAGTTTTTCTAAACGCGTGTGCATGTTCATTTGGTCTCCATTTAATTTCGCATGAAATTGCTCGGATAATTTATTAAATCAATTGTCGCCCTGTTCGCTTGCCCTTAAAGTTAAATGAATGTGCGTGCGCGCTCACTTCAACTCACGTCGTCCATTATTTATGAAGTGCACCTTGGTGATCTAGAAAAACAATTCCAATGTTTTTCTCCTAAGTGGGTTCCCCTCTGGACATCAATTGCATTGCATTGTTGCCATAAGTGGACCGCTCCACACTCCATATATATATATGAGAGTCTGACACAAGATTCGCATTCCTCGCAAAATGGGAAATATTTGTAGGACCAATCATACTCGAGCCGATATACAATGGCCCAGTATCTCCGCAGCAAATGGGCAATTATCTCACAAACATTGAACTTCAGGTTCGAGGAGGAAGCAACAAAAACAACCCAACCTATAAAAATAGAAATAAGGTGTTCTCCTTCTCAGTTCTCAGCAATATGAGGAGATCATGAGTGCTCCTTGTACTGAGAAGATGAAGCAATTTTATGAGCTCTCCCTGACTGATGTCCGGACAAACCTAAGTGATGACTTGTCGTAGCCAACTGACTGACCGGCTGACTGAGTCCACTAGCCGGTTGCGGTGACCAACTGCAGGCAATTCCTCAGGCCAGACAGTCATTATCATCACTGTCGTCACCTCGCATGTACTCTGTCCTCTCAGGGTCCATAATGCACCACTGTCATCCGATGATGATGGACAGAGGACGTTGTCTCTGCGACTTGACATGATAATGACATTTTCAACATGGAATTGGATCAGTAATTATATCGTCCGCATGGGCCTGTAATCGGGTGAATTATTCAGTCTCAGGCCATGGTGGCCAGCAGAGGTTTTCTTTCTTTTTTAGTTTGGTTTGGAAAATTGCCAATTGGAATGCTTGAGAGTCATACCTGAAAGGAATTCCTCGCGTGCCAGCGACACAAATCGTAATCGCACGGAATTTAATTTATTCCAAGGAGCTAGCTCTTGCGTTTTTCAGATCAATGAGTTTGAAGCATTATGACCATTGATATCGGCAGCAACAGGGGTATGAAATAATTGAGGGAAAGAGTTTTCCACCGCAAGCATTGCGCGGACAAAAACAAATATAGACCTATAATGGCTTTGGGCCTGAAAAAGGAAATTCTGCAAGATCGCTTCTTTGGTGTGGCACTGGCGATTCCAAATTTGGGTCCTCTGCTAAGAGGTTGGCCAGAGAGGTTCGTAAGTAAACAAAATTATATCAGAACTGAGGAATGGCGCTGCAGCGAAAGTGGGTACATATTATGCGTTTTGTGTTGAGCTTCGTATTTGGATTTTATAAGTTAAACACATATTATACCATAACCGAGCTATAAAGTTGAGTGGTTGCACCTGTATTTAGATTTAGATATTATTTAGCCATAAGTTCCATCGACCAGACAATACACGTCGAAATAGGAAAGGCAACTGAAAGCTATTGGAAAGAGACTTGAGTCGTATAGGTATGGGTGGTATATTGCACTTAAATTAGATAGGTATTGCAAGACATCATAAACTTCTATAAAATTTTATAACTTAAATAAAATTTCCAAATTAAAGAAATATAAGAGAAGGAGAGTGAAGTGTGAAGCATAGCAAGAGGTGGCGCATTTGAACACCGGGATGGGGACATGCGCCCAAGTGTTTTCATCAGAGTACCTACTCCATTCCGTTTAGTCTGACACTGAAGCCTCGTACTTAATGCACAGAAGACACAGCTCACCTTATTTTAAAAGAAAAATTATAACGAAAAAAAAAATACAACAAAATTAACAGTCAACCTCTAATATGTATCTTTGAGTTTGCAAGTCTAGCCTACTAAATAAAGGACACAAGCGCTAGGCTTAGACCGTAACTTATTTTATTTCATAAAATTATTTAGGACTTCCAAAAAATCCTTACACACTATATTAAAAGAGAACGAGAGCAGGTTGACAAAAGCCATCGGTTGATAAAGCTCTTCCTTGACTTTAGGGGGCCCTGTTTGAGTGGCTTGCCCTTGTTTTACCAAATTCCCATACGCTAGCCACGTATTTAAAAACCAGTTCCCAGAAAAACTGTATGGCTTGGCTCACTTGGCTGTAGCTGAAAGGTCATGAAAGGTGGCTGAACTCTTCTTTATAAAGTTTAAAGAAGTTTTAATAGCTTTCACTATCTCCTGGATGTAAGGTTCTTCATTCCCAACAGAATGAAAGGCATCAGACCGAAGGAGAATGCTCGGTGCTACTCGATCTGCAGGGTGGCATGTGTTAAGACAGTTAAGTGTTCGGGTGGAATATAAAACAGATCCAACCTAATAAAAGAGAAAAATTGTTTACGAGTCTAAAATGACTCACAAACCAAAATATGAAATAGTTTCAATGGTTTATAGTTTAAAATTTGTTGTGGCAGCAGATCCTCAGGTGATTTTATAACTTTTCTCACCGAAAAGTGGAACCAATCTTTGCACCGCTCTGATGGTGAAACGAAGATTGTTCCACTTGATATTTGAAAAGAATATGACAGACTTTGACAATTAAGCTCTTTTGACGATAATCCGGGCTTATGAGATCTATGATTATGATGAGTTGAGCTGTTCAATTCAAGTTGTGTTAGATGATTTGAAGTCTGCAATTATTCACCATTAAAGTAGGTACGGGAGTTGAAGAAGCTTCTGTGTTGTTTTCGACACTCTTTTGAGTATTCATAAATGATCTATGATCTCTTGCCTGCCACTTGAAATCCAAAACAGATGACAGGATATTCGTTTCCTTTGGAACGTCGGCAGATGGCCAAACGTAACGCCGCGAATGTAGGTATCGGTCGACTTCGAAATAATGAGCACTGTTTTTTAACACTTCAGTGCTGTGGAGTTTCGACACGAACCGCCAGGATTGTGTGTTGCGAGCGGACCTGAGTTCGCTCCCCGAAAAAACCCAAATCCCATCTTAAGGCTCTTTCTACTGCTTCTCAGTTCAGCATTCGAACTCTTCATAAAATTGTAGGTCGTATCCATTCCGCCTGGTGTTCCAACTTTTCACTTATTTTCCAACCGAATTGAAATATTATATCAATTCACTCAGCTGTATATTTACGATCACGTCCTTATATAGCTCGTCCAAATGCATATGCATCTACGGCAACACACACACTCTATCGAGGCCACTCTATGTATCCCACTATTGAAACATAAATCGCCGAAGATTTGCCATATTGAATAAGACCGTCATTTTGGCCCATTCAAATGTCACAATTGGAAAAGACCACTGGATAGACACCTCATTTCATTCGGCGTTACATGTGCGAGGTATTGCAGCCACCATACAGCCCAGCACCGGTCTTTTATGTTTAACCGCCTTAGATATCCCCGCAGTCACATGCATATCCTATAGCCCGAGTGTCGTTCGTTTTGGTGGTGCTATTGCCGTCGCTATCCTCCCAACGAAACAACGGAATCTTCTGTAGCCGCACCACATCAGCTGTACCAGAGCGAGCGCATTGCATTTCTGTTCTCATAGTGGTTACGAGTTTTGTCACGTGGAATAATCGTGAGATCATTTGATGATATTATGTCAAAGCTTCCATTTTTGGGGGGGGATTGTCACAAACTTATTAACGGTGAATATTTGGCTGCACATCTCCCCGTTTGTTGCACTACAGGCCACTGGGAATATGATCGAACTTAAGACTACTAATATTCATCTCGCCGTAAGATCAGTTGCGATCAATGAACATGCATCCAATTGACCTTCCTCTGGCTGGCCATTCATTCGACGTTCGTATCCTTCCAATCTACGATCTGCCTTCTTACCATTCTAATTTCGATTTGGTGGTGGTGCACACACATTCATTTGTTAGAGTGCGGCTACAAATTGTTCTCCTTTTAAGGATAACGCGGTGGAGTCAACGCGTTTGCCAGTGGCATAGCGACGACCATGCGCAAACGGTCATAGCTTATAATTTAGTTATAGGGAACTGGGTAATAAACCACTTTTCCATTCGGATGGCAGAATTTCGCTCAAGTGCCGTTCGTTTTTCGTGGCGCGTTTGGCAGGAGCTACCGCACCACCACGAGAAGGAGACGATGGAACAGCACCACACCAGCTGTGGCGCGTCGGCTTGCCATACAATTGACTCGATCCTTTGGCTGTTTTTGGAGTGGCCGGCTCTGAGTTCATTGAGGACATGTGTGTGGGCCAATCAAAGTGCACCGCAATGGGCGAGAGTTGTGGAAACGCATCGCACGGCAATATACCTACCGTGGGGAGTTCGAGTAGGTTGGTAGGTGCTTGTTGCGAAAAATAATTTATGACTTGAACGTTCCGGTTGTTCTAGTGTTGCTATAAATTCACCAATTTGTTTCCGTAACACTAGGTTTGGGTACGTATACTGGAGTTATTGTGTTTATTGTAGAGAATTATGGCTCCTTTATGCAGTGGCAATATTTGGGATTATCCCTTATACGCAATTCACTGGCATGTTTATTTCAGTCAAGGCATTCGTATTAGCTAGAAGGTATTGGAGATGATAGTATCTATTATCTAATGACGTTCGATTCTTTAAAGATGCCTTTTTCATAGTTGGTAGGTAGGTACATAGAGGCCTGCTTTCTGGGCAGCTGTGCTATATACGTAATTGTGTACGTGAGAGACAAAATCTCCAATGGTGACCCTGACCGAGTACGCAGAAATACCCAAGGTTCAGGTCCTAAAGAAAACATCCTGTGAGTGATAAATCAGAGACATGCTTGCCTAACGAGTAGTGAAGCCTAAAAGCCAATCCAGATTTGGAGCCATCCGCTAAAATTCGACTACACCCCAGTCCGGGCTTAAACTCTGGCTAAGCCCAATTCTGAATGAAAGGAACGGTGACACTAAATTTAGATATCAGTTGAAGTCACTGTGTCTTTCCATCAGCCGGCATATCCAAGGAACCAGGGTCGTAGGAAAAGTGCCGCGCAAGTTAATCGAGACTCCAGTGTGGATAGTACCAAAAGTCACATCTTAGACTGAAGATTGCTTTGACAGTACAGCCCATGATAGAAATATCAAGTGAGCGTAAATTTAGCAGGGCATCAAAAGCTGTAGATGCTCGATGTTACAAGTTCAATTTGTCAAAATATCAAATTTGTCTGCCTTTGTTGGCAAAATCTATTGTCAATATATTTGAATTAAAAAAAGACAATTTTTCAGGATAACAATAATTTGCACCTTTCAGTGTCCGCAATTCCCTTTTCAAAACTGATTCGCAAACAATCTCACACATTCAAAAACAAAACAAAAAAACAAACACTCAATTGCGTCACGTACAAGGACAGTCCTACAATGAATCATATACCTCTTATGCCGGAATGCTTTAGCCTCGGTCGAAAAAAAATGTATATCACCTCCATTGACACCAAGGAACATGAATTTCACTAACTGACAAGTAAATTAATGAGATGAGATGCACGTTCCGCAATTTACTTTGCTCATATCGAGCAGGAGCAGGCCACCGCTCGCGTAATCCTGTATTCCTGTTGGTGCCGTCTCAATAAAATTCGTTAAAATAAGGGCTTCCTAAATGCAAATAAGCAGTTGGTGTGCGCGCATTTAAGCTGTAAGACGCATGTTTTTGCACTCTTAAATGTCCTTAAGTCAAGCAAAGTGGAATCTATAAGACGATAGGTAGGTACAGGCAAAATGAAAAATGAATAGAGTTCCTTTTTTCGCAGTGGACAACGACGGCGAATACAAAACCGGATCTTGCACGCTACATTAACCCTTTTCTTAGTTTTTATTATGTGATCTTGTTTGTCTTGCATAACTATCGTGACAACTGTCAGAAAAGGTTAGCGCTCGTTTGTCATTAGGTGTTACCCGGTTAAGTAGAGTAAATTAAATTGAATTTGATTCATGAGTACGCATATTATGAGCTGCGAAAGAGCATTCCACAAAACGGTACAAATTCGAGAGCATCATTAATCACTCAACACAATTTGTTATGCTTTGTGATGTCATTGCAGTAATGAAGGGGTTGAATAGGGTCTCCCTTAGGCAGGCATTCGATTACTGAGAATAGACGTGCATAGAGCATATGATGTACTTTTGAAGTGATACAATATATCAAATACCTAATGAAAACACGTCAAAGAGCTTATAATAATTTATCAGGAGCTGCTGCCAATTCGTGTGAACTAGGTTACCACACAGCGCTTTAAACCATTCAACCATAAGTCTAGTATGAAAGTGTTGTAAGGCTTGCGCAGGGTTTTTCTAAATTTTATCAGCGGGGATCTGGTTTTCGCTGAAGTCGTTATTTACGCTTTTTTTACATACATCCTGATATCGGTATTCAAAACAGGATGTTAGCTAGCTCAAACAGTTTACCATCTCCATGACTATAGGATGTGCTCTACTTACTTATTTACTTAAGGGTAAATAAAATCACTCGAAGAATTTTTCGTTCAAAGCGACCAAGAAGATCTTCACCCGCCTTCCATAAAGTCCCCGATTCTGTACCATATCAAGACTATGGGACGATGAGGGTCTTTTTCTTAAGAAGGCCTCACTGCTCACTAATAAATTGATCTGCCACTGCCAAATGTAATTCTTCTCTAGATTTCGGTTGTGATGTATTTTTTAGAGCAGAGCAGAGGTATAGACAAAGTCACGAACTACCTACCTCAAAGTTACAGCTGTCTATCGCGAAGTTCTATTCGATTCGTCAATTCTCGTATACAGCATACAAGTATATTTCGTTTTGCCTTCATTCACCACTAAACTAATTTTTGCGGCTGCTGTATTGAGTGACAGCTTGCTGTGTCCTGCCAATGATGTCGACTTTTGAAAAATTGTATTCCGGGTGTTGGCTTGCGAGTTTCGCCAAATTTTCTCAAATATGACGTCGAAAAAGGCACACGACACACCGCCTTGTCCAAATCCTTTTTTTGACATCAAAGGTTTCGGTGAGATTCTTTCCGACCGTTATGGAGCAACGAGCGTTCTCCATATCGTCATTCTGCATAACCTGACAAGTTTGGCAGGGATGTCAAAACTAGACATAGCTCTGTATAGCTGTCATATGCGGCCTTAAAGAGGTGGTGGGTATCGATTTGGACTTTTTGGGATTTTCAAGGATCTGTCATAGTGTGAATATTTGGTCGGTTGTGGACTTTCCGGGCCTAAAATTGCACTGATAGGGTCCAATCAGTTCGTTGACAAACGTTCACATAGTACGGCAGACATGATTTTGTATGCGATTTTAAGGAGACTGATGTCTTCATAGTTCTTGGCGCAGTTTATAGGGTCAACCTTCTTGTGGATCGTTTAAACAACCTTTTCAGACGGCATACCTTCACACTACTCTTGGCATATTGAAATTAATTTCTGACAAGCTTTTTGGTTTATAGTTGTTCCAATGTCCGTTGTCAAAGTGGTATTAATATTTCAAATCAAAATCAAATGTAAGCGGCCTACATTTTCTGCCGAGTCAAACAGCTCAATTGAAAGGCGTCTTCGGAATAATTACAATCCCGGATGTTTGTCAGGCGCAAAAACTTTGATATGAAAATTTGTGTTTGAGTTGAGAAGACTCCTCTATCATTTTTTAGTCCCGAACATTAACCACTGAGCCAAGTCGTCACATTTACAATAAATACGATCGTGCAAGACTTACCGGGTGGTCTACAGTTCAATCCCCCGAAAAGCGCAAGGTGCAACTCAAGTTCTTTTGGACCCCCCTCGTCTCACAAACGTGACATACATATGTGTGTCAAACATATGCATGTCAGTGACCTGTGGCACTGTGCTGAGATAGCTTCTCAATTTATCCATTCAGATTCGGCTACCTAAAGCCCTTATATACTGACCTCCTAAAAACATTGCAATAATTCATCTTCCCATTCACCACCGCTGCTATAAGCGAACAGCGAAGCAACAGCAAACGCCGGCATTCCGAATTCCACCCGTTGATATTCCTGCTACCACCTTTCACAACATACTAGATCACAGCCATTATTTATATCGCGATGAAATAGTCGTAATTCAACACCATCGCTCTCGAAATAATTTCGACACGATTTGGTCTTATTCCCACGATATATCTCGGTATGGTATTCGCCTTCCATAGATACGCTTACTGGGTCCCGTTCATCCACGCTGTTCATCGGCATATACTCGTACTGTACTCGGCCACTTCTTCATCATCATCACCATCACCATCAGCAGCATTTGGCTTGAGTACCGCCATTGGTTCCATCATCAAAGCACACCACCATCACCATCACCACCACCACCTCCTTGAAGAAATCATTTTTCTGCAATAATTCTTTTCATTTCTTTAGAATTTCACGAAGTCAACTTCGACAATAATGGCGCTCCGAGAAGATCACTGATGACGACAAAACGGCTAAAGTGCCATAGGTACACATTTCAACTTTCAAATTAGAGGCTAAGCCGGCAAAGCACAAACAAAAACGAAAAAAAAAAAAAAACAATCACTCGTTCGGTAGCATTTTGCGCGTGTTACCAACAGATACCACAGCACCGCAGCGAATGAGAAGAAATCCCGACGATCAAGCTGGAGCTGCTTCTGACGATGATGAATATTGGCCCGAAAAGCACCGAGGCGAAAATCAAAATCGAACCTTCAGAAGAGGCGCAAAAAAAAAGAGAAGATCTCCGCAATCTTTATGGATGGCACGACCATGGCCACTATTATAATATGATTGTCGCGACCGTCATCATCATTATCATCACCTAGCCACGAATCGGGTTAACTATCGACACCGCGAGTATATCTTTTGCCGGTTCGAGCGAAACCGACCGCGGTGCATCTTGATAGGCACCTTAAATAATTTTAATAAAGCAATGAATCCATACCATAATTACCGCGATGACTATTTTTCACTTAGCCGCGAGTTTCCAGAAAAATATCGAACCGACCGACAACACACAACACCAGGCCATCCCTTAGTATGCCGTCTGCATAATGTTGCTATCTATCACGATGCGATCGACTTTAATTCATGAGTTCCACGCGGTAATAGCATTGAAATGAGTTTGCGACTCAACAGTTTATAGACCGAGCATAAATTCGGCTACACCGGAGCTGGGGAGGATGTCTCGACTCTCGAACGCGAAAGTAGGTACACGCGGTTTGGCATGATCTTTCTCGTGGAATATGATGTCGGGGAATCACTTTGCTCGATGGGGCAGTGTTGCTGCACTAGCTGTGTTTGCTCATCCAGATCATGAAGGATCGTGCCAAAAATGTTTTCCCCTGCAATGACGATCGTTATGGCGGGTATAGCGGTATAATGATGACTTTTTTTTTTGTTTTTCCTATAAATATCGATACACAATTTGACGATTTCGTTCAGGATTCTTAGTTTGGGGTTGCCAGGGTTACTATTTTGATGAATTTTTAATTAAATTGGTTAACCTGAAAAAATATAGGTCCGCGACCTGGCTAAAGACAACATCACAAGTGATTGTGATAGCCCAACCAGGGTTGATCGATGGTACACCCACACAGGTTGCCACAGATACTTGTTCGGACAACGGTAGTAATATTCCTCTTCATAAAGATTCCAAAATGTGTCTGATTTAATAAGAAATTTGGGCTTAAATGGGTATTAATCTGAACTTGGTTTTTTTTTCTGGATCTGGCACAATGTGAACATTTTTGGTCTTGATAGACTTCAGGGGCTCACTCTTAGCGGCCCATTCGTTGACAATTGGTTTGGTCTTCCAGTGTTCACATAGCACTGCAGACAAGATCTTATATTTGCTGTCAAGGAGACCACTTACAGCTTAGGGGATCATCTTTCTTGTATACCTCTGGCTCTATTTACCAGACATACTTTCTTCCAATCAAATAAGTTGGTTATTTGGCTTCCACTAAGTCGTTTGCCGGTACCTTAAAAAGTTCGACTGAAAAGCTTTCTCCCTTTGCTAGAATTTAGTAAGGATATTGCTATTTTTATTTATTTTTCAGTAAGTGCATGGAGATCGTTGGATTTCCTCTCGCTGAATTTAAGTCGTTTTTGCTATTTAACAGAAGTGGTTTTTCTCTATCTTTAACGCCGACTTCGATACTACTTGAAGTTTTTTTTCAGCCTTTTGAACGGTGAAAAACACCATTTATAGAATTTTTGTATACAAGAGGATTAAAATTTAAATTGAGACCTCTCCCTCGGTTGCCCATCGCATGTAGAGACAATACCCTGCGATCAGTATTGCTATCCATGTATTAAATTTTTTAGCCAATGATTCGTTCGCCATTTCTCTCTCACATCTAAGAACTGTGGCAACCATGGCAATAAATCAATTTTTATTCATAAACTGCTTTCTTTGATTTCTGGTGATGAAAATCTCCTAATGCTACCACTTTAACACCAAACTAAAGTATTATACCACGAAATGGCCTTACTCGCAGTCAGACATTCAAAATCAAGCCACAACGAACTAAGCAAAGGATATTGAATTCTAACGTCATTTGAAAGTAAAAAAAAAACTAGCATGCAACATTGAAAAACGTGAAAGATCACCGATCATTGATCCATATTTCTGGTTTTATTTGCTCTTGTGCTCTGGCATACATTGAGGCATCGACAATAGGCAAGTCGAAGTGCGCTAGATACAAGTTCATATTTAGATGCATAAATATGGAATGTACCAAATAGTTGTCGTGATCTATGCATTTTATTTGTTGTTGCTGTTCCCTGTGTGCATCGATTTTTTTGCCAGTTCGTATGATCGTCGTGAAGTTACATTCAATTTTTCCTTGGCATTCCTATTGCAGGTATTGGATCACGGAAAATGTTTCCTTTTACGTAGCTTGAAAGAAGTAAGCAAGTGCTTAGATTGAGAGTCCATAAATGTTTTTTTTTAATTTATTCAAATTGATTATTTATGTATTGGCATGACCAAAAGGAAAGGGAATCAGTCTCCTCTAAGTTTTTTCTGTAGTGTTAGCAATCGAAGTGTCAAAAGAAAAGGATTTTCCTGGAATGTAAATACCTTCGATTTTTATTTACTATCCAACGCTCATTACGTCCTGACTTTGCCTTTGTCTGTTACTTCTTTCCAGCTCAAAGCTTTGTATTCATTTGTTCTTTCACCTTATTTATAATCCTATATGGATAAATCCCCCGTGACAATTATGTCCTCATCTCAATCTTTAGTCGAGTTCGAGTCCAACAAATAGTCTACCCTTTGGAAACTACCCGCGATCGACTAACACGAAAGTCTATTCCATAGATCTGCAGGCTCACGTCAGCGATCATCCGTTGGAAGCTCCTGGTAATCCACCAGCTCACGTGTAAAGGCTTCATTAATAAAAGTCAATTGCTTTTGCCAGCACGGCAAAGTGGAGTCACCTAGCGCCTCTTGCAATCGATCTTAATGGGTCTTGATTTCGGTGTTAAAGTGAAGGCACAGTGAATGTGAGCTTCCAATCGGCCGAAGTGGATTCATTTATTATCCCAGTCCATGAGATGGCTTTGCACAAATTAACACCAAGATTAAGTTACACTTTGTAACAGAGGATCAGTCAGCCTGCGGCGCCTGATCGGTAAAAAGAAACTGGTTCATCAAATATAATTATTTATAGCACATTGAGTGCACTGTTGGATAGGAATTCAGATAACTAGACGCTGGCTGTCCAATCAAAAGCACCTTTTATCCGAACGTAGTATTATGGTATACTTGCCACATTCTGTGGCAGTAAAAGTAATTCATACGGTGAACGCTGAAGAAATAATGATGAAGGTCATCATTACTGAGGATGATGGTTCCGATGAGATAATGATGATGGTGATGGGTGATATCACTTCAAAAATGCGGTGTGAGACTTAATTGAATAATTGTACACTGCCATGTGTGATAGTTATGGATGGGGCTGCTTGGAAAGGATGAAAGGAATGAGCTAATGATAAAATTATGAAAGGCAGAAAAAGCCTGTCTCGCATTGGATTGCGATTATAAAAGATTAAATAATTACATCGCCTATTAGGCTTGCGTGGAATCTATAAGATATAATCTCAAGTTATGCTTTGTTCGATGGCAGTACACACTTTTAACACATTTCTTTAAATTTTTAAATGTGCTACAGATATTTTATTTCAACTGGGCCTTAGTTTAAATCGATGACCTTTTCTTTGCTGAGAAGAGTTATGCCGAATATTGGCTCTAGACAGTTTTAAACGAAGCATACCCAGTGGTTTTTGTTTATTTTGCGTAAATATTTTGAGTGTTTCGGACTTCATATCACAGATAACGATCTGAAAATAATAGGGTGCCGCCAGGCCACGATCGATTAAATGTTTTTGAAAAATGGTATTTCATCATAAATGACATTTGACATCACGAAATTCGTTAAAAAAGAGAACAAATTTTTTGGAATTTATCTTTTACCTCTCCACTTTCCATGTGTATAAAAATTTTTGATTTTTGCGAATCTTGTTTCTTAAAATCCTTGTTGGTGACTTTGTATTAATTTTTTTATTTTAGTTTTGCATAACATTTTTCAACTTAGTGTTTCTGTGAAGTGATGTTTAAAATAAGCCTTTATTAAAGCTAAAAATAAATTGTTTTTAATAAAAAAAACACAGAAAATTCTTTAAATAATTTGCGTAAATTCTAACCTAAAAACGGTGTAAAGAACACTACGTCGGTTTAATTTTAAAGGCTTACTAGTAAAGATAGATTGATGATGCTCTCGTGAAGAGCTCAAGGACGGGATGGCATTTCAGGCAATGAAATAAATTAGCAAGACAATTCCGCAGCTTTCCCAGAGCAAGCTGATCCCTTGCTTAGTAAGACTTTATTTTGTGTTGCAATGTTTGCCAATGGAATCCATCGAAGGGTTTTTCAAACCTCTCTGAACCTTTGGTAAAGAAGTTTTTAAGAAGTGATTTACAAAGTCAGCCCGACAGCTGACTGTCTTGATTTTTCTCGAATCTTTTCCGATCACATATGAACAGTTTTTTGCAGTTGAAGTCTATGGATGGGTCCATTTCGTACTGAGTTGATAATGGGCCTTACTAGTAATAAATTTTAACCTTCACACTAAATATTTTGTCGGTCACAATCCGCAATTTCGTATATAAAATTTCGCCATTGCGAGTTCAAAAAATTTAGCCTGGACATTAAAAATGGTTATTAGTAGGTATCGCGGAATTTGTGTAACCTTCAAGTTATATCTAGTCGGCTTAATATACCTGCACGCTCAAAAATCGGCCCTGTACGACTGCGATCTTTGCTCGATTAATAAGAAATGGGATAAAATTAACTAAGTCTCGGTTGAATAAAAACGAGTATTTGTTGTTAAAAACTGCACAAGGAATTATGCACATGTTGTGACTTAAAATTTAATTGATTGATGAGTGTTAACATGGCTGTTTTTATTAGCCGGTATATTTGGTATTTTCAGTTTGAAATGCTAAAAATTACTTTTGAAATGCCACTGCCTAAATAATTTATAAGCTGCTGAAAATAAACAGAGTACGGTAGGTATACATCTCTGGAAACACTACTGCAGCATATAAGGATTTTTTGACTGTAAAAAGAACTGAAAAAAAATCGCAGTAACTTTGGTTCTTGGTATCATTTTTTGTCTGGCAAAATGGAATCTTGGAAGTTGGAACTAAGTCTAACGTTGCGTCGACATCGATATAGCTCTTGGGAGATGTGTTATACCCAGTGGTCCTTAAAAGTGCGCTGTGGCTGACAAAGTTCTTGTGATGTTGGCGTAGGAATCTTTTTTCCCAAAATACTTATTTAAGGGCCGTTTGCTCATACGACTCTTAACGATTTAAGTTCCACTTAAATACTTATGGGCTACTTTTTTCAGGTCATAAACTGTCACATAAGAGTTTATGTGGAACTGAGTTCGCTATGAGTCGTAACAGCAAACGGCCCTAAATGGTATTACGTTAGGTTAGGTATATAAAGTTGTCATTTTTGTCATTCATCGTTGGCTGTATTACCCACTACTGTTTCTTATGTAGATAAAGTATTATTTTAATTTTAGTTTTAATTAAAATTCTGTGTTTTTATTATTTATGCAAGTTGTAACGAAATAACGACGGCTGAGTCTTTGTCTAAATTGCATACAAGTATCTTTAAGAAAACTCGTACCTATTCTTTAATTAATTGCAGTAACTGTATCCCTCTTTTAATTAAAATAAATAAATTAATATACGAATAGAAAAGCAAACCTGGTAATCACCATAATAGTGCACGGAAGCTAATTTAATAAAAATTGGTTATTATTTCACTCGACTTCAAGTCCACAATGTAAGTAATTATATACTATATACGCATACTATCTTGAAAAGGTCACGCAACATAGTTTGTTATAGTTGGGGCAATTACAATTTAAAATAGCCGCAGTCATTTACGCCACACAATTCAAAAATGCCAAGAATGGCAATTGTCAACAACCCGAGCTATACCTATACCTAGTGCATGGATGTAGTATACCTTCTGTCGCACTTACATGTCAGAAGTGTGAAATTATTATCGCTGCACCAAAGATCGGTAGCTATACTTTTGCCACACATGAAACAGCTGCATATCACCGCCGAGTGAATGAAATTACGCCAAATCAATGATTTATCGTAATTGAATTAAATGACACTTTGATGTGACTCCGTGGGAATTTGACGCCAAGGTGAAAATAAGGAGAAAGAAACCCCACACGAAAGGAAAGTAGTATACCAAAATGGAAAGCACTCAGTTTTTGTTCACCTCACATAATACTTCTCTCATCGGAGCTTAACCGACAACGATGCTACGCGGATGATATAGAGACGAAGTTGATTCAGCACAGATGAGTAGCAGCTCGAGAATGATTTATTGCATCTTGGGGGATTAGTAAGTCGTGTAGCCCATCAAATAACTTGCTTTTATAGTTGCTGGATATACATTGTGCAAATTCAAATTGTGTCCCATAGAGGCACAAAGTGACAGTGGGGGCTGCACAGTGCACAAGAGGCATATACGTATCCGCGCGATCAATTGTAATATGTCAAGTTCACTATAATGCATCTTTTCTCACTGTCAATCAATTCGTCTAGCTATATACAGGAAACCAAATGTGGAGGTTGCCAATTTTATAAGCGGTTTCTTCGTAATTCACCGGCAGAAGCCGATAAATGTCAGCAGGATGATGAGTAATTTATCATGAGAAGTTGTAGTTTTGATTTGAATTACTTGGGGATATCAAGCGGTGATGGCGTGTGTGGTGACACATCATTTCAGGTGTGAGGTGTTACTGGTCCGAAAAGGAATGCCCGCGGATGCGAATTTGGTAGTGCGGTAAAAGCGCTTTGTGATGGATTAGGGTAAATAATCGCCATTAATGCTATGTTAGTCCTTAAAGTGGTGGTGAAAGTTTTCCTACCACAAGCTATGGTCTATAATGGAATAGCTATTAAATAGGTTTATAACGAAGGACATTGTGATATGATAAGTCGCTACTATTGATGATAATAGTAGTCCTCATGGAGATAAGTATGTGGTAAAGGTTGGAGACACTTATACGAATGAATTCCCATAGCTTTGGTAGTTTTCTTAAAACAGTTGTTTACAATCCCTATTGCTTGCCAGATATCTGTGAGAGGTGGGACCGTGAAAGGGAGTCTTACTTGTAATTTTTTGGTAATTTAAGCTGCTAAGTAACATCGACTACCTTTTTGCGCTTTCTAAGGCAAATAGTGCAGAGGACATGAATTTGGTGAGGTAAGTGTTCGCTGATCTACCTTTAATATAACCGTGCTGGATAGGGGGAAATAAAGGACTTGAACTGGAAGATGCTCGGCTTAGAATACCTCGTATGCCTTAAATGTAATCTGCTATTTTGGATACTGTAGGATGGATGTACACCTAACTAGCCCATTGCATGCTTCGTCCCCATCAGTTGTTTGATCTAGTGAGTTCTGATTGAAACCCTTTTTTAGCCTTCCTTGCTAAAGCCAATCTAGAGCTTTTGGTAAGGCATTTTATAGGTCGTTTGCAAATACTCCAATAACCAAGTGCCGAGCCATGCAGTACCAAAATGGACGTCATTTTAATTTATTTTAAATTTTTAATTACTCCTTAATGGGGTTAAACTTCGTTCACTCATAAGTTGTTGAAGACTTTTCTTATTTTCCCTTCATCCTTCAATGTTTGACAAACCCGCTAACCGATAATAGTAAGCAAATAATGGCGGTCGACCCAAATAATATCTACTACCACACCGATGACCGTAATTTATCCATCGTCGCAGGCCCAAACTATGCGGAATTCAAAATCTCCATCACGATATTGTCACACTACCAGAATTTGCGATCCTTACGGCCCAGGTGAAAGAAGCAGTTAGTTTTTGTTTTGCGAACTTCTGCAGATACGTATACCTATCCTTCGCCCTTGCCGCCCAATCGTGTCACCTCTGTCGTCATATGCACAATTTGCTGATTCGTAATTTTCTTGTAGGTACTCTGGACTGCCAGCCTATATGGTTATAATGTTCGCTTGCCAATAAAAATTATAAATGTACAACTCGGGAAGATGTGCGCGAGACGAGAATGCGCACGCTTGTGTTCGCAAGTAGGTGCAGGGTGCACCACAGCACATCCTCATTTCGACGATCGCGCACCGAACGAAAAGTCACATCATGGCATTGGCTTTGGGATGTCGGTTGTCGGCCGTTCGTTGGTATAGGTTGTTCTTGGTTCAATGCTGGAAATCAACAAATATTTCCCTTCCGTCGCGCAATGTGAGAGTGCGCGCTTGCGCAAATTTGCATAGCGCGACTTTGCGCGCTGTAAAGGTCGTCGGAATTGGCATATCTTTCCTCCTCCCGGTTACAAACAAATACAAATATGTGTAACATCCATTCGGAGACGGAGGTATATTATTGTGCCTTGGCAATGGTCTTCAGTCGTACCTAGGCACGGCAGTATGCAACAAAGTGAATATTTAGAAGCAGAATCCCAGATGAAAGACATCCCTCCAGCAGCGGCAATCTCTCAGGCAAATCACTTGGATCATCATCATCATCGTAGTCGTCGTCGTCGCGTCGGTCTTCGTATAGTCGTCGGTAGCTGGTGGATGTTTTGTTGTTTTATTTTTTGCGTCTGCAATAGGAAACATGGTTCTTATGCTTGTTAGAGAGGAAACAGAAGCCGATGTTAGCCGCAGAAATAACATTGTGTGGTGTGCAAGAGATTTGCTCGGCTTAGTGGGTTACACAAGCTGTCGTTTCGGGCCTTTTTAGGTTTTATTTTTCAAAGATGGCCCGTAAAGCCAATGCACCTGAAATCGTCGGATTGCGGTAGCTCTGCTACACAGGTTGTTCCCGATTAAACGCTATATGTGTGTGTGTGTGTGTGTTGAAGTGTGTTTCGTCGGATAGCCATTGACGATGCTTCTGCACTGAAGAGTCTTCCATCTCTCGTGGAGATGTCAGCAATAGCAGCGCAGCATTGGAAGCCGGTGGAAAAATATTCAAGATCGCATATTAGAGTTCCATAAATAGCTTATCGTGTAATTGAAATGAAATTAAGTCAGAATAAATAATGTCGGGATGAATTTATTTAGTGACTTGTTTGCTCTTCCATCGTGTAGCCGTGGTTCATGCAGATGAGGACGAGTACGCGAGAATCACTCCGCTTACAAGGAAGTTGCTGCGGCTGCACATACGTATCTGCATGAATGCGTATGTGAAACGCCTAGAGATATGTTTTATAGATTTCATTATTTAGACAGATCGCTACCCTGCACGGTGGAAGGTACCACTTCGAAGTTGAAAATGAGTGGAAATGTTTAGAACTATCACATGTATCGTATCCACGCAAACGAATGGTTGTGAGAAGTCCGAGGTTTTGTTATAGCTTAGCTGTTATGTGAACAATTCATTTATTTATATTGTGGCGAACATAGGTCGCATCATCAGACTGCAACGCTCTCGCTGACTATAGATAACGATTGCAAGGACAACTGGCCTATTTAGCCTGTCGCAGCAAAGGTTAATTTCTCAAAGCAATAACAGACGACCTTATTACCTGAAAGACCCCAGTTCGCGGTATTATCATGGAGCCTTAAAAAATCGGCATAATTTTTACCAAGCGAAGAATATCCTGGCTAAATCATACTGGACGTTAAAAACCTTATCGTTGCAAAATCCCATCTATCGATTACAAAAGTCACAGGACTACATACGACGCTTAGAAGGACCCTCCATAACTCGCGAACTTTCGCCACTGTCTCCAAATCATCAAGGGTAGAGGGGAACATCTCAATGCAGGCGTACCTAAAGAATACCCCATGGCACGACTTCGTAGCACGTATTACAATACGAACTAGGGACATGTGTTTAACTGAAGCTGGACTTTGAGCACCTCACATGTCCTGGAGCTCCTCGTGCGTTACCTGCGGGTCACAGTCAGAAATAGAATGAAGGAGCGGCTTTTTCCCGCTAACTCATTAAAAAATATTTCGGACACTATCTATCTCCTTTTTTAAAGGAAATTTATTGCACAAGTCAAATGGAATATCATTTCTTCAAATAGCTTAATTAGCGAAATAACTTGATTCATGTTAAATGAACATTTTAAATATTTTTTCACGGAATTCCCAAATTACATACGTTCGCATTGCGGTACCAATCAAAATATCCACTTTTCGCATGCAGATCCATTAAACAAACTCGGAACACATTTCTTCAATTACTGCGCCACACAGGTCATCCAGTAATTGGCTAATTAGATTCCCCAACTAGCATGGCTTTCAATCCCGAGGAAAAGCGGCGGCCCAGCTCGTTGCCAGTTTATGGCGCATCGTGGTCGGCGGCAACGCACCCACTTGGATATTTAGTTAGCTGGCGTTCGGATAAAAATGATCGAACATTACTCTAATGGTGTTAATTACATATCTAACACGTTGGCGGTATTAATTGGCATCTTCGGGAAGATGACGATAGCCGATGCTGACATCAAGACAGACTTGCCGTCGTGTCGTTATAGCCTGGCGCGCGAACTACCCTTCCGTCATTATCAGCGCGCACCATGGCACGATGGAATATTGTTGGCATTCCGAGTACACAAAAGCGGCACAAAGCAAGATGTGAAGGCATCGATAAGAAGCGCGTATACCTACTACCCAACAAGACCGTGGGCGCTGAAGAATCTCACCAATTTTCTTCGGGCGCGCACGGTCTGGATTGAACAAGCGCAGCAATCCGGGCTCCGCTAGTCTATCTCAGTAGGGAAATCTCAAAAACCAAACCAAGGAAAAAGTATCTATGCCTGCTCATGAATTTTGTTAGAAACGCCCGATAGCCTTAATTGTTTCGTATGGTAATTTACCGTGCGGCAGCCGTGGTATTATCGTACGCTGGACAGAAGGTATCTACCGAGGCAGTCCGGATGACATACGCTTGGGAATGTACCGCATCGATACAAGTGTGTTTTGTGATAGGAATTGTTAGAGGTATATGGTCCCAGGATATTCTGTGGTGCGCGACCGACGCGACGACGGTTTGGGCGGCTGATTAAAATCTGGAAATTGGTTCGCACTTGTGAATATCTTATTTAGACAGAGTACGGAGGTGCCCAATGGCATGGACCATGGAGGATGGATTGTGTTGTCTTAAGATATGAACCTATGTTTACATGATGCTCTATGAATGTGTAGATTGCTCAGCTTAAAGAGGTAGACGAAGAAGTCCGGATGATGTGGTTTTAACGAGACCCGAGTTGATCGCCATTGTTGCACTTTCATACTGGAATTACACTTCTTATAGGTGAGAGAGATACCTTAATACTGCGTTGGGATACACTTTTCAAAGCACAGCGACGAAAATGTCAATTCGCGTAAATACAAAACCGCGTCACTGATCCTTAACCCCGCAGTAGACACTTGTCCGATTAGTCATCTGCACTGTCCCATTGTTTGCTTGTTCCATTAACGTGAAACATCTGTCTTTGTTAGTCGCTTAACACTCTCCGTCTCCGGCTTGGACACAAGTGCATAGTTGAGCCGGATAATACGTCTTTTGGTATATACAGTAGCATATAATTAAGTGTTACGAGCTCATTCATCGAATCGCCGACACCTTATCGTGACTTCTCAAGGATTTATGCTGCCTTCAGCATGAATTAAAACCCTTTAACGCCAGACGGCACATTAAATACGGCCACCTAAAGATTCCTATCACACAGCCTCAAAACCACCAGCGGTGTGTCGGCATTTCGTTGATGTGATAGATAGTCCTGCTATTTGTCGCGATATCTTTACTCCGGGTGGTGTCTCCCGACGAGTGTTTTTTGCTGTGCTTTGTGGAGGCTATGAAATGGTAGCGTGGCTGCCGACATTCGACGGTATAAAAGTCCAACTACTGCGGTCTTTCTGTTTGATCTCATTCAAAGTGGTGACGATTGCGATTGTATATGGCTAAGTGCGCTAGTGGGAATCGCAAACATAAAAATTAAGGACAGTTTCTTCGGTTCCTTCTCTTGCTGCCCTTGGCATCTATTGACTTTAAAGGTGTCAATGAAGATAAGTGTTGGAAATCTTACGACAGTAGTTACTGCGGGAATGTGATAAATGCTGGGGACCCACTGTGATCTATTTTATCCACAAACTTTTATCGGTCCCAGCGCTTACGTGGGAAATTTAAATTCGCTGAATGAAAATAAATTAAATGACAGTGATTGATGTTGAGCTTTGATCAATAGACTGATGGAGTGACATTTTGGGTTGTAGACTTCATATCCTTAGAATTTCGGTAAAGCGATTTGCAAATCGTATCTGCAAATCCCAAAGGGCAAGTTAAGTAAGGTATAATTTAGCTCAAATGAAAATTGAAAAATATCTCGATTGCCTTTCATCATGATAGTATGCACGAGTGGACCTCAATTTTATTTTAACGGATCCTAAAATCGTCTTAGATTTAATTTTTACTCTGCGACATATATTTTTACAGAACTGTCGGAATTTTTAACTCTTTTTCATCCACTTCGACTCTATAAGCCTCCCGGTAGATTTAACCTCAGTGGAATTTTTACATAGATATCTTTTTTAAGGCTTAAGTTAAAAATAATAAATAAAGTTAAAAATAAATAGAACCTTATTTGCGTTTGTGATTAAAGCAGAGATAGTTGCGAGTTCTTATAGACGTCTAAAATATAAGCCCAGGGTTAAGGAATAATTACTTTCCGTACCAGGGTCAATTTTTTAAAACAGTGCGCTGATTCGAGTACGCATATCCCCAAAAAAGAAGTTTATGATGACCGATGAAGTCTTAAAGTCTGGTTTCCACGTTTAAACCGCTTTAAGCAGCGTGAAACTATCATTCTCCTGAGCACTCAGCAGCAGTCCTGCCAGAATTTTGTAATAAGAATTCCTACGCCGCGACAGTTCAACACAATCATTTATTTTCTATCGCCTCGTTTTAAAAATGCCTTAGGCTCGCACATATAAAAAAAAACGGAAAGTTAAAGTGAATCGCTCCATGGCTTGATCACTTGTATTCCAAATCTGTCTAGTCCACAAATGTCAAAGATTTGACATTGGCGGCCATTTGCAAAAAAAAGAGCATCTTCCAATAGGGTGATCTCTTTTGGCCCACCTTGTAAATTTTTTTTATTGGAGAAAAACATTTTCGAGTCCGCATAAGAGTGGTAACGCAATTTTTACTAGATTCTTCATATAACAATTCTGATACCAGAGGGTATAACTGCTTTAAGAGAGCTTTTTACTAAGCCGTTTGGACTAAATCAAATAAATGAAATAAAACTGTAGATGCCCTCCATTCTGAAAAAAAATTAAAAACTCACACAAACGAATGGTTGTCTAAGGCTAGTTCTAAGGAACTTCCGGACCTCTTGCACCAACTTTTTACAATTTTTTTATTTGCATCAAGTGCTAAGTGGTAAGGCCATTAAAAAAATTCCTGAATTTAAGGAAATTTGAAAGATTGGCAACGTTTTGCCAGTCTGGTAATTGAGGTAGGTTCAATATTTTTTCAACGCAGTAGGTGTTGGAAATTCACCTTTTTAAAATTAAAATTTATAAAGGTTGCTCGACGCTTCAGCAGCGGAGATCTCTCTACTTAACTTATAGAACTGACACTCAGCGTCACCACATTAGAAGTTTTGCATTGAGTGTGTGCAACTTTATGCGACATCTGCACGCCACACCAACTACACAGGCTCTATACTGTATACCTAACCCATTTTTGGCTCTAGTCTTCAATCTTGGCACCGCAGACATATTGCACACATTTAAGCACCTACTGTATGTCTTGTTATTATCCACACAATCTTCGGCAGGTGCACAGGTGTTTCGTTCCGTCATTCGCAGCTCTGTTCTAAATTAGCACACTTTTTCAGTGACTTGCCTTTTTCACTTTTCCAAAAGTACACTGCCAGTCGTGTGGGCACAGTTACCACTTACGTGATAATCCACCTTGATTAGCACCAATCTCGTGTCTTTTGTTTCTCTACGGCAGTGCCTTGGCAGCGACGCGAACAAAATGTCATTCAATATAGCAGCAGCGCTATCGCCAACACAGGATCTACTCAGTTATGCCAATAAACCTGAACGCATGTCAGCTCAAATATCTAACAGAGCCAGTCTGGCAGTGGCAACGTGTGCCTCTACCACTAGCAGCGCTCCAGTCGAAACCGAACCCAAACAGATAAACTTCAAACGACATTGAAGCATTGTACACGACGTGCTAATGATGGTTATCGCTAATGAACACGTATACGCATAACACCTCGTAATCAGCCGGCCAGAAGCGGAGATTAAAAAAACAAAAATGAGACGAAAAAACTCCGCCTGAGTCCTTTGATCCATCTGCCAAACACTGCAGTAGTTGGTCAGTGAGCTAAAAATGTCTGCCGCGCAGTTCCCCCCTGAGTAAAAACGATCTCCTCAGAGCTTAGCTATGGTTTTAAGGAAATCATTTCATCGCAGCCGACGCATCCAGCGGGCCTTTGTATCTGCGCGTGAATATTGGTATTTAATTCAATATCGAGCCGACAACCGAGCGAATCGGCTGCAGGAATATTCGCGCTGGAATGCAAATGTGCACGGCAAATATCAAACACCAAAAACAGCGTCCAGAATGCGTTCCCGCCAGTACATATACATAATGTTTCGATTACGTTGAAATACAAAAATCGACTTCTTTGACTTGCCACAACCTGGTAGCTCGTTGTCGGCTGAAAGGAACTATCACGTTGCTCACGCTCTTCTCACACCGTTCAGCAAAGCAACTTTCAACGACGACGACGACGACGAAGACGACGAAGACGACGATCGACCGATCGTATGTCGATGATAAAATTCTCGACGGTCGGTCGACCGCCGCCACTGCCGCCGGGGCATCATTTGAAAATTGAAATCTTAACACGGTAGCAACATGCTTACCTTTAATTAATGATAAGAAATCGTATCTATCGTCTCGGATCGAGTAATGAGAAACAATTTAGTTGTTCCTCACATCGGCGAGGGTTTCGCGTAGCCAGTACCCGGGGAAGCTGGATTCCTGGCCGGCTGACGGTGTTAAGAGCTCTCCTCTGGCGTAACACGGGACCGCTGGGCTGCGTCTTATAAATGCATTATCGCACAGCAGTTAATTCCCTGGCCTGGCCCATCCCCATACAAGCGGAGCGCATAGAGAACACACTCGAATAGCAAATTGATGGGTTGAACTTTCTCGCATTATGCCATTAATTAGTTAAATTTATTAGATGAGATCGACATGGGAAATTTAGTTGTAAAGATACGCTCGGCGGATTGATGGCAGTTAAGAAGCGCGAGAAGTTTATGTCTCCTGATGCTGCACCGCCCTACTCTCGCAGGCTGCATGTTCTAACGTTGCCGTGTGTGTTTTACAGGCCATTCTGAGGAGATGCTAATCCGCAGAGTTAATGGCGGCGGTCGGCAGTGAAATGAAGGTGCAGATATTTACATTAGGGGACATGTTTGCAAGTAGATTCTGCCAGTTGGTCTTGGTGTGTAAGTGAAAAATTTGAATCTGTGTGCATTCTTGGGCGAGTATTTTAGTTGGTAGTTGTTTTTTTTTTTGTGAACTAGGCGAACTTTGGTAGAGCTGATGTTGTTAGATGAGAATGTTGGAAAAGACTGTTCAGCGTTAAGCACCGGTGGGTACAAATTCCAGAGAGGTTGTATTTTCCACTGCTTAGTACTTTAGCACTAGAACAGACCAACTGGCACGAGGTTGCATGGGCTAGGAACAAAACAAACAGCATTTTGTGTACTGTCGAACAGTCTATTTCTGTAGTGTGATACTTTGATATGCTAAACAATGCCTGGCCAGCTTTAATCTTGTTTAGTTAGATCCGAATGGCTCCAGCGATTGTGTCATCAGACACTGATTTTACTAAAAACCACTCAGCAGCTACATGAACAGTCCCTAAAGAGTCTGAGGAACTACATTTTGCTGTTAAGACTATAAATCGTACCTCTACCGAGTACGTATACCGAGTTCACTAAATTCTACACCTAGTAACGCTGCTGAACCCACAACCCACCGAGCTTTATACTAACGGGTGGGCCAAAAGAAGTCATCCGATGTTGTTTGGCTCTCAGTTTTGCGAGAATCTGTCGCTCAGTTGTGACGGCTCCCATTTGGCTTCTCGACTTGACCAATAAAATTCTAAAGGTTCAAATTAACAAAATTAAGAAACAGAATCGAAATTTTTCATTTAGAAAAAAAATGAGGGCTAAACAACATCGTATGACTTCTTTTGGCCCACCTTGTATAAGATCGTGGCTACCGAAGGCGCTATAATACAAAAAGAGAACAAAATTTGAAAGCCCGAATCTTTCGGCCACTCGCGCATGTTTGCAACCTTTGATCACAGCGGACTTATGCCATTCTCGGACCAAAGTAGATAATAGAAACCAAAGTATGACTTCGACAAGACATTTAAAGTTTGTATACCGGACAGGCAGAACTGGCTCTCCCCGAGTATACCTTCATAAAAGATGTACCCATCTTTACAGATGGCTCAAAAACAGAGAACGGAACGGTAGGAGGAGTCTTCTCCGAAGAACTGGGTAAAAGCCTCTGCGTGGACAGCAAAGTAGCACTTATCAAGCGATCAACTCTAATGGTAAGCTCAAAGTCAGTATGCCTTTCGGCATTAAGCGCGATAAACCATCACTCAATACTGCAATGCTGGGTTCCTGGCCATGTTGGTGTGGAAGGAAACGAAGCAGCGGATAAACAGGCCAGATGGGGCTCTGAAATGGACGTGCCATTAGCTGGCAGACTACCAGCTGCCAACGCAACTACGAGCTTTATTGATAATGCCACATTAAATTTTGCAAAAGAACGATGGAACAACTCTTATGGTTGCATCATAACTCGTAGCTTGTGGCCCACAGTTAACACTAAGAGGTCAAAGATCCTAACATCTCTCGACAGAAACTAAATCCGACTACTCGTCGTGGTAATAACCGCAGGGCCAGATTTAGATGTCTGGAAGTCCTAGGGCAACAGAGGTGGCCCCCTGGCCCCAACTTATTTTCCAAATTAAATGCACAGTTTTAAAACAAATAACAATAAAACAGCGAAAAAACATATCGAAGGGAAAGTTGTTTACCAGTGGTTACTCGTTGGAATTTGAAGGTTTTTTTCAAAGTCTCTGTTGTGGGGTTCCCCTTTTTTGTGGAGGCCCAGGGCTCTAGACCACTATGTCCGCATAACCGCACCGTCCTGGATAACCGCAAACTGCATGGTTGAAAAAATGGTTTAAATGATTGGCATCTTTAGAAATGACTTCTGCAGAAGTTCCAGAGACGCGAATGTAATCTTTGGAAGATATTCTGTGTCACAGCCCAGCCCTCCTAGAACGCTGCTTGTATAAATGAGCAAGGTTCTTCAAAGTTGTGGAAGATCTAGCAATGATACAGATCTAAGAGCATTCATTAACTGATCTGATTGGTTTTGTTAGATGCATGTCCTACCAAATCATCGCTGGCTTCCCATCTATCGTAGAGAGGATATAATATAAAATTGATTAGTACATCCAATTTATTTCCGTATGGCTTCTTTGGTTTTATCCAGCAAGAGCTTCAAAACGCTGAAAATAAGCCTTTTATGTATATTTCCTTAAATACAAGCTTTGATTTTTTTAACGAGTTCACTGCTCTTTTCCAACACAAAAATATTTTATTTCACTGCATTGTGGATTAAAGTCGTTAATTCGTTTTGAAAGTCACTCGAAATCTTCTAAATTCTGAAATTTACAAAACTACTAAGTACCAAACACTGTGAATAAAACTCCTATTCAGGGTAAGTGGATTAAAAAAGCTCTAAGATTCGTATTTTCTTAATTAGCTATACACTTTTAAGATTCAACAATCTCCTAATTGGGATAAGAAACTAGAGAGACCCATTTACCGAAAAATATTACAGGACCCACATACCGAACGTCGATTAATTTGCCTCGCTCTAAATTCCATAAAGAATGTTTTAACAATCGCCGCGCCACATGTGGTAACGCTAACTAACCCAGCACCAACAAGAAACGAATATGCCATCGTTGACCATTTCAATAAATTGTCCTTTTATAATTGCAAAAGCATTGTAAGGGGCGCATTCTAATTGCGAGTCGAAAATGCCATTATTCTCGAAATAATAATAATAAGAGTTGACTGGAGTAGGTTGCACCGACCGACACATACAGTCCGAGTCCATTTAACAATCAGGCCTGTGAAATTGTTTGTGTACAATATCAACCAGCAGCGGCAAGGAAGTTCACCGACGGAGGAATAGGAATCCGCCGGTTAATCAAACTGAGCAATCTATTCCACCAGGTAATTTCCAATGGCACAGCGGCGGCGCATAACTTCAGTATCAACTTCTGGAACAATAATATTCCCAATAGGATTCACACATACACCGCGCACACCGAGACGCAGACGGGACGGAATCAAAGGCGAAATGATTTAAACAATCCACGGTAATTGTCCGAGACACTGCCGCCTTTATGTTGCTTTGCTGTATACCGAACCGATTCGCCTGCTGTTCTCCCAGGTTGACACAAATTATTCGCTAATAATCGTTTGTTTCCATTCCGTTCCGGTTAAGTAGTTGTCTTCGCTTCGCCTGCTGCTAAAGTCGAGGTGCCTCCTTTTGCTCCTGGTTAGCCGGATTATTTGTACCTTTGTACCTAATAAAATATAAATTGGCCGCTCATTGGAGGCTCGGAGTCATTAAAAGTCGTACAACATATACAATATGACCGTTCCGATCGACCCCAGTCGTAGGCACTGCAATGCAAAGGTGATTCTCTGTGGGGAGATATCCTATATGATGTGTCCGTCCACCATCCATCTGACTATAGGTTCGGCAGTCGGCACATGCATATGGTTACAGCAATGATGCTGGTCGTGGCCCATGAAGATGTTGGTTGGAGCTAGTGCTCTCGCTCAATCTCCCATCGCTATTGAATGGAATTGTTATTATAACTTGTGCTGGGACACAGAAAGGATGCCTCAAATAGATGCACCACATACCCAATTTCCATTCGAGGCATCGGGAGCAACTATCAGCATCAGCGGTCGTAGCAACCGCAGTGGCATGGGCAATGGGCGCATGTGCATCGGCAATTGTTGGAGAAACATGAACTTTCGGCATCTTCCATCTAATATGGGATCGTTTTATGCGGGGAAACTGCACCGCAGACGCTCAGATATGCCGGTAGCCCTTTTTTGTTTGCCAGCACAGTATGCACCAACAACAGCAGCACTTTGTGCCGAAGGAAGGCTAGAGTCGAGATAGATTCGAAGAGAGAGATTCCTTTGGGTATGGACGTATAAAGTTTATTTGGAACGCGATGCCCCGACGAAGAAATTTTACTTTGAAGTTATTTGAGGCGGCCGCCGCGCCGCGCCGCTTCTGCTGGTTACTCTCAAATGAAATAATTTTCGTTTGGCTTTGGTATGATGCAACAATGCTGCCGGTAAGCAACCGCGTGCCGTGTGTTGATTTAATGAGATCGTAGAGAGGGGCAACCTAGATCAACCCTCTTGCTTATATTTCTTAACGAGGTGCGTATATCAAAATGTGTAAGCCGAATACTGTTTAGCAATCTCAACTTTGAGCTGCTCTGAAATTTTTAAATCGATTTTAAAGCCGCTCTAACGGCTGGTTCAAGTACAATTTCCTCTATAAAAATGGAATAAAACAAAAATTAATTATTTTCAGTAGGGCGAGCAAACCTTGCAATTGTTGTTAGTGGAGTAACCTATATTTATACCTTTATTATATATTTATTCATATATTTTTTATCCTGTCAAGCCCAGCCTTGTTAACTCTGTTTCTTGCTCTATCTGATGAATGAATTAGACGAAACTGGTACCTACTCGCGATTTTTGTTGCGATTTGTCGGTCCCTTACTTTCGTGGTTTAAATCACACCTTTGTGCTAAAATTTGTTGCTATTGGAGACTTACTTTTCAATAGAAATAAAAGTACTTACTCTTATCTTGGACAAAATCTTTTTCTCATCTTTATTAATGACTCTCGAGAATGCTCTTGTCTTTTGTGTGCAGATGACATAAAATATTTTTACAACTTCTTCTGACCTCAGTGGGTGCCTTCTATTCCAAAAAGATTCGTTCATCTCAATATCGACAAACTGCCACCATGTCGTGAAATAAAATTCAAGGTATTCTAATCCCCGCATGTCGTCTTAGAGACCAAGCTATCAATACCTACTGCGGTTCAGTTTAAAGACTTTGGATGTTTTTTCCTGCAAATTTACTTTTGATTTTTATGTCAACAAATCAATGTCGAATGCTTACTTTCGAACTGGAGATGCTAATCAAAAAAGTCTGTCCCGCAATTCTGTTCGCCGGTCCGTCGGCTGCTCAGGCCTGCAGCCTAAACGGCTGGAAGGATTTGGTATTTGGAGTTCGTGGCAATTTTTTTTAGCGAGGGGTCCCGGGTTCGATACCAATAAAAAAGACACAAATTACATATATCAAGTTTTTGCTCCAGTGCGCTACCTCTTGCGAAGGTCTGACAAACATCCGAGAGTATAACTGTCATAAAAAAGAGCTCCCCAATTGGCCGTTAGAACTCGGCCTAAAATTCTAGATCTCTTCTCTTCGTCCCAAATTATGAAGATCTCACACAAAACGAATGGTTTTGAGAAGCTGGGCGTAGGGTCTCTGCGGACTTGTTGCGCCAACTATTTTTTTGTTTTGGCCCATAATAACTGTTCAAATATTGAAGTGATCACAAAATGCCCGACATTTCCGAAACAGCGAATCGCCGCACTTTAAGATGGCTCAACCCTGAATGCGCGGTATGCGCTCCCGAAAAGTTACTCCAAGGACAATACCCCACTTAACACTCACCCTGTTACCTCACGAGCTATTTTAAGCTTGAGACTTCTCGGAAACCCTATTATAGCTCGTCACGGTGTGTGGGTGTGAATGTCGGCACACGGGTATCCGATGATAAATTAATTTCATTCAAAAGTATGCGCATATTACACCTTTTGTCACAAGCATTTGTCAAACGGAAATTGCATCTTTTGCCGATTTCATATGCCTATATTAAGCCATAGCAAATTGCAGGCTCAACACTTCCTCTAAGAAGCCAAGTGCAGTCAAAACAAATTCTATCTGCACACACGGGACTATAATCGAATTTCTTGAGGTTCCCATCAGAGCAGCGACCAAAGGCAGAACAGCTACAGCACCAATGGTAAAATTAATAACGCCTCCAGTTAATCTTCTAAGCCAGCATCCCCACAAAGTGTGTCACGCCTGCCACTTTTCGCCTGCGAAAACATTTATCCCCTAACAAAAAGGCTGCTATACAGCCGCACCTACCATATCCCAATCCCAACGCACAGCTGGCCACCATGTGCGCGATTCATTCACATACCACCATCGTGGATAACCAACTCCCGAGTTTCAGCATGGAAATCCATTAATCTTTCCCCGCATAAGTCGCCTAGGACATGCTTGCGCGCGCTGTGCCCAAGCGGTTATGGCAAAACTAAGACACTCGCGAAATGAAACTTTTCTGTCTGATTCCGTCTGTAATTGGCAATATTAAAATGACATTATTATTTTACTCACTCACAGGTGCACCGAGTGTGTGGTGGCTTATTGTACACCGTATACCACCATTATTCAGCCGGACCAACGAGGACGACACAACACAGAGGTCAACTGAGTGCGTGTACCATGGTCCGGTGCAATCGATCGCGCTGTGACTTTCCAAATATTGCGACGACTGGTTGCACTATCGCTTGGACATCACTCGCTCTAACGGCTCCACACTGCGGAACGGAATTCTGTCTTCCCTCACTGAAGGTATGGTCCGCCTAAGCTTTTGATTATCACACCAAGAATTTCCACGAGAAGGCAGCAAATTTAAATGTGCGGGACCATGTCGAAGATGCTAGTCGGGGAAACTACCAAAACGACTTGACCGACAGATACACTCGTACCGTACGTGCGGAGTGTTGTTGTTTTGACTCTTTCTCTGGCTAGCCCAAGGCCAAAGACGAGGGTTGCTACCAACATGGTTGTTATTTTTTGCCTATACCTCTCGCATTTTCACATTTTAATTTATGTTTT
This sequence comes from Cheilosia impressa, assembly GCA_948293265.1. Taxonomy (NCBI): domain Eukaryota; kingdom Metazoa; phylum Arthropoda; class Insecta; order Diptera; family Syrphidae; genus Cheilosia; species Cheilosia impressa. Next base: position 59,296,011 of record OX411881.1, read on the forward strand.
GACATCGCAAAGATCGAAAGCCATAGCAACAGCATAGGGAACAGCAGCACCATCATCATCATCTCAACGCAACCAGTATATGCACCCAGTGCACTCGCAAATCGATCCATCGATGTGGAATTGCAGGCAGAAAAAAAAAGAGAGAAAAATAAAAAACCGCTTTGCAGCGACACCGCCACAATCACCACCTCCACTTCCATATTTGCCAACAAGCCGTCTTACACTATTTTACGTTATTCGAGAAACCCGAGAGCCAGATTAGATGCATCTTCTGCACTTCCAATTATATTGCCGACCTATCGACAGTCAGCAAGCCGATGACTACACAGATGCTCCGGCTGGTGGCGGTGCCGTTGTCGGCAGCACTGGCCAGAGCCAGAGTATATCTGCAATTGACTTACATCCCTTTGCCAGGCAGCCGTGGCCCGGCCTGGCCGGGGATGCAGCAAGCATCAATATCTATGCTAGTTAGGAATGCATTGTGAATTGAAGCGCACGGCGAGGCATATCCCGGCTCGGAGTGCATAATTCGAAAATATAAATGACTTGTTGGGGTATTGTTCGGCAAGCAATAAAGAAAGAATTTGTCGCTAGGTAATTCAAAAATTTATGGGGCTTTGTGTGCAATTGCAAGGGGCTGTGGGATACACGGGCGAGACATAGTTGAGGCGCTTATACAAAGAGGTACTAATTTACTTTGCATATTGCTTGCGCCGTTGCAGGTTGTTTGTATTTTTCATATTTTTGGGTTAAAGCGGTAAATTTGCGTGGTGTTTTCGGAGGAAAACGGATCAATCCAGTTAAAAACTTTCACTAAAGAAATTTAATGGCAGCGAATATGATTTTAAAGCCACGAGTTTGAACTCTTTGTGGGAGGTTTCCCCATTGAAAGTCAGAGTTTTCGGCGATGTAACATACATCCCTAGGCGCAGGCGGTTCGAATTTTTAAGCCAACTCACTTCAGGATCAACATCAACAGGTGCCGATGCCATTGCTGTATCAACACACTTCCAATGCCACTACTCAACACAGCCCTCTGCCACATCCGAAACAAAAATCCTTTTAAAATAATTTTCAACGATTTAGAAGAACTTATCGAATTATCTATAAATGACCTGATTAAATTTGTAAATGCTTGGGGATAGCTAGCCTATCCGTAGGTTTCCCTAAGGTCCCATAGTGCAAGGGTCGTAAGCGGATCTTCATTGATCTAAGTGTGGCGTGTACAGGTTCCTCCCCAAACACACTAAACTTTACCCCAACAAGGAACTCGTGCTCGGTTGTTGTAGCACAGTAATATTTATTTAAAACAAGTTCCGAGAAAAAATTGCAAGCGAAGTTGTTGGACATTTTTGGAAAAAGAAAATAACATTATTTTCTATGAAGGAGCAAAAGTTTGTCAAAACTTAAATCCGAGCCGCGCAAGCTCTTTAACATTGGGAGCAACATTAAAACTTATATAGAAGATAGAACCTAAAATGACAAGTCGACAACTTGCGATAAAGGGTGCAACCTTAGGAAACTCTGCAATTATTCACAGAATGGCAAGGTCATCAGAGGCTTTTGAGAAGACCTATCTAAGGAATGCCATCGTCTCCCAAAAAACCAAAGAAAACCAAGACCATCTAAGAGCTGTACTGCTCCTTGAAACTTACTGACAAAGCATAGGAATTGTTTTTTTAAACACTTCCCATTGGAAAGGCGGTCTTAGAACGATTTAATTCCCTGGCTGGACTTTGCGGCATGAAGCAAAGTCCAAATATTTATAAGTACTTGTCTTATAGCCAAAGTCTTGTATGCTTCAGCGGCTGAGATTTGTTGGATGAGTCCAAGTGCTTGTAAGTTAATAGGTATAGCCGAACTTTATGTTTGACAGCAATATTTCAGGAATCGTCTAACCTCACGCTCAAAAATTGTCTCTAACGGAGTGAGATTTTTTCTCGGTTAAAAAAATGTTTAAAATTAACTCTGTTTAAATGCAAACAAAATACTAGGTATTGTTCGTCGGCCCTTGACTTAACGAGCTCCTAACCAAATAGCTAGAGCTCCTGACGATAAATTCTATTTTATGCGGCTTTGAAGTCCGTTAAAAGGTGGTGAGTCTTGACATGAAATTCTTTGGTCTTTTTCAGGATTTGCCTAAGCTAGAAAAGTTGGTCTATAGTCAATCTCACGGCCGGAAGCTACACTAGTGTGTTGCAGAACTGCTTGAGATTTTCACAAAGTACGTTGCATACCTATAAGCTATAATATTATATGCAACATGAAGCAGGGATATGCCTTCATAGTTCCTTTGCAAGATATTGGATCGTATTTTTTGTAGATGGGGCATACGAAGCTGATATAGTCCAGTCATTGAATATGCGTTCCTCCTACCAAAACATTTCCTCAGTATTAAAAGAGCTCCGCTGGTAAGCCATCACAGTCTACGGCCTTGTTGTTCTTAAGCTTTTTTATAGCTAAGCCAACTGCTTCTAAACTGCGTGGTGGAACTGGTTCCCCAGTTTTCTATTATACGTGGGCTCTCTTCTTTCTCTCTACCTGCGTGGTTCTCCTTTTATTAGCTGCTGAAACACATCTACTATTTGGCTTTTCAGGTTATCGTGAACGTATTCGCAGACGTTGTCAATTCGTGACATTCTGCCAAAAAATGTCTCAGAACGCATTGACATGTCGCTTGACACACTAAAATATGACAAGCGATTACACAAAACAACCACTTAAGGACAAACTTTTTCGTCGTAGCAATTTAATCGTTTCTCTGGACCCCTTTTTGTCATTACATATGATGTCAATACGACTCAGTAAGGTTCAAGTTCTTTTAACAGTTTGCTTTCTGCGCTCAGTTCTCTGCTCAGTAAATTGGAGTAGGTAATGTTCAGATCAACATTAGAGTCATAAATAACAAACTACCACTTGTCCTTTTTTTTTTAATTTTAATATATTTCACAACCTACTTACTTCGGTTTGAGCGTGTCCTTCCTTTTTTCCCCACACGTCATATTCTAGTCAGTACAATACCAGTTATACCAATTATCACCAACGCACAAGGACATGCGTCCCATCTTCAGCATTAGAGAGAAAACCTGATAAAAATGTTCCACCCATTCCATTTTGCAGTAAGAACCCTTGCATTACTTTCGTAATGACAGCTCTCTTAACCGCACAATTAGAACCTTCAAGACTCTTAATTAAGTTAACAAGTCATCCATAAATTACCCACAATTGCACCGCAAAAACAAAAACTAGTTCTGCGGCACGAAATATCTTCCAGGTAAAAAAAAGGAGCTGAAACGCCTTTTCCAATTTTCATTCCATTTTAGCCTTAACAAAGCCCCCATTAAGATACGATTGAGCCGCAATGCACGTACTGCGAAATGGAAATATTAATATTAATCGTCGGCACGATACACCTTACACCATACTAGATAACCATTTTGTGACAATTTATTCAAGTACGGGGTGTTGCCAAACACACTTTGTTCGGCTCTCACAAATCGTACGATAGACGGAAAGATACAAACCCGAGCATACCAGCTAACCAACCCATCTCATATTCGATCATCGCTGAAAAAGGCAGAGGAGGGACATTAAGTTGCAAATAGAAGCAACAAAAAAGCACCAAGCAGCACCAAGTCCGACGCAGCAGGACTGTAAGTGCCTTTCGGTGTCTCATAAACTGTCAGCAAAAAAACGGAGCTGCCACTATTCCCATATACCACTTCCTCATAAGGCAGTAGCAGCATCTTGGAAATCAAGGTGCAAACCTAAAGAATCAAATAAATATAAACTGCATTAACATAATGACCCGATGCCGGGCCTCTTAGCTCTCCTATCGATAATGAGATCATTGCAACCCATAAAGCAGGCATTCATTAGCGCAGGCGCGCAATCCCGCTATAGAGAGTAGCGTGCGCTACCAACTAGATACAGGTAGCTCGAGTCGGTAAATGCATCCATACTCTGCTCTTGCGAGGGACGGCCAGTGCTCGGGTGGCAAAGAGGGGTAGATCTAGTGCATTACCAGAGTATGAAACCGATCAAGATATCAAGATATCATAAGTGTTTTACTTTCCGTATTGGAATCAAAGCTATAAATATGTTCTGCACACGGTGATAAAATCTAATTGCTACTAAATGTCCCGCATGTGTGTAGCAGTGTGCTGTTTGCTGACGATCTTTGTCAGCTAGAAATGGCACTGGTTGTTTTCTATCACACTGCCGACAGCGAGCTAACGACTTGGACGACGACGTGGATGCCATGGCCTCTCCTCGTTATAAGATGGATGCATCGAATGGTTTGTCGACTAGTTGATGTTATAAAACAGGCAAATTATTATATTGGTTAAATAAAGTTGTTTATTACTGTCTAAAATTAACCTACGCGTCCACGTGTAGGCGGAGTCTTCTCTGCGAGAGACTGATTACCTCTTACTCTGCTTAAAAAGTTTTTAAACGAGAAGATGTCTATATCGAGTTGTGCCTTCATACTGTTTGTAGGTTAGGTTTGTAATCTAATAAGATATAAAGCAAATTTTGTTTGCCCATGGAAGTTCCGCAATTTTGCAAGGTTGATAATTACCCGAACACATAGAATCCGTCGCGTTTGTTGCGGCAACGTATTCGGCTGACAGATTTATAGAATACATAGCAGTTTATGGGGCAACGCACGCAACGAATACTTTTTTTTCAATATGGACTTAGGTAACTTTAACAGTGTCAAAACCGCACTCTGTTAGGGCCTATTGAGCGCGTAAGCGCGTTGCTGAAGAATTCTCCTTCATTACACACAGGTCTATTTGGAGTTATTACTGATTTTCTTAACTGGTATTGGTATAAGTCTAGAATGCATTTTGTTTTGTTAGTGACAGGAAAATGCTCCTTCGTCGCAGCACCTTCTGCAAAGGTTGTGATCGATTACAAGACCGCTTTGCTGGCCCGTTCAGTTAGTGTTTCAAGAGTCCTATAGCCGCTTAGTTGGAAGCGATATACTCGTTGCTAGTCTTACAACGTCGCCTGTTTAGTCAGTATCCTTTCAACCCAATGCGTTTCAGTTTCGAAGCAAGGGACAAGATTGCACCCATGTGGAGTTAGATACTTGGAGTGCTTCAAAATTTGGTGGTGCTCCTACCGTTGGGAGTATGTTATCCAAACCCAGCTTTAGAGAGTTAATGTGTCCTAGAAATCCTCTATCCTCTTCTTACATTATTCGGCAAAACTTAGCTATGCAAAAGGATGCAATCATGATAAAACTGTAAAAAAGAAAAGAAACTACAGTTTGAAACCGAGATATCTCTACACTCACCCCGTTTTGAGAACCCTTTACAAACCCTTAACAAGTAGTAGTCCGAAAAACACGCTTTCATTGACGCCCGAGTTCTACTTCGCACGAACTTACGCAACTTCTTCAGTCGTAAAGCAACGACATGCACATTATACCCACCATCTCGTATACTCACATATTTAGGTACATGCCCAAGAACATATTAATTAAGCCATATCTAAGCTTAGACTGCATAAATAACCAACAGTGTCAGATTAGTGCATGCAATCCACATATCCTCGTATAGCGGACACCGCAAATTAGCACGTGTATGCGGAGCATCAGCCATCCATGTTCTTAGACGGGTAAACTGGCCAATTCGTATCGCAAACGTCGAGGACTTTAATTACAACAAATTAGTTTCACAACTTCTTAAATCAAATTCAATGAAGGAAGCGATGCACGTTGGTGGTGAATGCCAGTCATGGGCCTCGTATATATATGAAACCTCTTCAGCGCGCTGCTGGTACTTTTGCTGTTGCTCCAAAGTGATCGCAATTAATTTCACGCAGACCTCTGGGGACAAAATCATCGCAGTTGTGAACGTGAACGCGCCGGCGATGTCGTGCGTTCGCCTCGGAGCCGGTTTCTAGAGGAACATGCACTCAAAAGGGGGGCAATAAATTGCTCCCTATATCCAGTACCACGACAGTACCAGGACCAGTAGTCATGTTTTGTTAAATTTATTTGGGCGCAGTGGAGAGAAAGTTGTTGCTTCAATTTAGATGGATTTTTCTTCTTTTTTTTAGGAACAAAAAACGTATTATTAAAAAAATAATAAATGAATTGACACCTGAAAAATGCAGCTGCACTGGAAAAAAAAAAAATAAATGTAAGTTTGGGCCCAAAAATTGTTTATTGTATCCATAACCTGGTAAGCTTAGTTGTATCGAGATGTTGTGCACGAATAGAAATTATTGCAGATAACAGAGCGAGCCATAATCAAACTACTGAGGAATATTTTTTTCGGAAGCCGGAAACAATTTTGGACCGTGGGTAAAGCTGGGTCGCCCCATTAAAATTTCTCCGAACAAAGTACATGGGATTTACTTGTAATTGCTATTTAATTGGTCTTACTTAATTTTTTTGATTTTCGGGAAGTATGCGAGATTTTGTGGCGGCCCTAACGTACCGGTAAAGCTGGATCCGACATATTGACCTTTGAAGGATTTTAAAGAGCAGCGTGTACTCATTATCCAAAGGATGGAATAAATTGTGGCTCTTCTCTAAATGTATCTTTCGGCCTCCATTCATGAGGCATCCCTTTCCTCTGACCAAATCGTGGATATGAGCTGGTGTATGCTCTCTTCGAAGCCATCTCCCGCGGCTTTCAAAAGCTTGACAGTTCAGTTCATTTTAATTAGGTGGACAAAGGTATTGGCTTTCATCGCCCAATTTTAATAATGGTTTATTCTTCATTCTGCCTGACTGCGGAATTTGTGTCGTCTTAGCCTTATTAAACTGTCCGACTAAAATGGCAGCTCAACCCACTTATATGGGTACAAGGGTCCGTCTCAATAAACTAGTTGATTCGGTAACATTTGACTATCTGCATAAGCTCATAGTCCCTCGGACCACAACTTGACTGACGATTTCTGCGAAACAGCCCACAAAATAGCACATTTCATTGTACGGGTACACAGCGCGTGTGTCATAAACGAATACAAAATCTACTACGCGCACACCGTCAACATGGTATTACTTACAGCCACAGGTGGACCGGTCCTCGAAAGGTTGTCGATTTAGCCCAACCGCCATCGAAAATTCGCATTCTGCACATGTGAAAATTAACAAAATCATTTAGTTTGCTGAAAAGGAAGTCTTCTTCGAGTGATTCCAGGCAACATCATATACATCATCCGTGGATGACCTGTGGTATGTGTTCCCCCCTGCTATTTCAGCATTTCACTAATATCGCACTAAGAACCAGCACTACCGCCACCAGTGCTGCTGCTGCGTTACAACCATCTATCTATATCTAGATACGGCATATTGTCGATGAATTCCCTGGACACACCACCAGTTTTGCGACGGTGGTGATGGTGAAACTATACAGAGTGCAAGTGGAAATCTGAATTATCTGCCCAGATCACCATATGGACATGACACCGTTGCACTCTTCCTAGCTGGATCCTAGATGGTGAACTGTGGTACCAACCTATATGCGATGGTTCTGTAAGCTGAGGCAGGACACACAGACGCACATGGGGGAAAGCAATGCGTTGTTGTTCTGAATTTGTTTTCTTATATTTTCACGTCGTTTTATTTTGGCGTTGTGCTGCAAAAGATGCCTCTTTCTAAGACGCCGGCCGGTGCTAGTAAATCTCATAGAGCAACACATGGTCAAACAGTTTGTGCTCTGTGGGAAAATGTTCCTTGAGAATTTTTCGTCTCTGCATATATTAAGATGATCTAATGCAAATGGGAATCCTTTCCGAACCGGTATGGTATACGGTGGCGCGATAGGTATTTGCGCGAACAAGTTGCGCATCGCTGACCAGGGTGCATGTTACAAATGTTTTCCAGAGATTGGTGAGCTCATATACCATGCGGGCCAGAGATAATGGTTGTGTCTAGGACAGGACAGGATCATAACGTCTTCATATTAATAACTTGATTTTCCCTGCACACGATATGCAAGTCGTTGGCAGTTGTTTAATGAGCACGGGAACTGTGGTTTTTAATTGAGATATTCCTCTAGCGATTGATGTCCAATAATACACTTTATGGCGATAGCTTTTTTTAGTTCGTTTAAGATACAACCTTTTGGTCTAGGTTTCAATTATAGTCAGTGTGCGATACTAATAATTCATTTTCGAACTCACAATGGCGAAATTTTTCGTACAAAACTACCCATTTCAACCTACAAAATGTTGAGAATGAAGGTTAAAAATCATGATTGGAAAGGCCCATTGTATTTATTTCTAGCCTGGGAAATGGTTGAGAGTGTTTTAATGTAATGGGAAAGCTTTTTTGTATTTCATATTCAGAAGAACAAAGTATTCAAAGTAACATAAATCATTATGCCATTTATGCATTTTAAACAGCTCTACGTATGGGTACATTGGAAGCTTGTCAGATGCATAATTTATAGATATAGGCCTAGCTATTGTTTATAGAAAGACAACTCTATTGAAAATCTCAAATGTCAAATTATTGATGTAAATATTAAAACGTCATTCCCAATAAGTCACAAGTGCCGCAGGTTTCGAAAAAACCAAATTGTTTCACATTCTCACTGAGACATTTCGAAGAAATACGTCCACTTTGGCACTTGTTCGTCTGCAACTGAATCACAAAACTAATCACAGCTTATGCAAATTATAATGAAATCTAAAGAAAAACCTGTTAGTCTTGTATCGAATTAATCCAAACAACTTACAAATGTCCACATGTAGAAGAAGATGTTCAGCACAAAATTACTGCTGCGAATTGTGTCAAAGCAAAAACCATTAATCATAAGTAGCAAACAATAAACAGATGCTTCAACTGTCGTAGAAACGTTTATTTCCCACATAATATGACGAAAAACAAAACGAAATATAGTTTTCCTACATTCGCACCCAGTACAACTATGGAGGCTTAGGTTTAATATATATAATTCAGTTCCCGTATGGGGTTACAAATTGCCACATTGCGCGATCGGTTTAATACTTCGATCAATCATCCTCGCTAAAAGGTCAAAGGGTTGATTGAAGAGCTGTACCAGGCAGATGACTCTCTCCAACAACACCATTCTGATTATTTATTTTTGTTATGACTCATCGCCTGTTGACTGCAACCCACACGTCCTAGCCCGCGGGTGATCTGCATCTGTGCGCTTCACAAATCCGCCATTTATTATGCAAATCACACCGTCACTTCTGATGAACATACTCGTATAAATCATGAAATGACTTGATCCAAAAATATCACTAAAAGTATATCGAGCAAAAAAACTTTTGATGACAAAATCTCAACCCGCGATCATCGGAAATTGATCTGCAAATTCTCATGATCACTATTATTATCCTCCCGCGCATGGTTTACATCTCAACTCAAGGCGCAGGTTTCGTAGACTGTGTGTTTGTCAAGAAAGTATATACTGACAAATGTACGCAAGAAAGAATGTGTCTTGTTTGTTGGCCTGTGAGTGTCACACGATTCTTTCGAGTAGATGATGTTGAAGAATCGCATGACAACGCCTCGTCGTACCTAAGTCCGTTGTTACCGATTTCTAGTCTTTAATTACAGACTTAAGTACATATCCTGTATCCTGTTTTCAGCCTTTAACATTTTTTTATTCAATTTTAATTAATAATTTCTAAAAGTTTCCCAATCTCAACTCTAAACTCGTAGAACAGAAACAATCTTTTTGGATAGCAGTTTGGTTAGTTTTTACCTACTTTGACTAACTCTCCTTGGAGTATACTTTTCCTCTAGCTCCCCTTGTTCAACACACTGTTTGGATGTCTTGATGGGAATAAAAACTCATCTCACGTCTCTCTGACTAAGCAGCGCTGCTGACGCTGACTTGTGTCAGAGCGGATCACATTGGGATCAGCTGTGTTGTTTATTTTCTGTTTACCTTTGCCTGCCTACTTCCCGCTAGAAAAAAAAACAGCACTTTTTTCCAGTTCAATTCAATTTTGTCGTGGGTGTAAATTGCATCTCAATTGTAGTCTGATTAGGCTTCGAGAGTGCCACAGAGTGTTATGCTGCCACATAGTTACGAGTAAGCCGGTGTAATTTTCCCGACTTTGGAGTATCTCATTGCGAAATCCGATCCAACGAATGGATGCAATTACGTTACAGAGTGTGGGCCAATAACTTGCTGGAGGTCCAACTTGTTCGGATTATATATACAGGAGACACTCCAAAGTCTGGGAAATAAGCGAACAACAAAAATAACTGGGCTAGCCTAGGGTTAAGTCTAAATATAACAAAACAGAAAGAAAAATAGCGGAGACGAGTTTGCTTTTCTTTGATTTAAGTTTTGAGTTGGTTTGGAGACGAAATTGCCCATGCAAAAGAGCAGAAATTATTGCTATGATGGTTTTCTGTTGTAGCAATTTGGGTAGCGCCGCCGCTGTTCGAACGGGGGCGGTGTTTCTTATTAATGTATAGGTGTAGTAAAGAAGCTCACGAAATAGTGTTTAACAATCCGTTAATTACATAATACACACTCTTCTGCAGGATGGGGAGTCATCAGTATCATATTTCCGAAACTATACCCAGTGTCGTGGGATGGTCTCAATAAATAGCTAAATGAGATATTTCTTATTTACATTACGAATTGAGTAAAACTGCACTCGTCGGTGAACTGGATTTGGATTTGGGAGAACCTACTCAATTCGGTTCCACTGGCCTGCCTTATTTTCAAGGAAAACCAATTGCATTCAATATCGTGACTTTCTTTCGCGATTGAAATTCATTCACTCCATTTGGAAGAGCGAAACATCGAATCTTCTGCACATACCTAGCCGCATATCGATCGATCGATGGGAAATTCCTTGAAGCGCAGTAAACATTTTGTCACACTTAATAACTTTTCGATACAATCTATGTGAGCGCGCTCTGCTCAGAGGTTATACCCTCAATATCCTATCGAACATCATCACCACCATCGGATGCCCAGCAAACACCATGTCGATGTTGATACAAATGCACACTGCTGCTGTTGAGCGCTGTTGCTTATGCTTAGCCCCAGAATCTGTGAAGCCATGAGAGAGTCAAGCTCCACTTATTTGCTCGATCGTATTTCCTCACCTGATCGTGACCGAATTTTTATCTGTTTTTTTTTTTTGTGGTCGGTTTTATTGCAGGAGTTCTCCTGCTACTCGTGGCCTACATACAAAAACAACAAGCAGTCTGCTTTGCGAGCTTGCATAGTGGGACAAACGAAAAAAAAAAAAGAAATTGTCTCTTTGCATTGTTCTTGGGTATTTTTTGTGGTCCGCCTGCTGTACAGCTTCGAGATGCAAGAAGCGCATCTCCACTCCACCTCTCCTGATGGTTGCCACTACCAAAAAAGTGTTCGATAACGGGCATGGAATTCTTTGAGGACATTACTATATACCTGCAACCAACTCTCGGACGGAAAATATGTATATTTTGGTATCCAAGAATTAAGACAACCGTCGACGGTATTCAGTTGCTGCCGGCATTATTATGCATGATGGTAGCGCGCATTGGAATATTCAATAAGTGGCGGGTAGTAAATAGATAAGGAGTAGTCGCTCTTGGAATGGGATTGAAATCAGGGTACACGGGCAGCACACCAGTAGCAAGAGGTGAGTTTTCACGCCGATTGCGAGAAAACGGTTTTGCAATGCCAGACTGGGATAACCATCGTATAGGTACGTACCTATGCATACTTAGAGCTTAGGCGAGAAGCCGTGGAAGCTGGATGTACTGGGGTCAGCTGGGAGAAATGCCCATTGAATGAAGCGCTCTTGGAACGGCATAGTGCGTTTGGTTTGAGTATGAGTATGGGTAGGGTATGCATGCAAATCACTTTTACTTGAACTTCAGTTGTATTCTTCTTTTATTTTTTAGCTAGAGCAAGCTTTTTACGATGCTGATGCAGACTAAGAATAGGAACACTTTTTGACATGGGTTTGTGCATCATTGAGTGGATACATTTGTTAATGACCTCCAAAATACAGCCAGGCACCTATATATCACAAACCTGATACAGACCAGACATAGACATCGACATAGACAGTAAAAGTGCAACTTAAATGGATAAAAAAAATCTCCCAATCAAAGTGGATCTCCATTCATATCGACTAAGTGGCTACAAAGGCAGCCAAATGCATTTTCAAAGGAAAAAGTGTCGTCGTGTTGCTGGATCACGATTTAGATCAGGGTCAGAGGCACACAGTATCGGTTTGCTGACTAAATTAACCTTTTGTGGAAAAATAAAGTTTATATTAGTGCATAATGGATTGCGGTATGCGGTATGTGCCTAAAGAAGATGTAACTTTGGGCTATGTGTAGTGTGGAAATAGTTAAATTGTAGTTAAATTGTACATACTTCTAGTTCTAGGTGTAATTTTCAAGGTGCATGATAAAGGACCGGAAAGGTGCAGTGGTAAGCAAAATACAAAAAAATATTTGACGCAACAGGTCCAAGTAGGAACCTACCAAACGCTTAGCACAATCCAAAAGGCTAAAATGGGAAGCTAGAAATCGTTTAATTGATGGAAAACCAACCAGGCATGAGATAGAAGGGTTGACTACTTAATCGGTGGCGAACCCAGCAGACGTAAGAAAAAAAATCCAATAAAAGATAGGCAACAGCCACAGCAACAGCAGATGAGCAAAGTCGAATCGAAGCTTAAAAGTGGACAAAACTGTACTTTCGAAGATGCATTGCAATTGAATGGGTACACGGGGGACGGCAAAAACAACGGAAATAGCTGGCATTAAATTGTGAATTTTATAGCCTACTTCGGTAAAAAGTCTTACGACAGCTTCCGCAAGTGGGTCTTAGTAACCCAAGAGTATAACATAGCATTTTCCCTTACCCCCGTATTAATAAACAAATGTGTACAAGTTAGTTAGCTAGTAGACATCAGATAGCATACAAAAATTTGACGTAAATTCTGAATAACGAGTTGATAACTTTTACGCAGCGTTTATTAATAAGGGGGTTAGTGTTTAATATTTTATTTTATTTCAATAATTATTTTTATATACAAAATATATTTAGCTTGTATCGCGAGACAGCCGGCGGTCGATGATTTTTGATTTTGTGCTCGTATTTCCTTAAACAAGTTGACTGGACTATTTTTAATCCACTAACTCCGTAGGACCTATATAAACAGTATCACTTGGTCGATTTTAACCAAAAGTTTGTTGATTTTATCGAATTGAATTTTCTGAGTGATGACCGAGGTAGAACTTAATCGTATGTATTGAGTCACAGTGGTGCTAATTTGTGCTCTAAACTAACTAAAGGTTATTTAAATTTTTAAAAATTATTTTAATTAAGCTGAAACTTTCTACAAATTTCTAACCATTAATGAAACTTGCTGTTTATTGTTGGTTGAAATTTTTTAGAAAGTTTTGGCTTTTTTTATGATATGGACACACGAAAAAAATATTTAAATTTCTGCTTTGACCTCTCATCACTCTACGAAGGCATTCACAATCGCAACCATATCGTGACCAACATTTCTACTCTCATAAATCATTCGGCATGCCCTCGAAAGTCAGCCCCACCCTCAATAAGTTCTTCATGCCAAATTCGTCTTTCAGCCATCACAATTAAAAATATTTCTCTCTACAAACACAAGCACTCTTGTTCTCGTCCTCAATGTCCTTATGGCGATAAATTCTAATTAAATGGGCTGGCAACATCCACTCTATCATTCGCTCTTGAACGCACGCCCGCCGCCCGACGCACATGATGATCATCTTCATCAAACGTCGTCAGCAGTGGCGGTCGGTACGTCCCGGTGAAATGAAGACATCTTCCACTGGCACCGGCACGATGCAGTCTCAATTACCAAGTAAACATTACACACAGGATCCTAACAAACACAGAAAATCTGCCACAGCACACAGAAAGAGAAACTCACCAAACGTCACAATATACGATCAGACCGTAGGTACTGTGCAAACCACATTATTGATAGCTCGAGATGTCCAGTCTTGTAAAATAATTATGATGATGCATACTTCAAGCACCGCCGCGCCGCCTCCGTCGCAACGCACCACTTCGACTGGATAATTGCAAAAGTCGTTTAGCATTCTGTCCGTCCTGGCAGTCGTAGTCGTCAGCGCCACAGTTTCCTATAGGGGGAATGCCAAAGTTTCTATATATGACTTGGAAAAAATGAGTCCGGAGCCTCGTGCGTATCCACAGATATATGTCATATTTTATGCTCCATGATTTATGACAATATTCTCAACATTTTCCAAACAGACAATCCTGTACACTATAGGAACCTGAAAATGCAAGTTCGCAAGTTGGCAAGTTGGTAAGTTGGCGAGTTGGTACTGTGCGCCATTCGCACGACCTAGCCCCCAAAGTAAAGCTATTTGACGTGATGTTGTGCGCATTTGCTGCAATTCCTTTCGCATACCAAAAATGGTCAAAGGAAATTGAGAAGAAATGCTAGCATACAAATTTGTCCGGCTCGCCAGGCAACCGCACCTAATGCCGCGCGGTATACAGTTTCATAGGCAAACAAAAACCCAAGTCTACTGACGCATCGTCATAAATTTAGAAAAAAAAAATTGAAGAAGCGGAAAACAAGATAATATCTCTGACGTTGCACCACCCCCCAACTAGATAAACCCGACCCAAACTGTAAGGTGCACTACTGTGTCTTTACGGCTGGCTGATGAACGTCGCTGCTGATCTATCAATTATTATTAATATTTCAACTTTCATTGATTGGAATTCGAAATTGATGTTCGGCGTTCTGTCAATATTGCCAAAGTTGCATAACAAACAGTTTTATTGATAAGTTGAAGTACCTATTGCGCGACGGCGGCGGCGCGCCACGACTGAGACATGTTCTCGACGAAGACGAAGCCTATGCGATGGAGAACACACAGAACCGAGAAACATCGAGGACAACAGCACCAGCAGTCATACTCGACAACAATGACGACTGTTGGTGACATCTTTTGCTGGCTGCTAATCAAATGGCCACAGTCAGTGGATGGGTCTAGTTATTAGGTCTGAACTTCGGTTAGTGCCGGTGGCAATGGCGCAATGGTTCTCATCGGGGCACTGGCTGTACGTTATGTTCAACTCGGCTAGCCAACAAGATGCCTTGTTGTTGCGCATATTTTTCACATTGCATTATGACAAGTTTGTGACAAGTTAAGAACAAATTGATTGGATGTGGTTTTTTTATGGTGCAGTAGATTGGGTATTTAGAGAGGATGGCATTTTATTCTGTGGGCATATGTTGGTTGACAGTGCGCCGCACAAGAAACGCACTCAAATTGAATAAAAGATGCTGTGACGGACGTGGCGCTAAGGTGATAATTGTGGTAGAATTCCACGCGGCGAGATAGCTGCATACAAATTGCTGAGAAGTAAGTCATTTGTATCCTGTCATGATTGCGCTGGTATTTTATTTTTTTTATTGGCTTTGCTAATGGAGTTGGAAGGGAAGTGTAGTATAAGGAGGCACAATACTGGAAGAGGACACAATTTGGGCTGTGTGAGTAAATGGCCCGTGCACAATGGGCCTATTGTAGTAAATCTTTATTTTGATTTGACAGTTGCCAGAATTTAGTTTGCTTTAAGCTCCCAAACTTTACAAAAATGTAGCCCAAAATATTTGCCCTTAAGTCTTTTGTTTTGGTATTTTTTTCCACTTACTCATACCAATTATGCGCGCCGCGAATTGTATTTGACTTCCATCTTCTGCGATTGGCCTTTGTAGCTGGTGTGTTGTGTCAAATCGAAAGGCCTCCAAAATAAATTGATGTGGCTGCAAGTTGAACGACTGTTCGCTGCTGCCAAGTTTTAAAAGTGCGGGTTTGTTCGAATATAGTATTTTTTTTGTTGTTTGGTAAAGGAATGAAAGAAACAAAATTTGCACAAAATTTGTTAAACGATTTTATAGCCCAGAATAATGTTGGGCGCTCATAGAACGAATTTCTGTCAAAAAAGACAAAAAAAATTGACAAAGCGCTCAATCTGCCAACACTGGTGTAGTTTGGCGAAATACTAACTAAAATGAAGTCAACAATGCGCCATGGGGGTGTGATTTTATACTGAATAGGTACATCGAGAGAAAAATAGATCAGTAGTAAGAAAAAACACGCTTAAATTGACCAATTTTCAACTCACATTCATCGCTAACCGATCTATGTGATTAAATCAAGTCTGTCTGAAACGGGCGATACGCCATTCTTACTTCTAGAATTCGCAGGATTAGTTTAAGAACTTTTCAAGTGGATAATGAGAATTACACGTCCTTAAATTGGTATCCCATTTTTTTGTTCTTTAAGCGCTAAAATCATTCCTAATTTGATAATGACTTTGATGATCATTATGACCGTCTGCTATTGATTTTACAAAGCTCTTTCTTAAACTCGGGTCGTGGATTTTCTCTCGGTGTAGAAAGTTAAGCAGTTGTATTAA
Source organism: Cheilosia impressa (assembly GCA_948293265.1). NCBI lineage: Eukaryota > Metazoa > Arthropoda > Insecta > Diptera > Syrphidae > Cheilosia > Cheilosia impressa. Next base: position 59,312,432 of record OX411881.1, read on the forward strand.
TTTTTCTACCTTTAAGTTAGCTCTTAAAACGGCTAAAACAGCGACAGTGATTAGAGGACTTACGGAAGCATAGCCCGCTCTCGTCGTCTGAGTTGGCAGCTGTGCATTGATGGACGAGTTCCTTGATTGGACTTCAAAGTTATGCCGAGTTGTTCATCACATTTTATCGTGTATAGTCATTTTATTCTGGGAACCATTTCAGCTTCTGAATTGATGCGAGTAAAGGGTCAAGTGGCGGTTGTTGCCGATGGTGTAAATATCAAGCAGTTTTAGAGGACAAAGGGTTACTAGGCGCGCAGTGAAGATCCTCGCTCAGTAGTACTGACAGCACATAAACCACTAGGCCACTGCGTTTTTTAAACAACTGAACTTAATACCTACCGACGCAGGCGAAAAACACAAATTTTATCTTTAAGCCTTTTCCACTAAGTGACCTTTGGCGAATGTCTGTCAAATTTCTGAGAGTATTAGTTGATGAAAGAGGCCGTTTGGGCTCTGCAGAAAGTTGCAGATCACTTCCATTTGTCCAAAAAATTCAAAAATAAAATAAAACAAAACGAAGCGTTGCGTTGTAAGAAGCTTGGCCTGAGGTACCAATTTCAGAAATTTTGCGGCAGCTTTTTACCTAACTGCCTATCTATTTGAATGTAATTTTGAATATAAATCCTGTCTGATCTTCTCAGCAATATACCTACTAAAGATTGCATTTCATGCAAAGAAAATTCCATCTCGGAACACTTGCAGTGGTATAGTCCTCAGATTATGTCCTCTCAGGCCCAGAATTCAAAACTTTCGACAATAACAAACTTGTTGAAATGGAACAACCAGCGGAGCTTATTCTGTTTTTAAGATCTAGTTCAAGTTGGTTTGTGTAGGTATCAGTCTGCAGGGACACCATTCCAAACGCTAACATAAGTTGGTCCAAAAGCCAGTAAATAAAACGAATGTTCATTTATATTGTGGGAATTCATCAGTCACATATTCCAAGCCATGCACTTGACACTAATTTGCGTTTAAAATGAAGCAATACAATACAAAGTAAAACAAACTCTCTTTTACGATGGGAACGAATTGTATTGACAGCACACTCGGCAACGGCGGTGAAGCACATTTTGATCGCATCTGCCTACCAATTGCGGCTATTTACCACATCTTATAAAAACTAACACAGAAAACCAACCCGTTCTTCCCCAAACAGATCGTGCAGTGAAATTAAGAGAACCAAGCGCCTTCCCCACTACTCCCAGCTAAAATAGGAAACTTTTAATTTCTAGCACACCCACAGGGCAAAACAAGAACTATTTCGAAATTCTCATTTAGGATGAGACCATCCAGGTCTGACATTGCTTGCGGAGTGGATGCAATTGCCACGACCAACCGCCTGGGGTCTTGTTTGCTCTGCTTTGCCGAAATTGTTGCACTGCTTTGAGGTCACGAGGAGCGAGCATTGTTTCCGAAATCAAGTCCAATGCTGCAATAAAAGGTGTAATTTCCATTTAAGGCTACTATAGTTGCTTTTGGTGCATATACCTACTCCGGACTTGGGAGTAGTTGTTGTAATAGACTTTTACTAATCACAGAAACCAAGAGTTCTTTCGCTTATCTATGATTATCTGTGATTGCATGAACATGAAAGAAACATGTAACCCAGTGACATATTGCGACAACCCGATCACGAGTGGTTGGTATAGGTTTTTCTCAAACTAATGCAAATAAGGGGATTACCAATTTAAATTAATTCAAACTGATGCACAAGCGCAATTGAAATGCAGTCGGAGGTTTGTAAGCTGTGGGTGATGTTTTCCTGGGAACTAGCATTAGGCTGCTTGAATTTTGGTTTAGATTTCTAAAGCTCACTTGAGGCATGTCTGATGTGAGTAAATATGGATTTTGTTATTCATTTGATATTATCCCCGGGGGTCGAGTTGTTTGGCCAAATAAAATAATAAATAAAATACTTATGGAGTGTATATTATTCTAACATCGAATACCTGATTCTTAAAAATTTAAAAACGAGTTCTTGAACCAAGAACTTTTAACTTACAATTTTTTAAAAATCTCAAAGTTCTTCGCTTAACAATCTTTATTTTTCTGTGTGATTAATGGTTTAAGCGGCCTGTTCAAAAATGCATTTCGGCCCAATGTCTATGAGTAGACTAACACGCATCTGCTAAGACGCACTGTATAGGTTATACTCGATGTTTACCGCAACCTATGAAATCGCAATCAAAAAGTAAACGTAATCCGAGTTTTTGGTCAAAGAGATCAGATCTATATATACGATCAGAAAAAAAAGCAATTTTAAGCGACAAATATTAAGTTTTTTAAAAATTGTATGCTTTATGTTCTTTCTTGAACTTTTAGTTTTTGTAAGAAGACTTCCTGGAATAATTTACTCTCCATAAGCTTTTTTCTTTCATCATAGCCTTTCCTTCTTAAATCAAAAATGTTAATTAAAATATAGGATTTGTTTAAATCAACGAAAATTGTCGGCATTACAATATTTTCCTCAGAGTGTGTAGCATTTACTTGCCTGTGGAGACCACCCAACATATTGGGTCAAAACGAATTCGGAGTACCTACAGACCACTTAAACCAGGGATGTCAAACTTAAACTTTTTAAGGTTTATTTTTTGTCTCAAGTATGGCAGCGGGCTATATGAAAAATAAATGGAAAATGAAGAAGCTAGTATGTATAAATAAGAAGCATATATACCTATAAACATTTTAGTTATGAAAAAGGTTATATTTGTTTTAAGTTAAGACGTATACCTACCTAATAAGCCAAAATATTATTTTGATTATCCAGAAACTGAAGTCAACATGAATCTGCAAGATTACTGAATTGATATCGCAGGCCTCGGCTGATTCTCTCGGGGGCTGGTCATGGCCCGCGGGCCGTATCTTTCTTATGCCTGACTTCAACCTATTTAGTTTTACGCTAACATTAGACCAAGTATAAATTTAAACCACCATAACCAACTGTGACCATCTCCATATCTGATTCCCTCATGCCGACTTTTAAAAATTCACACAGGCATACAAAGTTCGTAGACCTTTGATCGCTTTAAATAAAAAGAGAGTAACATACGCCATTGTTGACATGTATATCAAATCTTTTTTCTATTTAAAAATTTACCAATCTTTTTATGACGAAGTCTCTCAATAGGTACCTATCGACATTCATGCCTTCGGCATTGAAGCGAAAGGCGGCCATAGGCCAAACCAATATAGACTTAGAATTTACTTAAACATGTAACCAATTTTTTAATGAAAAAAAAGTCGTACAACTAACGAAACTTGATGCGTCACAGATCACAGATCACAGTATCCTTCTCCATTCGCAGCATGTTAACAGACCATTACGCAATGCATTGTCGATTTAGACTGCCATTAACCAAAAGATCACAAATATCATTCGATTTGATTATTTTTCGTCAGTACCTATAACAAATACCTAGATCAATAAAACATTTAAATATTTAATTTGGTACAGTTAAAGTCATTGCAACTATGCAAACATTAATCGTGTGCGTTTTCCGCTTCTGCAATGATTTTTCAATTCCTGACAAAATGAACATTTATCGATTTGTTTATCAGTTCGATACACGTCACCCTATTCACTTGGGCACACATGAAAAAGCCAAACAAAAACGACTGCGAGTCTGTTTCCAAAGTAAACATTAACTCATTATGCATTTCAGCGGTAAGCGCTTATTCGCATATGGTAAAAACACTGAAGTGGCCACCACTAGAACTTCTAACAACACCCGCTGACTCATTATTTATTTTGAGACTGTTATCCGCCACCGACCCAAACGGTGTCCGGATCAGGTGCAATGCTGCTGTTAAGTGCTCCTCGAATGGCAAGAGGCAAGAGCCCATCGCCATCGTGATCATGTTCGTTCGTAAAGTTCCTATAAAGCTTTTTCACTTTTCATTCTCTTTTTGGGCTGCTATAATTTGTTTCCATCACAAACATATTCAGCACTTCTCTTTGTAAAGAGACGCACTCTACTGTTAGCGTTTTGTCCGAGTCTCTTCTACCTTTCGTAGTTTCATTGATTCTCCTATTCAGGTGTATCGGTCTATTGAAACGATAGAAACGCATTTGCCAACACACCGATGTAACCCAGGAAGACCCACTATGTGCCTTCTATGAATGACCAATAGCAAGATGATCTGTTGCCCGAAGCACTTATTGATATTTCGGAACGAAGAAGGTGTGTATTGAGCATTTTTTATTTGAACTTGGGTGTTTGTTATTTTTGTTTAACCGAACAGCCAGTAGATGGAGTTGTATGTATCAAAATGATAGTAGATGTTGCTGAGCTTCTGGATTATTCTAAAATAAAATTTGGCAGCGATTTTCTGCGTTAATGATTTTTTTAAAGGGGCCGACACTGAACTAGATTGATGTGGTATATTTAAATGGAGTTCAAGTAGAATAAAATAGGTATTTTTGGGAACATCCTTAAGATTTTTGTTATAAGACTTAGCTTTATGTATTTGTAGATGGTGTAGAAAAAAAGGACGAAGTGTTAGCATATTAACTTGGTTTATGGCCAAGGATATTGCACTTTGTACACTGAAGTTGTAGGTACTCGTAGCTCTGGAAAAATCGATTTTGCCGCGACGCCTGCGCTAATTGGCTGTTTAAAAATATTTTGTTATGTTATTTTCTGATACTAAGTCTCAAGCATTGTAAAGCATTGTAGAGCTCAATCGCATTATAGACTTTAGCTTATGGCCAATCGTAAGTTCTTTATTTGTAACACTTTAGATTAACTAGTTCGAAATTTTTGTCCTACAAGCTGAGGTGGCTGCTGCTATCTTCTAAGTTGTTAGTGTATACTGGAGGAAGGTTGAGTTTTTCTCCTAAGCTATAGTTGAGCAGGAGCCATTTTGGCTATTTCTAAATGGAAATACTAGTCAAGTAGAAAAGTGCAGGTTCATCCCAATCCTTGACTCAGTCAGAAAGATTTTTTTATTGTATTCGCAATGAGAGGCTGTCAATTTAGAATAGATGGAAGTGAACAGCTGAACTAGTTTGATCCAAGCTGGTTTCCGGACAGCATGTATACAACTAAACCACCTACAATAAGGTTTCATCGACTTATGCAAATCTAGTCTCAACTAATCCACTCGTGTATATGACCGAGTGGAGGTTTCAAGTAGTTTGACACAACCATAGGTCTACCACAAGGGTGAATCGTAAGCCCGATACTATCTGCCCTTTATAATCACGACAGCTGCGATTCGCCCCGTGTGCAGGGATCATAATTATGGTTCTTGCATATGCTAAGGATCTTGTTATGGCGGCTGATTATCCGAGTATGTGTTGCGTCTCTTAAACTGAGCGCTGGCAATCATTCATTTACAATCAAACCGCGAAAAAAAAGGTCTGTCTGAATGAATGAATCTTTTATGAATTTCTACAGGAGCGAATGTCTTCTTAGTTCTTACTACACAATCAAATTATGGATGTGGTTAAAAAGTTTGGCAACTTCCTGTCAAGAACAAAGTTAATTCGGAAATCGATTAGTCAATATTAAGTCAACATTTGGCAGCTTATTGCTACTGCATCCCATATAGACACAAAGTGGCAAGTGCTGGTGCTATTTTTTTTAACTCTTTGGGCTCTTGTAAGTCACATAAATATGTTGCTAAAGTTCAGGACTATTTATTAAAAAGCTGTCGAAGTAAGCTCAAAATTAAAACAGATTTTGTAGGTTACATTGATTTCGACAGTATTACATTGCTTTATCTTGAATTCCTACTTAATGAGCATGAACCTTAGCAACCCACGCAACGCGTGGTTCTCCTCTCAAAGCAGTCAATAGATCAAAAAGCGCTTGCGCCTTTAAAGACAAATTGTATTGTCAGAACTTTTCAAAGCAACAACATCAGCAACAGACAGACAGCCCAGATAAATGATACAAAAAGCAATCCAATTCGAATGCCTTATTTCACCTGTCATGCATTCCGTTCAGCACGCTAACAACTCAGAATGTCAGACCTATCAGAACATACATCACAATTACGCCAAAGGATACAATAACACTCAAGCTTAATGGGCAACACACTTCAGATACAATAATTTGCTCTTTTGATTCATTTCGATTAAATCTAGAGTGCGGAGGATGAGATTCCGATCATAATCGTAAATGCTTCTTTCATAGCGACGACGTCCATCCAGTGCCAGTCGTATATCTGTAGGTACATCTATCAAATCAGCGCATTGTTGTCCGATCAAGAACGAGGGAATTTCCTAAACAATTACGCCGCCATGTCTTGCTATTCACGCCTCTTTGTTGTGGGTGTCATTACTTCTACCACCAGTAGACGCTACGCGCTGCCGCAATCTATTGTTGTCACCATCTTGAAATACTATGGAATTCATAGTTTGGATATTTACCGATCTGGAGTTTTTTATTGTTGAATAGATACCTCTTCACGTGTGCTTCCAATTGTGCGGGAGAAAAATCGAGGCAGGAGCTGACTGGGAAATTGTTTCTCTCATCACTTTGACGTTCATTGAAAGTAGAGATGCAAGAAGTTAGGGTCGAGATACTTTTGTCCGAGTGATCCAATCGTAATGAGATAAATTATTCAGATTAAAATTGTGTGTACGCGAGTCACAAACTAAAAAGGGACACAATGTGCAATTAAAATTCCATAGTAGAATTGAGGACGGTAAATTGGTTCACCCAATTACATTCTTAGCTCTGGCAAGCGTTAACAATTTTCATTAATGCATGCGTCATATTTTAACCTTCGCACTTAATATTTTCGATCACAATGGGTAATTTTGTATGGAAAATCTCGCCATTGTGAGTTTGTAAATGGTAGTACAGGGTGGGCCAAAAAAAGTCATCCGATGTTGTTTGGCTCTCATTTTTTTTTCTAAATGAAAAACTTCGATTCTGTTCTTTGATTATATTTATATTTATGAACCTTTAGAATTTTATTGGTCAAGTCGAGAAGATGATATCGGCCAAATGGGCGCCGTCACATTTGATTGCCATACGGCTCATTTTATGGCATTTTTCATCACTTCGGCGAGAACGGTTAAATCGGCCGATCTTGCGGGCCAGTGCAAATCGCCAAAACGAGAGATGAGGCGACCCGGGAACGCCGCCTTCAGAATATCGGTTGTGGCTCGCGCAGTTTGTGCTGTCGCTCCGTCCTGTTGGAACCACATGTCCTCCAGTCCTAATTCGTCCAATTACGGTTAACATGGCCCTGTAGGCGCCCATTTAGCCGATATCATCTTGACCAATAAAATTCTTAAGGTTTAAATAAACATAATCAAAAAACAGAATCGAAGTTTTTCATTTAGAAAAAATGAGAGCCAAACAACATCGGATGACTTCTTTTGGCCCACCCTGTATATGGGCACTTAAAATGGTTCTGTAAATTTTGTCTTTTTCTATTGTTTGTTATTTGGAATTCTAAAATATGGTCGCCGTAATTAAACCTATAGCTATCAAAGACTTACTGCTGAATTTTGGCATTCGTACCCGGCTATTGAAATGTTCACTTTTTCGCCAAAATAATTAAATTCATCGTTCTGGTGGTAGAAAATGAACTGCAGGATTACCTTACGCTTAAGAACCGCCACCTGATTAGGTGCACAAATATTTTAGACGCTAAATTTATATAGGTAGGTAGGTCTTTTAAAAAAAAAATGCCATCTTAAAATATGTAACCTATTTATATAACGTTCGCTAAAAAATCGGATGTTCATTGCACTCTGCACTGGTTGCAGCAGCTAAAGCTGCAAAGATTCTAAACCCATATAACATTATAATCCTGTTAAATGATTTCAAGTGCCTTATCTTCGATCCGCTTTAACATTTAACAATGTATCTATCCCCAAAGGGGTTGAACATAACGCCTGGGATTTAATTTTCTCCATGTCCACTGCAGCCAGACAAAACATGGCCAAGCCGACTATGCGAGTCATCCATAGTGCACATACAAGGCACAAAGATCTCGAAAAAGTATTGAATATCTCGCAAAAGTCGTGTAAATTGCAACGCTATACATGTCCAAGTCGAAGTTTTGTGTTCAATTGGAAACTGTGTCTGAGTTTCTTTCTTCTTCTTCTTATTTTTTTTTTTAAACTTTATACGTTCCCTTAAATCTTTGTCCAGGCAAAGCTGCAGTGTTAAGTGGTTTCGCAGGCGACGAATGTGAACTGCATATAGCCAGAGCCACTGCCACACGGACTGAGAACGGACTGAGACGGAATTGGCGTAAATTGATACGGAAAAGGAATTGGCGCTATTATTGCAACGAAATCACCTCTTCGATACTGGAGTGGCCATGTTCACGATGGGTTCATGTGGATTAACACGAGCTGCTGGATGCTTGTTACTGCTTCTGCTCGAATTAACGTGCGACACTTATCCGATGGGGTCGTGCGTCGTCGTGCCGTGCAACATTTGGTCCAATGTACGAGTATAGTGGAAAGTGTGAATTTGTATTGCGTAGCCTTGTGATGAATGGAATTTTGTTTTATGGTACTTGCAGTTGCAGTTGCAGTTCTTGTATTGGGCTACAGTTACGCGTGTTATTGCCACTGTTGGTATTTTAAGCGAATACCTAGTATTTCTATGTGGGGTAGTGTAAGAAAGATGTTTTGATGGAGCAATAGCTGGGAATTTTCCCAATTTCGTAAATGAAAAACTAGGTTTTAATTCCTGAAAAGCTGTGCAGTATTTAGTCAGCAGACATACCTATGAAGCACCGCGGAACGGTTTGAAGAGGATGCCGGGGATTGGTGGAAGTCAATAATCAAGGTCGAAACAATTGCATAATATTTCTTCATTCAGATACTTTCTTTGCCGAAAATTTGTTAGCTCTCAGAGTCGCAGTATTTTTTATTTGTATACTATGTAGTGGATGAATACCTTATACCTTTTGTGCCATTAGCTATAAATGTAGCTGCCTGAAGAGCCATGTTGATCGAGCAATCAAGTCAGCCGCCAAATGTGCTGCCATAAGTCAGTATAAGGTACCCTGAAGCATGCATGATGGCTCACCCTTATAGACCCGAATTTACTATGAAACAGAACAGCTATGGTCTCCTCCAAATGCACTTCCCGATGTGGTAAATCATTTCATTTCGATTTGAAAAATCCGCACCCACCCAAAACGATTCAATTCACCTCCAGCTCACTGGCAGTTACTGATTCTAGGCCAGCGATACGGTTTCATTCAAATCATTGCACAAAATCGCCTCCAACTTTAACGAAAAGACAATCCTATCGATCTGTGCAAAGAAATAGAAGTTCGTGGGCGGATATAAAGCAGCTTTCTCGAATTTGTCCGTGGACAAAACAATGAGCCATCTTCCACTAAATATGCTTCCACCGAAAACAACGTATACAATCATCATTGCGGCTGCCACAACTTGCCTCCATACTTTGTTCAAATGAAAATCATAATTCAAAGCAACCAGTAAATGACCTTTGATATCCTTGGTGGCCGCCCACTCTCCTTTGTATTTCTCACAAGGCCCAGCATCGTGCAACGTTCAAAATCTCTATACCATGCCATCGTTCTAATATCTATATGCAAGCCTTCGGCAACCGATATATCGCATCAGTATCAGTACCGGGGACATGAAATTGCCAGCATCCAACATCCACCCTCTACTTCGGGATCCGTCTATATAAATACCGGTCCACGAAAATAAGAAAAACAAAAAAAAACTCACCGAAACTCGATCAATATCTTCCGGAATGCGACCGGGTGGATTCAGATTGTTTACGTTGTGTTTGGCCAAAAACTTCATCAATCTTTATCGGCGCATGCATTACATCCAATGGCCGACAATAGCGGGCTTCAGTTTCGGGAAAGCAGCGATGCACGTCCACTCAGAGGCACATCCGTGGTCTGGTGTTTCTCTTCCTCTTCCACAGAGATACAATTGTTAATGGTTATTGTTGCTATTTGGCGTTATTCGGTGAAAGGTCATATGGAGTATACGCGAGCACAGAGGCCGAGGTTCCCTTGTGGCGGACGGCTGTGGTTTGGTCTTTCGCCCAACGGCCTGGAGGTGTTTTCTTCTATTCGGTGGTATCACGTATTTGAATCAGATCAATGTTTAATCGAATTCGATTGAGAGTCATAGTGTTTTTGATCGCAGATACCGGTGGGAAGAGATGCTTTTGAGTTGCATCTGAAGCCATTAAGATAATTACTGATCATTTTGGTGCAGTTGGGACGGCAACGTGCATCCACTTAGTGTGCGCGAGTTAAGTATCCATAGCAAAACATATTGAGAAAAAAGATAACATTATTTGTATTCAATGATATCTTTAGTCTCTAGTACAGTCTTGCACACAACGCTACAATGATAACATATGTAAAAGAGATAATATCGTTTGTATACAATGTTGGAATATTATCTCTTCTTCATTATCAAGCAAGACGATTGTACGCTTGGGTCTCCTTGTGGATAGATAAGAAAAGTATATAAATACGACTGTATGATGAATTTATCAACAGTCTTATTGTAACTACATAGTAGCCTTAAGCTCCTTTTAGAATTAGTAAAAAGTATTTCAATAATAAAGGACATAGTTCCAAATAAATATTGTTTAATTTTAAAAGTAAGAAACAAGTGTTTTAATTGGCGATCCTGCCAGGAGGTTAAATATACTTTTTAACTTCAATCGAGCGGACCTCGGGAACAAGTAGTGAAATCTAGTATAAACAGAACACTCGCGTTACCGGTTACAAGAATTACCTAGCATAGCAGGTACAAATATAGCTTCTTCGTACGAAGCAGCAAAGCAATTCAGTGAAAGTGTATATGTGGAGAAAAAAAACACACAAATTCGACGACAACAGACACGAGTTCAAAATGGAACAACTCGCAGTATTAATGGCAAGATTAGAAGCTTTAGAAACCAGGAGCAACACAGTAACACAAACCCTAGAGCACACACGCACAGAGAATGCAAGGTTAGCAGCAATAATAACTAACCAAAATCAAATAAACACTAATTTAGAAACAAAACTAAATGAAGTAAAATCTGGATTAGGCATAGTACCAAACATACCTGTGCTAGAGGAAATAAGAACCACATATACAGATGGTAGTGAAATACAGTTAGACGCATTTAAAAGCCTACCTATTTTCAACGGCGATCAATCAAATTATCGGTCGTGGCGCGAAGAAGCATCCAGATTAATGGACAGCATTAAAAACTTCAAAACACACAGTAAGTACGCAGCAGCATTGACTATAGTGAAAAGTAAAATACAGGGTGCAGCCGCGAATGTGTTAACTAATTATAACACAATTTTTAATTTTGAGGCGATACGTAACAGATTAGATTATACGTACTCTAATCAAGAACCTCTATACGTGCTACAAGACATGATGAAAGCCATCACGCAAAAAAGAAGCACACTGTCTGAATACCACGACGAGATAAATAAAAATCTCAATTTAATAATATCAAAAATCACTATGTCAGGTGATCCGCCGAATATAATCGACAGACTAATTAAAAATGCTAACGACGACGCAGTTCGTATATTCATTGATGGTATGAGTGACAACTTTACAAGAGGATCATTATATTCAGCTACAATAAATGATCTAGAACACGCATTCGCAATTGCTCGCAGAATAGAACATGATAATGTGCACAGGCATTTACATCTCACTCAGGATAAGCACCACAAAAATATGCCACATGAACGCAGAAACGAAAGAAGACCAAATTATTCGAGCCAAACAACGAATTATCAACCCCAGAAGCAATACGATAATATGCAGCAACACAATCAAGGACCACAGCCGATGGAGATAAACTCGAGACAAATTGTACATGCACAGCGACAAAATTGGAATCAATACAAACCCGATGTATATAATCCACCAGCGAAACGTGAACACAGCGGGAGTTTCAACACACACAACAGACCGCAACGATCTTATCAGCAGAACTTCAAGCAGCAGAGAGTAAATAACTCCCGACAACAACGCAGAGACGATGTCAGCAGTACATATGCAGAAGCAGATGAAACGGAATGTATGGTAAATAATAACATAAGAATAGATCATTTAAACTAGTAGACGGGTTGCCCTGCTTAAATTTAACTAGTACTATTTCTAAGAAAATTTATAAAATTCTTATTGATACTGGTGCAACCCATAATTACATTAATAGAAAATGCGATTCTAGCAAAAAAATTAAAATTAAACCTATAAAAATAAAAACAATGCATGGTTATTCTATGGTAGATACAAAGAAAGTAGTTAGGATATTAAAGAAAAATATAACATTTTTTGAATTAGAGGATATTCAGTCTTTTGATATGATATTAGGATATGAAGGACTTAAAGTTCTAAACGCGGAAATAAATTTCAGTAATATGACTCTAACTACCATTAGCAGTGTCGAATCTATTCAGAAAATTAATTACATAATTGGGGAAAATAATATTTATAAAGCAGACATAGATAGACTGATGAAGATTAATAACAGCATAGGACCGTTACCCTTTACAGATACTATAGAAGCAAGCATTAGGACGACCAATGATAATCCGGTTTATGTTAAACAATATCCATATCCCATAGCAGATAACGAATTCGTAAACAAAGAAATACAGAAACTCTTACATGACGATATAATAGAAAAAAGCCATAGTCCTTATAACAGTCCCATATGGACAGTACCTAAAAAAGGTTTGGACGAAAAAGGAAAACCAAAACGGCGCATGGTTGTTGATTTCCAAAAACTTAACGCTCACACTGTAACAGACAGATACCCCATTCCGGATGTCAACATGACAATTCAAAATTTAGGTAAAGCCAAGTACTTTACAACATTAGATTTGGAGTCAGGTTTCCACCAAATTAAAATCAAAACAGATGACAAAGATAAAACAGCTTTTGCTATAAATGGCGCAAAATATCATTTTAAACGAATGCCTTTCGGGCTCAAAAATGCACCAAGCATATTTCAGAGATGCGTGGACGACATTTTGAGAGACTTTGTAGGTAAATTCGTACACGTTTACATTGATGACGTATTGATATATTCTTCATCTGAGGAAGAACATATACAGCACATAAGTCAAGTATTCGACGTACTCAATAAAGCCACATTAAAAATATCTAATGAGAAAAGTAAGTTTTTTCAAGAAGAAGTAGAATACTTAGGTCACATAATCAGACATGGTAGAATCACTACGAACCCTGAGAAAATAGCAGCTATAGAAAATTTTCCAGTCCCACAAACGGTAAAGGATTTGAGAGGATTTTTAGGTCTTACAGGTTACTATCGTAAGTTTATAAAAGGATACGCAAGCATAGCCAAGCCCCTGACATTATATTTACGAGGAGATAACGGTAAAGTAAACAAAAAACAAAGTAAAAATATTAAGTTAAATCTGAATGATTCAGCATTAGAAGCGATTAGAATTTTAAAAAATTATTTGAAAGAACAAGTCGAACTTTTTCAACCGGATTATAGTAAACCATTCGAGCTTACTACTGATGCATCCAACATAGCTATTGGAGCCGTACTAAGTCAGAATAAGCAACCTATACACTTCTTGTCAAGAACACTGAGTAAGACAGAAGAGAACTATAGCACAAACGAGAAAGAGCTATTAGCGATCATATGGTCCTTACAAAAACTCAGAAACTACATATATGGTATAGCAGACTTAACCATATATACCGATCACCAGAGCCTTATATATTCTGTATCAGGAAAAAATCCCAACACAAAGCTGAAACGTTGGAAGGGAATCATTGAAGACTTTGGAGCAAAATTAGTTTATAAACCAGGAAACCTAAATCTTGTAGCTGACGCATTATCACGTCAACGCATAAATACTTCTACCATAGAAACAGCACATTCAGCTGAAAGTTCTTCTAATGATATAATAAAAACATTTGTGAAATTAACTTTGAAGAAGAAAATTGTCTTATTCCACTTTTAAAGAATATAACTTCAAAATGCAACATTAAACAAGAATACGATTACGACTTAGAAATTGAATCCGGTGTTATGTTATTAAGCGGTAAGCATAAGTTAAATAATCAAACAATTAATGGTATAAACTTAGTTACTTATGAAAATACTATAAATCTAGACGATAAAATATACAAAAACATGCATAAGCAAATTAAAGAAGTTATATTAAGAAATCATAATTCAGAGTCTTACATCGACCAAATAATTAAAGAAGATACAATGTACAAATTCGATAACATAGATACTTTAAAAAAACTAATTATTCCTTTTGAAGAAAAACCGATATTATCAACTATATACACAATTGTAACACTGATTGTTATTCTAGCATTTACGTACGTAATGATAAAAACTATACAATGTATAACAGATCGTCAAAAACAAAAAAAGATTGACGCATATAACAAAACTTATGAAAGAGAAATGTTAAAAATAGCGTCGAAAAATCGGGACGATTTCGTTTAACAAGGGGGGGAGTTAAGTATCCATAGCAAAACATATTGAGAAAAAAGATAACATTATTTGTATTCAATGATATCTTTAGTCTCTAGTACAGTCTTGCACACAACGCTACAATGATAACATATGTAAAAGAGATAATATCGTTTGTATACAATGTTGGAATATTATCTCTTCTTCATTATCAAGCAAGACGATTGTACGCTTGGGTCTCCTTGTGGATAGATAAGAAAAGTATATAAATACGACTGTATGATGAATTTATCAACAGTCTTATTGTAACTACATAGTAGCCTTAAGCTCCTTTTAGAATTAGTAAAAAGTATTTCAATAATAAAGGACATAGTTCCAAATAAATATTGTTTAATTTTAAAAGTAAGAAACAAGTGTTTTAATTCGCGCACAAGACAGTCGTGTGTTTTGCTTTCCTTAAACTGCACCCATCAACGCCCTGGTATGGCACATGAGTCTATACAGACTTCCTCATTACAGCCATAGTCGTTGGCGTCACCGCGGGTAGTACGAGTATAGTCCGCGCACGGAAGTGTCTCTGTCTGGATACAGAGGTGCATCCTCCGGCTTGGTTGTCATTGTCACAATCAGCGTGGTAAACACCTCCATCATGTCCGTTAGTGTACTACCACCAACCAAATAGCTTTACGGATTCCTCATCGGGTGTAAGTCAAATAACATTCACCTACCTCCAGTTGCTGAGGGGACGCACATGCGCAACGCATTTCATCGATGGCTGGGCCGAGCGCTTTTGCCCACAGCGCGTGATTCCTCCTAACTAATAAACCAATTAAAATTTTTAAACGATTGAGGTTTCAAGTGAGTGTACGCACGGAATATGTAACCTGCTGGATCCGGTCCCGCTTGCCGCCTTGGGGGTAGTTTTTTTCTTCTCTTTTGAATATAAAATAATTTTCGTGGAGCTTTAAACAGACTGATTTGGGTTTTATTGTACGAGTTTTGATGGTCACTTTTACTGTGGTATGGTGGCCGGATCAACAATAATTGATTATGTGAATAATATAGAATGAATATTTTTTAGGTTAGGGTACAGATGGACTGAATGTTTTCAATTTAGAGGCGCCAGATGCGATCGAGCAAATATATTTAATAGAGGTTAGGCCGTCGTTTTATTGCTATATAGACAAAGTTCACATCTTTGTGCAACTTATATCGTTCTCTACTCGTCCGCCATTCTCCCTTCTTTGCCGTACATAACCGAAATCTTTGTTTGTTTAAAACATATTTTAAACGCGAGGTCTTCCTCTACAGCATTGTTCCTCCGGGTTGCAATGGAAGGCTTTTCGGGCCTGAGCGATGGTGTCCACATAAAGTCCAGCAAGAAGTAACTTCCTCCGTCCAAGAGGTATTACATTGCATCTTAGCCATGCAGATGGTATCCATTCTGGTGTTCTAATGCTTCAGGTCCTATCTGTGACTACCACGACCTTAAACTACATTTCCTCGATCAACATTCGCAAGTCCTCTGGTAAGAAGCATAAGCACCACTCGTACGTCGTACCGAATCTGGTAACTCCCCTCCATTAGTATCTCTCTCTCTCTAAAAGCCTATATGGCAATTTGCCTCATATCAAAGCCTGTCCGCCCAAAAAACTAAACTCAAAAGAGCTGCGCGGTTCCTATGGTCCGATTATATGATGACCACAGAGCCGGCCAAATATGAAATCAAATCAAAAATCGTTTGACTTGAAATGCACTCATTTGCTGACCTCCGACGATCTCTCCCACATGCTGAATAAATGTTTCTACACAAATAATCCAGATTGTGAAGCTGTTTAGATTGTACCCACATACACCCAGAGTATACCCCTTGCGCAGTCTTTGAGAGGTAGCCTCCGGGCCACCGGTACATCGACTCAATATTAGAAAAGCCACGCGGTGGATATCATGAACTGCGCATGAGGATACCAGTATAGACAATGGTTCCGTTTAGAGGGGTGGTTCTATAAGCGCGCGGGCAGGTTTTTTTTTCTTTCTTTCTTTTTGTGGATGAGGTTATGCGCCCATGTAAGTACGTGCATGCAAACGGATATGTTTGTGGTTGGACATGGCTTTTCCCGTTCGTCTGCTCGGCCATTGGTCCATACAACGTCGTCTATGAGATTTGACCTGCTTCGAGATCAACTTGGGCATAAATTGCACAGCGGACCGCGGAAATTGGATTCAAAGAAATTAACCTCAGCGTCTGCAATACAACGTACCGCACCGCACTGCACACCGGACCGAACCGAACATGAGTGAAGAGAAACGGGGAGCGCGCCGCATCTACCTAAAAGGCTATAATTTTTATTTTGTGGTCGACATAGGGGAACAACGCCCCCCGCCCACCTCCATCCAGGCCCGCTCGCTCATCACCCGCTCGCAGATACATTCGATAATAATTGTGTGTGCGATATGCGCCGATGTTCTGCAATGTTTCAACTAGGAAAAGGTGGTTTCGCTAAACAGCGTTTTTCTGTTGATTTTCTCGTTCTTCGGCGCGGAGATGAAAACTGAAACTCCTCATGTGGATTTTCCGGCTGTGGGAACTGTGGCGCAGGATCCCACAGTAGATTCGTCGGTACCTGTGCGGTCTTGCACTGCGTACTTTTCCATGAATAGATATACTCGTATATTTGGGGAGCATGCGATCTTTGTGGTTTGACGTTGTCCACGCGCAATTGGTGTAAATGGTTCGAAAAGTGCATACTGGACGACATATCAAAGGAATTCATTAGGTGGACGGAGTGTGTGTAAGTATTTTGTTTGCAGTAGACAAACTGCCAGCTTAATTTAATCGGAGTAGTAGCCAGCGCGTTATGTTGGAGTAGATATACCAAACGGGACGGCAGCCCAAGAGCGCGGTATCTAATGATTGCTTGATGTTTTGGATATTTATTTATGACGATGATTTTTCGATATAACAATAACAAGCTATTGCTCTTCTTCAAATTTGGTTGATTCAAATTAGAAAAATGAAATGCACGCCAATTGCGCTAAAATATTGATCGGGGTTTTTTTCAGCATTATTCGTCTCAATGAAAATAGCCAGCCGCTACCACGAAAGGTCATAGACTTTCATCCTTGAGCATATTATTAAAAACCAAACAGAAATTTAATTCTGATGTCTTGACAGACTTTGCACATAATTTAAGGCACTGATTATGATTATCGAAGACATGTTTAAAATTCCGCACGTATCGGAGCTAGTCTGCCAAAGAACCAATATCATTCGCTTAGCGCATTTATTCATACTGACGACGGACTTTCTTGCGAGTCGAAAATTTATTTGTCTTTAATCAACTCTTAACCTAAACTCTACATTATCAGTCACCGAGCACACTCCGGGCCACGAAAATATTATTTACAACTACTGTCTTAAAAAATAAATCTCTGATGGAACAACAAAAAAAACTATATACCCACCGACTTTGGCGCGTGTTTCTCAGTTTTTATTCAAACTTACACCTCGCCACAACAACAAGCGAAAGGAGTCATACACTGCGACAACCGACCGACGTTTTATTGCCGTCACCCTAAGTCACACCAAAATGCGGTACCTTGCATTTGGGACACGTAACCGAAATTAAATCATTTCATTTTATTATTTTTCTGAGTAGCTTATGGTTGACATTTTTTTCTTTATCCACTTGTCGTTGCCGGTTGCGATGTGGCCTCCTTTCAGAGATATTTTGTTTAAGCAATTATACCCTTACACATACATAGCAATAGCGTGGCCATATTTGTGATCAGGGTGCAATTAAAATGCGAACTGCGGTGTCGCAATAAACCGAAATCAGTACGAGGCCTTAAAAAGAAATAATTGTAATCGTCGTAAGTTAATAATCATTTTTTGTGTCCGATGACTGCCGCGCTATTGTTATTGTTATTATTATTCAACTTCGATCACAATTATTCGTCATACGAAATATGCATATCAGTCATTCAGTCATTTAGTCATTTAGTCATTCAGTCACACTCGCCGTGTGTCGTTGGTAATCTCCAAAACCATTGGCACCTGCCACTGCTGCTAACTGGTGCCTGCTGCCAAAGCTTGATACAATGCTGATTGTTTTCGTTGTAATGAAAAAAAGCAACACAGTCGTGCTCGATGATTATCTTTTGCAAATTGAGGGGAACTTTGCCAGAGCCAACGATACGAGTGGGTGCACTGAAGTGCCTCATCCTTGAATGCGTAAATCAAAGCGATCACATTTGGGTGACATTTTTAGGACTTGTTTGACATTCGTACATGCAAATCTTGTGCACGTGTTTTTGTTTCGTGGCGCCTATATAAATTAGCTAAGTCCCAAATTGTGTATGCAGGTGGCATTAGTTGAGCGTCTTAGATCGTGCCTCTTGGCATTCGCTGCCAATTATTATTTCACATAAAAAGTAAAGCTAATTTCTATCCAATGTGCGGCCGGCTTTATATCCTATTTTGATAGGTGTTCCAATTCGACACGTGTTATTCCCGCTGTACCCTAACTTGTCCTCACTTTAAGTACCTACATCCGTGCTTGCATCAACAACAGTGCGACTTACTTGCAAGGGAAAATCCGCCAGCGAGTCTATGCGATCCTCTTTGAGAATTTCTCCAAAAATATCCCACCATACCACCTACGAAACGCATCGCCCTGACAAATCTCATTTCATATCTTCGAATCAAATACCCCGTACATCAAAGCCCACCAAATGCAAAAATATCCCCCGGAGGCGAATGGGCATTAGCGCGCCACAATGCCCAATGTAATCATCATAGAGCCAAAGCAGAAGCGACTTTCATAGTGGGAAATCGAAATAGAAGGACATAACCTCTCGCCTGTAACATCACAACAACAGCAAGAGAAGAAATAATAAATTACTTTACAATAACTCCAAAGTCGACACATAGAGGGAGAACTGCAGAAGAAACACATTTTTAACGTTAATCATTTTAGCAGCACACACAAGACACAACAACGCCACACAATCGCACATTGGACAACGAACGAACGAACGATGATGATGGCGATGATAATCTGGCGATCTTGTATCCAAACGAGTGTGCCCAACCAGCACCAGCACCACTACCGCCCGACCGCCACTCAAGGTGAAACGAACATCACAAGTCGCATCGCACCATAAACCACAGTGTACGAGTATATAGTAGTGGACCTGATACGAATTGCAAGCGACTACAACGACGACGGAAAAGAGGTGACCAAAAGGCCAACGAGCTGACATACACATTTCGCCTGCTCTTCCTTCCATCTCTCAGGTCCAATAACACTTTTGCGGACCGGTAATCGTTTTTGATTCCACACAGCAACAAGACACTAACAACACCTAACCTCCTAGATGAATGAATTGCTAAGGTCTCCCCCTGGCATTACCAGTGTTTCCCTCTAACCTGTGGCCAAGATATATTCCTGACCAGACTCCGACACCGGAATGATATTTCCCACGATTCAGATACACCCACCTTTAATAATAATTTCATTTTTCGTTTTCTTGTCCGGGCCTGGCTTTCTTTTGTGCTCGCGAATTGCTGATGATGATGCAGCACCATCAGCAGCCAGCCGGCCAGCCAGCCAGCAAATGCAAGATCTTTTCTCGCCAACTCTCCTGTGTGGAGGTGGCAATATCGCTGCGTATACATTTATATCGTCGCAACAAATCGCTCTGCAACCGGAGGCGAAAAGAGTGTGTGCATTTGCGGCATAAAGATTCGGAGGATTCGTTGTGGATACAATTAAGATTAAATTTCTCCTCCTCAGCTATGGGAATGGACATAGCGCATGGGATAGGAAATCGGCTAGCTCGCCTACGTGGGCTGATGTAGTTTAATTATCACACATGTGAGTGAGATCGGACAAAACACTGTATATATCTCCAATGGGGTACTATTTGCGTTTGGGCGATCGTGGAATAGCCTTTCGTTTGCCTTGCACAAGCAACTACAGGACATCAATGAGAAGTTTGAAGCAGGCGGCTTCCTGACAAGTGTATTCGTAGTCTACTTTACATGGTGAATAGAGCTGATAATACTGGGCTGGGAAATCAGTTCTCTGACAACGTCACAGTGATCTCCCAGGGGGTGCGGAAAATATCCAGCAATAGTTAGGGGGAAAGTTGACCAAAAAGGCGTCAAAAACAGGTCTAAATGTAGAGCTGCTACTGAGGTTTCAGTTCGGGTGGCGACTTGTTAAAAAATATAAGAAAACCCTAAAGAAGAAGAGAAGAAATAGCTTAAATGATTACAAGGAGAAAAGGCTAAAGGGAGTACTGCCACAATGCAAAATGTAGTCAGAGCGATTGAGGTGTGTTTCAGAGGTCAGACGGTTTTAAAAAATAAACTTGAGAGATCAAGTCTCATATACTTGACTAAGAATGGAGAAAAAACGACTTTCCGATGGAAGTAAACTTTGCGGGAGATCTTTCATGCACCAGGCCGAAACCCATCGTACAACTTGGGAAAAACTGTCATTGAACTTACGAAACACCATAGACTTTGATGTCAAATCAAATATCCTTTAATCAGGGTTCGTGGGATATTTTGCAAGAATATCAAGTTTGAGTTGTACCAAAAACCATTTATTTTTATTCAGGGGATACAAATATTTAAAGTAGACAGATACCGTATATTTATTTGCGTGAGCTTTTTTACCTTTTATGAGCTTCGTCTTTACTTCTTACAAGCTTCTCTGTGCGTATAGCCCCACTGACCTATTTCGAATCAGTATGCCTGCAACTTTCACGCACATGGTTTGCTCTTTGCAATGTTGAATCGGATTGAGAAAAATATACAGAGTCCGAAGTAAGACATTTTTCTGACTTAGCTGAAAGTTTGCAGTCTGTTTATTTGAAACTGATAGTCAAACGCCTTGCCTTGTATACCAAATCGACAGTGTTAGGGCAAACTTTAAAAAGTATCTATGTTTGTTACTTTCTCGTTTTTAAGTAGATTCCCCTTTCGACTGTCAATAAAGGAAGAAAAGAATAATAAATTTCAGTTTCAACATCATGTGTGTGATTGAGCAGGTTTTAATTCTAAAAGTACATGTTATTTGTATAAAAAAAAGAATACGTTTTGGTAAAAAAAAAACCTAACAAAATTTAGGCGTGGCAATGAACGACCGAGCTGAAGGTCCTCGTAGTCCCATTGAAATTT
The DNA here is from genome assembly GCA_948293265.1 of Cheilosia impressa. NCBI lineage: Eukaryota > Metazoa > Arthropoda > Insecta > Diptera > Syrphidae > Cheilosia > Cheilosia impressa. Next base: position 59,334,074 of record OX411881.1, read on the forward strand.
GTCCAGTAGTTTTTACTCGTTTTTACTCCATTACGTAACAGACAGAAGATTCTGAGTAATTGTAGCCACTCTATAAACTGTATCTTACGCAGTTTAAAAAATGTCGTTCTTTTTTACAGTATGGGCAAAGCAAAATGTATAATTAACTGTTAAGAATGCAGGACGAAATCCAGCTTGAAAAATATGAGTTGCTCTATCAAATTTGTTAATCTTTCGCAACGAAATTGAAAAAGAAAATTTTGCTGACGGAGTTAAGTTAAGATACCTACGTCTGTAGTTTTCTGAAAGACCATAACCTCCTTTCCTTGGAACCCAGAAAAGTATTCCGTGATCTAACTTGTGGTTAGAAAATAAATTTGAGCTGATATACCTAGGTGCCCCTTTGGACCATCTAAAGAGATAGCTGACCTAACTTTATTAGAGACGATAATATTGCGATATTTATTCCCGAACTGCCTGTAACTCTAAGGAAGTACATGAACTAAAAATTAATTATAATTTATTAACTGTCACCTAAATGTTTAGCAGTAAAATAAATAAATAAATAGATTTCTTGGTATGGAAACATGGTTCGTCGCTATTGAATTGTAATACAGTCGAATTCAAAATTCCATCGAAATCTATTGGAAACGTTTTTGTTTTAATCAAATTTAAGGAAAAATTCCCATCTGTAACTAATGTCAGTTATTGAGCCACTTACCTATTATTCAAATTGGGACTGAGAGTAGCCGTTGGACAGTTGCTGTGTAAAGTTGGGTTCCAATTCGATTGTGACACGATTTCTGTGAATAAAAAAATTAAATAAACTTTTCAAAAAGTCATAATTATAGCCACTTGAGTATAAATAAAAAATAACAAAAAATCCTGTCAACAGAGAGACTTCCATGTCCAAACCAAATTGTTGGTTGGAATTAAACACTAACTTCTGAGCCATAGCAGTCACATCTTTATATATAAAATACCTTATGTACAGCATTCAATTTATTTTACTTTCAACTTGCATTTCACCAACTATTGCCACCATCACGTTGTGGTTGTAGTGCCATCTACGTACTGACATTTTTCATAGCCCCTACCAGACAAACCCAATTAATTTCACCTCTTCATACTTAGATCCATGTCCGTATTTCTCTAGCTCCAAACTACCATCTTGATAGTAATTCCTCTTCGGTTACGGGCAACTTTTTCAACGAGACAGTCCCCATTTACCGCACAAACCCATGTATGACCTCAGTGTAACTCCAATTTGAACCTGCACATACCATGGGCCAGCCCAATGCACAAGGTCGGATGATCCTTACTGCGCGCAATAGCCCTCTATATATACGTGACGTATACATGCAAGTTCATGCGACGCCAAAGACTGTTAGTGCATTTGTTTGGCGGGAACTTGGCCGCTCGAAATCATAAATTAACTGTAAAATCTAATCTAACAATTTTAATCGATTTATGTCGCACAGCATGAGTTATGGAAACTCTTCGAACTGACACACCATTGTGGTCCTGCGCCAGGCCATACAAAGGAGATTAGGTTTGTTGCGCGCGCAAGTGCATCGCTTTGGCAATAAATTTTCCGTAAAATCAAAGTGCCACTACCAACGGTAACAGCCATAGTACACCATACAATAACCGCACACCGCCAACATATCAGTGAAAACAATATCAAAACAACACAAGAAGAAGAAGAAGTCGAAGAAAAGTAATGTTGCACTATGATTTGTGACCCGGAATGACCTTTCCCACAAATCACACAACTCTTAGAAACATTAAAGACAGTTACACTATATGAGTTCTGCGTCGCGTTGCAATAGTAGGACTGCAGCTCGACAGTGGGTTGGGGCTTGATGTGGCAGTGCGAGGGTCGCGCCACACCGTGCAATGATTGCGATTCATTAGATTCACATTTGTGTACGTGACCGCTCGCATGCGAACACATTCGCATGAGGAAGATGATGCCTGGACCTGAATTAGTGATGATGTATTCTGGAATAGGAGATTGCAATCAGATTTTGCTGTGCGCAATAGTACGCGTGCGTTGTTGTTGTTGCTGCTGCTGCTGCGGCGGCGGAGGATGTGTGAAGTACATCGGAGCATAACCTTAGAATGCGGTTCAGGTCAGAGGGATAGCCTAGTATATCAATTTATTGTACTCTTGCAATTTGCCTTAGATCTTGGGGAAGATGTGCACGACCTTACTTGACACTGCGGCTAATCAGTAATTGCATGGCTTTGGAACTATGGTTGGGATGTAACTTGGGACTTTAGAACGGGCGGGATTAATTTACAAATAAAGTCGAAGGCCTTACTAGTACTTTTCTCGCATGTAAAAGGTTTCATAATTTCATAATTATTTCGGCAAAAAATACGATAATCGTTTGCCAAAAACTGTCAATTTTGATCAGGAAAGAAGAAGGGACGCCACCCTCAGATATTTGCCTATTTGAAGTCAATAACAGTAAGGTTTAAGTCGACTTTCTGCGAGATGATCTGACATTTTCTTCAGCGTCCCTGCAATGCTCAAAGGTATTCAAAATAATGTGTTTGAGATAGTTTCAAAGGGGAACTTACCGGATCGTTCCAAGATAGGTCACGAAGAAATATTAAACGTCGTTAGATGCTCTCGTTTCTGGGCACATGAACTCACTGAAAGGAAAACCACATTGGTGTAGCATACTAGAGGGGTAGGCAAACCTGAGGAAGTGGAGATCAGATTATCAGAGGTATATATAGCTTGACCGTAGTGAAGCAAAATTCTCGAGAGAGACTTGTCGTAAGAATTCCGTGTCTTTGAGGTCTTAACAGTTTCTGACGCAGTTCGAAGAAAAATATCTTGACTTTCTTGAATGAGTAAGGGCAAATGTTGTGCCGAAGTACACCTAAATCATGTTTAATGACACTTGAACATCGTAAATAATACGGATGACGTAAACAAGACCTTCGCCAGGGGTGGCCAAGCAAGGGGCCACTATGCAGGACTTAAAACGGACAGATGAGAAGATAATATATCAATATTAGCATGAGCTTAAATCCCCTGCTAGATAATTTAAAAAGTAAAATTCCATATTGAGTTCGGTTGCAATTACGTGGATTATAGTTCAACTTTATAAGGTAACGACCGAAGTAAGTTGCAGTTGATTCACTCTTCAGAATGCTGGCTTTTTGTAAGCAGAAATGCACTGATAGCTTAAAACTTTGTCATAAAATATTTGGAAGAATTGGAGTAAAGCGAAAAAAGCACTGCACCAGCATCAAAACTCCATAAAGAATGAAATCCTTTGTGTACTATTGGGCCAATTATTTTTTTTGTTGAACACAACCTATGCAACACTTTGCCTAAGGTCGCTTATAGTGAAATTTCAAAGTCACAATCACTGCCAGGAAATTTCGATGTACTTGTTAACAGATGGATAAAAAACTAAAGACTAAATCTTAGCCACTTCTTTCACTGCAGCTTCTTCCAGGCGAAACTAGCAGATATGTGCATCTTTAGGTGCTGGAGCTTAACAGTTGGTTGAACAGAGTCTCTGGAAGCTCTATATAGTAGCCCTTCGCTATAGTTCTTCTCTTATGGAGATGTCGCAATAGTTCAATATTCACCTTTGCTGGGTGCCGTAGCATAGACAAGAGCCACAAAATTTTGTAGCAACAAATCATGTTTGTCTAAAGCTAGAACCGAAATGTTCTAAGAATTGAATCATTTTCAACAGACAGATCAGCAAAGCTTTACAATGACTTTATTCATGTCTTAAACTATTTTACAAAAACCTATTTTTTAAGGTTTTTTATTAGAAACACAATCTGGTTCAACAAGGAGGGAACAAAATATTACAATGATAGTGGAACCCCACAAAGAAGGCCTGGAAATTCCGTCCTTTAAACTCACTTACATTGCGAGAAATTAAATGTTATACTCTGTCGCAAAGTGTGAATACAAAACTCCTCTATTTGGTTGCCTTCGCTGAAGTTATTTTGCTCTGTTTAAGAGCCTATTTTTGTCACTTGGCCAACTATATAGGTTTTTAAAAAGTCACTTCCTATTTCAAATGTACACCTCCATTGGTGCCATGCGTCCTATCCGTATCCAACCTTATTTTTAAATTTATTACAATCAGCTTCGCTTTTAACTAATGAACTGAATTGACCCGGCGCCACCGAGTTCTCGGTTCCGGCAAACTGGGTGGTATGTCGCCGCTGTGCAAGAACCAAGCAGTCCCGCAGAGAGCACCGCAGTTGTCAATCATTTAGAGGCCTGGCCCAGATTTATCCAGCAGCGACAGTCCCATAACATCCCAGTCCCAGTCTACAGCCCACGGACATAAAAACATAAAATAGAAAGTACAAAAACCAATCATCGTTTACAAAATCAAAGTAGCTACTTCAATCAGACTCTGAGTCCCAACCTATAGCCTGCATCAAAATTTAATTCTAATTAGCTCGAAAAATAATTCTGTATGGAAATCGATGGACAATCACAGATACCAAACCCATCTTACTAGTACCCCCTGGAGCGGATCCAAAGTATCAGCGCATAAATTCTTGCTCTTGACCAGATTCAGAGATTCCTAGAATTGATATCATCATCCACGAGGGCTGCAGCTTCCAGCTTGCACCATTGTCATGCTAATAATTAGTTCACTACCGGTTTTCGTTCTATTGCCGCACACAGTTACAATGCGTTGATCGTCTGGAATGCGATCTCGCACGCCCAATCAGGGAGAGAAGACGCAGCCGAATCTCCCGCTGATAGTTTAGAACACACTTAAAATAAACAACCACGAGCGTGGAACTATATCATCTTTTATCTGTGTTCCAGCATCAGCACACCTCTTTCGACTAACATTAGCAACCGAACCAAGTCAGTGCATTCATCGCCAGCCTATTAAACTGTCCAATATAAATTCAAATACGTAAGGATCTAACAAAGCCTATAAAGGGGGTTCGTTATCGCGATGCACACCATGTATTTCAGATTCAGATGCGCCACGCATTGGCACATGGGTCGTCGTACAACGTTCGGCGTAATAAAATCGACAGTTATCAAATCGGGCTCATGTTGGACGTCAATTAGTGAGGCGTTGTGGGATGGATGCTTTGGAATTCCACTACCGGTACACCACATTTTGATATCATGTCGACTGTCGCCTTATTTCAATTTTAATTCAATTTTCTGTTCAACTGCATTTTTTCGTCGCGAACATAATTTTGGCCGGCGAATTGACGCCTGCGAAAGTTGTATACTCACGCATAGACAATGATGACGCCTTGGGCCTGAAGAGTGGACACATCCGAAAAAACCCACAGCATCGTAGCTTGATAGGCGTTATTAGACTTTCCATCGAATTGATTTTTATACTGCAATCAATTTTCGCTTTTGTCCATCTTCGGGAGGACTGAAAACGGTTTCTTCGGGTGATGTCCGTCTATATGCCCCAGAGAGAGAGAGGAGAGAGAGAGGGGTTTTAGTGTCCGATTTTTATGTCAGCATTAAATTTGTTAATTTATCCTCATGGAGAATTATAGCCGTTTTAGAGCGCGGGTACAGTCAGGTTTGAAGGCAGTGGCGCATATTTACATTTGGACTCTTGGAGTATATGGTGTATGGGGTATGGTGTCTTCTGGCATCCGCACACGGTGTGTCGGTGGTGCCATAATATGGAACGTTATGGTATGTGATTGGTAATAGGGGCCTTATTAGCTGATATTTTCGCTGATAGCTATAGATCTTAAAGTTTTAATTAGAATGGGAGTGAAATGGGGAATTTGTGGTTATATGGCCTGCGACCAACAGGAGGCTGCCTGTTGTGTTTGGAATTTCGGGAAGCGCACATGCGCCATTTCAAATTTATAGGCGACAATATGTTAAAGCTGACGTTGATGTTGAGAGATTAAACTTGATGATACGAATGGAGATTCGATGCGAGTGATACATTGTAAATACGAAAGAAATTACTGATGGGGTGAATAAACGGGGGAATATAATTACTCTGGTATGGTATATAGATATATACAAACAGTATGGTTGTAACACAAAACATGAATCCATGTTAACAATTTAAATTATTTTTTTAGATGAACCTTCCTGCAATTGACAAGAGAATACCTGGTGGTGAAAACGTGGGTGATGGTTTCTCCTTTCTCTCCGTCTCTGCCAAGATTTCAGCAAAAGCTCAAACGAAAGAATGCGAAAGGGATAAGATCGATCATGCAAATGAAATAAGGTCAATGACAATAACCTACATATGTAGCCGAATAACTGCCGGAGCCGGACACATTACATTGGAGGCCTGTGATGGAAGAGGACATACAAAAAAAATGTTGCCTCTTCACTACTATTAACTTAACTTTATTTAATTCCGAGGGTACAATAAAAGTTACTTAATATTTCTAGTTTCGTCGACCGAAATGTTTGAATACCACGGGCATCAAGAATATTCCTAGCTCCTGTAGTAAGGAGTTGGGGAACACAGTATGTGGAACACAGTATGTGTATTTCATTGAGTAATTGGATGAATTCAGACTGGGACTCCCATTCCTAACGAAGTGCCAACTGAAATTGCTTTGGAAAGGGTATATTATTGGCTTGAAGACCAGAGATGAAAACAAACCACAAACTTGAATTTACCTTACGTTGGAAGACTTGTAGGGAGGTAAGTACTGGGTACATATTTTCATGACCAACAAATACCACTGAACTAATAAGATTTTTACTTGCAAATAATGCTGCAACAAATACGAAGAAGTAAGATAAATGGAAGAGTAGATAGATACCTACCTTACAAAACACAAAAAGCTATAAACATTCGGAAAAGTATAACGAGTTTCACTAATGCCAGGCAGCGCAATCAACACAAATTCACAAAGAAAACAAAAAAACCAGGAAATCGTATAAGAAGTCTGCAATTACCCAGAAACAGATAATCAAAATTGTGTAGGAAGTAGCCTGATTTAAGCACTTAAAGTATGAAATACCCTAAATTAATTACCACTTAATCCATTTCCAAATTTCGTACTCTACACATCACCCATTAATCGAACAGCCGGCTCACAATTCTTATGAAGGTACCCACTACGAGTATTTCCTTAAATACAAGCAATTTCTCAGACAATCCCAATAAGTGTCTGTACGCTGTAGTCACTATATCGCGGTATGGGCGAACCTCTCATTACCGTTTATTACGTTGCGCATTGGTTTGATTGAAGTCTTAACCCACCCACAGATTAATCAACCTTCAGCATCCCGAAAAGCTAACGATCATTATCACCCTCGCCGCAGCGCCTCAAGTTCGATGAAATCTTGGTTAATAGATAAGCGGCCGGCGACCAGCGCGCGAGGCGGACACATTCCCTGTTCGTGGGTATACACACAAAACAAGATCAGATACAAATTGCCCATCTTTGCGCAAGGCCAAAGCACACAAAGTACACAATGTAATCTAGTGCTGTGCACATTCGCGCATAGATGGCGTGTACATTTGGATCTGACCCTGAACTTCAAGATCAATATCCATAAATAACCAGAACTAACTCCGGCGCGTGGTTAAGAATCAGCTCATTACTGGTGCGCGGACCAAGGTCGGTTAAATCGAAAATCTCATTTTGATGGATGGCTCTTTAATGTTTTCGAATCTAAATCACTTAGTTGCAGAGAAAACCCTATTGCCGTCTATCGAAATGAGGACGGATCGAGGCGATGCAATAATAAATCGTTCGGATGTTGAAACCGCCTTCTAAATAAATATGATTTTTATCAACACCAAATGGGGTGGAAGGCTTTTGGGGGACGACTGATGTTGTTGCAAAAATGTAGCATACTGTGGGAATATTGGATGGGATATTGGGTATAGGAAATGTTATACTAAGTTTAGTTAGTTGAGTTGGCAAAGAACATTGAACTGATGGGTACATTGGTACCAAAAAGGTAACCAAAACTATCTTAAGTAATAAGAAATCATCAACAACTTTAGCAAGGTATTGGATAAAGACAGACTGTCAGTGTCATTTGGCGAATATTCGGCTTTTGATGCATGTGGTCTTTGTTATAAAAAACAAAAAAAAATTATGATGCTGGTGATGCTTTAATCAGTAGGCATGTGAAGGTCTGTTCATCCGGAACCCAACCCTCCCATCTGTCTTCCGTCTCGAACGTGTCTGCTTGATTTTCTATGTCAACTTCTTGTATCCGTGGTAATCTAATCGCGTCTGCTTGGAATTTCCCTTGCGTCTTATGAGGATCGGCAACATTTCTGGGCACAAGGAGTGAAGAAAGTTCTTTCACCGCACTTATAAATTTCAAAACAATTTTCAATTATTTAAATTAATAATAAGTAGGTACCTACTTTATAAAGAAAAACTGAAAACAAACTTAAATAGAACGCACTTTTTAGTACTAGATTACACTTTAGTTCAGGGTGGACTGAGCCTTAAATTGTCGCTTCGGGCTGGAAATGAAGACTCGTCAGGCTGGAAAGTTGGTGAATATTCGCTTTACATGTCCCATCCATCTTAGAAGACTGATGCGTAATTTTCTGGACAGGTCGCTGTAAATTCTTCTCCTCCAAAGCCCGTTAACGCAAACGGGACCGAAAATCACTTAATTTTGCTCTCAAAGCGACCAAGGAGATCCTCATCCGCCTTTGATAAAGTCCATGATTCTGCATCATAAAGCAGGACTGGGATGATGAGGATCTTTCATGGAGTCTGTGTTTCTCAAGAAGACCTTACTTATCCATTGCCGTCTAGCCCAAAGTAACAGCGATTGGAAAGTGTAGTTCTTCGGTGAGGATCTTTCATGGAGTCTGTGTTTCTCAAGAAGACCTTACTTATCCATTGCCGTCTAGCCCAAAGTAACAGCGATTGGAAAGTGTAGTTCTTCGGTAGATAAAGTCCAAAACTCCCTCAAGGTTATAGGCAGCTGACTATCGTTACCAGTTTACCTGCCGAGCAACGTTGTTCGATTAAAATATACCTCACTATACTTTGGTAAGGTGGACGAAAGTTTTTGCTTACATCGTCCAAATTGAATAATATCTAAATACTCGTAACAAATAATAAAATCATTAATAGAATGATGTTTTTTGCAATTTTTACTGAGTATTGTTTCAGCTTAGAGTGCTCTTTATTTAAAAAAAATTCTTATAGTTTACTATATATCAACTTATTTTAATTTATCAGAATTTTCATTGGTATCGTCGCCGAGGTCAGTTCACAAATCCTCGCCGTGAGATGATTTTTATAAATTATATCTCCTTAAAAAATACGAGTCGATAGTCATATTCTGTATCTTCAATCAGCTAAAGCAAACTTTCTCGTAAAACTACACTGCCCCATGCCATAAAGAACCACGGAAGGGAGAGAACATATACTCGTACGTATGACTGTGAACTCATTAATCATGTCATATCGATGAAAATATCCCCTTGAGGTACACCACCTGGCTCCTGTTTGTTTATTGGAATATTAATAATTCATTGTGTAGTGCCAGTCTTGAGCAACATGAGGCGACACAAACCAAACCAACGCCAGAGCCCACAAGAAGCAATCCTTTTTGATTACATTTTCATTCGAGCCTGGAATACGCCACTGAATTATGGCACACAAGCGCACAGTCAACAAAAAGATTGTAAAAATCAGATCTTCAAGAGACAGTGTACAAAAGCGTAAATTACTGCACTCCAGGTAGCTACCTACCTATTGCCCGCATGATGCTGAACCCGTGTGAGAGCTTCTGTTCTGGACGCGCACTGGACCGAAAAACCCACTCGGCTTCTTCAAAATAAAGTGGCAATATAAAGTCAGTACGTTCCTTTGTCGAAGGCGCAACAGAAGATACCCCTCGGGCGAACAAAGGCAACACCAAATGTTGAATTCCATTTTGTGCTCTTGGAGACTTAATTTAAACCAAAGCAGGAGAGCTGCCCGCGCCAGTGAGGGGCACGCACGCGGAATCGAATATTTCGTGCATCTTTTACAAATTATGGTTAATTAAAATTTCTGTATTAAATATGACACAATGCTCTGAATTCCAATGAAGATCGATCTGACGGACAGATCACGTCTGACAAAGTGTTGTGTGGTAGGCAATCATATGCCGATATGGCGTGCATCCTGGCCCTTGAGGGGAATACTTTGCGTGTCTGTTTGTTTGGCAATTCCTTAGATGCGATACGATCTGACTGATATGGTGATGGGACCTATACAAACTCGATCAGTTTTTGGCTTAAATCGTACAACAACGGAGCGAATGGCTTGTTGGTTTAGTTGTTCGATGGTGTCTTTTATTTTTATTTTTGTGAGCGTTCCCGATCGCTGGTAATTATTTCGATTGAAAGTCCGATAAATGTTCTGTATAAGGATTCCAAAGCGTATACCTACGGAGAACAAGAGAAGGCTACGCGCCGTTGCTGACGATCGCGGTCATTGATATTGATATATTCCATTGGAATATTAATAATGTTAAATTGTATTTTTAATTAACTGCCGATATATAAAATATCACACGAATGAGTGTGTCTGCGTTTGCTTTCGATGCTTGATCTTTGGCGAGGTACAGCTTGTTGGCATTGTTGAGACGAACATACGCGTTCTGTCGGCCATAAATGGATGGGGATCACTTTGAAGACCGACATGCAGCCGAAATAATTTTCAAATATTTCATTTTGATGATATTGTATACGTTTGCTTTGATTTATATGTATAATGTCTTTTCTTTCGCTGACCGGCAGGTGGTGCAAATAATCGCAGAGGCATCAAGGATGCACCGAGGGTTTTTTAAACAGTGGTGGGAAAAAGTTTTGGTAACTTTTGCTGAAGCAGTTTATATTTTTCGTCACTAAGGCGAGCTTATAGTGTCTTTGTCATAAGAAAGCTAACAAACTTCACCAATGGCCCTTGCTCATCTTGCAAGCGAACTTTTCCTAGCTTCTCGCTGCTATACCTTTGTCCATCTCTTTACACATGCCACAAGTCCATCTTTATAATGATTCTTCATCCCTACTCATAATTATGAAGCTTTTAATAAAGGGTGACGCTATGATTTATTTAATGAATAATTTTATCTCTTACAGATTCTATTTGATTTTGATATTTATTAAAATTTTATTAATTAAATTAAATTGTTTGGAGATACGAGTATCTCATATATCTTAACAATAGAGTGGTTAATCTGGTCAAACGTCAATGTCATCAATTGGATTGTCAATGTCAAAAAAACCTGAAAAACTGTTGTAAGCAAAAAGGATTTTTAACAATTTTTTATGTTAAAAATTAAATAAGTGTTGTACCTTCTAAATATTCTACAAACAATTGTCGAGCTGTGCGACTCCCTCTTGTTGACGACAATTCTGAATTGGTCTCTAACTTTGGCCGTAAAAAAAGTTTTCAATGATTGCCCGGTATTGAATGCTATTCACATCTTTACCGCAAGTTGTTTCTCGTTTTCGAAAAAATAGGGGTCCCCTTTTTATTAATAAAAAAAACAAAAAATCGTCAAACTTGAAATATCGACACGAGCCCCAGAATATCAAATAAATGTCCAGATGTGTTTTCATTAACTCATCAAAGTTAAGTCTGCAATAAAAAAATTAAATAAAATATGCGAGAAAAGTCTGCGCCATATAACGCAACAGTGGTTCACATTTTTTTTATGCGACTGTAATGTATGCTTCTAAATAATTTATAAATTGATCAATGAGGAGCAGTTATGTGTACCACCCGTTCCCATACGGTTCACATCCTTGTTCTCTCCTACCATTGCAATGGCATAAACCCTCATAATGTCCAACGGCATCCACCTATCCATCTATCAACAAACAGTCTGTCCCTCTCCCCGTCGCATCTTTCTACATAAAAGAGAATCACTCAAACGCCTCTTCTGAATTTTAAGTGCACACACAGCACACAACACGATTCAAAACAGTTCTTCAAATATCAAAAATGAGCATTCAATAAATAATCGGTCCACACACACACCGGCACACATCGAAAACAATTGGAATTTGGTTTTATGAAAACACAACATTCCAAAAATGTCCAGCAACGAGACAGCCAGCACGCTCATTTATGGCTGCCGGTATGCCATCCCCTGTCTTCCCACTGGCATCCACTACGATCCCTACCCGATCGATTTTATTTGTCAAACTCGAAACTACTTTTTTTAAACGATCGTTTCATACGAGCCGAATGTTATTGAGAGAGAGAGAGAGAAGAAAAAAAACATTTGTCAGGCCAAGCGAATGCCCTGCACTCTGCAAAACTATTTAACGTCAAGACACCGACCGCTCGGACTATAAGCAATTATGTACTTCAAGTGAAAATGGACGTCAGCCAAACGGACAGACTGACAGTGTTTAGTGATCATATTTCGCGGCCGTCATTACGCGGCTGCGGAGACTCCGTCCCAGCCCGAGTGATCGAACTGAATTAATTTCGAATGCGGACCACGATCAATATTGTTATGAATTGAGTTCTGCGGCATATAAAGCAGCCGCCAAATAATAAAAAAAAGTCCCAGACCCAGACCAATGCACAGGCGGCGCGATATCGAGATGAAAAATTAATAAAGAATTTCTCGGCCAAAAGCATTTAATACGAAATTAAATAATTAATCGCCGACAATGAGGTAGGTATCTTAATGTCACACCACTGGCAATGTGCTAATATTTAATAACTTACCATATTTGCTGTGGGCTATTCAATGTGGAGGAGCCCATTTCTCGAAGGTGCGCAGTGGAAGCGGTAAGCTACATTCGTTTATGGGTCCGTACTTTTGGCCGACATTATTATGACTTATGAGTGGGGATGCGAGGAATTTTTATGGATTTTTAATCACTGTTTTGCTCGGCGGGCATGAGACAATTCAATGGCTTTATGGATCGGCGAATGAAGTAATACTTTTGTGAATTGAGACCTATAAATTGGTACGTTTTACGATGTGGCAAGTATGGTTTTGGCATAAAGAAGTAGATGTCCTAATCGAATCTGGGAGGGTTTAGCACCTTGTCAAAGGCGGGTTTTGCTATTAAAGTACATATACCTGCAGCACGTCCCTGTACTTTGAACACATGTCCGTCTATAAATTGTTGTCCAATTTGAAATTTATTGAGCTAGTGATCGTATTAGAGGTGTCAACTGTCAATATATTTATGACTGTTACAAAGTTGTCGCGAAGAAAATAAAACAAAAACCATCCATTCGCGAGTCACTCACACCGGCTACGCTCTCTTATTTTATTTCATGGGATGACCTAATGTTATAGATATCTGTACGATATGTAGATCTGAAATGATTGATTTATTGTCCCGCCGTGACTCTTATAACAATTTACGCCTTAACAGGAGCAGAGGATTTTGTAAAAAGTTTGAATGGGTGTGCCGAGGAATATAGCAATGTCCCCCACTGACACAATAGTTTGCACGTATCTGGTAGGTAGATTTGTATATTATTATATTGCAAACTTGAATCCGTGACCAGATCTATGGGCAGATATAAAATTCGTTTCCTTTCGGAAAGTATAGGGCTTCAACAACTGCCAGCTTTTAAAGACGAAGGAATGTATAAGGTGCTGCTATGCGCTGAATGCAATATTGAACATTCATTGCTTACACAACTATTTTTAGCAGTTTTTGAGAGAAGATCGTTAAGAATTTCACAAGCTTAAATGAAGACCGGACCATTGAAGTGCAAAGCGTAGAGATTGTCAGAGACTTGAATATTTTATTATGAAAAATGCTCACTTGCGGCCTAGCTATCATAGAAAATCCGGAGAAGGAAAGGACTAACAAGACTAAAAAAACCAAAATTTGGATCACCCGTTTTTACGTTTATACACAAAATTTGAACGACCTAAATGAATGCACTGCAAAATAGTACAAAGTTTCACTTCAGAAGTATAACAGAACCTTGAATATTTACATATATCAGTTTAGTGGGGCTTGCCAGGCAGAATTTGATTATTTTCATCACGCGATACTAGCTTATGTTCATATTTAGTGTCCAGACTATATTTTACGAACTCACAATGTTGCAGAATCAAAGACTTACTTTGTTACGAAATAGGAGCAACACAAGTATTTATCTGCAGTTTTCCTTCAAAACAACTACTCCAGCAATCCTTCTCGACATACAATTCAGGTAGTTTTAAGCTCCATCTATCAGCTTTGTCTTACCATTGCACAAGTCAATCTTGTAAACTTGGTGTTCCGCATACCATACCATTGACAATTCTTCTGCAACCTTGATTTGTAATAATATTTCTGTCACCTTTTCGTCTTCCTTTCCAAACCTTTCACCCTTTTATTGAAGGAAGTTACAAAATCTCATTGATGAACACTTACATGGCCCAATATGACCTTCACGCTTAACTCCTTAAAAGCTCTTTCGTTAAACCCTAAACTTTATTTACGTAGATTTTTCAGTAAGAGATTTTTCAAAACGAACCATTTCTGCTTGTCAGTATTTTAGCTTAGAGATGCAACAGCTATTACCTAGCATTTTCCAAATAGGAGTAAGTACCTACATAGTACATCTGCGAGTGAAACCGACATCATTGTGGGAAATTCCCCCTCCACTCCGAAAGGAGTACGCGCAAAACTATTTTAAAGATAGTTTATTTTCGAATTAATATAATCCCTCTCCAACTCGTTTCCATAAATCAGACTCTCACAAAGTCTGGCCCCACCTCTTAGAGAAGCCTCTTTACAGAATATTCCCGTCATACTGCAGTCATACTCCGTTTCCCATGGTATACCATCACCTGCGACACAAGACTCTCCGATATGCATTAGCGACAACAAATACTAAACATATTTAACAATAAAATCGGAATCAATGCCAGATTATGCACCATAAAAAGTAATTTCCGATTCGGACCCCACATCAAAACCGACCAAAAACCAGTCCAGTGCGACCAACTCAAACACAATCACGAACATGGGGAGGAGAAAACTAGGAAATAGAAACCGAGAATTGTGCCAATAATCCTTTTAACGATCGATACACATTCAAGGTGTGTGGTCCTGTTCCGAACTAGAGTGCAAGCCCGTGTAGTCGTCACAAATAACCCCGAGGCGACATCGGTTGCGAGTCGTTTTGGAAATTTTATGGATCAACGAAGGTATCCACATTGAAATGATGGCTCCAAATTTCCGATAACCCCAACCTACTGCGCTGTAGTGTTAGGATTATCTACAGCTTCCACCACTCTAACTGATGCCGGTGTGTTTGGTGCTCGTTTTTGTGGATCAATAATAAAGTGTCATCAGTGTCATAAAATCGATCGGCCGATTGAAAATTAAAGTCGCTAGACGCAGTACGGTCAGCGCAGGCGACCATTTTATAAATGATGAGGATGACTCTTGGGCTTGGCCCCAAACGGTGATGTGATGAGAAGAGGCATGCAGAAGTGGATTTTATGCTAATTCCCAAACGCGACAGAACTACCAGCACCGCCGATCTGGATCTAATGTAAAAGAGGCAAAACACCGTCAACCAAACGACCTGATTCCATTAAGTTCTGAATTTTTTTCGTATATTCTTCCCAAAAGCAAGAAAAGCAGCTGATCCGGAGCACCCTAGCACACCTTGTGCAGTCTCCGCAGTTGTGACATTTACGGCCGGTATATTATGGGAAATCACCTGTGGATTGCATTTGAAAAGTTATGATTACCATTTATGATAATTTAGTGTGTCTGCCCGAGTGCGTGTATGGTGGTGGTATCGGGCATCTCTGTTGCTTAAGTGAACTGGATTAAAAACAGCGACTTTATGAGAAATTGACTAAGGCATGAGGGCTTACGCAAGTTGAGCGACACGCTGCCACTCCTAGAAATCGCACACACACACAGAGTTCAAGAAATGATTACCTATGGTTGTGCTAGCTTTTTGGCCATTATGACTGCCAGAGCACTTACTCATTTTATGAGCCTTTTTTCCTCGTTCGGCTTTAAGGGGATTAATTTCGTTATCCGATTAGATGTGGAGGAAAAATTCAATTTGGATTGCAGTTGGAAATTGCTCTTAAGACCTCATAAAGTTTGTGCTGATATTGCACCGCTGTGAACGTTTTGCTGTACAAGTTATTAAATGTTCGTAAAGCCTTACAATGTAGGTATGGGTTATCACTTGCAGGCAGATCACTGCACTTTACTTAATTGTGCTGCGTATCATTGGTGAGATGTTTAGTCAATAAATCTTCTCTCAAAGCTAGTGATTTATATCCTATTAGCTGTACCCGCTTTTTGTCTTGTCGATGGTTTTATGGGTTGTTCACTATTAAAATTATTCAATATTAAAATAATGTTGCGCTTCTTGCTTTACTTACAATGGTATACGCTATGAAAAATTTCATAAAATGATAGGTAGATTCTATTATACCAAGAGATCAGACCGCGCCATCTAGTAGACACTTATAAGTATCATAAAATAGATTTCTGGCCTTACTCTAAGTTGTAAACGTTTTGAGGGCGATATTTGAATTTTACTGTCAGTTTGCTTATTTGGAAGAAGACGGACCGGAAAAAAAGGGAAATTTCCACTGTGAGGCTCCTTCATTGAAAGAAGGAGGAGTCTGTCTCAAATGGGGAATTTTCTGTAGCCCCTACCGAATAACTTTTGGTTTAGATTTGCAATCAATTATCCAAATGCAAATTTTCTTAGGGGTATTAGAAGCAGATAAATCCTGAAAATTTTTGTAGTAAATTCAGCCTTTCTTTATATCCAAAACCAGTAAATGACTTGCAACTACTGGCGAGGTAGCACTAACATATTATTAGACATCCAAATTCATCTCCTTAATCCAGTTCTTCCAATGCACTTCTACGAAGTGTTAACTTTGAAAATTTTCAGAAAGAGTCCAAAAAAGAGTAACGGATGAAAAAAGGAGTTCCATTTGTACTTAATATTTTCTTTTCTTTTGTAAAGAAACACCCTGTAATTTATTACCGATATAATTGCAGATACAAGTAAAGTTAATAGTCTAAAGAATTTTTAATTGGTGCTAAAACGTTCTAAGTTTTTAAAAGGAGTCCGAATTCAGTGATTTAGAAGAAGAGTCCAGAAGTTCGAAAAGGAGTCAAAATGTCTCTTAAACGTCCCGAAGGTTAAGTTGCTTCTACGTGCTTACAAATGTTCATAGCAAAGAGAGGACATGGGTCTTTCAATTTAATTTGAGGTTTTTCTCTCTCTATATAGCCTCCTGGATATTTAATTTATAGCCTCTATAGGAGTGGCGAGAACTATTTCGGTCACCATATAGTAACTGCAGAGATGGCTTTCCGCTTGCCCTACGGAAAACGAGAAACGGAGCGAAGCACAAGGACGATTCAGTTGTCTACCTTCTGATCGAATTTAATATATTTTTTTTCATCGGGTATTAACGATAATAGTGAGTAGCAATGTCGCCTAAATGGTTGGTGACAAAATGCCAAGTAGCGAAGAGTTCGACACTTCCTCACAACACTGGAAACAAACAAGTCTCTTTTTAAAACTTAACATTTGAATACAAAATAAAACAATTTAAAAATGTTGCACATACCAAATAATTAACACAGTTTTATTAACCAAAGTCTAGCAGAGAATATTATAAAAGTCAGCTTAAGTATACTTAATAGTAAATATACTGCAAAATTTTGATGGTCCTAATTTAGACCAAATTTAAAAAATTGAAGAACTCCCTCAGGAGCTAGTAGGCACCTCTTTAGTTTCCCCCAAAGAGGTATCGCAATAATATAGGTACTTATATAGTTTTTTAAGTGTTAGTCTTAACCACAAATCGAAGCACAGCACACGCATGTACTTAAATCCAAAAACTCCATGCCTTTGTAATTGACACGTAAAAGTTGCTTACAATTTGAATAGAGGCGTGCGTCGGTTTTGTAAAGAGATCAAAGAGCTAAATCAGGCAATTTATATGCGCCCACACTTTTGACACTATTACCAAAAAAAGGGGTTTAAGTTCCACCAAATGTCCTAATACAACCTGCCGACAACGCCGTGTCGGCAGAAGTCAGACTTATTTCATCTCACTCCTCCACAGACTGAACCAAGCGTCGGTGTTGGCGTCGCAGGACACAAACGTGCTCCGCATGCAAGCTGCACTATAATCCACTTAGCCTCCCTAATTAGCATCTCCAGAAGTACTTAACAGCATTTAAAAGTCAATTATCACCACTGTTTTGGAATTCTACGATCGAGCTAAGCGTCTCGAAAATCCACAATGAATTCCGGGTGCCGAAAACGAACAGAGGAAAAAAAATCTCATTAAAATCGGTACAAGCTCCTGTACTCGATCGATGAGTAATGCACTGCAACTGCCTTGTCCCATATCATAGAGGCCAACATCACCCATTTCACATACTAATTTGTTGTTCGGTTCGAATAACACGGCCCAAGCAATAGTAGACCACCGTCATGGTCATCGTAGCCCTTTCGTTCAAAATCGATTAATTACGGGCTGGCGCCTTTGCCTATAGGCGGTGGTGTCAGTTACGCATATCGAATGAACGTCCATTCCAGATGTCTCCGAGTGCGTACTCACCTGAGGAAGTCTATAAATTTGTCATTATACGCCCAAAACAAGTTAATTTGGTATTTTCTTGACTTCGACTGTTCTCGTGTGCACATGTTACAAGTGCAGTGTGGTATTCTTACATGAACGGATAGAGTATCTACAATCGTATATTGACCCCACGGCAGAGATGTGTTAACAATTCTATCCACGTGTTTGGCGATAACTAAACTCACCTACCCTTGGAAATCGTATGCACTTGCCTGCCGTTTGGGGTACCTTTGACAAATTCCAAAGTGCACGCGCACATCGATGTGCATCCGGCGGCGGGCGGGCGAACCCAATGCAATGAAATCCGATCGTGGTTTACCCACCAAAGGGGGGTCCCTTCAAATAAAATCACTGAGAGAATAAACAAAATTTTAAATAATTTTCGGATTTTTTTTTTTTTTTGTAATCGACTTTTTGTCATGATTTTTAATTGACGATGAGGTAGAGGTACCTACTACTGGTGGTGGTTATATCGGGAAGTCGTATTTTGGAGATATTCTTATTTTGGGGAGCGGGTTTACCGATGAGCTGTGAATATTAATGCTTCAGTGTAACGAAAGAGGTTTCAGTTGGTCATTAATAATCGAAGGATGACTTAGAAGGGACACTGCGTTAATTATAATTGTGTGTAGGTAACAGTTTGTTGGTTTTGTTTGTTTAGTTGTCATTGCACAAAACGAACCATACGAACACCATTTGAGGGAAAGAAATATTCATGCAAGAACTTTTTAAACGGGCGATGCCGAAACTGCGATAAAGGTGGACAAATTTTGGATGCCCATTACCCAATGCTGGGTTGGTGTGTGTATCCTGGCTGTCAGATCCTGCGACTCTCAGTTTCGTAATTTTTGTATAATTATTTTATATTTAATTCGTACTGACATATTGAGGGTCGCTATACATAAATATAATTTCCTGTAAATCCTAGATACTTTACTTCGTAAATCGTTTCGACATAATTTTAATGCCGCTTTGGCGAGTACTTCTGTTAAAATTATGCTAAAAATATTGAACACCGGATACATAGAATCGATTGCAGCTCGACGAAACAAACCTTTTAAAGCGCTATGTCGAACAATGATCATTACAAGCGACCGAAGTATCGAGCCAACTTGCTTTACGTAAATACTTGCTAATGCAGAACATCAAAAACATTCTGGAATTCTTTGGGATGAAGAAATTAAAAAAATAAGTATGCACTTACACATATATGACTTGGAATTGATCTGAGATTAGAATATAGTACGTGGAAAGATAGTCTTTGGGCGTAAGAGCCTCACTGAAACCTTGGCGAATATATAGTTCACTTCTTGAGAGTTTGTCCGATTTTTTTGTGATATGAGTCTTGCTAATTGAAAAGCTCTTTTAACCTTTTGTAAAACTGCTTTATAAAATTGTCATTATGCATTAACAAAAAGTTCAATTAGCATACCTACCGCCTCAGGCGAAAAAAAAATCTGATTTTATGTTACCACAATAATTTCCAATTTCAAAATCAAGTGTAAACTTTTCAGCCCCACTGTAAGAAGCACAATATTGCATAACTACAAGCCATTAATTGCATTCTAATAAGCCACATTAAATTCCATAAAACGATACCAAGGTCGGGGAGTGATTCTGTGCAAAAACAAAACGTACTGTGGAACGAACTCGGATCGCACTGTCCGCAAGCAATAAAAGTTAACCGAGATGCAGATGCAGATGATGCGCACTCAAAGCAAGGTTAAGGTATTCGTTATACAATGTAATGGTTGTTTTTCGTTATTGCATATTTTTTATAGCAGCTGGATATTGCAAAATAGTTGACGTTAATAATGTGCCATGGAATAGCAGAAAGGTCAAAACGGCAATTAAGTGAACTTTAATTATTCACAGAGGTGCAAAATTGGCACGAGCAAATGAATCATGTGATTAAAAGGCGACTAAAGGGGTACTTGTAGATATATAATAATATGTAGGACAGTAAATATGTGGATTTGCGTTAATCTGTGTAGGTATACTGTATAGGGATATTGTGATGTCATTACTCTTGGAACTGACCTTTTCGCACGAGACTGTCAGAATCTTTACTTATTGGATATTCCGAAGTCTTGCGATTAGTCCTAACATCAATGGTAGCAGAGTCCAATAAGGCATCATGAATGCGACAATTGTTCCGTTTTTCACACGATACCCCTGTCTAGTAAAATAAAATTATTCTTATTGGAAAAAATCCTTTTTAAAATCTAACTAGAATTGGTTTGCTTTTGAATGGATAGGTGTCACTACTTGTACCACATTGAGAAGACTGCATCACAGTGTAATGCCCGCTTTGGCAGAGGGATTTGCGGAAAATCCCAACCACATGTGTTATGCGATTGCAGCACTTGTAATCATCTTTAAACCGCAGCCGAACCAACTTCCGAATCAGGAATTTCCCTGAGCTAGGACAGTGTGGTTAATCTGCTAAAAGCAGATACAAATTATAGATATATGCGTGGGAATTTTTCCAACTCTCGGTTTATCTGCTTATGCGGTGAAAAGTTGTACGTTTCGCAATTACTGTAAAGAATTTTGCTTGTATGATGAAGACGAACGTGCAGGAGTATCAACGAGCTGTCTGTTTATTTAGCTATAATCCCTTGAAGTTAGAGTCGTTTTGCAATTTTTTTTATATATAAAGTAACCACTTTATCACATGTGTGCGTGTACTCGTACTAGGTACCTGACACATTTTGCATCCTGTCACATTGTTACACTTTAGCACACAAACCTGCGAAACTAGAAAACGACCTTAAAAAACACCTCAATAAAAATGGTCCAACTCATTTTATTGCGGCCATGTCTGGCATAAGGGTTGCATAAGCGGCTTGAGCTAGTTGACTTGTGTAAAAAATGAGAAACTATAACAATGGGGTTGGAAAAGGTACCTGGGCAAAACGTTAATTTATATAATGCCAACATAGTTTAAAAGTCAATTGGTTCGGACATTTTTTAGCTCCATAAAAAATTTGGCGGATTAACATTTATGGTTTCTGTGTTTTTTTGTACCTACCTACTTTAGTAACTTTGGCACATTTTTCTGAGTTTTGTTAACATGCCAGGATTTTCAGAAAATCCTTAAGAGTATAACTTGCCATGGATAAATTTGTCTTACTTTGGGTATTTTACAAAAGTGGGCCATTGTATAAATAGTTGATTGCCAGTAGAGAGAATATGTCAGATATGAGTTAACTCTGTATATCTATTGATACAATAGATCTTTCAGGTCGCAGTATCAGCCAACTGGGCATGGGAATACAATTAAAAAAAATTTGTTTATACCTACTTAATTCCATTCAACAGCAGAATTTCGCGCAAAATGAATTCGGATTAGCTAATTTATGAAGTCGAAAAACGTGCCTCATTAAAAAATCTTGGCTGTGGTAAAAATATTTGTTTTTACGAAGTTTTTTTTTAACAAAAATTGTAGGCCCCTTTTGTTTGATCCAAAAATTAACAACTCACAGAAGCTGGGCCTACTTAATTACTTATTTACATAAAGCACCTCAAGGGACCTGATAAGTGATGGTCTGTCCGGTTACTGTAGAACAAGATTTTTCCAAAACTTCTGCTGTTGTTTTTATTTTAAGTTCGTAACATCTCTTTGAAATTGTCTGCCCAAAATGCATAAAAATTTTAATAAATGATGCCCTACGTAATGCGGCACATCTGGTATATCCTGAGGGTGTTGTGAACAATAATTTGTTGAATTCCTACGCTAGGGTTCTTATGTAAAACTACAGAAAAATAAAACTGAAAGTTAACTTTTTAAATTCTTATTTTTACTGAAGAAGTTGCATGGACCTGTTATGTCAACTATTTATTTTCTGTTTGTAATTGTTTTTATCCCTTGGGTGATTTTTCTGTTTTGGATTCAGAACATTCGTTTATTGAACCAAATTCCTAAATATAACTTTTGGGTGCTGCTCTTTTATAGCCGTGGAAAATTATCATTTAATTTTTTTTTACAATCCAAAGTAGAAATCTAGTTTAGAAATGAGTGTTTCATGCGCATAACTCAGTTGTGTGTGTATCACATTTGATTTAGTATTGCGTGGCTAATGCGTTTTACAACTGACAAATTTCGTGCTCAATATAGAGTACGTAACTCATAAAAATGCGTCCGTTTTCGTTCAATACAATTTCACGCCTATGAAGTGAATATCTTTAAAATACAAATTGGGAATACATGTTGTAGGACTTAATAGTCTTGCATGTTACTTTCAGTTTTGAGAGCCCATTTTTTTATTTTTAAATACTTCTCCATGCAATTACTGAAGGTTATATACACAATTTTAAAACAACATCTTAGCATTACGTCAAAAAATGTATTATGCGCCTACACTACTATGGACAGATTAAATGTGGATATCGCATTATTGAGGAATTGATAGAAAAATTGCCAAGAGGTGGTCAATATTCAAATATATGTAATCCTTTTACAAAATGGTTAAAACAGAAAACCCATAGCAGACTTTTCTTTAAGAACATAGGCTCAGTGGTTTGTGGCTGAACTGATCTTAGACTCTCCAAGCTCGATCACTAGAAATGAGTTCTTCCCATTGACGCACACCGAAAGTATAACAAACTTTTCTGAGTATAACTGCCATGAAAGAGCTACTCAATTCATCTATTCGGTAATTGTTGGTCCTTTCCGTTCGTACCAAAAAATAAGAACTTTCAGAAAACGAATGGTTGTTCCTACAGGAACCTGTTGCGCCAGCTATTTATTTATTTGCTTTTCATTCACAAATGGATCACGGCAGAACACCTGAGAAGGTGGTCAACCGTGGAACAATGTAGACAAGCTAAAATGGCAATAAAGTGGCCGACCTGGTCCACTCAAAGAAGGGTTCTAAGCATGAGTCGAGGAACATTGAAATGGGTGGTGGCTTTGTCTACAGGACATGGTAGTTTCGGGTATCACTTAAGGAAAATGGGTCTTAGAGGGGATGATACTTGTAAACTATGCCTGGAGGAATCTGAGACAGCGGCACACATACTGTGTCAATGTCCGGCGTTGGCTAGCAGAAGAATGAGGATCTTGGGACATCATTGGGTCGAGGCCCAGTCGATAAAACAGATCTCCCATAAACAGATGCTAGCGTTAACACTAGGAATCGAGCTCAGAGAAGAACTGTGGAGAAATCCAGAGAGTCTACCTGAGTAAGATTTACAGTGGTAGAGAGACGAAAAGAGACCCGACAATGGTGGTTTGATTCGAATATCTCTCGAAATCTATATATATTTGCTTTTATTCATCTAAACGCAGTGAACTGTCAGACTTTGTATGGAGATTCTATTGCGTAGGACTCATAATTTCTCGCATTACATCACAGTACGTTAAACTATTATTTTCATTATTTTCTTTATTTTCTGGTTTTTGAAAGGACAAATCTAGCAAATCTGTAATAGTTCATTTTATTTTCATCTATTTTCGGCATTTGATAATTTTGGAAAGTAATGTTTTTCCCAGGGGTGTTCACAGCAGAAATTTATCCATTCACCTACGATCTGTAGAAATTTATCAGGTAAAATAAAAATATTGAAAATTTGTAGGTTTAGCCAACTGAGTCTTCCGATCTGCCTGTCTTTTACTAGCTCTTTGCCATTTGTATATCTAAAGAGGACCGTTCATAAATCCAATAAATGGCGGATTTTTCTTTTCAATTTTTCAAAAACCTAATATTTGAAGAAAAAATCTAAAAACGAATATCGGGATGACGAAAGTGAGTCAGAAACCTCAGGGGAGGTTTTTTTTGGATCGGGTTAAAACTCTTCGCTATTGCAGAAGCATCCCTCGCGAACTAGCTATGCATTGTCATTCGATGATATTCCCCTTCACAACACAGTAAATACAGGAATGAGTTCCAACAACATTTTGACATTTAGAGCGCAAAAATAAAGCATCTGACGATTTTCTTAACAATTTCAGTTGCGGCTTGTATAGATCTGGCACATTGCACTGTTTTGTGATTTTGTTTTATACTTGTTTCAATAGCCCTATTCTGGCAAACCTCACAAGTCACACAACCCTCATAAGGTGAGGCGATATTGTGAGGTGAGGCGGGGTTTTTATAATTCAGTCTGTATGTACACTCACAACTTGGAAGGCTCACAAAGTCAATTGAAATTGTAATCTCCTATGGAGCAAGTTAGAAAAATGAAAACCAGTCATAAGCGCTCACAAATGACAGTATTTGTATTTGATGACATTGTTACCCTCTGTCCAAACATTTAAAGACCCAAACCCGACATGTTGTGCTAGGTATATTAACATTTAACCATTTCGGAGAAAATTGATGTTTGTACAAAAAAAAATTAGGAATTGGGACAAATGTCGTTTATATTTTATTTCAGTGTTAATATTTCGCATATTTTCTTAATAAATTTGTTTTTCTTTATTCAGGGAATGGTGTTAATATAACATTTCGTCCTCAGATCCCACAGGTTAAAGTGATGATGATTTTACCATTGTGAGGTGTATTTGCAGTGAGGTTTGTTGTGAGCATAATTCTTGAAAACGTTCTTAAATCACTACAAATCTCACAAGAAATCAACAAAAGCTTGTGTCTCGCAATGGCAAAATCGGGCTGTAAGCCTCCGTTTTCATACAAGTATACTTTTGCTAGCCTTGTGATCTTGAATATAGGTTGATTTAATTTAATTTTTATTTCCGATCAAAAAAAATTATAATTTTAACCTTGCTCCGAACTACCGCGTCGAAATCCAAATAACAAATTTTGCGATTTGTTGACGATGCTATTATTTGACATTATGTCATCCTGAGTTCATAATTAATGAAATAATATTTCAAATATACAAGTCAAACACTCAGTCTATGGCCATCAATTATATTTTGCATTAAACTGGTTGAAGTTGGTTTAAAAATTAAATTACCAAGAAATTGGGTATTAACTGCACTTGAGCTATAAAAATACCAGCCATTTGTAGTCTTGCTGGTAAATTGTAGGTAAAGCTGTAATAAAAGTCCGAACAAATTTTATGTTGGTAAAAACGCAGTTTATTCTAATTAGCTCTAGACTTGTTCACTTAAAAAACCATTCAAAAACAGGATTATTGTTTTTTCAACTATGAAAACAAAAATTCCATTATATTAAATATAACATACTCCATCATGAGAAATGTATTCTTCATTCAATAAACCACACACCATACTGAATGATGTGATCCCATACTCCATAGCCATTTACTTCCTACATAAACCTACATAGCTTTATATACCATAAATAACAGAAGATCAATGAAATCGTAACACCTATTCACACCAAACGCCTCAGGAGTTGTACAAAGAAGACTGAAGTACCGTTCAAAGCCGGTTGCCAGTTAACTCCGCCCTCCAGTGATGAGTTGTGCAGATCAGCTACCATACCACAGGTAACTAAAGCCTATATACTTCAAACTGAAGAGAGCGCACTCACCGTCAAATACGGATACAGGTAGGTAGCGATCAGTTTACAATTTCGATAAAAAGGTGGATGGGAGAGAACTTCAACTCTCTTAAATTTCCAGCATTCACGAATAGCACCTCAGCTCAGAGGTTTGCAGACAGAATCCAACGTCTATTCGTGCTTCTACCATCTACCGTATATTGAAACTGCCATACGGAGAGACTTCAGATATTGAGGAGAAAAATACTTCTTGTAAGACATTGACATGAGCAACAAATCAGTCGTCTGCTGATAGTTGAAGCGTAAGATACAATTCACTTCTCAAAGGGGATTTGTCTCAAAAAAAAAAAACAAAAAAAGAGCAATTAGCGAGTCTTGAGTTTTGTGCCATATGAGTTTTTAAAAATAAAAAATACCAACTTTCTGTATTAAATATCCACCTATTTCCAAGTGCGTTAGTGATGGAAAATTAAGGTGCATTTAGTGAACAAAAAATAACTGACAAACCAAATTGAGTGTTAGTGAAACAAAAAATAAATAAAAAATCAGTGACCAAAAATTGTACACCCAACGGATAAATCGCTGTCATCATCAAACGGATCACCATTCTAAGTTAAGAAGGTAAGCGATCAAATATGGATATCAGCTAGTGCCAGGCGACAAAAACCTTCGGCGACGAACTTGATTTGTTAGTTTGCTAGAAGGAACAGACAAAAGAGTTGATCTGCGAACTTGATTTCGGAATTGTTTTTTGCATGCTTCTGTCAAATGGCAAAATTTATGGATAACACAAGTTTTTATTATTCATACTTTTTCTTATGAATATATCATCGACCAGAGTTTGCGAATCCGCTTTTTAAAATGGCTGCGCGCCGGTCCCCGTCAATGTTGTTACCTTTTTCAAGGAAATTAAATAAAAATAAATAAGATACGGTCCCAAAAAAAGTTCGCAGAAGAACGGGTATTATCTAAATTTTGTTCGGCAAAATAACAACAATAGCCCAGTTATTTAGAGTGAATTTTTTCCCAAAAAAAAAACACCTTTTTTATGAAATTTTATTTTTATTGCCTCTGGTTGGATTTCGGGCTTCCTAATCGTAGGTTGCGTGTAAAACCTACCTGAGTGAGCGCGCGACCACCAATTCTCTGCATAATCGATTACCTTAACAGTTTTATTGCCGCAATAATACTTAGCCGCTGGTCCTTTTTGCGATCGTAAATTGTTTTGCAAAACGTTCCGCCCCTTCACTAAGGGTTGCATAATGTGTCGTATTTTTGAATTGCGAAAAAAAATATAAACAGTTTCCTTGAGAAGAGCGCATTGTAAAAAATTATCTTGGGATATTCCCTGAATAGGATAGTAAAAAAAAGTCATTTCCTAGAAGGTTCCTAAAGTCGCATTTTTTGGCGTCGTAAAAAAATGCGAAGTATTGTTTTTTTCTGAGAAAATCGTTGGCAAATTCTTAAGTGCAATTTCCCTTTTTTTACTATTTCCAGATGAACCAAACATGCAAAGTGTGTGGCGAACCCGCCGCCGGCTTTCATTTCGGCGCATTTACTTGTGAGGGATGCAAGGTAATTACCAACAGCGAATTTCCCACATTCTAGACTGTGAATTTTTAGCCATGTGCTTTTTACTAATAACATTTCAATTTTCCATTGTGTTTGCAGTCATTTTTTGGTCGATCCTATAACAACCTGTCATCGATCAGTGAGTGCAAGAACCACGGCAAGTGCATTATCGATAAGAAGAACCGCACCACTTGCAAGGCGTGTAGATTGCGCAAGTGCTACACCGTTGGCATGTCAAAGGGTGGATCTCGGTATGGCCGTCGTTCGAATTGGTTCAAAATTCACTGCCTTCTGCAAGAACAGCAGCAACAGGCGGCAGAAGCCGCCGGTAAGGCAGGACATGGCTTTAACGGAGACATGAGTTCAGCTGCAGCTGCCGTCGCCGCGTCCCAAGTGCCGTCGCTGGCCTCGCATATGGGCATGTTGGGATATCCGGGTTATTTACCAGAGATGATGTCCAACCCGGAAGCGTTCAAAAACTCCTTTCACAGTCAGTTCTTGTCGCGGCATCCTGATGCTGCAATAGCCGCTGCTGCCGCCGCCGACTATCACCAACACCAGCAACTACAACACCAGCAATCCGCGTCATCACCAGCAGCTGCGGCAGCGGCCGCAATGCCGTTCTTCATGATGAACTCGTTGCCAATCTCGTCACGATCTGCATTCCAATTGCCGCCACATTTACTGTTCCCCGGCGCTGCAGGTGGACCGCCTGGATATCACGCCTCCGAAGCCTATCATCGTGCCGAGGAGTTGTTCAAACATCGCCAGTCAGTTGATTCCCTGTCCGAGGGCTCGAATCGTTGGCACGAAAGCTGCAGTCCCGAAGCAAGAACCGAAGAACTGGCCAGTCCCACTGCTAGATATTCACCAAAATCGATAACCACCGAAAATATTCGCGAAAATACTCCTCCAAGATCGATGACGCATTCGCCACCACAAGTAAACCGGACTCCAGAAGTTCGAGAAAGAACACCACACATTGATGCTGGATCTCCGATTCCTCCTCCATCGCCAACAGTTCCGGTTGATGTCACCGCTTCGCCTGTATCATCAACGCGTTCGCATGATCTGCACACCATCCATCAGCACGAGGAGACACCCTACCATCCAAAGATCCAATCCGAGTCCCCACTTTCGGTTTGCTCACTTGCTGATCAAGAGCAAGACAGCCCCATGGATCTGAGCATGAAAACACAAAGCCGATCTGCGTCAAGAACTGCTACATCAGCTGACGCGGCACCTGCTGACAACCAAAGTCTATTATCTGGCGGCGAGAGTGATATTCAGAGTGAATCCAGCGAGGAAGAGATTCGCCTGGCGCAGTCGATAGCCCGGAGAAAATTCTACCACCTAAGTGAGAACGAATCGGATGCCTCATCAGATGCCGCCGAAAGTGTGAAAAGGCAAAAACTCGGCGAGCAGGCCTATAATTACAGCGCCACTGGTGGCAGCATTAACTCAACTAGTCTCAGGGGCATTTTTGTTTGTGTATAAGTTGGAATTTTAATTAGTAGATAGCCATTTATGATTAATTAATGAAATTGTAAATAATTTGAATTTTTCAAAAGTTCGTAATTGGATTGTAAATATAGTGATTCGTATGAGAATTCTTTAAATTAGTACAGTAGACAAAAGAGTTAAGTTCTAAGCTAAAATATAATTAGACGAAAATAAAGGTAAATTAATAAGAATATTACAAACAAAAAGAAAAATTCTCTTCACCTGGACGTATAGTGGAATAATAATTTTTAAGTTAGTTTCAAATTGTAACGCGCGGCCTTTTGTTGAATTCGCCGGGAATTTTCACTCGGTCGATGCTTGTAAGTTGGACCAATATTTAGCGAATTGCCGACGGAATATTCAATATAGTTAATTCACACGGGATAAAGAGCTACTCATCCTTATCAATGGAATGGATTGTCACTTGGTAGGTCTAGGTATAAATAATATGACTCACTCTTTCCAATTTAAGGCGAAAACACTTTTTCATAATCAAACGAGGCAAGTCAGTTACGATTTGCAAATCAATATTTTTGCAAGAGACGATTAGAACAATTCGCACGATAAAAATAATGATGCTGAAGGGCAGTAAAAGCATGAAGCTGAATGCTGAACACAAATTCCATGTCAAAGGGAGGCAACGAAATGCTTGAAGAAATGGTCTTCAATTTGTAGATGACACGCAGATCGTTCCTCAATTTCTTTCTATAAAAACGATTTAGCTAGCACGAAAAACGGTATGCTTAAGGCCCCAATCGAAGACTAACTTCAACTGAGCATTGAGTTAAATGTTATAGTCCTTTGACTTTGGCGTAGGTACATTTGTTTTTGGTTTTCTAGGGCACAGTAACTCCTTCGTAATACTAATGACTATGCTTTCACCCCTTCCACCAACTGGATGCGTCTGGCGCTGGCTGTTGTAATTTATTTTTGGTCCGTCGTTTCGATACCCACTGCTCAAAGCCTGTGTTGTTCAATTTCTCAAAAGTGTCTTTGTTTAATATAATGATGCTGTTCCCTTTTGAGCGCAAAACTTAGTTATATATTTGTAAAGCCTATACCGATATACAAATTGAGCCTTTGGATTGCTTTGCGGAGGTGTTTTCCGCACTAAATACTTTGCTCCAGCTGCTTCGGGTAATTACTTAGAGTCAGGCAAGATCTTGCATATCAACTGCGGAGGTGAACTTTTTCACCCCCAAGTGGTAGACCGATGGACACCCTACTTTTCACAGCATAGATTCTATATCGACTCTTTTTCGCTCCGAACGACCTCTTCTTAATTGCCTTGAATATAAATTGGCACAACAACTCTCTTCCTCATCATCATCCGTTTCGCAACATCAGATACGTAAGGTGTTCTGTGACAGACTATGTAACCACCTTTCCACATCTTCTACACCGTATGGATAAGTAATGCTCGCTCTTTGCAATTTTGGACCGCGTGCCCGAGTTCAAATAACTAAAAATCACCCAGTGGTAGAAATTCTACATAAGAGTAACCTGGCTTAAACACAACATTTTGGAGAACACAGTGACACTTATTATTGACTCACCAGAATTTCCAAGCTTGGAATCTTAACTCTACGAAGTCTCGGCTTTGACAATGTTAATCAGCAGTAACAAAGCAGATAAAATTGAGTTGTTTTACTCATAACTTTTACCTAAAATTCGTATAAATATATGAAATATGGACAGCAAAATTCTTAGCTCGTCTATGATCGATGAATGCTGTCTGCGGTCGTGTCATCATGTGATTTTAGTTATTAATCCAAGAACTGTAGGAGCAAGTTTCTCTGTGAAATTTCGACAAAAGCTACTAAATGGGTGAGAGATTTCAGTTTTCGGTAAATTTTACTTGTACCTTCCATTTCGAAAATGTTATTTTGTTCCGTTCCGCCAGTGGCAAAAAGGTGTCATTTTGAGCCATTGATAGACAGAAAAAACTGCTTTCTGAATTTTTTAGTTTACTCAAATTTGATTGCACTTAATTATAAACAAAACTTTTATACCAAAAATACCACAAAATATTTTAAATAAATAAATAAATAATACAAATTGAATTAATTGTAAAGAAAACCTTACAAAATGAAATTTACAAAAGTCAATGTGGAAAACGTGTCATATGAAAACTTTGTTTTGCCACGATGCGTTTGACTGGCAGTTGCTGTGACTAAGAATGTAAATTGGTTTGGCTTCAAAAGTTCATCGAAATGCGTATTTGTAAAACGTTAAAACTAAAGAAAGCTATTAATTCTATGTGGGAATAGGGATTTTTGAAATGCTTCTTCAATTTATCGACGCACTGTTGAAGGGAAAGATTGAGCCATAGCTTGCTGGTGTTGTCTTTAAGAGCTGCAATGAGCAGTCAATGTTTTGGCGTTACTACACGAATTTTAAAAGCATTTATAAATTGCGTACATACCCTAGCTTGGTATTCTTACCCTGCTGCACACGCAAGACAGTATTTATGGTTTAGATGGTATTTATTGTAATTCTTAAAATCGATTTGCATCGAATACTCTCTACTGGGCATAGATAATTGTACCATTTCATTTTAGTCACTTTTGGAAATCGATGCTGTGCATCCACGATTGAGCTACCAAGTCGTAGACCCCACTTAAATATCAATTCAAACAAAAGAAATACTTCTTTTAAAATAGAAATTGTGAACAAATAACTTACGGTGTCTATACTTACCTTATATTTATATACCTTGCTTTACAAGTTTACCGAACGCATTAATTAGTATCATCATTCAAGAGAATAATCGCTGGCTTTTGTTGAGAATTTAGGCAAATTGGATATCGCTGGTCTCAATTAGTTTAAGACAAAAGCCTGCGGCATCAAAATTAATTTGTCTGTATAGTCGGAGAAAAAAAAAACGAAAGAGTTCGCCTGAGAACTGGGTTTACACTTCATGTGGGTCGGATATTAGTATACCTATTTATCTTGGAAGTTTTCGTCTAACGCTTCGTTTAGGATATTATTTAATAAAATAGCAGTTTAAACGAACTCTTCAAATTAAACGATTTCATTTTGAAAAATCGTTTAGTTAATTATTGCCACTTCACACCGACAGCGTATAAGGGGGTCGAGCATAGATTTCATTATTTGACACATTTATTGAGGTTGAGCAGCGCGGCTATCGTGGTATAGACAGAGGCATGTCCCATCGACCTATAAGACCATCAGAAGTTATAATTGGGCTTACAGAGTTTCTACTTTCCTAATCTAGCTGCTAATGTTTTCTGCAGATGATATTCTCAATTCTTCTGCGGACTTTGTATTTCCCTGAAGAAGAACTTCCTTCTGATTCTTGGATAGAGCTGGGCATTTGCAATGACGTATTCAGCTGTTTCCTCTTCCACGGGACATAGGCAGCGCTCCGGGAAGTATGTAGGTGTATTTCATTTTGGTGGTAGCGCAAACCGTCTCTTACAAGGTTTTTAATATCGTGCCTTCGTAGATTTAGAATTTATTTGGCATTGCAGTTAAATGACTGGATTGCCCTTTTGACCTGTCTGAGGTCCGGGTTTTCTTCCCATTGTGTGGTAAGCATCTTGTGTCCCCACTTTTTACCGGCCGAGTTTAATAAATAACACTTATAGCAGCAGTTCAAATTAGGTTAACATAATATCGGTATTTCTAAAAAACCTACCTACCTACTTTCATATAAAAAAATAATACAATTAGTACAAACAAAACTGCAACTTTTATTATTTCTGTATCAGTATAAAATAACTTTATGCAAAGTGTATCATTTCCTTTTTAAAGTTCAAATTAAAAATAGATTTTACCAGCAAAACAAAATTATTGCTCACCGAGCGAAATAAATTTTGTTTTATTAATTTTTATCTACTCAGATTTATAAATTCAAGTCAATAATATTCGCTTAAGTATCTTAACCTTTAGTAATATAAAGCGATCCAATATTTCATTCATAAAATTCCTGTTTTCGTTTAAAAAAACGTGGAAGCTATCATAATAACGATAGATATTTTTAGTCAAAGCAAAAGTAGGTTTGATTTAAAAAGAACAGCTTCTGTTGCTTGGAATCATTCATAATAAATTTATAATTTTATCTTTGGTTTAAAGATCACCATTGGAAATGTATCTCACATTTGCATCATTTAACTGTATTTAAATGATACCTATGACATTTTAGTAGCGACTTACTCAAAATGTATGAGTGCAGATATTTCTTTTTGCAAGAATTAAAGTAAATGAAACTAATAATTATATGTTTAAAAAAAATACACAAACCCTTTGATAGTTTGATATGCATTGAGTAATGATGGTAATGCTCACAAATTCTTTTTTCTAAACTGCAAGTGCAGTGCGCTGATAAACATCATATAACAACTTTCGTCATTCAAATTGCTACCGTTTGGCATTCGGTCAACCGCGTCAACTCGAGGATTTCTGTCCAATGTCATTTAGTAAAACATGCCATTCGTTCTAGGTTGACGTTTGGAAAAAAATGCGTCCATTTAGATGTTTAAAACATGAATTTATATAAATATTTCGAATATTTTATGTCACAATAAGAAAATCAAAGTGACATGAAATTTTCTAACCCACTATTGAAGGGGTGAAACAGTTCGGCGTCATAATATGAAATATTTCTCTGGCATGATTTTTTTCAAGGCGGCCGCAAAACGAATAAGCCTCCGCTTATCCCTCATAGACATAGATCAAAAAGTTACAAAATATTACCCTTTGTCATTTAAATATTCGCACGTCAGAAAAAAAAAATGTTTAGGAAAAAAGGAAAGTACTTAGCGGAATATTCAATAATTTATAGCAACCGATAAAATCGCTGCAAAAATTATTGGAAATACATGATATTTGAAATATTTGAACTATCTTGCCCTTTTTATTGTAAGCTTTTGACTTTTGGTGTCGAAAATTGCATCCACAGACACCAACAAAAGACCAAAACAATCAATTTGAAGCGATCGGTTTGCTCCAGGCCCTGTTCGATTTTTCAGACTGCGCACTTTCCATCCAAAAGTAAACCATTTCGATAATAAACAATTCGTGAAATGCACAACCATATATTCCCCTTCTATATGCAAACTGGGGGCAATTCTCTGCAATTACATTCAACACAACTCGCTCCGCACCAAACACAACGAGACAACGATTTAAGCGTTCAGCATGAAATCACTTAAAAATCATCTTCATCGTCGCATTTTAACTCTTGATTGCAGAAGTTCACAACCATCCATCTCAGCACTGTTTGATCCATAACATTTGCAATAAAAGACGAAGTAGCAAAAGGCCACAAAGAAGAGCAGCAGCCATCGGAAGAGCGCTCACGCTACCACTACTTCAGATGCACCAACCGTTGATGGTGGTGCTAAACGTGCATTGATGTTACGCAAATAAAATGCTCCATACCAGTCCAATCCACACAAAGCAACAGC
This sequence comes from Cheilosia impressa, assembly GCA_948293265.1. Classification (NCBI taxonomy): domain Eukaryota; kingdom Metazoa; phylum Arthropoda; class Insecta; order Diptera; family Syrphidae; genus Cheilosia; species Cheilosia impressa. The sequence continues at coordinate 59,368,564 of OX411881.1, forward strand.
AGCAGCTTACCATCACCATACGACGGACTGTAATGCATCAAGTGCACGACCATGATTTCGTTATTTATCACGCGTAAAAGTCGCACCAATAACTTGTGCTAAAGTGCCTGGCGTTGTCACATAATCCAGCTTGGCTGGGATCTCGGAATAAATGCTGCTCAAGAAGCCAGCGAATGCATGACCATCAAATGCATATCTCCCAGCAGTCGTCCGGTGCTGTTATTTGCTTCATTTAAATTTAAATTGTGTGATTGAAGGAAATCAATGTGCAGCCACTATACACCGTGCAATCTAATTCTGATTTGAAGACGCTTGTGACAGGCGATTAAGTAGTCTTCTTACAACCACTGCTGGTGCATATGAATTTTTAAGTAATCTAAACAGGAATCCTTTTGCTTTATACGGAAACTTAATTAGCATTTGTAATCCGAGAAATTGTGGACACTTAAAGCGACTGTCTGAAGATCTGGTTGCATGTATAAGAGTTTGTGGTGTGGTATTGATTTTGTATCGATAGCAACATCGAGAGAGGCTTTTTTTTGCAAAAGTGGATCTATTAAAACTCTATTAGAATTTACATTTTTTTTATAATGAAGTTGATATTTGTAAAGAGAGAACAAAGTTTAAATTGCGTACAGAGTGAAGTAGGCGGTTAGGGGGAGTGCAATCGCGTGCAAGTATGAAAAGGACTCATTACCATATATCAGAGAATTCGAAAATAGTCCGGACAAACACCATGATGTCTAAACAAACCGTATTCCAATTCACTCGTAATATACGAAATGGTACGGATTTGCAGGAAATCATTTTTTTCACAAAAAATACACTCATCCTCTTTGGATAGAGTACACTTCTCACTATCACCGTCATCCAGCGGGATTGGGATAGTCAAGGTTTTTTCTATACAGAATCTACTGTTTTTTAAATAGATGGTTATTTTTGGGAACGATAATCTTTTCGTAATTTGACCGATGATCTGTTCATTTGCTGTGGTCATGCATATTTGACGTTCCTTAGTTGTATTTTTTTACTTCACGCAAAATAAACACAATTGACATTCGACATGAAATTGGGACGTCTATGATTCCATTTGTTGAACATATCCACGTTTTGGCATGAGATTTTAATCGTCGCCCGCCAATATACGTATGACTAAAATTTACATTACGTTCCGATAATAATTATTCCTTAGTGACTTTTGCTCTTTTTACAATCGAAAAAGTTGACAAAGCCGACTGATTTTTACAAAGACAGAAGCCGCCACCCATTATCCTAGTTTGGATGTGACTTTGCTTGCAACATTTACCTACCACATTTAATTTTATTTTTACATTTAATGAGCAATTTAAATGTCTAACAGATTTTTGAAAAATTATAATTGCATTTTTTTGAAATATAATTCAATCTTATCTAAGAAATTAATCGAAAGGAATTAACCTTAAACATTTAGGCGCCATATTTCCGCGGCCCCATTGGAATTCAAATGGTTTGTGCCAAAATTAAACGTAAAGGCAAAAATATACCTTAGAGAGAAAATTCATTAAAAATTCCGCACATTCGTATAGTGGCTACACATTTTAGGCGCCGCCGCCGGCTTCCCATTTTCGCAAATACAATGGCATTTACTACAACAATATGCCTTTCAAATAAAAAAAAAATGTGTGCATGATTTGAAGACACCTTTCAAACTCTCACTGTCAGCCAATGCTTACCTACTTTTATCAATAGTCAATTATGTAGTTTAATATTCTTCATGTCGACCAATCATAGAACAATATCACGAACTCACGTCCCTTAAAAAAATCCAAATGATAAACGGAAATCATAAAGCTGTCGTCCATATCGATTGTCACACAAATATCATGAATTAGCATTACATATCACACCCACCACAGGTTACATACAAAATTTCTAAACCAAAAATACGTGAAAGCCTATAACATATATTTACATACCGCATTTTCTTTCAGCACACAGTGGTGGGGCGATATGTATGTACGAAAGTGCAGTAAAAAATAAGTGATCTGGTAATTGTAAAATAAAAACCTACCAGGTCCGATATACATCAGTGTGTTTGTAGATGTTGATGTGTATGCCTAACAGAAGCGTACTTAAAATTCAGAACTTCTAACGATAAAGTAAAACCATGCACAGAGATGACAGAGAGATATATAGATTGTGGGCCCTATCGGTATAATTTGACACTTTGGCGTGCCTGCTCGTCTAAAATATTAAACTTGAAAACACGTGCTTGATTTAAATAATAAACTTAATATTAACACATATAAAAGTCATCGAGGTTGTGGTGTGGAATTTTGATAGCTCGATTAGATTCCCCTTCTTCGATTGGGTGAAACGCATAAAGGTATAACGAGGTGGACACATTGACGGCAAAGGTGGGGGTGTAATGGTTTGCAATAACCAAGAAATACCAGCATTAGTTGTATATAATTTGAATATATCGACTGTTTTATGGCTGGATTGACTATTTCGATTTTTAAATCTTTTTGTAGTACGCTTATAAACACATTTGTGTAAAAAAATGTATCCAGTTTCGCAGAAAATATAACAAAAATTGATGAAATAATTGTTCAATATACGTTTTATTAATTTTTAATTATTTATGTTGTTTTTGTTATTTACTTTGCTTTGTTTGAAAAAAATCTACTACAAACAAATATACTATAAAGTGGGAACGCTGCTCCTCGTGATCCAAGAAAATGGCTCCAGTTCTACCACTTAACAGTGGATGCCTCTTTTTCCAAGACAGTCTGCCTTTTTGTTGCGATTGGTCCCCATGTCCCCTTATAAGCATAGTGGTAAATGAGCCTTAGTAAACATATTAGTGCCAATAAAATTTGAACCTGAACTTTGATGCGTCTAATGACTGTCTGATTGTTAAGGGATATTTTTCTTTCCTCCACCTAACCTCCAATGAAGCATGTAATTTAATGTAGCCTTATATACCGATGTCTCAGGCTAAAACGACGAGCAAGGCTCAGTTCGTCTAAGTTCTAAGTAGATATCTGCCCGCTTCTCAATCTTTAATGGATTTAGATACCTGTGCAACTTCGATCACCAAAATAAGCCATAATTTTCTTGAATTTTTTGACTAATGTCAGCTTTCATTATACTGTTTGTGGAAAGTGAACTGGATTAAGCTCTCTTGTAATTTTAGCACGTAGTTGCTGGTTTTGGAGATCTATCGCTTCGACGATAATCGTCACAAAAGTTACGGAATGAGTGCCCAGGTTTTGTGATTCTTTTCCAATACACGCCACTTGCTCTCCCATCTACACAGGTGTTCAGTTCCAGACCTCGACGAGATTCGGATTTGGTAGCACACTAATCCACGTCTAACCTAGAAAACCTCTCTCCCAATCACTAAACTACTTATGAATATGAATTTCGAACTGCACTTCTGGCTATGGCAACGTTTATTACCACTCAGTGAGATGCACTTTTAAACACCTTATTGTGGCCCATTCGTATGCACACCACAAGCCCGTGCTTGCCAGTCAATATTGGGCTCAAAGTGGGCCCATTTGTTTGGCCTGCCTCCACTGACTTCCATAGCTCGAGCGTGTTCCTATTTTGTTTCCTTCAAACGCTATCGCGATGACTAAGTTTGGCGAGCCAACCGAAATGCCATATGCAGTTGCCACCACGTTCGGTTGCATGTAAAACACCATAGCAAACGGGAACAGTAATTAAACAATTATAATTATACAGAGGGCAGAAGCGCGAGTGCCAACAATTGTGGTGTTGACATCGGGCGCTTGCGCGCCTACAAACAAAGCATTTTAACCATACTAGAATAATAGCATGGCAACCTCATTATCCCACATACATTTTAGAGCCTTAGTCAAGATCGAATCGAACCGAGCACCGGGGCTGGCCGCCTCATGTCTTGCGATCTGTGTATAGTGTGTCTAATGAGATGAGGTTTTTTCTCACCATTGTCACAATTCGTGTTTGGCATGAGCATTCGATATACACAGAAAGGGGGGCGAGCGCCAACCAACAACAAAGAATGGTTAACTTGTAATTGGTTTGCATCCGTGCGGAATTGTAAATTGTGGAGCTAATTTGACACGCGAATGTGTTGAATTTGTGACATGACAATGAACTAGTAACAGGGCGCGAGAAATATGCAAATTGCGAAGGTCTGGCGTGATAAATGTCCTTATTAGCATTTCTTGTTAATAAAGTGGTTAATTGGTGACTTTTGATGAAATAAGTGATATTATGCTCCGCGATCGGGCGACATTTGGTGTGTTATATGGGATCGGCCGTGTATCGCATGCGGATAGGTAGATCGTTTGAAAGATGTTAGAATTTACTGCATAGCTTATTGCAAAAATGAGCGGGAAAACATATTTTTGCATGACAAAACATCAAGAGCCAATGTCGATCGGCTCCGACTACAAAAGACTGTCTTTTAACAAGATGAATGCAGAAGCTCTTAATTTAGGTATTTGGATAATACAGCAAATTTGTAGTTCCCTTCCATTTACCTTCCATCATAAAACCTGGGGTCGAACTATGGCATCCGTGAGTGAAAAATGCGTCGCTAAATTTTGTGGATTTTATATGCAAAACAATAGCAAATTCAGTCACGGAGTTCTCGATCACGAATGCGGCTACTCAAAAGCCATATTCTGCTCGAATTTTCTTGACAAACTTTAGCCTTCATTATATTTGTGGAAAATTAACTGGATTAGGCTCTCAAAATTGTAATTTAAGCACTTAGTTGCTAGCTTTGGAGGTCTATCGTTTCGTCGATAATCGTTTGAAAAGTTACGGAATGAGTGCCCTGGACTGAAGTCTATCGGGGAAATATCACAATCGAGTCTTTATCAGTTCTGAGTTTAGAAAGGTACCTCCTGCAGACGGTTAAGCGTCGGTCACGTCTATGGTAATTCACTGTCAAGCAGTATGAGCTATTAGGCTTTGCCTATGATAAACAAAAACGCCTAAATTTAACAAAGTGGACGTTCTGGTCGCTGAGGTTTTTGAAGACGGATTTAATGATTTTGTTATTGCAACTCATATGTGAAAGGTTTCCGATGCAGGGATTCTCAGCTGGTCCTAAAGAATGAAAATCAATTAAACTAAGCAGATTCTGTCCACAATAATCACTAAGCTCCTAAAACCAATGGTCGAAGCAATACAAAAAATTGTTATGTCAGAAAAGTTCGCAGACGAAGTGTGATATCTTTATTATCACAATTGAAATAATTGTGCGAAACTTGCGAGCCAACCTCTGAGGCGTGGGAAGTAGCAAAAAATGGACTAACTCGCCAGCTTGTCAGTGATGCATTTTTAATTATTACAGCACCCCAGACTGAACACCACGTTATCGAAAGAATTGTGTCTAATTATGGAGTTTTTCTGATAAATTCCAGCTATGAAATTAGCGCGAAAATAAAATAAAGAAATTATTTCCAAATTCACAATGGATACATTATGAGAAGCGGCGGAACTATGCCTTTGGACAGATTTTATTAAACAGCCACCACTGATTCGATTCTCACTCACACAAATAACTTTTGCACCCATAAACGAAAGAATATATCCAACAACGAACCTTTGTAATGCGAATTCTTTTTCATCAGCCAACCGCTCCCATCGCTTCCTGCTGTCGAATAACATTCAATCATACCTCAAAGTTATCAACTCAATTAAATAACCTTCGATGCTGTCTTTCGCCAAAAGGGATTCTTTATGCAATATTTGTCGCCAGAACGGAAACCGTTTGGCGAATAAAAAAAAATCAGCTCGCATACATAAATGCCAAGATTTACAAAACCTTAACGACAGATAACACAAGATAGTGCCTAGCCACGAATATGTGTAATGGCAGACAAACAACTACTACCTGTTACCTGCCAGTAGTAATAGTATCAATAAAACGATGCAAACGAGCCCTCAACATATTGCCAATTCGATAAAATATGCAGAAGGCTTTTTTTATTGTTTTGCCTTTGTTATTCTTCCTTCGTCCGCCTTGGCCTTTTCTTTATTATTTGTTTTGTACAATTATACAAATGAGTCTTATAGAACGCACTTGCTGCATACACAAAACTGATTTGGAGTGGCCAGAACGTTTGATTTGTGCGACCGATGACTAAAAGGAAGCATTGGTAAATTGTTTAGCATAACTGTGATTAAAATAAGAGGTGTGCACTACTCATCCATTATACCATAGCAGTCAGTCACAAGCCAGAGTACCTATATTTGATTTTCGTATTCGTACATGCCCATACAGCAATGTTAATGCTTCGCAAAGAGTTTCCAATTTGGCTGCAATGACATAATAAGTCTGAAAGGGTGTATGCACCCGAGGTGTATTGATCGACAATAATGTCCGATTGCCAATCAGACATATGGGTTGTAGACAAATGCACAAACGTACACTTAAAAAAATAAATTCTTTAATGAAAGTTAACTCGCAATATTCAATTTTAGGATGTTAAGTTGGCCTCTATTCCTTACTTATTAACTCCCAATGAAATAGATCCCGATACTAAACAATTAATGAATTCCTAAAGTGTAAAACTTGCGAAAAATAAATAAATAAATAAACAGTTAGCGCAACAGGTCGGTAGGGACCCTGGGCCTAGCTTCTCACAACCATTCGTTTTGTGTGAGTTTTTCATTTTTGGGACGAATGGAAGGGATCTACAGTTTTATGCCGAGTCCAAACGGCTAATTCTGAGAAGCTCTTTCATGACAGTTTGTCAGACGTTCGCGAGAGGTGGCGCAGTGGAATTTTGGTTTTCTCGGGATTCGAACCTGGGTCCCTTCGCTTAGTAGTCCAACACACTAACCACTAAGCCACTTCGCCACTAAAACTTGGGAAGCCAAACAAAATAATACTAATTCCAAAACCACAATACGTAAACAGTGAAATATGTACAAACCCTGCTGAATTAGCCAGGAAGTATTTACAATTGAGATCGTTGACATATATTTTCCTGGAGGCCAATATAGCACATACCCATTAATGTTCTTTTTGCCTATTCCAAAACACAATACATAATTTTGTTTGTTCTAAGAGATAAAAAAATGTCCCTAGTTCTCCGCCCTTTTGGCTTATTTTGAAAGGCAAAATGCTCACGAAATAGGTAATTAACCACGATCTGGCATCACTGGTGCTGCACAATTTAATTCGACAAACTTTTTTAGTAATTGGTTCCTCTTTTGACACTATCAACTTGCAACCACGTTTGAGCAACTGTCAAATTATCCGCAGCAATTTTCCCATTGTCGATGTACTCGTACCTACATTGCTTCATTTCATCATCATCTTTAATTTTTCCTACAAAATTTCCATCTAAAACACTACAGGAGGTATGTAAAGATCTTTCAAGATTTTTCGTGGAATTTTTCTAAGCAGATGAATATATTCTACGGACAACAAAGAACAAAATTTAAAAATGATTAAGCAAAAAAAATGTCATGTTCGTGAACTTAGTTCAATATTCATTAAATATATCTATAGATTCGAAATTTCTTTGAATTGGTCTTACCATACCAGGACCATAACAAACAAAAAAAAATGTAAATTTATCGTGAGTTTATGTTCGCAAGTTTATACAAAATACAAATTTGTAAAAAACACTTTCAGTTTCTCCTGAATATTAGAAAAAAATTTGCTTAGCAATTGATTTTTTTTCGCAAAGACCTGACTCAAATTATTAGGAATATTTAGAAAAAAAAATAAGTCAAGTCGGTCTAGTCGTTTTCAAGTGATCCGCTTACCTACGAACAGCTTTTGATTTTTTTTAATATAGATACACCCACCTTCAACTTTTGCCAACACAATATTTTTGCCTCGTTTTTTCTGTATTTCCTGACCACGATTTTGTTTGACTGTTGTTTAGATAGATAGATAGCTTTATTTCGTATATAAGTTTACAAGGGTTTTGTTACCATTGTTGTTTACTATTTGTTACCTGAGGAGGGTTATTAGCAGGACTATCTTCGGCACAACATTTGAGCACTCAAATTTATTACGAAAATAAATTTCCATGGGCTTTTTTCTCAGTGCTTTTACTTTTACAATAGATCACTTAGTATCAGCTTAGTAGCTCATAACGAATCATAGCTCCAGATTCCATTCCAAATATACACAGTCGACACGTTGCGGTCAACATCGTGATTGTAATGGGCAACACGTCCTCTGGCTTATATCATTCTTCTCCAACGATTCCGACCGCCTACCACACCGCGACCGGCCCCAGCCGGACCCGACTCCGTCTCCGTACAGAGACAGTAAAGTATTTATTTGTTTCATATTTCCATTCTTTTGTTCTAGAGTCAACTATGGCAAAATAGTTTCCATTGTTTTGTCCATCATGGTTTGGTTTTCTATGCCCACACACACGTGTACGAGTATGTGTGCTATGGTATGGCACGCGTTTTGAATGAAATGCGAATAAAATCATTACGGGGTTGGTAATAGTATTAGCCCCGGACGCCCAACCGAAAAGGCCCACTCTTGACATTCGCCGGAGCGCGATTGAGCGCACTTCGAAAGTGCTTCTTCTGCAGCGCACTTACTATCGTTTATCGTAGGTACTATATGCCAGCACAACAACTATGGCTAGTCGCTGTTGCTTCGAAAGGCCCCGTTTCCAATTCAAGTCCAATTATTCATGCACATAGCTTCCTACGTGAAATACGAGCAGAAGCACACTTCTCAGAAACAGTCTAAATTACAAATAAAGCACATGTCAGGGAACGCATCCCTGAATATTAATTTTGCGCGCGCGGTTCGGTTTTTTAGTTTCAGAGCCGCGTCCGCGGTTTCGGATTCAGGAGGCTCGGGATCGGGATTTGTCATATAAACAAACTCGAACGCGCGGACTGGTGTGCGTGCAATATGATATTTGCGACAAGGCGGGTTCGGCTTTGGGGATACACGCTTGCATTTTGAGCGATCCGATCGATTTATCAAAAGGAAAGGGTGGGCATTAAGCAATTTCGCCGTCTGGCTGTCTGTCGGCGATGACTCATGAGATTGTGCCATTTTGGTTCGATGCACTTTATGTTCGTTTTGTGTATGTTTGCTTCGATGTTTTTTTTCCTCTCTCTTTCTCATTCATTATGGTTTTGAGTTGAATTTTTAATGTGGATATGCTGGAAGGTGTGGACGGTGTTTGCTTATTAATATGGGCGGTTTAATGCAGGTCGATATAAGAGTAATGGGACTATGTTTGGCTTGTGTTAGGTATTTTGCTAGAAACAAAAACAGTACAGTTTCTGTTTTGCATAGAGAATATTTTTAAGTGTGATATGTATGAGAATAAGTAGCTGATCAGGGAGTGAGACTACACCATGGTTGAAGTTCGTGCGGCAGTCGTTCAGGGTCTCCTCTAGGTTAAAACTGTTCGCTTTTGCACATGCTTTCGAGTAAGTAAAGTGAATTTTCGGGGACTGAATTCAAACTCAAAATAACTATTCCAGCCCTGATCGTCCTTCCGTTTACAATTGCATCAGTTCAGCCATTTCTTGGGGCAACCCAAACCCGACGAGATTACATCAGAGTAGGTAGATGATTCAGACGAATTTGGCCTTTCAAGTTCCAACTTCCCTAGAATGTTTTGGTCACAAATGGCTGTCCACTTTAAAGGAGGATTCATACTCATATTGACTTCATGAGGCGCCACAACAGTGCAATCTGAAGCAAGGCCTTAACTACGATTACTTTTAAGTTAGCTTCATCGATTGTCAACTGCTAATAGTTTCGCCCTTCGTGTTTTGGCCAGTGAGTTCAATTGAATACAAATGTTTTTAGTTAAGAAGTCACAGGACAGAAGAGCTTCTCAATGGGCTGATTTTTTTTTTAAATACGCAGTTATGATGAACATGTCCAGTAGGTACGTGTTAATAAATTGTTGAAAGCTTTTGAATACTTAAAGTCGAACTTTTCCATTTTCGTCAGCAGGTTAAATGCCTTCGATTTTAAAGCAATTTTACTCCGTCGTTTAGCCTGCGGCTTGCAGCGTAAAACCATTAACAGACGAACAGGACTACGAACAGTAGCTGCCTGTTTCTATATTTTTATTGCTCAACCATTTAATTTGTTTACATGGTTCGTCTACACAAATTGCTTTCTAATTTGCTGAACTAAATCGGCTTCATTTCTCCGGTGTTTTCGTATCTAAAGCCAGCTTCCGGTTCTTAAAAAATAACTTACACCTACTAGACCACCCACGATCGGCCCATCCCGGTCTTAGCGTGTGTTAAACACCGTAAGCGCAACCTCTGAGCACACCTTAATAAAGATAGCGTGATAGCCTAAATTGCTGATGATATGTCAATTGCCCACTTAACACTATCTTGCACATGTCTGCATCTGCACTGAAATCGCAACGACTTTCTATGAGCATTTCCTACTCAAAGCACTTGACTTCACGTCCGTTTACAATGTAAGACAATGTGTACCATCACTCCCATTCAACAACCATAAAGTGTAAGCAAGCATCCGCTATTGAATCTTTTAATACAGCTTAAACATAGTGCGCTGCACTGCAGAGGCTGCCAGCGGTGTTAGTACAAATTGCAACTTTTATGGTACACCTTTCCCACGCAATACTAACATTTAAGTCATCACAAACTGATTAGCATGCGGGCCAGGAACAACTATGTAACACTCGGCAAACATGACGACCCCTCACTTTAGGCTGTTTACAAAAAAAAAAAACAATTAATATATGGAAAACCCAACACATCCAATTAAGTCCTTTCATCCATTCACCCTAGCCCTAAGGGGGATCTCTTTAAATCTCACTTCGTTTCGGTCGTGATATTTAACCTCAACAACCAATAAGTGCACCTAATTAACCTCAAACCGAGAATCATATTTACCTAGATCCGTTGCCTATTAGACCGCATTTAACCCCGCTGGACCGGCCGAAAAATAAAGATCCACACTCATTTTGTTAAACAAACACAGCGAAGCTGGAGCTAGCCTTTGAAGTTCCACTCCACTGTGAACGGACGAGGACTAATTTTCACCCTAAAATCCATCTAATGGTGGAGTAGAAGAACCGATTTCGATTTGCGCAAAGTACCACAAAACTATCGAACAACCAAAATGTGGAATGATCATCATTATTTACACAAGCAAATGAGACAGAGATACAGCCAGATACAGCCAGAGGTACACAAGTAGTATCTATTTGGTTGCCGCCGACATATTGTGCGTCAATATTTGGTTAAGTTTTGTTATTAGAACACTTGGCATTCACATTTATTAGTGGGACTGCCCAGTGGTGGTGCGATGCATACTCCACTGCGGGTAATGCCCATTAAATGAAATCGTTCTAATGGATACTGACCAGTGACCACCGACCGGTGCGGTGCCCATTCGAGGCGAGATTGTGTGCGCGCGCATCATGGGCACCCCGTACCCATATCATACGGATTGGCCTAGGCCCTCTTCAAGTATCACTGAGAGAACTATGATGCGTGAGATGCGCGCTGGCCGGCTGCTGGCTGCGACTAAAGCGCGGCTCACATCAAAGTGCACTTGCATTTATTTTAGTGTTTAATGGCTGCTCTTTAGTTGTTTCCTTAATTTTATTTTGTGTTCGTTGGGAGTTGGTGCTTCAGTGCGTCAGCGGTCAGCGTCTTCTACTTCGCTTTATTAGAGTAAATATTGGGAGTGATGGAACCATTTTTGAGGTAAATAACTAGAATTTGCTGTTGCCGGGGTCTGAAGTGTTTGTGAATGGGTTTTGATGCATATATTGGCGTCCTAGAACTCTGTGGCGGTGTTATGTGGTCGCCGATCGATGTGTGCGATACGGTTTGCGGACTGCGGAAGATGTGCGGAATTGATTCAAGTTGTTGTCATAAATGGGGTCATTTACACGGCTGTGGAATGCTGCGGAAATTAGCACATGCGTTTTATTGCCTGTTGCGTTGCAAGAAAACGCTGGTTAGAGGTGTGAATCATAATTGCCTTAAATTTTAAGAGTTTTTTTTTAGTCTTTTGCCCTTTTGCAACTGCTTCACGATGGATTGAATTGTTACCTTTTATGATGATTTAGCTGATGACTGTCGGATAGAGTTTGTCCTCGTATGTAAGTTGCTCCTTGTGATATTGTAGAAGTTACAGCGCCTCACTTGGTATCAATTCTTTTTTGGCCTTGAATGTTTGGTGAGAGCGAACAAATGATTCAATATTGTTTGTAAATTGCAAACCCGCACTTACAGATCGACTGTAGATCAAAGCTTGATAGATCCGTGAAAACAATTGAGTGAAAACACGATACCAATCCATTCATCGACGTTAAGTACCGCCTTGAGCTGACAAAACTGATTTTGATACTGAACCACTATTCTCCGATCTGTTCGAAACATGTACCGAACAGCAGATATGCCAATTGCCCATTCATACGTCTTCTTCAATCTTGTTCAAGAGAAGATTTTGCTCAGGGCACGGAAAGTTCTGCTTACCTACTTTCTTTCTCACTTAGCTGATACGCCTCAACAGTAAGAGCTGTCCTTGGCTAGCCTCCAATGAGGTCTCCTCCCACATGAACGGCCTATCTAAGGCGAAGTCTCCCACTTCTGCGTTGTACCTCCGGGTTGGATTCACGGACCCTTTAGTATGGTGTATATTCGCTTTACATCTGCTAGTATTTCTGGACAAGGCATTACCAATCGATCGCCTTCTGAGGCCAAAGAAATAGCGATTGTTAAGTGTGACTCTTCGCTTGATTTTTGCTGTAGAGTTATTTTCAGAGCTAATAGCGTTTGCGACATAGACAAAGTCCCTAACTGCCTCAAATCTAAAGTTGTCTACGGTGACGTTCTGTCGGATTCGTCGAAGATGTGTGTCCCTTCTGGGAAAGCACTACTTATTATAAACAAGTCCATCCATGAGTCTTAGCCTACAGTCTCAAGGCGACAAAGAAGACTGCGATTGGCGATTGCTAGAAATCGAACTGAAAGGATGCCGTGCCTCAGATCCATATACTCTTCGATATATACTCCCCTAAACTACAGAATTCGGAAAAAAATACCTATCGCTAACAATACGTTTTATTTTTTAAAATCTGAGAAGAAGAAGAAAACCCCTTCTGTTGTGATACGTTCACCCTATATTCCTATACCCGAATGTAAACAAAGTCTGTGGCAGTCATCACATAAACTAATATTTCCCTTATCACCATAACGCATCTTCAAGAACTCCACACAAAAACATCTGTAAACCTAATTTTACCTCAAAATAGGGGTCAAGACAAGATCTACCCAGCGATAAAAATCAATCTCGTTAAAACTGATGCAACAGTCCAATTAATAGTGAAGGGGACATCATGTGAGGTCCAGGGTGCATAGCGTATGATATTCTTCGTAGTTGCATCTACCTGAAATTTAGTGCAAACAGGTGATACCAAATTGAGTCCAAAATTAGGGTAGAAATAGTAAAAATGTTATGTTTATGAGTTCTACATCTCAACAGGCGTCCACCTCAGACTATAATGGCGCATCTCGAACACATTATATCAGCATCATTGTGTGTAGTGTCACAATTCCAGTGAAACCCTTGTTTTGGCTGTCGATTGTAGTTGGTGGTTGCTGGCTGAGTCCCTTGGCCAACATTTCTCAAGCAGTGAGAGAAAACTGATTAAAATCGCGCTCCAAATTAAAAATACAGAAAGACAACAAAAAAATGTACGTAGGTACACAGGGTAAAAATTCCTGCTCATCGGTGAATATCACGGGGAATTCTCACAAGAGAAAATAAAAATAAAATAAAAATCAGGAATCTCGGAACATCAGCAGAATCGTTTCTGCAGTGGGCTGCATGCGTGAGGATTGAAAGGCTATAAAATTGGTGCAGTGTCTATAATCAGTGAAACCAATCGACACGAACTCTCTGGAGGAGCGTATGTAGAGTATGTGTACGGCCTGATCTCTCCTTGATGAGACCACTGTGCGCGCACGCTCAAATTAAGCCCTTATCATGTGAACCAAATCACTAATTGCAGTGTTTTACGCGTTTTTTGGGCTTTCATTTCAGTTTACCTCCTTTGTTTTTATTTTTTTATTTTTATTTTGGTTTATCGACGACTAAGTGGCTCAGGCAGGAGTTACTTTGCATTTGCTAAAAGCAATTCGGGAAAAAGTGCAACTCGTCTGGAATTGGACTGGAACAAGCTGTAGGTACCCTATAGGGGTTGGATCAATTTTTGCCTGGGTGGCTCTAAGGCCCCGCATTCGTTTGCCGAAAGAACAAAATTGAAAACGCGTAGGGCTTTATCTTCCGAATGATGGTGGTTTGTAAGTTGTGGAACAAAGAAGGAAGAAAAGAAAATATTGGAAATACCAGCTGTACCAGTAAAACTAAAAACTTCGAACATTTCAGTAGAACTGACTGATGATCTGGCCCGAAAAAAAAGTTGTTCGCATAACATAAAAAAAATCTCTTGTTAACTTTCTTAATATTTTTGATTGGTTTTTATTCAAAGGCTGCCTTCAGCAACAAAGATTACTGACTTCAAGTCACAACTATTCAGTTCTTATGGTTTAGGAAAGCTGAACAAAATGTTTACCTTTTTGTTGTCGGTATGACTTTAAATGGGCCCTCAGGAGAAAGAGGACAACGGCTCTACCTTGCAAGAAGTGGGCGGCAAATATTAGGTAATTAAAAGGAAACTGTCACCCAAACATGAAAACCATACATTTAAACATACCTTGCTTCCGAAACTCTCAGCTTGAAAGTAGGTAGGTACTTCACAAAATGTGAGACCTCGGACCGTTTATTGAGACAACAAATTGAGCTGGAAAAATATTTCTAATGCAAACCTTATACGCACCCAAATTTGAAAATGGCATTAGATTTCTTCGGCGTATCTTCTTGGATACTCAAACTCAGTTAAATGCGAACGTAGTCCCGCAATAACTTTGTGATTTGTACCAAGACTCATCGGCTCTTTGCGACAGAAGTTCACAAGCTACAATTTTATTTCTGCGGCAGTTAAGCTTTTATAACTGCCTGGCTGTCGAAAACCAAGGTGATACATACCACTTGTCACTGCCGAAACTTCCGCTTGGAAGGCACTACTATGGCCTGGGAGGCATATCGATGTTGAGAAGCCCAATGATTCAGAAAAGACGCCTGACCCTACCCCGGTATCCTTAAGTAAGCATACAGCTTACAAATAGAGCGATAAAAATAGTTTTACTCGACCATAGGCCTATTTGCGAGATAGCTATATAAATATATGTAGGTAGGTATAGGTATATCTCCGGAGGAATGCAGCCTTAAAGTTAGTCAAGCTTATCTTTAAAAAAAATCAGTTGATTTAAAAATAAAAACACCTGATTCTCTTGCAAAATGACCGGCTCCATTTAAACACAAACTGAACGCACCCTATTCAGGCGGTGTGTGGCAGCCTAAAGTTCATACAAACTCCAGTGCATCTGTATCTGTATTTAACTTTCCTCAAGTGATGAATTATCAATTTTTATCGGTTCAGTTTCTCTGGCCAATTTAGATTCGCGGGAAAACGATCGCAGGACACGCCAATTCTTGGCTTCTCTCATTTTAGGCTGCAATGCTTGCAGTTGCAGCCTTGCGTGCGTGCGTCAACGATGTGTTCATTTTTCAAAAGAAGGTATTTGTTTTCATATTTCCCTTTCGCACTGACCCAATAAATTTGGAGGTGGTCCCACGGAACAAAAGCAGTGTTTATAGGTCGTAAAATTTGTGTGCGGGCATCTGTTAGATGGACCCACTATTATGCGTAACTGGTGAAGCTCGGAATTGCAATTAAGCGTCGTTACTTTCAATAAAAGTGGCCATCCTGGAGGGATGCATTTGATGATTGGTATTGACGTAGTTTGTCGGCAAGTGAATGTCTTAATATGATGTTTCGTTGGACCTTTTGATGGCACACCCCTTGGCCTTATGTATACTATACAAAAAGAAAATTACAACCGGATCTTAGGCGAGTACCATATGACAGCTGGAAGCACCACAATCACCATGCGAAAATCGCTTCCAAGTTCCCATTCACACTTCAATTAAGTCATCAGAAATGCAAAGTACACAAATCCCACCCTACCACGACCGACACGATGATTAATCCAACTCGCCATTAAAGCATCTACTTCCGTTCACTTTGATTAAGGCAAAATGTTTTAATTTCATGGAAATCAGTGGTCGGTATACGTGTATAATTTTTCCCTTCACCATCTCACAGTCCCATAAGCATGGGCTACTGCTGCTCCACCGAAAACAGCCAATCTCGAGACGGGCCTTATCAAAACGAAATCATCTTATACGGTTGAGGTGAGTATCTTCCGTATAATGATTTTCAGGTCATTTCATTGTCTCACATGATCAGTGATGTATCCCCGAAACAGACGACGACTCCATATAGACAACTGAATGAGAAATCAACTTTAATTATGTGAAAACGTTTAATTACACGAATTACGGTGTGTGGTTAGGCATGATCTGATTTCGCTTCTCAGGCTATTTATGCACAGTAGAAGACTCTCACCGCGCGCGAAATGGTGGAGAGATACATTTGCTCCACAATCAAACAAAATGTGAAAGGTCAAACACTTAACAACCCATAGGTTGTGCAGTGCACCTGTGGGAATTTATTTATTTCGGCTGGCAATAGGAGGCCAATACCAAAAGCGGACCGAAAACTGTATGCAGTGCACCACCATTCGCCATCCAGTAGCATTCGCTTTCTTTGGCACATTGGTCTCGCTCTCGTTCTTATTGTGCCGAGCGATAAAAGATAAAAGCGAAACGAGAGATTCGGTATATACAGCTATTTGAGGTCGTGTATCTACATGAATCTGCCATATGCCTGGAGGACGAGGTTCCAGTTCGTTCGGATTGAATGCCAGCCAATGCAGGTTGCAGTGGTGCTGAAATTGAAATTTCAATTTAGTTCTCTAAGTGGGGACAAAACTCGACGAAATGGAAATTCCCGACGATCTCCTCATTCCATTCCATTCCACTAGGGATGGAGATGGTATCGCTGTACTGCTGTTGCTACTATGGAATTAGGAATACTCTATATTAGGGTGCTTCTGGATGGGAGCAAGAATCTCTGCGGGTTCGGTTACAAATGAACCGACTGACTTGGGCAGATAGCTCCCCGAGATAATCAGAGACCGAACTTAAGAAATTATAACTTTGGTCAGAGGAACGTTCCGCTTTGTACGGGGTTAATGCAATTTTGTGTGCATGATATGCCTGTGGAGACTGCTGCTCTTCGCTCCAAAGAGGAGCTGAAGTATTCGAGGGATTTCCGCAGCTCCTTGTACGCAAATTCTTCAGTTGCACGCATTATTTTCACGTACGGTATGGGTGGAATTTTTAATGAGATTCACTGTGTTCGACTGCGGTAGCATCTTCAAATCCATTGTACTTGCCGATGAGATGTGTGCGCACTGTGCACCTGCAATCGATGTGCTTTGATTAGTCATTAACAGGACGATAGCGGTAGCGACAGCGCGAAGGGAGGGGGATAAATCGATTGAGTGGTATGTAATGGTGCGATGATTTTGCACGTTTTTAGTTCTGGTAGCGGGTTTAGCTAACCAGATGTAGATTTAATAACAAAGGACTGCCGTGAAGACAGACCCCGAAACATTGAAGCATGTGTGCAGACAGGAAGTGAAAATTCTATCGTGAATTCGGGTTGTTTTTTTTTCAGTCGTAAAGGTGGAAAACTCATTTGTAGTGACAGTTCTCACTCGCGCGCATGAATATAGAATCGGCAGCGTCTTGCTTTGTTTCGGACCTCCACTCTTATAGCATTGCAAGTGCGCTCACAGTCACAGTTGTTTCCCTTCGAATCAGCGTGTTGTCACTGTCGCTTCGCCGATGTTGTCTGTCCCGTATTGTTCGCAGCTTATGATTGGTTTTGACCTCACTAGACACATTTGGCAGCTTCGAATTGAATGCCAACCGATTCCCATTGACAGCTCGTTCTGTTCCGCCAATAATGTTAACATCATCGGCTTCGTACTTCTCACATGCTTTTAATAATCAGAATTAGGTTCCTCGCATAAATTATTCGAGCAAAGACGCTTACTACACTCGATTGGTTTTTAAACCACACCGTGCTGCAAGAACTTTGCAAATGGCCGCTTATTGTGGTGCATATAAAATCAAAAAAATAATCTCGAACCTACCTACCAAAAAAGATTGAATTAGGTACATAAGGCCGCAATTTGAACTACTTTCATATTCGAGAAGCATGCACATTTACAGATTCCTTACTTCTTGATACCACGCTGTGACTGCATCCACCTAACAGGAAATTTACAACGGATATCCTTTTTGTATTCCTCTCCTTCAGAAGAAGAAAAACAAAAGCGAAGTGGACAAACGTATTCATAATTAATAATCGCACGTGATTCAAGAATCGAGATCCTCTCACGGCCCGTTTGTGCGATATGTCCTGGAATTATGTCTTATTTTCCATCGCTCCCTATACCAACACACTACACCGGCTTTCTCCCAGGTGATGTGATAAATAAATCACATTCCATGCGATATGTGTACTTAGATTGCATATTAATATCATAAGGACGGATGTTGATGTCGCTGCTGTGTGTTGTCGTCGCTCAAAGGTAAGAACATGTCAATTTTTTTTCGCTGCCTGCCTTTCGCATTAAAAGGACGAAATTATGGATTCTTTTATTCAGCCGGTGTATCTCCATCTCCATAGACCTTCTGTGTGCGGGTGTTGCGCTGGGAGACACCACTTTATTCTGTTGGTGCATGGTCCCTTATTGAGATTTATCGGTTGTCTTGCGGTTACTGTGTGAATGCAATAAATTTCGGTTTTTGTGGAAGTGGTTGGCAAGGGACGGTTACAATAAAATTAAGACATCGGTCGGTTGCGTTCTTCTGTGAGGTCATGGCGCCACAGTGTCACCTGGGGTGAAAATCGTGTCACCAATCGAAAAAAAAAACTATTTTCTCAGAATATCAATATGACAAACAGGGCTCTGCTGTTAGGTATATTAAAAATTCCAAACGAGCGAGAGATTTTTTTTTCTCAG
Organism: Cheilosia impressa; assembly: GCA_948293265.1. Lineage (NCBI taxonomy): Eukaryota > Metazoa > Arthropoda > Insecta > Diptera > Syrphidae > Cheilosia > Cheilosia impressa. The sequence goes on from OX411881.1 coordinate 59,387,629, forward strand.
AAGAACATCATTGGAATAATTTTCGGTAAAGCTGACCTTCAAATGTCGTCTAAAAGTGTTTTTCTAAATCATATCACAAAACCAGCAAGTAAATATACATCAAACAGATAAATAAATAAATAGAGAAACTCCGGAGAAAAATAGAACTCCACTTCATTGTGCGATTCAATAACTGTGAAAAGCTTTATTCATTGCCATCCAGTCAATAAGCATGTCGCCCTCACCTGTATACTCCTACTCGTGTGTGATTTCCATACAGAAGCACACCCCGTGGCCCAATATACGAGTTACGAGTAGGCACGTCATGATCAAATAAGACATCAGAAGCTGCCCAAAATAAAGGAGCTCAAGTGGCAGCGACATAGTTGAAATCTGGAATAGCGTTCGCTTGAGCTTTCAAATATTAGCTAAGTGGAAGGTAAATAAAAACTGATCTTTTTGTGTGTGAGGCAGCATGTTGGCTTTGTGTGCTCGTTTAACGCACTTTAGGTCATTTTGTGGACGTTTTTTGGTTTCCAATTTATGACAGTGGTACAGCCGGAAGGTTGTGTGGTTTTTGTGTTTTTATTCTTTTGCGATGGGAAAACATTGTTGCTCGCACAAACCGGGTGTAGTTATGCCTGGCGGTATTCATTTTGGTAATTGAGCAAACGGTAGCCAATTACTTTGGATAACAAAGTGGTTTCTGGGTTGTTGAGAGGGTGTCAAGCGGTAGCTACTGTAGACTGTAGAGTGGGAATATCATTGTTTAATCTGTGCCCACTTGCAAATTGGTACGCTTGTGAAAATATATTCCTTTGGCAATTGTTTGGCGACAAAAAAAATTGCTAGCTTATTTAAAAGCGACCAGGGTTTCTTTGGGTACTCATGGCAGTGACAAAATGCTATACTGCTGGGCATACTTGTGGTGCGATTTTTGATGGGTGGCTACAGGTCTCCAATCCTACCTTCGTTCGAGTGATAGTGCTTAAGCTGACATATTTAAGTCTGAAACTATGGCTGGTGATCTAAAGGCGGACATTTATATGCAAATGCTAAATTTTCTTTTGACAAAAGAAAGAGTGGACCTGTTGAACCAAAAAACTAACAGCCTTCTTCAGATTCTTTGTCTTGATGGTTCCTTCAGTCAAAATTGGTGTCACCAGCACTAAGTTTATATTTATAACAAAAATTATGCCCTCAAGAAGCGAATCATTATGACGAAAAAGGTTGTCCTCTACTGGCCATCTGATGTTCAATAACTAACGAGCAATCTTAAACGTCGAAGAGATACGTATTTTGATTATGTCGATGTGTTTGTAAGGCTTTAACAGTTTCTTTCAATATATTTAAAATGGTTCATATCCAATGCCTCCAACCCTTGGGGTAGACCTGGCAGTCTAGAACAGGCATTGTTCTCCGAATTGATGTGGTTTCCAAATCTGTAGAAAATCTAATCGAAATCTGTTCAGTCATTTGCGCAACTATTCTATTCAGACGTTCAGACAATTCAGACAGACAATCAAATATCAATAGAGCACAATAATGATTGAGTGGTAGTCAATGAATGTTGAACGTGCATGGTCTGACCTAATATGCCCCCACTAATACTGAAGTAGAACAAAGTAGCCAACAACTGGTAAGACGCCATTCTCTGTTGCATCATCAGAAGACAAAAGGAAGCCCATCATAGTCATTCCACCGTGGACATGTTTATTGTGCAAACACAGAAGGAGCCGACATCCAAATCCAATCTGCACAGTTGCAATTGACATAAGTCACCTCCATTCCATTCATGTTCGGTTTGTTTATCTTCTAACTGAGATGCATTAATGAAGTGATCGTCAACGTCGCCGTCGTTGTTATTTTGGTGAGAAGAAAAATCGTCACATGGCCGCTCCCAAAATCGAGAATTGTTTTCAAATTAAATTAGCACCTTAAAACTCGATTTATTTGAATAGAGATCGAAATCGACTTATTGCACGGCACATTCTTGAGCTGAAACCTCGCGAAAGTCGAGGCTTCGTCTACACTCCATTCACAGATCTAGCACCAACACCTGTCTTTGTTTTATTATTCGGTGATCGGATCACCTGCATGACACTAGTTGCGGCTCTCGGCAATCGATATTGTTCGAGTGTCATTTGGGCTAGATGCGCGGCGGATAGCCTGTCAATAATTAACACTGCTATTCGACTTAATCGTCTCCGGGTAGAAGGTCTATCTATGCTGTGTTTGTGTTTCGTATTATTGGTAGGCATCTCATAAAAGTATCCAATTGGCATATACAGTCTTTCGCCAGCGAGCGCGCACAGTCTGTCTGGTGTTGTTTGACGAAATACTGAGGGAATTGCGTCAGAGTAGGGTGTGACTAAAGCGTTGGTTGGTTTCGCCAAACTTCTTCAAATCGTATCATTAATTAGACGAGAAAATATAAAACCAGCCGATTTCGACTGAAGTGAAATAATGTAAAGCGTTTTTTTGCTGACTGGATATACGGTTCTGAGAATCCAGAACGCGATGTTTGTGGAGCGTGAGCTTAGTCACTTCAATGGGTGGTGTTGATTGTTAGAACTGGTTCAAAGATCACCGTCGCTGATTGAATATGAATAAGTAGTGCTTCGATGGAAATCCAAATGATGGGAATTTATTAGCAGAAAAAATATAAAGTCGAACGTATTGTTTGTGGTGAGATGAGTAAAGGAGTGCGGTAAGTTTATTTGGGAATTTCAATCGTGAAATGGGTTCACATAAAATAAGATTTAGATTTCCGATCCGATAATGAGTTGCTTCTTCAGGAATGGAATACCATTTTGCTTGTCTGTCAAAAGAAAAAGAAACTTCGTGGAGAATAAATTGAAACGTGAAGTTCAAATGAACTGGGTCGAGTTAATTTTAAGTGATTTTACGCGAAAAACTACTGCTTGGATCAAAACAGCCCGAATTTCATATACTGTTTATACCTGAGGATTAATCAAGCCTTACTCCTACAAGGAAATCCTTAGGCTCAGTAAGGATAACATAAGAAAGCTAACGGGCTTCTTCACAGGTCATTGTGGCCTTAGATATCACCTCAACAAAATAAACCTTTGTCCGGAAACAGAATGTAGATTCTGTCTGGAGGATGTTGAGTCCTCAGCACACATTTTATGTGACTGTCCGGCTTTTCATTGGTTAAGAAAACGAGTCTTTAACAGAGAGACTTGTACGCCAGCAGATATAGCGCTCTCTGCTACTAAAGACTTATTGGCCTTCGTTAGGGAGGTCGAAAGTCTCTTAGACTAACTTTTCCCATTGATACAACAGATCTTACAGGTCGCAGTGTCAGCCAGCTGGGCATGGGTTTTCTTTAAAAAAAAAAAAAAAAAAAATACCTGAGGATACAGTTAAGTGTTGTTTTTCCGCATTTTATTTTGACGGGCGAGTTTTGCCTATGCCAAAAAAGTGTATCCCTTCTTCCAGGGATTTTTCATATATTTGACGTATGGAATGGGTAATAAAGGGTGTGCTGAAATTCAAACAGAATTTACTTCAACAAAAAACACATTTTTTCTCTCGATTATAATACTTTTTTAATTTAAAAAAAAAGTAGAATAAACAACCGGCAAAAGACCTCTTCGCCTTTGTTGGCAGATACGCACTCATTTTCGAGAAATTATGATCCAATGATCCTCTGGACCAAAATCTGCACTAAACAGTCATACGTTGTGCCTCCATTCGTTATTCGACAGTCACATTTGCATTCTCTGGGCCACAAATGTTGGATATTAACGACGCCATCAAGGTGCAAATGGAGCTTTATGGCTTAGGACGATTTTTTAGAAAATGTTTGTCAGAAAAACTTTCATAATTTTTGAAATATTGTTCATCAATTAATATACACGCCCTCACACATAGTGCTCCATTTTTTTTACTAACCCTTAACTGTTAGCTGTATAACTGTTTTTTTTTTTCTTTGATTGCCCACTTCCTACACAAATGGCGGCAAAATTAAATCTTGCGTGAATTTTGGGACACCCATTTTACGAACGTAGCTCTCTCTGTCTATTACCTTTTTGAAACTAAAATTCTAAACCAATTGTAAAAGGTCATATCAACAACAACACAGACGTATGCATTTTCAGAGAATAACCATTAACCCCTTTGGCCCAGAATGTCGCCCCATTCATTATCCAAATGAACCAAATGTCACCATTTCCATAAATCTCCTGCAGATGATAAAGACAATTAAGTCAATTAGATCTATTCCCCCCGTCACCAGCAAAAGAACTTAATTTGTTCAACATAATTCATTACTGTTATCGCACAATGAATAACATATGTAAAGTCTGTACCATTTATCTCTCCACACCTTCAGGGAAAAAAGACGCACATAAAAAGGAAAGTAGACGAGGGAAAATGTCAAATAACTAATTCACGCCACCGCACGACGACAAATGTTCTCGACTTTCTTTTAATCTCGTTCACTTGCCTCCATTTCTCACTCTAAACCGTGCGCCGCCACCAAGCGATGATGAAGATGTCTACGAAATTCCCGCGTTGACTTAATAAAGCCCCATACCTTAGACCCATGCTCTGGCCGACAGTCATAAATCTGATGGTGAATCCGAGGACACCAGATCTTCGGAAATTATCAGATTCCAGATTTATTACAGTTGACAATTCTACGAATCGCGCCATAGGGAGCCCACATAGAGGGGCGCTCGCAGCAAACTGGACTTGGACTGGACTTTTGCTGGTGAGATCAGCTCAAAACATTCGATTATCATGTGAGATTGACACGGCCGTGCACACATATGCCCCGTCTAGACTGACATCGTGGGCCTCAGCTTTGAATACACCACCTTCACCTACGTCGGCATTAGTATCTAATTTGGTTCCTCCTTCATTCGAATACAAATTGAGAAATTAGTCGAAATTAATCACGATTTGGACTGCTGCCCTATATGTAATTAGACGTTGGCCAGATGGCGAAACGAATAACTGTAGCCCACACCATGCACGAGATGCTCTATAATTTTCTGACAACACCAAGGACCTACAAGAGAGGTCAAAATGACGCACATTAAGTGTGCGATCCCGGGACCCTGTGAGATAGGTGCACTGCCACCCATGCTGATGGGTAGGATTAAGACAAATATTGAAGATAATCATAGGGTAGGTGGCGTGCGAAATGTTACAGATCTGGGTAGGTACCTGAGTGAGATGTTGTGTATTTCCGCCGGAATTGACACTGGCAAATTGAGGCATTCGGATTTGATGGAGTCGAGTGGATTGAGTGTCTGTGAGGGGCGTTTACGGAAGATGGGATAACATGCAACTGGACACGACACGTAAGCATGCTTGAAGGTGTATTGACCACCGACGAAGCTGATGTAGAACTAAATATACCTATCCAAATAAATTACGAAATTACGTATACAGTAAATTGTAATTGCTATTGTGGGCTCAACAAACATATGCTATATTGGAAGGACTTAACATATTTCACGGGGGAAATAGTTGTCCACGACGGATATGTGAAACATCTAAAATTAAAAAAAAACTTGTTTCCTTGCCCCTGATGATTAAGAGTCGATTGTTGTGGTGGGTCCATTTAAAAATAAAAAAAATAAATAGTTGGCGCTACAGGTCGGTAGGGACCCTGGGCCTAGCTTCTCGCAACCATTCGTTTTGTGTGAGTTTTTAATTTTTGTGACGAATGGAAGGGATCTACAATTTTATGCCGAGTCCAAACGGCTAATTGAGAAGCTCTTTCATGACAGTTATACTCTCGGATGTTTGTCAGACGTTCGCGAGAGGTGGCGCAGTGAAAAAAACCCTTAAGTTGGAATTTGGGTTTTCTCGGGATTCGAACCTGGGACCCCTCGCTTAGTAGTCCAACACACTAACCACTAAGCAACTGCGCCTACATTTAAGGATCCAAAAAACAACGTATGCGAGGTGTTCTTATGTACATGCGAACAAGTAAGTATTCAAGAAACAAAGTCTACCGTGTTTCTAATAAGCACATTGTGTATAAAATATGAGTCTTTCTTATATCCGTAGTGGACTGTAACACTATACAGACTTGTGTTTTAATTACAATTTTTTTAATAATAAATTACGTTAATAAATAATATTTTTTACAACTGCAAAGGTATGCACATAGCTGCTAAAATCAAAGCTTGTCCTATTGGCCTAAAGAAATTCATTGTTTTAAACAATTTAGTTACCTAGATTGGCATGCTTGAAATACACACGCGCCATCGCAAGCCCACACGACTAGTAGTTATTTGAAATATTTCATGTCTAAGCTAAAAAGAAGATGACACATTCTAACACTTTGTTTTGATTAAATATCCGTGTTCTGCCTTCACAGCCATAAATTAACTCACTTTACTTACTAGCCAATAGTCGATGAATATTCATTAGGCAATCTGTTCTAATATGCCAAAGACAAATATCTCCATCGTGGCATATTCAATTAAACATCAACAAGTACAAGTGGTGTTCGCCTCCAATACACAAAGTCATCATTTAATAGAAATCGCTTACAAGATACGAGCACGAGGCTGCAACTGCAACAACCTCCTGTGGGGCGAACACATCAACCCATAACGGCGCTCATTAAACACGGTCATCCAATACTAATGAAATAAATTTTTCGCTCGTAAAATCTAAGTCGTGCCCGTGTGTAAACAGCAGAGCATTCGTCTTCTACGGCCTTTCTAACTTAAACCATAACATTTTATTGATACGATAAAAAGTGAATTATCAACATTGTCCGACTAGAACACAACTGATTACCAGTGATTAGTATCGATGTCTACCCCTGGTCCGAATGTGAGCACACTCCAAACAGAAAACAAAACATCCAATCAAATTATGAAAACTATCCCGTGCCCCATTCACAGTCTGCGCTAAAAAATTCGAACCGTACCGTTCTAGAATTACACCACACGTTCGGTTTTATCTGTGGGCAACTGGACCAGCTATATAGAATCTGACTTATATTGCCGAGCCTGGGGTATGAAAAAGATAAAATCATAATTTTATAGTAGCAATGAAGCTGCGGCGACATTCTACTCCTCAAGCTGCTGCTGCTGCTGCTGTCTCCACATGATAGTCGTTGCAGTCTTCTTAGCTCCGTTCCAGATTTGTGATTTTGCTCGCATCTCTGATCAAGGCAAAAAATCATAACCATATTTTAACCATGTTAAATATGACAAATTATTGTTTTGACATTTACTGTTACGGGTTGAGTAAATACCCCGCATCCCGAGAATGTGCTGGAATGCAAATGTCTTCAAGTTTGTGTGTGATATTAAATGAGCGCACATTTTTATTGGCTAAAGGATTCGATTACACTGGGGTTTGATATCGAAATCGGATCATGTTGTTTGTTTAAGTATGCACTTTTATAGGGAGCATGTGGGTGAGTCTGAGTTTATTCGAAATTGTTTACAGTCTTTGTTACAGTCTTTGGTTATGCGTTGAGAGGGCGTTATTGGATGAAGATAAAACATATCACTTGCGAAAGGTTAACGCGTAAGTTCAAAAAGTGTGGTCCATTGAGACCAACAACGTGATCTTGGGAAGAGGGCTGTAACCCCTTTAACTTTATTTCACTGTCTCTGTTGCTACTTGCTTACTATCCTGAGAATTAAAAATCATTTACTAACTTTCATCAGTCTATTTACCTTTAAGGGTTGTATTTCTCTCATATTTTGAATTTTATTATTTTGGTGTACTGGAAACCCTCCTCTAGGTCTTGAAATAAGTACCTATCTTCCAAGGAATTTGTTAAAGAGTTGGGCAGTGACATAGAAAGGGTGTTATGTCTCATCACCGCATCATTTTTCATCTTAACTATGCAGGCATAAGCCGTTACTGCCAGGACCTAAACATAGAAACACTTCCCCGGAGGCTAACTGATTTCATATGCCCAGCGATTCAGCAAAGAAGAGTGAACCCAGATTAGATTAAAAGAGCCTTCATTCAGGAGCCCTTGCACTGCAGCTTCTGTTAAAGAACCTATTGCGCCTTCGCTGGTAAGGTTCTAGATTCATCTTTTCGCTCCGTTGGGAGTCAGGAAAACAAGTGAGTGTATGTCAGCAAGAGCTGGTGAAGTGACGATTACAACTGAGACAAAGTAAAGCCGGACATTCAATGAGTATAATGTAAAAAGAGGATTCGTAACTCTCAAGACAGAGTCTGCATGTTGGATCCGTTGAGACTACTATGCAGTGAAGGTGTTTTTCATGATTTCATCATATTCTTGAGAGGATTCTCAGGTTAGTTTTGTCCAGATTAATCAGGAAGTCTGGTGCAGTTCTACAAAGGTGATTTCAGCTAGACTTCATTAAATTGAACCTGACCCTAACCCGTACTAATTCTCCGGTGATTGAATACGGACCGGAATAGAATTTATTTTTCAATGATGATTTGAATTCTGTCGGTCTCGGTCAAGAAAGAAAGGCCATCACTGAGTCCAATATTTTGGAAGGTTAAAATAGTATGCGCGCAATTTCTGACAACATTTATTAAGCTATAGGTGGAATTTCTTTAGCTCTCGTTACTTTTTACCATCGAATGATGCTTCATGTTGCTCTTGTTCGCAATTATGCATCTCGCATTGATAATAACTTCAAGAAAGCTTTTTGGAACGGAATGAAATTTCGAATAATGCGGTTCGGCCTGATGTGGTGAGTTGACTTATCAGTGGACAACCCACCTTATCTACATAGTCCCTTTTGAAGTTCGCAACACTAAACCAATCTTAACTAGTGTCAAAAGTAAGAGATTGAAATTCTGCGAATACCTTTTATTGGTATAAATATTCCGTGTTCACAAATATCCAAATCAATAATGCAACTGCAACCACAAATTGCCTTCTCATGATTATAACTAAATCATTTCAATTAATTTTACTTTTTTTAAAGAATCTACGCAAATGAAATGATTTAGCTGCACACTTCTGGGAATAATAACTCGCACCAGATACAATTTCTAATAAATAAAATCATCGATGGGAATTCCCATCGCGCACATCACAAGTGCACACGGTAGACACACCTTATTTCCATAGGATCTGCTTCCGAATGTCAATTACTTAAGACAGGCTCTCCTCCATGAGAACGGTTCGTGATCGTAATTTCCCTTAATCGCTTTGATCGACAACATGCAATCTTCTGGTATTTCTAGAGCAATTCATTGTGTTACTTGCGCTCACGTTCCCATCGACTACCCCTACCCTACCACTCAACCGCAACAGTTCTGACTTCTGAGTGATGTCATGTTCTTTCACACCAGCGCCAAGTACGAGTACACGACCAACGACTCCAATCCAATTGTGCAGATTGCATAAGCTGAATATAAAAATAGAACCTCTCAACTAATCGGCTGCTGGAAACGTTGACCACAATTCGCGAATCATGCACCCCCAGCCAATGGTTCTCACAGCGAAGATGATGCCAAAGATGATGATCGTACCCTGGATGAATAGGAAATCGCCTTGACTCATACCACCCAGTCGGAGCCTGGGAACATTTCGCCAGACGTTCCGGTAATTACCATATTTTGTATCTCTTAAATTATGAATTAATTATTGTAAATTTAAAACAAATACGCGAGTATGCACGTTTCCACAACTAGTTCCGCTTCAGTTCCAATCCGATATGCCGAGTAATACGTCTGCAATGTGCTTAATATCGACACGGCCAAAGGATGATGGTGATGTGTGCATGTGTGCACCTCTGCGCAGTGATTAGTTGATGTTCGGTGTCTGGCGGTGCAATACTCCATAGAAATCGATGACTATTAGGCTGACGTAGGCGCGCACTCGAGCTCTAGGTAATGACCGGACGCGGACACTCGTATGTGATTCTGGGCACTTTAATTTGAACGCAGGTGTTAGATGAATAGCTAGTTGAATTATTGCACTGACGAATATTTATCGAGTCGCGCAAGCTAGCAAATGAGAAATTGTATCTGCGGCGCATGTCATTTCCATTTCAACAGTAAGCCGCACACCGCCTGGGAAAATGTTGTAAAAACGGTAATTATCGTATCAGTTACTTGACTGAGAATGTGCGCGCACACACTCTCCAGTCTGAGATAATAATTTATTTATAATTTTACAATCACACAGGTGGAAGAGTCGCTCATGGTTTGTGGTTCGAGTGCATTTCCGATGGGGGACTAGATTTGGACGCCAAAACCCGGATGAGCAATTTGCACCATGACACGGAATGATGGCATGAATTGATTAGTCAAAATGCAGTTGAACATCAATCATGATCAATCTTGTGCTGTCGAATGAGGAGCTGGCGGACTTCATCTGGCAGAATGTGAGCAATTTAATTGGCACTCCAATTATGAAGCAATTAATGTTGCATTTCCTTTTAAACAAATTGAATGCATCTGCCTGCACTCTTGGGCGACGTGGCCCAAGGCCATTGATAAAAGAGTGGTGGTTTGCAGTTTTCCAGTTCAACACCGGTTTGCATATTGCCATGCAGTGAAAACAGCTTCGAGTGGTTGAGTGATGCATCAGACTGTTGTCAGACAAAATTCAAAAATAGGAGAGGTCCAAGAACTGATCCTCGAGTAATTTGAAAAATTGATCATCGCTTTAGTTTACACTACATCATTAAACCTAAACCAAATATCTATATAATATACAAGGGACATTGTTATTCTACAAAGCTATTAGGGATTCGGCTGCCTTCAAAACCCAAATCAACCGTCAAGTACAAGGTGGGCCAAAAGATGTCATTTTATGTTGTTTGGCTTTAAATATTTTCTAAATGAAAAACTTCGATTCTGTTTTTTGATTATGTTTATCTGAACCTTTAGAATTTTATTGGTCAAGTCGAGAAGATGATATCGGCCAAATGGGCGCCGTCACAATTGATTGCCAAACGGGCTCGTTTTAGCAATGGGATATATGACAACAGTGGACGGTGCGCGCTATAGGGCCATGTTAACCGAGTTTTTTCTTGCGCAATTAGACGAACTAGGACTGGAGGACATGTGGTTCCAACAGGACGGAGCTACCTCACACACTGCGCGAAACTACTAATTTTTGTCGCATGTCTAATCCCATTTAACATCCTCTTGGCTTTGTTGTTGCACCACTGCACATTTTACAACATTTATTCCATATTAACAATTAATTGTTAATATTGCTTTCATTTTAAAAATTTAATTGTAAAAAGTTTGTGCGGATATTGCGTGTAATTATAACAATTTTACCAATGAATGCTGTTGTATTCAGTCGTCTACAACAAAGTGTTTTTGAATGTACAGCCATGTTTCTGTAAGGATAAGTATCATACCTCCAGTCAATCCCCAACTAACAGAGCGGAATCAATCGCATATGGGCATGTTTGTTTGATTTCCAACCTCACTACTATATCCTCCTTAACAGTTTGCAACGCTGGGGTACATCTCCCATCTCCACCGGGCTTACGCAATAACCCACCACTAAATGAGTTCTACACAATCCGCAATATGATTGCGCAAACGAATTTAAAATGTATGAACTCCTAAGAAAACAATATCGAAAATAACAAGAAACTCTAACACGGTCATGATCGTTATTAATCCACGATCCCGAACGCGAGAAAAATTTCCCACGTCAACATTGCTGGCGCAGCTCCGAAATCTCTGTCATGATCATCGTCATCATCCAAAAGATGTTCAGCCTTAATCCATCACCACCGCCACAGGTCCGCCACTGCCACACCGCCTTCAAAGCAGTATATCTGCCACTCTGCCCAGAGTCTATAGAGTCAATCATCATTGCGCATTACCATCCAAATGGTTCAATTCAAATGGGAGACCAAACGAGCGCGCGCGAATATTTTCCCAATAAACCGCCCACAGTCATCGCGATTCATCGAGAGCGAGAGTTATCCATCCTCCATCCGTTCTCGAGTTCGTTTGTTAATCCCTGCATTTTTCAATTGAGCAATAATTCATTGCATACATTTTATTCCGCGTTGCGCTCGTTTAATTCATTTAGCCGCATTGAGATCGTCTGCTAGGTGGCTTGCTGTAAGTGCAGATACATCCAAGGGTGTCCCAATTTCAATTGTTACAAAATGTGTTTTCATTATGAGAGCGAAAAAAAAAAACACAAACCGAAATCACTTTTAAAAGGAGTTCATCTGGCATCTTCCTTCCCATCCCATCGCCTTTTGGTGTGACAAAGGGAGTCCCCCGACCGGGTGATGTTTGCCTGCAGGCAACTCTACACGGAAAAAATCATCGAAACTCGGCGCACCATTGCGCTGTCCTAATCAAAGATCATCACTCACGAATTCCGAATATCCGTCTTGAGAGACATTCACTTTGCTCGGCCAAAACAATGACGAGAAAAGTCGCACACAATGCCGATGCACAACACAAGTCGAAGTGCTCGTTGTGCGGTGTGCCATGTGCGCACTGTGCACTTGCCCGAGAGAGTCTCGAATCTTTGGCTTTGCATGGTAGTAGCCGCGATCTTTTCAGAGTACATGCCGAATTGGATGATTTTTGTTTCGATTTCAATTGTTGTACTGGCAACTGGGAGCCGACATGCAAATGTTATATTGACGGTGTAGATCTGCAAAGGTGCAACACCATTTGATAATGGGTGAGAGCTCAAAGGCAGTTCAGTTCAGGTATTTATCAGTGAATTATGGCTTTCCGAAGCAGCGTGATTCTGTGTGAAACGGAAAAATACTCGTAGACGAATTTGTTGGGTATGAATTACCGGTGGGTATTTTTTATCTATTGCGAGTACCTCTGGGATGTGGTAAAGTTTTCACTTGTTGAGGACGGAAAGTGCCAATACCACGAAAAGTCTCCAATGAATAAAATAAATACAAAATTCCATAACTCCTGCAGATGTGTACTTAAATAGGACGAAGAATTTGCTATTGGAGATGCTGTGGCTTTTGTCCTTAGAGAAGTGGACGTACCCCAGTACTTGGCTTGATTTCAAGTCGCGTATATCTATCGACACGACAGGTCTCTAGAGATTATTTTAGATAGCTTGTTATCGGTATAGCTTAGGCCTGAAACCGGACAGGCAGGACAGGCTCTCCCCGAGTACTGTCATTAAAGGTATACCCACTTTCACAGATGGCTTTAAGTCAGAACGGTACGAGGGCAGAAGTTTTCTCGGAAGAACTAGGTATCAGCCAGTCATACCGACTGGCAAATTACTGCTGGGTTTTCCTTTCAGAGATCTACCCGCTTAAGAAAGCGGCGCAAACTGTCTTAGAAGCGAAAATACACGCAATGGAAACTAGCCTCAGCCAAGCAGCAAATGCGATCAACTCAAATCTGGTATATTCAAAATCTGTAAGTCAGTACTTTTCGGCATTAAGAGCGATAAACCATCATTCGATACTGCTATGGTGGGTCCAGGAAAGAAACGAGGCAGGGGATTAACTGGGCACATGTTCTGAAATGGACATACTAGTTATTAGCTGACGGACAGGTATTACCAGCTTTCAAGGCAGCTAAATGCTTCACTGATAATGCCACATCAAATTGGCAAACGAATGATGGAACAACACTTACGGTTGCATCATAACTCGCAGTTTGTGGCCCACAATTGACACTAAAAAGTCAGAGATACTATTATCTCCAGATAGAAACCCAATCCGTATGCTAATCGGGGTAATAACTGGCCACTGCATCATTGGAAACATGTCTCAAAGGATGGGCAGGGCATCCTTAGAAATTATTTCTGAGATAAAATCAGTAGAAGATTCACCGCTACCTCTTGTTTTGTATAGCTTAGTTCTTCGAAGACTTGGAAGATCTAGCAACGATACCTCGAGGGTTCATAAACAGACCCACGAGGTTTTGTTAGTTTCATTTCCTACCGTGTATACTCTAAAAGGGCAATCACAATGGGCCTCAATTGCTTCTGGGCGAAACTTACATACAATCCAAACTGTCCCTCTAACCTAGCTGTCAAATAAAGTTTTCTGCGTTTGGATTTAAATTACAAAATTGAGGTCAGTAGTTTGACATATAACCATATCCATCTTGTTTATTGGGATTTTTTCTCTCATGTGTTTTAGGGCAGCTTTGCTACATTTTCGGAAGCTAAAGACTATTAACAGAATAAGAACTCAGTCGGTATGTGCCATCCTAAATGAAGTAGGTAAGTCAGACATTTCGGACGCTGTTTATAGCTTCAATACCGTGTATACTCTCATGCTTTTAGCAGAGTGAGACAGACCCCCAATGAAGACTTTTACTAGCCGATCTTTGTTTAAATGGATACAGGTGCTCTAATTTAGCAAAAGGCTAGTATAGCCGGGATCCGCTCGCTAGTAAATTATAAAAACTATCTTCCGAGACATATAAAACCTGTTCCTTCTTATTTAAAGCCAAAGTCGGTTCCATATGGTTTTTTGGCACTGAATAAACATGGAAATTACTAAGCCTTTGCAGGCAGCCCTACATGAAATAGAGGTTGTCATTTTGATGACTCATTTGGGGTCGAAATGCAGATCGACTTTTATAATAGATACAGTCATCTTTACTTAATGCGAATAATTATGATCTACGGCCAAAAACTGCTGTGAACTATACCACATCTTCCTAAATTAAATACCGATTGCTTCCCTGTCATTGTTTAGTGATTGATTAACATCACGGCACGTAGGAGTGATCGATTGTCACTTCCCACACGTTACCTACTCAAAATAAAACAAAAAATCCCAGATCGAGGCGAGACATTCTTTTACCATAAATTAACAAGAAATTATATCATCGACCTCATAAATTGATTTTTATGGAAACCCTAAGTTAAACTCAACTTGACATCCACCTTCGGTTAAAGCCCATTAAATCGTAAACCTATGCAAATGGAAGAAGTAGCAAAAGACAAAGCTGGGCAAAGTAAGATGCAAATGCGGTGGTGCCTGGTGATACCATTTAAACACCCTCGAGATCACAAATTTCTAGATCAACAATCTGACTCATATCGATCGCCGCCATAAATCAGCGTGTGGCTTTAAATAATTTATTAAGTTCGTTCTTTTCGATAGAAATCTTTGGACCGTTTTGTAATTTATGCGAAAGAAATCGAAACAAGTCGGTGACACCGAAGACCATTGGGCCAAAACCGCGTTTAGGTATAGGTAGGTATTCCGGGAACCAAATAGGCCACGAAATGATTTAATTTCTTCGGTGCGATAACTCAGATAATTGTGAGTGAATATTAAGATGTCTTCGGTAAATCATTCGATCTTTGGGTCTGGCGATGGATTCGTTAGTCGATTTCGTGTCTCACGGCTGTAGATGGGTTTTTGAATATTCATAAACGAATTCATTTCGAACTGGTTTGCATGGCTGTTTGGCCTCTAAAGTAGCGTCCGCCGACATGTATAGTAGAAATTTCGGTCACAGACCTACGGTGGCATGCGGCTTGTGCTTCTGCGCGAATGTAACCGCACATCTACTCGGATCCGAGTACGTATGCCACATTGCCACCGTGATGACAGAATGAATTACCAATGAGCGGTGCATCGTGAAGCACATGTCAAAATATCCATTGCTGAATATTAATTGGAAATCGCTTAGACCTCTGGGGGCTGTGGAAAGCCCGTGCACACTGAGTAGGTGGGTTTACGCCAATTTTCATATCACCCAAATGCAGTTTAAGCGGTTGCCCATACGTGGTATAGCGTCGGTGATCACTGTAGCTGGTAACGCTCCCATTTCCCTTTAACGTTTCTCGAAACACACCCGTCCCGGCCCAATAGGAGGTGAACTGGACAAATGGAGAAGCACTCTGCCACTCGTAGTTCGATGTACCCTAGAAGCGCACTTCTTACACATACACTGGCATTTTATGGTATGCCTTATGCCACCTTTTTGGCCAAATGGATTGGTGCGGAATGTGTCAATCGTCGGTGTTGCATAGGCTAAGTGCGATCGTGTACGCTCTTTAGCCAAAGGTAGATACTTCTGGCTGCGCGTTGGTTCTGATTTGTATGCGTGCACGTTACGGAATGGGCTGCTTGTTAAATTGTTGTGAGTCATCCAGATGGTGTGGATTATGAATTACGAATCGCGAGGTTTGCGTCAAGTGAACGGAAATCTTCATTCAAGAGTGTGGACACATTGGAATCTTAAAGAGTGTGTGCCTCTGATCGGTCAGAGAAGGAGTGCTGGTTGCAGCGGTTGGGAAGGGGAGTTCGGTGTAGTAGGTGCACCGTGCGTACAAATAGCGCCGGATGCTTCTGTTTGAATTGAACAGTGAATTATTGATTTTTAATTGGTTACAAGAATTTGCGTATACCTGCAGATATAAGACACACTACAATATAAACACGTGTTGTACAAGAAGTTGTACAAAAGAGAAGAAAAATGCAAACTTGAAGGTGTGTTTTCAGGCACAACCTTAGAATCGATTCCTTTGGAATGCTTAAAATTGCGAGATTAAACTCGGCAAGATTTTTCCATTTAGTTTAAGATGGATAGAGGTGTAAAAGCAATAGATTTGCTAGAAAATTGTCTAAAGACCTTTTACATTATTCACATGACGAATGTGAATGTGCTCTGGGATCTGAGCAGTTATTGTAGGCAAGGTAGCAAAATTTTATTCAAAAGGAACTAATGAGTAACGTTTTTAGAAGAATAAAGAATGGTTATCTTTTGCAGAGACGACGTGAATTAGCAACAAAGATCGTGCAAATTTACAATGCTGTTTTTTTTTTGTGGGGTTAGCTGAAGTCACAGGTCTATACCAATAACCTGCAGTCGACCGGTACCATAATTCGGCCTAAATTCCACCGGATCTATATCTAAGTCATTTAAAATTGGAACTGTCGCATCCGTGCCACTGCTTGAACCATCGGCGAACATTTAATCGATGTTTATAATAGCATTCATAGCCTTTCCAAATAAAAATAAATTTTTGTTAGTACCTACCATCAACATCGACCCGTCCTTTTTGGAAAACCCTTTACTTTAGTAATACATTGTTACTTTTTAGTATACGACAAAAAAAATAAGAAAAAAGCTCCTCTTCTGCTGAATGTTTCCAATTCAATGAGTCTTCTTCTTAAAATAGCCTACTCGGTTTTTCAAATAGTCCGCTGGTGATACGCACCTTTCAACTGTAGTATTTCTGGTTTTATTATGAAATTGCAAATGTTCAGCTACACTTGAAGAATCGTGCTAGTGATACGTTTCATATTCATATGACCCACTGTTGCACCCCACCACCAGCGTTTTTTTATTTATATAAATCCGCTTTTGTGGTTGACAGTACCCCAAGATGTTATCGCTCAGAATAATTATCTTCACCAAGTGTTATCTTTAATTGAGAAACTTTAATTAACTTATTACAGTGCAACGCGAAATAAGTTCCGAGGTGCAATTATTGGATTCTTCGAGTGCTGCAATTACATCGATTTGTTGGTAACCGACGACTGAATTGAATCGGTTCTAATTGCGTGAATCATCGCGCTCACCACTTGAAGTGCAGTAGGTATTTGTTTACGGGTAACTAAACTCAATTAAAATGTTAATTTCAGACTTGAAACCACAAAAGAGCATGCGTTTTTCATACTGCTCAGACGTCAGACCTCAGACCTTTTAACCTTTTTTTTTTCGAAAACCTTCGATTGGATTTTCCCATATATGCGATACTCGGGTGAACTCACAGCGAGAATGATGACGCCTGTGACTATGATAAATTACGATCAAAGTTGTATTGGTCATACGAGAAACATATTTTAAAACTATACAAATTGTGATTTTTCTATATCTACTTTTGTAGCTATACTATATACTCCGTACAAATGAGTGCTTGTTAATTTGATTGCACAAACTTCCGGTCCTCAATCAAATACCGTACACATGACATGCTGTATCTGTTCGATGAATTTAGCCGTGGGAAATGACTGAAACAAAGATCGGGCGAGAAGTTAAGTCCGCTGAAAGTGAGAGTGGGTGACTTTACAGTAGACCCACATTTCGTATACAATTTATAGAAATACAATGCACTTGCGATAGATTTTTGAAATTCAGCCTCCGATTGAAAATTTGACAAACTGTGTCATAAGCTCACCCATTTGATTTGACCGCAACCGTAAGATCTCAGTACCTGGTCGAGGGTAGTCAAGAGCAGTAAAGAAAATGGTGAATACTGTTTTAGTTTTTTTTTATTTTTATGTCCAAAGTCCAAGGTGATAAATACTGGACCAATTATCTATTGCTGATATCAATGGTTAACTCTGCTGTTTCTTATTGAATTATGTATAACTTATCTTCTCAAAATATTAAGCTAAGCTTTTAATTAGTAAAATAATTTTAAAGGACATAATCTGTTCTTGCAAGACATACTATACCTACCTGCAACTGCCAATGCTAGCAACTCACTTCCTTCTGGCTGGTCATGTGCAATATGATCAGTGCATGTACCATTATTCGAAATTCACTAAATCTTGCATTGAATACAAATTAAGAGGCAACAGTTAGGAAAAGAGTCAAACCATACTGTCAGCACCGCTTTGGCATGTACACTAAAACTTTGTACTAACTGATGTCATCCTAATTACGTTCTTCAACCATGGGATGGATGCAGCCAAGCGCAGAAGAAATCCTAGCCCCAAATGCACATTTAATGTCACGGCGCTGCGCTCGTCCTCTCACGGACCCCAGAAGCCACCATTGTGCCCTGCTGGTGATGGTGACTACGCTTAGTTGTGTTCCATAGCTAATTTGGTTAAGCGGTTGTATATCCATTATTATGTTTCGATGAAGCGATATGCCTTCATAGATATTATGATAGTATCTTCGTCTGGTTGCTAAGATAACTGTTACATTAAATCTAGTTTGTTGATATACCCACTTCCACTATATAGGAAGGTAGACGTCGTTTTTCGGTGCACCATGCGGCCAAAACGTTTTGTTGTTGGCCGTGTGGTACACATGTACATCTGGACCGAGTGAAAATCTCTTTATTATTTCAAGCTCGTAGTTTGGTTCGAAATATCGTGACGGACGTGATACAGGATACCATGTCGCAAGGTGATTCCCAGGATTTGTTTTGATTTCTTTGCGTTTCACTTCGTGTGGATCTTTTTTTCCGCACCCATAGTGATGTCTAGGACTGGGAGGTGGAATTTCACAGAGATGATGATCAAGATGGTTGTATTTTGTATAGTATTATCCATATGATAATCAATTGATCGAATATCTACTTAGTAGGTAATATTGGCCACAAGCCGCGAGAGAGCCAAGATATTGAGATGTAGTTAGATTTGTGGTTTATCGATTGCAAATGGCCCAGAGTCATAAGCTTGCGGTATATCTGTGGAGGAAACACGAACAAAATAGATAAACTCAACTTTTGCCCCTCTTAAGTAGTCATGAAGAGAGAGAGAGAGATCAGACTGGCTGACTCAAGATGGTCATGCAAGTGTGCACTCGTCGTCCGAGAACTCAGGGGTTTGGTCGTGATCTTATTCGCAGCCGGAGAATCCATACAGCATTTCTAAGTCTTTCGCTATCGTGTGTCCGAATGTTGGACCGGGGGCTTGCGTTGCGGTACATAAGGTCAGGGGCTATTATGCATTTTCGTTGAAAGTCCTTCAATTTACCGTTTGCACTCATTTTCACTTGCCCGAAGAAGTGTGCAAAGAAGAGCTTAATAATGGCCCAAAACAAATTTAAAATTGTCATAAGGATCTAACAAGAGTTTGAATCGAAATGTCGTTCAAGGAAGAAGTATGCTTAGTAGCATTGCAAGGAATTAGTTCACCACATTTGAGATCCTGTCAGAGGTTAAGTTGAAGCGCTACAGACAGAAAAATTACATATTTAAAATCAATTGGTTTAAAACTGGCAAGTTTCAAGTTAGGTATACTGTTAATGTTGCTTCTACCTCTGGTAGGAAAAACCGAGTCAACTTGTTTAATTAAAATCGGTTAAAACCGAACATTTCAAATTTTCTCAGTCGTAAAAATAAGAATAAAACTGGTAGTTCAAGTCTTTTGAAACTACAGGGTGGGCCAACTTGGACTGACTGAATTTTTTTTTGCAGATAATAATTTCATAAAATTTTTATTATGTTTCCTAACGATCAATTATTTCAATGCAAAGAAAATACCGTCAGCATTTTAATACTGCGACGGCTTCTAGTTCAAACATGGTAAGAACATTACTGACCCGCTTTAAGCGTCGAGGTGCAGTAATCGATTAGCCACGAAGTCATGGATGTCATCAAGGATGTCGTTCTTCACACTTAGTTTAAAAAAAAATTAATAATTTATACTTTAATTTAAAAATAAAATAAAAAGCTTTAAAAAATATAAAAAATATAAGCATTTCAAATCAGTCAGTCCAAGTTGGCCCACCCTGTACAACCCAGGATACAAACAAATAATTACAATTGTTAAGAATTTACCTGTTTCAACCAACTGATGTCATTTTTGTTTCAAAGCCCACAGCTGGTTATACCTCATCCAATATATCATACAGTACATTAAAGCACTTGGCATCTATATAGTGGTCTACAAAATTGCGAACTCAATTAAACAATTACTTCATGTGTCAGTCCATATTAACACCTACGGCGTTCGAGAGATTAATGCACCGCGGCTTGGATATGCAGTCATTTTGTCAGCGCTAGCTCTCGGGCACCAGACCAGCTATACGATTGACAATGCCAATCGACCTACTGGTTGATTTTTGTCAAAGTGTAGGCGCTAAGCATTATTAGCTATTCATAGACAGAACTGCAGAATATTATTTAGAAACTCGTTGCTTTTGTTGCTGCTGCTGTACCTATTTCCAAACGGGGGTAACTGAAGCCAGCTTCGCATCAATCAAATTGAACAATGCCAAGTACACGGAGCGTGTGTCGATTGGTCGATCGTCATCAGATTGAGGACATGGTTTCGTTTATTGGTACTACGGATAGAAGTCGGGAAAATTTTATTTGACTGCTGATTGCTGCCGAGCAAATGTCCTGTTGGTCAGCTCTCGGTGCGGAGAGCTGATTTCCAATAATGATAGACGTTCATGGGTAGGTAATAAAACAGATGTACAAAATACACTACGGGAGTTTGGTGTGTGTTGCTGAACTGCGTCATAAAATGACAAACGGAGCGAAAGCCAGGACGAAGTCTACCATATGCGATCATAAACCAATAGGGCACCACCTCGGCACAGCGGTAATGCTGAGTTTCAATAACCGAACGTAGTCTTCACATGCGATACAGATTCGGCGAACCGTCAGATGGGGTGCGGGGACGAAGCGACGCGACGTTCAGTGCAGAGAAAAGCCTTTGGGACTTATGGGTATCCGACTTTGGTATTCTGGATAATTTCTAGTGCTTGTCTTTCGCTGTTGATCTCCTTTTTACTCCCGGTCTGTCATCGTGCTAGGGGGTCTTTGGGACCCATTCTCTGAAAAGTATAGGTACCTATATAACATGTCAAATGGCAATTTATACCCACAGTGTGTGCATGAAAGAAAAACGATATTTTTGCTTGATTATTGCTGACAGCTTTGGCTGGAATTGAAGCAAATAAATCACTTTTCAAAATTCGAATTATATATTCAAATGTGTTACCTAAGTGATTACCATCATCGTGACTGAATGAGAACTAAGCAGTGTAA
Organism: Cheilosia impressa; assembly: GCA_948293265.1. Lineage (NCBI taxonomy): Eukaryota > Metazoa > Arthropoda > Insecta > Diptera > Syrphidae > Cheilosia > Cheilosia impressa. Next base: position 59,409,239 of record OX411881.1, read on the forward strand.
CACAGAGGTAACAATGCCTGTCCATTTAGGACCAACTTTTCACAATCTTTCGGACGCGCAAGTTTTTATTTTTGGAACTTTAAATTAATTCTACTGAATTCATAAAGAAAACTGTTTAAAATCCATCCAAGTGTACCCTCTCCTGGCGAACACACTAAAACCACGATTTTTCCTTTAACGTCGTTATGAACCAAATCCCGAAGGAACCCCTCAAAGGTGCCCCGTTTCAAATGTAGAAACCCCAACAGTGTCCCTGCAACGCGTTTGTTGTGTGCAAATTGACCAACGACAACCTGTGGATTCAGCCACCCGCTGACCAGACTGGCTCTCCATCCCCACTGATGAGTGAGTTTAAAGGCTTAGCAGCGAATTTAAGTCCATTGTGTGTGCGCACTTGGTCTGAAATCCACAACAATAACGAATAATGGACACACTTCTCCCGACACATCAGCGCTGCTCACTCAGAACGTTTATGTCAACTTAACTGGCCAATCATGATGACAGTCATAATTCTTTTTTGATTCAAGATCTCTCCTGGCAGTCGCATTGCAGGTGGTATTCACGCGTAGTACTCCCATATCTTGGACCAGGACAAAAGCAAATTGATGTTTTCCTTTCGGCCGGACTTTAAGACGGCACGACACACCATAACAAAAGGCTATTAACGCATCCTACACACAATTGCAGAGGCAGCAACAAAATGGTATTGGGAACAGATCGTAAAACGTCATCGAGGTCAAGGAATATGGTGAGTGTGTGTGGTACGCAAGTGTAACATTCCTGGTGCAATGGTCCCACGGTCTGGCCTGAGTCCAATCATGGTCGTTATTCTGTCACACGGATTTCATAGAAATTATTTCATGTTACACTTTCTGTAGGGAATGAGCCGAAAGCACGCTATCCACAGAGGGATTTGGTTAGATGACCCCTTCGTGATAGGTTGTCTTCTATTTTTGCCCGGGAAAGATGTCGTTCATAATTTGTGGTCACAGAAATTTGTTGGTGTTATAGAATAGGCAAAGTGTCATCTAATTAAGGTGAAGATGTCACGCAAGTGCTGAGGAGAATTAGTGCTACTGGTGTTTTTATCGGATTCGCCCGGTGTAATTTTCATTTCCCAGATCATCTGTTGATAATCTGAGAAAGTTTTCTTATGTAAGTTGGGTAAGTGGGTTGGTACATTTTTGTTTTGTATTGGGAGTAGTTTTTTTTAGTGGAGAAATACCTTTTGAATCTGCATGTTGTTATACTAATGGGTGTTGAGTTGAGTACTTTGTTTTGTCGGGTCACGCTTTTCCCTGTTAGCCATTTGTTTCATATATTGAAACAATTTTTATCGAAATTCACAAGGTTTGGTAAAAATATGTAGCGGCCGGCTGTCGACAAATATTGTCATGTCATTTTGTGCAGGAATAGTCTACACGCCTCTAAATTAATCTGCGCTGTATGATAAACGAACGCAAAGCATATCAGGGACGTTTTCGTTTTCGTGCGCACGAATGGTTTTCTTTATGTAACATCAAAAACAAGAGAAATTGTTGTGGCCGCGTTTTCAAAACTACTTAACGATAACAAAACGTTATACTGGGACTTCCAAACTCTTATTTTGTTTTCACACAGTTTCTTAAACCTAAACGAATGTAAAGTTAGGAGTTTCATGAAGCAACTGTTCGCTTTCGCGTGATTTCTTTCGTTTGTTGTTACGCGAAAGTGTGTTTCGTTTAATTTCTTATAGAATCCGACTCGAGGTCTTGAAACCAAATATTTAACGGGTGAGACAGACCAAGCGTGTGTCTTCATATTGGGCCGACAGTATGAACTCGTCACTTGATCTCGGAGCCGATGTTATTCTGCGAGGTATGGGCTGGGCATTGATGGGCGATGGACCTAGCTATTAATGAGGACAAAACAAAGTATATGCTGTCAACGACAAAGGACTCTCTGCCAGAAGTCCTGTTTCCATTCTGTCCTCATTAGCCGACATAAGTGCCACTGACCGCTTTCTTCCAAAAATATCAATATCATCTCAAGGGACCGAAAAAGACCCCCCCACATATACCTATGTATTGTGTACATAATTTAAAAGGTACCGATTTTCTTAACGAACAACATCAATCTTCAAACGGGTTTGGATCAGAAGTATCCATCAAATCAGAGCGTTCTACACCACTTCTATTGTTTCCATTGCGATAGCCTGTCAACAATTAATCCTAGCAAACGAATCACCGTGTCAAAGTCTTAAAAGATTCGAAGGGAAATCAATTTTTTACGATGGCCACATAATACATGAGATTGCCATTTAAAACGGATGATAAATATTTCGTCCGAACTTGTTCAGATTGCTTAAATAGGTCTGATTGCGACTGTCTGACTGTCTGTAGGTAGATCCAATAAATCAAAAGATCAACTTGATTTCAAATTACCAACATATATTTTGATTCGAAACAAAATCCCGCCGAATAGGCCTACACGCAGGCCTGCATTCTGTTTACAACAACAAACAGACTTAACACCCAAACAAGCTGCAATAAAAATCGCCTATCTGGTGCGCGTCGCCTTTTCACTTGTGATGGGCTCTATCCCCGTTCTCATATCGAATAATCAAAAAATAAAAGTGCTCAAATTCAGTGTACACACGGGCACAGCAGATACACACCGATACCGATACCGATATTGGATATCTACGATTAGGGTAAACTCTAAATGCACAATTAGATATACGCTCCGACGGGAATTTTATGTCTAGCCTTAGCTTGCGTTTACGACGCCGATACGTCAATTATGAATGACGAATGAAATTCCTCATCAATAAATACCCATAAACAATTTTAACGATATCATAAAATATTATTTAACAAAACCGTACTCTCCTTATATTTGTATCAAATCTATAAAACCGAAAAGATTTTGGGGTATTGAGCCTGAGACTGAGATATGACACACAGACTCTCTGCGCGGTTGGCCTCCTTTCCGCCGTCGTCGGAGTGACCACTCGCTCTCGTGTGGGGACGTTTTACGATTCCACGAATCATTCAATCTCAATTTGGAAATTTATCACCTCGGTCTCCAATTTCAAGGAATGTCTCTGTGGAGAAAATACCTAATCAAGAGGAGTATGTATATTGAATTTTATTTAGCCATAAATTAGATCACCCATAGTGGCCATAGTGGATCAATTGGAGAGATCGGCAAGAAGCAGAGCATCACATCGGAGACATGGCTGTCTCGCGGTATAATGATCACACAAATTTGTACAGCTTGTGTTTTTATTTCTTCGTATTACTCCCAATTTGGCTGATGAGTGGAGACCATTAAGCGATAGAGATCCCAGACCCAGCCCAGATGAGACTGAAATTATTTGGGGTATTTAATTACGTCTTTTGCCCGGGTAAACGATCGAGTTGATAACATGGCTTAAAGTGTCGACCCATAGCATAGGAGTCACTAAAAACGTCGAAGCTGATTTTAATCGTTAAAAATTTCGTGTTTAGTGTCACAGATTCGGTTGAAAACACGCATTTTATTACGGTGCAGGTGACGGTTACACGGCCTCATAGTATGATCATTGACGCGGGACTGATCGATGGCATAGGTACTTTCATTGTTCTTGAAATCTTGTCAATCCAAACAAAGTAAGTTGGTGAATTTAAAATGACCGAGTCAACTTGTAAGGAATCACAGTTAAAAGTATCATGAAAACAATTATTTTCCCTCCAAATTTTCTCTGTCGTAAAAACCAAAATAAAACTGATATTTATCTTGAAACTTGGTTACTAGGACACTGACAAAGTGTGTTTTTTTAACAGTATGCATCCACAGGGACTTAAATAATTTCCAATCATAATTTTTTAAACGATCAAAAATCGCACTCGGTTAGAGCCAATTTTTGAGCATGGTTTTTGAGTGGAGCAGTCTCGGCCACTTTATTGCCATCTTAATCAGCGCTGCCACTTTGCTACGATCGTAGCAAAACTGCTACGCAATTGGCCGTTTGCTACGCTGCTACGCACTCTCCCTAAAAACGCCTATTTTGCTACTTTTTTTTTAAGCACGAAATGAGAACAAAAATCTTGTAATTTTTCTGGAAAAAACAAACGAAAATAACTCAAACTTTACTCACTTCCCCACACCAACTTATATTCTTGTTCTACCATACCCAACAAGTACCCATTTCTTTGGATGTGTTAGTGTTTGAATTTGACTGGAATCTGGAATCGGTGTGGAATTACATTGCTAAATTGTAATGGAAAATTAGTGAGTGTTGCAAATCTACATGCACGCACATCTCTGTCCATGTTCTTGATGTCAGAGTTTGTTATTGTTTTAATTTATATTTTGGACTTTTGAGTTTTGCTACACAAATTAAGTTTTGCTACGCAAATTTGCTACGCAAATTTTTTCCCTTGTGGCAGCACTGATCTTAATCTGTCGAAATTCTTTCACGGTTGACCAATTTTTGATGTTTACCGCCGTGATTCATCTGTCGTTCAGTATTCCTTGAACAATTGACGACAGATAGGACTCTTACCAAGAGCCATTCTCTGTGTGGTAATATCTTTCTTGGTGGTATGGCATTCAAGCAATTTTGCGGCAATAATTGCGACAAAAAAGAACGACGATTGAGCGAAAAAAAATCGAATCATTTGAAGAGATGTGTGAGATTGCAAACTCACAATCCGAACCACACGTTCTTTGGCCCTTCAGTCTAGATAGCTGCGAAAATTGCCAATGAGCAGAGTCAGAGTGAGAAAGTCCCCGTAAAGCGTAGACCGCTCATGCCACAGAACAAATCTAGACGCTACTTTTAGCGTGTCTAAAAATGGCAACACACAAATCTTATTCAAAAACCAGTTCAGACTCGATACCGGTAGTGGGTTCTATCCCCAATGGCCTTCCACTCTGTGGTAGGTCCGTATATTAACAGTTTTGTTTGAAAACGCAAATCTGGACAACCTACTAAATTATAGCCCCCCATACCATATGCAGCAGGCTTAATTGAGTCTTCCACAAAAAGCAATATCACAGCACATTAAATTCCTTAAATAATTTTATCAAGCATTAATTAGCTTCCCAGGTCTCCATCTCCATCTCCATCTGTCCTTTTTATAAAGACTGAATTAATTTGAACTTTAAATAAAAACAAAGTATTCCTTGCCCCAGCAGAGACCCCACCGCATTAACAATTACCATTTAATGACGGTTCAAATGACCTCCTCTTACAAAGATGTTAGTAAAAACGCCACATTTAATATCAATTAAGGTCTGAGAAAACCTTCCTGTGTCCATTCGTGCAGTCGTCGCATTGCGATCCCTTTTTCTCGAATCGAGCACACCGGGCAGACATTAATTCCATACCACCACCTCACTGATTACCAACTAATTGTTTCTTTCTTTTTGCAAATGGACTGCATCACAATGTAGTAACGCTTCTGCATTCAACGGCCGTTTAAAAAACCATAGGTGTAACTGCGGTGAGCCACCTTTGTATATATGTGTGCAAATCTGACCCCACACCACATCCTAGGATAATCGCTCAGAGGTGTGCACAAAACAACGCACGCACAAAAAAGTGTAGAAAGCCAAGGGTTCTTTAATTAAGCGAAATGATTTCTATTCCAGAAGAGACGATTAAACTGCAGAAGATGATGACCAGCCTCTGTGATGGAACACATTTCGACGCATTAAAAGAGGAAAAAGAAAACCCACGGACACAAAAAACAATCATGAATAAATCACTTGGAATGACCCCGAGTGCAGCATCGGTCCAGCTCCAACAGCAGCCCAAGAACATGAACATTGAATGCGTGAATGGAACGTGCAATTTCCACATAATTGCAATTTCATAATCCCGTCGAGCGGTGGCTGATAATTATTATTCCAACTGTTATGACTGGTGGCAGCAGCAGCACCACCACCACCGCTACTGCGACTGTTAACCCATGTGTCGCACAAAAACTACAAACAAAGAGGACGACGACGACGACGCATATTGCAAACCGTGAGAGATTTAGTCCCTCTACTCCCGGCGCGCTATGGGAGTACCTAGCGAGAAATATGAGGAAAAACTCATATCGTCGGCAACAGTTGTTTTGGTCTGTACTTTGTTTTAGGCCAAAAACCAGGAGACATGCTGGAATACGAAGAAACATCGAACACCGAAATACGAGTGGAAATCTGACTAACAATGGACCATCTAAATATGGCATGGCACGCATTTGATGTAAATGCAAAGTAATATCGAGAGACACAGTGTACCACTTCGCAGACGGTATTGAGTCTGGCCATCGCGCCCGCTATCATTGCTGCCACCCTGTGCCGGTGTCGGTGGGACGGCTCAGCCAAATGGGTTCATTTGGTGGCGCGCTGCTTCTCACCTTCTGCTGCGAGCGCGGGGGGGATCTACGCGTGTGGGCTGATCTTTGGCGAAATGAATGGTGCACCCAAATTCGGATCAAAAACGAGGCTATGGGAAGAATGCCAAATGCGGAAGAAGCCGACCCGACCAGTGTGCGCCGCTGTTGAGAAAATATTAGCTGCACGCTCAGAATGGGCGCTCTCATCATGCATATATAGTACAGATATCAAGTGAAGCGCTACTGCCATCTATCGATGGTATCGATATTGCCACAACAGCACCATCGCCACTGAATAGATTCAAATTTAAACCAAATGCTGCATGGGAGTTATTGTAACAGCTCTGGAACGGCTGGCAAAAGCACAGTGGCAGTGGCACTAGCATCAGTATGGTGTACAGCCATGGCGATCGCTAACTTTGGTGCACAGCACCAGTCCATGGAGTCAGCGATAGATAAGCGCCACAAGATAATATGCTGATTGGCATTAATAATGGATTATCACGAAATCGACTGGTCACACCATATGGAAATTATTATTATGCCAACATATTCGGCGGGCGAGTGTGTATTAGTGTTTCCAATGTCGGAGGCTATGTGTGCGGTATTGTTCTAGGCAAGGGCTCTAACGTGCCAACAACAACGGCAGGAGTTGGAGCATGAAGTATTCATATTTTGTGTCTTACATTTAGCTGGCAAATGTTTTTTTCCCTCTCCCTCTCTCTGTCTTTTTCGAGGAGCGCAAAACTGGGGAAAGAATCCGAATTCGTGTGGTTAATACACACTTCGAAGTGTCGGACAGTCGTGAGCTGGATTTTAATGCAGCATTATGCTGGAGGATCTGCGAGTTGCACGAATTTCGAGTTCTAGAATGTGGTTTTATTGAAAGGTTATCATACAGATTCTTGTGGTAGGGGGACAATGTGGTAGTAAAGGGTTCAATCCAGATTCCAAATGAATTTTAGAAGACAGCATAAAGGATGCAGTACGTGCCACCCACAAGGAACTTTTAAACTTAGACAAGCGTAGCTTCGTTATTTTCTTGGTAAAGTGGGAAATAGCAAAACAAATTACAATGAAGCTGAACTGCTGAAAGGATGTGAGCGTTTAAACAAAACCAGTCACCGGTGCCTACCACTTGGGGGTAAATTAAGCAAATTATGAAGTATGGCACAGTCGTGAAGACTGCTCACCGCTGCGGTAATAAGATTCGTACTTTTTATCACTGGGTTAACTATAGAAAATTATAAACGGAACGTCAAAGCCCATAATGTCGATCATCTGCTTCTCGGGCGGGTCTGTCCATGCATCGTAGGTTTGAATGAACAATATCTATTTGGGATTCCAAGACCTACTAATAAATCCGTGCAACTGGCAGGCCTCTCAACAAGCCTAGGAAGAGATGGCTGGATCGAGTCCTATAGAAATTCATTTAAGCTTTAACTCCTAAGCATGGACATTTAAAAAATAGAAAATGTTGACGATGTACATTTTCTCTTAACCGGTTAATTTATCCGACTTTTTGTGCTTTTCAAAAACTCTGTTCCATGTCATAGATATGTATAACGAGAATGCATGAACAAACTGCTTGTCTCCACTTATAGGTATATGCCTTCCAGTGTTGGTAAAAATTAATGACCGGCCTTACTTACGTTTGGTTGAACTTCCGTATTGTTTCTCGTAGACTCTTTTAAAATAAATACACACACACCTATTCCTACAGCGCCATTCGTGAACATCTTTCAAATAAAACCCAATAAGCTCAAGTATTTTTCCATACCGTACGTAGCCTCCTTATCCGTATCTACACAACTGACTTTTAATCAGTGCCCGATAGATATGTAAAGAGAAAAGCAATAACACAAAAAAAAAATGGAAAAGAAAAAACAACAGAAATATTTGCAATTCAACAAAAAGTACCACACATCGACGAGTATCTCTGTGCACCCCTTAGGCTACGCTATGCGCAATAAAAACAAAGCACTCGTTCGCTCTCTTCCTCTGTAGGGATTTGCACATCGATTTGCCGACATTGCGAATAAATACACCGACTCTTTGACCAGCAAAGAAAACAAAACTCAGAGAGAAAAAATCCTCACACACTCCTCCTATAAATGTACAGGACAGGAAGAAGAAGAGATGGACTCAAATTAAATTCCAATTCATTTGCTACCAGTTCGCATTAACATAAAACAAATTATTCCTTCGTGACTTAACCATAAATGACTTTGGACAGAAAATAGGAGAAAATATCAACGCGAATAAAAAATCCAACGAAATTTTTCTGTTGCTGTTGTTTTTTTTTTTTTCTTGCGCTGTTTCGAAATCATTTCCATTTATTGTCGCGTCGAATGTACCCATACCCATCGGTTCAATTGGGGGTACAAGGTATAGGTTTTAAAATCCATTTACAGCCGATATGCTAAGTTTGTCTCGAAATAAAATAGGCAAATGCGTTTGCATTTCCCAAAGAAATGTACCGTCGGTCGTCCTCGCGCATCCACCTGCGATGCTGGTGACCGCTCTGTGGTGTATGCCAATCGAATTGGTAAAAGATTCCCCAGAAATCTCGTCGGCTACTTATCATATTAGGGCATGATCATTAGATTTTACTACTTCGTGATTGAGTGTTCGTTGCTGGTCTATGAAGCAAAATAAAAGATCACCAGCATCAGAGATGCATTAACATGGCCGAGCAGGAGACACATTATGATTATGCAGACGGAGGGAAATATCAAAACCAAATAGTCAGACTCTAATTATCTGGCCTTTCTCTCTATTGGCGACGACTGTTTCGTGTGTAACTTCTATCACCCACCAGAGTCGGTCGGGTAATGATGGTAATCGACGGCGATACCGATGGGACTCTAAACTTTGAAGACATTCTCGCCCAGAGGGCTATTTCTACTCGATTTGAAGTAAACGCTATGGACGAGTCCAATCGGTGTTATTGGAGGGAGATATTCAGGTTCCACTTTAAAATCCATTTTCCAGTTTTCAGGAGAATGGATGTTTTTCATCTTCCATCATCAATCTACTCAGCATCGTAATAACGAGGGTGGCCACAGTATTCCACAAAATGGAATGAAAACAACTTAGCACTTCTGGTTGCCTCAACAGGACCTCCTGATGGTTTGCCATAGCCTTACCGCATCCAGTGAAAGAAACCGACGACAAAGGAACGCACAACACAAACATTGGTGTTGTCCTAATAATTGTACAAACATTGTGAAAGTCACGGCTCCTTACTAGGCCACACTCTGTGGTGTAAGTGAGTTGCCTTTGGTGGTCTTTAGCTGCACATCCGATACTTAACGTGCTCTGATCAATAATAATAAATACTAATGCTGATCAAACAGCGTATAGGTACGCGGTGGTTACAAAGTAAACTGGACAATCTACCGATCGGCTGAGACCTTTGATAATGAAGTGTAACTTCGGACTGCGACTGAAAGTGTACTCAGAAGGGTATCGCCTTTTAATGGAAGTATTTTACAAGCTGTTTATATACATCAGGCCTTAATAATTTTAACCTTCACCTTATATATTTTCTAGGTCACAATATGCAAATTTGTATGGAAAATCAAAATCACAATAAAGCCTACTTCTTTACCGCTTTCTAAGGCTGAGAATGCAGACGATAAAATAAGTTTATTGATCATTGATCTACATTTAAGATATCTGTGCAAGTTAAGGAAAATAAAAGCCTTGCACTGCAAGCTTAGCGCTTCGTTAAAAACACGAAAGTTCTGTACAAAATGTCACAGTCATGCTTATTTTGGCAGTTTTTGGAAGACACATTTTAAAAGGCCTCTCTAAAAAGTCTATAAGACATTCTTAAATTTGTAATTAAAGTCGGAATGGCTTGACGACCCTTTTTCATAGGTTTACATAGTACGGGGGTCATTAAAACCGCGAGGGCATCACAATGGATCTACATTGCTCTAAGTGTGGCTGGTGCAGGTTCCCCCTGTCTCTTAAGACCCATTTACCTATACCTATAACAAGCTCAATAACATTTATTTTTTTATTTCACCAACTTGTATAGTTTCAAGAAGGTATGACATCGCCACCCTGAAGTCTTGCGAATCCGCGCATATTTCAAGGTAATAACGATCGTTAATAATGCAGACCAATTTTTTTTCGAGCCTCAGACCTTACCTACAAAGGCCTTATAAATTTCCACTCGATTAAGTGAATTTTCTTCCTGAAACAAGTTTAAATCCAAAAAAGCTCTCTTTAATTATTTTAATGAAGTATTAAGTGACTCAGTTTGTTACTAAGCTAGATTATCGAGCAAGGAGTATCGGATCCTCGTAAGAATACAAATCCCTACTTATTTTATTTTCCCACTGCGGCAGCTGTCGCAAACGTCTGGCAAACATCCGGGAAGATAGCTATCCCAAAAGAGCTTGGTAACTCAACATAAAAACTCCCACCAACGGAACGGCTGTGGGAAGCTACGCCAACAATTTATTTATTTTTTTTAAGCGTACACTCAGAGAAAAATACTATAATTTCAATACGAATTCCTTTTGTTTTAATGTGTTTTTACTATTAAAATTAGTCAATGTGATTTTTCCTATTATTAGTATAGTTCAAAAACTATTAAAGCTATAGTTCCTTTAGATAATTATTTTAATTATTTTATAACATTAAACCAATGGTGCATACAATTAAAAAGTAATAATATGTCCTATTATTTTAATTGGTTATCCTTTTGTACTATTAAAACTATTATTTTCCACATTAATTTTAAAGGAGAAGTACTATTAACTCAATACGATAGTGCTATTAAATCAATTCTGCACATACTGTAGTTTTAATTAGCTCTCAATATTAAATCAATGGTGCATTCAATTTGAAAGTAATGAGATGCCCCATTATTTTAATAGGTTCCCCTTTAATGTGAATACACTATTAAAACTATAATTATTGAATCAAAATCCCAAATCTATACTTACATTTGAAAAATATTGATACGCATCAATACCTCGCTGAAAATAAATTTAAGATCTTTTAAAAATGAATAAGTATAAACCTTTTTTTCCTTTTTAGCCTTAAGCTTTTATTGTAAACACATATTCTCACAGTAAATGATAAAAACTTAGTTCTTGTATACTTAATGCTTTTGCTGTAATAAAAATGTATAATGAAGTTGAAAATTTTTTTTTTCATATCAAAAGTACTCGGACGTATACTATTTAAAACGTTTATAGTTTTTTACCTTTAATGCAATTTAGTACAATAAATGTTGTATCTTAACACTTCAAAAACACAATGAAGGAGTGTTGCATTTTGCTTCCACTTTTTTGTATAGGACGTAGGTAATATTGATGACTTAGCAACAGCAAGAAAATTATACAGTCGCGAGAGTCTGAAAGTAAATAGTTCAACAAATTGTTAGATAAATTAGATTTACTTTAATTGTACAATGAACAATGTAATGGTAACATATTCCAAATAACCTTATTAACTTACTGGTATCAATTTCTTATGTAGTAGTATGTAGATCCTAAAAGTTCCAGAGAGAATCCGATGGTGCAATTGGTGTAGGTCTAAGTAAAATATATGTAGATTATATGTATATCATAGTAAAGTAAACGGTGCAGATAGTAATAAATAAGGGATTTAATATGTATGTATTTAGTAATGCATGCTATCAAATCTATATTATATTTTTCTTCATTCCAAAGAATACCTTATTAACTAACAAAAAAAAGTCCAGGTAACACAAAACACAGTGATAATAAACAAAAACTTGCCGTTTACACTTACTATTACGCAACTTAACTAAAACTGTAATTAACCACAGTCAACCGACTTAAACGTTTACTGACAGAAAGCAATCCGTTCAACAAATGTTAGCAAACAGTAAAACATGGATTCAATAGTAAATCAAATGAAAAAACAGTAGTATGCATACTATTGATCAAGGATTCAATAGTATACCACATGAAGAAACAATAGTATGAATACTATAAAATATGAATTCCACAGTATATCATATGAAACACAAAAGTATGCGTACTATAAACAAAAATTAAATGTTATTGAATTTATACAGGTACTATTAAAATATATTTGTAAATAATATAATAGTACTAAAGAGAAAAATTATAAATAAAATAAACTTACCTTCTGCAGTTATATATATATACCCCATAATTATTTTAAACTGAAAATTTCACTGATGGATTAACACACTACCACGTACACTGACCGTATGCAATATACAAACGCATTATTTTTCGTACCACAATGAGTTTTACTATTGACTTTATAGTTCGAATACAATTAGCTCCAGTTAAGCTGAAAATCTAAAGTATTATACCATTCGAGCTATATGATCGCAGATTAATATCAATAAGATTGACAATATTGAAAACTAATGGTATTATACTATTGCTGCTAATAGGGTAACACCTTCAATATTAATGTGAATTTACTATTACAATAAAAGTATATCTGATTAATTTAATAGTACCATTTTTGATTCTCAGCAATAGTACAAAATCATATGAAAACTATTATGTTAATGGGAAAAACCTATTCTTTTACGTACTATAAAATCAATAGTCGTAGTTTTGATTTTTATAGGATTTTTTTCTCTGAGTGTACTAATATTAGTATACAAAAAATCAAAAATGCCATTTAAATCATTTTTGTCGACCTGGGCTTTCTACTTTCGACATGGAACCATTTTATTTTTTTTTTGCATAAGCTCAGCAACTTTCTGCTATTTTTTAATAACATTTCACAATTAGCCCCAACAATTATAACCACGCAGCTCCAGAAATCATATCATCCGTATACAAAAGTGCATTAGCGAAAAGTTTTCTCCAGAAAACGAAAACTGACCTGGTGTCCACTTAAGTGGAGATATAATAATGTCCGCGCCCGTCTGAGCTCAACCCGAAATCATAATTGCGAACGCTTGTGTAATATAAAGAGATCTTCTGCAAGTGATATACTTCTCCTCTCACCCCCTCTCCATAAGAAATTACAAGGAAACATTAAGAAAATTGGGTGAAGATATTATCTTGTAAATGAAGTCACCTCTGAGCGCAGTTATTACCAGATCCAGGTCATCTCTTCACGCCGATCATTGTGGCAATAATAACGAAAATAATTAGCATCTCCAGACAGCCCCACCGAAAGATCAAGGAATGGACTATTGAATAGGAGGAAAACGATTTCCTTGCCGTCAGCAACTACTGTCATCTACTCTCTCATGTAATGACCGCACTATTAAAAAAAATAAAAAAAAGAGTCTCCCGCAACCAAAGTAGATATCTCTGCGGTGTTGCGTGAATTAGTGTCCGCAATGACAATTGACTGTTTAACTGAAAGACAAAAGAACCCCGCATACAGCTGGGAAAATTACACCACATAGACGCCACTCTTGCAGATGCTCTCCCATAAACGCGGCCGGACTCAGAGGGAAATTCGTTTTCGAATGGCAATCTCTTGTATACGCGGCACGCAGGGTCGATCAGTTGGTCGGCGCTCGGCAGTCGGCAGGCTCTTTCCCGCAAAGAAGAACATGCTAATTATGTGAAGCCCATTGGCGCCGGCTGGATAATTTTTGTGTCTTTTTCGAAAACAATTAAAACGTGATCACCGTGAACAATTCGGTGTTCAACTGGGCAATCGCGGTCCGGGAGAAACCAACCCGAACCCAAGGATTGTTCAATTCCTTAGGGCCACTGAACGAATTTCCATTTTAGAACGACGAAAATAGTCTACGTCCGCGTGGCGTGTCCTCGTCTTCGAATGTCGTATAGTCGTCGACGCGAACGCCGACCGCCGCCGCCATGTCATCCGCATCAGAAATCCACCCGCCACCACATAGGGCGGTCTAGTCTGCATTTCGAGTACTGCACATGAATACCAAATCGCATGGCACTTCCCCATGAGTGTCAACCGGTGTACGCGTATGCAACCAAATCGATTTCTTTCAGTGAAACAAATGTTCTGGTCTGGTTCTAGGATTGTCCATGACCATGTTCAGGGTGGACTGCTGATGCCACATCCGGCTTCTTTGGGTACCACTGCGCGATTAGTATTCCGATCGAGTGAGAGTGCAGCATTCAAAGAAGCCACGGTCTCCTCCGTGTGCACTTATGATAAGAAAATGTGAACGCGTACTGATTTATATCAACATATGAACATGCTGGACAGACATGCATGTAATCGTACTCGCAGTCGCAGCCGTAGGTACGTCCTAAAGTCCACAAAAAGCAAGGAACACAATAAATACGGGCAAAATGAGAGACGATAATAATCGTTATGCGGATGAATGAGTGAATGGGAGAGGAGTATATGCATCGATTTGATTTGAACCGGGGTAGGAATATGAATTAGAGTTTGAGAGGGGAGTCTTTGTTTTGTTATTGTTCTTGTCGAATGTGTGCTGACAGTTTCTAATGGGAGAGATATTCAACGACAATAACTTCCGTACCGTGAGATGTCCAATCTGATTTCCTGTGGAGCTGACTGTTTCTTTTGAAGTGCGCAGTGTTCGAGGAAGTGCTTCCGTTTGGTGTTGCATTTTTGCCTCCATCAGTCAGTAAGAGGAAGAAGGAAGTAGATTTTATGGACACGGAAGTGATGTAGTAGTTAATGGTAGAGTTTCAGATAGGGGAATACTTTTTTATTTTATTTTCAACTAGCTTTATACCTACAACGACTTAAAACTACCTATGTGCAGTACGACTGTGTAGCGCCACCTACAAATTAAGATGAAAAATATGCAGGCCATTTTTAAGATAATTTAAAAGGAAATCAAACTCAAATAAAACAATTCAAGCAATGTAAATCTTTCATGTTTTTTTATAAACTAGTGTATCGACAACTATTTCCAACAACAACATGATCGAAAAAAAATTCCCGATATCTGAAGATATGAGAGCAGCAACGCCCTTTTTGCAGAATGCTTCCAGAAGGCATAGGTTTACCAAAATTTACCAAATTTAAAGGCTACACAGCTTGTCAAAAAAATCATTTTAAAATTTTAAAAAAATTTTCTTATAAATGACACTCCCTGTTTTTCTATGCCGATAAAGCACTTTGAGCTTTATTTATCAAAAATCTAAATTTTTCCAACATTTGCTTTACACGGAAAGTGCCACAACCCTTTGTCTAATTTTGACCAAACTTTACAGGAACGCTCTAGCTTCAATACCGACGAATGCTTCTAAATTTCAGATCCACCAGGTTGTTTTTTTTTTGTCAATGTTTTTGAACGTTTTTGTATTTTTTGTCAAAATGTACGGGCCGTAGAGGAAAACATACACATTTTAACTCTTAGTTTTATATAATGAAGATTTGACAATCCAAACAGTTCTTTAGAAAATATAAATCTAAGAATTTCATATTTTTCCTTTTTGTGACATCTACATAGAATTTTCTTATTTTTTAAATAATTTAATGTTGACTCTTGATTTAATGTTATGCATAAGTTGTTTCAGGTCTTTAACTTTTAATGTTCACTTTTTAGTTTTCATTGAAACTATTACTAAGTAGGTACCACAACTTTAAATATATAAAAATTCGAAATGTTTTAGAAATACGAGAAAAGGAAATAATCCTTGAAGTTTAACTTAAATTAGATAAGGATTTAAAGTAAACTTCAACATTACACTATTTAGCTATCGATGATAAAAAAATAACTTTGCTATCAGCTTGTGTGGTCTTATATTGGCGGTAATATTTCCTCAATATAAATAGGTATAGGTAGGTATTGTTTTTACTTTTTATTGTGTTTAATGTTTATGGTGGATATAAATCCAAATCTTATCTGACCAAAATCAATCCAAGTATGACATTAGATTAAGGAATTCCAAAGGACGCCATAAAACATAAATCGAACTCACGTTTTTTGTTTCCTCGGTCCCATAACGCAGTTGTAATAAATTTTTGTTTTTATTTTATTTATAAAATTTCATTTTCGAAAATTCGTCGTTATACCCAAGAGGCAAAAGAATAAAATATATTTGTTTCTGTCCTGTTAAATGGACCCGATAAGATCTTAATGGACACTATCAGATACTGTTCTAAATTTTTACGAGCGATTGATTTTTTTTTTTTTGTTCGTTTGTCTCAATGTTTAGGCCACTTTAATGGGTAAGGCATGGGACTTGTATTATGGAAATAAATCGTAAATCAGAGAGTCAAATTTCGAGCAAACATGATTCATCATTGAATTAACATTTTGAGCGGCCTGTGGCTTATTTGGAATACATACCAACCTACATTCTTGATTGTTGATTTCGGTTGGGTGTCTGTTTTCGGTGACATTTAGGTTCCTTAATATCTATTAAAAGCGCCTTCTAATTGCGTCAAACGCAGTAAATAATCAACGAAACTGAATAAAGTTTACGTTTATTGTTGACTGGCGTTTTGGTGGTAGGTATAAACAAAAGCACGTGTAGGTCTAATTAATTTATTTTTATTTGAAGAAGTCGTGGGCGTTGATGGCGCATTAAAACGAGTGGTATGCTAAATTATTTTAAAATTAAGTGGGCAGTGGGTTGTATTAAAATTAGCGGTGCCGAATTGGTGGGCGCATGCAATAAATCGATTGAGCGCTCTATGAATCACATTGATTGATGTAGAGTAGAAATTCTGGTTTCAGTTTTATTGCATGAGATGGATGGGTATAAATAAAATGCCGTCCGTTGATAGCCCACTTGTAACAGAGTTGTTATATTTCATTTATTAGATTGGAACTTTGCAGAAGAAAATTTTGCATGCATCCGAAATCTTTTGGGAATCTATAACACGCCAACTTGTTTAGTTCTAAGCCAGACCTGATCAATACCTTCAAAGGCCTTGTGGCTCTGGATTTGTCATGTTGATGAACAATGGCTGCGAAAGTCTATTGCTTATAAGTCAGAGATCATCTTACTATTTATATTATTTAGATTTTTTTCGGCTTCGTCAAATAAAGCAGTTTTGTACAGAGCATTTTCTTCCTTTTTTCAGCACTAGTTGTTGGTGGTGAAGCTATTGCATAAAAAGTCTTAGTAGTTGGGAACTTGATCCACCGCTCACCTAACATTTATTTAGCATCACAAATAGTGACTATACTTGGTGCAGGCTTTAGAGAGAATGGCTGGAGCAATATTGGACATTCTGCCAATATTTACCACCACTCAACACAATGCCAACTAACTTAATTACAACTGAAGGAAACACTTATTCATAGTTCCCTTGATTATTCGAAATCATGACGAATGTCCACTCAAGTTTTCGACGGCTGCAAGCGAAAATATTATGCTTTTATCGGTAAGTGCATTACTGCATAAATGTCATTCCAAACGCTGCACCTGTCCAATCACACTTAACGTCTCATTCTCAACAAACATGAGTCTTGTTTGTTTTATTTTATTTTAATTTATTTTTATTTTTATTACAATCATGGTATAATGAGGCAATCATATCGACATGAAATTAACAATCTTATCCACCCAAGCTGGATGGATGAATATTGTCTGCCAAATCATATTCACTCGCATATGGTTATTTGTGCGGCAGAAACCTATACAGCAGCCAATGTCTCTCGGGCTACTAAGTGTTCGAACTGACTGACGTGTGTAAGCGTAACCTTTGCTCTTTCGTTGGGCATTGAATTACCTGTTAGGTTGTAAAGAGTAGGACATATGGCACGGTCGTGCTACTACCTATACCTAACCATCACAAATGGGCGCATGGGCAAAAATTCCCATTCCATGGAAATGAGGCAATCATGTTGCGAAATTGTAACCAATTAAGTCACGATGGTGAGTGAAAATTTATAAATAAAGTTTTGAAGCATAAATACAGTCAACTAATCCTCAATATACTTGCTGTTAGGACGTGCTATGCTATAACACCTGTGATACTGAGATGAGTAAGAAGCTAGGCCTAGGGTTTTAAAGGCACTGTGGGCCTGTTTTAAATTGAAAAAGGTCTGAATAATTATTTAGATTAATTATTTGATCAATATCATCCGAACAAAGTTAACATTAAGGATAGGAATACTATCTGAGAATAAATAGTTGGCGCAACACGTCCTCAGACATCCTAGGCCTAGCTGCTCACAACCATTTATATTTTGTGTGAGTTTTTCATTTTTCGGACGAGTGGATCTACAATCTTACGCCGAGTCCAAACGACCAATTAAGAAGTTCTTTCATGACAGTTATACTCTCGGATGTTTGTCAAACATTCGCAAGAGCTGGCGCAGTGGAAAAACCTCTCATAGGAAATACAATAATAATAAAGGCCCTGAACTGTCAGTTCAGAATTCCAAATAGGTAGTCTGAAACAAATACATCCCAACGTTTGGGCAGTAGGTCTAATCAAACAGTCAAACAGAAATCCATTTGTTTGACATTCGCTTTCGTCGTAATGTAAAAAATTATCATCTGTTTTGAGTTAGTAGTTTTTAACATTGTTTGGTTTGATACGCAAAGTTTACTTACCCAACAGCTTCATAGAGTGGCGAGATTGAAACTTGTGTTGTCATTTCGACTTCAGTGAATATCTTTTCGATTAATGCAAAACGGATATCAGGGGCTAGATTCAGTAAGGCGAAAACATTAAAAGGTTTACGTGTACACGAACGATAAGTTGCAAAAATAAATCGTTCGTACACACGAAAACGTTCGAAGATCTCTTCTTATAGAATGCCGACCCAGCTTAAGCAGTCTACACTCTTTTTACGTAAAAAAAATACTCTGATTACAACCCTTGTCCATTGATACTGGCATAATTAACATAGCAGCGAGGAAATTTCGGCCGTTTAAAATTCAATTGCTCCTCGTTTCCTTGTGCGGTAATTCATATTCGGTACTCGTACTTAAGTAAATCTGGATGATCTCAAAAACTGAACCTATTTTCAACGGAATAAAACAAACAAATTTCTCACTTGTATATACCAGTTGCAGACAATAAGCCCCAATCGAAGAACTTTTCAGATAATTATCAGCGAACCAATATACCTCAATAGCCAACAGCTCAGTGCTAAAGCTACGAGCCCGTGAACGACATTCAATTCAGACTCTACCAATACTCGTTACACAGGTAACAACCTCTGCCGATAATAGAATTTATCGAGAATATAATTTTCAATGGTCGTTAAAATTTCGAAATCGACATCACTATCTTCACACGCAATTTGCCTCCTTAAGTTCTCGTTCGAACTGAGAAAAATATTTTTAGCAATTATTAGAAGACCTTTGCTCACTTTGGCTATCGGCTGCGTGTGGTCTGAGTGTTTTCGGCCTCTCCCCACCCGCCTGCGTTAGAAAACAAACATGTCATTAAACTTTCCATATCCATCGTCGTCAACAACTGCATTTTTTAAACTGCCAAACTTAGTTCTTTTATTACGGTTATCTTCCATACTAGCGGCGTAATGTGCCTCCAACACCATTTGCGTATATGCCATTTCGCAACGCTCGCAATAATGAACACGCATGATTTGAATATTGACCACGCATTCCAATTTGCTACCATTAATTACCGCAACAGTCTGACCGCGTAGCTCTAATAAACCGCACGTATATACCCATTATCACCGGTCCAGCTAAATGGGTGCCTTCAGTACGAACAGCAAACATTTAATAATTACGTACTAAAGTGGTGTTTCTATTGAATGCTATCCCGAGAAACCATTAAAGGTGCCCATGTTTGTCATAATGTGCCTCCAACGTCCAAATTGAGACTGAGCACTTCGTAGTATATCATGTCCAAGGGGGGTCCTCCGCCATTGGCAAGTGGTGGCGAGTGACGTTCAGATCATACCAATCGACGTGCAAAAGAACTGTTCCGTCAATCGGTGGCTGCTCCATAAGCTCGATGACAATGACGAAAATCATCGTGAAGTCGATTACGACAGCTTGAAAATGATTTAGTTTCAGATTTTGGATGGCCATAGCAATAGCAATCAATATCTACCAACGGACGAGGTGGAGTCAACTGTGTACACTGATGGGTCGTAGCCTATTTACGCATTCCATTGGCGTGCGCTTGAATTTCGTCCAAAGACATTAATATTTTAATTCGACGCGTTTTATGATCGTTTGAGCATTGAAATTGAAATATTATATTCATTTTTACGACTGTTTTGCTTTGTTTTTCTTTTTTTTTTGTTCTCTCGTTTCACTGTTGATGTTTGATATTTGAGAATTCCATTAATAATCGGTGGCGGTCGATCCGTATACCCTATACCACAATACACTGTGAGTGTGTCGTTTATGAGCCTTAAAGGCCTATACTCGCCAGCAGAACCACAAAGGCAAGCCAGCACCGCGACCGCACCAAGATAGGGCACTTCTTGTTGGACATTTGCATTTGCGTATGACCAGCGTACGTTCGTCCGTCTGCCGATCGGGTGGTGACTTTATTTTATATTACCACTGATTTGAATATCGTTTCCTTTCTTGCAACAAATGCAGCATAACAATTTGTCTGCGCCGCCACGCTACCACTATATCGCGCGGTATAAATGTTACTCGCGTTTTTTGCTGTTTTATTTGATGAATGAATGAAATGCTGTTGAGAATGAAAAAAAATCGATTTTTAATTCATCGCCAGAGAAGCACCCCTCTCCCCTTCGAGTTGATGGTGGCATGTGTCTCTGGGTAAGGTGTTTTTGCTGGTTGGGTTCATGGTCGATAGAGCGAATCATGTGGAGGTGGGCTTTCGTATAGTCGGAGGGATATTCATAAGGTATAACTGCAAAAGCGTTTTTGGGCACACTGAAGGGTCTTTGATGTGTCGGTCGAAGATCAAAAAGGTATCGAACATAATGCGCATAATAACTGATTTTGGTTAAATGCATTGAGATACGGAGGCCCAAAGAAGGAAGTTCTTAACTCAAGTTTTATTTGAAGTGCTTTTTGAATATGTAATTCGATTGGTGGCAATGACATTTTCATTTCGAGATAACTGATTTATTAAAGGAAATTTGTTTTAATTGTTGCTCCGTTGCTGACTGCGCATTCGAGTCGTGTCACGAATGCGGTAGGCTTACAGAGCCATTGGGTGTGATTTATGTCGGAAGATGTCTGGCGGTAAATGGCACGGGATTGGGTTATTTGTAGATAGATACCGGTAGAAAATAATAGAAACTTTAAAGTGCATACCAATCGAACTAGAATTATGGAATTTATCAGTACCAGGGTGTAAAATGGGTGCATTCACAGCTTGTGTTAGGTAAAGCTAGAGATCTGTAGAATGACTTAATTTAAAATATGATTTTTCTTAATCTTCATACATAAATGCGAAAGTAACTCCGTTTATTACCTTTCCACGACTAATCTTCTTAAACAGTCGAAATGTAATTTGTCGGAGAAATAGACTGTGAAGGACATACAGCTTTGGTCAAAAGTGGATGATAAGGTGGGGCAAATCAAAACATTCAGAGTAAGATATCTCGAAAAGAAACTCGAGCTGACAAGCTCCCATATTTATAAAAGTGCTATCTGTTTTCACCCAAATAACCCAGAGGCATATAAAGCTCTGGGATAAATTAAATAGTCATTTTTGCCATACGGCCCGATATGTGTCAATATGCCCACCCATTTCTTTAACTAACGGCACCTGACAGCTTCATTTGGTATTATAAACTTCGCCACACATCAATCTCTTATACACACACAATCTGATTGCTTACAAAGAATTCTGATGTCGTCGCTACAAGCCTATAACAAATTAAATCAGTCCGTGACATTGATTTATGACGATGAGCAAGTCATTAAAATTGAGAATTTTAAAAACAAAACAAGAACTGTTTACATTTTCCCTCTCCAGCAGGCAGTCAGACATAAGTGGAGCATATATGGTCGGTCAGCATGGGTCACTTGTTTGTTTACTCAAAATCTACCACATGCTATGCGCTTGCAAGAATTTACATAAAACGACACTCATAAACAAACTGACACCTTTTCGTCTCAGTCGTATTATCGGTCATTTTCCCCGCACAATCAACAAACCTCGAAACCCAGGTGGTCCAAAAATCGCTGCCCGACATCGATACGACGACATAAACAAACTGCGATCCAAATGCCCATACAGTAAGCAGGTGACTCCGATCCATACCACCTAAGTAGTTTATGGAAATGAGAGCCAATTCCTCAAAAACCCAGTCCGCGGAGAAATCCAACCAAACACTTAGATAACCTAAACTTAGCATATTCATTAAGTTTTATATTTCGAAACGCCTCGCTTATCGAAGATGGATATTATTCCACAGCCGTTTGGGTGGAAAAACGCCGACAAGGGTACATATCGAGGCGCTGGAGTACTGCCCAAAATGTTGGTGGGCACCTAACCTCGTACTCGGTTTGCTACAGATACATGGTAAGTACATGTCAGGCAATGTATTGCAAACACATTCCGGCCGAGTGTACACGAACTGGAAGTCAACATGGGCCGCTCCCCGAAACAAAACAAAAGCCCAAAGTAAATTAGCTTTGCGCTTCCTCCAAACGTCAGTCAAGAAGAAACCAGCTCTTTGCCTTGGATTGATTTCACTATAGCCTTCTCCCGACTAACCATCGGATCGAATCGGGGAATTATGGACGCTGCCACAAACAGCGACAGCCGGTGCCTCGTCAGCACTCTTGGTTGTTGGAAGATCGGATTGTTTCATTTGTTTTAGTTTCGTTCGATAGTCGTATCTCACAACAATATTTGGATGACAAATTAGACACTCTCAGTGGGTACTGTTTACTCCCGCAGCATGGACACTGAATTGGTCTTTTTTTTCACGGAAAGAAAGGAACAAAAAAAAGAACTACGTACACTTTCGGTGTTGACTGTTGACTTGGGCACTTAGCGTGTGCTTTTTGGGCTTTTCACACGGCGCGTTCCCAAGCAAACAGCTGGGAATTGTTTCCTGCTAATTGGGTGATCTGTTGTTTCTATTGAAGCTCTTCATGGGAGACAGATCCGTACATAATAAAATCAGTACGTTCATTGAAGCTGAAGCCTAATGGTTTCTGCTGCGGCGGTGAAATTTGCGTTTCCACTTTCAGTGTTAGTGAGTAGGTGATAGACCTTAATGGGGTATTATTAGGCGATTGAAATTGGTTGCGTTTTGTTTTGGGATGTCGGCTGGCGGACTGGTGTTTTGGGGATTATTAAATTAAAATTGTTAATTGGGAGTAATTCACACGTCAAAAATATTGTGAGTGGGTGTATATGGGAAACAAAAATTCGACTTCAGATCAGAAGGTATCGGATGACATATATGACCGTAAATGCTAGTGGACAATAAAGAAACATTGAAACTCAATTTACGATGTTTGTGCTGATGGTTATGAGATTTGCTTTTTGGGTCGATCGGTACACAGGTGGGTATTGAATTCCCTAAATGGTTTGCTCTAATTTCGAAACAGTGTCCACTGTTATAATATTCATATACATATTAAGCACAATCGCACTAATAACGGAAAGAAATATACAATTCCCTTTGAGGGCCTTAATATTAAGTGCGAATCAGTAACCCCAAATCGGCCCGAACGGGAGAGTGGCAGAGTATGCAACAATTTCGCACTTGAAATTTACACAGATGGACTTAAATCCTCCCAAAGTAAAATCGATGTAGAATTTTCTGTTCACCTTCCCTCCCCCTTACTATAGTGTAAAATAACAATGTTGTATGAAAAGTCTTGGTCTGAGTGTATGTCCCTTAAGACAGCGACATTGCCTAACTTTACATTTGTACTATCGTTTATAAGGCAGTCATAAGCTTTATTCAACACGGGCTGTTACGACTAAACCCATTTAAAAAATGGTCCCTTCATTCCAAAAACAAAAGCCAGACATGAGGATGGTTGTCGCAACCTACGGCTAGAGTCCCACGACGACTTTTCCCCCTTCCCAACTAATCAATCTCTTTGACACTCCGTACTCCCACTTAATTCCAATGTGTATATACCAGGTTCCGGTTAACAAATATTGTTCCGGTAAAAGAAACAAATTTTAATTGTAAGGTTAGAAGACAATTTTAAAAGACCGCATCTATAGACACTGCCTTAGTGCAATTGACCAAATCGAATACGAAATCAATCATTGCTTCAAAGTTCAATGCTAATACATGCGATAATTTGATCATCTGACCTTCAATAACAAAACAATTATTTTTAGATAAATTATTGTCAACATTGACTTTCCTCTTCCTTCAATAATTCACCCAGAAGACAAGACCTTGTAGTACACGTTTCGCGCTTCAATGCGTGCAACATTTTATGCACTGAGCCATCCCGCATCAACGACCTTATTCACCTGGCATGTACGTGAAAATTAATAATTTATTTATATTTTCCATAATTAAAAGATGTGTGATTATTCAATGGAAAAACTTTGTTCACCCGTCGTAGACATACAACATAAATATACAATACTGGTGGGTGCAGAAGATTGCGATCGTATTGTCGGATAACCACCATCGTCATGAGGAAACACGAGGCGTTTTGTCGAACAGCGCAATTGGATTTTAACCCATTGACCTAAAGACAACATTTAATTTTAATTCAACGATTCACTTGCCTTGATTTTTAAACTATGATAAATTCAGTGGAATATGTTCTGAGGGAAATGAGAGGGAAAAAACGGCCTTTTGATAGCGAAAACGGTATACATTGCGTATTCACTATTCTTCCCTAAAAACTACCAATGAACGTTCACTGAAAAAAAAAGTCGTCGTCATATTGACGAATGGCAGTTTTCAACATGATATTCATTGATATGACGTACTTTTCATCAATATGATGAACAAATTCATGAAAACTTTTTTAACAATTGACGAACCGTTTTTCAATATGAGGAAAGTGCAATTATCAATTTTTTTAGTAGGATTCTTATAAGATTTTGGCAAATTTTCTTATGTAATAGGTTCATAATTTCATCAAAACATTTCATCAATATGATGAAAATACTTATTTTGATGAACTTAGTTATTTTTTCATCCAGTTGATGATTTATTCTTCTCATTGATGAATGGAATCATCGTATCGACTACCGTGTACGTAGAAAAACACAGACAAAGAAACAAGGCGTCCATTCCATATTCGATTCAGTTCGCATTTTAAAGTTCAATAAATAAGACGTAAAAGTATAGTGATCGCGAAAAGTGTAAATTTCAAAAGAAAAAAAATTAAATAAAAGTGATTTCGTTAAAAGTGCTACTAAATATCTGCTAAATCAATTGGAGAAGTTAAGTTTATTATTATTAAACAAATTATATCAATTAAATCCATTTCATCTTGTCTGCATTGTCAAAAATTATTTTCTAAGGAACATCTAATATCACAGGTAGGTAATGTTATAATAATTTTTAAGTCGATGTACTTTTTTTTATACATATTTGTTAAAAGAACGTTACCAAACGTGTGTTGCAATTTCTCCATATTTCCATTTTTTTTGGAAATAAATTTGGCCATTTTTTTTTTCACTAATTAACTCAAGATTTCATCATATCGATGATTGCATTCATCACATTGGCGAATGCGATTATCTTTTCATCCTATTGATGAACGATATCTTCATACTTATGCATTTCTTTGTTGTATGTACATACACAGCGTAATTAATCAAAATGTTTATCCTATTGACGAATGCGTTAATATTTTCATCATATTGATGATGGCTTTCGAAATATTTATGATTTAATTTTTATAGTTTTTTTTATATAAATATGATGCATGCCTTTTAAATATGATTAATGTGATTTATTATTAAGTACTGTTATTGGATTGCGGAACTTTTAAAACGAATGAGTTTAACTAATTCCATTAAAATTTAGCTAAACATTCCACGCAGCAGTACCTATGTGAAATTTGAAGACTGCGATGCCCATAAAGGTAGTAAATATCATTTATGCTACATACAACAATTTACAAAGTTATTGTACCTATTAATATTACAATTCCTCTTTTCATTTATAGAAAATGCGGTTCTTTGTCTTCTTAAAAGTCTACACAATTACCTGCTTTGAAGCCGAAAGCGTTCAGCAAATAGAAGACCGTTTGATTTTTTTAAATACAAAAAATAACAACATACAACCTTGTATCTTAGCTTAAACTTAAATTTAAAAATTATTGCGTGCTGAAGACATTTGTCTAAAATTTTTGTTTGTTTTTGATTTGCAATACCCACTTGCCTGCGAGCAGTTTTGGGTTTTCAATATCATCATTAAAAAAAAATATTTCTACTAGGCTAAGCACAATTATTGAAACACTTAAGGACCAATAAAATTTAATACTTTAAGTCCATTTGGTTTTGATCTTGTAGTTTGGAATATTTTCAGAAAAAGAATAATTTTGAGTTGATGATCTTAGGTCTTTGGCTAAAGGTACAAAATCATCTATCTAAAATGTACGATTTCTGTATTTATATAGTGTGATGGAGTAAGTATTTTAATAATGACTTTTTAATGGCACCTTTTCTATTTCCAGGTGAATATTTATATCAATCCACTACATTATAAAGCATTTCTATTCATCGTGCTGATGATGGAGTTTACGAAAATTATTAATAAATAATATACTTATTGATATATAGAGCGTCATAGTTCCTCGGATATTACATACCTTTTATATGGACCATGGTGCACTGGTATACCAGGGCACTTTAAGAAAATATTCGGAAAAAATACTACTTACAATTTACTTATATTAACTTGAGGTGTGTTTATATACCAGTGATTTGAAACAAAATTCATATGTAATCATAATGGTTTATATTACATCCGAGAAATTATGAAGTCTCTACATAAATAAGATGATTATTTATTCTTAATTTTGATGAATTGAACCATTAGTATGAGGAATAGAAATGCTTCATAATAAATTTTACTATAATTGGATTAATGAATACAATTAATCATATTGATGTTAATATTCACTAGATTGATGAAAATAAAACATCGTATATATAAATATATTCCTAAAAGTGATGAAAAGGATTCTTCATATAGATGTATGCAATCATCAATACGATGAAAATATGCATCATATAAACGAATAAATTTACCAATTTAATGAATTTCATTCATGAATACGAAGAAAGTGTGCATCATATTGATGAACAAATTTGTCAATGTGATTAATACATTCATCTCATTGATGAAATTGAAGAGGAATTTCGGTTCATCATATTGACGAATTTTTCATAACATTGATGAACATAATTGATGAATGATGAACGAATTTTATAATTTTCAAAGTTCATCATATTGAGGAAATCGGTTTCATCATAGCAACGAACAAATTCACTGGACTAAAATTGATGATTTTTTCATCATATTGATGAACTTTTTCATTACTATGATGTACCTTTTTGGTTCAGTGTTGTGAGTTACATGACACAATGAGAGGGAGGATGTGAGGTAAGATATAAAACAAAGAAACATCGACTGATAACGGCGACAGAGGGAAGTAAGCTCACTTCTAACGTCGAACATGCTCCAGACTAATTAGATGGAAAAATCTTTGCTGATAATTTGTAAGCCGCCACAAAAGAAAACTTGTCAAGGAAGTAGGTACAAGGCTCCACCTATTTAGTTAACCAACTCACAATGGAGAAATTTTCTATATAAAACTATCCATTGCGTGACCTACAAAATATTTAGTTAAAAATGAATACTAACGCCCATTTACTCCTTTCTCTAAGAGCGGCACAAGATTGACATTTTCAAATGAAGCGAAGATCTTGGGCATTCATTTAGACTCAAAAAGCAAAAAGTCATAGATTTGCTCAATGGCCAGTGTGCTGTGATATTAAGGGAGGGATCTCAGGTTCGATCTCCAAATAACTTCGTGAGGCCTTTTCAACTGTCCGACTTATTGCAAACGTCAGTCAAACATGCGAGAGTAAAGTTCTCTGAGAATGCTTCTTGAATTCGCAGTTCGGACTGCAGCTCACTCCCTTTCTTTCCCAAAAAAAAAACCTCCACAAACCAAAGGTTGTGCAAAGGTATTTCTTATTCTATTTCCAATTACCCGCTCAATTCGCTGTAACTCTGCGACAAAAGTAACTCTAAAGTTTCACACAGGCATTTATCTAATTCCCACTTATAACTGAAAGCAGTGCCGTCGAAACTCATTAACCTGGCCATCAAACAAATGTACCATCCAGGTCAACAGCAACAAATCGCAAACACAAATTGACCAGAAAACTAAGCGCAGGTAAGACCTCATCCCAAAGCAGATACCCACCGCCTAAGCCTATCGAAAGGCTGCCTTATTTCTGAAACGTGGCCATCCACTGATTTGGCTTATTATATGCAAATTACCACACAATGACAGGAACGAATGTCGGCAATAAAATTGCTGACTTGTCTTTGCCATATGTGCACGAGTCATTGCGACGATGATTGCTGTTGTTCGTATGGACCGCGCGCATCTACCCATTCGCCCTACAATAATTCTGGTTTGTTTTTGTGTGACTTATAGGACCATGGGACATAGAGTGCAATTTTTCATTGTGCTCGTCAGAGAAGGATGGTGGCGCACAGTTGAAGTCTTTGCATTGGATCCGCAAAGCTAATGCGATATTTTTCTATTTTGACTTTGATAGATGGACGCAAAGTGTTGTCAACACAACCGAGACAATCCCAGCATCACAAACAACACCCCCTTCGCATGAAACTAATTTCAGGCATATAACGAGTAAATGCGAAGCACACCGAAATAGATCGATTTTCAGCAAAACTGAAAAAAGAAACGACCAAGATTTGCGATGTAAAAATGTCGCTCAACTGGTTGCCTGCGTTGTGGGGGATTGAAGTAGCCGTATACACACATGATCAGCATACTAGTTGACGTCGCGACGAAGGCAAATCAGCTGGCGAACTATATGGTAAGACTCGATGAATCTAAGATCTAGGGCCATGGCTGGAGCACACTATAATATAATTGTGAATACGATAACTGACATTGCGCCCTACTTATAACAAAATGTTGGCCTTGACTTTGAACACAGAAAATAAATACATAACTATATTAAATTATTAAAATTTAAAGTCGGAACTAAAAAATGTAAGGCCCTTTTTTTTGTGTTAATTTTACATAAAACAATACATTTATTGTGACCTTCAATCTTATTCGCAATGCTTCATGGTTGAAAACAATTTGTAGAAAAGCCACTGGCCAGATAGCTGATGCCCGAGGACTTCCTATCCGATCGTCCTTCCGTAATATAAGCTTATAATCATTTTTATTGTCCGGGCTAAATTTTTCAAACTCACAATGGCGAAATTTTTCATACGAAATTGCATATTGTGATCTAATAAATAGGACCCCTGCCTTCCTAGCCTACAACTTTAAAGAACTAGGGGCTTTCCTAGTAATCATTCGTTATCTTCACACCAAATGTTTTGCAGGTCACAATGGATAATTTTATATGGAAAATTTCACAAATGTGAGTTCGAAAAATCTTACGCTACAAAGCGGCGCATGCTTAGCTAATAGTAAGATGGAACAGAAATCTCAAAAGACATTTTAAGCTTATTATAACAAGTTCGAAGATAAGCTGGTGGAATGATGTCCAATACTTTGCCTGATGATTTACAGTCAGTGGCGGAATATCGAGAGTTTTGAATATTTATTGTTCATTAAGATTCGCCACGCCCCTTTGTGCAATCCCGCCCACAAATATTGAAATATACCGAAGGCCACAGCGTTAAACCGAAAATGTGCTGCAAAACTCCGAACCAAACACAGTCCTATGTGACAGACACACACAATGGGCAAACTTCGTTGAAGTATCTTCCAATCCAAACAATCAATATCGCAACACGCAAACGCAACTGCTGCACCATTCCATCAAATGTCACCATGAAGGACGGTCCGGATCAATCTTGGTTCGAAAACTTTGACAATCGAATAAGTTATGGGTTTGACTTTTATTGTTCTTCTACCAGGACGATAAGGATCACCGTCTCAGGCATTGTGCACACAATTGGTTCTTGCGAAAGTAAGTGCTACGAAACGGTTTGTTACTGTGTTGCAGTATGGCAATTCCATCTGCTACAATTGCAGACAATCTGCGCTCCGTACGTACTACGTATACGTGCGCTCACGGTCTAAGAAGATATTCTCCTCCTCTGAGGCTACATGGCACGGACTGCAAAGAGTTATGCGTTCGGATTGCTAGTATCGAAAGATGGAAATCACCTTGCGGTAGAAATTCGCATTGATTCGGTATTATTGGCTTACGGTGCCTGCGCGGTGGTAGTGAATGGCCAAAAGGAAACTAATTGGAATTCGAAACCATAGATGCCAGCCAACAATGGAAAGTGCATCACTGCCGCATGCGAATGCGCGCGCGCGCGGTAATGTCTTGATCAATGGAGACGACGCGTGCAATGGGGCAATTAATTGTTGCGGCTCCAATCGAAATCAATGCGAAAAAAATTACTTTAAATTTCTTCCCATAGGTCGGTTTCAGCGCATACATACAAAAAAAGTCAAATAATGCACATGCGATGCATTTGAAATGAAGATGCAGAAGATGTGATACCCCTGTGTACAGGGCACATGCAGGCCGTATAGTAGGAGTAGACGAGCTCAAAGTATCAAAAGCAGGTTGGGGCCATCGCAGGAAATCAAAACTTACAATCTGAATCGGGATCGAAGCGAATTCATGGACGCCCATTGTCCCGCCTTCGTGGAGGTGGTTTGATTTGATTTAGTTTATAGTGAGCACCCCGAGGGTAAGTTGATCTACATTAAGAGAAGTCTGTAATTTAGTGCTATAAGCGCCAGTTAATTATTGGCAAATTATATGGTTTTTACAGGGGCGATTAAGATGGAAAATTATTGAAACGAATTGGAAGACATTCACTTTGAGGTAGATCAGGCAGAAACTATTTGTTTGTTGTGGAGATAATAGAATTTTTTTTATGGTCCTGTTGAGAGTTTTTCTTATAAATGTAAATACATTCAGAAATATTCGGCACAATCTGTAGGAAGTATGGGTTAGGAAAGATTATTTCCCGTTTCCCTTTTTAAAATTTAATTAAAATTTGTTTTTCTACGCCAGAGGCAAGGTGCATAGCTATATATAGAGACCATGCAACGCGCAATGCTCTTTGCCGCTGGTCACCTCTATTTTGTTTTCTGAAATCCGCCATTTTGTTTTTCTATCTGTGTTATGTCAAAAAAAAAACAAGAAAAATGCTGTTATCCAATTGCCATTGTGGAATGTTTCAGGACAGAGTTCGAACACGAGTGTTCTACAGGGATTGGTTGTAGTACCAATTCTTTTTCTTTATTTATAATTGTTTTTTTCAACATAAATTTAACATAAGCACAGACTCATCATGCTCTGCTATCTATTTATCTATAAAGGTCTCAGCTTAGTGACAAGTTGCGGACGATCAAGTCGTTTCATCCCCAGGACAAAAGTCTTAATGTGTTTTTATTTTTCTGTCAAATGAAAGGACCTACAACTGTATTAATTAGGAGCTTTCTCAAGACGGATATTCCTACCATATGCAATAGAATGTAACGCAATAGATTAAAAATGTAGTTTTATTTTTCCAAAAATCGAACCTCTTGCTAAGGTTCAACCACTCCTTTTCTACTTTTTTCATTCCATACCTATATTATGGAACTATATTTGACTTAGAAAATTAGGCCTAGATCGGAGGCTAAGCAAAGCACTTATAAGACCATCACATTGAAGGAAATGATACAGTAGATCTCCATTCTCCAATCCATTTCATTATTTTGTATGGCGTCCATCTTCATATTTCCTATGAACCGGCCCAATGCTGTGAATAATGGACGTCCTTGTCTCATAATAAACGTCCTTGTCTCACATCGCTTAGGTACGTACCCATGTTTAAAACCCCGTACATTATTTAAAACTTTTCATAAAATTCAAAAACTTATCGGTTACAAATTCCGTAAAGTTGTAACTCAATCCCACTTCACACCCTCGAGAAAGCCCCACACGCTTCAAAAGCCCTAACAAATTTATCAGATTTAAATAAATCTCCCAACCGCATTTTTCACTCTTCGCAAACCAGAAAAAAAAATCCCTCAAAGAACTCCTTCCATTTGTCATCGTGCTAATCTCATTTGCCAATGACCACTGCAGAAAATCAAATAAGCCCAACAATACCCTTCCAATCGCATTAATTTATTGCATTCCCAACACCATCGATATGGACCCTCCCACCACAATCATATTTGGTGCATCTGAAATCCATACCCCGAAAAATATAAAAGAAATACCACCACACCACCGTAGCAATTTATGATCCACCAAAAATGTTCCATGAAAAATAACACCGCACATTCCAGTTCCCTATATATGTATATCCAGAACTCCAGGCACACAATTTTGCCTCGTGAAATTTATCTAGATCATTTCGAATGTTCGAAACCAATATAACGTCAAATCCTCACACACATTGCACACATAAGTTGTTCCGTCCAACGTCCAAGTCTCACCCAATCTCTCTTGGGGCATCTTTACTAACAGGCTTCTCTCTGGTCGCCTGCTCTTGGAGTTTTGATTTCTTTAGAAGATATATAGCATCTCGTTTCGATGATCGAGAAAACCAATAAAGTTTAAAATATTTTGACAGTCGAACAGAGATATAATAAAATGTCGTGGAAAATAGCTGAGGTTACCCGGGACGACCTTTAGGGTACTTGTATCATTGGTGTTTATGGGTTCACCGTTGAGGACCCACTGCAGTTGCAACACGAAAACGAAACACTACAAAAGGTACAACGCTTACAAAATCAGAACAAGGAATACGAACGAAATTATATTCCTTGACCACAAAAGTCAAATTTGATCTGAGGGAAAGGTGAGAAATAAAGAAGCCCCGATACAATCGCTACACAATACATAACAACAGAGGTGCACACATTTTCCTGCCGCATGCCCATAAATTCCGGAGAAACAAGGACGCGTCAAGACTCAAGAGGTGAGCTGCACATCGAACTCTGTTCTTCTCTGTCGCTCTGGTTTCGAATATGTGACTGTGAATTATAACACGCTTTCGAAGTCGACGTTCACTCTACAGTAAGACGAACAAATGATTCACTTCTACATGTGCATATATATATATGTATTTTACAAAAGGATCATCTATATTGTGCTTACTACCGTTGTTGCTTGGTGATGCAATTTATTGCATTAAATTCGGGTGCGATAATACAAAGAGAAAAGAAACACGAGTGTCCTGGCATGGTAGCTGAATGGCTATCATTTTATAATGGATGTGTAGAGGCTGGCTCATAAATTGCAGATCAAGGGTTCAGTTGGGTTGCTGGTTAGTGGCTTGTATTAGAGTTGCTTTAGTATAAACTGTAGTTAGAGCTTCTAATTTTAGATTTCAAATCTAATAAAAAAATGTTTATTTTGCCACAAAAGTCAGAATAATCGTGTGGTTCAAATACAAGTTTGCTCTTTAAAGAGAAATCAATGAAAATTAATTATTTTCAATCCCCCAAAAATTATATATTGCCAAATAAATCGTTTCCAAAAGTATTTTTACTCTCTGCCCCAGGAGACTCGCTCGAAATCGAAAGGCGCGAATTTTCCAAAATAACTTTATGAATTTTTCAAAAACTAAATAAACTTGAAAAATTAAATTTCTTATCTTAAAATTTAGTTTTATATTTATTTTATGTGTTGTGAGCCATAAAAACAACAACAGATGAGTCAAAACTGCACAAGAATTTTATGTGGACTTTTTTGGCCTAGGTGGTTTATAAGTTCGCAATTGATTGTAGTCCATCTCTAGAAGCTAGATGCATTCTGGATTGCACATTGCAATTATTGATCTTCTGAAAGCAGTCAGATATCTTTAAAAAACCTGTAGAGTTTGTAAGTTTGTCAGCGGTGCGATTTGTATTCTCTTCTCTTCACTAGTACTCCGGATTTGGCAAGACCGCTTCGAATAGGAAGGCATAAGATTTATTCATTTGCTCTTCACTGATAACTTGATCGCCAAAGGGTGAAGAAGATGCTTATTTGTGGAGTTCCATTGAAAAACGTGGGCGAGTTAAGGTTATTCCGGTGAAGGAATTCCGGTGATCAATATTGAGGTACAAGCAGAAAAATCATGTATAATAGTTTATTTAAAATAACCGAGTCAACTTGATTAAGGGAACTCGGTTGAAAATTACCATTTTATCAATTTCCCCTATTTTTTTTCAGTCGGAAATAAAATAACATAACAAACGTACTCTGTAGAATTTAACCAACTAACTTTGTTTGGTTGATAATTATCTAAAAACTTCATTGATAACAACCGATAAAGTGTGTTTTTTAAGAGTGTGCTGTTGACAATTTAACTCGGTAGTTTTTAACAACGAATACTGTTTTTTTTTACCAAAGCCTTAGTTAATTTTAACCCATATTTTTAACACCAAGAATCGACTCGTTTTTGTATAATTTTTTTAAGCCTTAGGATAGATCGTATAGATTAAAGTAGGAGCGGTTCAAATTATTGGGAAACCATGTCCGACTTTTCTGCTCCACCCGCATGGAGCCAACTCTTGATATCGATTGTAAAACTACAAGTCTCAATAAATGCATTTTTCGTACATCCTGTAAAAATCTGGCCAAACAAAATTTAAAAACTAAATTGTTTATATTCGTCTTCTCCAATGAATGTCGCCAGGAATTCAAATTTTATTCACCCCTATTCGCAAATCAGTTTTGGTTCTGCTGGTCGATAATAGAACAGCTGCGGCCCCAATGACCGAAAACAAATCGACCGCAGCTGTAAAGCCGATAAATTTTGAATGGAATGCGAGTATGCCTTCTCACTTCTTCGGTTTTGTCGTGTGCTTCTTTGCTGCGAAAAAAAAACGGAAACAAAAACTCACGCATTCGGTCGGAGAACCAGAAAAAAATCAAAAAAGAAAAAAACAAAACTGAAACCAAAAACCTCGGAATACCAATTGATTTTGTGGTAATAAATTGAAGCTGATTTTCGCCTTCTTATCTGGCCAACATCGGGAAAGGAGAACAAAAATTATATTTATTAACTCCATTTTGACTACTCCCAAAAATTCAAAGAGCAGGGAATTCAAATCGTATACAAAGAAAACGGAGCATGACCTGAACCACAACACAGCACAGAATCGAATATGTGTAGGTATATGTCCAAAAAGAAAAAAAATTAAGATCATGTTAACGATTATCTTGTTGTATTGTTTTTTTTTCCCTTGGTCCAGTGGTCAACCATCACCAGTGGTGGTTGTGATTTTTCGGTCAATTGATATTGATTAATTGACCCTGAGCATTTTTCGGGCAACCGTGGGTGGTAGAGTAATACTTCTGTTGTGTTACCAAATAAACACCCTGAGTGATTATCGACAATAAAGAAGGCTGCTATTCACACACAGTGCGACGGTGCTTCAAATCGAAGATCGCAATCTGAGCGCGAGGATGTGAAGAAGAAAAATTTCAATATGATGTGTTGGAAATTCGAAGAGAAAGCCTTGCTCGAGTAGGTACCTTACCTACCGACTTATAACCGTACTTTGTTAATTAATTATTTTGCCAAATGAACAATATTGATTATGTTGTATTAAGTTCAGTGTGTTTGATGCCAGAATATGGAAATTGTACACAGTATTCACACATAAAACATTCACAAAAACAATCGTTGTAACATTTAAGTAAGAACGTATGGAAATGTAGATATCAAAATCGGTAATAGTAGTGAAGAAGTAATCGAAATATCGCCACTTTTATCAACTGTAAAACTTTGTTATACGGAATCTTACACCAGAATCTACATTTCTATGA
Source organism: Cheilosia impressa (assembly GCA_948293265.1). NCBI lineage: Eukaryota > Metazoa > Arthropoda > Insecta > Diptera > Syrphidae > Cheilosia > Cheilosia impressa. Next base: position 59,445,376 of record OX411881.1, read on the forward strand.
AAAATTAAAAAAAAAAGCTACAGTGCTGAAACAATAATTCAAGTAATGGAGTGCGTCTCAAGAATACACTGATTCCTAGGCAATCTCGTGACTATCGACATAGTTATTATCGTTCGTCGCTGCTCTAGCATCCTATCACCGACAAATGAATATTCGATGAAGAACTACACAAAAATACATAAAACCTACCTAAATATGGCGCCATTGTACCATCATTAGCAGAGCAAAGTAGACTGGCTCCCACTGTGCAACACCTATAATGCCAGTTACCCTTTCAAGTGATCTCCAATTCATTACTGTCACCAACTAGAATATCCGTCATTAACCATATCCCAACCTACATTTTAAATCAATTATTCCCACCCTAATCCTCCGAGAATGCATTATACCCAATTCTAGATGACAAATTCCCTCCACTTAAGATCCTCAATTCTCCACTCACTATCTCAATCCATATCGCCTGCTTTGTACCGAACATGAGTTCCCAAATCGAATCACCACCGCTCTTCCGCGCGACGGCTCGCACCACACAAACCTGCGCGACCACATAATAAATGACCAACCAATTGTCCCTAATTGTCGCATAGTTATCACGAATAGCAAAATGCCTACTCCAGCACTGAAAAATGTATTCAATTTCATTCGAAGGCGATACATAAACGGTCCTTTTGGAGGACACCTCCTCTCCAAATCGAATACGGACCACCATGCGCATATACTAATCTTCTCCCTAGAAGCCAGCACCACGGATATATGTTCACAATGCTAGTGTAATGACAAATTGTCTGCATTTGTGGTTCACTTTGGGAAAATTAATGATGGAAAGTCTCGTGCCCTCTCTGCGGGCGCGATAAACTCGCCAACGAAAACAAATCGCTATTTGCGGCACAGTCTAGATAAAACAACAACAACGGGGTACCTACATGGACAACCAAAAAAAAAAGGAGACGCGACAAGCAATGAAATTAAATCTAAAACTTGAAGAAGAAGACAAAAAAAAACAAAAACAGTCCTAAGATTTTCTTTCCTTATTCCCGCCACGACAACGACGAAAGAGATCGCTGAATGAAACCAACTAGCACTCGCTGAGGTCGCTCCAAAAAAGAGAAGAAAAGGAACAACAAACCCAAGAAGATCCTACTTTGACACCCGAACCAAGTGTGCTATTTATCACCAGATTAAAAGCGTAGGTAAAACCTCCAGAGTTACAAATTGCGGCCCAACCGCACACACCGAGTGCGAGCAGAGCATCTTCCTTGCCCGCTCTCAGTTTAGTCGTCGCGTCGCATCGTTTGGTTTAAATATCTAATGTTTGGACATAAAGTGTCATATAATGACAATAAATGACTTCCATATTGGCCATCTCTAGCCAACGTGTGCTGTTGTTGCGTTGCCACTGCCAACCAAACCACCTCGGGCTTTCCCGGTACCGACTCTTGGCGAAAGAAGTTTCTCATGATCATCAGCAAGGAACTCCAGGCTAACTGACCAACGCAGGAGGAAAATGTCATTTTGTCATCCGAGGAGGCTGTTGTCCGCTATACAAAATTACATGAGGTGCGCAGGACGAGGCATAGGTATATAGTGAAGGAAGTCACTTGACATATAGAATCAGTTGACAAATGCCTTTTGGAAGGCTTATTGGGGGAAACTGAGGTAGGTACGAGAGTACATCCAACAATGATGCGCGCACCTATCAGTTGTGGGATGGCAGCGGCGGAATATACGGATATGTGCGTGTGTTCTTCGTTGGCCCCCATCAGTTTGGCAAGGCAAGGGGACGGCAGGTCAGAATGATGGGCAAAATTGTTTATGAGAAATAAATGTGACCAAAGTAATTCAAATGCGATTAATGGAACTTTATGATCGTACCACACATTTGGCCATTAAAGTTCAGATTCAGAGCCTTTTTGTCATTTTTCCACTCCTTATCGGTTCGGTGTCGTGGGCTATAAAAAGCCTTTTAAAAATTGTTTTCCTTTTTATTTATGGCAGATAAATGGATTCTCATAATATGTGTGCTGGAGAGCGGCGCGATGTGCCTTCGGCTAGTACTTAGTCATGGGCTGGGGTTCGTTGTTTCCGTTCCGCCTTGTAAAGGATGTGGGGGAGTTTGGACAGTCCGCAGGCAGTCTGATTGGAGTCATTACATCTGGGTCTGACGTTGAGGTTTTTGAGCAGTCTAATTTTAACCAGGTCATATGTGCGTGGGAATTTATTCCCAATTATCGTAAATCTATTCTTAAATTATTTCTGCTTGAAATTGTAAAGGAAATTTGTAGCCGCATGCAATCAGAAGAAAGCACGAGCTTCAACTTAGCGCATCCATAAGCTGGTAGTAAGTGGCGGAGCTTCTTTTTCGTTCTGCATGTTAGGTCGTTATAGTTTCATATATATTTGCTCACTCAATCTTGTTCTTGGTCTGCGAAGAACAGAACTAGCTCCCAAGACAATGACAGAGTTAAAATAATTATCCGTGCTTTCAACACCAGAATTGGTAGAGTACATTTTTGGTAGTACTACCTAGTACGAAGGAAGGCATATTTGCCGAGGACCAGTGTCACAAAAGTCAAGAAGACATCACTGTTGTGGTAGGATTAGGACTCATCTTATTAACCCCTAAGAATCCTTGGTTTGATTATGAGTGCCAAAGAGCACATGCAGTGAAAACAGTCGCCTGATAGGCCAAAGCAAATTTTAGGCCATGAAAGAGCGTAACAGAGACCATAGAAGTAGTCGAAGCGGACCGACCGTGTCGTAACAAAGGGCTCTAGTTTTCATGTAGTAAGGCACTTTATCTACCTCTGGCTCTGGTATAACTGACTAAAAACTTCTTTGCATTCTGTAGGTAGTTAGCAGAAATTTTGTACCTCTTAAAATTTATAGCAACAATGGGGGCATGACCGAAATATTTTTAAGAAAAATTTTCTGATTGAAATTGAATATTTTATAGAAATGGTAGGTAAGAAAAAAATAAATGGGTAAATATTTGCTCTTGTTCGGATGAGGCAACTTCACATTTTTCTATTCGGACAACTATATTTGTTGCAAATCCATTTTCGTTAAAAAAATTACTCCTTCCTTGCAGACTGCTGGTCTGCAAAGAATAAACTTCAATTCCCCGTTGATCTTCACTATACTATCCCCGCCTTTCAAATGAAGATACTTACTTGAAATACTCATATATCTGCCCATGGCAACTTCTTAGCGTTTACATAATCTGCATAAATAATTTGATTAAAGCATCAGCTATAAATCAATCCAACCTCAACCGCACACAACAACCCAAGCCATAAGTTATTTATTACAGACCCTAAAATCTCGCAGAAACTAAAAGTACAAACGTCTTCATTATACGCACTACCGGAGTGCTCTCAATTCCCTAACCGCACAACAAACTATCCCTTCGATTTGGAAACCGAAGAAAAAGGTCGCCTTTATGACCTTCAACCCTTCTGCACGGATGTTTATTTTTGTTTTATGTGGTTGACCACTTTTGACTTTCATTGTTCTTCTGCCAAAAGAAGAACTTATACCTGTCTGACAAAGGGTTTGATATTCCTTTCGGAATTACCCGTCCCTATCGGGTAGCGTATTATGTGCGCGTCTTTTATGGGCATTAATTATCATAATGATCCTTGAGCTACTTTTCTGCAACGCGACAATCTTCAATTGGAATCAGAGTAAAGCAAATAAAGATGTACATAACTGATTCCATGAGCTTATGCGTGATGTGTGTAATGTCATTAATAAATTACGTGGACCCTTTTGCAGAATCAGGCAGAGAGAATCTCAGACGCATTAGATATATATACGAGTACCTATACCAAAAAAAAAAAAACTGAATGCGTCAGGATGTGTCCATTTTTCCGCAGTTCCGTGTGTGATAAATTCCGTTTCCTGCTTATCATTCGTCATGGCATTTGCGAGCATTGTTCCGTGACAATTTAATGTCTTCATTAGGATTTCACTATTTTTTAAGGATTGAGTCGGTCTGTCTGTGTCTGCTCTCAGTAAAGGTATGAGAGAATGGCATACTCACTCACAGTTCACAGAGTGTTGTATGGGAATAATCTTGTTATTCAAAACGAAAATGAGAGTAATAAAGTGATTTTTATTGCTGGATTAATCCTTTCAGTACATAATTCTCTTTGGTTTGGTTTGATGTGTGGAATTATTCTAGCAGAACGTTTTTATGCAACATCTGCTGACAATCTTAAACGGGTCGCTAGATTTTTTTTTGTTATAAGAGATATGAGTTGGAAATAATATAAAGGGTTTTCCAATAAGAGGTGTTATGGTGAATGACCCGCTATTTCGGTAGACGTCACTTTCGAAGCTTTCTTTGACATTTGATAAGTAGAAACTACGCCATTACTAAAAATGGAACGATACACGCTTCAACAACGCATTTTTAAAATTCATTACAAAAATGGTGAAAATATGTCGTGTCTTTGCTGATTGGAAATGCATGAAAATGAGGCGCATTTCCACCTCGGTGGCTACGTCAACAAGCAAAGTTGTCGCATCTGGGGCTCGGAAAACCCAAGAGTTATTGTTGAGAAGCCTCTCCTTCCTCAACGTGAGGCTATCGACGACATAGGGCAGCCACTTTACGATTTGGTTATGGAAAATTTCATGAAAAGGATATAGTCCTGTATGAGTGCTCGTGGTGGCCATTTTGCTGATATTGCTTTTCATTATTAACGGCATACCTTCCTCTTTATTATGAAATAAATATCCGATCATTTATCTCAAAAAATGGCATTTTGCTTTGAATACCAAAATAACACCTCTTATTGGAAGTGAGAACTTTGAACAGCACAAATTATGGATGCTTAAGAAATTTAATGCAGAATTTGCAAAGGAACTGTGTACTTACATAATTTTTAGGAAATCGCATTGCGAAACAAATGGACTAGCAACTGTAGAAAAGTAATCAATTTGGGAAAACTTGCTAGAGCATATTAATTCCAAAAATAACTTGCTTGCTTCGGGCTTGTCAATGGTGCTCAAGCAAATCCAGTCAATATTTTAATAGTTGAAACCCATACACATATTCACTTCGACTTCCCCAGGAATCAAATCAGGGAGCTGTCCAATCGTGGCGCCATTTCATCACACATATTGCAAGAATTCTAGCTCTGAACATGGTTTCCCACTGAGACTAAGCCTGGTTTTCTCCACAACACGTCTGCAAGCACATTGAAGTACAAATATGGGGGATAATGGTTTAGTTTTAGTGTATTTAGTAACTGAACTAATGTTCATTCAAAGGACTATAAACAGTGCCAAGTAATTTGAAGCACACTTCTTAAATCACACACCAATTATTCTCTATCATCAATTAAGAAAACAAAAAATACTCCAACAGAGTAATTAAATGACATATCAAATGACATCCACATCAACGGCAACCTTCCTTTCGCGATCTATCACGCCAATAAACACCATGCGAATGACAATAAACGCCGACTTCCGTCACGACCTTGAAATATGGGAACTACAACTCCAAATTGGCCGGAAAAAATTGTGTCAAATCACACGGGCGGACAATTTACCTTTTCGTAACAGCATTTTCCCTCCTCCAATTGAGTGCTCCATCAACCGGACCATGTGCCGAAGCGATCATTACCTTGAAAGACAATAGCGCTGTAACCCGATGGGGGGTGTCAGTGCTCGCATGCGCTGAGCACTTATGTACACGAGTGTTCTTTAGCTGCGACGAAGATTTAAAGCACGACACAATCGACTGTCGAGTGAACGCGCGCACATGCTCACATGTCTAATAAAAGCCGCCCAAATGGAGTAGTGTGCCGCATATGAAATACCGCAGAACTATATAGCCTTTCCGACCTTCAAGGATCTGCGAGTACACTGTCGCGAGCTGCAAAATGTTTGGTTACGCAAGCAGATGTGAGCTTGCGCGTAGATATACCTGAACAGAACGTGTGCCATTTACATTGTTCACTGAACTTTTGTTGCGTTTCCACCATCAGAGACAAATTTATTACAAATTTTCGCATTGTAAACAAAGTGCCAACATACACATGGATACTTCTCAGTTCTTTTAATTTGGCGGCGGTGGTAGCGAGGGCTAATGGAACGCAATTGTCTTTCATTGTTGAGTGGGTTATTTCATTTAAATTTTGTAGGTTAATTTTGCTGTTCATTTGCTTGAAGGTTACGGTGGCCGTAAGTTGTTGTTTCAATGGTGAGTTGATGCAAGCACAAACAGAAATCAGTGGAACCTCTGTCGCGGGCAGGCGTGTACTTGTCTCAGAGGGGAGTTTTATTGTTCTTGTAAATGCATGCACCGTGCGTTCTAGATTCGTATCGGTGTAATGCCAGTTGCTTTGATTTTCATGAGCGATAGGACAGCAGCTAATGATCTTGTGACGAATTCGGTTCTCAAGATTTGTGACTGCCGTTCTGACTGTGTAATTGAAATGTAGAAGGTCCCCCGGCAATTATTACTAGGTATGCGCTTTAGAGACAGCGAAAAGCATTTTAAATATTCCGTGGCCCAGATAAGGTGATTATCCTGAAAAGAAACATGCGAATAAATGGAAAATGTTGTTTTTAAGTTGAGCTGAATGCCATTAGCGCGATTTAGGGAAACAGTCTTCAAGGCAATCAGTTTAAATCAATTTTAGAAAATAGCAAGATGTGATTGTTCGTAACAGAGAAGGCGGTTTAATAAATAAGCGACAATGTTGAAGATGTGGACTACCACCCAACTCCCAGGAAAAATCCTCTAGGTCCTTGCAGCTTTGCTGTTTTCTTTTAGTCAAAAACAGGGTAGCCCAACCATTCGGCGTGCAATGAATAATTTTTCCATATCCACGCTGCAGCTGTTGAAAAATGATCATAAACGGTGGCGAAATTGGAGTGCTAGAGTTTTGCAACTCACTACATAGACGACTAAAACAAACGGCTGTCTGCAACGATTACAGGTCTATAAAGACCATGTTGTGATGGACTACTGAGCGAAGATAAGCTGCTTTCTACTGAGTCTGGACCTTGTCTGACGATACAACCGGAAGTATAGGTTAAGTTCGAGCATTTTGGCGCACCTAACGTCCTCTAGGTCATGATTTCGTCGTGTCTCTTTAGTAAGGGATTTTTAGTTTTACAGCGAGAAGCTAGGCTCTTAAAGGTAAGCTCAATCTCAATCTAGTCGAAAACATTGAAACGCAATAAAAAAGCGGATAATTGTCAATTTCTACCCCAAAACTTTGTTCAGCGCAAGTCGATTGTGGGGGATAGAGCCTTATCCACATGACTAACACATCTAAATCTATGCAGATATTACAGAATTAGATATAAAACCATAAAACTCTGACCAACTTTCAACCAACGGTTGGAAGATTGCTTATGCTAATTCAAGGTTGTTTTCAATTTCTTTCCGCAATCACCAAGTGACAAGCTACATTTAAAGCTACATTCACCTAACACGCTGTGCGATGAGGTTTTCTGCCATCAAATAAATAACATACTTATCGCAATAATATTTCCAATATAATTTATTTTTTGAATCTCTTAACGCACGGACTCGTCGATGGACCTCACACTTTGAGGCGAGAGTATTGCCAAAGCATAATTTCGCTCTAAGTGGTGGTCGGTCACATGGTGAATAGGCCAAAACAAATTGTTTGGCTAAATTTTCCGAAATATCCATTTTAACACATTCACGGGGAGAAAAGGCACTGTACGGGCCATAACGCACAATTTACAGTTATCGCATGCAAATATCACACAAATTTAACTTAAGCTACTTTAATAAGTAATTTAGTTATCTTTATTGCATACATCTCGCTGGACCATTTTCAGTTCCAATGAGAGGAGCTCGTGCCTGGCTTAAGAGGTGCCGTAGTATATTATACTTGGCCGCCTTAAAACTGTTCAGAAAAGAAGTCGATAAGGGGCCGACCTGTGTTCGAATATCGTAAATTGAATTATTTTTGTTGGTTTAAAGCGAAATGTGGATACGGAAATGGAATATAAATATTATGACCCTGCCACACTACTTATGAGGGGATAGTATGAACTTATAGGTGCATTAGGCGTAGGTATGTATGGGCAAACAAAAATGTTACCAATCTCACTTCATGGATAGGTTATTCATGATTCTATGTATAAGTAGATGGGTAGCAGAAGTTTTAATTAAGCAATTCGCAATATACGGTAACAAAAAGAAAAATCTGTTTCCTTCTACCTTCTATATCAAACTGTTGGCTTTTGTTATTTTTCAGATACCAGTTCAGAACGAACGAATAAATCTAAAGGCAATACGACCCATTGCTGTCCTTTCTGACATCGGGACAACGGACCTTGGTCATCAAAATTTTTATGACTTAAGTGTAACAACATCACCCCGCATTCACGTTTTAAAAATAAATCACACCATTCCAGGACCCATATATTTGTGCTATCCATTTGTCGATCAATTTAAAAAATCAAACATTGTCCCTTCTTGTGTATCCTGATCCTGATGCCCCTCCATATCGCTTGTTTAACAGTTCCAACTCCTATCGAAGGCAGAACAAAAAACCAATCGAACGTTCTATTGAGTACGTCGATTATCCAATGATAAATTGCTCGCAGCAGCCTACCTTTGTTACGAGGCTATTGTTACAGGACCTCTGTATACCGATATCTAAAAAAAAAAAAAAAAACAGAATCGGAAGGCGATCGTTATAGCACATTTTGTCACATAATGAACAAGAGTCATCACAGAAAAACCATAGAATCGATCAAGCAACTAAACCACCTGCGTGACATTGTGGAGTTTGGCGAATTCGTCGTATCCGTGCAGGACCAACTGTAACATTTTGTTTGTCTTGATCCTGGTGTAGGTTTCAATTTTGTGTGTGATACAAATCTGCATTGTGCACACAATGGATAACCTAACCACCATGAAGCAGTGGCGCATAGATTTCAGCTACCAGGTCATGTTAGGGTTGTTGGATGATAATCTCAAGGCGTCAATCACATAAAGTCTGAACAAAAGGACACCCAAGGTTCTGATAGTGATCGGATGAGAGCGTGTTGTATTTTTATTGCGAAATGTGCAATTACGAGGATTAAAATGCGGGGCACAACGTTTTCTGTTACGGTAGTGATTGTTGATCAGTTTGTTGTCTACTTCCTCTCTTCGTGTGCGTTTAGGGGAGAAGTACACATTTGATCGATAAGTGTGTTAAGTGTGAAGGACTTTTCGTAATTTATATTTCTTAGTTATGGTATTGTTTGGTTTTGAGGAATCAAGATAGGATGCATTTGGTGTCCTAGAAACGTGGTAGCAAATGCAGTGGCAGGAAATGTTATGTTTTCCAATGAAAGAAGATGTGTTGGTATGATAGGATATTTTTAAGGAATCCAATGGGAGATGATGTTTAATGCGTGGAATAGCGTAAATGATTAATTGGCATTAGGTTAACATTAATTTTGTATTCTCTGCTAGCCAGACAGGAGATTAGGACTCTGGGACTGGAATGACATCTTCATTCGAATTTTCGGTTTGATTTTCATGGGAAGCAGTGTGACAGGAATCGAGTAACATTTGGAAGAACAACGACGATCTTAATCTGTTACATGATAAATGCTGGGTTTTTTGTTTGTTAAATGGCTTGATGTGCCATTCTAGTGAACTGTGATACTTTTGAAAAAACCAACAAGAAGTAGATACATAATGCTGGTTGTACAGAATTACGCATTCAAAAGCTGCTAGTGTATGATCCCTTAGCTGGATCTATACTCAGTTTATAATGCGCTTTACAGGACATCAGGTTAGAACAAAGAATGAGTAATTTGGGGTCGGAGAACACGAACGTTTAACAAAACAATGAAAGATGTGCACCTCCTAAATGTCAAGTTACTGCACAAGCTTAGTATAAAAAGCTTCACTGATATCCACCAATGTATTCCCTTTTTCATTTGTGCATAACATCAGCTTCCCACCAACAGCTCTGTTATATAGGACACCAACGAATTTGACAGAAACTCGTCAGCTTCCATCTGTTTCCATGGTTGATTGTACCACACTCAACTAGGAAAATTAACTCAAGTCCCATGCCTAGGCTGGCCTCGATGCTTGCCACTTGGCCATCCATATTCTGACTAACGTGATCATTACTTAACCATATCATATTGCCAATATAAAAAACGACTTCCGTATATGTGAAAGCCATGCAAATTTCCCAAGAAGTTAAACACTCAATCCACCACATGAGGTGACCCGACAAGCATCTAAATACCCATTAGTCAATTCAAACTTAAGTGCAACAAATCACCTCATATTCATGTAATCACAATGCAGGTTCAATTAAGAAGCGATCACATAGATGCGGCCCAACGGACCCCATTTCGCAGGCCTGTCATATAACTTCTTGGTACCAATGCAAAGTTTCACAATTTATCTTTCCAATAAATTGAGGTCTCGCCAAGTTCACCGAGTATCCTTATGCTGATGCAATATAAAAGCGAAGTCTCTGCCCCTCATCGCAGGTACCTATGTAGTGGCGACTTTATCCAGCGCCGGCTTGGTGACCTTATGACATATGAAATATATAGATTCTTGCCAACGCCAGCCACAACAAACAACAAAGTGACAAAATACCTCTTTCATCATTACCCACACCTAACAGCAGAAGCAGGCGGCCATCTCCTTCTCCATTTGCCAGCCACTGCACTGCACTGCACTGAAGATTTACGCCTGCCAAAGTTTTTGAGTTATGCGCTTCGCGTCAACTTATTCCAAGCATATCGATTGGTAGTGCGCGCGGACCATGCATCGACGTCTTCCTGTGCCCTGGGCCACGAGCTGGGCACCGAGAGCGAGGTGTTAAAGTGTCCATCCGCACGTCTCTGCAGGCGTTTTTGTGCATTTTGCGCCGGGGCGCGCAGCTGTTGCCGCCGACAACACACCGAGCCTAGATTAAATTATGAACTCTAAATGGCGCACGGTGTGCGCGCTTTATGTCGCAACACCCTGCAACGCCTCGAGGACATTTAATTACTGTGAGAAGCTCCGTCGCGTCGTCGGCCCGCCTTTGGTCGTCTTCTGCTTGGACCGTTCGATTGCGCAATCCGCACAGCGACTGCACAGTAGCGCAATCGCAAATGTTCTTTGATACGATCAGGCTTGGTTATAGATTAACTCACCATCTTGGGTGACAAAGTATCTGTTGCGCGCGGCTGTTCGGAGATTTATTTAGAATGCACAAAAGTTCCGTTTATCTGTGCGCCATCTCTCAATAGCGGGTGCAATTCAAATTAAGTTTCGCTCGCGACGCGACGGCCGGCGATGCATTCAACGACAAGTCACTGTGTCTGTGAAGACTGATTGCCTGACTGTGGGGCTGCAACGGATACAATGCTTGTAATTACGAACAGCAAAGTAGGTCGGTGCAATATGCCTTTGAGCTACAATGGAATGATTTTATTATGCTTTTCTCTGTGGTTGCCTATTTCTCATGACATTGGCAAGTATCGCAGAATTGTGAATAGCGGCGGCGGCGGTGCAATGTTTCGAGATTCGAAGCATAATTAAAAAACTAGAACACAGCTGGGAAAGGGAAAAAGTGTTAATTTACGGTCGGATTTGCGTTTGTCGGAAAGGTTAGATCGCTTGAATTGCATTGAACTTGTTGAAAGGGCTCATTACTCTGGCTGCTGCCTGCACTGGGGGTCAATAGGAATCGAATTGGATAATTAACTTGGCTTAAACGTTCGTATTGCCATGCTTGTTGGGAAACCTATTCCAGTGGAGTTGATTGCTAAATACCTATGCCTAGGCTGTTGGTAAATCGAATGTAAGTATTTTTTTTAAGACACAGAACATTTTAAATGACCAACACCTTTCTATGGCATTCTGCAGTTGAAAATTTTGTTTGGCAGTTCTTTTACTGAAATGGTGAACCACTTGTAGTTAACGAATATTGCGGGCAATGTGTGTGACAAACAACTTGATATGCTTGCGAAATGAATATTTGACATTGTCGGGAGATAATACTATCACCAAAAAAGTTTGAACAACATGTTGCGCAATCCCAATTGAACAATATGTCGGTGTCAGATAAAGTTAAGAACAAAATGGCCATCGATATCCAAAGGGCCATTTTGTTGCCACTCTTTTAGGTTTTTAGGTTCTTACGTCCACTCGGAGACTCAGAAGCTTCATTGCGAGCCCTTGTTAACAGCGAGACTTGAAGATAGACTGAGCAAACCAAAACTCATCGAGTTCGACTTGGTAAGGAAAATTCAAAATTTGAAAAACCTGGGTCCAATGGTATTAGTCATCATTAGAAATGAAAATGAACTGAAATGGCCACATGAGCAAAAAAAAAAACGGTTTTATTGCGGTCTATTTGACACGATGTTCCTTGTTTTCCTTTCGTCTAATTTCGGTCGCTTAATACGAGAGTTGGCGTGGGTGACGGGCGTCCATATATACCTAGGATGACTTAGTCACTTTCTCTGTTTCATCCGTCGATTATGCTATACAATTAGAGCTTATTGGAATGGTGTCTTAAAGTGATGAGTGCATTACAACATTTTCTAACCGCTTTCCACTTGATTTTCGATGCAAGTGAAGTTGTATAAACTATCCTAAAAGCACCCATGTACCTATACCTATATTTGCCTACCAAGCGGGTTTTCTAACTTCGAGTAAATATCAACTCAACGGACGACTGCAGATCCGGCAAATAATAACATTTGCAAAAAACTGCTACAACTGGGTTCAATAGAACCCGCATTCTGTCAATTTTGCTTTAGGTCTGGATGATCGTAGAGCTGATAACTTTAAAGCTCATAGTCTCATCTCATATATACCAAAACGGTCAGCGTTGAATCTCAATCCTCCGACAAAAAAAACCGAACGTTGTTTTCAAAGACCAACAACTATTAATGGCTAGGGGTAGAGTTTTGCTCTGCCCCATAGGGGTTCAATATTTTTTTACATTTACCTATGCCTAGCTAATCCTTCTAAGAAATGTACAAGTCTCCGAGTTATATAAAAACTTCATTTGAAAAAGTCAATCTACATATCTACGAGTTCGATTCTAAGAATCGAACAGCACGCCAATTACTTGTTACACATTTCCCTTGATTTGATTTATTAGTTTATGCCTCTGTGCGCACATAGAAGCCACAAACAAAACGGCAAAATATTTTGAGCATTTGATTAATGATCTTCATTAAAAGTTCGTTTTCATAAATCATCGAAAACAGCGACATGGGAGAATCATCATCGGTTCTAAAAAAGAAAAAAACAAAAAACTCGAAACAGAAATCAACATTTCGGGAGCCTGGATGGGCTGGCACTCCGAACCAAATCCCAGAAAGAAATCAACTCAAAATGAGTAACGATATCGCAACCCGCTATCATCACAGCCCTACATCATGCACTCGTACCATCTCTCCCAGACAATGAATGCGACCCGAAAAATAAATAATGGAAATTAGCTTAGGCCCCGAAATCCCGGGGTGATTCACATTCCTTTTGTATTATACATTGTATTCCCTCCTTGGGGAATCAGTGCTACAGTCGACACCGAATAGATCATTTCTTCAAAGTGGGACACTACCCCGACAAATGCCTACTGGACCGAGCCGAAGAAGGAAGTGTCTAGCAGGGCCACCACGTTTGGCAAATGTCTTAGAAAAATAATTCATCTGCAGACTGGAGAGTGCTTGTGTTGTTGCCGCTTGGATGCATAAATATTTGTATTGATCTTGACATGTGGCCCTTGCGCAGCTCGCATCCCTAATGGTTCAGTTTGTGCAAATATCTTTTGATTATGCGTTAATAAGATACACTCTACTCGTATCCGTATGTGAAGGATTGCAACAGTCAGTCAGGCACCGTTTGGATGTATTTTCAGTTTGCGAATGATTAATTGTTTCGAAGTGTTTAGATCTAGCCGACTGTTTTGTTGTCCTTTAAGATTTTTTTTTTTTGTTAAAGGATAACAAAAGCGTGCATAGTTATTTTGACAATGCGTTTAGTTTGTGATGTACCCCCTACTGTTGACTGTTCATTTGTCATTCGCGTCTAGTTTGTTTTGGGGATATTTTTTTTAACTCGGGATATGTAGTGTCAGTTGTTGAAAATTCGGTCTCAAGAAAAAGGGTTGGGCGAGTTGATAGATCGCAAGAAAGAGGTTTTTATTTAGCCAATGTGCTAATCACGAAATTTTGCAATGCAGGTGTGATAACCAGAAGTCTACCGCAGGATTTGAGATCTATACCGGTCAAACACAACGACTTGTTTTGATTTTGGTGGCACTTACACAACGGGGTTGACCAACGACTGAAATAAAAAGCCAATTCAGACAGCTGGGTATATAGCTAGCTGCCGCCAGTTCACCTGTCCCGCTTTCCGACTGTAGATAGAGCCAAAGATACACCTTCCAAGATATACCCTTCCTGCCGATTTGACTTTTTATACGTCTTCTCACGAAAATCGTAGAATACTGTTTTGGCTGTGTCATCTTTCTCCCAAATCAGGGTTTTTTTTTTGTAATTTGGCCCTGATGCGGATTGTATAGCCAGGCGATTTCACATAAGTTGCCAAAACCCAATACCTTTTGCCTGAGTTCCAATCACAAATCCGCATCCAAATAATCGGAGATTTTGCTGAAGTCGAAAAGTGTTTCGTTTCGAAAGGTTTGTGAATAGAACGAACCTTTGAGGGCAACCAATAAGTTGTTAAGCATCTTAAAAAGGAACAAGTTGAAACGTGATTCACTGAATATATCCTTTTGAGCTCTTGCAAGAAGCTCAGAAAACAGATAACCACACTTTCAGTTAATATCTGACCGTAAACCGTATCTAGGTATCAATGGAGACATGACTTCATACCTATTGAGAAGTATCAACCCCTGCCATGAGCTTATTCGAAACAATATGCCTTCAAAACATCATCAGAAGCTTAAGTAATCAGGATAACAATAAACATGCTAATTGTGCAAATGTCAAGAGTTTCAAATTGAACACGCCATTTGTAATAGCATTCAACATCTTAGAAACACCTGATGCTTGCATGGTTTATTAAAACAAATCTTCGCCGTGATTCAGCATAATTGAAATTCCTCTCCCGTAATTGCGATAGTTAGATACTGATCATGACCCTCCTGTCCAATAACTGCGCTAATGATTATAATCACCGTTTCCCTGTCATCCAAATAAAGTCGTGATTTTTCCATTTTAATAATTCCGTCAGCCTTATAAGTGGCAACGGTGCAGAAAAATAACAACAACCTCCGCCGTTCAATCTATTATTACGAAATCAGCAGAGCATCATCTTTGTCACGGCCTGAACTTGAATTAAATTCCACGATCATCGATCATGCACCAAAAAAAATTCCTTCCACTCTCTGCCTTCCAATCCACGGCACACCAACCATGTGGGGAGGGATTTTCCAAAATAAATAGTTTTCCACACCAAACTTAAAAATCACGGTTATCGTGTCTCGTGTGTTTGCAAAAAAAAAAAAAAAAAACACAACACATTCATGCAGATTGGAGTAACAATCCATCCATGCCCATTTGGGGGTAAAGTGACAATGTCATTTTCCACGCTTGACGAGACAATGGAAAACTTTGACTGCTTGTATGCTCCATGCAAATCTCAGGCGAATTTTCCATCCTTCATTGGAGCATACGCTGTGGAAGTGATCTTGGTGCTGGTTTTTTTTTTTTTTTGTTTTGTCATGGCTAAATGAGTTACGGTCAAGGTTGTAACCTGTGTTCTGGGTAGATACACGCGTTTCGGTCGTACGATGTAGCAGTTTACTTGATTGGATTGAATAATTTGTTCTCTCATTGTTCATATGTCAATTCATCATCGTCAGGTATACTCCGCCCATCAGGTAATCTGTATTCAGTCCAAGATCATTTTAGAAAAGACGTATAATTTTATTGAATACGAACAAAAAAAATACCAAACCTATGCTTAGAAACAGGAAGTTGAAGGTGAGTGTGTGTCCAAATGTCACAAACGTTGATTCAAATCGATGATACTTTAACTGTCTGTTTTGCAAGTATGCTGCAACCTGTGCCGACATTTTTCAGGAAAATTTTGAGCAGGAAAATAACAATAGACTTGTGTCGAAGAATATAACACAAGCACTTTTCACTACGGAAGGGGACAAACTCTCAAAAAAAAAATAAAATAATAACACAAAATAGCGTTAGCTTTTATAGAAAAGTACCTACCAGTTTTAAAAGCCAAAAATCTTTCTTTACATTTTTTTTATCTAGCTAATTCACAATATTTATAAATCTTACAGAGCTGTCTTCTAAAGACTTTTGATGAAATCCCATAGAAAAGAATCCATTGGGGGCTAAGTCTGCTGAAGGCCTCGGTGACCATAGGACGTCTCTAAAATGGCTGACAAGCTCTCGTGGCAAATTTCATCGCAGCAAATTCACGTGCTTTCACTCGTCTTCTAAAAAAAAAATATAGCACGATATTTTCGTTGATCAATATGGGCACAGAGCACTAAGTCTTGGAAAAGGTAAGAACGTTTGAAATTTATAAATGTTGACCATATTGCGTTTGATGAGCTTAAAAAGAAAGTTTTCTTACTTTCGCGATTGACTCTAACCGCAGTGGCGTAGCCTTGGCGGGGCCCCGTATAAAAATTTGTGTGGGGGCCCTTAAGAAGAGTAAATTAAATAAATTTTAACGCACGCTTTACGCGTGAAAAAAATAAATCGCTTTTTTTACTTTTGTCATTTCTGAAATAAAAAAAAAACTGGCCCCCATGGCCCGGTATAGCTGATACGACAGATACGGCGGTAGCTACGCCTCTGTCTAACCGAGTGTTAGTTAAGCTTGGTTCAAAAAATGGGTTAAAATTAACTAAGTTTCTGTTGAAAAGAAACGAGCATTCGTTGTTGATAACAACTGAAATAAAAGGTAAAATGCATTCTGTAAAAAATGCAGACTTTATCAGTTCTTATCAACATAGTCTCTATATTAATTTCAACAGTTTCATTTTGGTTTTAACGACCAAAAAAAATTGAAGATGAAATTGATAAATCGGTTATTTTCAACCGAGTTCTTGTAAACAAGTTGACTCGGCTTTTTAATTCCACTAACTCTGTAGAAGCTATACCTATTAACGGGATAACTTTGGTTGTTTGTGATTGTGATTTTTATGCGTGTACGGTTCCGAGCAAGCTTTTCGAAAAATATTGTCAAGAAACGGTGACAATCTCCGTATAGGATTTGTCATGTTCACATGTGTTTCCTGGTTCCAGGCAATTAGGTCCGCCCTTGCTAGCAATACTGTGAACCACAGATTTTAAGATATGTGCACAACAGTTGTTCAGTTCACTTGATGTCATTGCGATAAGATTCTTCTATGACCAGTTGTTGACAGTAGCCTCTGCAGAACGGAAATAGTAATTTTTATTATTCAACACAGCACATCGCATGTTAGGGTTTATTTTGACATTCTGTTAGAATATATCAAAAGTTATGAGGTTTTCCTTGCTGTACGCCTTTAGGCATTATACCTTCTTTGGTGGCTTCAATATATCTTTTTATAGTCAGCCATGATGATATTTCGAACAATATCAATCCGATGGAATATTAATGTATTCGCCGTGACGGTGCACAGCGCACACATTATGCATCTAATGCTTAGACAGTTGACGTTGCGCTCTATCCAGGTGTTGTTTATTAATGCCACTTGTGTGGACTGTGGAGGTAATAACTTATACTCGAGATGTCGTCGAAATCGAATAGTGTCGTAAACTATATGATGACACGAATCTGTGTGCACTCGTATGCATATATGGATAAGCCCTTTTGCTCACCTGTTGTCTCCTTTGAATTAATTATCCTTGAGTTTCACATGATAAACCTGAGCCCACAGCGCTTTGTGGTAGCAGTTCGACGAGTACCTACGATGGATTTTCATAATTTTTTAATGTGTACTTTTATGGAGGCCTAGACTAGACGGTGACTTTTATTGCCCGGCGCGCGCATTGATGTGGATAAGAGAATGATTAGTTGTTTTCACTGTTTTACATACCAATACAAAAAATAATATTTTATGATTTGACATTTGTGGTAGTAGAAACGTTACGCATCGAAATCGAGGTGGCGGAGTTTATTGAGGAATTGCATAATAAAACAAGAAAATGGTTGACCGTGAGTGGAAATATTTCAAAGAAAATATCCGCGGATGTCGAAGGTAGAGAAATCCAATTGATTGTGATCTGGTCTTGCGGTATCTTATGGAATGGAATATGGAACATAAATGGGGTGGTATAGGGATTGACGTAGTTGCATCATTATTTCAACGATCGCTGCATCCTTTGCAGATGTTGCCAAGTGAGAACATTCATCGGGATATGTCACTATATTCAAAGCAGTCCATTTTGTGTTGGAATGGAGGTGAATTCAAAAGAATTTCTCTTCTGTTCGCTCATTTTGAATGTGAAAATTGGACACAGAAATTCAAAAAGCTTACGTTTTATACACCAATATTCAATAGTAACAGTCATTTTTATTTGGCACATTTAACGTTGAGCCTCACCGAGACTGGCATTGAATCAGTAGGAATGTATCTACTCCTAGCTGTAGCAGTCTAATATCAGTGTAGAATTTTGGAAGATGGTCCCAGGTTTTGCAAAACATTCGCCTGCTGGGGTAAAAGCCTTGTGTTGATTTATATGATTCTTTCATTCACTTGATTCATGAGGTATTGCTTTTTTAGACGAAGCAAGTCTGTGAGAACTTACAACACGACACGGTTTGAACTAACCCCATATAAAAATTTAGCTTCTAAACTGGCGATGTAGGTATACCCATACCCAACCTCTTTGTTGATAAGGATAACATTGGGCATCCCAACTACAATCCAGACCTCTCACATAGCCACATATCGCCAAGTCGGTTTCAATCTATGCATAAACGGGGTCAACTCTTCCTTATAGCCGTCTTCTGAACGAGATAATGACTACTTCTAATGTGACGTTATGGTTAACGACTCTGGATATCGTATAATCATCATTGTGTCTTCATCGCGGCCGATCTAAATGGTTGACTCGGCTACACCACCGCAGCGAAACATGCCGCAGCATCCACTTGCCGGCTCGTTGTATACACTGACTCTCTGTACACTTTTGTGACGCCCTAGGGCAACTCATGCACTCCAGTATCATTTAGTGGACATAAAATCCCATTATGGTGTCCTATATCCGCAAAGAGAGTTCAAATAGATTGCTTTTTGGTACCAAGTGCATATATACACACCATAGCATCGTCTTCTTTGTGATGATCGGATGAAGGAGGCCTGGCGTAGTATACCTGAAGATCAGCGTATATAATGTGACGGTGACCTTTTGACAAGACCGCTGATTTGACGCCCACGTAAATCTTGTTTGGAGAGATAATTTAGATCTCGGCTAAAACTTTCCATCAATCTGTGGGAATCGCAGTGTGTGTGTGTGTTTATGGTTTGCGTTGGGCTCTTCAGGGTCTGGCGTAAGTAAACCCGTGAATCAAAATGATTCCGCCACGACTTTTTGACAACTTATAGTGGTTTTGTTCAATTTGTGCGGTTGTTTACACTGAACATGTCTGCGTCGGGGGAGAGTTCTTGTATAATGTCATAACGAGCGATCACATCGTCATGCGCGGCTCACATGACACAGTAGATTGACCGAAAATGATTTTTTCAACGATTTAATTATATAAACGCTTTTAGATTGTTATTTTTATTTTCAATCGAAATTGGTATGTTGTATATTTGAAGTATGCACAAAGCATGTCAGACGTAGGTACTTACACTATCCGTGTATTATTATGCCATGCAGCATGACTTGTATGCAGAGATCTTGATTCGTATTGGTACCTAAGGGACACTCAAGGCGGCTGATATTGCGGTAAGGTGCTTGGGAAGCCGTCTCACTTTTTCAACTAGTTCGGCGTAGATCGGTTTTCAATCAAGTTTGGTTGTCATAAATGAAAATGTTGTTTCGTTTCGTTTTGCAATTCTTTGCGCGTTTTTTTAAGAGTTTTTCGATCGGTTTTTGCGCGCGTTTTTTCACATACTTTTACCCGTTTGAAATATTTAGAGCAATGGCTCCCTAGAGCATTCTTTTCCCTATTCGTTATAATAAATGAATATAAAAAAAAAGTGTTGGCCAGAAACGCTTCCATTCAAGCCATAGCTTTGGAAGGCACCATCTAAGCCGTTCTTGAAGCTTAAGCAAACATTTTAAAAATGTTGGATCGGAATCTTTCTGGTAGTTTTTATGTCAACCGCTAACAGACATAAAGTCCCTACAGTGTTATTGTTAGTATACATATAGATTAGTACCTCCTGTATGAAATCAATAATAATTGGTAAACTTGCATAATAAAAGGTGAAGGTTAGGTTCCTCTAACCTTAGCAATAGCTGAATAAATTAAAAAAAAAAAATTAACTCCCATCAAACCTAAGAGAAGATCAGAAATCGAATGACGTCAAGATCAAACATCCCATGGTACACGCATGCATGTGGTTATCCCTAATAATTTGGCAATAGCTGCTCATAAAGAATCAATCAAAGCAAACATGTTGCAAGCCAGATCTAAGCACACAATTTTTGGTGTATATTCTGAACATGCTCACGAAATTCCTGTAGCTTGTCAGATTTATTTTACCTACATGGGAATCTTCTCCATTTTACATAGAAACTCTCATCTACCGACATGACACAGTGGTATCGTATACGATAAACGATAGACTGTACCTACAGGCGTACGGGCGCCAAATTGGGATTCCAGGCAGGAGACCTCACCGTTCAGTGCGCGCTCATCATAAATGTGCGTACGTCTTTCGAGTTCAATCAATAATTCGTTATGATTAATTGATATCACGACCTAATCTATCACAAGGCTTCAATGTATTTATTTTGCTTTTCTTTTAGCCTCCTCCCCACAGGTACTATGGTCTATGGGTTGCTTCCAAAATGTATTTCCAAAAAAAAAAATCAATTTTTTCCTTCCAAGCCTAAAACGTGGAGAAGCAGAATAACAGTGCCAGAGATCAACGGGATTACGATGTTACATACAAAGATCGATTATTGGCATCATCGAGTTAGGGTGCATGCATATCACGGCTTGTTATACTGTTACAATACAATCGACGGCCGGTCTGTATGTTAAATAAATCCGCGTACAGAAGATGAAGGATGGATTGATCAGGGTGTCCAACAGATGATGCTAAAGGGCATGAATGCAGCCATACAAGGCACATATGAGTAGACCGTCCGACAGTCAGACAGACAGGAAGAGGAGTGATTGCAGATTGGGTATCTCTGCTTAATCGAAAATTCGTTCAAATTTGTTTGCCGTTGTCAGGCAAGCGAACGATACTCTCAAATCGAGTGGAACAACTCGATAGACGTGTAAGGATCATCCGAAGCGATCCATCATATTTACACCTAATTGATGTTAAGAAATTTTATACACACAGACGGCTAGTGAAAATGAAATCTGTGATTAATGATAATTTGTTGGCAGTGATTGGTGGATGATGGAAAAGGATGTAAGTATTTCATGGATATCATTTTGATTTGATTTTCATTCTTGTATTGTTCGCTTGTCAAAATATGTGTGCTGTAACGAAAAACGCTAGGTGAGCACCTATATATTTCCAAGGGGACATGATAGGGATAACCATTTGTTACTTTCATTTGATAATTTCGAGCAACGAAATGGAGGAATTAAGAACCAACGGCTGTACAAATTGCACATCTTAAATAGGCAATCAGAGACCATAGGTATGTTTTTGTAATTCGATTTTTTAATAAAAAAATTGATTTTTACCTGAAAAATAGTTACTTCAACAACTAAATGATTTTTGTAAATTACCTGCAGGAAAAAAATTACAACGCGTTGCGATGGTTCGAGATCAGTAAAAACTGCGGCAAAATGATCGAGGCGAAAACTGTGCATCAGCTTAATTTGAGCATTTGGTATGAGACTTCGCAACGTGTAGCTATTTGGTAATAGATGGCACTCACAGTTTTGGTTTTAGAGGGGTTCCTGTTTAACAACATTTCCATATTACAATCTTGAGTAGGACAACGTAATTGCGAAGGTAACGATCTGTACCATGAAATGATTGAGGGTGGTGTCATCTCCCTAAAGGACAAGACCTCCTTTTCTACGGACAAATGAACGAACCCCCAACGCCCGTCATCTTTTAATCTTGACAAATTGTGATCCGTCTCAATAGGCACTCTCTTTAAACCTTCAGACAATAATTCAAAGATCTACTTGGATGCAGAATTTTTGACCACAGGCCGTCCGGCCCCTTTTTATTTTCCAGATAAAATGCATAATTTTAAAACAAATTGTGCAGAGATACTCGTACTATATCAACATAACATCGTATCAACATGATCTGTGCTGTGTAACTTCGGTTGACGTTTCTAAAAATACACACTAATTACAAATGTGTCGTCCTAATGTTAATTTTAATTCAGAATCCGGCACAGTTGCTGCACCGATGCAATAAATATCACTTACCATCGGGAAAACATTGTCCGAAAGCCTATAAATTCGGCTTACAACCGCCACTTCATCTTACGTCCCTAGAAAAATACCCAGTCTGAGGGTTTCTCACCGCCATTCTATAGCTAAAACATTTTCCCATACGGATTCGAAATTAGCTTTCCATTGTTGTCACTCTTCTGGGCTAACCGAACATGAAGAAATATCGTAATCCCTCTGGCCAAGTGCCACCATCTTAAATTAAACTCCAATAAACCACTGTTTAGCACCCATTCTAGAAATTTCCACTCCGCAGCACAATGAGTCCACTTTTTATCACCTCTTAAGTACCACATTTGTATGTAAATCCTCCGATTTCTACACCTTGACAGCGGGAAAAACTACTCACAAATCGTTCAATAAAATCATATTTTCCCAAAATATAGCCCTCGGGCTCAACAACAGCAACCTGTCACAACTCTACACACGAGCATCAAAAAGAAAAACATTCCACTTCGGCACATATTAACCATGGACAAAGGCGACGACTTTATGCCATGAATTCTGTAATTATCTTATCCGTGGCAGAGATCTACGACTTGAGGAGTTCCCTAAGCCCCCATTTTAACACTTCAGATACTTGATAGACAAATAGACTCGATGGATACATAAAACCTATACCCGTGCACCGAGCTAAATCGAAAATCTCAATATTTATCTTTGAAAATATTGAGACAATTGTAACGATTGTCGAACAAAAACGAGAGCGGCAGCATTGTTGCTGACGAAAATTGTGTTTATACACACAAACAGGGGGAAACACTTCTGGGAACATTCGGATCGACCACCTCCCAAAGACGTCACGAGCGACGTCAGTTTGTGGTCAGAAGGAGTTGGGGCATCCAGGGTGTGCCTCTGCACACACTTGGAATGTCATCTCTTGTGTTTGATGCCACAATTAACAATTTTGTGTTCGGTTTGGGAAAACGGAGATGGGAATCTCAGAAATTACACATGTAACCTGTGAGCTGTGAGCTGTGAAACCAAATCAAGTGGTGTGAGCCATATGGAGGCGTTGTCATTGGCCGACGATGTTTGCCATATTTAACATGTCCATATTGACGTGGGGGCTTTTTCGACAACAATTACAGTTTAGACAGCTATTGTCGGGAACAATAGTTTGAGAATGAACTGAACATTTACCATCTCCCGCTTTGGAGAATGTGGGTCTTATTGAGAAGTGGTCCGGAGCAAACAATAGTGCCGCAGGCATGGAAGTCGTTTCATGTTGTAGGTCAAATAAAGATATTTGGAAGTGATTGTGGTGCATGATTGAATGCAATAATTGAATTGTGGTCAATGTCGTGTCATGGGAGTTTTTCTTTACACACAAGAAGAGGACAAAGACAATGAGTGGCGTAGAAGCGAAATCAAGATGTGGGTAATGTATAGGTAAGCGAAAACAGACAACATGTGAATAACATTGATCTTGATATCTCATTGAAGAGAAGTTCCTTTCAATTGCAATTAGGGACCCATTATCATTGTCAGGGCTACAGCGATAAGTGGATATTTTTCACATGTGATTCGGTTTCCCTTTGGAGGAAGCATGTGGTAACAGATTGTCGATAGGATTTATGGTATCTGTACAAAATTCACCTAAACAATCTTATTATGGTTTCTTAAAAAATTCGTTTTATATATTGAGATTATACATTTGAGTGGCAGGTTACGACAACGACTTAGGATCTGCACGTAGAATGATCCAACCTTAATAGACAGCGTGCAGCCCAAGCATGCTATCAGCCAGACATCACCGCCATTCAGGAAGTGGGTTAGAATAGGCTGTACAAAAAAGGATGAAAAACTAGGATGTGTATGACGGTGACTGCTATGGGAATAGCAAAAAGTCTTAAGCGTTCGACACGTCAGCGAACATCTTCTGATGAGCCACATCCAGGCAAAATTTTGCCAACATAAGGCAGGTATATGTACTCATGCCTCCAACGAAAAAAAAGACAACCAAGATACCAAAACAAGGACAACCACGGACAAAACCTACGAGTACTGGCCTAAGTATAGGACGTTAAAGATCTAATGGGTGACGTGAGCCCGAAGATAGAAAAGGAGGACATCGTTGGTAAGTTGATTGGAAAGCATGGCCGAAACTGCCTTCGGAAACGGACTTCGGCTTATTGACTTCGATGCGGGAAGAAACCTTACTATAGCCAGCATGCGATTGCCCCCTCTTAATACTCTCAAGGAGAGATGGGCTCCTCACAATGGGCACCAGCAAGCTTTCACTGGTGCATTCGCTTGTATTCGAAATAGGTCTAGCGATAAATGAGGGCAAAACCAACCATTAAAAACCACTTCCACCTACTGTGCATATAAATTCCACATTTTATTCTGCTTGACTACAACTACAAGTTTAACTCTAATTTACTCAGTATAAATGTAGAAAACTGTTTATGGGGATAAATTAACTGCAGCGCTTAGCAATTGGTAGCCACCTCTACGTCAGCTTTCGAATGCATTAAACTCAGATCGTGGTTTGTCGCCGAAGTCCAATTGCGACGCGGCAAGATCTTGCCAAAACTGAAATATTTCTGTCTCAGTTTGTCCTTTATCTCGTCCTCGTTCATAATGGCGCTGGCTTCGCGGAAGTTCAAAAATATCCTTCCCTTTTCGTCGGTCTTTATCGGCAGTATTTCTGTGCAGACATTTCGAGCCTTCAGCAGGAAGCCCTCTTCAGTGTCCAGACGGGAGTCGACCGACTGACTTCGACTGGGCTTCGAAGTGTTTCGCTTCTTGTTACGCAGACAAAATGGATCACGATCGCTTGCCTTCACGTATTGGACAACCGGTCGGTTTACTCCCCACTTTGGACGGTCGTCCATTTTGTCTTTTCGCTTCTTGTCCTTCTCCTTGGCCTTTGCGCGAAATGTAGTTGTTGTCGTGGTTGTGGTCGTAGTTGTGGTCTCGTGATCCTTCTCGGAGCTTGTGGTGCTGGCCACGTAGCAGGGCTTGGACTTAGTCTTTGATGTCTGTGTGGTGGTGGTGGTGGAAACCTCCCTCTTGAGAAGTACTTTGTAAAAGTTGTCATGGAACAGGCAGAGGTCACAGTTCAGAGGTAGCTCTGTTTGGGTCTCGGCGTTTTTGAAGGCATCCGAGCTAGCGTTGTCCTCCGGGCTTGGGCTTATGTTCGGGATTAAGGCAATCTCTTGACCGGGAGCTTCTGCTGGAAGCGGCCCTGCTGACGGCTGATCTATTTCAAGCGAGTCCTCCGGCGAAACGTCTGTATCCAGGCGGTTTCTATGCGCCGATAGTCCATGGCAGTTGCCGCACATATTGCAGGCGCCATCGTCGGCCAAACTGCTTTTGCTGTCAAGCGATGTTCCCGACCGTTGAGTGGCTGCGTCTTCGCATGACGTCTTCACACTCACAAGGTCCAACACTTGCGGTGGCTTCAGCTGTTGCTGCACTATATAAGTGGAGATTTGCAGATTGCCAATGACGTTCTGTAGGCCAAACACGTCAGTGGTCACTGGCAGTGGAATTAAGGTGGTGGGCTGAAGTACGACCGCGATGTTCTCATTGTCCTGTGCCACTTCAATGCGATCGATTTTCTTAGCCGATGCCTTTCTGACATTTTTGCGCAAATTTACTGGTGTTCCGATTAGAACTTTCTCTTCTTCCTCGTCTTCAGCGCGACTCTTCGCGATTTCCTTCTCGCCATTGATATGTTTCGTTGCATCATCCTTGACCTCTGTTGTTGTGGTTGTTGCTTTTGCCGAGGTAGCAATATGGGCATTCGCTGTCGTCGTCGACGTCGCCGCCGGAGGAACGTCACGAGTTGGCTCTTCAGCTGCAACCAGCAGATGATTATGCTGATGATGATCAACGGTATCGTCATCGTCGTCAACTGGAAGCACTTGTAATATTTCTGGTTCACGATTCTCCATACGCTGTCGCTGATGCTGCTCTTCCATCGTATTGACCTTCTTTGCCGGTGATAGTGAATGCTGCACCAGCACATCACTTCTAGTCGCGTCTGAGTCATTCTCGATGGTTTTCGTTCCACTGGTCTGACTCAGGCTGCTGTGGGCGAAGCTGCTGGTGCTACTGCCAGTATTGGTACTCTCAAGTGGTGGGATCTTGTTCCGTCGCTTGCGCTGCTTCTCCAACTTGGCAGCGACCTCTGCTTTCGAAATGGCGTCCAACATTATTTGCTGCTTCTTCTTCTGGGCTTCCTCCTTTTCGATCTGCATTCTGCGGTCGTATTCTAGGCGCTCCTGTTCTGCTTGTCGCTGCCGCATAAGGCGCTCTTCTTCTATGCGCTCCTCTTGCAAGTGGCGCTCCATCTCCCACTGACGGATGCGTTCGCGCTCTTGCAGCTGCTGCTTGATAGCGTTGTGATACTCCACCGCCTTGCGACGCTTATCCATCCGCTCGGCGAGAACCGTTGGATCCACTGGCACATTTTGTCCACGTATATGCGACTGCACCGATTGAGTGTCGTCCTCGCTGTCCTTCAAGTCATGCAATCCTCGACTTAGCCACCCTGGGCCACTGTTGCTGCCACTATCGGTCATATTGTACTTGTAGTTGCCCCATTTGGCGCGTTCCTCGCGTGACTTTGGGTAATACTCCACAGGGTCAGCTGGATAGACTGGGTAAGTGTTCGATGTGGAGATATCACGGCTGACATTCGAAGGACTCGTAGGTGGAATGTAGTAGCTGAAAGTCAAGAGTTTTAAAAACTTTTCAAACAAAAACCAAGTTGAAGTTGAACCTACTTTGGGTGGTAACCCCCGTTGTCCACCACATGAGTTGCATCCAGGGCGTTGTTCACCATATCCTGGTTTTTCGCCTTACTGCCATGGTAGCCATTTGCATTGTTTGGCTGCTGATAATAACCCCGCTTGTTGCGACTGG
This sequence comes from Cheilosia impressa, assembly GCA_948293265.1. Taxonomy (NCBI): domain Eukaryota; kingdom Metazoa; phylum Arthropoda; class Insecta; order Diptera; family Syrphidae; genus Cheilosia; species Cheilosia impressa. Next base: position 59,472,824 of record OX411881.1, read on the forward strand.
ATCGATTACTTCCTGTCTCGACCTCATTCCCATTGCCGTCGTCGTTGTCTTCGTCGTTGTTGTACCATATATCCGGGGTGTGGGTGTTCTTCGGGGAGTCGCTCAGGTATCCCGACGTGTCCTCCTCCTGGCAACCAGGATTATTGTTTATACGACTTTGAGTGTTGTAGTGATTGTTATTTCGGCGCATTGCCAAGGCATAGTCCCTATGGCGGATCGCGGGCAAACTAGGACTCCTTATGCGTTGCTTTGTTTTCTGTACCCCCACCCCTGCGCCCACTGTCGGATGGCGACTTTGATGGTTGGTCTGCGGCGGATACCGGTGAATTGTATAAGTGGCGTCTCCGTCGTTCAGCAGATCATAGCTGTTGCCACGTTGTAGTAAGTTATTATTGCCAATAGTGTTCATTTGCCTGGTGCTTCCATTCGATTGACTCAGATCCAGATTGGAGTAGTAGGTGCGTATCGAAGTACGCTCAAATCTGTGCGATGACGACGATGATTGATGATGATGCGAGGAGAACATTTCGTCCATTCGAGCCAGTTCCTCTAGACCGGGAGTATACAAAATCAATTCAAACACTGAGCGCAGTTCAATGCTTACCCCTCTCCTTAGCCCATTGTTGCCTTTTCAGTTCCAAGAGAGGCTGTGTTCTCACACCATTCATTATCTTTTCTCCAACGGAGAGCACATGAAATAAAAACTTTTCCACGAATCCTTTCACGGGATAATAGTTCTTTACGCGGAACAAGACTACACAAAGCGAAAGCGTGCGGAACACTATTTGCCCAGGAATTGGAAATTCCGTCATATGCCTACCATTTAAGTTGTGGTATTTGGTTTAGCGGGCGTCTGGTTGTCTAGGCAACCCGGTTGGTAAACACTTTCGAGGTCTAATGTTATTTTCAACATAAAACGACGGAACGACAGCATAAATCCTTGCAACCAAAACTGGAAAATCTTCCCAGTGAAGTGTGCTTGTGCGCCATGCAAATAACTAATTACGTGTTATGGCAAAGGAAATGACGACTGACATGCAAGTTGGGCTGTAGGTACAACTACACGACGACAGGAGCTTGATTCTTTCTTGCTTTACATGGAGAAAGCCTTAAGCGTACAGCCGAACTTAATATGGGTGTGAACTTAAGAAATAGAAACTAGACTTGCATAGACAAGTAGCAACACAAACCCAACTTTTAATTAATTTAAATTTCTATTTTTTTTATTATATTTATTAGTTGGAAAAAAAGCTGAATTTTATTGTTTTAATATTTGAATTGAAAAATTTTGTAAAGCAGAACTATTAAGAATTAGAATTTTGGTGAGTGAGAAGACAGAATTTTTCAAAGCAGGAGAATTTTTTTGACAAAATGGAGTTATGTCGGGTCCAGCTAGTAATTTATAAATGTTTGAATAATCAACTCGAAATTTTGAATTAAGTGAATTGATACTGCATTCAATTTAAATTCGCTAAAAAATGTCAAGTTGCTGTAATAAAGCAAACCTACTCGTATATCCTTTTTCCTTCGCTAATAAATATGACTCTGTTTTAATCAGACTCCATCGTCCATCCATACCACACAACTTGCAGAAAGCATTGAACAGGGGTACCTACTGTACCTGACCATCACCTCAGACTTCGTCACTTATATCTAAATCCCAGCCAACACGGATTGCTACAAACATTTTGGCAGCGAGCTAAAGTTCAGACCGGGAAGAATAAAGGATGCAAAATTTTTCTTTTCCCAATTTGATTTTAGACACCTACATCTCTGTGGTGCATTCAAAATTTTTTTTGCATTGTTATAACAGTGCTAAAGGAACTTAACCGTAGCAAATCCAAAAAGTTAAGTACCCCACTTAAATAGAAATAAATTGCATTCTAATTCCGACACCGACCAATACCAAAGCAAGGCATTGATTTTATAATTCCTGGTTGAGTGCAACAAGTGCCTTTGCTGGTATTCCTATACAGGCACTGTTAGTCTTTTTTGCTTCATAGCAACAAAAAAACTTTATACAGCCCATATCCTGTCTGACATTAGTTGCCAACACCCTTAATATTTGGTTCAATGAACCAAACTTGGCCGCATGCAGCTTTGCCGGCTGGAATAGTTACAAACGAATTTTCGGTATTCGCTGGTTGTTAGGATATGTTTCGTTGACAATCGATTTTTCTTGCATTCAATTTCGTGTGGCCGTAAACCTTTTAGTGGATAGAGTTATTTACTCGAGCTAATCTGATGGCACGCTTAATTTAAATAAACTGCCTTTGAGCTTATTTTATTTTTTGAGTAGGTTCCTTCATCGTTGATGTTTCTCTCAATGGGGTTAATGTTTCGGATAGTTTGTATATGCAAATTTTGACCGGCTGCTACATATGACCCGAAGAAACTTCACTTTATTGCGCCTACCCCAGTAGGTATGGTAGGTTGTTATGCATTGCCATCAAAAAGGTGTTTGACACAGCATTAAGTGAGCTGTTAAAGTAGGACGTGCCATATTTGGTGTGGAATCGAGTTTGCCGTTTGTGTTGGCCTCTAAGGGTAAGGGGGTTAAGGTTTTAGTTTCTTACATTCCGTAGTTTATTGCATTAAGTAGTCATTTTGTTTGACTATTGGATGCTGATTTTTAGAGTTTTCAGAGGAAGTAAGTTTCCAAGGGGTCAAATTGTGAGTTCCTCCAGTAAGAACCTGAAAAGTCATTCTCCCAGAGGGCTTTAAGGTGGGTTCACTATCACCCTCATTATTGCAGAAGCATTGCTCTGGCAAAAGGGATTGTCATTGTGCCCAAATCATAGAGGTAGGCGCATAAAGACTCATGGCCTATTAGCATCTGTGTCAAATAGAAATCTAACTTGACATGCTTTTTGTTGGTCGCAATTTTCTATTTTGAGTAATATTCTGCGCGTCCATCTCTGCTGCTATTCGTCTTAGCTTCCTACACTTCCTATCCTGATAGAGCGTTATCATTTGTTGTCATTGTGGTTGCTGCCTGTGCTCTGTTTGTGTTGTTTGAACGTTAATGGACCGGATCTTTAGTGTCATGCAGAAGAATCAGCTCGACCCCTGTTAGAGATAGGTACCTATGTCCCTATGTGTTTAAAGTATGATTTGAGAGGCGCATTCGTGCATTAGTCGATATTACAAGCCGCGTAACAGCTGCTGTAAACCATACATACAAGTTCAACTTAGTTCCTCAACTAAAAAATAAAAAAAAAACAAATTCCTTGAGCCACCTATTAATCACAGAGCACTACTAAATGACTAGTGATTTACAAAAACAAAAAGCAATCGCAATTCTCTTCGGCATTAACGTAGCTTTATACCAGATTACCCTAACAGCCCAATTACTCTGCAATTATCAGCGTTACTTTTCGGAACTCATCCCGTAATGATCCATTTTTGCATTGCCTCCATTCCTAAGACATTCCCAAAAACGAAGAAGGCCTTCTCTACAGAGAATCCCATCGTTTATATAATTACAAAGTCATCTTCTCTGTTGCTTGTCGAATAATTGCCTCAAACGGGTCCCTTTTTAAAGCATTCCATTTCTTATTCAATTATCCATATGGCCAGTGCTGCTGGTGCAGGAAATAAAAACGGCCAGCAACTGGCACAAGCAAAATTAAGATTTTCCATAATTTTCTCATGGCTCTCGCCCCACTACCACTGCGAGAAACCGCAAGAACCAGCAAGAAGTCATCCAAAAAACGATTCGATATCTCAATTTACCGCACACGTTGAGTCTACTCTGTGGTGGCGGCCACGGCTACCAACAGTGCCGCCGCCGCCGACGACGAAGAAGAACAAAAAAAAAAATACAAATTCGCAAGAGATCAAAAAGTAACAACAGATCGCGCAATAAGGATGCATCTGTATCCTCCACCAACAGCTCTGGCACAACGGAGATAAAGACCGCATAATAATTAATTACTGGGCGGACAATGGGCGTTATCCATTTTGCCGCGACTGCCATTAAATTTAGGCTATGCCCTCCTGGTCCTCCTTAGTATTTGTGGTTCTATCCAGGAGAACCCTAACTTCTTCAAATAATGTTGTTTTTTGTTTCAATTTTATTTGTTTTACCTTTTTTTTTATTTCGTATTTATTTGTTCACGGCATTCTTGTGTGTTATGTCCCTGTCAGGACCTACAACAACTGTTGAAAGGCTAATGATCACCGTGGCGAGCGCATCAATACCGGATCAGGATACACGAAATAATGTAATTATTTGTTTTTCTCAGCGTGCGAAGGGAAACCCCAATAAGCAGAAGTTGTCGAAACCGCAACAGCGGTCATCGCTGGTTGATTCGCCTGAATGTGTCCTCAGTAAGTCCTTTTTGGTAAAAACCACACGAATTGATGTGCATATAATGGAGTGTGTCAGTGTCCTGGACTCTTTTCCCGACCTTAATTTCCTCCAAATTTCCGAACATCTGATACGACTTAATGATCCTCAACAAAACACCATGATCCTGCCCGAATAAATATGAGTACCCAGTACCTATCTCGACAAGGACAAACGTGGGCTCAACCCGATTAGGTACATATTTACATACTACTCGTATAGCTCATGTGCCATTTGAGGCTTCACTGGCGGTCAGGAGGGCGTCCATGTGTTTGCGCATTTCACTGTGTTTTCCGGACTTCCCATTATCTTAGAGATTATCCTGTGCATTGGGTACAACTAATTCTGGAGTAATTATACGCGTGAGTAGAGTTCGAGTTGACGTTTAAAATACTTTCCGGTGTTTGTGTTTGCATTTTTTTTTTGGTGTGCGGAATTAATGTTTTGATCGCTTGCGGAAATTTTCTTTGACAGCACACGTTCTTTGGATTAAATGGTGAAAATTCCCAAAGGATCATACAAAAAGTGAAGAGGCTTTGGGGCACAATAGAACTGAAAGGATAAAAGGTGTGAAGCTGATGGTTTTCTTATTGTCAAATTTGAATAGGTAAGATTTACGGTATGTCATGCTGTCATGAGGACTGAAAATGGTTTGTATTGTGACGAAGGCCACGTGGAAAGGATATACAACCATTCTGCAGGAATTTTTCGCACATTTTAAGACTTTCTTTGCAATAACGCGGGCGACAGACATTATAGGTATTTGGATCATGCAAAATTGGAAAGTGATTAATAAAAAGAGGCCATCTGGAAGAGCGCGGGGCTGACTGGAATATAAATGTAGGCTTATGGATATAGCAGATTCGCCAGTTTCAACAAAATAATGATTTAATTAATTTTGATGCATAAATAGTTTGCCTACCTCTGGGTAGGACTCGTCGGGGTGGCAGCCGGAGCGCCGGTCTCCATTCGATGTCGCTGTACAGATTGTATGTATATCACATCATAGAATCACCAATTCCCAAAGCCCATCTTATGAAAAATAGGCTGAAACTAACTTTAAAAACGATTTAAGATATCTTTATTGCACGATACTATAAATCATATTTAGTCTCCAGTGTTCCTGTTGTTTGAAAGCCCTATGCATAGCTATAGTCTTTTTTGACAAGTAAAAACAAAAACACTCTAAACAAATATTCTGTTGAGTTTATTCACCAAAGACTGGTGAAATAACCACCAGGCGAATAATTATATTAAACATGCAATGTGCCAATCATTCGAAGAACCCAATTAGTCGATAATACAGTATACAGTAACACTCCCTGTGCACTCAGTCATTTTTCGACACAATGGCTACCCGGACCTGCATCTCATGTCGATTTGTTGTCCTACTCGTATTCGTACACAATAAAAGTGCGAAATTGATATAAAATATAATAAATAGATTTATTCAAATAACTCAAACCTATGTTTTCGGTTTCCCCAACCAAACTCCCAAATAGCTATCTATAATCAATGTCGTCCTTGATATGCCAAGCTCATCTTGCACTCAATCAAAATCACACCAAACCACAAAAAATAAACAAATAAACACAAGTCAAAATTTTATTGGCATTTTCTCATTATAACGAAAATAAAACTGTTGGCAATTTCAACGTTCATTTGTCATACTTTTAATCATTTAAATTAGACAACAAATCAAATGTTGTATACACCTGACATTCTAATAAATAAAAATAACCTAACACGACACGCATGTCAGACAAAGAAATTTATTAACAAAATTTCTGTTTTTTTTTTCGATTTTTTTTTTGTGAATTGTTTGCGATGACAAGATTTTGATTTAGCATTTTCGTCTTAAGCTAGGATAATGTGTGAACTGCTAAAGCTAAAATCTGTCGAGAAGAGTACACCTATGTAATTTTACAAACGCGAGTTCATAATCAATCATAGATTGTAGAGCTACAAGAGGTTCATGCCTACGTGGTTATTGTTAGTCACTTTAAAGCTCCGTCCTATGAACAATTTACATAGAGAAATTATTAAAAAACAAAAACCTCTTCGGCATTGAGTTGCGATAGATATTTGCCATACTTCGTTGTATATTTTAACCATTTAGGGTAAGGGACTATTAGGAGATAAATCTATTTAGTCAATGCATGTTTTCGGACCTGGGTTGAGTTAGTGCCTACTGGTGCTTTCGTGGGGGGCAACAAGCTTTGGCGTTGTTGCCACCCACTGCTTCTTCTATCCCTTACAGACAAGATTCCAACAATATTTTGTACAAAACTTACAAACTGTGGCAGCCAAACTTTGAATAATAACTTTTTGAAATATTGTTTCTTCAAACTTCATGATAGTGTCAACGAAAATGTTCCCTGTGAATTTGGAAATTTTTGATTGGTAAGTGTTTGATAGGTAATGAGAAGAGTTTTTGAATTTATTCACCTTCCGTCAACTGCGCAGGTTCATCCAGACCTCATACACTTTTTAATGAAATGTGTTTCGGGCGTAACTATGTCGGTTTCGACGTGACCTCCTGTAGCCTAAACGCCTTGACCGATTTTGAAAAGTAAGGTGTCATTAGATTCGTATTCTTCCGCGGAGTGTCACAGGCTAAAAATAAAAAAGTAAAAAAAGTTAATTAAAAAAAAATAGACCCTACTGACTGGAAACGAACAAAAAATATGTAAACGGGACACTTTCAAGTATAAGAGGCTGTGCATATTTTTGTTAGTCTGTGTAGGTAGTCCCCGATTGTCAACTACTTATGCAGTTCAATGTGTAACATATTTTTAGTTCTTATAGTCAGTGGGTTTTCTTTTTAAATTATCTTTTCCACTCCTGAATTATTCACAAAAAATTTTAAAAATGTTTATTTTCCTGTGTGAAGTAGCGGCTACTTACGGTTTAGAAAATACTTGTTTTTCGTGTAAATATCCTTTATAAATTGCATTTCTATTCACTTAATGGGTTTTCTAATTTTAGAGCACAAAACCCAATAGGTAAGACATTTAAAAGAAGAAGCTACGAAAACAGCCAGTGAAGCTGAGAAGCCAGTTAAAATATTTTAAAATTCCAAGACTGAAATAAATCTCTGTATCTATATGGGGTGCTGGCTAATCTGCACTATGGGCACACTAATAGCTTCTCCCAATTAATATCTACATTTATTATATATTTTTAAGTGGAGTTAACCATAACTAATACCAATCGATCGATACTTTGCTTAATATCACAAGCATTAACATGACCATTATTCAGGCTTCTTAATGCGCAGTATAGGGTAATTTGGAAACTTTAGCAAGAGCTATTGGATTCCCATCATACGGATATCATATTATAGACCTGAAAGAACGTCTCCCCGTAAGCAGAATAGATTAATTTAAATTTTCATTATATATTCAGATCTATAATTCACGGAGTCCGAGACTAATTCAAAAGTCGACCTAATTAAAATTCCATCGGTGAAAACAAAATAACAAACATCGCTAGCTAATGTTTATTAATAGATATTACGTTTGACCTGCTGCTGGTCGCCTAAAACCTAAGCGACATGGATATTGGATACCTGCCCAACAAACGAAACATTCTTTATCCCAGCCACAATAGTGCATGCGATCAAAACTAAGTTGAGTCTTGTGAGAAACTAGATACTTTGGCGCTCGATGGGGCTACCAACTTTTAGTTTGATCGGACTTCAATGGTTTTGTTTATGAGCTCGAGGAAGTGTTTCATTATGCTGTGAATTATGGGTTCGAACCTTGGCGCTTTGTTTTGCTGTCATAAGTGTGTTTTTTGTTGGGTGATAATCTCTATAAGGAATTAATTAAGACTAAATTAATTTAATATGTTATGTTCGTTTTAGAACTCATAAAGTTAAATTTTTATCAACTTGATCAGGAAATTATTTTCATATGTAAATTTCAGCGCATTTGAGATAAGATACGAATTTGTAATTTAATATAGGTATATGTTAGGTTGTCGTGAATCAGCCAATGGAGCTATTTTCCGTTGTAATGTGATTCTTTTCGAATAGGAATTCAGAGCATAGGTACAGCGGGTATTGTTACTCCCACGCAATCGTTCGCTTTAGGTGTGATAGTCACTTTATTGGCGGCATCTACCGAAAGTTGACTGGCAGATGATTTATATACTATTCGTGAACATACATAAATTTATCTTCTTTTTTTTAAATAGTGTTGTGAGACACAAAATAAAATTGAAAGTGTCAATAGGAACTTGTATTTTAAGATCGATACTAAGATTACTTATCCGAGTATCTTTGAAAAATGTATGAACTTGTTTAGTGGGTCTATTTTTCAAAATTAAGCAACAGATTCGCAAGATAGGTACTGATTATAAGTATATATAAAACCATAAGATAAGGCAACGATCCAAATTGTTCTAAAAATAATGTCGAAAAAATTTAACGGCGTGAACGGCTACTGGCCTAAATAAAAGTTTAAGAAATTATTAAATCACAATAAGGTAATAGAGAATATTTTTTGCAGTGTAGGTACTTATACCGCCTCTCTAGTATTTTTAATAAGTGATCCTTTTGCTTTGTCATAATATTTCTGGAAAATCAAACTGGAAGCATTGTCACCATAGCCATTCCGTTGATGGGTATTGCTGTGTTAATTATACCCACGCACTATACCTACACACAGCACCAGCCCAAGGCGCACTTGAAGAAACCCCAAAATTTGTCGGCACTTCAGTAAAAGTATCGTTTGTCATTGAAAACACCTCAATCATAGGTATTTGCTTTTGTTGCTCAATACTCATATCACCGAACACAGTAACACCATAAAAGCCATTTTAAGTTGCTCTAATTCAGTTATTCACCTACGCGTTCCACGGAGTGTCAATTCAACTTTCGCTCTTTAAAGTCATAACGCATCCAAAGGCCTTTTATCGAGCAGCTCTTGATGTCCATAACTCAAGAGCCTACTCGAAGCCACGAGTACACGATTATGATTTCATTTATTCAGATACACAATTGCTCTCAAAATACTCAGGAAATACTACACATATCTTCAGTGTATTCAAATCGACACATTTAATCGATAATTAATGCAAATGGCACACAAAATACGACGCACACATGCCATGCCATGCCATTGCTGACAACAACACAACACGGATTCGGATAAATGCAGCACGTTAAAAAGCATCAAATGACAATTATTATAATGCATCCGATTTATTCAGCGGTGCGTCTGAATTGAGGGCTACAAGTTTTATTTGTTCGATCATTAAGACCTTCGTCGATCGATACAGAGAGAGAAAGAGAAAGAGCAACTAAAGACAAAGGTACTCAGCGCGGGACACGACTTATGGTTGTATCTTCGACATCATAATTCAGATTGTCATTGTGTCTGGTGTCATTTTGGAACACTTTGTCTGTGTGTTTTTGGTTTTTTTTCCCTGACCGCAGAACACCGTCTTAATTATTTGAACCAATTAATTTTCCTAATTTAATCTTTCGAAAGGCAGAAAGAGTTGAAAATGAATCCGATTTAAATTATCATTGGCAGCGAGCGAGTGAGAGGTTCCTTCGTGTTGGCGCAGGAACACGAAATGTATTTCTGAAAATTTGGGATATAAATATCAGGCCTGATTAAAGCTTAACAAAGTGGTACATGTTTCACGTAATTAGCTCATTTATTATGGGCTAAAGTGTTGGAGCGTATGGAATGAGACAACTTAATGCGGATGAAATTTTAGTCTTGTTTTTGTTTGTTATAACTAATTTGAATTAAAACACAAAGGGAAATGTGTTGTTTATCGATCTACCACTGTAGATGAAACATGCATGTGGAACTACTGTAGGCAAATGTTTCTGGGCAATAAAGGTACCTAGTTATGTTATTGTGGGCGGAGGATCGCGAAGTTTTAAGAAATCTTCCGCAGAAACCAAAGCCTAAAATTAATACTTTGCTTCAAAAAATATTTACAAAACTACATTTATTTTATTTATTTATTTATGGAAAATTCAAATTTTCTTATCATTCGCCAAAAATAAGTCACTTAAAATTGTTGACTTATTAAAATCAAGCAACTTTTGGTTTGAGACAACTACCAAGTAATACTTTTATACATATATAGCTCCTACAGATTAAAAATAGTCGAGTAAACTTGTTAAAGGAAACACGGTAAAATAATCGATTTATCAATTTTCCCTCTAAATTTTCTCGTAAAAAAACCAAAAATTGTATCCTGGCATTCGGCGATTTCTCACTTACGATAATGATTTCCAATTCTAAACATTTTCTCCTTCTCCTTTTATTTGATCGGTATAAATATTAACTGTATAAACACTGCCGATGGAGTGAACAATAATCACCTCATGAACTTGACCCCATGATATTTTTTTCTATTACAAATAGACAATGTGGCACTTCTTCTCAATCGCAGAGAGCAAACAGTACAATGGAAGGTCGGAACAGGTGTTCTCAACACATTACTCAGGGAAGATGCAATTGGCAATTGGCATTACCGCGCACTGCCACAGCTATGCAGCCACCACCCGGTGTTGTCGTCATCGTCGATGTCTTGTCGTTCCTACTTTGACCGAAATCGTGCACTACAGTTCCTTCTCCCGAGGACTCCACCATTCATTGTCCGACACTATAAATGTTGTAGAAGATGCCCGCCGCAAAATAAAAAATTATCCGAATCGACGACGACGACGACGACTCGTCGGCTAAAGTCATTCCGTCCAATTCATGAAATCGATTTGAATGCGCGCTAAGAGTGCTCGGCTCGATAACGCTTCTCCATCGCATTGAGGGCATGCCAATCGAGCTGAAGCTTATTAGCTTCTTGGCAGCCATCGACGATTGTTGTGAGTTATGATGTCATGCGGTGGTTGGCATCCGGCACCCCATTCATATGGTGTCTTGATACCTGGTCACTAGCCACCCGACAAGAGCCACTTCACCTGTGTATACTGTGATTGTGATGCTGGCCCAGAAGAGGGTACATTGTTCCGCTGGGCCGTGTTATTGTATATAGGCAATCGGCACTCACTTGAGAAGCACCACAATGCCAATAACTAAAATCACGAATTTATTTTATTAGTTTAACATCGGTTGTAAGGAGTGGTTTGTGTGTCAGTGCGGCGAGCGCGATTTCAATAACACGGCCGCCGTGGGTACCTACCGGCTATGGCTAACTATTGGAAAACAATCGCACAAAGATGAATTAGACAAAAAAAAAAATCGAATACCTAAATATGAATAAATCGATGTTAGCTGTTTGTTTGACGATGTCGGGAGGTGTGATAGTAGTGCTAGTTCGTGGAATATTTGCACTGTGATGTCCCGAGATGTTGTAAATTTATAATGGTTAGAGCGTGCCGGTCAACCCCCTGATGAGAGAATGGCGCAGAAAGGTCGTTTTCTGCGGTCATTGGAATTTCTTCGAAGGCATTGAAATTGTGATTGGAGAGTTGGGATCATAATTATTCAACCATAGAGGGGGCGGGCCAATGGCAAGTTGAAACAGAAACCATGGCCATAATCGTGATAAATAATTGTAAAAGTCGTTAGGTTGTCGGCTAAGGGAACTTTGGTTGCTCTATCTTTTTATATCTAATAACGGAAGACAGGTCCGTCCAACACTAAAAGGGACATCATTTTTGCTACCCATCCTTGGGAAACTACATACAGAGCAACGTAAGCTTAAGCATACTTCGAAAACAGTGTAGAGCTGCAACAGCCCTTTGTTCTTCAACTCAGTTTCGAGAGGGTAAATTAACTGATAATGAAAGATAGATCTGATAAGTCGCTATGGCAGATTAAACAGAGCTAAATATCCATAATGGGGATGCTGAGTAACGAGCTGTCATTCCCATAGAGCTGGAAAAAAATCTATACATAGCTTATGAGTCTATCCATCAAAAGCTAACATTGCCAGCATGACCGTGCGACTTAAATCCTAATTTGCCACTGGTCATTTTGGTTGAAAAATGTAGCTTCACAAATGACACTTTTTTCTCTTACCGGCCCTTTTTTCCGCAGCGGTCACCCTGCTTATATCCTCGTTAAAGATGTGAAGTAACCCATTACAAACAGAGCTGTTCTAAGAGAGAAAGTGCCCACCTTTTAGACTACCATCGCCTCTTACGAAAATCTTTTAATCAGTTTGTAGTATAAAACTTCAGAGATCCAGGGAATTCATCTAGCTCCATATAGCCTATGGAAACCTTTTGAGCAAAAAATTATCGCAAAGAAACCCTGTCGACATATAGAAAATTAAAAGTGAAAGAGCTTTACTAATAAACATTTTGAACCTTCACGTTGTACGGACCCTCGGCTCTGATACAAGCTTAAATTTCCAAACAATAAAGCACATCATATAAGGCTGACTTCTACAAAAGATTCAAACTAATTTCACCAGAAATAATAAACCAGCTGCCTTATTCAGAAGTAGGTATACTTATACTTACCTCTCAGCGGACTAGTCAGCTCGGCGATCTGCAGTACCAAACCCGGATAAACGATCACACTCTATCAGCTTTAGGATCTCATTAATAATAAGTTTTGTATGATTAAGAAGCGATTTGAGGTAATCAATCTGCCATAGAGATGAGCAACTGGGGAAGAAAAACCGAAAGTACCTACCTACTTGCAGTTTATTACTCCATTAAACTTACACTGGTCTAATACGTTAGTTGCAATGACGCCACAAGTCATTAAGAATCGCATTGTGTTTTCATTGAAATGAAGATTTTTTTTTTAATTATACCCAAGTTAATCGTTACGATTTCCTCTGCACTAATACCATGAATCCAGCGCAAATATTATCCCCATAAACATGATTCAGTATCATCCATTAGGCTGGCAATTAGGGGAATAGCACTTTTTTCCAAACTCCGTCGCAATGCTAATTTGCATCACCCCAATGCACTTAATGCTTCTGTTTTATTAATTATAAAACTCTTCATTAGGCATTCCCTTTTATTCACTCGTCATAAACGTTTAATTATAAACAGTGTCATTAAATTGTAATTTTGCACAAAGCGCGATGGTAGATTCTTAGGAGGATCGGCGGAGAAAATCCAACATTTTGAGGTCAACACGAGCAGATAACATAAAATCAACTATCCATTGTAAGAAAAATATCTGATCGCGCGCTCGCGCGCACATCTTCCATCAATGACATCCATCTGAGTCGTTTCATAATGACCTCATTAAACATCGCTATAATATGTTTCCACAGAGGAGGTGGTTTTTGTTTTATTTCTCCTAACAATCATCAAACTACATAACCTTTGATGGCTGAACAAATGATTAAAACACTCCGTGAAGACACCATGCAGCCCCTCCTCCAAGCGCAGAAAAATCAATCAAACGATTCAAGAGATATACAAGCTTTGGTCGTGCTACGGTTGACCCTCTCCCGCACACGCAGACACAAGATAACACACCTGTTATTTAACAAAAAAAAATGGGAAACTTGGACAGGTACCTCCTTGCACAATTACATATACGAGTACGCATCCTTGTGGACAAAATTCAGTCAAGTAACCCGTTAAGGTGACACAATCCCAGGCAACAGAAACCCAACATAGATTCTTCGCGAAGGGAGATGGCAAACTACCCGAATGCGACTGAATTTTATCGGCGCAAAATCTAACACGACATCTATCGTTTTTCATCCTAATCACTTCGGTGCGGAGTAGATAGCTACACTCGCAGCCTCACGGTGCCATAAGCCACACAGTCCAGCCGGTTGGTGTGGCGTGCTCTTTGGCCATGGTATACACTGGCTGCACGGCTTACCGTTTGTCTGTAATCATTCGTCACTTGATTTACGTGCGATAATCAGAAACAGGCAACAAAAACAAAACCAACAAAAAAAAAGTCTCAAAACGCGTATCTATTCGTCAGATGTTCCACCAGCGGTATCATCATCTAACACCTCCACCACCACCACCACCACACCAGTGCCACACCGGTCGCCCCAGAGAGATGCCTGTAATGTTTCCTTAATTTATCGCATTAATAAGAAATCGTTTCTCACCGTAACGCCTGTAAAGGAGGTGGAGGATATAACCTCCTTGGAGCGCATCCCATCCGATGGTTCAGTGATAGCGGCGATGATGGGATGCGCTGCGCTGCACAGCACCAACTCAATGCCGTGATGCTGTTCGCCTATTTGGCTGATGATTGGAATTTCTTCGTCCGACTTGAGTGCTGTGTGTGACCGACCGATTGAAGATGGGAGCGTCTCGTTGTCGCTATTTTCGATTCACCTGGTGTAGTATCCAATTCTAGGATCCGCCGATGTGCTGGTGGGACAGTTAACTCTAGTTATTTATTTCCTCTCTCTTTTCACTCTCCCAGCGCTCTAAGTCGCAAATAATATTTGTTGTTTCGGTTTCGGGATGTTTCGTAAACACACAATATGTCACATGACAGTGTGGTGCGCGGACCGGGCATGGACATCCCACCTGAAGAATTTTTTCTGCTTTTTTTTTTTTGTTTGTGGTACGACGAGTGTGAATTTCCCACCAAGTGTACGGCGTACACCACCTTCGTGTGTCACATGGTAACTGCATTGGTCCATACACGAGTGTGGGGAGGGGGTGGTGTGCAGCGAAGTTTGTTATTTTCCAGCCAGCAGCACCGAGAATTATAATTATTTCACTTAGTTTGGACAGAGTGAAGAAATGGACGCCAAGGGGAGTGCATATGTGCATGCATCTGGAATGGATGTTGTGCTACTGCATGGGTTGCAGAAAGCGGTACCAATGGTCACTAGCGGTGAATTCGGTGTTACTACAACCATGTTAAGCAGGGTGGAGATGTATGTTGAGTAATGTACGGGCAGGGTAATGATGGTAATGTTGAAACGTCAGGCATATCAAGCGCTGTCATGTCGGATGCTGCTAAGAGTCATGTTATATAGTTGGGCTGCCGCAGAATTTCGTAATTAGTGAGACGAATGATGATTACGCTGTGAAAAGCGGTCATATTGAATCAGTTGTGCATTGACTTGGATGATGTGGGCATATAAGCTATATCAATATTGACATAACTTTAGGGATCAAAGAATTGGGTATATTTTAAAATGCTTTCATTGTGAGCTCGTAAAATTTTAACTAGACATACAAAATTATTTTTATCGCTCCATATACTAATATTAGATGCGATCTTAGGCTATTTGCATCCAATAGTTTGAGTTGCGTTTTCCATTAATAGTCTTTGGCCAATAAAAACCTGGATCGCAATGGCAATGAAACAGCAGCCTCACTATCAGAGACGGCACAAAAATACAACTCACGGGGCCTGAACCCTTCTGTGGTATCAGCAAAAGACTTTATAAAAACTACGCTATGAGTCTGGTTCACTTCGAATCCAATGAAGTCTGGCTTAAGACACCTGGGCAGAACTGTACCAAACAATTCCTTCTTAAATTCTTCGTAATTCGTAATTAACCTGGATAAAAATAGACTGATAACAGGAGTATTCAGTGGTCATTCAATCACATCGTCACAGCATTGGCCTCTCACCGGACCCTACATGCAATGCAGACTTTGTTTAGCAAGTGATGAATCCTCTTTCCACATACTCATGGTCAAGTCCCCAAAGCTGTTGGAAATCCAATAGATCTTGCATTGATCAACGAATAGGTATCACCATTATGAGCTATTTTCTAGGAAGATTAATTCCCTCACATTAGACTCATGGTGGCAGCAGAATATTTCCAAAAATGTCGATGGGTTTTATCACCCCAGCTCTGGTCAGTCGATTGCCTTTAACTCAAACGACCTTGGTATATGAACGCGCCGAACAATCATACCCGTTCTATAGCAAGCTCTATTTGTCTCCCCGACTTCTATACATGGATGATGATTCCTCTGATAATGGTGATGACGTCGTTCCACCGGTATTGTGTTTCATCCTTTGACAAATCTCCATATTATACAATTTCCATAAACTCACTGCCCATTAAATACACCGTGAGGTTGCACTCGCACGGGTCCAGAAGATGACATTTCTGTGGCAGCAGGGGTCCCCGAATTTGAATTCGTTGATAGATCACCACCAAATTGGTACAAAAACTGTTTTCACAAAAGCACAAGCAGTTAGCGTTAGTCGGTATCTAAAGCAGTGTTCTGGGAAAGGAAACTAGTCCATATGGGGCATTCGGCCCGAAGGCTTTTCAATTATGGAACTACATTTGAATATGAACACAAGCCAGCCAAGAGGTATTTGTCGGAAGATGGATTTGCTGTTAAATGTTTGCTATTCACTGGTGGGTTTATGAATAGAAGAAAAAGTAGTGCTGCCAAATAATACGCTATAGGGTGTCGAAGAAAAAAATTATAATCGATTGGTCTTCTGCTTCAGACAAGCGATTGCGGTAAGCCAGCCTGACCGTTGTCACATTAGTTAGATGTTATCTGTTAAATATTCATTGATATCGTAATTCTATTCATGGCGAAATTATAATATTTCACATTTTAGAAAATAAAGTCAATGGGTTCGAATGAATTTGCATAGGAAATATGTTTTTATCTTTCAACTTTATGCTTATCAAGTTCAGTGAATTGGCTAGAAGTAAAATTAATGGGCTTACCTACATGCTGCTTGTTTAACGCTCGTATCTTTTTTTTTCTGGCGAAAAACAGTATATTTTACCAACAAATTTAAAAAAAATCAGTAAATTGATTTAAAAAAAAGTATTTGCGCAGTATACAATTTATTCAATGAAAATTGACAAAGATAGCAAATTAAAAACCGAGCAATACTTTCCCATCATCTGAATCGTCTTCGTTTTCCATTTCTTTATCTCCTTCTGAGATTGTTGTTTAGTATTTGTCCCTTGAAGTTTTGAGGTATTTCAAGAAAGCAACGCATGAATATCTTAAGTAGTAGTTTGAGAAAAAAGAGGTGTGTAGTAGTAGTATAGATACGAGTGTTATGCATGTTGTATAGCTAACATCAGTTTTCGCTCTGAAACAATGTGTCCATTTTGAATGGCATGACTCAGGGAAAAAAGTAAAATAACAGATTTAGGAGTAGTTACTCTGTGAAGTCCATAGTCAGTTCAATTCAATTTTGGGAATAATTTGATGAGCTTTGTAAAGGACTAGGCTAAATTCAGCTTTCCCCTTAACTGTAGAGCAGCCTGAGGAAGAAGGAGCAATTTTTGTTGCTTCGAAATAATTTCAGATTTTCTAATACTCATTCAACAATTATTTGTAAGCTGAAGACTGCAGAAAAAAATGGAAACCCCTTCGAAATCGGTTTATCTGGTAGTAGTGCTAAAGATTTACTACTTTGGGAGCTCTCGACACAGACGGAATTATTTAACTATGCAGATTATGAATAGAATCTAAAAGTAGTATTAATCAAAAAAAATGGTTTTACTATGGGATGTATGCACAAGTCTATGGAAATCATAGACGCACTATTTGTAACCTTGCATCCTTAAAAACTTGTCGAACCGATTGAACGCTGCTGCTCCGGTTATCATTGACTTTAAAAAAATATTTATGATCATGATCTCCAAGACGGCTAAATGATAATAAATAAATAATAACTTCCCAATGGATTTAGCGGAGAAGAGCAAAATTCGTCCTCAGGCTAAAATTTCAACAAACCGAAAGTTTATAAAATAGCAAAAAATATTTGTTTTTTAATTATATAAATCGTAAATAGATAACTTTTTAATTAATCCCTCACTGGAATTGCTAGACTCGTAGAAAACTTCGAAATAGTTTACCCAAGTAGCCCGAAGAAGTTGCTATTCTGGCTTTATGAGAATGAATGAATTTCGTCCTTCTCATCATGAGTGTAGTCGTAAACTTGAGACCAATAAGTTCTAAATTCTGTAAGGCAACTGAACCTTTTACTGTATGGTCAGCATTTCAGACTTTCACGCTTCATTTTGAAAATGTATTATCCACTAAAATGTCGAGTGCCATGTGCAACGGACTATGAAGATCTAGCTATTTGGTTTTGAAACGCGGGTTTTGAGGTTTTTTTTCCACTAAGCCACCTCTTGCGAAGGTCTGACAAATATCCAAAATTTTAATTGTCATGAAATAGCTTCTCCATTGGCAGTTTGGATCCTTTTATATGTCCCAAAAATGACGGTCATGTCGCTCCAACTATTTGTTTATTTATTAAGGAAGCCTTTATGTACAGCATTACCAATCTATCAAAATGCAGAAGAGATACCCAAATACTAAACCTTCACAAAAGGGGAGGCGTGAGTGACGTATTCTTTGCTGAATCTTCCACAAGATTTGTCCTTTTTATTTTCTCCTGTAATAGCTTTGAGTCAGAAATGGTATCCTTTAGAAAATTTTAGTTTGAGTACCATAAATGTGCATAGGATAAATTCTAAACATTAACCAAGAGTTAACTACAAGGACTCTTTTACATCACCCACAATAAAAAGTGGTACCCATACTCGTCTCGCAATTAACTCCAGCTTATCCTTCCGCTGCAAAACCCATAAACACTTTTCGGTACCTCTTCACCTTTTTAGCATTTCTCCGAATGAAACACACACTTCCTACCTACTGCACGCTTTTGCATAACCCTGCCGAAATTACATTGTCACCAACAATTACATCACATTGTGCGAAACGTCACAGCCCCATATAACCATCTTTACAACATCGACCCGACGTAGCAGTAAAACAAATTTCTACGAATCAACGCGTAAAACTGCACATATAGCTCTCATTTTTTCTTACCAGTCGCAGAGAAAAAAAACCCGATCCTCATTGAGTGATCAGTCATCGAAGGAAAATCATTTAGGTAATCCTTCAACAAAGCTGTGAATACGTAAGACAAAAAACTACTAAAAAAAAAATATTTAGTCTCCGGCAACCAGCACACCCCGCCCAATATTTAGGGATGCAATAAAACGTTATATGACGGTTCAATATCGTTCAAATGACCCGAAAAACGATGCTACCACGTCGTAAAGTGCCGACCGAACCAATTTCTTTAATTTTGTTCCCAGTGTGCCGTTTCTCCGGTGATTTTTTACGATCAAACTTACGAGTATCCAGAGCGAACACAATAAATTCCTTAAAACGTTTTTTATGTACATGCTACAATGATTTGGGAGTAACCAACGTATAACGAAATATTTTTATTTTTGTCCATTTGAATTTTTAACTTTTAACTTTTGTGTTGTGAAAATTGGTTTTGTATGCTCAATGTTACTTTTTACAGCTACATGCGATGTTGATGGGAATTTTTGTTGGCTTTCGCTCAAGCAATGCCGATCAATGGAAGATCGACAGCGAATGGGTGTGGCTGTGGCAACGGCAAGACGGCTGTTTTGGTGCTGAATGATCATGTATCATCTTTACATCCATGTGTCACTATCACATGAGATTTAAATGTTGGTACTGGACTTATGAAACTTTTGTTTTTTTTCCTTATTCTGTTAACAAACGTACATTTTTGTTTTATCGAATGAACTCGTGAGATAATTAGCACTTTTGTATGAAATAAGCGTGTTTGCATGACAGCAGGGACTGGTGGAATTTAATCGGATGCGGGATGGTAATGTGCAAGAAACTGTTCGTGTTCATGGTGGGAAAAGTGTATGGTTTACTTCTGCGTCTTAATTATTAAGTATAAAGTGAGGTGGATGGTGGTTTTATGGGTCGTAAAACGTGCTAAAATAAATGTGATGCACTCCTTTTTCGGACTGGGAGGTTAACTTGGTTCTGTTTCGATAAATGAGGTGATGAGATAATGCACTCACAGATTGATGAAGGTCTTGGTGCCAGGCGGTTTGTAACGTCCATTAAAAAGTTGTAAAATGAGACGCCCCCGATGGCGTGTTGCAAATCGAGGAAGTTGTGCATAAGTAGTGCGAACGACTTATTTGAGTAGCTTTTACGGATTTCGAAGAAGGAATGATTCAATTTAGTTCGTAGGTATATTGCAATCAGAAGTTGTTGGCATTTGCATGCTGTAGGCTTGTTGAGAAGTTTTGAGTAAGGCAACTTTCTATCCGTTCGACCTTTTGAAAATTAGAACATTTTGTAGCATTTTTACAACAGCCTTTTGGGTAAATGGTAAAAGTTTTGGCGGCTCAAGTTTTCGGAACAGAAACACGTAGGTCGCTTACATCTCATATTAGCAAAAATTATTTTGTAAGGTCCCTCGACACATATTAGATGGTGGAAACTTTTAGAATAGGCAAAGTATAGGTAGACGACCAGTCTTCTATGCGCAAGCAATGTAGATTTTTTAGTGTGATCACCTATCAGTCGAATTTAACGATGAGCTAAATATATGTGTTTAAGCAATATTCAAGGCAATATTCTGTTTACTGCACTGGTAGAGTGGAGTCCAAAATGAGTTGGCTTCATTTAATTGCTGTATCTTGCAGGGATCACTTATATATTTAAACAAAATTGTTAGCCGAATAGTATTCAGTTTCTTAACTGTGAGCTACAAGTTCTTACTTGAACTATTATTTTTGATAACAAGAACTAGTTTTTAAGTTTTGAAGGATAATTTATTTAGCGTATGAATAATATACTCTCCATAACTATTTCCTTACATCATTGCCATAAATTTCAATCTTAAATCAAAAATTTTGATATTTGGGTTGGTTTTAATCAGCGGAAATTATTGCCAATGTTTTTTTTTTTTAGTGTACCCAACACTAGCATTCGTAAGACGCTCCCTGTCGAGCAGCTACTTCTTATAACAGAGTTGTTCATATTTTGTTGGTTTGTTTACATCAAACGCATGTCACCACCTTGGATTGCAAGACGAGTTATTGAATTTTTGCAGTACTTTTTGTGTACTCTGGGTGCTCCGGGGATTTGGATCATGTCCGAAATCTTTTCCGCTCCTTATGCCCATATAATGATCGACCCATATGACTAATTTTGTTGCGGAAGAATGTGATTAACAAAGGGTTAACTGAAAGTATTTTATAGTGCAGTGGATAGACAATCAAAAAAATGCTTTAAATATCCCCATCACTTTTCATAACCGATTACTAAAAATTTTTGGAGTAGGCGAAAATTTGTTGTCGGTTTTCGAAGAGCAAGCCACATTTCTACCTACACACTTCCGCAGTGTGTACGGTCTTTTGTGAATTTATATCCATAAATGTGATTTCTCATATATCTACCTACCATCCTTTCACATGGCTACCAACAAAAATTATTTTAACAAATTGATTGGGTTTATGAAGTAGCACCAACTTCTGATGTGATCATGATCACCCAGATTCGTCTATCATTAATCAAGTTCGCTGGTCAACTCTTTTGTTTTCTAATCGTCCACGCTCTTTTCTCTTGTTAATTTTATTTTATTTTTTCTTTGAGGTAGGCGCACTACCTACATTTGTCCGAATTTGAATAGTGAGAAATCGATCTGCCGCATATACCAATTTGTACAAATTCCTTGAAAAATGTTAAGCCTTGCAAAATGCCCGCGAACTCTAATTCTTCGTATATAACTCCCTTTCTTTTTCGCAAGACAAATGTTCACCCGAAAAGATGTCGTCACAGCAAGTCGCCACAGAGAATGATAAATGATTGCTAAAACACTGGACACAACGAACAAGCAAAAGGATTTTTTTTCTTTTCTCAGGCAAAATGTGTTTTCTGCCACAAAAGACCGATGCATGGCATGCGGGAAGGAGAAAAAAAAACATCTTCGACCTAGTAGTTAGAAATTGAGTATCTGTGGTTCTTTGGGGCGTGTCAGCCGATATTGTTTGAAATTTTGACTTTTTTCTAATCCAATTTGCTGCGTACGGGTAACCATTGATAATTTTTTTTACAAATCTATGCGGTTACAGCCTTTGTAGCTGGTTAACTACCCGCTAACCCTTTTATCAATTGGTTTTCCACAAAAACACACCCCTAATCCTTTTGTTGGCAATTTGGGTCATAAATTTGCATCCTGAACGAGTTGACTTTCTTCATGCCTATCTTGCAGAATTCACCATACTAACGAAAGGAGCAGGTAAAATCGGCGCGGCGATCGTTGTGGAAATTTTGCTTTTATTTGGGGGCGGTTAAGCCCATTAATATTTCGCTACCGCACACTGACCCGCAACAATGACGTATTTTGTGCGCCCTAAATTTGCATACCGCACAGCATCAGCAGCACGAAGACAACAAATGAAAAAGATTGTACGGTCAATTCGCCAACAGTGCACCATATGTATTCTTGTGGTAAGTATATATAGATAAAAAGAATCACACTCTTCTCACCGAGTCCGGTTGACCACTTTTCACGCTTTAACGTGCCTGTTTTATGCAAATGTTTTGAATTTAAAGGATTCCATGACCGTAAAATGTTTTCCTTGTGTTTGGCCCTTTTGTCTCCCTCCAATCTATGAGCAGATAATCCCTTTCCTTTGTGGACTTTTGTGTATCCCAAAATACCACTGCTGGGTGAATAAGAGAGTATGTCCTGTATTTGGGTCGGCGGTGGTTTTTCTCCGTTTGCATGCAGAATCCGTAACACATGTAGAAAATATGTGTCACCAGTCACCACCAACGCCATCGCTGTATAACAAACACGTTAGGGGAAAATTTAAGCACACCGATTAGTGATCGTTAAGAAGGTAAAACAAACATGTTGTTGAGATTTTGTCAGAAATTAATGAGCACGGTTAATCTAGGAATCAATTTTTGACATCTGATACCATAGAAAATTGCTTACAAATTAATATGTTAATTTTGTGGATTCTTATTTATGGCTGGCATTTGGAAATTATATAATTTCGATAAATTTATTATAAACTCATTGTTCCGATTAATGGAAGGCGATTTGTTTTCATGTCACCGATACGCATGAGCGACAATTCTACTATGGGGGACGACTTTGGATCTTTTGTACAAATATGCGATTTGCATTCAGACAGGTGCGATGAACAAAAGATTTGGAGAAGGCTTCAGTGGATTATTTGGGTGGGGCTTAGGTGACTAAATACATTTTGGCATTTGGTAATGTCCGGAGTTTTGGAATGGCTATTGAATGTCGCCTAATGATTGGCGTATCGGGTGTCTTTGGTTTTTTAAATTCACAATGACCAATTTATATAAGACATTGAATTTAAGCTTTTCATGGCCATGTTGTGGGCAGCCATATTGAGAAGGACTAATAGACAAATAGTAGATAGATATTCACGCTTTTGTTGATGTTTAGATTCTATTTTGACGTTAAACGTGTATTTGTTACCAACTTTCATCAATAATTTCTTAAACGGAATCTATTGTATCGGAGGTTGGAAGCCAAACGGGTGTATGCTAATAGTAAGTTAGGCTCTTGTTCTTGGTTTTGCTTGAAATTGGGCATTTGTCAGACATCGATATGCTTACATTAGATAGATATCAGCTTACATGTTGGGTTATCACTGTCAGCTTTCAGTTATTAGGTATACAGACAAAATTAAAACTAAAATGGTGTGGTTCCGGATCACGCTGTCAAATTGGACTTACTTTAATGCTCGTTTCAAGTAAGGCGGTGTTTGGTTAGATAGGTTTTCGTGGGCCCTTTAAGTGAAGTTAGTAAGTAGGCAAGATAGACTTTCCATAGACAGTCGATGTTTA
This sequence comes from Cheilosia impressa, assembly GCA_948293265.1. NCBI lineage: Eukaryota > Metazoa > Arthropoda > Insecta > Diptera > Syrphidae > Cheilosia > Cheilosia impressa. The sequence goes on from OX411881.1 coordinate 59,496,757, forward strand.
TGAATAGGTAGGGGAGAACGGAGTTGTTTGTTACAGGAAGAGGTTGTCTCGGTCTCAAAAATGTTTGTATTGATCTGCAGCTAGTAAATCAGTTCCAGTTGTTCTTCTGTGTGCCTGTTGAATCACCAGCTAATAATATCTTCATAGAGAAACCTTCCAGGTGCTCTTTGACTCTTTTTGTCTTGTTTTTTTCACAGATTGGCCAGATTTTCCTGTCAATGACACAGGAATCGAGTTTAGGTTCTCCATTCACCTATTATAATTTTTTTGCTTTGGAGCTGCAGAAATGAACTCTTTGGCGGAGTGGAACTTTTCGTCATGCCCCTGATATACTTTACATAATAGTTATATGAGACGCAGTAGGAATGCATCGTGAAATCCGACTTCCCCGGTGACGAGAGGGGTTCCTTTCGAGATGGATTTGGACATTAAAAAAAACACTGTCGTACTACCCCTATACCAACTGAATTTCGGGATTGAATCCATTAAAACACCTTTGTTTGTCGTCATTGTTCTTCGGGTTTCATTTACCATTCAAATCTGTTACTTGTTCACCATGACGTATCACATCCACCTATCCTACATCGGTTATAAAATTACTGTCCATAATCCTCCTGCACATTTCAACCAATTTCACCCGATGATCGCATATACGACCGAGCCCAATTCTTTGGCCATCACGTAAACTCGTACAATTGCTTACAATAAATCTGCTAAACTGCATTGCGCACACTTGTGTTTCTGTGTCACCCTCTTAATAAACACACAAATTTTACTTTTATAAATTCCATCACATCAAAATTCCATTTAGCGCATGCGACTCATTTTTTCGACTCCATAAAAGTGCCGCGCCGCCCTTATTTCTTCATTATACTCGTATCTCTGCTCCGCAACACTATTACACATTTACGCAGTAGCTTAACCAAAAAGGCAAACAACGCAGACATCTTTTGACAAAATTTAAAATGTAAATCAGGTAAAATCGCCATTATAACGCACGTTCAACAAAAATCTGAGCGTTTTTCTTTAAATTTTTTACACAATAAGCACGAGCCATTTACAGCAACTCAGTGCGTACGTGGTGCTATTGAAACGCTGCGCTGCTGCCAAAAAGAAGTGCTAAAAATAAAAACAAACAAATTCAGCAAATTAAGTCGGCATCCGTGAGTATCAATGTGTCATCTTTATTGAGCAGAAATCTGGGACAGCGATAAACAAAATATTGACTTTGGAAAAACGAGAAATCCAAATCCTTTTAGGATAATAAAATTATTTTCCAACTTAGTCGGCTGTAAACGATAAGCAAAAAAAACTCATTGCGTTTTCTAGTTCCTCATGGGAGCCTGTTCGTTGATTACGGGCGCACAATTATGGTAGGTCACTCTACGTGTGCGAGTAAATGCGCCTATGTACTTCAAAGTTGAACTGTATCTGGGGAATAAAGATGCAGGGTAATGGTAACGCCTCTAATCTGCAAAGGTAGGTATTTGGTTCTCTTCGGGTTTGACTCTCTTCAGGTATATAACGTGTTTCTTCTCTTCAGCCTATCTATATAGTGCTGTTGAGTTAAGAGTTCCTTCCCATCAAAACGAAAGAGTTGACTTGCGAACGGGGGTTTTCACAGTGCAAACAAAAAAATATATTAAAAATTATATGCAGATGCACAAGTAGCTCATTGTAGTTGGAAAATGTTTCAAATTGAAATACATCACCTTGGTATATAGGGAGTCACTTTCAAGTTTGCAATGGAGAATAAAAGACGCAACAGACTTGTTGTCACAAGGTGCCATCCAAGTGGAATGACTTTAGCGGCGATCAACGGAACCTAGCAACAACTGGGTAAACTCCGCCCAAATCATTAAACGTCTATCTGCTCTGGATTGGTCAATAAAACGGGAACATAATACATACCCGAGTGCCCCCACTCAAATTGTATGTATCCGAAACACCTGGCGATATGTAACAATCACCACCAAGTCAATCAGGCCAATGGGATCGCTTGTTTTGCTCGGTTTCGGTTCAATTGCTAAATGGTACGAGTAAATAACACCGAAGAGAAGTCTGCAAAGATCTCGCTCCGGATCTCTTAGCTGAGTTGATCCCTTAAATCTCAGTCTCCTCAGGCGAGTTCGTTCTCGGAGAGGATCACTTTGATGCGAGCAAATTATATTATTCGCCTTGTTGTTGTTGTTTATGATTTTTGCGTCTGCAGAAGTTTTTGTTATTATTAAATACACTAGCAGTTAGCCAGTACCGTTTTCCACAGCAGAGTCAGAGCAGAGACCATCTTCCTTAGGTTACCTCTGGCGGCGGTGGTGGTGGTGGTAATGGTATTGGTTGGGCACATTTGCTGTGCTTTACGATTGATTGTTAAACTGGTTCCATAGGATTTGTTTGCATGGCAAACGTTTCAGTTGCTTGTAGTACGCGCTTCTTGTGGGCACGGTATTTTCTGTTCAATCCGTTTTTCTTGTGTATATACTCGTACCTTTCTTAAGAGATTCTTCGCAAGGTAAACGAGCGGCAAACCTAAGACCGTCGTAAATTGGTTTTGTTGACGTCACATTTTAGTGCCTCATATTTGGAGTCCGTTTTTTGTTTTGTTGTTTTGTTGTCTCTTGACTATATTCAGTGTCGCTACGCTAGAGCGTCGGAAATCAGCTGCTGTGTTGTGGTGGCCACTCTGTTTACTATTGAGATATTTTTACAGCGTACGGGCGCTACTGTGTGCGCGATGGGCTCCATTATCATGCTCGTTATATAAAAATGCATCCTCTGCAGGATGGTACACCCGAGCACTCATTAAAAAATTTAAATTATAACTTTAACTAGTGTATATGGTATAGTGCTGCACTAGGATTGGTACTCACACCGAATCATTCCAATCAGTAATGCTAATGAGAGCTGTGCTATGAGTATTTGCACTCAGTACTCTTTCTCAACTCTCTGCTGCCGCTATAGTGTCTGCTGCCAACCACAATGATATTACTGTACCAATGAAGTGTAGTGTTCGCCCCATAAAGGTGTGGTCTACTAACTAATGTTCTATTGCACTAAAGTATTTCGCGCTTATACAAAGTTGTGATATGCGATGTGATCTCCTCTGGTCAGATATATCGTTCAATCTGCGGTACATTCTACGACTTAGTATATGTACACCTGTTCTAAGCGAAAGACGTTTGTTGTGTTTTGATTTTTGCGTAATTGCGGCGTCGGCGCGAAATGTTTCCAAGATAACTTTTAAACAAAAAAAAAATATGAATTATTAGTTTTTAGTGCAAATGTGCAGTGAATTCCAATTTGGATACAGAGATAGAAGAAAAAATTGAGCAAATGAATTTGTAACCGAGTTTTACACATCGGCACTTGCAGTTTGGCTACAGCGTAATACCATAAACGGATTACAGTTTATCTGCCTGTGATTGTTGCGATCATAAAGCTGAACGAAAGTAACCCTAAAGGTAAGTCTTAAGCATTTTTATGGACAAGTCGAAAGGAATAAGAATTTTCTAGTTTAAATTGCAGTTGTTGCGCCATAAAAACAAAAGAGTTGGCGTCAAAACTCGCCTTTCTATGCATGCAAGAAAAGTGATTACCGCACACAGTTCTTCGGTTTTTACTGAATTCCATTTATAAAAATAACATAGTAGTGTAGGAAATGGGATAAGAGTATCAGTATCAGTCGATGTCAGTTTGCTGCAAGGTATTCGTTTACGGAAAAAGTGGGAGGTTTGCATGTTTGGATTTTAGTACAACATAAACGATTACCGTGCTAGGAAATGAGTTATATCCAAAAGTACAAACTGTTAACTTATTTGTAATTTTTTAATTCAACTCTCATGCATTCCACCATTTACCTAAAAACGTCAAATCCAAAACTCTCCCGGGCTGGTCGATCGAAGTTGTCAACAACTGAGAATAAAGTGAACTTAAGCAAAACTGAATCTGAAGCTATTATTCCTTCCGCATCTATCTTTTTAGGCATCTAATCCCGGGATACATCAAAGATAGTTTGTTTAAAAATAACTACTTTGATAGGGAATATCTGGAATAGCATCTGTATAAGGTTTCTATCACAGGCACAAGAACACACGCTTTATGCACTTTGCATTTCCTTGTAAAGCTACATGAATACTGTTTTTGGGAAAAAATAGTACATTTACTTGTTGCGCTATGTAGATGAATGAGGGGAGGGTCCGGGGGTGTCTCCATTTATTTCCAATTTGCTCTTTCATAACAGTTATACTCTCGGATGATTGTCACATGTTTGCGACACAGTGGAAGAAAATCCTTAAGTTGGAAATTGTGTTATTTTGGTCCCCCAAAACCAAAACCTGGGACTCCTCTCTCTTAGTAGTACAACAAACTAACCACTTACCAACTGCGCCTGCAAGGTATGCAGCATAAAATATCGAACATCAACGTAATTTCAAACTAATGTGACTAAGGTCAGTTGTTCCCTTTGTGTCGTTTTGCAGTCTTAACTTTAAAAAAAATGGCCACCCCTTACATATTACAAGTCTAATATTTCCTTGGTCTTAATTTTTGGGACGAATGGAAGGGATCTGCAGTTTAATACCGAGTTTAAACGGCAAATTGAGAAGCTCTTTCATGACAGTTATACTCTCGAATGTTTGTCAGACGTGCGCGAGAGGTGGCGCAGTGGAAAAAACCTTAAGTTGGAATTTGGGTTTTCTCGGGATTCGAACCTGGGACCTCTCGCTTAGTAGTACAACACACTAACCACTAAGCCACTGCGCCGCAAAACCGTGCTAATCCTTTTTAAAATTCAACTTACAGTCGTCCGTGGGAAAGGACATTACACCGCCCTGATAAGGTGGAATGGTGGTATAATGGAATAGTAAAAAATCAGGGAAAACGTCTTATGTGTTTCTATAACGTATGTGGCATAGCATTCGGATAAAGGTGCGTATCCTTGCGTTATTTTATGTTCTCACTTCATTTACCATAAATATTTTTCTCGAATTTTGCAAAATTGTTCCAGTAAAAGCGATGGAAGTATTTATTTACTTAGGAACCGTTGCTCACAGGATCAACCGCCGGAAGACCAAAATTTGTGGCCCAAATCAAGTGCTGCCCCAGTACTCAAGAATGTCTTATACACAAAATATAGAGTATACATACAAAATATTTTAATTAGACTTAGGGTTCTATATATTCACCTGTCTCACCAGCTATTCCTCTTTATTTAAACTAAGATAATTATGCAAATTAAAAAGGCGAAACTACAACGATTGATTGGCTCACGAGTAAAAAGCTAATGTAGCATTACATGATATTCATATATCATGTGACAGATTAGGAATTTAAGTCGCTTGCAGCATCCGCAGGGAGTAACCTACTTCTTCTTAAATTTTGCTGATAGTTTATTGACCGATGCCCATTTTTAGTGACTTCTTACATTGGGTCTAACCGAGTGCGATTTTTTATTAGCTTAGTCTTTGTTAAAAAAATAGTATTCGTTCTAATACCTACCGAGAAAGAGGGTAATTTTAACCGGATTTCCTTAACCAAGTTGATTCGGTTATTTTTAATCCACCAACACTCAAGTTGACGAGGTTATTTTTAGCCCACTAACTTTGTATGAGCTCTATAAACAGAATTACCTACTTGCTACTTTTTAACGAAAGGTTGGATACTCTTAAAAATACGATTTTCCTGCGTGTTGTTGGAATTGTCATAAAATTATTAAATTCTTTGGGACTAAAGTCTCAGGAGCTGGGTGATGTAGATAGCTATTTAACTATTACTACAAGCCATTAAGTACTTAAGTCGGAATATTTAACAGCTTTTTTCTAACTTATTGGCAGTTATAACTACCGATTCACCGAATTATGACATTAGCTTTGAGTCTGAAAATCCTTATAAGAACCTAGGACGTATGTGTTTTGTAAGATACAACTTATTCAAATTCATATTTGATGCAAGTTTACGAATAATTAATTAAATAATGTAAATACTGGTATTAAAATATGAAAATAATTCCCCAAGGAATAAATAATTAAGTTATTGTTTGTGAAGACTCCTTGAGCATCACTTTGCCTGTCGGCGTCAGGTGGCAGTGCATTTCATTGTTATCGAGAAAAGTATCTGCGACAGATATCAACTCATGTGGCTCATTATTTACTGAATGTATAGCTAAATATGTCAGTTATATAGATCTTGCAAGATCGGAAAATCAAAAAATGTTTTTTTTTATTTAAACGACTTAAACTCAAATTTAATCATTATTATTGTCATTATTGAACTATCTTAGATTATGTAACCGATAAAAGCTTTATTGCCTTTTAAAGTAACCAAATTTGATGAATAGGGAACCTTATCAGGTTATCTTCTATCAAACGGACAGCTTTGGAATTTATCACTATAAAGCTTAAGTGATTTTTTCTGTAGCAATAAAGTTAAATTTTATTACGGGTAGGGTTAAAGTGACTTTTCCTTAAGTTCTACATTCCCATCTAATATTTTATAGTTTGTCACTCAGTTAAGCATATATTTCAGTTAAAGCGTTGGAGCTTCCCTTGAGATGTCGGAGTATATTCGATTCGACAAACAATGTTGACATTATATAAAGATGTTGTTATTTACTGGACTCATTAGGTTCTTCAATGTCCTAAGTGCCTGTCAATATGTTTCCTTATTTAAAATTAACTTTAGTAGCTACGCATTTCAATTTCTATATTTAAATAAAATATTTTCTACTCTGTCATTAGGTTACATCTTCATTTCAAGATATGAGCAGTGTTAGTGTATCTTCGTGATTCTAATCATATGTATTTATCAACCACAAGGCTCTTCAAATAAAGTATGAAAATCCGTTTACTTGCACATATGTAATTTCTAATTATGTTTGCAGCAAAAGCAAACATCAGTTGAAGCAGGAGGTATGTTTATTAGATTGGATTTATTCAAATTTCCTAGTTATTTGTTTAACAAATGCATTCATCGATTTCCCATACTATTCCATAAAAATGTAAAATGTAGACGTAGCACCAAGTAAATATAAACTGCTTGTTTGAAAGTAATATAGGTAGCTAATTGGTTAAGAATACTGAAGAACAATTTATTCAAGCAAAACGTGTGCAAATATAAGTTTATAGGTACAGGTTACATAATGTTTTACTTAGTAGTTACTGCATTTAAATTTATTGTAAAATTAAATCTATGAAATGATTTTCTACAAACTTTCTGTTGCTATAGTGTGGATAAAAGTTGTAGTAGTAGAATTTAATATAAAGGTTACATAAGAGGGATGTAATTAATACTTGCTGATGGGGATGGCTACTATACTTAAAAGATTCGGCAGTTGCAGCGACAGCGGTTGTTGTTCTCAATATCGATGGCGGAAGTGTTTAATTTGTTGATGCAAATCATCATAAAACAAAGCAATGAAACTTTAGGTTTACTTAAGTCTTAAAACGTTTATATTACTTTGTAATTTAAGCTTTGGCAATTTTAGAAATACATAATTTAATGATGATGCCAATGACAATAGAGTAATCAAACTAAGTACCAATCAAAATGGTGGCGCAAAATATGGGTATTCTCTGAGGGTTTTTTTTGTATTGTCATGGGTATTGATAATAAGTTGGTGCTATAAAATGTGAGGTTTAATTTTAGTTACTTTTTATTTTTGTTTTTTATGTGTCAGTAAAAACATTTAAAAATTCAAGATATTCAAGATATATTTTTTTTTCAAATTCAGAGGAAAACTTATGCTTTTGCTGATTAAAAAACAGTGGAAAACTGTTTTCAAACTCTGAGATCACCGCGTACATTCTGACATTCTGACAGTGGAAATATTCTCTTAAAGGTATCCGAGTAGTGTTTATTGAGTTGATATGCTGAAGTACTTAAGCTGCAAAGCAGTCGTTTTTCCAAGTTGTAACCTCTCGCGAACGTCTGACAAACATCCGAGAGTATTTCTGTCATGAAAGAGCTTCTCAATTAGCCGTTTAAAATCGTCATAAAACTGTAGATCCCTTCTTTTTGTCCCAAAAATAAAGACCTCACACAAAACGAATGGTTGTGAGAGGCTAGGGGCGAGGTCCATACAGACCTGTTGCGCCAACTATTTATTTATTTAACTGTTGGTGGAGTTTAATATTTCCAAATTGCTCAATATACTGAAGATGTTGTGTGCTTTTTATTGAGGTTTCCTACAGACTTTTTTATATTACACCACAACTTGTTATAGTTTTAAACAATATTTGCTACAGGCGATTGTGTGAAAAACAAAAAAAGCAATTTATAATTTCCAAAACCCCTTATCGTCCTCTTAAACAATACTTTGTCCTCATCATTCCCAGATACACCTCCTTCAACAACAAACTACCTTAGTTAGCAGTCCATAATGCACCCGCATTCAGCTACCATTAAATAAAGCGTTAAGCTGCATAAAAAATGCATATCTACACATGTTAATATTTCCGCCAATCCATACCTACACACAATCGGCAAAGCGGTTTAATGCGAGCGTTTTATATAAAACCATATAATAGCAATAATTGTGAGCTGTAACGTCATGACGATTACTCCATCATTACTGCCACCATTCTGTGAAAAGCAAATCTAATCTAGTGCACTTTAACAACGATCCACATCCACAATATGAATTTAAATGGTCTTTTAAGAGTTAATGATGGGATTTACACATTGCAACAATGTATTTGATTCACATTTTTACTACTGCAATGCATTCGTCACACACAGTCACATTTTATGTGGATATAACCAGACCATTTTATGATCACTATGGCCGTGATATACATTCAGGTGTGTGTGAATAAAATGCTAAAAAATGTACATGGTATATGCGCACCCATCTCTCGGTATCGGTACCTGCTGGCTGCTCATTAAAGTTGAACAAAGCACATCGTTGTAAGTTGACATAATTTGTCACGTAAAGGTGCCACATTTGTATCGGGATTTATGTAAATCTATAAAGATGACGACGTGCGTCAGGGTTGACAAACGTGTTACGATCGTAACTTTTAAGTTACAATGGACTTTGAAAAAATACAAAATACAATCGGTCCGAAAAAGTTACAATCAAAGAGTATTTTTTTATTTTGAAAAATTGCAATAACGCATATTATTTAATACAATAACTTATTACAATTTTTTGTATTCGTTTATCCACAATTGCTATACTTACGAACGCAGGAAAATCCGCTGTAAAACATAATGTTAACTTTCCCTTACAAAGAAGTGAAGTGCTTTGCAGTTGACAATTGACAAAACATATGAAAGACGGAACAGCTTAGCTATACCTAAATTCTAGTAAGGGATTCCCGATAAAATAAACCTTATTAAAATATACGAAATGTGTTAAGCTAAGAATGTTTTGAACGTTCTGCATATAATGATTACGATAAAAATATTTTAAGCTTTTCCATCTTAGCTACAAGATTTTTGAGTAAATTTGTTAATCTCGTCGGAAATGTTTTTATGCTTTTGCAATAGATTGGTGATTTGTATACCCTCCACAGGGGAAGGTATATTCACTTTGCCATTACATTTGTAACGCCAAGAAGGAGTCACCCAGAGACCTCATAAAGTATATATATAGGTACATACAAGGTGGGCCCAAAGAAGTCATCCGATGTTGTTTGGCTCTCATATTTTTTTCTAAATGAAAAACTATGATTCTGTTTTCTGATTATGTTTATCTGAACCTTTAGAATTTTATTGGTCAAGCCGAGAAGATGATATCGGCCAAATGGGCGCCGTCACAATTGATTGCCTTACGGGCTCGATTTAGCAATGGGATGTATGACAACAGTGGACGGTGCGCGCTATAGGTCCGTGATAACTGAGTTTTTTCTGCCGCAATTGGACGAATTACGACTGAAAGACATGTGGTGTGGTTCTTCTTTGACGGAGCTACGGCATACACTGCGCGAGCCACAACCGATATTCTGAATGCGGCATTCCCGGGTCGCCTCATCTCCCGTTTTGGTGATTTGCACTGGCCCGCAAGATCGCCGGATTTAACCGTTCCAGACATTTTTTGTAGGGGTTTTTGAAGTACCGTGTTTACGTCGGATGACTTCGTTTGGCCCACCTTGTATATTTAGAATCAGGATCACATTCTGAATCGATTTAGCCATGTCCGTCTGTCTGTCTGTTGAAAGCACGATAGCACCCAAAAGAATTGACATAGAAAGAACTTCTTTTTATCGTCGTCAGGCTGGTATTGAAAATGGGCTATGTCGGTCAAGTAGGTCTGGTACCTCCCATACAAAACCCATTTAGCATGACTTGTATGCAGTGGAGGGTATCGGCAAGCCCGATGCTAACACTTTGACTTTTTAAAGTTAATTACTAAGATAAACAGGTATCTATAACAAAAGCTAAAAGTCAACTTCAGGGGTTCTAGCCAACTTTCAATTTGTTTTCTGTGAGATTTGTACATAGCAGTTTCAAATACACACATAAACAAAAATAACCGTTTGATGAAATTAAGGAACAGCAAATTTATTTGAATATACAATATTCCGAATCCAGGGGTTTCTTTCAATTTCGATATTAAATTAAGTGTTTCCGTTGATAAAATATTCATACTTTAAACTGTAATAAGAAATATAGGAATGAAAGTGTGTGATCGCAAATAATGTGGGAGGTATTACTTGCATTTACACTTGTTGAAATTTTAAGTAAAGAGTATTGTTGAGAATGCAAACATCACCTTCCAAATAATTTTTATCAAAATCAAAAATATGTTTTTCGAAATACGAGTCGTTGCTTAAGGTAAGTTAAATTCGAGAGGGAAACGAAAAATGCAATCATTTTAAGAAAATGTTGGAAATTTTACATGCATTTTGGATAAAATTTTTGTTTTCATGTAGCCTATAGAAAACAAACAAAATAATTTAGATTATACGGTAGGTATACTATGCTTTAGAAAAAAAACGTTGATTGCCATTTAGTAAAAAATGACCATATTAAATTTAAAACATAGTTCTGTTATTCAGCCTTACTGTGAGTTTCGCCCGAAAAATATTCCACCCAACAAAAAATTATATCTTACTCCTACTCGTATACGAGAAAGTAAAAAATACAATTGAGCCCAAAAAAATACAATCGGAACTAAGATTTAGTTACAGTCCACATAGTTCATTTTTCATCCCTGACGTGCGTTCGACATTTCCATATACTCGTACAATCCACAGAGCAGCAACAAAATTGATGTCAATAGCGCCAGAACAACATGAACTATAAAAACTGTATCAACCTTTAAATCGAGTGAAACTGTAAAGCTACAAATGGAACATTTAATATCGTCCACAAACAGCAGATCTCATCACGGGCATTACATACCACCGGAGAATTTCTTTCGTCATCGGTGCGGTTTGACGTCCGACACTAGCAATTATCAACTGTTAAGTCCCTTGCTATACTCGTAGGCACAGCCAGAAAGAGGTCTCGCGCGCACAGTCACAACCACCTCGATGATGACAGCGGCGACGACGACGACCACGACGACGGACAACGATTGATTGCCCTTCATAAAAAACGAAAACAATGATATTCTTTGTTTTAAGACTTAGGACCTGATTGTGATGCTAGATACGTTCAGCCATCTGTTTTCATGTTTCGTAGATAAATTAGGTGTATAGTTCCTCGCCTACCCTCTGCCATGGTAGGTATTTTCGAATTTTCATCAATAAAAGAGGTTAAAAGCATTTTATGCCAGCAATTTGATTTTTATTAGGTGATAATTGAGTTTAGTAGTTTTTGTTTCGATCTCATTTATCATTTGGTCTTGCTCGATGGACGGAGAACAAGGGCCATCATTGTTTTAGGACGGTTCGTTTACTTATTTGTAATAAATTGTAAAAGTGGTTTTGTTTAGTCTTATTAGCATGTGGATCGGTGACTATTTATCGAGACTTTCCTTTATTTTGTTGACTAAAATTAAAATCAGAAGCAGTTTACATTCAACACATTTCAGAAATGAATTACCTTGACTATGGTTACACGACTGCTCCCACACTAAATGCAGGCAACAACGAAACCAGAGTCACTAACTTTGCCGCACTAATGTCAATGTGTATAGTTGCCCTCAAGGCGGCGGAAATCCCATCGATTGTTCTTCATTAAAGAAAAGACTAAAATCCCAACCTGCCTCTCGTGTAAATAAATGCAGCCATCCAGTGTGCCCCCACTGTTTCTTTTGTGGCGCCTGTTCTCTTGCTCTTCCCCGCACCCAGCCAGCCACCAACCCAAAGAAGTTCAAGTGCGAACACATTAATAAGACCATAATAAGCGAACAATACGTAACCATTGTGTACAGTTTTCTATAATTTCCCTCATAAAATTGTTAAAGTTAAAAAAAAACGATTGTTTAAGCAAATTCGCATCAGTGCTGAGGTGCAGCTTATGTTTAAGTTTTGCTAAAAGAAACATTATCTTGCACAGAGAAGTAGACACTAAAATGTCAACATCAAGATACACGTGGTGTAGATTTATTGTGTGATCGGGTTTCAAGTCGTACGACCAAGTAAATATAGAACATGTACTTGAAAATCCATTAAGGTACTCATTAAGTTTGTCGCTTTGATGGTAGCTATAAACATACATATACTGTACCGCATGTTGCATAAAGACTTCCGCTAAATATTCAGTCATCGATGACTTTTTCACCGGCCCCGTTGATTTAATTGTTCGTTTTCCGATCTGAACGATGTGAAGCACACGATTTCGATCAGACAATAAACTGATTGGGCAATCGTCAGTAAACATTCTTAATTAATGGTAGGTACCTACTTGTGTATTGGAGCCTTGGAGGGTGATTGCAGCTGAGTGCGGAGTTGACATCTCAGTCGTTTGAAAGTGGGTCAAAGCTCTTGGTGTAGTTTGATGAATATTTCTCAACTTGTTTAATAGAGCAACAAGAGCAATAAATTAAAACATTTTAAGATACGCCTACATATTTAAGGAATTGATGTCTTTATTAGACAGTTTTCGTTTTGAGTATTGAAGTATCTAGGTCCGAAATGCTGAACGAGGGTAAAGGTTGTTACACCGACCCGCCTTTCGGGCAGCCTACAATTGTTTGGAAAATACTTTACAATCAAAAAAGGAAAAAATGTCGACCCCTTACATTCCTCCCAACCAAAATGGTTGTAAGAAACTAGGCATTGTTTAAAAATAACAAATGCTTAGCTTTCTTATTAAATAAAATAAAAATTTAGCTATTCTCAAGAAATATTTGTCAAAACCTTGGTAAACGACAATTTTAATAGCTTAAATAAGTAAGCTTAGAAAATCACAAAAGAATTAAGTAATGCTAATACAGACTTTTCAATCTGGAAGGCTAGCATCGCGCGAATAAAAATTAAGAAATTTTACTGGGCATACGGCAGCGAAGACCAAATAAACGTCCTTGCTGAGTATTTTGAAGACTTCTTCAAACCCAGTAAAGATATCGAAAGTGAAGTAGGAACTGGTAAAATGTGTGAAGACGATGTTGCTATTCGACCAACACAGCAAAAGTTCGTGGTAAAACATGGCACAAGGGTCCTTTTTTTAATTGCCACTACAAAAATATGTAGTAATTTCGTTTAACACCCCAGTGGAGATCCGGCGAAGAATTACCCTGAAAGCCGTTGCTACATTGGTTAAGCAACACAATTGCCTTCAAAATTTCTAACTCGGATGACGAAATGTAGATATGGTTTTTAAAAGCCCTAACATGCAAGATGCAAGTTTTACTTTATGACAATAAGCAGGGGAACTGATCAGAAGGTTCCATGCCATGAGTAGCGACTCAACGGACTCTGTTTTTGTGAAAGCTCAACGGACCTAGTTTGGTCTATGTGAACTATTCCGAATGCATCGGAAAATTGCCACCATCCAACCTAACCTATTGCCCTTTCAAGGCTCCACGTGAGTTGAGTCAAACTCACCAATCAAATATCTTTATTATTAAAATCTTTTGAGTAATCTATAAGTAATAATCTCTAGCAAGGACATTGATTGTTGTTTGCAACATTAAAATCAAATGCAAAGTATTAAAAATGAAAACACCTTACAATCCGCTTTACAACTTTTGCCGGATTTATGGTCACACATGCATTAAATGTCGTAAGTCCGTAAATATTACTTTTACAACATCATCTTATTGTTGCTGTGACAGCTTATATACTGGCTGCTTCACAAAGTCAGGTTATGTTCTCAGTTAATTACAAAGTCATGAGAATTTTCCATTTTCTTCAGGTACGGCAAATGATGGTAAAATGTGTGTAGGCTGAGAGCTTTGCATAACCGCTTAGTAATTACATATAACCTAGTAGAATTCGTGTACCGGGTATTTGGGGTAGGTCAGAGGGAAAGTTTAAACAAATAAATAAATCAAAATATTACGACCGAGCCAATTATTCTACTTGCATTCATTTTCATACAAATTTGAAAGCAATAAAGGTTATTTTTCTATTTCGGTGCTTATAAATTACAGTTAGTTTTCCTTTGTGAAAATTTACCTTCGTATGTTTCTTTTTTTTTAAACAAACATACGTTACCTAGATAATATTACAAATAAGCAGGAAAATCAAATTAGCACCTCTATTCAATGTGAACGCAGACTTGCGTTTAAAACTAAAACAAAGCAGATCTTACAACAGTTGGCATTGATTTCAAAACTCCAATAGTAACTAAAAGTGTAACCTGATACAGAAAATCAATTTACACTAATTTGTGATAATAATTAGCACTGTCTACGTCTATGTTTTCTGTGACGCAAGTATGGGATTTAAAAAAAAAAAACCAAAGTGTAAATGGGTACAGATCAAGGAGGGCGTTTCACTATGAAATAAACTTTTTTCCTTAAATCTATGAAGAAACTTTGGCGTCCATTGGTTGATCCAACTTTAATTAATGGGAATTTGTTTAAAATTTATGATGTTTCTGATCCGTTTTTTATTTAACTTGTGTTTAAGTAATGTTAATGCCATATTTAATTTATATTTCATCAAAGATCTAGAAAAACCAGAGGTGCGAAAATGACAGGATACTGCCTTTGGGTGTTGTCTCGGGCCATAAGCCCTTTGCAAGGTTATCATAAGTTACCCCAAAATTATGATGCGAGGACCATTTTGGTTCTTCAACAGTGTACCAGTGAATTATTGCCTAATATTTAATGATTTTTACGGGAACTTCAGTGGGCTCACAATACCATGCATACACTTACTTAAAAACGCCAATCCAATTTAAGAATTGAGAAGGGTAACGCCTTTTGATCTGCATATCTAAACTTAAAAAAATTAACCAGGGAATATCATTTAACAACTGGTACCCTTTCATTGAGCCACCACTTAATTGCAAAAGTCTTTCCATTCGTAACTATAGTAAGGGCATTGACTTATTGGTTGAAACATTTGTGCCCGCTTAGACAAATAACTACACCCACTGATTCTTAGTTTAAAATATTTCACATCAAGTTATTATTTACAACTTCAATTTAAATATACGACAAATAAATACATGCTATTTTGAGATTCACAAAAAATAAATCAACTCAAAATTGAGGTCTGCAGACGCGACACTAATAAATATTTAAATAAACATGTATTCAATGGTAGCAATCAAAGTTTAAGTTATGTGCATAATTTGCAAAAAAAAGAAAAAAAAATACTACTCGTACATGCACCTACAACGCGACCCAACACCAAACGCCTGTCATTGAAAAGACATGCATCCATAATGACTTCATTATTCGTCATCATTAGGATTGCTAGCGAATAACTCTGTGTATATCAACGAAAAACAGCACTCTATACATAATTAAATCGAATAAAATAAATAGCGATCCAAAATATCTGAATAATATAAGTATTTCATTTCCATATCTGGTTAAATATGTCTAGCGCCCCTAATAATAATTCATTCCGGTCGTGTAGCCAACTGTAGGTCTATCCAGTTAAAAGTTCACATGCATCGCCACTTTGTCAGTCAAGCAAATATAATAGTGGGTTTGTTATTGAGGTGAATTTCCTTTTCTGTTCACATTATGTCTGGCAAGAATGGAAATGCATTGAAGATCTCTAGAGAGGAGTATTGTTACATTTTTTATGAGTTTAATTTACCTACCGCCCATCGCCAATTTATTCCTTTTAAATTGTTACGTCTTCGATCAATCCACAACAGCTTCAAAAACAGAATTTAAGGAGAAATCACTTCTGAATATGCTTATTTTGTGATAGATTAAATTGGTATCCTGCCAAATTCTGGTGTAAATACACAGTTCGCAATTCAACTCTTTCGTTTATTAGCCCAATAGTCATAAGTAAGTAATAGCCAGTAATGTTTGAGTCTACCTCTTCAATATATTTTAATATGTGTAGGTACGTACTTCTGGGGACAATTTAACATTTAGCAACTTCCGTTTTTGTGTGTTTGCTCTATAATCGTCAAAAAGATCATAAATTGCCGAAGTACCTCTAAAAAAATGACGATGGAGGACTCTCGCTCCTTCATTAAGGTCCCAGTCAATCTACCTGAAACCTTTTGTATCAAAATACGATTTAGTCAAAAAGTCTGTGCAACTAATTGCATACGCTGACGACATCGACACCAACGACAGAACACAGCGGGTTGTCACTGTGGCAGTGGTTCGTTTTCAAGTATCATTATACAAACTCGGCAAAGATGCATTTAGTTGTTAATGAGGGCGAAACAAAATATGCTATGAACATGAACACGTTCGCAAGAGGGGGTGCAGTGGAAAAATCCGATGGAATTTGTGTTTTTTCGGGGATCAAATCTGAGACCACCGTCGCTTAGTAGTTCAACACGCTAACCACTAAGCCACTGCGCCTACAAGTCCGACAAACCGCCCCATATTTCATATTTGCCCAAATTTTGCGCTTGTAGCTCCATTTTTGTCCACCCGACAGTAACAACTCTACTTTGTCAACATGTGAGTTGTCCAGTTCCAGTCGTATGCGCTCATATCTTTAATTTAGATGTGCACATTTCACCACACACAGTTCATTACTTTTGCCATATTTTGTCTCGCATAAATCCTTGTGCAAGAAATCGTGTCAACTGTAAGCGAATCATACAATCAGCTATACCAAAGCGTGTAACTTAACTTTTCACATAAATATCCCAAAGTGCAATAACTCAAAACGTTAAAGAATAAGGAATTGGAAATCGGGTCAAAAACTGTTTGTTTTGTTTTATAAGTAGATTAAATGATTAATTTTATTTCCTGGCGTGGTGCGTGGGAGTGGATCATTATTCCATGTGTGGTGCTTTGTTGTTTTTGATGAATTTATCTGAATAATATGGGTTTCGTGAGACTTCTTTTATGAGTCAATAAAATACAGAGCATTATTTGATAGATCTTCTAATGAAGTTATAAAAAAAAAACTCACTAATTTTTCTGATGTTAATCGGATACTTTTTTCCAGCTGTACGTTGATAGGAACACGCGTTCTCTTAACGACACTGTTACGAGAATATGTATAATAAAGTAGGTATACCAGTTTTAAGCTTAGCCGTAGGTTGTTCGTACTTTGTATTTGTATAGCATCAAACTTTAATGATCGTCGTAAAGTTTTGTGCTCAGAAAAAGAAGACTTAAGTAACTCTAATTAAATGGAGCGAATAGTAATCGATCAAGGGTCGATTGGTCTGGATAAACATGTGTATTGGAACTACGTGCGTCTATACAAAGAAGCACTTGCGTGTATATTTGTTATACAATATTAGATATATTTTTTATGCTTGTAAATTTGTAATGATATCGTTATCCAAAAGACTATTTTGCCACTGGGCCCTTAACACTCAGAGTAAAATTGAATTATAAGTGTCTGGTATAACACTTGTAGAGTAGGAAGCAGGTGCCGACAACTTGGACTGAAACTCGAAACCAAATTCAACCTTTGCTACTACTTGAATGGAGTAGTTGTGTTGATATATTTTCCAGTGGCTTGTTGAAGATTGTCCCCAATAACAGTAGTTGTACAGCAGGGGAACGGACGGCTCTACAGTTTCATAAAGTAATCTTTAACAGACGTTGGTCTTAGACTTTTCAGAATTCTTTTTTGTTAACCAGTGGCCACAAATCAGCATTTTTTGATGTGGAAAAACAAATTCAAATTACGTTCCGCACATATGTACATTAAAAACTCCAGCCCACAATTAATACCAACGATTTTTAAAGTTCAACTCCTAAGGCACCCTCGGATGTCAGCCTTTGGCGACATTTGAATTTGTTAGGTGGGTACAAAATCTATGGTTAGATTAACTGGGAAAAGGGGCGTTGTGCAAATAAGGAAACCTGGAAATTAAAAAACAGGAATTCAGTAGCCAAATAGGGACTTAAATAGGAAGTATTCTCTCAGAATAGCGGACAACGGATAGTAAATTCAATCGAACCTGCATCATAACGTCATGTTAAACAGGCAACAAAATATTCTCACTTAAAACAAGTCGGACACATATTAAGTAAAAAAATGTATACAGACTCTCCTACTCGAAATGCTGACGAGATCGTCTTCCTACAAAATATAGCTGATAGGAATTAGTGCTTTGCGGCTATGATTTCATACTTCCTGATTGCTCCTTTTTTTTCTCAAGGGTGCAACTCGATAGCACACTTCCGATCCCATGTGAATATGGAGCGACTCCGAATGATCTTCAGTGATTCCCAGTCCTGTAGTTGAAGATCACTGAAGATAGTTTGAAGTAAAAGTTAAAACCACTACATCTTTGGTGGTTCGTTCAATTGTACAAAATATTATACACTTCCAGAAGGACTTTTTTCCTTTAACCACTTTTGGAACATTAAAATTTGGCATACAATATTCATCACCACATCCAAATTGATTTTTCCATCATGCCTCAAAAATTCAAAACCCATAGATCAAATGCTAGTACCACATGCATGTGTGCCTACACTTATCATATTTCCCACGACCGCACTGCTTACAAGCAGGCTTTAGTAATTTGAATTGAACAAGAAACCCAGCCCTATATGTTCAACATCACAAATCCGAATTGAAAGATCACTTGCCACCAAATGTCAAAACCTCAAAATGATTTATGCTCGATATAAAATTCATTCGCTTACATCGAAAGCAAACAGTGAACAGGGGGGGAACAAAAAACTCAACCACCTGCTGTGCCCTTCCTCGGTCTTGATATTTCTAACTTAATTTTTGTGTTGAACATGCCCAAAAAAAAATTAAGTAAAAATAAAACACATGTGGAGCAATTCGATCAAATTTATCATAAATTCCAATAAATCTCTGTCTTCATTGTGTAGGAAGAAGGAAACTCACCTCAATCAGTGATATGATAAATCATGATCTTGTTAAGATCATGTTTATTTGTTTGTGTCTAATACCACAAAAAGAACAACGATAAATAGTCATTTAGCCTTGAGATGATTACGATTTTTTGTGCCACGGGTTTGGTATGAGCCTTGTGTCGCACAGTGTGTGTTTTTTGTACAATAAAACTGGAAGCAGCTCATTAAAATTCTCTGTTTATAGACCACCGAATTCAAAACAATTTTCAATATTAATTTTCTTACCAAATCAGAGAATGTCTCCGAAGATAGGCACACGACTGTTTTGTTTTGCACATATAAAGTGCACTTTAAACGACTCATAACTTTCCATTGTTTGCTATGGTACCACTGGCAAAATGCATCTTCGCATCTTCAACTTTGAGCAATCTTTATCTGAGAGCGAAAATCTCGTATTTTACGGTTTTTCTCTCCCTTTTGTGCAAAACTTCTCGTCCTCGCACTGCGGGATCATCATCTCAGCTGAACGGGTGTACACTTATCTGAACATTGAGGAAGATTTATCTCTTTCAACAGAAAACTGTCACCTGTTTGCAAGTCCAATTTCGTACATGTACCAGAAAATTGCTATAATCAATGTTTTGAGAGTCTTAGCTCGCGCTTAGCACACCGCTATATTGTATAAGGGGCTGCTATTTAACTACATTGATGCACTGCATGGATATTGTGCATCCATATGGAGTCAGGTGAAGGCATCATTTTTATCTGTACTTATTGATTGGTTAGTGCTGCAGATTGGTGGATTGATTACGGAAACTGTGACGTCGATAAAATGATTGCATCTTGGTGTAGGTAAGCTAAATGAGGAGTACAGACGATAAAAAAGAGAGAGTGTATTATATATAATTTGTATAAGGAGGTCTGTTGGTTCATCGGCATCAATGTCGTCATTATCCTAGTCCAATGAAATTACATACGTCTGAACTTAGCGCCTAGGTTAAATCACTCTCCACACTTCAAATTGGACATTTCCATTTTTCTTACGTAGCTCGAGATGTATTTAAGTCGAAGAGTCTTTGAGTAGAACGACGGCAGCGAAATCCATATTGCATACTGCAACATTTACCGCCATTTACATATCCTTGTACAGCATATGGAAAGTAAAGCTTGTAGACGGTTGTTTTACTGGGAGTTTCTTTCATTCTTGCTGAAAGGCCGCTCACAATCAATTCTTCGAAAATGTTCGTTGATGCAAGAGTTTATTCAAGCGCTGTTTCTAGCTCTCTATCTTCCTTCGCTCTACATGGACAGAAAGCGCAACCAAAGACCATAGAAAAACCATGGATTCATTTTGGCATTTAATATAAGTTTGCTGATGGTGACTCTTTTGTTGCTAATAGTACCGCTTCTATAGTCTGTTCCTATCTGTTTTGGAGGCTTTAAAAATCAGGTTAAGCTATTGTGTCAAAAAAAATCTGACAGATTTTCTGCGATAAGTGAATGTTCGCGTGTGATACCTCGTAAAAAAATCATCACAAACATAACCCTCGGAAAAACGAGAAACGGAAAAGTGAAGAACGTATTTTATAGTACGGGGCACAATGGACCCCAATCGTTGGCAAAGTCCTGCATTCAAAATGGTCATCGGTCATCATGCTCAGCAAAAAGACATGCTTACTATTTTTCGCTGTTTCGCACGGCATTTCAAATAGGCATCGCCATAATTGTGACATTAATATTGGCAATGTCAGAAAAATAAAATTTTTTGCCAGTATAGTGTCGCCATTTGCAGTGCATCATTTAGCGCATAACGCTTAAGAAATGAATGACGAAAATGATTAATGATCTGAAATTGTGTTCTGTCTATCCCAGACCCCAATAACAGACTGACAGACCGCCTGACATACCAATGATTGCTTGTAGTCTACCTTCGCCGCGATTCCTATGCCAGTTGTGCAACAAAATCGTGTTCTCTGTTATGTCATTCAAACATTCTACTAATTGTGTGGCACCCGGTGCAATGTGTTTCTTCACCAAAACCCCAGAAATATCATCGAATCGAATCAGACACGATTCACTCTGCCAATAATTTCTTGGCCCCCATCAAACAATGGCGTACAATCTGTGAAATATAATATCTCCCGCTATTAGTAAATAGATTGCAGAAAAATAAGGAAAAACCTCACATTAAGTGACAAGAAATCACACCTATTTGTAATTGCTGGCATTTCTCACCTTACCCGCACCTATAGTGGATCGCTAACAAACAACACATTGGATCTCTCAGATACATCATCATCACCATCGTAGATACTGTTTTTTATTTGCGCTGTCAATGTTGATGCGTTTCACTTATTCGAAACTGGACTAGACTATTTAGACGGGCACGTTTTGTAGCGCGCACACACATCGGTGTCTGCGTTTAGATAGCAAAGTAAAAGGTGCATAGAGGAAGATGGGAAAAGTCAAAGCTAGGTCAGGTTAAAAACGAAGTCAATAAGTCACTGTAATGACGTACTATAACTCACATTTTCAATCGTGCATAAATTAATGTTCAAATGTTAAGTATACACATGGGAAACAACTTTATCATCATCATTACAGCACGGCACACAAATATAGTACCCGAGATTGTATCGCGCCGGCCGTGTTGCGTTGTTCAATAAATGTTTGATTGACTTTGGAACTATGGGTGGCTTTTCAATCTACTACTTGTGTGAGAGGAGGCAAAAAAAGACGCTAAAATAAATATTTGAAATGTTTATAGGCTATAACAACTACTGTGAATGTACGATGCTTTGCTGCTAGAGCGAGAGCTAATTAACTGGGGGTGGGGGCAAGGGAATCCAAAAAGGAATTAGAAATAGAAAATGAAAGCAACAATGTTGGTTCGTTTGGATTGCAGCACGAGTTGTGTGAACAGTGATGACCACCGATAGTTATTGCTACCGCCACTAATCAACTTGAATAACACTTTTAACCGACATGATTCGGTCGCACTTGGCGTTTCTAAGTTTGACTGGAACAATAGATAAAAGACAACTAAACTTGGTTTGTTAATTCGTTTGTAATATTGAAAAATAAAGAAGTGAAAAATTGACACCAACGACTTTACCGGGGAACTTTTGAGTGACTTAACTCATGTGCCGGAATGAGTATTCGTTGCTTCTTGTATAGCTAGATGGCGCTCCATTTCGTTTAGTGTAGATAAGTAATGTAGATTGGATATAGACAATTTTTTTCTAATTTTACTCACCAACACAGCGGTTTCACTACACCGACTGGGTGTAAGCAATAATACCGCAAAATCAAGAAAAAATTAAATAATTAACATTACTTCGAGCCCACTTGAAAAAGTTACTATGTATAAGTATATAAATGTAGGGGTACACCTGCCAGACACCATCCTTCGACATAGTGCAACATCACTTTACGCATTTGCGATATCACC
The DNA here is from genome assembly GCA_948293265.1 of Cheilosia impressa. Classification (NCBI taxonomy): domain Eukaryota; kingdom Metazoa; phylum Arthropoda; class Insecta; order Diptera; family Syrphidae; genus Cheilosia; species Cheilosia impressa. Next base: position 59,519,490 of record OX411881.1, read on the forward strand.
TGTTATAACAGCACTTTTCTCTCCATCCGATAATTACCATCGAAATACCATCATCATCCTGTGCTAATACCACCCTCCGCTGGCTGACATATCTACCATTTTCGCATAGCGCACCATCATCATCTCTCGCCATCCACCATACTCATATACGGCTAAATGTCTTGCATAATAATAAACCGGAAAATATCCTCCTCGCAGATTTAATTACACCGGTTGACCAGTCGGCGAGGTACTGAAGAGTGCATCCATAAAAATCCAAACTCCAAGCAGTGCACACACTACCAGCCGTAAAAAGAAAAAAAAAACAAAACGAATATACAAAATCTGCAAATTCAAAACAAAATCTCAATCTCATGGCTGCACCACGAACATCTAATAGCATTTTGCATTACCCACCCTCTCGTGCCCATGCATAGACCAGCATATTCCAAAGTGGCCTGCCATGGGTAACGTCTAAACTTCTGACCAAGAAAAATTAGTCTTCGGCTCAGCAGGCTAAAATTGATTATGGCCTGCAATTGGGTACATATACGACGACTGCGCGGACTTGTGTTGTATCTGTTTGGGTTTGCTTTTCACCTCAAGACATAATCATTAGACGGATTCATATGTTTCCATGTGCGATGTGTGGCATGCATACATGCATTCGTTGGCTGCATTCATTTCAATGTTTTCTGGGAATTCTTCGGAGCAAAACTCGTTCGAATTGGACCACTCGCATAGTTGTTCTATTGCAGTGCCATACGGCACGGCCACGAGATGGTGCACTGTTGTGTGGCATGCGCATTAACTGATAACTCAATTAGGCTCCGCTCACATCGTGGCGTTGAACGTTAAAATATTGTTTAATTATTTTGAAATGAGTTATTATTGGAAAGATTGCTGTCACATTCGGTTTGATGACAAATTGATTATGGCCGTGGGTGAAATTATTAATTTCTCCAGAAGAAAGCTGGGGTGTGCATCCTTTTTGACTGTGGGAATGTCGTTAAAGAGAAAACTTGCAATACTGGCTGCTCAAAATAAGTGGGATCTCAATCGATTTTTAGTGTACCATTCAATTGATGTGAGTTTATGTGAATGCATCCTATTAATTGGGATTATTTTTTCTAAAAATGCTTTTGGCGATGGCGGGGGCTGGTGCTTTGTCAAGTAATTTGAACATCGACGCAATAAATATTTAAGGGCTCTTCGAGGTTGGGCATGATAACTGATAAGATAAAAATAGATTTTTCGAGGGGTCGTTATTTATATATTTATAGAACTGTGTTAGTGTCGGTTTGTTCCCGCATAACTCGGGACTAAAAATTTACATTCTTCTATTTTTCTATTGAACTAAGACTGATATCAAGACAGTTCAAACATTATTAAAAAAAACATTATTTGGTCTTTCTAAACAAAGTTATTGAATTCAAAAAAAAAAAAAAACATGAGGCTATTTTTTTTTCTTAATTTTATTAGAGGACCTCGATTGTGTCAACTAACCACGGTGGTAAGCTGACCTATTAGTTGAACCATTCCACGCGAAACTGAATTTTCACAAAAAATTTAAAGATTGTTAGTTGTTTTTAAAAAATCAACTAAACATTTCTTTTCTATGTTGGAAAATATTTGCCTAGTTTTTGAATAACTCACTTTTTCCAAACTTAATTCACTACTAGGATTTTCTTGCCTTTTCGTTTACTGTTTTTAGACAGACCTTTGTAGGGTTTTCTACAGAATTACCCCTTCTTTTGAAACTGGCCTTATACTGAGGCCTTCCACCACACATTTCCTTTAAGCACTAAAAAAATACTGAGCCAACTAGCCCCGAAAAAAATGAGTCAGCAAACCCTGCCCAACCAACCAACTGGCAAATAACTAGATTTTTCAGGATCAAAACCAGAAAATAACATAAAATGGCAAACTCAGCTGTTTGATCCAGGGTGACCAACAATTCAAAGTTTTGCCAAAAATACTTTAAAAAAAAATTCACTTGCACATTTCTCTAGTTCTCAGCTGCCACTACGTATTTGAAATAATTTTCTCGAAATCAATGAGTATCAAGTCATAACCCCATGCCCTCCTCGCCACATACACTGAATAACCGCAAATTTAACAAAATCCACATTTAGCCCCTTGAACAGCAAAAAATCGCACAAAATCGACAGAAAAATAAAACACGAAGAAATCGAAAGTAAAAGAAGAAGAAAAACATCTCGGTCACGATTTAATTTCTATCTCACAGATTGCTTCGGAGCGTTCAGCTACAAGCTATTGGAAGATATATTTCCCGCTTCAACATGTACATACATTATCTGGGGTGCTCTCAAAGGTGGGGCCCTTTGGGGCCTTTGTGGTGCTATTTGCTTTTGTTTCGACATTTTCATCGATAAACAAAAACAAACAAAGCGAGCAACCTTCATGGAGAATTCCTTAAATGCACACGCATCATCGCAACCGAGAAATGAGATTATCTAGAGTCATCATGATCGTCATTGCGTTTCAGGTGTGCCCCCATTCATCATCGCGTTTAAGTACACATCTCGCATCTGCGTTTAATATCGATCAGCTACGCGCGTTAAGCGGACGTAATTCGCAAAACCCATTAATGGCTAGCCATTGCCATACGGCGCAAAGAGCCGGGCACCCCACACGTTACACGTAAGTGTTATAAAGTAAATGGTATAGGCACAGCATAAACAGCAAAAGGCGAGCACTCTACATACCCAGCCGACACGACAGACGGATTGGGCTACTGCATGCTCGACTCTCTGCTGGTGCTGGAGTAGAAAATCTTTCTTTTTGCTTTTTTGTTTTTTTTTTCTGCCAGGGATAGCAATCGAAAGGATTGCACCCAAGTTAGCGCGCACATACTCATATATACAGAAATGCAGCAGAGCTAAGCAAGCCCAGACCCAGCTAACCAGTTCATCCAGAGTGGATAGTAAAGTGGAGGAATGGTAATGGTGGTGATTGCACTTTAAGTGAGACCAGCCGTGGGAATTGGATCATTAGAATTGCCTGGTGATAATGTTAACGTCAAGATATCTCTTAACCCCCATGAGTTCGGATACAGCAACAGCAGCCACACGGACTAGCTTAGGAGAGGTTGTGTGGCAGTGGCAGCATACAGTGGCACCGAGTACACTCCTGGTAACATGAACAAAACGGACAGGAGCTGCAGCCAGCAACACAACTCAGCTTTCTCGGTTAAACTGGAGGCCAAAGAAATGATCGCCTTTTGGTGTGTTGGCACTTTAGATATGTGATCGTGTTTTAGTGTGGTAAATTGTCATGGTCTTTTCATTTAAGAAATTATACCAGGCGAGACCACAAGCGCACACTGTGCGTCTCCTGCTTATGGTTATTTTTTTTTCTACCAATTTGTGTTTGTTTTATTTTAACTGCTTATCTGTGGTTTAGGCTCATTTATCGTTTCCTACCGTTTATGTGCTGGACAGGGGAGCATTTCGATTTCTGGAGCGTGTTCACTTGGAGAACGGACCATGGTTTGACATGATTTTGGTTTTAAATCGAGTGATCGCACTGGATAGGATATGTTTTTTCAACAAAAGTGAATGCTAAATAATGATAATGCGGCTTATATCTCATTGGTTGATAAAATTTATTTCTGATATAGTTCAGAAGATGGTTTCTAAAACTAAAATTTATTTCACTTATTCTAAGCCAAAACTGACTCTTTGAAGGCTTTCCCAAGAGTGATCCGAGAGCCCGCTTTTATGCGTGACTGCGAAAGTAAATCATTGAATTGTAGACCAGTGACCCTTCCACTGCATATAGTTCGTCATTTTCGTCTCCTTTCTTATCTTGAATTTTCAGTCGAAACGAGCTTCTTAGATTTCTAAAAGCCCATGCTTCATTAGATCTTTAGATACACCAGCAGTGGGACTACCACGGTCTTATAAAGAGTTTCAGGTGAGGATCTTGTTGCAAAGTTAAAGAGGTCACAAGAGGGCGCATGTCGAAATCGTTTTTTTTAACATCAAGAGTCTCGGTAAGGTCGTTACTTCGTCGATTCATCAGTGAGCTTCCTTCGTACTTTCATTCTGTACAGATGGACGAGTTTGGCAGGGATTTATAAACCATAGAAATGGCTCTGAATAGTTGGTAAGTTGCTTTGAAATAGGTGACAGTGATAGTCACCATCCTGCGAATTAATTTAGGTTTCTGACCATGACATTTCCCCACGAATCAATGAGTTACTATGGTGCCTTCAGCATTCTGAATAATGAATTCATTTATTTATTTATTAATTTTATTTTGTTTTTATTTATACCTAATATAACCCAACCTAACCCAATTTCGTATTAACTAATAATCCTTGAAGACAATCACCTCAAGACCACCAGCATAAATCGCTGGTATCATCAACACCGAAGTATAGCTACCTGTTTACATACTGCTACCAACTGTGATCATTAAATAACGGGAAAAGGTAAATATTAGAATAACAACACCAATAACATACTCTACTAACTCCGTAACCATGACCTTGAAAATTATAAACAATTTTCCGCTTCTTTTTCGATTACTGTCTCATGTTTCTTTTTATATGTTTCTTTACGCCTTTTTCGGCTCACCGCGTGTGTGTCTGTGTGATTCATTAAGTGTAACAATGAAGTCTTACCTACTGCGGTAAAATTGGTTACGGATATTTGAGGAAAGCTTAAGCATTAGACGGCCAAAAGTACCTTAGCCATAAAAACAATAAATAAATACCACACACCACCGCAACGAATTCAATCGTTTGGAACCATAACCCGTGTTTCTGTTGTCCGTAGTAATGAAAAGCCGAAATGAAAACGAAATTACGTACACTATACTCCGTTGGTGTATAAAAAGCGAAATTATTTGCTCATCAGCGCTAAAATGCGCACAAGAGTGGTGAAGATCAATGTCAGTAGGATACAGCTACAAGAGGTTCCGTAAGACATTTTCATTTTATTTCTTTTTTTTTTTTTGCTCATTCTTGGCTTCTTGTGATCTTCTTTTCATATATCCAAACTTGGCAGCAAAATGAGGAAACACATGCAAAAGCTTAAAATAAATAGAAATAAAAAAAAAACTCTATTACATAACCATTTACGCTCTAATGAGCTCCTTTCAGCAGTGAGTAATCAAAACAGCCAGAAGAAGTAGTAGTCTTAGCTACTTCAGCAGACCGGCAATGTGTGTGGGAAAAGGAATAAGCGCTGATTTTATATTTGCTGGTCATTAACTCAGTCAAGTATGCAGTGAAATTTGTTGTCAAGGTCAGCAAAAAATGAGTCAATTTAAAATTGAAACTGAATTTCAGATGCGTTTTGCTGAATGAAAAATGATTACCTTGAGCTATCCACCTTTTTCGCTCGTAAAGAGTTAAATCGCTACCGTAGCTAGCCAATGTCACAAGGAACAACAGATTTCAGTTAAGCAATATACGATAGAAGAGCGTTGATGTTGTTAGAGCATCTGTATTATTCTCGAAGGAGAGAAACGTTCTTTCAAAGACCAACCAGATAAGGAGTTCTACAGTAAGGGAATAGATGTGTTGATCATGGAAGAGCATTTTGCACATACTTGACACGTCTAAGCAGCACTGAATAGGCACAGGGTGAGATGGGTGGAAGAAGTCCAACTAATGCCCTTCACTTGTGTGGGAATCAACCCTGAGTCTTACATTTTAAAAACAAAATTAATGAACAGTGAACACCCTACTACACCGACCTATGTAATTTATTTTTGAGAGCGAGGCAAATAAAAACGATGTGGAATATAGTTGTTTAAGTGTAACAGCTTCTTTCACTTCTCCTGACCTACATACTCTAGATACGCAAACCAAATGCAAAAGCTTTCAAATGAAAGGAAGCTACTTCATGGGCAAAATGCTTGCATTGAATATGTGAGCTTTAGTACAAAAATTTTCTAAAAGTGTATGAACAAGAACTATGGCATTTGAGTTTTTTTGAGCTCAAAGAAATAAAAAACAGTCCAGTACCAAAATTTTAACTCGTTTATTCACCGGAGGTTTGGTCTGGAATGCCTTACCCTTACCACAATAATTTTCGGTTAGGTCTTATGACAAACGGACCTAAATTGACACAGTAAAGTACCAATCCCAACACATATTACATACTAATTATTAAATGGAAAATTTAATTTTTGAAATTCCTTAAATAATTCCCAGTAACACTTGCATTTTGTTAAAATTTCTTTGCAGATTGTCCATAAGGTGAGTTCAAAAAAAGAACAATAATGGAATACCACTCTGAGTATCAATCTTACACATATAAGGTGACTATAATCTTTTCACAGCAAACATTTTAACCCTTTACTAGGCGTAATATTTAGAAATAGGTTTAAAATTTATTTAATCGGTATACGTTTTTCCAGTGGCAAAACTAACTGATTTTAAGTTATACGATTGTGGAACGTGTAACAGGAAGACTTTCGCTTATGCGATTGAGTCTGCTCTCATACTTTACATAATCATCTCTTGAGCAAACCATATTGTAAGCCTTTTTCCTTGCCTGCCTATAAGACAGTGTCCCGAAATGCTAGTAGGTTCTCATTGTAGCGCTGATAAACTGTTCTTGTCGCTTATGCCTTTTCTAATTTCTCACATGTTAAAATATATAGTTGACGCGACAGGTTTTCGTAGGTAGCCTAGGCCTATATTCGCACAACCATTCGTTTTGTGGGGGTTTGGTTTTTAAGACTAATAGAAGTGACCTACAATTTATTGCCGAGTCTGAAAGGCTGAATTACGAGGAGGTTCGGATTTTGACAAAAGGTGTTGTTGTACAAAAAATGACAACAAAGATTAACAAAAAAAATAAATCGAAGGATCATTTCAGAATTATTTGAAAATAAAGTCAAACATCTATCTCCAAAATCGGCGGAAGGAAGCACCTTATGATGTGGTGGGGGTGATGCTGCTGCTTTGAAGGATCCTATAGCCCTGGTGATATGGTCCATAATTCTGTGGACTTTATGTGTGTTGTTGTGGGCCTTGTAATATAATAACCATTTTTAACCTTCATTCGAAATATGTCGGAGGTCCGAATATACAGATAGCTAGCGGACCCCGTTTAAATACACGAAAACATAATTTTCTTAAATGAAATACGCTGTATTTTTAAAACAAAAGTATCCTTAGACCTGTCCATATTTATTTTATACATTTTAGAGAAAGGCATTTGTAAATCGGTGCAAGAGTTCGTAAGATTTTTACGGACACACAATTTTTGGACTCAATACAATAATTGTTGTTTTTATCGCTCAATCGCCATTACCTAGTCAAGTTTAAGGACTTGAGCAAAGCATTGCAAAACCCATACAATCCGTAAGTAGGTAAGAGTAGGTATGCATTGCGTCTTAACTTTTTTTCATATTTAAAATTAATCTGATAGATGGCTTTAAGCTTGACTGAGTTCCCATAATACTCGTTGCACTATCCACACATCCCTCTGTGATTAATTGCTAGTCTTGAGCTTTTTTTTAAATGTTTTGCAAAAACAATAACACATTTCATCAAATCAGTCAAATCGCATGAACAATAAACCTTCAAAAAGTATAAACAAAATTATAATTCAGTGAATTTTTCTCAATTACTCTACCAATCGTTAAGAAAAACACACAGAGAAAAAAACCAGCAAAGTAATGAATGCGAAAATAAATCCACAAAACAAACAAACGTAACGAAATCGACCCAGAACTATGTCTTTCCGAATTCACATGTGTAACTTGTCTGTCATTGTTAGCTGTAGCCGTCTGTCTTCGTTGTCGTCGTCGTCGCAGTCGTAGTCTTAGTCGTAGTCGTCTGTCTGTCGTCATCATCGTTTTCGATAGCCTCTCTTGGATACACTCGACTAAGTAAGCACACTTAGCGTTCGCCAATTGGCAATTCTGTCCGTCACCTTTTCTTTTCTCTATTTGGTTTTTTTTTCTGCCTACTACCCCGCTGTTACACTCTCGTCAATGCAACGTGTAACGCCATTTGTCTCGCGATGACAGTAGATTCAAATGAATAACACCAACAACAACAGAACTCATATAAACAATTAAGTGCAAGGCAGAGACAAATATAAGTCCCACACCGCCAACAATTGCAATAAGAAACTGCGTCTATTGCGATAGCGATACTTATCACGTCTTAGTTTGGCCTAACGCCGATCTTAACACACAAGTTCGTTTACATGAATGGTCAATGAGTTTTAGCCGCACATACGACACACGCTCAAATACTCGTACATATTCAGTGCGATTAAGTAGAATTGCATTGTTAGCAAATTTGTGTTGCTAAATAGAGCACAGCAGAAGTCACTGACAGTCAGTCGTTGTAGGCCAAAGAATCAAAAGCAAAATAGCTAAACAGACAGACAAACAGCGTTAAAAAAAAAACACAAATAGACAGACAATTAGACGTCCCGAGTCGTCTTTCAGATCATCGTGAGCTGATTTCCACCTGTTTTGAATATTCAAATAGGAAAACTGAAAATCGTTTTATTTCCAAGTTGTTCTTGAAGTTTACTGGGTTAGTACTGTCGGTGTCGGCGTCGTCGCCTGTCGGTGTAGTTGTATTGTTTTGTTGCTGCTCTTCTTTGCAATTATTTTCAACTTGAAGAGGTTAAGGGATTGCAACGGCGGAAATGTTCATCAAGAGCGGTTTGAATTGTTTTAAGGTTTTCTGTTGCAAAATTGAACTGTTATGGCCGGTGGAATTGGGGTTAGGAAGTTGCAAAGATTTTTTTTCCTGTAGTTTTTTTTTTGTAGGTAGTAAAAAAACAAAAGAGTTGAGGCGCGAACTGGGTATTACAATCGTATATGATAAACATTTGCAATGCGAATGTGCAACTTGTTGGCAGCACGTAAATTGTCTCGATCATTTATCTGGTCACGTTTTAGATGCTCGATCTTAACCCTGAATCTACTAACATTTGAGTGTAATTTCTTTGCAAAGGCCACAACTAATAGGATCATGTAAATACACCTTCCTATTTTTTTTAATTATAGCAACAGATTATTTAAAGGATTTATTTCATGAGGAAATATTATCTTCAGCTTCAGCGTGGCATACTCTTAAATTCATAAAAAAAAATGCATGACAAGAGGCCCAGAAGAGCTAAGCATAATAACATGGCTCTTAAATACGTTTGGCTATTCAAACAAAATTTTACGTAATATACATGTCGAAATTCCCCCATTGAAATTGGTTCTGGTTCAAGTTTTGCCAAAAGCTCTATATTCATTGAGTCCATGAGGGGAAAAGAGGTTCGTCGTTTCGTCAGGACAGCTACAGCGAATAGAGGCCTACAAGTAACGCCTTCTGTTTCAACTTGAATCGTGGAGTAAGCCCCCAAACGATTTTCAACTTCCCCAACTCAACATTTTCCTTCTTCTGACCTACAAGCTCGTGATTTTGCAGTCCCAAATCGGTGCTCATGAGCTTATTTCACCTTTTCTTAACAAGAAGCAAGAAGCAATCTTTCTTCTAAAATCAGTTCCAAAGGAAGTATTCTTCACAATATTGCTAAAAGTTCATTTGAAGTTTTAACACACCCCCTTCTGAAGCAATTTGTCAATCACTACAGTATAGTTAATTATTTCATAAGACTACAACGAGTTAGAAAATATGTACGCACTCAAAGACTCAAATCGATTGCATTTGCCCTAATGCCCATACATTACATGGATGAAATTCATTCAACCATGGTTGAGAAACAGCACAAAAAATAAAAAATAAAACCTAAAACAGCAACAAATCGATGTGTGTACTCATTCAATCGAAAACAATGACAAAATGAGTCTAAGCATATCGCAAGCACTTATTGTCCTCACTTAATTATTTGAGTCACGGTATCAAAATTAACAGCAGAAAATACATCAAATATAAGTAGCGCGTGTCTACCTAGCTTAGCACAGCAACCTTGGTACAATTACATTTTTTTTTCTGCCATTATGGGTATAGGTAGTTTTTTTTTTTTCATTTTTATATTTTCTTGGATCTCATTCAAAAGTAATGCAAATGTTCAAACTGGCGTCCGGTGTTACAATTTTCCCGCCTTGATGTACATCAGGCCATGTTAACGTAAAGTGGCATTTCAATGAATATATACCCTGTGTGTGTGTGATGAGAATTAATTTTATGAATTCGTGTGGAGACAATGCGTCTGAAATATCTGAGTCATATTTTTGGAGCAGAAACACATTTTTCATGCGACCCAAATAATAATAATTGAAATCGATCACAAAGCAACAATATTGCAATTGTAACAAATTGTTGAAGCCAAACGAATAGGTCTCGCACTGCGGTATAGTTTGTAGTTAACTGGGAAAAGGAAGTTGAAATCAAATCCCCCCAGGGAGTGATCAATCAGGAAATGTGCATGTACAGAAAGTCGTGCACATTTCTTGTACGCTCACTATATCGGCTCTGTCAAGCGGATGATCGGAAAAAATAGTGTGTTCCGACACGCATTTGAAATTCATGACAAATGACCTTTCATAATTCGTATAGCCACAGCTAACTATTGCTTTTCACTTGCGTGAATGGGGAAATGCAGCGCAGACAGGACTGCTTACAAGATCATCGATCATAGCTCAATTTTATGCCAAATCAATAAGGACTGAAAGTGATATTCTTCTCTTGCACCAAAATGTGATAATTTCAGATACGAATCGAAAAATACTTCTGTTGAGACGGATTTCATTTGTACAGCAAGAGTTTTTATTTATACATGGCATATATGCAAGTCATTGTAAATTGCACGTCATGGTTTTGGATTGTGTGTGCAGGACAATTTGCCGTTGTAGACATAAAAACGTGCGATCTGAGAATTTGCTTTTGAGAAAAGATATTTATACTATGCCTCCCTTCATCAATAATCTCTCTTAATAGAGGTACCCTTCTCATGGTGATGAACACAACAGTTGAAATATACTAATGGTGCAGAACGAAAAACGTCATTCAAAAGTATAGGACAGCAACATAACTTATTAAAATCCCAAGTCTAAAACAGAACGCTGCTCCAGGGGGACTAAAAGTTGGCTGAGCTTCAGTTGCGCTTGCGCGAGGTGCCGGTAACGTCTTCCTTTACTGCGTCGTTCCTCCAGGTTGGAATCGAAGACTCTTCGCTCTCTTCCCAGACAGGGGAGTAAACTCGTTTGAAGGTATGCGTACTCGCGAAGAAGGTACTTGATGGTCTCGGTTCCTTCCATGTATTGGCAGCTGCTGCAATACTCTTGTGAGTTAATACCTAGTCTTCGCACTGCAGCAGAAGTAGATACACCTATTTAAAACGGTTTAAGATCAAAAACCAAGCCTCTTAAAATCAATCGTTAAATAAACGAACAATCCAATCCTTTGCTGATCTACGAACTCCTAAACCAACACCTACGAATATATTTTATTTTAAACAAAACCTCTAACCATATAAGAGCTTTCAAACCGCCTTAACTGTACCCACCCGGATCTACAAAGGCGCAGCCTTAATAGGTCCCTAATTTTTTTTAAACCTTAAACAATTCTTTTCACACGATCCCAAGTCGAAGCCATCTAAAATCTGATTAGGAATCTGTAAATCAAATTCTGATCTATATTAGTCAGACTCCAACTGGTTTCGGTTAAAATTTAGTACCAACACGAGAATTTGATGCTCCATATTGACCACACATTTGAATTTTGTATCTGTTGACCCTGGATAGTGTTAACTGAGGATCCACTATTTTTAAATGCGCTTAATAATATTGCCACAGTATTTTACGATGGTCTAATTAAACACATGATAAAGGCGAATACACAATCCAAGTAAACAGATATACAGAAGTGCGATTTTGACAAAAAACAAAAGAGTGGAGCAAAAAACTGATAAATCTTACTCCCATTCCGAACCTGTGCGTTTAGCTTATGTTAATTTGGGCTTAATCAAATTCAACACTGATTCCTGAAATCAGAATAATCATCAAGCGTTTGGTGACAGAGGATTATGACACATTTTGTGAATCCATATGGGTAGGCTAAAATAACATAGATCTCTACAGAAGAGACTAAATTTGCAATAAATTGCCACGCTAGGTTTTAATATTTGGAAATTAATGTGAGCATTTTTAGGGCTTGTATGGAATATTTGTGTTTAAGTAATGGGATATTGGCACCATAGTTAACTAGGAGCCATAAAATTGACATTAGCATAGTAAATCGACGGCCGTTTGGTTCTTCCAAGATTATTATTGAATTTACCATTTTAGCGGAGTAATATTTATATGCATTATGTATCTGCACGGTTAAACGGTATACTATACTGATCTATAGAGTCTACGTTAGATAAGGTCAAATCGGGTGCCAGTTAAAAAACTGCACACTAAGACTAGTGATAACGTCTGGATAAGAAATCCCACATCCTCAGTAGCAAAACCCATTTGAGGTTCTAATGAATAAGCGAAGTATACATCCAACGTCGATAAAAGCAAAAAGCCCCAGGTAAAGGCTTCTCTTTTGAGAGAGAGCGGAGCACTTACAGGAGGATAGTCTCCTCCTCATTCTCATCTCCTCAGCTTCTACAGAAATCGTTTGAAGGTTCAACGGACCTATTTGCGGATTTCCCTATCAGTCAGTGTCCAGTGATGGCACCTATTACGGGGCAAATCTTCACTCTGTTTAGAGAGTTCAAACTCTTAAAGCGTTTCAGATCCAACTTCGGCCAAATCTGTTTTGTCGCTAGGAACGTTACATCACATAATATTTTCTTTCCCAAATGTATCTTGCTTTAGTTTAATTTTGCATGTAGCAAATAAAAAAATCGTTTTTGCTTGTTATAGTTCTATTGTCCACAGAACTGCGTATAGCGGTAGGGGTAACTAGATCGACGACATTTTAATAAATTGAAAACAAAATTCCTGCGCCATCATCAATTCAATTTCTATTTACATATGCCACGCTAAAGCACGCACATCAACCAAAATTTCGCAGTCCGGTGGTTATATGTGCCGACTGGTACAGTATCTAAGCGATAATAATTAAGCCAAATTAATTTAATTAAATAACAAAAATATTAAGCCAATTAAAAACATGTTAATCAGTGTATGGTAGCAACTAGACTACTACGGTTTATACTGGTATGTCTAACTTAAAGGTCACGCGGATTTTTGTCTCAAATTTTGTACAAACGAAGAAAAAAAACAAAATTCTATAAAAAAAATAAAATACAAGATCAACAGTTTTGCATATGAATTAGGAATTGATTTTCCGGTTTAATGTGCATAAAAAATTTTGAAATTGATTTATATCAGTTTGGTCAAAATAGACTGCAATAATTTATAATTTCATTTCAAATAATTTCCAGTTGTCATTAATAAAATTCCTTTGTGCAATTTATTTTTTTGTGTTTTTTTTTCCAAAGAAATACGAAATTTATTTGTTTTTTTATCCTTTGTTGCATCAGTGGATGGATTCGACTTCATGATATTTTGAGAGGGGTTCAAGTACCTAGGAAAACTTTTGATTATAACTGAAATGGATTGATCTTGAAGAAGTAAACAAAAATTCAACCATCTTACATATTTGTATATTTTTAGAAACAGAAAACATCCAGCACAACTCTGTCTATAGAATACAACGTTTTTTAAAGGATCTGAGAAACAAAGCGAAACGTGCTCATTTTCCTGCGATTTTCAACACTTTTTCGATAATCTTGGGCGGTATAGCAATGACTTCGGCACGAATTACTTTAATGGTCTGAGGCTTCTTGCTTTGCTTTCCAAATACCCCACAAAAAGAACCCCGGAAGCATCAAATCAAGAGATCTGGCATTTTGGCCTTTTACTATAAGTCCTTGTCATTTTTGTTGTCAGAGACCCTCTTGTTTGATTTGCAGTGTGGTGTGGTAGTGAGATTTTATAAACGGCATATTAATCTCTTTTAAAATTTCGCGGAACAATAATTTGTATATTCTAACTATTTTAGCATAATTGGTAAAGATCAGCAATAGGTAACTGACGCAGGCAGGAGATTCAAGTTCATACTAAATATTTGAAGAGTACCTGAATACAAAAAATAAACATACCTATGTTTTTGGATTTCCCAAACGGAAATTCACTGGTCAATAGGATTTCTTGAATCTAACCTAATGCAAACACTTAGCGTCCAAAAGTACATCTTGGAGTGGTAAACTGAAAAAAAACTGATGTTAGAACCATCGGGTGAAACAAAAAGGTTAACGACATAACACTCGCCTGCGCCTGGTGACACCAAAAGACTCATATTCTAACTTGCCCATATAGAGCAGACCATCAGTGAAAACAGATCACCAGATAAATATACTTACATTTCAACACCGCAATTAATGTGATTTACTGTCTGAGGTCTGAGGAACATCCACAAGTCTTTACCTTGAAACGGTTGCACTTCGTTAAGTCAGTTTCTGTTTGCAACTATACGACTGGCTAGGTTATTTTTGCTCCCATACAATTCAAAGTAAATAGACAAGTTTTACTTTGCTTCATGTATTTGGAATAGGATTCGCTCAATTAGCTATACAAACAAAAATATAAAACATCCAGGTACTTGGCCATATAGGGGAGGGCGAAATGGTAAACATAAGTAAAGGCCGTGTGTGTAATAGGTACTTGAAGTTCTCCGAAACAAAACGATGCTTATTTAAAATATATTTTCTTCCGGACTTGTGATATAATAATGAGATCAAAGGTTGGCTGTAGACAAAAGTGGAATTAATTCATACACACGACAGCCAATATAGGTACATGGCTTAAGTGGCGCAGCCTACATCATATAACACTAAAATGACAGACGACAAAGCAAACAACATGAAACGTTGGTGGCATCACTTACTGAAATAGAAAACTACCTAATTATATTCAGAATGAATATTGAATAGCTCTTTAGATTCATCATAGAAATCACTTTTAGAATAAATAATTCCATTAGGCTAATGGCGCGATGCCGAGTGCTATTTCAGCTTAATTAGTTGCAAATTGTATGTGGGAAAATCCAAGAGAAGTTTTTAATATCAAAATATGTTGCAGGCGATTAGTATTGTAGTTAATAAATAACTGTTTATATTGTTGATGATATTCATGACAAATTGTTTTATATTCGTTAATGGGGGGGAACTAATAGCTAAGGATGAGGACACTTGAAGACACCTATAATTAAACTATTGATGGATGGGTTTGAATGTTTGTCGTGCCTCCGAGTCTTACAAGGTTGGTTGGGTCAAGTTAATGTTTTCACTATTGGATTTTTGTTGCAACAAATTGGAAAGACTAAATTTGGGTTATGGCTGTTGCACAAAATAAATAGTTATTCGAGTCCTTAAAGATGTGACCCAAGTAAAATACAAAATGTTCCAGCTGTTTCAAAATGCACTTATCCCACTAGAAAACTCAGCGTTGCTTCTTCCCGCTCCCACAAATAATTCCTAAAGGTACTTATGGCTATCTACCTTGTAATGGGACTATCCAAAAAAACGGAATGCGTTAGAAATGCATTTTGGAGATGACCGTCTTTTCAAAAAAATAATTAAATAAGTCCATCGGAAGCTTAGAGATAGGTATCGTTGTCTTTGTGAAAGGGAAAGAGAACTACAAGTGGACCGTAAAATTAATAATAATTTTCTCATTATTGTTACGACACTACCAGCTAAAAAAGTAGATACCGAAACACACATCTTTATGCTATGTAATATCTGTTTGTGCGGTAATCAACCATTGGCGGCTGTCAGTAAAATAAACCCATCTTTAGGCATTATCTACGAAATATATATTATATACCTAATGTTTGACGAACTGTGGCAAGGTTTGGACTGTACTGCTGCTGTAGCAGGTCGCAGTTTTTCTTGAAAAAATAAATCTACTTCCCTACTGCGCCCGAAACTCAATCGTCTGATCTTTCAAAAAAGTCTGAAAAGCATTAAAAAAAACATTTTCGAAAGTCTAGTCGGTTCGGTTTCAATTTAATGGATTTGTCGGGCCTTATTTGAAGCGGAATGCAATGCATTTTATATATAGATAGTCTAACTTTTTTTTCTAAATAATCTGAAACTAAGATCGCCTCAAACAAGTTGCAATTTGTAATATCAATAAATATGGTTGTAAATTGAATTTAAACCCATTGAGGTAAAGCTCAGCTTGACAAAAAAAACACAAAGATCCTGATTTTGAAACAAGTCGAGATCGCGGTAGCGTCCCAAAAAAATTGAACACTACTAAGTAGACAAACGCGTCTCTTACAAGCAGATTTAATTAGAGTCAGATTTGAGAAAAAACAGTTGGTCTAGTATAGTAATATACCTTATTATTGTTTCTAAAAAAAAGCAATATTCTACCACACTTATACTCCACCTCAGTTTGTGTGCGAAAATCTATTTGCACTCATAACCTGAACTTAATTAAAATCTACTTGTAATTTTATACCATATCAAGGCGTCTTTAACGAGATAACAAAACTGCAAATTCTTAATGCGCTAAATGGTGGCCTTGGGAATACTGAACAAAAAAATACGGAAATCCCATTAGTCATCACTGCAACAATTTAATGATTTATTTTTTCCAGTTAATTGAAAAAATGTTCCCAACTCCATATAATTTTTTTTTGATCTTCTAAGGCGAGACATAAAATTATTTTTAACAATGTTTGTCTTCCTCACGATGCGCGATCTCCCCAGGGTATAGGTGGTCGTAGCTGGTATGTACTATGTAGTATTTTCTGCTTCAGATTAAACGATTTAATCTCTCGATCGATAATTAAATATTGCTCGCGTGTTCAACTCCTTGGGCTTGGGAATCCCCACTTAAATATTTGGAACTCAATTAACTGAGCTGTTTACCCATTAGTTCACAAACAAATTCGTACAGTTTCGCGAGAAATATTTATACCACTCGAACGGAGAACCTACGTGCTACACCAACGATGACGGATACTGATTCAATTATTATTATACATCAAATGTAATTATTGTTCGATTCTAATCTCATCAGTATCGAGAGAAAAAAAATAAGTGTAGTAGCACTTGTGTTTATTGTTCTTGCCTTCAAGTTATTCATGTTTCATTACGTATTGTGTCCGAGCGTGCACGGGAAGAGGAAATCCGATTCAACTAAGACGACTGTGATTGTCTCGCTATATATTTTGCAGATAACAATGACTAGCTATATCTAGTTGTATCTATCTATTCGAAACAAAAAAGCAGAACATCGAGCCTTCGTACCAAATACACCCAGGGATTTAATAATTTAATTCAAGATAAAGACGAGATCATTAGAGCAAATCGTGAATTATATTTTGATTACATTCAGTTGCGAATAGTAATAGTGCCTAATAAATAAGAGAAACCGAATGTGCAACACTAAAAATCCATTTGTCTACGGATCTAGTCTCAGACAAAACTCGTGCTTTTTAGTGATGCTATTTAGAAACTATCAAGCTGAAATCAGAGATAGATAGTCACGTGGATTTATTATTTTCACATTGTGGGGTAATTTATTTTGTGAAGATCTAGAACTAATGAGATTTTCTTCGGAACATCTAGATACATAGTCGTAGCTCGTATCTACTCGTAAGTAGTATACCTACATACAGTCTCGGCTGCCTTTGCGCAGTGCGGATTATCGTATTGTGCTTCGGCTTCGCCTTTGCTATATGCAAGAGCTGGTATTGTAATGGCTGTATAGTACATTCGCTACTTTAGTTAAATCTGTTAATATATGATTGTTTGTTATAATTTGACGGTCAATGCAATTTATTATGAAAATTGCTTGAAATTAAATTGTAATTGATTGGTTATGTGAACTTCTTGTAAATTTATCCACAAAACACAATGGCAATCTGAGGAGTGGAGAAGATTGGTATTTTTATGGTTGCCACTTATGTGTGTCGTTAGTTGTTGTTAATGCACAACGGTAGCTTCTTTCGAGGTAAGTGTGGAGTACAGTATAGGTACCTACATCTATGAAATAAATAGCGCAAGAAATTCGATAGGAAATTAGTTTGTTGTTTCACACATACGACAAACTGAGTTGGTGAATGCAATTTAAATGTTTTGAACGGTCAAGGAAATTTTGCACTAATTTTCCGATTAGTAAGCGATTTACAAAGTTACCATGATTCGAATATCTCTCGAGAAAAAATATATATCCAAAGGTACCTGCTACCAAATTTTCGTTTAGGTATTAAGAATTTTTCTTCGGCTGTCAAACACAGTTATAGTCCAATTATTCAACTGGAAGGAACAGAAGTGCTGCATCTCTTTCTTACGAACATGTGCCCTGGCTTGTTTCAGGATGTGCGAGCGTGATGCTAACGTATGAATGCGAATGTAGTTGAACAAATAAAAGGCAGTACAGCAGGGTTAAAGTTAAAAATGTTTACAAAAGCTGATGCCAAGGAAAAAGAAAAATAATCTTAACTTTTATAAGAAGTCCATTCAGTATTTCGCTGGATGAAGGATAAAATTAAAACACTTGGCCAACACTAGGGCATGGATGAAGAACGACTTAAAATTGTACTTTTTTCGTGAAATTGATTTCAAAAAAGAATTCAGTACCTACATCAACGCGAATATATTTTACTCGAAGATGCACCTCCGTAATTACAATTCTTCTGAATTCAGCATCTACCAATCAACTCAATTTTCTATCTAATTTTACAACGCTTACTATCTATCTAATTTAAAAGTAAAATATTTAGCATTTTACAAAAATAGACGAATAGACCAAACCTGCTCTAGGTCTTGTCGCACTGTATACTCAGCGTTATAGCAATACTTTTCCTATCAAAAACTGAGTGTGAATCATCAATACTAATACAAATCTTTGGTCAGAGACTTTCGCAGTTGAAGAGACTGATTAGAGCTTTTTTGTTGTACCGATTTTTGCGTTGTTTCAAACCTACTCATGCACATAAGCCCTCCTTCTTTATAGCTGAAAAATTATGGTATACTTTCAATATACTACGCTAAATTGAATTGGAACCTAACTGGCCAAATCTAGTCAATAACAGGCGTTAACGAATTATTTTTAAGGTCTTCAAAACCAGATATCAGGCACAAAAGAAATCACGAGCCGTTAGATAGATACTAATGAATGAGTAATGATCTCGAAGAGGTGTCTAAAATTGTTTTGCGAAATAAGTTTATTAATAAACGATTAACAACAGACACAATTTGTTGCCTAGTGCAGACAATGAATTTATGTTTACTATTATATTAACGTTTTCATTTTTAACATATCTACCGGTTATGTAGTTAGATCGAAACTAATATTAATAAAATATAAAAACAAATTAAAAATAATTTCGGTGGCTGCATTCCCGCGTGAATTGTTTTGATACAAATTTCCCTTGAATGCGATCAAATCACTAGAGGTTCAAATATTATTAATCTGGGGCGAACCAGAACAGCCACCTCGATCCACAGGTTAATTTATCCAATCAAACTTACGCCGAGTTTGTTGAGGGCACGATTCACTTAAAGATGCCATCAACGATAGGCTCTTCCTCCCTTCCATAACTGCTTTGGATTCAAATCAAATCCCTTACGGCTAGAGCCTAGAGAGCGTTGACCTTTATCCACACTACATGAATTTAAGGGCGCTTACTCATTTTAAAATCCCATTCACATAAGGTCCAATCAATATGCAATGAATTAGATTTGTTATATTGTGATGCTACCGATACAAATGTCACTATTAGCCACTTTTCAAATGTTTTGTTGAATTTGTTGCAACAGTCAGCTTTTAATTAGATGTGATAAATCCCACGCCATAAATGGGTATATGTCTACAGACATCGTTCATGCCATAAGCCCATTATCCAATAGAGTACGAGTACCATTTGAATGAATAAACCAACCAATGAGAGATTCAAATACGATAAGGCATTGATGACAAGCGAAAAGAAACAATCAATTGCCCCACTCCGTGGCAGCGCGGACTCCGATTCCAATATCAAAACCATAATGTGCAAACAATCTGTGGCACATATTCTTATTTTCATTTTTTTTTGTTCTCTCTTCAAGCTTTCCTGTCTCCTCTATAATGAATAATTTATTAAATTAGCATTTAATTTCTGCTGCACGCGTTCAACTGGTTTTCTGCTCCTGCTTGTGCCGCTGAGCTGCTGCCACAACCTTTTTATCTTCTTCCTCGTCGCGTCGCGTCAACTTGTTGTCATCGTAATCGTCTCTCGTTCTCCATTCAATTCAATTTTTCACAATTTTGTACAGAGCGAATGCACGAGCTGGCAATAAAAAAATAAACAACACAAAACGAACGCCACAACAAGTTGACATCTTTCTGTACCATCAAGATTTGTTTGCATGGTATATCATCAGCAGCATCATCATCATCATCATCATCAGCGCCATCCAGCACCTTTAAGAATGTGGGCAATACATTCACTTCCTTTGGGTCGTTGTCAAGTGTAAACCAATTTTTGTATAGCCATGAACACACATCCAACTATGGGGCACCGCGTTGCACCATCAGCGCTCGAGTAATTTGAAATATGAAAATACAGCACGATAACATGCATTTATTGTACAATTTATTGTTAGCTGGAGTATAATATTTTAGAATAATACAAAAAAAAAAAAAACAGTACAGAGATCTACATGTAGAATGGAAATGTTTGTTGTAACCAATTAATTAGCTATAAATAAAAATTATCTCATCTCTGCAACCTGAATGCAAATGCAGGTGGAAGATTAGAAAGATGCGCACACATCACACAAATGGGGACTGCTCTTGGGGTTGCATTTGCAAAATGATTTATTTTTATTGAAACATGCACATTGCACAGATGTGGGATCTTTTTCAGTTTTCATGGGTACATAGGTTCGGTTGTTAGGATATGAGATCAATGAATATAAATCGTGGTTGATTAGGTACATTGCTTATAGTGTACTCTGTCCAAGGTCATGGTTCGGAGATGCTCATTGATATATGATGCATCCACATTTATCACACCTGATGATGAAGATTTTGGAAAACTGACTATTCGAATGTTTTTATGTGGTTATACATTTTTTTTGATAAGTTCTTCCACACGTCTTATCTGCAACCTGATGAGCCCGGAATGGGTGTAGAACATAGGCACACGTAGGTGGGCGCATATTTGTGAACCACATCAGAGTTGCGCCTTGAACAAAAAATATTGAGGTCGATCTTGATGTTTGGCCATTCGGCAGGATTCTTTCTGTTCTGGGTTTAAAAATGGCCACTTTCACCATTCTGTGAACATCCAGAGTTTAACTTTGGTAGATGGTCCCCAGGTTTTCCCTCGTTTTAAGGGTTTTAATAAAACTCGAATATGAATGCCAAAAGTTGTAAGCTACACATAAAAAAAAATAGTTTGAAGTTTGAATATTTATCTCAACTTGTTTCTGTAATTTCTAAAATGCTGAGAAATAAAAAAAACGACAAAAGTAATCGCAAAACTTGTTCAAACCTTTTGAACATAAATAAATGCGAAGGGGTCAATGCTAATGAATAAGCTGATCTGCGACACACTTCTTAGGCATTTATTAATAATAAATAAATTCGTTATTATGGCATTGTGAAGACATTAAAATTTACAGCAAAAAAATTACTCTGTCGTGCACATATAAAAATGCGTCTAGACAAGGTTTTAATGACGACATCTTTACGAGTGCATTCAGTAGGATGCAATTGTTATCACTTTATTTCATAATGTCAAATGTATGGTTAAATAATATTTATGAAGATCATATTGTGTGCCTGATTAACCCTATTTTGAAATTACAAATGACATATCCTTGTACCTTAAACTAATATCAGCAATTGTCAAACAGGAACGATCGGTTATTTTAATCAGGTGATAAATAATTTATTTTTTTCTGGATATACCTATTGAATTTAAGCATGCTAAGGACAGAAACAGAATCCGCAATATCTTGATTTGGAGCAGCTTCCCCATTTTCCTGCTTGTATAGTATGTGATATTTTTCAGTCCATCCGCATTTATTCGTGGTCTTTTTACGCATGTGCCTGCTACAAAGTCTCATTAAACGAGGCCAGTTCGTAAGCCTCCTTTGCAGGTAAAGGTGGCCATGAAAATATCTCATTAACAACTTGAGCCCGTCTTATTTTCCACAGTCGCATTCCAACCTCCTTGTACCAACCATAAATTAAACAACTTTTTGTTTGCTATTTGTAAACCTAACCTGCAAGGTATATAACGTTCGAAAAACTAAACTAAATGAGCAACAAATAGACGAGAACAACAACTGTTACACAAAAAATTGATTTACAATATCTCACAACACTTTGTTACACTCGTAAACCTTTAACGAGATGCGCACATGTGGTACAAATGAATTTTGATGAATTATGAACTATGACCACATTGGGAGGGACTCCATCATCATCATCATCTTCATCAACATCACCGCTCCACCAGCGAGTGCAACACACGAACAAGAACGCATCCAATCTTCAGTGATATGTAAGACAGACATGTGCAGTGCACGGTACCGCACTTTGGACACACACTACCCTCTGAAGGCTAAGAAAAAATAATTAGTCTTAAAGCGAATTTTTCCGCACTCATCCCGAATACAAGTCGAAGGAGGAAGAAGGCATACCTTAGCGGCGGAGCCACATTGAACCATAATTCATGTAGCTACATTTTTATAGGTCATATATCTTTAGTTTAATTCGTTTCTCCCTGCGCACCAACAGCAGCAGTAGTGGTAAAAGTATCTTTTTCTATCCGTCTGTAGCCATCATCACCAAGTGGAACATAAACGTTTTGAGAAAGATTCTTTAACTATTCTCACGAAGAGAAACAACGATTTGTTGTTGATGCTTTCGTTCCACGCTTCAGGACGAAAATTGCTTTCCTCTCACCACACCGGTGCAGTGGCTAAGGTGCATTCCGCATGGTCTCACCTGTGTCAAAATCTGATCTCGTGCACACGGTACTAGTAAGTACTACATTGGTGGATTTTCCCCCATACAATCATTACACACGAATCTATGAATTAATAAATTTATGCAAACAAGTCCGAGCAAAGTGCACAACAGCGCTCTCTTCGCGCGCGGCATGAAGCCCACTTACTACCTCTCGCTGAATATTAATCACAAGTGCAGTCGGCAAATCGATCTAAATTTTGAAAAAATGCTGCCGAGGACGGCGAATGCGCGACTGTCCATGTCAACATGGTAATGCGCGCTGTTGTTGCAAATTTATCAACCAAATGGAACATTTAATAAATTTCAACGTACAAATCTTCACACCAATTTCTCACGGATGTCCTCAGTCATGTCTAGGAGGTGTGTTGTGCCGTGAATCCTTGGCCTTGTGGATCGATTTACCACGAGCGATAAAGACGGACGGCAATGAAATGTGCTTTGCTCTATGGAGACGGAGAGTGGTAAAGTTAGCTCCTTCTTGTGGTTCGCATATGGTGTTATCTTGAATTGGAACCTTTAATATTTTTGGAGCAATCTGAAGGTGGAAAATTTATTGAGGTGTCGCGGTAGAGTGTGCGCCTTTTCTATAATTAATCAGATAGGTTCGACAATTCCGTTGGAAATATAATATTTTCCTAAAAAAAAATATATTTTATGATGGTAAATTTTTACAGTTTTTGTTTATTTTCTTGCAGATGAATCAAACGTGTAAGGTGTGTGGAGAGCCTGCTGCTGGTTTCCACTTTGGTGCATTTACTTGTGAGGGGTGCAAGGTAAGATTAAAAAATCATTGTTCGCACTAAATTTGTTGAGCGATGTTGAGGTAGAAATGCATTTATATAAACAATTGATCGGTATGATGCTCATATATTTGCCTTTTTATGGCTTCTATTAAAAAATCAGCTCGCAGTTTTAGATTACGTATATAGGTTGCTATTGCTATAACACCAATCTCTATATAAATTTTTCGTCTACACTACCAGATTGAACTACATTCCAATCCTCTCGAAGCCACAAGCTGGCCGACAAATCAACTGCAAGAAGTTTTTTCAAACCAGCCTAAGGCACATACTAACTAACCCCGTACCTACACTATTTATCATTCAAAACCCTAATGATGTTGTACCTATACAGCGAATGCCAACAATTTGTCAAAACGCTTAATGCATTAACCATTACACAATTCAATTTCAATTACAATTCTTCTCTCTGTCCATTACGGTTCACTGCCAGCGATTTAACCCCATGGTCTGAAGAATATCAAACCGCATAAATCGCCAGCTTCTTGCCCAAATGCACGTTCTAATAGCGCTTCAGGTATGGAAGACCGACAAAAGAATCGGCCTAGTTTTGAGCGGCCAAATTGCATAACAATTCTTACAAAAGCCATTACTAATGTTGTTACGTGGCTTTTGTTTATCCACCGTTCTGCGTACTTTGTTGTTTCTTTCGTATGACTTCATGTATTCCCCACTCTCGACGCTCTTTCATTGTCTGTGCATTTTGCTGAAGAACGGCCTTCAACCCAATAGATTCTAAGATAGGTACGTACGCTTAAATGTTGTATCATCACAAAATTATGCCGTATAATTTTTGTTATTGTTAGCTGCTTCTTCATCTTTGCCTCCTCCGCCTATATGCGGGACTCCCATTTCTGAAGCTACTGTGTGTAGCATCTCCATGGTAGGAGGCTGCCTGTTCGCACAGTAGCCCATAATCATTTTTCAAACGTCTTCGCCCAGCAAACCAATTTGTCCGTGGCTTTTGGTACGGTTCGCGTTCTATGGATACCTTGCAGCCATACGGTGCGGTTACTTGTTACAAATTGACCTCAAAAGTTATTTAAGGAGAAATAAAGCAACAAAACAGAGTAGCTTACTTCTTTGGCTTTGCAAAAAAAAAAATTGTGTAATTTCCCAAGTTCGCCAAAAAGCACGAAGTTAATGACTTCGAAGAGCCAACTTAAATGGGATTTCTTCGGCCATCCGCCTTCGCCTTCGCCATCACCCACCAGCATCATCATCATTGAGCGTTTGGTGATCCATGGATTCACGGTTCAGATAGATGGACGTTTTTCATACTCGAATTATTATGTTAATTACCTCGGCTCAGTAGCGGCGCGGCAATGGTAGGTACTTGGAGCTTTGGCTGTATAGCGAGCTGTACTGATGCGAACATGATAGGGAGTTAACGTATTTCGTTTGTTTGTCGGTCGGTCGGTAGACTTGATGTGTATTGCGAGCATCATTATAATGCAGTTAACATTGCTACACATTGCGCTGTGATGGCCGTGACATTGGAACAAAAACCAACTGGTCATATTAATATTTGGAGCTTGCAGTCGCACAAAAGTAGGTAGCTACTGTGGGCTTATGAATCGTTAATTCACATTTAGTGGGAACTGGGAAGGTATTTCTGTTCCGTAAGAGAATAGTAATTTTATTATCGCAAAAGTAGACGATCGCACCCCTAATAAGAGAAAATTTTGCGCTAACAACACTCAGGAAAATTTGAGCTTAGATAGCCCTTTGAAATGCACCCCACCTCTATTTTATCAAGATACAGTAGATAGGTGGAGTAGAAAAAAAAATTATAACCTTTGATATAATTACTTACATTGAACACAGCTAAATAATATTTAAGCTGTCGGAATCCTTATCAGACTCGCAAAATGGATGGATTTCGGTTTTCATCTAAGCACTCTCTACCTAACAATTCTGCTAGAGCTTCACGTAAATAGGAAATAGTTTTAATATACCATATTTAAATATTTTGCAAAACAATAATTCTACTTGGCAGAACAGCTTGTCACTCGCCGTCATCATATATCACAAGAGTGCAAAATACTGCTTTAAATGCATTTCAATCACGTAGGACTTCATCTTTTATTTGCCATGAAAATAAATATCTTATGTCATATGTTCGAAGGCACTATACGTGCGACAACTAGAACTTGCGTTTTTCACAATTCCATGTTAAATAACATTTGCTGACGTATGCAGGTGTCAAGAGAATTGTGTTCGATAACATCGCTGTAGCGTGTCGTTATAACTCATCGGTAAAAGTGTTTGAAATTGATTAATGCGAATGTTGAGAAAACATATTTTGATGGATGAAGAAGGCTCATAGTTGACAAGATGTAAAACTTGTTTTTAATGATTGTGCTGTAGGGTGGCATTTATTTCAAATTTGCTCGAAAAAGTAGCAGCTACTTAACTATAGAAGTTTAAAAGGATAAATCCGACTTCCATTTTTTGCTTTACAAGCTCAAAATATGTTTTTCAAAGAACCGCCGTACAGTGCTAAAATAGGACCGGTACCTATCCATGTAATATGAATTTTGAAAATTCTGTCGATCTGAAAGGTGGCTTTAGCAAAGGCTAATCTTGGGTCCTATCTTACCTGTTGGTTTTTGCCCATAATCTACACCGACTATTCTGTTGGCCCTGTCCATAGCTCTTCGTATTCTGAAGTCACCACCACGGGCGCTTACCAAGTATAATCCCAAGGGCAGTGTATACTATACATACAGCTCGTATTATTGTTTTGTCCAAAATAAATGCGTTGACCAAAATGAGAAGAAATCCAGTCTTAACTTTTTTCCCTGTGCATGCACAGTTTCAAAATCTTTAATACGAGCTGGCTGAATAGTTGACATGATCCGCACATGACTTACACCAAAGAAGTCAGGAAATTCGCCCATATTTTATGTTTGAATAAGTTGCTTCATAAATAATTGCTATTGACTACTTCTTACGACTGCTAAATGCCAACTTATTTATGTTATCAAAACTGAATCGACCTGAAAAGTAAGAAGTAGCCTGTATTACGCAAACTGCGTTGCATTTATGTGATATTAAGAACCTTCATAATACGTATTTTTATTAAATGATGGACGATGGAAACTTGATACGCATTTTCTAAGCACAGGGCTGCTTGCCCTAATGCCTACCTCTCTTCTAGAGCTGGTCTAGTGCTAGGACTAATGTAGGTCTCTTCCTGGCCCTTCTTATCTTCCCTATTCCATATTCACCATTAGCACAACGCTGAGCTAGTCATAGTGAGGCCTCAGTATATGTTAGTAAAGCAACAGCCAAATATAATAAATTATACACTCTACAAAAAAAAATGGTAATGCCAACAACTTTCGTTGGTTAAAGTGAACGCAAATATCGAAATTTTGATTTAAGAATGAAATTGTTGGCCATCATTGCCATGAAAATACTTATGGAGAGTATATTGATCTTACGCTGTATGCTGGATTCTTGAAAACTAGTCCTTGTTATGGGAAATTATAGTTGAAATAAGTACTCTTAGCTTACAATTTTTTGAAATCCTTTTTTTTTTTCCTGAGTGTATCTCTTGCAACTGATTTACCAAATCAATAAGTAAAAGAAATATTCCTCTGCAATCGCATCCATCCCCTTTGAGTATACTACTAGCAGATGTTCATAGATGATCTTTGCTTCATTTGTTATGGGACAATAAATTCCTCACGTTGAATTTTGCCACAGCACAGAACAACAGCCAAAAGTACCATCATTGCACTTCTCAACAATCAAAACAATACACTACTTCTAAGGTTAATTTGGCATCAAGATTACTAGATCGGATATGCAGTGTTTCATAAACGGTTTTTTATTATTATTTAAACCGCCTTCGCCTTTTTATGAGTAGGTATACGTTTTTCATATCTAGGTAGGTATGCTTAGAAATGCAATTTGTAAAGATCGCTATCACAAGATTCTATTGGAATTTATTGCGCGTTTTTCATAGGTTGTTAGATTGAATTGGATGTTTGTTTGTCTGCTAGAGGTTGCAGTATATGCAGGCAGTTATTAACATGAGTGGAAACTTTAAGAAGTAAGGATTGATGAGCCTCGAAGCACGCAATTAGTGTTTTAACAGTTTTGTTCAGTTTCAAATTATTTAAAGAAATTTTACTCACTTAGGTGGTGCTCCGGGGTGGATGTGGACCCTAAAGAATGTTTGGTTATGTAAAAAATTTAAAAAAAGAATAATCTTCTACAATATACAAGTAGGCGCAACACTTGGTCTGCTATCTTGGTTGCAGTGTTTTTCTTTAACTATACTTGATTGAGCTCTTATGCGTTGTGCCTTTGTCATAGCAGTCAAATACAGATCGCATTAGCTGCCGGAGTATGTTTTATTCTTTTATACAGCAGATCGGGCAACCCACTAAAACAAAAAGCTGCCTTGTAGAACTAATTTCTAAACAATGCAAAGCCCAACTTAAAATGTCATCGTCAATCAAAATCAAATCGAACAACACGATAAACGCTCTGAAAACAAAACCAACACGAAATCGTGTTGGTAATCATCGAAGAATGAAATAAGCGCCAAAGCATGTACCAATCAATCAAAATCACATACACATATCGCATTCGAAGCCATTTACAGCACTTTAATCGAGTTTTTACTTTCAATACATTTAATTGCTAATGTGCCTCACCAATCCGTCTCACTCGACTTAATGTAATATACTTATATATATGTATCCTCTCTTATGTGTTCTTGTTTTTTCTTTTCTTTTTTTGCAGTCATTTTTCGGCCGCTCCTACAACAATTTGTCATCAATATCCGAGTGTAAAAACAACGGTGAATGCATCATTAACAAGAAGAATCGGACAGCGTGCAAGGCGTGCCGCCTACGGAAATGTCTTATGGTTGGCATGTCAAAGAGTGGCTCACGCTACGGCCGTCGATCGAATTGGTTCAAGATCCACTGCCTGCTGCAGGAGCAACAACAGCAGGCGGCAGCTGCAGCTGCCGCCCACCACAACAGTCACAAGGGCGCATCGGGTACTCCGCCATCTGCAGCGACATCATTTAGCATGCTAGGTCATCCGGGTGCGTATCCACCGGGACTCTATCAACCACGTACAAAAGAGGAACTCATGATGCTGGGCATTACCGAAGAGTACAGTAAGCATCACGCGCCAGCTCAATCACCTTTGGTCAGTTCACCCGATAGTCATAATTCAGACAGTTCTGTGGATGTGAATGTGCGGAGCAACACACTCCTCCGGCTGGGCAAACAACAGATGGATATGCCGCCGCACATGAGTAAAGACTTGTTCCTGCCACTGCCGTTCCCGGGATTGGGTTCGATGCCTGTAATGCCGCCACCAGCTTTTCTCCCGCCATCACATCTCCTGTTTCCCGGCTATCATCCTGCATTGTACCAACACCATCAGGGGCTGTTGAAGCCGTCATTGGAGCAGCAGCACCTCTTCAACAACAATTCGCCGTTGTCGTCGGGGGGCAGTAGTAGTCGTTATACTCCCACTAAAGGTATCGAAAAGGACACTATCAACGATCGGTGTAGTCCTAGCAACAACAACGTTATCCTTAACAACAACAATAACCACATCAGCAACGGCAGTAAGGCAGCTGAGGAGCTTACCAAGCGGTTTTACCTGGATGCCATGTTGAAGTCCCAACGTCAGTCGACATGCAGCACATCGACCACTAACTCAACTACGACTGTGACGCATGCAACGATCACACCGAACTCCGACAGCGGCGTGATGTGTGGCGACAAAAGTGCCACCGATGATGACTTGGACCCCGACGTTGAAGAAAATTGCGATGAGATTAATGACGCTGCCACTGACTGCAGTGAGAACTTGGTGGTTTCCATGACACCCCCAAGATCACCCCTTCCGGGGGCCACGGCTATCGAGCAGGATAATCCAATTGACCTGAGCATGAAAACGGGGAGCAGTTCGATGAGTTCGAAGAGCAGTATTGACGGTTCGATAGATGAGAACCGAGGGCTTTCTGGTGGCGACAGCGATGGTGGTGGTGTTGGTGGTGGGCGGAATGAAGATGATGAAACAACAACCACGACTACAATAACAACAACAATCCAAAAGAGAACACCGTTTAGTAAAAACTGTAGCAACAGTAACAGGGCAAGTAGCGACGATGAAGCTGGAGACTATGACCATCACAGCATAAAACGGATCAAAATGCAAATAACAACAACGCCGCTGGACCTTACGACGAGGGTCTGAGCTGAGGTGTTTTACATGGGACTGTGAGCGAGCACTGTATGTTAAGGGTCGTCATCGTTGTTATGGGTGGGTGGGGAGTTTTTTTTTTAATTGTACCAGCATGCGAACAAAGGCTATGGTTATAATGGCATTAAATATAATCCCAAGTCCCTAAAAGCTA
The DNA here is from genome assembly GCA_948293265.1 of Cheilosia impressa. Classification (NCBI taxonomy): domain Eukaryota; kingdom Metazoa; phylum Arthropoda; class Insecta; order Diptera; family Syrphidae; genus Cheilosia; species Cheilosia impressa. The sequence continues at coordinate 59,549,619 of OX411881.1, forward strand.
TTCAGCCCTTTCCATCTGACATTGTCGATGATTTGCGTGACTAAACTTACGACCAATTTAGCTCAGTTATTGGGTTGTCTCTTTAAAAAAATTCTTACATCGAATTAGCCTGATTTAGAGCGAAGTACGCAAGTGCAGTAGTGTACTGTAGGTGCGAAGTGATCGAGGATTTTCTTTTATTCCTATAAGATGTCTCTTGATTTGCCGAAGTTATTTCAGCATGAGGAACACATTTTTAAAAAAAAATCATAGGATAGGTTCATGAGAATCTACTCGACGTACTTTTGTGACAATTTTACATTCTCCGGGGAATGACGGACAGACACGATGCCTAACAAAAAATGTTCTGCGTAGTGCTCAATTAACTGGCCTTAAATTTACTGATAATAAGTTGTGAATCTGCAGTGGTGTGAAACCAAATTTAGACGCGATGAAATACCACCAGTCAGAGCGCTGTACTCTTTCAAATGTATTTTCTTTTACATTGCTACACCTTCCCAGCCACAACTTTTCGGTGACTCCATGAAAACATTCGACAAATAAATTTGCATTCCCTCTTTCATTGCGTCACAAGCTGACCTGAAAAAAATCAATAAAATTAGTATGCCCACGGACACGACCCTATTCAATTAATTGCTCTCAGCTAATCCTTATTAATCCTACCAAATGTAAATATTAAATACCACAACAGATGATGACACCGCATATAAACCCTCACCCTCTGCGTAGTATTGTGTAGTATTTATAAACCGCAATGGCATTAATTTATATTTAAAAGAAAAAAAAATTAAATACATAAACGAAACAAAAATCCCAAATATATTGCCCTTTGATAATGAATATTTTTTTTCTTAAGTGTTTGTTATTTAAATTTTTAGTATAAATTATAGCATTTTCTAAAAAAAAGTATTTTTCTTTTTATTTATTCTTTAAGCATGGTTAGTTCAAAAGAAACAGAAAAATATCTTATTATAGAAAAGAAATTCTATGTGATGTAAGAGTTGAAATTCTCTTAATTTTACAGTTGTAAATTTTTTTTTTATTTCAAGTTTATGACAAATTTATTTACTTAGATTTTAGGGTATAAGCGATGATTATATAATGTATTCTATGAGCCAAGTATTTTTTGTTTAGTTTTTTAATATACATAATCTAATCAGTGATATTCTGTTTGATGCTGCGGAATTGTTTATATGAATGAAAAAATAATAATTTAGAACACCAATATTTAGTCAAAACGTTTAGCAAATTTTCTTTTGTAGCCAGTAAGTCTGTGACTATTTAAATAATTATAAATATATTGTTAATTGGAAATTTAGGAAAATAATAAATATTTTTTGAAGAATTTTTATTTTGTTTGTTTATTTTTCTGTGAGTTCATTTCAGTATAATGGTGGTTAGTTAATTTGAAAAGGGTAAGTAGCTTCATTACATTAACTGTATGGAGTAGTAAATGTGTACGGCTTAAGGTTGCCCATTAAACAATTTAAAAAATCCTTTAAAAAATACAGTGGAATGCAAAATCCACGGGGTGGAATTGGATGTTCCCAAATAATTATTTCCGTCATAAAAAGAATGAAATTGGTTTGGAAGATCGATTTTGTTTAGAAACAGAAGGCCAATTATAGTCATACCGCATAGAGTAACTGAATCTTCTTCCATCACCAAGCCCTTCCAGTTAACACTGAGCTTTCGCAAACATTTAAAAAGTCACTATGGACACTTAAACAAACCGGTCTTGAGTTTAGTCCCCAGCGACCGGACTTCTGTTATTGAGAAACAAACAGCTATTGAATTAATACCCTCGTTGGTTTTATTTTATAAGACTTCATTGGAAACCGAATTTGAGAAAAATGGTACAAAAAAACTATTTAAATTGAATAAAATAACGCTGTGCAAGTTTTTTAGTGGGAATATTATTCTAGTGCAATTAAATCTATAGGATGACGACTTATTAGACGAGGATGTCTTCGATAATTTTCGGCTTTCGGCAAAGGCTCTTGCAGTCTTTTGCGATCGCAGCCTTTCGAAGTTATACGTTCTTGGACGAGTTTTTCGTTCAAGGACGAGTTTTTCGATTTTAGAGGGAAAACTAATACTTTTGCTCATAAAAAAAGATACAAAAAGAAGAAAACAGTCTTTAAAATCTGGGAACATATCTCTAAGGGGATTATACTTTAAAGGTCTTGCCGGCACCTTTTGCTCTCAGTGCGCCCATTTGTTTTGTCCGCCTGGCTTCTTGCTTTTCAATGGATTTTGAGGCGCGTTTAAGCCGATAAGACTTGCTTTCTTTCTCCTTATCACAAAAAATATTCGCTTACGAAAGCATCAAGGGCAGCCAGGTTGTTTTAGCCACTAAATGTGCGCTAGATTGTAAACGGTACAATTTTAGTTCGTACGGTTATAGGATATGATTTTTTAAATGGATTAATTTTGTCCGATCGCACTTATATGAGTAATATCTTTATCCGAAAACTCCATTGAGCTAACAGAAAAAAAAAACAATATTTAATTAGCTGAGTAGGTATACTGACCAAACCATGTACGCTCTCAGAAAGTGAATCTGGCCTACCGACCTTACTCTTGCCTGAATTGCCAAAAACCACTTTTAATTTTTAATTCGTACTTAGTCTAGCAAGACGTAGCACCGCAAGGTAAGTTAAAAGCTTTAGTCATACCTACTCTCAACTATAATTGCGGCTGTGTACAGTACACATTTCCTATCAGCCCACACTTAACATCTGACTTTCGACAATAATGTACGATAATTATACACCTAATGAATCCGAAGACGACCGACACGTCAGTCGTCAGTGGTACCTACCTTGCCATGAGCAACCCCGGATCTACCAGTCTATAGAAGAAATCGTATAATTTATTAAATCATCATCAGTTAACTCATCCGACTGTAACTGAACCATCTCCACTATTTTGTTAGCTTCGAATCTTCCGAGTTGCACGAAGAGAAATATATCAAATCTAACATTGTGCAATTAACCTTAATCTCTAAACAAAAGTACAATTCCCCTGCAACACTGCCAAATCCTCGTCTACATCTCAAGGTTAGAACAAAGCCCGAGAATAATACATTCTGCAGAGCACAATGTTTCAACATCAATTAATCATGTCGTGCTCCCTCGACTGTACGTACATATACAGTTGGCATCCATAACTCCATCTACATTTAGACACTCAAATGATATTTCAATTCGCAATGTGACTTCTTTGGCAGCCCCGTCAGAGCGTCGAACGTTTTGCAAGAATCGTTCAGAGCGCACAAAGAGCAAAAACCATTCAACAACGCTGTGATTAATGCGTTTCATTAGCTCCGCGGATTGGTGGTTGGTAGCGCAGCTGATGCGGTGATGATTGTAGTGAGACTCTTGGTGCAACTTTGCTCACCTACGCTTTCAATTTGAATTGCCGCCGCGACAAGCCTAATATAACGTGGAAAAGAAACAAAGTCCCCATCAGGCATCAGCATATATGACGGAGCGGCACCACATATCCTAATAAAGTCATAGCGATCAAAAGAACCAGCACACACGCACGCAGATCACATTCAGGGAACTCCTTAAATTTACGCCTCGCGTTCACGTCTTGTGGCGTTGTTATTATAATCCAATTCCATTACCTACAAGCGAACCTCCTCCGCAATTAGCGCGAGTGGAGAGCACACACATGTAGTTCTGGGTTCGCTCATAACACCCATCCCATGGCTTCTTGATAATAATGGCACAGTGCTGCTGCTGCCGTTGTATTGCAGCAACTGTGCTCCGAAAAAGTATCTATGAAGCTCTAGATTCCGCTGATCTAAGCACAACCATGTCTGGTGCACTGTGGACTGTGCGATTGAATTTGTATGCAAATTTCTCTCAATTGAAATCTATTAAATTTCAATCCTGAAACATTACACCCGATTCATCTGCGGATGGATGGGTGGAAAGGTGTCTCTGTCCGGGTGGATTTGTTGGGAACGTCAGTATCGGCGCGAAATGAATGTGAAATGTCAATCTGAATTCATCATTTGCGGTGTGAAATAAATAAATGTGTTTCGAGCGATCGTTTGGTGCTCGCGCGTTCGGGCTGCTGCAAGGAGAGATCGATTTGCAAAATGGATGCCAGGTACCTACAACATGTGTACGGGTACGACCTGTGATCAATGGTTGTGTGATTGCATGTTGAGGTGTGGTGTTGGATTGATTAATTCCCGTGGAAAATTGCTGTTTCATATAATTAACGAGAGGCTGGATATAGGTTTTAAGAAATTGGATAATAGGAACTGAATCTCAGAGCTGTGACTTTTGCTTAGACTTGACAAAGACCATGATTACTTGTATTTGTATGTAGATTAGTTTTCGTTTCATATTGGATGTTAACAAATAACAAATATACACTTGGATATGAAACGTATTGCTACAACGATCGATTTTAAAGTGATGGCACCAAGAACTGGCACAGATCAGTGGTTCAAAATCTTCAAGAGAAGAGGCACCAGTTGATGCAACAAGTTACTGTCTTATTGATTTTATTTTAGAAGTTATTTTGTGGTAAACAAAGCTTCTTTTTTTTCTACTAAAAACAACAAAAACATCGTCAATTCGATGATCTTTATACGTGAAGTGCCCCTAGTTTTCAGCGTCACTTATGACAAATTTTATTGTTTTTATATAAGTTTCCCTAATTATAAAGTTTTCCATCCCTAATTTTATTTGCATTCGTCGAAACTATGCTGCCTTTTTGAGATGTAAATAGAAGATAATTTAATTTGTATGTACACAATCTATAGACGAGAGCTCTTGACGAAAGCAGGAATTATTTCAGTCTTATTTCGTTTTGATAGAGCAGGTAATATTTCCCAGAACCACTACCCATTTTCCGTCATTGTCCAAAAAATTAATTTTTTATAGTGCGAAAATAACCGTCCACCAAGAATTCGAATAGGATTTGTTAGAGTTATGTTACGTAGTCTAGTTCTGGCAGAACCTTTAGTTTCTTATAAAGGAAGACTACAAACTGTGCGACATACTACTACTGTCTAGGTTGGGAAAAGCTTCCCAGGTTATCTGTCATGAGAAAGATTCGCCCATTTGGAGACGGTATCAAATACTGTAACTGCCTTAGATTCGCCTCAAAAATAAAGTCATTCGTCGCATGTCATCTATCAGCACTCAGTAACATTTTCCCACCACAACTAGTTAACTCATATACTCAAACGCAATACTCAATTGCCAAAGCAATTCCCCATTAGTGCATTAACACTTTCAGTTGAACTGTTCAACTTCTCCAACCATTCCCTTAATTGATTGCGTCCGAAGCGATTTTCATTCATCCACACATATGAGGTGGTGAATGCGCTGTCTAGTGGCCAATATGACGACAACAAAATGAAATCCTCAACTCGCACTAGCAGTGATTCGCCAAGTAATTGCTGCTGTCAATAAAACTCCCCCTTCGCACCCTCGTCCAGCATTTAGAGTGTTGCGCGCGTTTGCGAATTGCATTTATAAGATACTTACAACCTGTCATTACGGGTAATCCAGTAATAGAACAGGACATGATTTAGCACAACATGTCCATATGGATGGCCATTGATTTGGTAATTGTTCCCTCATGATCGTGCGATAATAGCCTCTCAGGCAACAGCACCATACCACCTCCATCAGTACCTATCCGTCCGTCTGTACGGTCTACTGCTATATATGAAAAGTGATTTTGTCTGGGCGAATAGATTGCGGGCGCGCGTCTAGCAGATCTCTTTTGGAGTGGTACGAAACACGCCTCCTTCCTTATGAGTGCAGTCGATGAGAGACGTTCTAATGTGGCCTAAAAGGGGTCTTAAACTGTTTGTCAGTTATGATGGGATTGCAAACAGTCTTGATATTGTATTTTAACACGCTCAATAGACATCAATTTGCACCTAAAAGTTGTGAAAGATAACAACAAGACGTGTCTGGTGTCTGATGGGGTATTCCTCTTCTTTTTGTGTAGCACTTTGTTAATTTCGTGTTGTATGAGGTTCTTGTTATGGCAGACTGAGGCCGTCTTATGAACGATTTTCTTCCAGACGATTACACAGCAAGGATCTGAAGGTGTGTTCAAGTAAGACTAGCGTTCTGAGAAGAGATGTTGGCGAATAATGTGTCTTCACTTTCTATTCTGTTGTGAGGCCAACTGGAAAGGGAAACATTTGTGTGTTTGAGAACAATTTGCAATAGCTGGATATACAGCTTTATAGTCTGACTACAATCTAAATTCAGTTTTTTATTTACGAATTTTAACTGCACTATTTATAAACTGTCTTAAAAGTGACGTAATTTAAACGGAGCGGTGGCCTTAATCTTTTTGAACCGTACTTTTCACTCGTGCTAAGAGTTTTAATCCCTTTTTTCCATTTGTCTGACTTAGTGCTTAAAACATCTCCAAAACCGCGTCAAAAATGAGTCGAAAAATCCATAGAAAAATGTTAGCCCAAAACGCGCCTGAAAAAAAAAGTTTTTTATGCTCCCCACTGATTCCACTGATTAGTGTTTTGAAAGGGATAGAGGAAGATAGGGTGAGAAATAGGATTAGCTGCTCTCTCTGCGCAGCTTAAATATTCCACAATGATTGGGAGTGGAATATTGGCATTATGATGTCATTATGGCAAATGTTATGTGCCTCCACTAAATGGCTGAAAACCTAAAATAATCAATATTGAGCTTCCACCGGTCAAATTTTGGCTGCTGGGTACTGAGCTTTTTTCCTGGTAAACTCCAGACCTTCTTTAAACCGTAGCATTAAGTACGATAGAAAGAGGCAATTAAGACAAGCACCATCTCTTAACACCTTCTCTTTTCTGCTTATCGAGGCAGTTATCCTTATATCCTTGCTTTTCGTTCATGTTCTATAGCAAATTGCATTAATCGCGGTTGTGGCAAACATAAAAGAGTCAATGTTTTTTTAGCCAGTTGTTTGAAATACACACAGCCTTCCAATAACTACACATGCAACGTGACACAACAATGACATCCTTATCTAATTAGAGACACACTCTGCTTGGTATTACAAATTAAAGGAAAGCAGTCTTCAATCTCCAATTAAAGACAGAATCTCAACTATGACCTAAAGAGCACGAACTGCTCTCACCCAACCAGACACTTGACACTGAGTAACCACTCCTTTCGATGATGCATCGCTCATCAGAGAATGGCAACGGCAGGAATCTACCGTCAAACTCGTATTCCAAATCCTATATCACTTGACAAAATGTTTACCCACTTTTCTTCAAATGCTGCACATTTAAGGCTGCCATTTGAACGTTTCACTTGATTGTGATGATTCATTTTTGCGCGCACTCAAAACAGAACTCAAATTCCCAATTCACCAGCAGGTACGGTAGGTACTCCTGCTTGGCCACTCGAAACAATTCAATTCCAGACCCCTATTGGTTTCTAGTGGTTGCATTTGAATTCCACATTTGCAGCCTCGTTGCTTTCCACCTGAACTGAGGATGATTGACGTTTTGTTTTTCAATTTTTCTATTTCGCATTCGCATACCACTATTTCGTATCTACGATATCGTTCGGGCATCTTCCGAGTTCTGGATCCAGCCTGATCTCTACAGTCTATGCCCATGTATGTAGGCATGCGGCTTTGGCTGCTGCTGTCGTTACTTGTTCCTCTTCTTCATCCTCTATAGGTGCACTCACAAAAACACTCTATATTTTTGCATCTTGTTTACTTTGGGATAAATGGGTATACCTACTTGTTAAGTTATTCACAGTCACGGACAACCATGACGCTGCCAAAGACGACAAAAAACGCACAATTTATGCATAACATCTTCGAACGGTGGCGGCGAGTGGGTGACATCTTTGGCTTTGTTTCGGTTGCCTAGATAGTTTGAATGAAATTTCGTTTTTGGTCAATGTGCGCGCTGCGGACCGATGACACTTGATAAACAAGCAGCAGCGTATACCTAGATATGAACAAACACACGGTGACATGTGCGGGATATTTTCATCTGTTAATTGTTTTACGCGGAAATACTTGCGGTTGACCTCGGGGGTCAATCAGCGCTGTGGAACGAATGGATGTGGCTTGGGACACTGGCCATCATGGAACCATAAAGCAATTTTATAACTTTGATGCCAGTGTGAGAGACGGTATGACCCATCGATCTATACGAGGAAATCTCTATGGGGATGAGGCTTAGGCTTAAGTCGGGTTTTGTATCTATTTTCTTGCAATTTCCATTTTTAACCGGTCGGGGATCTCTTCTGTGAGGTCTGCAGCATGAATTACTGCTGACTGGTCTACGACATTTATTGATTTCCCGATGACGATGTAATACATAGTACATGCTGCTCATAAGCGATGTGAAAAATGTAGGGTCTTTCATCTTTTTATCTACAGTCGCACATGTTTATAGGAAGCGGTGAGTAAATTCACATAGAACAAAGTGTGGAAGAATTGCTTTATGTCGGAGGTATCAGTTTAGTCATGTGGTATAGGTATAATGAATGACATACGGCTTTAAGTGGAAAGATGTCTGCATGGTGGGGCTTAGCGCCCCTTCTCGCAACCTCAGCATGATTTCCTTCAAATACGCTGTGCTTTATAAGTGGAATATCAGGCGTATTTTGTTGAACATCTATCTCAACTTAGCTAGTTGAAGTAGAGCTCTTACCATGGTACTACGACAACTACACTCTGCATGATATTTTAAATATTCCCGAAAAGAGGTGACTTGAGCAGGAGGAGCATATTCTACCAATAGCTTTGTGAAAGTTGTTTCTCAAGAATTTCCAATTCCAACGTCCGGCAAGTTTGATAGCATTTTTCACGTTACCCACACTCTTAGGATAGCCTTCCCCGTCATCGCTCTAATCGCTGTGAGACTACCAATTATTAACTGGAACGATTGATTGGCCGATATTGCTTAGAACGATTTCACTAGGTCCACCCAAACTGTAAATAAAATTGAGGTGCATTTTTTTAAATTTTTTTCTGCTAAATTTCAAAAACATCGTTCTTTATCAGAAACATCCTTGCCACAGGAAAAAGAACAAATACCAGTCTATGATTGGTGCAGAGCTTCATGGTTACTGGTATAATGAAGATGATATCTAACTGCATTCCGTCACCTCGAAAATGTTCCCGCAAAACTATTGCCGCTCATCAAATTCTCATCAGTTCACCATTAAGCTTACCTTCAGGCGTACTGTAAAATGTAGCGATTCTTGGTTTATGAGCCAAACAACACGCATGAGTGGATTACCTCACGCAGCTTCACAGTCTCACTATAGGCACCAATGCCTAGCTCCACCTGAAACCCATCCACTAATGCTGTGCGATTGCTGTTAATAAGAAAAATAACTTTTACAAATACTGTTCTACACAAATAATTCAGTCTACCTATACTATGGGTAGGGTATTACGGGCTAGTTGTGAATTGAGCAGTACCTACATAAGGAACCTTGCGACACCAACTTTTTTTAGTTTCACCTCTAAATTTTAGTGGCTATATTTTCCATACAAATTTCGCAATTGTGAGCTTCCGTAAATTGAAAGTCGAGACTAAATTCGATAAAATTTTCAGAAAATAGTTGACGAAACTACTATAACAATGTTGACTCCACCCAAACCCGATTCAAACAAACGATTGTGACTATACAGTGATGACATGGTTGTTTCTATCCCCACACATCCAATTATGTAGACTATGGCATTATGGGCATAAAAACAAACAAGACAAACTTGCTCACAATCAAACCAGAAAGGTGTATAAAATCATTCATATATTTGATTATCGAGTTTCCAATGACAGCTCGATTAATTATACTGATGTTCTAAAATAAAGAAAACAACACCAGCCCCGTAGAGAGACTGACTGACGTGGGAGCACCACATGCAATTGATTGTTCAGTCAATTTATCAAATAACAAATCTGGTCAAACTCAACTTGTTCCTTTTGCAGTCATTTCGGGAAAGGTCATCTGACGGAAGATCAATCATTCCAGTCACTTGGATATGAAATAATCGTTAACAAGACAAAACACTTCCCATGTTTGATGCGGTGCCCCATTTTTACGGACCATACCATTTGATCTTGGTATCTCAAATCTCTTGCAAAAGGGTAAAAATAAAAGGCGTTATGCATTTTTGAAGTTGCACGGTTGCATCATGCTGTTTTTGGAGGAGCAAATTTCCGAAACGATGTTCGGTTGCGTTGAATTTGCATAAATGGTAGCATATATTTTTGTATTTGGAAATTATCAGCTCAATGGTCTAAAACTCTTTTGTATTATATGTAATCTTCTTACATGCTTCAAAAAGTATGGGTTTTTCTGGAGATCTTTGCCCGGTTAAAAAGAAGTCCATTTCCGAGGACTTAAGCTAAGACTGTCAGTGTAAAGCGTGAAGACGCCTTGTCCATGACCAATAAATGGGAGAAAATTTAATTAACTTCCAAGTCGCGCATCTCGTATGAAGTTTCCCACAAAATTCAGTAGCCAGTTCAAAGTTTATCTACCAAATCATTTCGCGTATACGCTTCCTCGTCATCTCTATGGCTCCATTCTGATGGTACAACAAAAACTGCAAAAAAGAAGAAGAGAAAAAACTGTCTTCCCCAAGCGAAGCGCATTTGATAAACTCCCAGTCCACCCGAGAGAGAGTGAGACAGAGAAAAGAAGACATATTACTAGCCCAACTCCTAATGGTTGGCACTTTTTCACTGTGACTATAGCGTAAACAATGATTTACTGTCCTACCTACCCCCAGAGAGCAGCACCAATCTTATACCCATATCCAGCAGCTGAGTGCTGGCCAGCACTTTATCTTAATTCCAAACGTCATCTAGGATTACACACATCTCTCTCTCGCTCTCTGCGAAAGCAACACCATGGACTCAGGTGAATCTATTTTCCAGGGCCTCTGAGCGTTTTCGAGGCGTTTTTCCATCGCCGATGAGGAGTTTTTTTTCTGTTTCCAGTGCACAGTGCGAAAGATCTACAAAATTAATTACCACTTCAATGAAACTCAATGGCACTCCGAATGGAACCGGATGGATGATGATGAGATCTTCAGCTAGCGAAGGCAACAACAACAAAACGAATATAACAATACCAGCGAGATCAGCATCAGTGATGTGTCTAAAAGTTGTGTACAATGCTGATGAATAGCTCCCGGACCGCAATTATACTTTTGCGCATTGCTCTCCAGGTCTATGGGGTATGTTGCGATTTGGCAGCTGTAATCTGGAGCTAAATCATTGGTCGGAGCGAGCATAGATACATAGGTGGTGGATCCTATCTCTTTGGCGCATTTCACAGCAGTGTCTATGCGGTTTTGGTTCGACGCATTTATTTTCAACAGAAAATTTGTAATTATGATCTTTTCACTGCAGACCAGTTCATTAAACTGAAATGGCAGATACTCACTCCAGTGGATGCATTTAGCGGGCCCATCCGAAAGGGGATGCATTGTGATATATTGGTGAGAATTCATCACGGCATCTTACGTTTTAATTTAGTTTTAAACTTTGCGGGGAAGCATATCACGAGGATAAATGACGACCGAGGAGTATAGATGCCCTATGAGTATGAGTGGTGGTGGTGTGGGGGATGGACTGAGAGAGGATTCTTAAATAGTTTTTAATGCCACCGACTGAAGACGATGAAGTCATTGAAAGAGGGCTCTGGTAATTGAGTTAGCCATTGGCGAGGAGATTTCCTTTTAATTGTGAACAATTAAACTGTAAGCTACATGTAATCACTTTGTAGTTACGCGTATGTCAGGCATTTAGTTGCGGGAATCCCTTTAAAGGAAGATTGCGTTCGATTAATTTTACAGGGCATTCGAGCTAAGTAATTATCGGCTGTGGTTTCGAATGAACAGATATTATGAAAACTTGAGCAGGAAGCTGCTTTTACAAATCCCATCAGTTGGATTTTTCAATTCCGTCTGAATAGATGGTTGCAGTCTAAATGATAAAGGTGATCAGGCAACCATTTAAGTTAACCACGGAGATCCTGGTTTGTCGCTGCGAGAAATTAGATTTCTGTGAAAAGGTTTCATGTACAACGAAGCAAAAACTCAGCACGACAAGTATTGACTGGCAGTTAGTCGATGAGACCGACAAATAAAAGGTTTTTTTTTAAAAACGGTCCGTGCAAATGGAGAAATCTCTTACCTGGTGCAGGAGTAGGTATTGTTCCTAAGCGTTTTTAGGCAATTCAACTATTTTTATTTAGCAACTCGTAAGACGTTAACTTGTTTCAAATAAAATCCAACAAACTCTATTTCACCAACTCTTTACTTAAAATCTCGTTGTTATTTTGTCACTTGTTCAACTCATCGTCTTTAAGTCCCAGATCCCAGGAACTGCTCGATTTATTTCCCGCCAAGAAGCTGTTCGTTCTCATGAAGAGAGAAGTTAATGTAAGAGATACTGAAAGGTCTTGGTTTCAATAACTGGCATCGCAAAGGATGGAATGGCTGCAGTATCTTAATCTGATACTCTTCACTTGTCGTAATTTTTTGTAGAACACTTCTACAGAAGAACTTCGTAGAACACTACGAACAGCTTCTGTCAATTATTTCGAAGGAAGTTGCCTACAAAAATTAAAAATGAAGTGCGTTCTTGGTGCTTCTCTTCAACTTCAAAGCTGACATAATGCCCAGCTAGCAGCTTACATTTTCTGTCACCATAAGTCGCCTTTTCATAATCCAATCAACACACACGAAATAAATTCCAATTGCATTAAAAGATTACATTTTATTTAGCCCAGTTCATGGGTCAATGTTTGAATAGGAGAGGCGTGTGCGCAGTGTATGTGTGGATGCCCATTTTATCATGTGAACTGCATTTCCTTGTATACTCATCGCACCTCAACATTGCGCTAGTCAATTTTCCAATTCACAAGTGCAAATGATTTGTAATCCCATTCGCAGCGTCAAATTCGTTTTAGCTAATACAGCTTAGATCCTCGAGGCGATTATTCAATTGGTCATCTTCATTCACCGCCACCAATGGCGTGGATTAAATTGCTTTGATGGCGGCGTTGCCCAGCGACGGCAGGGCGAGTTATGTCTGCGTATGTCCATCTATCTGCCACAATATGCGAAGGGACACCTGCTGTGGCTCAGCCTGTCAATTACTTTAAACAAATTATATCACAAATTAGATGAAATCTCATGCTGATTCTCTCCTATATCAAAGCCAACAACAACGAAAACAGCAACAACAACGGCCGGCGTTTCGCAAGAATTGCACTCCACTAAGTTATAGCGTTGCATTGCGAAAATGTATCTAGATGTTGCGGTTGCGGACATCGTCGTTCTCATGGTCAGCGGCTGCTGCTGCTGCCGCGGCACACATACGTGCTGTGGTATGCCGGCACATATGCACTAGTATAGACCAAACGGCAGATATCTAGCAATTGGCACGCTGGCTGGCTGGCTAGCTTCACCAGCTAAACGATGGTGCAACATGGAAATATTAATAGACTTCTGTATCTCATGGATGTGTTTTTTCTCTTCCTCTGTCTAAATTTTGTGTTCGATCTTCCTGGGATTTGGTTTTTTGTTTGATTCTATATAAGACGTCTTTGGTGCGATGGCGGGGCGACGCAGAATCCATTTTGGATGATTTCCTGATTTTCTGGCAGAATAATTGATTAAGATGAATCTGGCTTGGGTCAGCACATGTAATACTTGCCGTTGGCTTGGGAATAAATAAAAATTGTTGATTCTTTAGTGTGGGGAATATATTGTTTTTTTTTTAATGCCTATATACTAAAAACGATTGATGCCCCTCAAATGTGGTCAAATAAATCAGCCGTTCGATGAGAATCAATCGATTTCACTCGGAGGAAAGGTATTTATGTCAAAGTTTGGCATCGAGAAGGTGTGCTGCATGGGTAATGAAGCTGCAGCCTCTTCGCCATGTGATGCTATATGGAAATCTAGAAGAGAAACGAATGACGGATTAGTGAAATTAAAAAATTAAAACGGCCTCAAGTGAAATTGCCATTTCTGAGAACCCGAATAGATAGTAAGTGTGCGCAATCAGGCAAATTATATCCCACCCAAATATATTGGAAGAAACTTTTTGGCATTATAACTTCTGATCTGATGGGATCTCTAAGAAATACTATTTTCCTATATAGAAGACCAACCGAAGCAGCTGGAGTACAAATCAAAACCTGATTCGACAAATCGACAAATTTAACAAAACGTCATACCTAAAGTGCTATATCTAACATACTGATGATGGAAAATCCTAAAGGTCGCTAATATTTTCAAATATTTTATTTAATAAATGTATGAAAGTTTGTATAACACTTTGTATTCATGTACTACTGACTATGGCTTAACAAATCCAAACATTCAAAGAGAAGAATATTCACTGTAACTTTTCAGGCCTTTTGTGAGTAAATAAATCGTTCGATGGCCCTACTGCCCAAAGCACTCTAAAACTATTATACCCCATTAGTTGAGAAATAACAGAGATAAAGCACTGCAATGCAAAACAATCATCGATCGTTAAATGCATTCAAATCGCGCATGATCAGGGTCCATGAAAATCCCTCTTAACCCGTTTAACGACGCTCTAAATCGAAAACTTTTAATTATTTTATATCGAATTTTGAAATTCGCTTGAATTCGAATTCACATAACACGCCTGTTGGTGTGTGTATCGCTTGTATAGGCTACCCCGAACTGGGTGTGTAAAATAATCAAAAGTCCATTTAATTTAAGCGCACATTATAAAATGAAAATTAATCTTTGCGCGTTATTTAGTCAACATGAGAGTGTGCGAGCTCATACACCTTATATGCCTGATGCAGAATTGTGCAATAAGCCATCAGTGAGCCGAATAGTTGCAGCAGCGGCTGCCATTCTATGAAGTTATGGGCATGGGTATACCTTGATGATGATGATGCACTCTCACTGCATCTGTGTGCAATGCCGACTACAAACTAGAAAGGTCATAGGTCACCTGACCGCACACATAATTTTCTTTACGGTTTGACCGTACAGATTTACCAATTGCCGCGGAGATTGTGCACATCCAGTGCAAGCGAACGCGTGCATCTAAGCCATATATATAAGTATCGAATCGGTACCAACCCCAATCGCGGGATTCTTCATGGATTTATTTATAAACCAATAAACGTTAAATGGGGTCTATCACCTATCAGATTGATCGTAAAGAACCTATCGATGGGAGATGAAGCCAAGTCGCACACGAACCGACAGTTTGTGTGCTGTTCTAGGGTAAAAGAAGGGGTGTCTGTATATGTGTGCTTTAGCCAATTTAATTACTATTCATTTTAGAGATCGGTGCTTTGTGCTGGAGCATAGATTGTGGGAAGGGAGAGTGCTATTTGATTTTATTATGCGGGCCAATTAAATTAAGAAATACAATCGATATCGCGAAGGTTGTAGGTAGGCATTGGAAAGATGCCAGTGAGCTGGAATGCAATAGCGGAACATCTGTCAAAAGAATGTCATATTGGGCTTTCTGTAAAATAAACAAATTTGTTTTGGTAGCTATCTCAAAACTAGGATGAGGAAAACGATGCTTCCAATTAATAGGTTCAATCATTGTCCAACAGAATCACCCTTTCAACCTTAACGAGGACAGTCAAAATACAAGCCTATTGGACCAACACTACAAAAGTGAGGATAACAATATCCAAATTCCAGTCCTACAGGGCTACTATAACTCGGTAAATGGCTTTTACAAAAAAATATATCAACACAATTTTGTTGCAACAGCTACAGCAGTCGGACAAATCTTTACTCTTCGATAAAATGTTAGGAGAAACCAATCAATATCTCCTTATCGACCTTAAATTCCCACATGACAGCTTAAATATATTTGAACCAATTTTACGAAGTCAAGTCAAACCTCGGTATCCCAGACAAGCTCGTTAATGAAGAAATCCCGCTAGAATTGTCAAGTTCCTGCAATATATATCACAAAGACAAATGAATACGCGGACGGAATTGCGAGACCCATTCATAGAGCTCAAACAGCAATTCAATAATAGGGAGACAGTTTTGACGACAATTATACCACCTGATCCCGTCCTAGGCTTAAAGCAACATGTCTCTCTAGCTAGCTCTACCAGTAGAAAAGTTCCTCAGCCCCCCAACTACATAATGTCGATTGTGTGGAATTACCTCCCTCCCTCTAAGGCCTTAACAACTCTCCGCATATCCGTACATCATTTTCATAACCACAATCGATCAATATAATTTTCAATTCATATTTAATAGCCTTGTCGGCACATGATCCTTATCTCGGTCCTTTCTCACACCACAATCTCCCAAGCATCAATAACTCCATTAAATCATAGCATCTAAATCAAGGACACGATGACACGCATAAAACACTCTCTCTCTTTCTCACATTATCCATAATTCATTACCGCTGCCCACTATATTTCATAACAGGCCGGCACCGCATTGCTATATGACTGCTCTGCTATATGGAACTTTTCCCAAGCCCCAGGACCAATAACTCAAACTAAAACGCCTTTTACTGTCCAATTTTCGACACGTAGTCATTCATATCGTAAACCGCGCCGCAACGTGCGCCTGCTCTTCGTTGAATAGAAATAGCCAGAAGACTGGAGACAGCCAGCAGGATGTGGACAGATCAATCGACTTGGGCAATGTGTTTACACGTAATACGACAAATAAATTACAATGATCAAACATTCATCGTCATATCGGCCCGTATGCATCTGGTTGGTGGTGGTGGTGCTGATGATGCTGATCATGATGGTTGCCAGGGGTTGCGAGCTGCGAGGAGCTGCAAGCCACCACACTCTTTGGCTCGTGAAGGAGTACCTCTCCTTGGTCAGGTATAGCTTTCCTCTTTGATGTTAAACGCATGTTCGCTATGTACTGTAGGTACACCCTTCATCGGCGTCGTCATCATTATCATTGTAATTCAAAATCAAAAAAAAAATGATGTATGTTGCCCGAGGATATAATCGAGGATGATGATGAAGATGCATTGCAAGCGGTAAGTTCCTATAGCTACTGTAGCCGCACTCAAGTCTCAGACATCCACTTTAAAGTGGGAGAAAAATTGCATGGGAATCTAAATACGTCTATAATAATCCACCAGAAGCCATGAAAAGGCGCAAAAGTGCGTGGATGTAGCCGTTCTTTATAGAGCGCGGTTCATACATTTTTGTCGTGTTTGCATCTTTCTTGCTGGTTTATTTGTACTTTCAACAGTAAATGGATATTTTCGTATTGCGCTCAATTTGGGTTGGGATGATGAAGCCTAACCCTCGTTTGGGTGGGTAGACGAGTGTGTGTTGCTGGGTTAAAGCCATAACGTTTTGATCCATTTAAAACGTAGCAATTATCTGATGCGGAGACTGTGGTGTTTGCAAGCATTGATTCGAGTTTGACATCGTCTGGACTACAGTAGCAACTATAAAAAAGGTACCACCTTAAGTTCAACGAATAGAAATAAGGTTTTGGGGCTTTTTTTCTTGGTCTCTTAAAACAAATAATAATTATAAAATAGAAATGTTCACTAATTCCGTTCAAGTTTTGACAATCGGCCAAGTACAACAGACATGGACTACCTACTAACATAATTGAGAAAATTCTTAAAGAAATTCAAAATTCAAACATTTCTGTGAAGGTTTCATTAACTATTGGGTATTCTGTGCCATTAGCTTGTTAATAGAAAAAGAGATAGAACATCTCATATGAAAAAGCTTATACCTACGGTCACCGTAGCTCATTTGAAATTTATCTCGCCATCACTGTACACTGTGTACACTCACAGATCACTGTTATTTTGCAATTTGATACGAATGAGTCACAATTCGACTTTATGGGCTCAATTATAACGCCCAATGTGGAAGGCAAAATCGATTGAGGAAACAAGGTGGAACCATTTAACGGCTCACTAAAACCCTCACCTACTTTGAAATCGCGTTCAAATGCATACACAACATATTAAATATAATATACACAAACATACGACTCGCAGCTCTTTTAGAATGAAGGAAGATCAAGCGCAATAAAAGACCTACATCCAATCCACACGAGGAATTATTACAAAGCAATTACAAGGTTAATGTGGGCACACATTCATTTAAACTGCGTTAAGTTGGATGTACTACGTGTTCGTCGAACGAAGGACGGGCAGGGGACAGAGGATGCGGACAGACAGTCAGACGCACAACATGGCTATTCGCCATTGAAGTCGAAGTGCATTTCAATAATTCACATGATCAGTCATTGCGTATTCCGTGCGAAATTGAGGTATATATCTAAGAGTACGCAAACTGGTTAGAGATACATTTTTCGCTGATCAAAATGGGTAGGATAGATGGGGTCTGCTTGACCGGTGGCGGTACATCTTGTTCAATAGTGTTTTATAAATCAATCACAGCGGTAGGTAGTTGCTTGCATAAGTAAGTGATATATTGGTTATTCTTTTATCATATGGGGTAATTGATTGTGTTAAGGGAATACGATGGAGAGGTCATATTTTCATCTATATCAAGTTTCTCGTGATGTGCCGTAGTTACTCCACGTTGGTTCGTTGACCGGAAGGGATACATTCAAGGACGGTGTTCCTTTCTTGTTGCGAAATGTACTAGTGCAAACATTGAAGATTGATTGCATGTAAATCTAGATTAGTTTTAAAGTGTAAGAAACTAACTACTATCGGAATGAAGTATAAGTCAGCTGTATCAGAAGTCTACGGACATTTATTTCGATGGAGCCATAGTTAGTATTAAAGACTATGGAGTTGTAAAGAGACGCGCAATCGATAGAGCCTGAAATAAGTTGATGCATGAAAAAAATGTCAGCGTTCCTCCAATCCTTGAGGCTATTCAGGTGGATGGATTTGAATTAGTAGACCGTTCCAAAAGAAAACGCCTATGTACGCTCCTTAATGATGTCATTCAATATAAACAGCAGCAAATAATGCGCATGAACTGCCTTCAGAGGTAAATACCCAGACAAGGAAACAGGATAAACCATCAATAAATTGCAGCACTAAATCGCATAACCTGCACTAAACCATTATGCCGGACACTTCTACGAGCAGTCTATCCAAATGCCTCTGCCAATTAAAAAGATATTTGACGAGCAGCTCTAAACTAATTCCCACTTCCAGAAATATCACCCAAAGCCTCACACATGCCAATTAAATTCCAATCGAGACCGTATGCAAAAATCAGTGGCACACCACGACCCCATTATTACCATTACTCATATTCTCTGAGCAGAAGCATGCGCGGTGAAGGCATGAAAACTCCCCACAACATTAATCATAGATACACTCTTGTGTATGTGTTACCATCAAAGCACACTAGCGCCCAGACACACAGTTGAGCAAATCATCCCGAAAACAAAAATTATTCCCAACCTAATCGCACTTTTGACAATCAATTCAAAGTATAATGGACCATAATAGCAACAAGCGTATCATGAGATGTAATTTATTACACTGACCAGAAGCAAAAGCAATTATGTATCTCGTTGATCGAGGCAAGCATATAGTCAGAGTCTCGGATTGTGAATTCCCAGAGAGAAGAAGGTTTTTGGCGCATAGCTACGTACACTCGCCTATTGGGGCTGTTGTCCATAATGGAACCGATCGTATTGGACGTGAGAGATGAAATATTCCCAATTTGGGAGTCAACCGAGAATGGCACTATGCCACTAGTCACCTGGACGCGAACAAAAGAAATCAACGAGATAATGGAATAGAAAGTTTTTGTTTTTCCTTTTTATTTTATATTTTGTTGAGTATACGCCCTCGAGTGATCGACTTAAAAGTATAAATTTCGTATTTATCATATGATGAGGTGCTATTATTATGTTTTGGGTTTGGCATTATGCCGTGGGAATAAAATTGCTAATTGGGATCCTCTGCTTCTTGAAAGTATATTTATTTCATAGATTATAGTGAAAAAGTGTTGAAATTACTTAGACTTTAGAAATGTTACCCGATTCATGTGGCCTCTTCCATAAATCTGAGTGATGAAGGCCTAAATGGGAAATAGTCGGCGCAGTGTGGAAATAGAAGTGGAAAAATTTATATTACAGTCGGGTGCAGTGGCTCTGTGGGAACTACTGAGAGAAGGTTTGCAAATTGGATACGTGAAACTAAACTTTAGCTGTCCTGAAATAAAATTCAATGTACCCTCAAATCGTCGCAAAAATAAAAACTCACAGAAAATGAAAGGTTTTCAGAAGATATACATATATGTGCTATTTGGACCTGTTCCGATAACTTTTTCTTTTTTAATTTATGAATACGAAAGAATACTTATTGTTAATTTGCTTAAATGATAAAATCATATGAAAGAATTAACAGACACCCGTGGCTACACTTAAGTTTATTTTGTTACCTGCCTCATGCTGATGTCATATCTTTGGAGATAGGTTAAGGTTTCATTTTAAGAATAAAACAGTTTGTCAGTTAGTTCTGACATAGCCGTGAAGGCATTCAGATCAATAAAGAGTTATTTTTATGTATAAGTAATTATGACTAGTTTAATTTATATAATTTTTTTATTATTTTATTTTATTAAGCTAAGGCATAAAATTTGTTGTTAGGTTAGGTTCGTGCACCGGCGAAAATTACCCCGTTTCATGCTTAGGCCCATTGTTGTCCCCATCGGAGGAAAGAGGTGTCCCATTACCCGTTGCAACCCTTCTTGTGAATGTAACTGCTTAAAAAAAAGTCTTATCCAATAAAGTTCTTTCACTCAAATGAATAAAGTCAAAAACACCCTTAAAACTTAAGACAATTTGTAAGAGATAAGTTTCTCCTTTTTTAGTTCTTAGTTAATACAGTTGTCCACCAAACGAATCGCTCTTAGCGAAAGGTCTCAAACAAATGCCAAACTACAGCCTCGAAACCTCCTCCAGTCGAGAGTCTTCAACTTGTCTTGCCATACACTCAATGTCCATTCATCATTTCAATACCTCAACTTGTGCAGTTGCCGCACATGTTTGCGTTAAAAGAACTTCGTGCTGCCCATTAAGCTCAGCTCGGGCAAATAAATCAAAGGCCTATAGACCATCTGCCCCAAAAGAGGGGCAGCAGCAATCACTTTCAACTGATATTTTATTAACGTGCGGCATTAAATTCAATTTAACGAATGCCAATGATCCATGCCACTATTATTTTTAAATTAAATACACCACAGAGAAGTGCGATTGGGCAGACGGCGCGCGATATCATAAAGCCGGCAAAATTTATATCTGGTTCAGAGAGATATGTTCGGCTCATGAACGCACGAGACCAGACGACAATGCAGATACCTTAATTCCCATGTTTAACAGCCAGAAATATCGCACGTAAACGACACGCCGCCTTATCCGTCCGTCCAAACACGAGAACTGGAAATCGCCGCGCCGGCGTGAGCAGCGACCTGGGTTCGAAAGGGGAGCAGCCGGAGGAGGCCATGGTGAATCGCATAATGGAAAAGTCGATATATAATTCACCCTCATTTCGTAATAAATTGCTCGCAATTGATCACGACACAGAGCTGAACTGAGGTAGGTTTACGGGTTCAGTGCAGCAATGAGTGAGCCACGCCAAGTGAGAGTCAATGCCGCCACAGCAGCAGCAGCATGAAAGTGCACCTCGCTCACGATGGACATAATTCCCATCACTTGGTGAGCATCTTCGAGTCCAACCGGACACATTTGGAGTGCTTTATCCGAATTTCGCATGTTGATCGATTTGCCAGAGAAAAGTGTTGGTGATATTCTGGCAAATAGAAACCAATCATAATCGCGCACTTGATGCATCCTCCCAGCAGCCGGAACTCAATTTAGACTTTGATCGCGTGATGGGACAGTGCGCTTGGACGTCTTCTAAAACGAACACTGCATCGTGCAGTGTGCGGTATGAATGATTTAAGTCATTGTGCTTGGGGTTACATTTAGCCAACATTGCGCACGCCGCACACCGTTAGATGAAGAATGGATTTTCCAAGTTGTCTTTCACGCGAACGCTGTGCTGTCCAGGCGCGTGAATGTGGTATTAGCCGGCACCAATATCGATGGGAAAATAAAGGTGAGTTCCTGATTTTTGCATGACTTTCCGCTTGGCCGACTGGTAGCCAAATCATTAGCGCATTAATGCTGGAGGATGAGAAAATTATTTCTGAAATAATGCTAAAGGGGTTTCGCTTTGCAAGCGGTAGCAGCAACACTGACACATCAATCGATCTGACATCGCACAGAGCGGGAGGTATATAGACAAATGTGATCCCGGTGACTGATGGACTGGATAGCGTGACCGTGACAAATGATATATTGCACCGAGTCGGTGGTAACACTAGGCATTTATAAGGCCGACAGTGTTTTTTTTGATTTGTGACAAACAGGAGCTGCTCATGTTGCAGTCAGGATCAGGATCTCTCGGCTCTTCTAAGTTTGTTTCCTACATTCATATTAAATAAGCACCAACCAAAATCTACTCACCTCAGCATATGGCTTATTAGAAGCTGCGGGGCGGTAAGTTTGCTGTTCTCCTTGCAAGCGCCTATACCTTGGATGGAAATCGTCTGTATATCTTCCTCATCCCATGTGCATTCAGAACTGAAAGAGGAGCTATCGTGACCAAATCAGTTTATGATAGCACCGTGCTCAGAAGAGATCTGAAACAGGTAGTATTTGCAGTTCTACTTGTTCGAAAATCTGTGGCGGTGATCAATTTGTGGATTCATCTGCTTTTTTTCGTCTTATCCTAATTTTCTTCAAACCTGTCCTAGAAATATACTCGTAGAACTTCTTGTTTAGGTAGTCTGATTCAGCAAACACATCAACCAGACTGCCGTGTATAACACTTTGTAAACTATTTCCCACTGTATCCATCCCAACTTTATCAAACTAAAGGATTATGTAGGGTGAATTTGAAGCAGTTCATCCGCCCGCAGTCTACCGCAGTAATACTCTACCAGCCTAGTAAGAGAATGTAAAAAAATATGCATTACTTCATATTAAATTCACTTATTAGAAAGGCAGTTTTGATACTAAGTTTCCCAAGCCAAATTCATTCAGCTACCACTTTCCCGCTTAAGTGAACTCCCCCATAAAAAAATACCAATATCCTACAACAGCATCCATATTATTTATGACCAAACGTATCACCTAAAGCAGCTATTTCACTAGCTCCAAACTGGTATCAGTGCCAGGCACAGTTACTCCCGCAACAGCTAAACTCTATGACATGGGGGACCATTTCAAAAACGCACCCATTCAACTTTATACCGGTCGTGCAATTATCAACCAATTTGAACGGCCGCCGCACGCATCTAACCCAACCTGAACATCACCGGCGATGTGTATTTATTCTCGATTTGATTGGTGTGCGCTCATCTCCTTCATCTTTATAGGTGTGACCACAAAGCAAGCGCACTCATCATCATCATCATGGTGGCATACTGCACGCCGCACCTGCCGGGCCGTACTCCTCCAACTTCCATTCAAATATTGAAATTGCCTCATAACATAGCATAAATAATTAAAATTGAAAATTTCGCCATCGCAAGTGGTATATGCTGTGAGCTGTAAGCTGTGAGCAGCTTCATACATCCATTGGAGGGACGCAACAAAGTCACTGATTTAGCGTCGTCCATTTTCGCATTCCATAATTGTGAACATATCTCCAATTATGAGGTTGATTGCCGCCAGGGAGATGGTCAAAAAGAGTATCTGCTCGTGTCGATGAGGAAATTCAGCAAAAACCTTCCACGCTCATGCCACGCCGGCCGGCCGCAAATCCCAATGACCGGACTATGACTCTTTATGCGGACAAGCAGCGCATCTCTGTGATGTAGGCCAAAACTGCAATAAGGCTGTAGCGCAGCGAAATAAGAAAACTGCAACAGTCTGCCATAAATCTTCTTAATGCCTCGTTGCAATGTACGAAATTTCGTTGCTCACATAGCTCAAATAGCATCTTCTTCTGGTATGGTCGGGTATATAGCATGCTATATGGGCCATAAATAGAGATCCATCGCCCCAGCAGCGGCGCAGAAGCATCCGCATCTCCTCATAGAGGGCTAAGAAAGCGAAAAAGCTAATTTAAAACAATTAAGGTGAACGAGCTATCAAATAGAAGGATGGCTACCCGAAGTGATGACCACAAGTTGAAAGTACACAGGAGGAGTTCATTCGGTCCCAACGCGCGGTGAGCTAATTTGTCTGAGACACATTATGCACTCGTATGTGCTACACGTTCTAAGAACAACTGTGAAACGGAGTCTAATTTTCCGCAGCAAACTTGCTGCATTATCTACTCAAAGTCTCCATAAAAATTGTTTTAATTATTGTTGCTCGTAAATTTTTCGCGAAAAAAGTGGCCCATCAAATTACAGGAATGCTGTAAAATCGACGCTTCATCGGTTCAAATAATGCGGTTCGAAGTGAGCACAATATCTAGCCTCTATGGGGAAATTAGTTTAATTCAGAAAACTACTCTGTACAGCGGTTACCACCTAAGCCACCTCTATTTCAGCAGTACCCACTTGCCCGAGAAAAGCGTTGCAGGGTTTGAAATAAGGATCAAGCTTTATGGTTAAAAGCTTTTGTTATAAGTAAAAACAATAATTTAAAGCAATTAAGTCCGAAGGCTCTTTTTTATTTCCCCCTTAACAACCAACATTATTTTCGACTGTATTGCTCTCTCCAAAGTGGCATAAAGTCCAAATTTGTTTTTTGGACTTATCGCACGATATTCAACAAGCATTGGTTCGCTTTGCAACTTAGTTGCGCTACGAGTTCAGGTTCAGCGTTCAGGTAATTTGCATCGTAATCCTTTTAAAATCGTTATAGTTTTATTTTATAGTATTTTGTTCAGGACGTGTCTTCACACATGCCGTCGAACACTGTCCCTTATTATTGATTGGTTTCAAAGTTCCGCACATTGGTTAAGACAGATATTTATTGAAAATTCATCATCATTATTCATAGCACGTAGATACACGTACATCCATGAAAACTAGCGAAATGCAAAGATTTTTTTTTGTCTTTTTCAAATCGATTTCACATTTCCAACGGACACCGTTCGTGCCATCATCACCTTTCGATGTTCCCGATGCCAATTCACATAACCCACAAAATCCCATACATACTCGTACTAGACTCGGTTTACATTTTTCATCGCGACCTCATCACTAACATTATGCAGAGATCTGGGCGCTTGCAAATTACCAGGTAAATCCACAAACAAATCAAGGAAATCGTCAAAACAAAACAAAAACGGACCGATGCGCGATGCCTCGAAAAAGCTATTGATACCTCTGGACACTACGTGGATGATGTGTGACCTGCTGATTGGCCGTGGAAATCATAAATTGTAAAATTGCGACTTTCATCTCTGGTCCGGGATCGATCTCTTCGATCGCGCATCTGGGTATATCGAAAATGTCCAAGTCGATATGCATGCACCGATAGAGCTGCCAATTGGCAGTGACGGAATCCATCATTCGGCCTCTCTTGACCGCCAAGTTGCAATGTGTGTGCGGCAACCACAAATGGCCAGCCTTTCGATCTGCCAGATTATGGCTAGAGCGACCTGTGTTCCTTACCGGCGTGAAACATTGATCGGATTTGATCGATGTGATCTATTGATACCCTCAGAGATCAGACGACGACGACTTCGACGACGTAAAGATACACAGCCGACAGCCCCAATGTCAGGTTGGAGAGCATCGCATCAAAGGTGATGAAGGTGCATCCGATGGACATCATTGATTGGTTGTTCTTTGGTGTGTGTGTGTGCGCATAGAGTTCACGGGCAGGCTAAAGATATGCAGCGTATAAGCGCAAGTTCCCATCGCACCATGGTCACATGGGTTGCATAGATCCTAAATTGAGGGGATCATTTCCATAGAGCAGTGTTTACAGATTTGGAAGACAATAGTGTGGCTAATTTTCAACGGTGGGAACATTTTGGTTGATTAGTTGATAGCGAGCCATCTTTGCTGGTGTTTGCCATACTTAAAATGCTAATCTTTTAGAAACTTTCTGCGGCTGAGTGGGCATCGTAATCCTGACCGATTAGCCATGGAATAGGTCGATAAAGAAGATGACTTCCAGAAGAATTTCAAGTTGGAAAACAGTCAAAACATTTACTTTTCTTAAATAGAAATTCAAATGACAGAAACACGCAATAAGTACGATTTTGTTTTTGATAACTGAATTAAAAAAATTATAAAGTTATTTTAAAAAATTCGACCCAATTTTTCAATAACTTTATAATTTTCTAAAATATTTTTTTTGTATTAGTCTAAATATTTTTGAAAAATTTATAAAGACAGATTTGCAAAGAGTGTTTCAAAAAATAGTGGAGCCAAGCCAAAGAAAAGTCAGATGTTGTGTCCTGTTTGTAGGCAAATTATTGCAGTAGTACAAAATAACGTGTTGGAAATTCTTGTGTGCGTATGGCGTATGTACTTGTAAATATTATTTATTTGACACTTATGTATCATTATTAAAATATATATATGCTACACTACCGCTATTATTTTAATTGTTTATTTCACTTGAGCAAAGTCATTTTTGTAAGTTGTCCTTTCTCAAATTTTGAGAAAAACCTTCTCCTTCCCATTTAATTTCTTTGTGAAAACAGATTAATTTCTGTTAGTTGCAGATTCCCATATAAGTACCTACCTATAGTTCCTCTCTGTAGCATCTCCCTTACAGCGGCAATAATATATGACATCTGATAAAACCCCAATTATCCTTGTCCTCCTAAATACCCAAGTGTGTAACAGCTCCGATGATAAGCATAAATATTCCCGCTAAACGGTCTGTGGTAAGAAATCATCCAGCGACATCGCCATAATAAACACTCGAAAGGAGTAAAATAGGTAAAATTCGCCAAACAGGAACACCAATCGAAACAACAACAACACTTTTTGCAGAAAATACTGCTCCACGTCCAACACCAAAAGCCCAGAATGTGAACATAACTTTTGTCTCGATTTCGCCGCATGGGGGAATTTCTCACTCGTGCTGCCAGGCATCATTAATGGCCAGGATCAAGGAGTCCTGCTGTGAATTTAAGTTGAATTCGACATTCCCATCCGAACCGTATAGTGGGCACTTCCACACCATCAAATATGCCATGCTCTGCGAGTGTGCGATCGTTGTCGTTGTCGCGTCGCATCACTTTTTTGTCTGTGCATCTTCGCGCGCTGCGTTAAACGTTGATATTCTTGCACGTGAACTTGTGCGCGCGCGGTATATTATGTGTGATTTGTGCCCACACTTTGGCTTGTCGATGACATCCTGACCCTGCCCAGAATGCTGCCCTCTCATTTGGATAGTGTTCGGTTAGCTTGTTGTCTTGGATCATGGTCGACGTTGTCGTCGTCGTCGTCGTCGCATTCGTTTTCATCTTCGTCGCTC
Source organism: Cheilosia impressa (assembly GCA_948293265.1). Taxonomy (NCBI): domain Eukaryota; kingdom Metazoa; phylum Arthropoda; class Insecta; order Diptera; family Syrphidae; genus Cheilosia; species Cheilosia impressa. The sequence continues at coordinate 59,577,042 of OX411881.1, forward strand.
ATGATCATTTCTCTGGCATGGTGTATACAGATACAGTATCAGTTCACCGTCTTGGTGAGTTCCCTCGCTCTCTATAGCTCAAACATGAGCATAAACATTGGCTTAGTTAGCCAAGGAAGGCGGTAAGGTGGGGGCTCTCAGTCATTTAGTTTGTTTTTGGATGGAACATGAGGTGCGTCCTCGGAACAAGATCTCCCTGTACAGATAAATGATTTCCAACGAGAACAGTAACAAATTTCCGCTGATCTTCAGAGTTCGTGAAATTATTGAGATGATTTGGACTCTGAACTGAACAGATGATTAACGTTCGGCTCCTCTTTGTATAGCGAATGATTGGTAAACATTTATATGATTCGCTTTGGGGGTATGTTGTCCTGTTGCAAATACTTATGAAGGACCTAGTTGGGTTGGGTTGAGCAGGCGTACTAACTAGGTGCCCGATGCCACAAAAAGTCTTTAATTCGCTGTTACTCCTCCGAAAGCACACTTGAACGAAACTCATAAGCCAATACTGTTTAATTATCCTCGCACAAATTAAATCATGAGCCGTAAATCTTCCCTAAATACCATTGAATCTATACACATACGCAATCGTCAATTAAATTCCATTGGAACACCCAGGTGATGCCAGAGCCGAACTCACCTCCAACTTGTTGAACAGTTGCATAACATCTTAGAAACGTGCTCCCGAAGGAAACCAGATCCTTGTAACAACATCCAATCTGAACAAAAATACCGCTTAGTGTAAGGCTAATTGTCATAAGTTCTCACCGGTGACACTTGTGACTTTCCGATTATACGTTACGCAACGTGTTCTATTTGGCAGAAATCAGAAAGGGGCACAATCTTCAACACTCATTACACAAATGAGAACTCGTGTAGACAGGCCACCACAGTCACAGATACCGTGGCAAAACATAACCCGCCTCGGATACAAGTAGAAGGTGAATCTATACCCGTGGTAAACATTGTAGGCAAGACCATCCTAATTACCCGATAAATTCCGCTTCGTATACGTCAGCACACACTGGCGCACGGACGCGATAAAAATCTGCTCATAGGAGCAATTGTGGAAAATCAATAAAATCGGAGAAGGAGCAACCGATAACATGCGGACCTCATGTTACTGTTTAGCGATATCGTAACACGGAGACGCATGACGGTTGTAATTGCGAGTTTTGCTGCTGTGCGTTGTCCGGATCAGACACTGCATGAAAACGACAACGAGACGGCAGGCGATGCCTACGAATACAAATGCGCGAATGCTACGACCGCGACGACGCGACGACCAAAGACACGATTGAGGATGATCTTTCCAAGTAGTGGAAGATTCTGACTTTAATTTGTTCACAACATTGAAAGATTCTTTCGTTTATTTTAGGATTAAACTGCGGGATCGTTACTTGAACTTTTGTTCTTATCAAGATGTTGTCATCGCTGAGAGGTTGGGGCTATGTCGTAAAATTGGCAAAATATATATCTAAGCAAGTTGTGGAAAAGTGCCACCAATAGTTGCGCAAGCGCAAGAGTTGGGCCAAGTAATTTGCTCTCTGAGCCACTTAAGTGTGTCTAATTGGCGTACGAGTTGGTATAGCCTATTTTATGCATCGAGTAATTATAATGTTATGTATATGCAGATATCTGCGAGGTATGTGCAGATAAAGAGGATCGACTGCAAATTTGTTACTACTTGTAATAGTCAGCCTGATACGGTGGTTTCGAACGCTGTTTTTTTTTAAGCTCTTGACAGCTTAGTCGGGCTTTGCTCGTAGGTTATTATCTCCTTAAATATGTTAAACATTATTAAGGTGTAATCAAACTTTGTGCTCTATGACTAAAAACATTATTTGAGTCTAACGCACGGTGATATTTTTTTCCTTTTGGTAGATATAGCTTGACAAACAAATTTATATAGAGTAAATGAGGGTGTTGGTAGGGACTCTGACTCTGATTTCATTCCAAATTTCGTTTTCTTTAACTCTAAAAAGTCTTACACCAATATTTGAGGACAAAAAATTAAACAATTTTCTTGTGCAGTCTCACAGTAAATTTTACTTTTGCTTTTTTCCACAAACGAAAATTACTTTTGTTTTCGAAAGTTCTTACACTTAGGTACACCAATGCTTAAAATAACAAGCCCCTCCAGCCAGCTCGGTCCCTAGCTAGTTTTCTCCAGTTACACCCACATAGTTGGTTATATTCGCCCACAAATTGTGCGCACCACCTAAAGGTGTGATCTTCCTCTGCTACGTCGTCCCTCAGGGATTGACTCAAAAACTTTCTTAAGCTTTAAAAGATTAACTCGATAACAAGGCACATACCTATACTCGCTGTAGTGATTAACATTTTATTCTGTAGTTTCTAACACACCGACTTGACATTAAGGTACTATTATTATGCAGACGATAGTTAGCATACGCCGAAACTTAAAAGCCATAAATCAATAATCCTAACTGTGCAGTCTTTATATATCTCCCTGGCAGCCATCGTATATACGCCAGATGACTTTATTCAAATGAATACCCTCCATGCCTGCAGCCTTGTGTCAACTGCGTCAACTAGGGACTAGTTCACCCTAGAGCTCTATTGAAATAAAGATTTTATGCCGAGTTAAGGGATTATGAATAAAGCCGAGCTTAAATAAAAATGGGTTTGATTCGCTGGTTAAATGCAACACCTCATAGAGGTCAACGCGGTCTAACTTCAAGAAACATAAATCAATATTCGTAACTGTGCCAACTTGTCCCTTTTGTTCGGGTCACCTACCAGATTATCAATGCGCGCATGTCATATGTCTCTATTCAAATTAAGACTACATTTATGCCCTAAACCAAAATTAATATAGCGTATTCATTAGTGGCTACCAAAAATTCCATTGTCCCAAATTACTCAAAGTCACATTTTCATAATTTTATTTCTCTACACCTGTGATATACATAAATAAGACTTCCATCAATACCGGACCGCGGTTGCCACAGCTCGATTTCTCCGTGATTAACACAAAGGAACACACCTACAATAGACCCCAGGAATGCCTCTAGGAATCCGTCTAAACTAATCGCTCCCTCTCCGCACTGCTCACTGAACTCAATATGTATATCGGCATACGGCATACGTATACCTTACCTAGTCCAAATATTAATTTACATTTTAAATTCCCAATCCGCATTAATTATGTAAGTCTCTGCCGACGAAACCGTCATTAAAAACCGATGACGACGATTTCTATCGATTTGTCAAAATGGCACAATACGTATCTCGTATCTTATAATTACTTTTTTAAAAATCAGACAAAAATTTGAATACAACAACCCCAGCAGCGTCTTTTTGATCTTGAAGCGCGCAGCGAGGCGAAAACGCCACGAAAAAATTATTAATTAAACAAAATAAATGCCTAAAATATCCAAATTGGTTTGAGCTTCCACACATTTGTGTTCCCGCAGCTGACGGTGCTAGCCAAATTGAAACCTCCCTCTTACCGAAGTGGAACACATTTCACGCACTCCAAAGTCGGGCCGCCTCAAATTAATTCGTATTTTTTTTTTTGTCTTTAATCGCCCTAAATTTCAATGATGTGTTTCGACCGCTTAACATGAGAAAAGCTGATGTAGCGTATCCCTTAAGTATAGGGATTGCCATTGGTTTTATTGACTGGCTAATATGGCCCATATCTAAAGAGAAAAGGCCGACAAGCGATTTGGACCTACAATGACAGTGTAAGATGTAGCAACAAGGTTCTTCTTAGTGCAGGAATGTTGGCTGGGTGCCAGTGCCAGGTTAAGATCGCTGCCGACACGGCCATTATTCAAATCTGTCACCACTGTGCGATAAGATGACGCACAATAGATGTGACTTGTATTTAACGCCTTTTCTCTGGGGCCGGTCCTCGTCGCTCGGTCGCCGTCGCCGCTATCGTAATGAATCTGTTTAAATGCGATCAATTAGCATTTTGTAGGTGTGGCGGCTAAAGTGGACCGAACACGGTTATCTCATTTTCGACACGGGTTTCGTTTTGTATCTGTGATTTAATGCAATTGTAATCCTCCAAGGAACATTACAAAAAAAAAAAAAAACAGAACATGAAGTGCGAATGGGAGAAAACAATTAATCCCCAGGGCACTTTATTCCACTTTATGGGCAAACATTTGTGACACGAATTAAGGCCGACAAATCGAATGAAAGATCCAGACGACCTAGGTAGTGTGCTGGCTATAGTGTATTTCTTTTATATTCTGATGTCGGGTTTCTTCAGAAATGTTAATAGGAAGACAATAGAAAACTTTTATGTCCACTTTGCCCGTTAGGTATTTAGTGCAACGAACTAATCGTAACTAATAGTGGGGTGTGGAATGAACAGTTCGGCTCGGAGAATGACTGCGTCTATGCAACTAACGAGCTTAAAATATACCCCCGAGTGTATATATCAGAGCTAGAAGATCTTAAATAATTTGGCCCAGCTCCACGATCTGTACAAAGCTAAAGGTTAGAAACTTTTTTTGAGCGATAATCCAGCAGAGGTCAGAGGAAATAATTGAATTTTCTTATCAGCTTTGTGGTCTCACTAGGTAAGACTTTCTGAAACCGTGGACTCAGTGGGTGGCTCACTGTCATGAAAGAGTTCCTCAATTCAACCAATCGGACTCGGCATAAAATTGTAGGTCCCTTCCATTCATCGCCAAATAAAAACTTAAAGCTTGACCAGGGTACCAATTTTATTTATTTATGATATGATACCGCACTTTTTAAGATCTAAAAAAAAATATCTTCCCGTATAGGACTATTCCCCCTGAGAAGGTAACCAACAAGTAATACAGCCCCACTTAACTTATCGCTGGTAATGCCACGGAACTAAAGTTGTAACTCCTGCATTTTCCGATTTCGGGTGTTTCTATTTATTTGCACAGAAACCAGCGATGGGGCTTTTCGATAAAACATTATTTTCTGTGCGCATATTGATGCCATTACCTACTTAAATATTATTTAATGAGAGTTGTTCCCTCATTCATTTGAAATCCAGTTGAAAATGATGGCGCGAGTAATGGTCATTACATTGATGATAGTGCCAGTGGCGAATTGAGGTGAAAACCTAGCATTGGAGCTGGAGCTGGAGGTGGCGATAATAATAATATACACTCAGGCTTGGAGGGGGACGTTCGTTGTACTTTAGTTTGCTGACGGCACGACGCTGCTGTTGGCTGATATTCCAGTGGTGGCGTGCTGTGTCAATAAGACGACATTAAAAACCATCGAATGATATACGATACGACCGCCTTTTGCGATTTCTCAACGGAACCCATCTTTGGCGGTGGTCGTCGAGTAACACACACCGTCCGTCGCTCTTGCGTTCATCGTGGTGCTCCGGTCAACTCGGATGTTTGTATTTAACATTAACACCCGTGCCCGTACCCGTGCCCGTGCCATATGAGCGATTCTTTATGTTGGTATAAGAGCGTATCACGCTATATGTGGACCAAACAACCGCCAGCCTAACACATATCAAATGAAGCTCAATGTTTATTGGTCAATCAAATATTTTTGCTATAGGTATCATGAATATTATTTATCGAACTCGATTCGGGTCTACCGTATAGATAGTCTCTTGGTTTAGTATTTAGTGGTTGTGTTAAAATTGTTGTCATTTAGATAATGGATTACTCATAAGTATTCAGCGTTTACGGTCGCTGTTATGGCATCTGTCATAGGTAACTCTTGAGATATTTAAAAATTTTACAAAAGTAGGTAGAAAAATATAAGAATTGTGGTTACCCCATTGGTTATCCGTTGACGAATTATACCTACGAAATTTTATCGAATGAGCAAACAATTTCTTTAGATATAGAGTTGGAGTGGTTTGAATCATGGCTTGAAATCAAGTAAGAGGAAAGGTATTTATCTCACCTAAATATTCATTCAGTGATGAACAGTTTGAGAAACCGGCTTAAGCCTGTTTTATAGGTAGGTACTGCCACGGCAGAGGAACTTAACGAAACTGATCATTGACATATGAGTGTTGAGCGTACTGCTATATAACCATTGAATCTTAGAAGGATATCAAGTGAGTCTAACCAGAAAAATTCCGATTTATAAGAGCCATTGAGAAAGTTTAGAACCACGCGAATAACCAAAACAAGTTACCTACACAAGTTCATTCACCCCCAAGAAGTAAGGTCAAAGACAGAAAACTGTGGACCAAAAAGTTAAGTTATTGTCATTAATACCAGAAAGTACTGCGTAAAGCAAAGAGTCGAAAACTGACCCAATGCAGTACATCTTTATTATTATTGTTGTATTTCCTTAACAATAATTCTCACCGAATTCGTTCGTACCCCTGCGAAATATTCCAAACGAGGTCGACACATTTTGGTCGTCAACCAAAATTATTGCCTGTATATAATTATCATAAATATATTTATATTTTCCTTTATCGAGCAGTTACCATTGACAGATGCGACAAATTACGATAACGATAATCGGCTGCAGTATGGGTACCAGTTAGTCCTTCAACATTGTTGCAAATACTTGTCAAGTTTACTTTGTCACAGAGACTCTCTCGTGTAAATGTTTTACAACAAAATACATTGGAATCTAGTTGTGTTTCTAATTGCATTTAATTGAGATACTCGTATAAAGGACAGGCGCAGCGGAAACCTGTGGCGTATACGTACATTTTGCAACATTGTTGCGGCCGGCCTCTTTTGTGTCACATCAAGGTTAAAAAATCGATTGTCATCTGCGATTTACTCTGAACTTCTCACTTGCTTTGTTCAGTGTTAAATTACACTGGATCTTCGCCAATCCTCTTCGTAGAGCTTAAACATTGTCGCCATTCGGGGTAATTAAATTAATAGTTCAATTGCAAGACTCTGCCTCAATTATTTTCTACAGACTACTGTCGTTAGGACGTGTTTGTGTCTTAAACAGCTGCATTCCTACATGGATTGTTTGCACGAAATTTGGCTTTTGATGTACATCTCTGCAAAAGATTTTGATAGTACGTATTAATTAACTGAAATTGTATTTTTCAAGGGGAGGTGCAAATACGGGTATACAACAAAAAGCACGAAAAACATCATCTATGAGATGACCAACGAAATGCTCAACTATTAAACCGCAATTTGAATCTGAGATGTCTGTATTAAAGCTTATAGCCCTCAAATGATATGCTTCTATTAAGGGAAGTATTGACCTATACATTTTTAAGTGAATATCTTAACAAACAAGTCCTTAAGTTGCTGCTACAAAGCAAATATTTCATACAAATCTTTTGCTCGAAGGATGTTAATTTATTTTGAGTTTTGTTTATTTACACAGTTCTTTGTTGTTTCAGTTTTTTTATTAAAGTTAAATATGAATAGTAAATTCTCTGAAAATTCCAATAGGTTTATTACTTGATTAACTTTTCATGTCATCTCTTTCATATTCTTCCCAAAATTGAAGGCAGAGTACAAAAATTTCGAAAAATTCCCTAGAAACTTTATTACTTTTCAAGAGGTTTTGAAATGGATTTCAAAATGGTTTCTTACCTTTCCTTCGACGCTTTTTAGACTCGTTCTTTAAAGTATTTTTTTAATAGTTTTTAACGCGTTTTCCACTCGATTTTCACTCATATTTCGATACGTTTTTCCACTCGTTTCTCAATTCATATTTTATGTGTTTCAACGCGATTTCCACGCGTTTCAGATGCCTTTTCCCATGCGATCCTTGAGTCGTTTTTCCACTCGTTTTTCATGTGTTTTCCCACGCGTTTCTCAATGCATTTTTACTTGTGCTTTTCAACCTTTTTTCGTGTGGGTTTTAACGCGTTTTTAAGCGTTTTCCATCATCTTTAGGACGTTTTTTTCAAGAGGATTTTTTATTCCCGGCTTTTTTTGATGCATTTTAAAGTCAAATTTTTCTCATGACACTTTCCTTTCTTATATACGAATTCAGCTAGGAGCGAATCTTTCTTTATGCCCACAGGTCTATATGAATTAATGAATAAGCCCGATTTATAAAAGCAAGCTTAACCAGAGGGGCCATATTTTCTTTTCCTTTATCCACATAGAAAAATAAAAAGAGCACGCGAAGGAGTCGACTTCTTTCGAATTATGTTTGAAATCTCTTAAAAAACCTTTTCGTCCCTTATGATAACTCTCGCGCTTTTTGTTTTCTCTAAAGCGAAATAATATTATATTTTTATAATTTTTGTATCTAAAACATCATCCGGCATTCGATTATAAGTAAATTGCTGCCACCAATTTTTCAAGAAACCCCAGTCATGCAGTGTACCTCTCCCGCTTCTTCCGATTCAACTCGATCCAATATGATTTATTCAATTCAGAATAATGGACTTATTTTACCACATTTAACAGTGCCAACCAGCTTGTTGATCAGTTGCACTCCGAGGGCGATGTTATACCATTCTCTGTAACTTGTAAGCTGAGTTTGCTGTTGGCGACATAAATTCCAGGATTGCGATTGCGACGTTATGAATTCAATTCTCGCGATCGATATTAAAATTTTACGATTATTGTCATGATCGGAAGAGTTATACTTTATTTGCTCTGCAGTCTGGAGGACCTGTGGTGCGGTAATAATTGGGCGTGCTCAACATGGTTGAGTATTGAGTAATCATAATATAGGTACTTCTTACGCCATACGAGCTACTCTTGCATATGATGAAAAGTATCACCTGCAATATTGCTTCAAATTGGCATTTATATTTTATATTTTCTTTCAGCCATAATTAACAAAATGTTAGACCGATCTTAGTCATTTAGATAGTTTGCGCTTGACAGCCTTTGGCAGCAGTTAATTGCTTGAGGTCAGCTGCATAATCAAAAGCAAAGTTGCATAAACATTGATAGGACAGTTGCACCAGCCTTTGGAAATAAATGTCAACTAGTTCAAAAATTTCTGATATCCTGGAAAATTATTTGGAAAAAAGTTCACCCAAGAAAATTGTGATATCGTTCCAAATATTGACCCCTGAATTGAATCGTTCATCCAAAATCCACTCTGGCTGTCTAATAAAATCTAATTATGTTGTCCACTCAAAGACAAACAAATTTAACCGACTAATCATTCACTCTAAGCACAAACCAAACCATTAGCAATGATTTGGTCTGTTTAGGTTGTGCACGTCTATATGGACACGCAGTAGGTACCTAACCTACTCTAAGGAAAAGAACAAAAAAAAAATGCTCGACTCTAATTTATAGCCCACAATGACAAATGGTCCCTGTTCATACACGCTTGTGGACATGTTTAGTCAACACTAATGATTTAAACTTTTTTCCTCGACATAGCTATATTTTTGCTGGTGATATGCTAATTGGTCTGAAACGCAAACGGACGTCGCATCTGGAATAAAAAAAAACAAAATTCGCATGGCCGGGAATATTTATTGGGTCGTTTGGCGCTTGAATAGACTGCCTTAATTTAAACGAGCCCCCAAAACCATACGCAAGAATGGGAATCACTTCGCAGAATTTAATTAACGCAAATACAAATGATGACAGAGGTTTTTGTGTACTAATTAAGAGCGTGTTTAATGACGATGTTGGTTGTTCTGACCGTGCATTGACCTGCGAGACGCCAAGAAGACCGCTGCTGATTCGAGATCGATGATAAGCCAAGGGTCGTCTCTTTGGATGGGAGATGAAATTATTTATGACGATTATAAATACGGTTACTATCGTATATGCGCGGCTATGGACTATGCTCCAATTAAGGATCGCTCTTTCGCTCTCTGATTCGATCAGATAAATTCCGAACTGTGCAACCGCAATAAACTTATAAAATAATCGTCCGTCATTCGGGCTGTAATAAACGCGAATTTGTCATCGTAAAAATGTTATCCTGCTGGGAAGCTCAGCTCGGACTGTGCATAAATGGATTGTGCAACGACGACGTCCGAACAAAAGAGATACGATTTCATTTGTAAATGGTCGAGGCTGATTTAGTTTCATTTGATTTCTTAGCTTGATATTGTTTTGTGAATCATGGGGATATATTTGCATCTTCGTGGAAAGCCACATACACAGAAAACAAAAATGCACTACCTACTGCTGGTTTGTTGATTCCTTATGGGTTATGGCTTTGGCGACTCGGCTTTGTTTGGATGAGCGACTTTTAAAAGCGAGATCTTTATAGGTACGCGCAAATAACATACATTCGCATTCCAGATTTAACAAATAAAATGCCTCCTATGAGACGTTGGTCTTTACTAATAATCATTTTTAAACTTCACATTAGAAAAAAGCTTTTCGGGGCGGAGTGTTCAAGTCTTTTTTCCTTATTTTTTCGAACTTTCTTGCTATTGAGTCAAGAAATCAGTGCAGCTGACTTGAGCTTAGATAACTATGGGAATCAACGAAAAGTGGATGCCGGGGTGTTTTCAACAGAATTAAATAAATCGCTCCACGATGTGTTCACTCGAAACAGCCATCGATGTCCTTTCTGTGTTCCGTTCCATAGTTCAATTCATCATGCGCAGATACATAATTGTGTTCATAACTCCGTTGGGATTGCAATATTGGAACTCTCACTGCCTCAATGTTCTCCAGACCCCTTGCAGGTCCAAAGACTTCAGTTTTTCACATTCGGCAAATACAAATTTAAAGGCAAAAATCATGTGAAGAAGTGACCCACGAAACAGTAATATCTCGCAAGGACGAAATACTTCTTCGCAAAAAAAATACTTAGGTATCTAAGCCGTGCGGGACGTTGCCTTTTGTCAAGAATGAACACAATTAGGGACCATAGTAATTCTCCAGAGAAATAGAAACTAAAGACACCAAAAAAATGCCGACGACAATCAACGGTCTTATTCTTACTGAAGGACATCGACCACGCGTCAACCAATTCGAATACAATCTTACCCACATGCAATAAAATCGATACCCAGGGTAAACCAAACGTCTTTCTATAGCGAGGTGCATGCGCCCATGTCCTGACCAATTAAAATTAAAGCCATAAACATATTTCACTGCAAGATGAACCATTTCTCACAAATCTTATATTCTCATATTTTTAATCAGATTATGTTATGATACCCAATATGCCCGAACATCGTCATGCTGGGCTGCACTACCGCGTCGCGCTATATGCTGCATGTACGGTGTCGGGTGTTTCATTGGAGACCGACCGTCACAAATGCAGTACCGGCCTAAACAGCGATGATGACGCGATGACTCTCAAACAACTACCGATCTTGTGAACGATCTTTAAGTTTGGCCAGTCGTTTTGATTATGCGGCCATGCTGTGAAGACCATGATACATTTTAGAGTGGATCCTGTGTAGATGAGGTGCGTGGATGACAGTGTCTTTGCTTCTCCGGTTTGTTTAAACGAGCAATTTTATCGTTTGCCAAGGAATCCCGTCCACGTTGACCGTCATCGTTATCAAATCAACATATAAATTCGAATTTTTCTTAATTAAAAGAGCATTTGATCCCTTCATCGTTGTTACAAATCATTCTTTTATACTCGAGTAACTAACTACTGAGGATGCTGCGGTACAAGTTGACGTCTAATTGGGACGAACGGACAAATGTCTGCCGGACAGTAGTGATGGGCGCCACATGATAGGACACGTATCTGATGGGAGATATCTAGCACACTGGATCGCTATGCCATCGCTGAACGTATTATAATTGTCAGAGTCATTTTGGACAGAGGCCAAGTCATTTAAATTAACTGATTGTCTCTTCGTATAAATACTATCGTTCTGAGAAGTAAAGGAGTTGATAATTGGGAGATGCTGAAATATTGATTGGTAAGAGGTGTATCGATATATTCAAATACAATTAAGAAATATAAATACCTGAAGGTCTCATAAAGCAAATTCCGTTTACGCCAACTAATCGTGGCACAGGAATTTATGATAATTTCGGTGCACGCATTTATATATTTTTTTTTAACATGAGTGAAAGAGGTCTAGAATTTTTCTCGAGACTGTAGATTTCGTGTTTTGGGGTGCTGAAGTTGTACAACTTAAAGGTATTGGCAGCAATTGACCGGTTGCGTATAATCTTTAAATGCTCTATATTCGAGGCGCTAAATTTGTTTAAAAGGTTATAGTGGTACAAACCAAAATTGTCTTTTGTGCAACTAAAAAAAACTGAAAAAAATTTATTGGAAATTAAATTTAGCACGAACAGGATACTGGGCTAAAGGACAAAATATAAAATTTAGACAATAAAAGATACTTCATTTTTGTCGCGCACGGCCTTAACTGAAACCGCCTTTCAGCCAGCTCGGTCCCTAGCTGGCTGCTTCCAGTGCTGTGTTCGCTCTGCAATTATTTGTGCAACTTAAGGTGGGGTTTTACAGAGTCCTCTGAACCATACAGCAAGAAGGCCTTTCTTCATAGATTCCTGCTTAGTCCGACGAAATCGTGGCTGGAAAGAGTGATTCTTCACTCAATTTTTGCTTTGAAGTAATTTTACGAACTGATGGTTGATTCTAGATAAACAAAAGTCTGTAACTAGAGTCCTTCCTCGTTGACAGCATTATATTTCGTTTTCTCCTCATTTACAGCCAGATCCACATAGTTGAAGGGACTTTTGAAATATTGGACGTTTGATATCGCCTTGCGAGTTTCAGCCTAAAGCAATCCAAGGCCTCTTAATAAAGTTTGCTACAGGCGCTGTACCTTGAGTGGAATATGGCCGCCATGGCTATTTAATTTGCTATAGTTTCAAATGAGCATACCAGTAAGCGATTGTGTGTCTAATTTTTCATCCCAGTTCACCATGTATATGTATGGAATTAGCCGTTGGGCTATGTCTTTTGAATAATCGTTTTAAAAATCTTTGCAAACCTTAAGACATTTATTTTACAATGCCTATCAATTTGCATTTAAATTTAGATATCAAACACCTCATTAGCCATTAGTTATGAATAACCATGAGCATGCATTTGAATAGAATACGTAAGTTTAGCCAGATTAACGAACTATATGACGTATTACAAATTCCTTCCACCTTGATAATGACAGTGACGTATGTTAGGTATGTATCAGGTTTTGCCAAACAAATATATGCATGTCCTCAATATGGGCCTTTACGTTTCGCCCCATAAGCTGACTTCCAACTGAAGACCCACGTCGAGCACGTGTCGTAAAAAAAAGTTAGGGCTGTCTTTTTTACGGCTTAAATAATATTAGTGCCTAAATGATTATAAAAAAAAATCTAGATGACAGGGCAGATAAGCGGCACGACTGAGGAACAACAAATATTGTCACTCCCATTTCTATCAACCGGAATTATATAGATTATTGGGTAACCTATACGATCCATATTAAGTAATGGGTTCTCCCTAGCTTATCGCGTACAAATCTTTAGACTGATGTTGAATTAATTAAACGCTTTGTTTTCTTGTTCACAACATTAAGCATACACACACATATGACGATGTCTGCGTTGATGGCTTAGCACGAGGTTCTGCGCTTGTAATTAGTGTGCAATACAGGAATTTAACGAGTTTAGGGAACATGTTCTGAAAACTAAAACAAAATACAGAGCACTGAAACATAAAAAGTTGTACTAAAATTTTCTAAATGCATAAACAATAAAAATAAATATTTCGTTCAGCAAAGGAGACTTTTCACAAAAATGTCGATAAGAGGTAGAAAATCCAAATCGATCCTTTAATAATTTTTGTCTATTAGATAGGGCCGCCAACCACACTTACCGAATCTAGAAATATGACTTACAATGATTTTATTATGAACCTCTGATGCTTTATAAGAGAGCTGCAATTTTATTTTTTTAAATTTCAAATCGCTTTAAAAATTATTTAAAATTATTCTTACATGAACGCGATTATTAAATGATTTAATAATATTCAACGAAAGTGGGTAAAAAACGCAAACCAAATTTTTCTTTCAAAAAGTTTGAAATCGCTTAAAGGGATTGCAATTTATGGTACCCACAGGCGACATATGTTTACCAAAAAGTGGACACAAATTTCTGGTTCGGGTGCAGAGTTGGTCAAAAAGCTTGGCGTTATATTATAAGCTTTTAAGAACTCCAATTTTAACAGATTGTTTGGACGAAAAGAAGTGTCAAAACAACACGTCATTTAAAGACCAAACAGTAACACACATCTCGGTATTAATAATAGTACTTATTATTCAAACGTTAAAAGTTGCGCTTTCACAAGTTTTTCCCTTCATCCATCTCTATTCCCCAATCGTCCGATAAAAAATGCGTAGTGTATTTCCGTGGAATGAAACTATAACACAGATTAAAAATCAGCATGAGAGTTCATTAGGACACCCTTGCCACCGTCTCTGGCTGTAGCCTCTTGTCTTTAGATAAATAATTTTAAAATGATTTAATAACATTCCCTTTTCACAGCAGACAAAGCCCATTACAATAAGGTCTTAGAGCTTGAAAAATGCTAAGCTCCTCAAATAAGACGCAATGTTGTCAATTCGCTTGCTCTGCGTGTGTTGTTTCATAGTTATCTGATCTTTTTTAAATCATATGAGTTACGCTTACGACGCAGATAAGTTGAGATAGTTTTTTAATATTCATCGTTTTCGATGGAGCCACGGCTTAATGGTGATTTAAGTGGCTAAAGCAATTTGTTGACTCGGCCTTTAATGGGCAATGATTTAAGACTGGGGCATATATGATTAGCCATCGATTAAGCCAAATTAAATGTTTGTTCGTTAATTTTTCAGATTTTACTTCATAGACAAGAGAGGAAAGACGCGCATCCTTTTATGTGGATGAAAATTAATTAACTTTTGTTTGTTTGTTGCTTCTTTTGTTTAGGTTTTGTTTTGTTTTGTGTATACATTTGGTCTGAAATTGAGATCAGTGGCGAAGAATAAAAGAAAGAATTAGGGAACGGCATACGTTTAATTAATGATCTTTTCACTCTGGTTGATCGCGGGCCCTTTCGACTTCTGTCCCTCTGAGCACCAGTAGCCACGACCACGACACGTTTCAAAGGTTCCCATAAATTATTCATTTAGTAATTATTTAAATGAAATTAAAACTTTTGATGCCGGCGGAGATTCTGCACGAATATCGCTCCATGAAAAGAAAGATAATTATGATCACATTTTAATTGTCTTAATTAATGGAAAGTCTATGATTTAAAGCTTAGCTGATTCTACATAGTTACGTTTCGAAATGGTTATTCTCCTTATTCAATATTTGCTTTCAAATACCAACTTCATGAAAGTCAGTTCAAAGATTTATATGTTAAATGCTGAATTGGTAGTTTAGACTGGGTCTGTTCAGTGACACGGAGTTGCACAAGAGAGAACAGAAAATTCCATGAGCAGAATTGCTGTCTGAAATTGTTGTATGTACTTCTTGTTTCATAAAGCTACACAACTTTTTAGCACTCGTTTTTTACGATTTATTTCTGAGGTGGAAAAGGCTTGCGAAAAGTGGCAAAATCAATTGCTTTTGCAAACTCTGATTGAAATAGAGACACGTGCAATACACGTACTATACGGAAGAGCGGTCGTAAACCAAAAAGCAATTTTTCTCAGGACAGCTATACTCTCAGGCGTTTTGTCAGATGGTAAAAATCTCATAATGTGTTTTGCGTTTTTCCGATGGCCGAACCTGAGTCCCTTCGATCAGTAACCACGGAGTCACTTCGCCCACTCAGCCAATATGATACCATCGGTGACGTCTTGCTGCGATGTGTAGAATTTGGAAAAGCCTACCTACATTTGACTCATTTCCGAATCAACAAAACAATCAGTTAGGCAAACTTCGGCACAAATTCAGTATCAATTACCTATACCTCCCAGAAGTCCAACACATAATATTAATGACCACCAATGTATTAGCTTCATGTGGAATTTATAAATGTGTCAGTGTCACTTATGAAGTCTATATAAATATCCCTTCTTGGCGGTTATTCATATACGATTCAGATTGAATTTCTTAGATGATGACAAATCAACAAAAATACCCGTGCGCCCTCCAACAAAACTAAATTACATCATAGAACAGGTGTCTCCGCTACAACAGAGACAGAACCGATCTCCTCCTTATATACAAGATCGACATACTGAGATTAAATTTCAATTTGAAAACCCATCGCAGAGTGTATATTCAAATCAATAGAGGTCCCCCAGAAGGTCACAAATTGCTGCCATTTAGCCATGGAGTTGAGATGATAATTACATACCCGAGCGTAGTATCCCCGCAAAGCGAATGTGGGACTGGAATGATGTTGACAGTGACCTGTGCCTTTTGGTTACAGGTGTTCCGCCCTCCCAATGCTTCATACATGCACTGTTGTCATTCGTGTTCTCGATCGTACTGAGAAACGAACGATCTTCTGTAACTAAACCGGAGGCATAGTAGGCTACATTACATCGATCCCATACCATTGTGGGTTGCGGGATTCCCACTGTGAGTAAATCACTCCATGAAATCCACACTTACCGGATACCGAGGCACCCCCAACCGCAGTAATACATTTATTAAAGCAAATTAAATATTTCGTAACCGTGCAGACGTCTAAATCTGAAGAAAAAGGAGAGAGCAGCAATTAGTAAATGTCTATGCACCACCGTATGCAGTCGCAGGCATCCTCTAGAACGTGCAACCAATTTGGTAGACTTTTCCCAGTTAGCAAGCTAAACCGATTCGACAACAATGCCGCACATCGATATTGAACAGGATTTGTGCACACAATGCGTTACAAATAATGCCAAGAATTGCTGCTGCTGATTGCAATTTCTAGGAACATTAATCCTGACACTCGGACTACGCGCCCAGCAGCGCGTGGACAGCGTGGATAATTTATTCTGTCAACATGGGAGACAAATCAATTGGTCTGCTGGGTCGCCTTTGACCAGAGCGGAGTATGGAAGAGCATCTTCCTCCATTGTGGCCGAATGCATATGGCGATCGTGGGGAAATCTTCAAAGATGGTGGATTGAATTACGCACTAGGTCCTGTATGAAATATACAAATTGCTTAATTAAAATAGCACCCAAGTCATTGTGCGTCGAAAAGTTGCCGTGTGTCCTTATGTAAATTATCAAGTAATATTTTACGCTTTAACCGGGATTACAACTTGGTCAACGATAACGATATGAACTAGGTTATTTGAGAATTTGTGTTTTACTTAAATTGTTTAAAAACTGTATGAAAATGAAATACGAAAGGACGAATATACCTACATATAAACTCTAAGTTGTCATTTTATGTTTGCATGAATTTTAAAAACGCATAGTTCTGTTTAATATCACATTGCAAACTTTAAAAACTATAAGAAGCACGCTTTCGTAAATAGCCGATCGCATCGTATAATAACTTCAGCTGCGAAGAGGTGTAAGAATTAAAATATCACACTCCATTCACACCTCGAAAGTCGAAAGTGGTAATCAGTAGTCTATATCTAGCAGTATAATTTCTCATATCACCTACGACCCACAGCAGGGTGTTCAGTACCTATACAATCGGTGGGACAACTCAATGAAGCTGGGTCTATGAAGGGCTCAGCGCACTAGCGTGCGAATATATTTATTTAGCACATTTGTTTCCACAGAGGCAGAGGACAGCGTATGGCATGGCAAGTGTGGCATGGCACGCAGTAGGGCGAACGCCTGGCGTGTTCGTGAGAGGGCGAAACAAATTTTAATTGGAGTGCGAAAATGCGCCTGCTGTCTTGGGTCGGGTCCACTCCACAACTCTACAATAAACAAACACATGAGTGTGTGCATAGGCTCTGTAAACCGCCTTTGGCTGTCCATTTGCTTGGGTGTTAATTGGTTTGCGTGTAATTACGTTAAATTATTACGCGAGCATTTGGATATAATAAGATTATGCTGCTTTGCATATGAGTTGTCGATATCAATGCAACCCCACAGGATCATCTCAGGTTACCCTTTACAAGACCAGCAAACGAACTTGGCCAAGTGCTAAGACAAACTTTATGCATTGTTTATGTACGTGTGCAATTAGTGCCTACCTAGTACCTACCCATTTATATAAAGGGAAGTTTGTCCTTTTGTATTGTTATTAGTTGCTAGTGTTGCATTTTTTCAACAAGCTACATGGGAACTCCATTATTGTTAGCAACAGAGGTTAGGAATATTCGAAAACAATAAATTTGGTTAAACTTCTAACACTGCACAGCTTGATATTTTTGTTTGGCATTCGTTGGGTGAGGTTTAGACATTGAACATCTTAATGAAAAAAGTCGGGTCCTCTTTGTGTTATTTAGACCGTGTGCATCGTGGGGCTAAATCATTTTTTGAGCAAATATGTATTTTGAAAACGAATTGAGCTTTTCTGAAATCTAGAAGTGTTGATTGGGATACAAAGTTACCTACTGCTTCTGCTACAGGGGCTACAACTAGTGCAAACATTATGCCATTTACCCAATTAGACTTGTCCCTAGCTTGCGAGACATACTTTATTTCACAAAAGTGTGCACCGCCATTTTAATGCAGTGGAACTTGTTACTGGACTCCCATTCCTTATACTGCGGGAATGCTGCGATGCATCGTTTATTAAACGCCCTTCATTCATTGATTCCTGTGCCTGAGTTGATATCCTGAGACTTTTTTGCTCACACTTAAATGTGCGTTCGTTCGACCCCTGTGTGACTGAATTAGAATAGAGTTCGTATCGTATCCTCTCCACTGATGTGCTCAAGTGATAAGCTTCGGGTTTCTTCAAGTCTTCTTTCATCCTCAGGCATCGTCATCAGCGTGTTATTATACGGCTCTGCTCAGTCCACAAGATAAAGCTAATCTTTCAATTAGGCTCAATTTGTCATATGGTGTCTCCATGTTCTCTTGTTCCATTCGATTCGACTCCGCATAGTCCATTTATAGGCGTTGAATTACAAACACCAGCTAATCGAACCGATTTGTCATGTTGGCCCATACAATCGAGGCAATCAACACGTATTGTTGTGCTGGATAAAGCGCTCGAATAGATACTTCAATGACCAACGGATTTATCGAGAAGAAATCCACCGCCTTCGAGTGGATTTCGTTTCAATGTGGAGTTCTAACGTCACACAATGAAAACAGGTGTCGAATACTGCGTGCTCTGTGCCATATTGTTATAAGCATTTCATTATTGGACTTAGGTGGAAAATTAGTCAGCGATCATGTTTCAGAAGTAAGTGGCTAATTTATATTGGGTTACTACAAACCGTTGGGCAAGGAATTTCAATTTAAATCGTTTCGATATCGATTTTGTACCAGAGATATGAACATATTAAAATTGAATGTGAATCGCCTGGAAGTTGGACAATAAGGAGACGTTCTAACGAACGGTTAAGGCAATTATTCATTTGAATCGATGGCTGGTTAGTTGAATTGCATTAAAAGGCTCTTACTTCGTGGAGAAATATCGTTTAATCACCTATAGAATGTAAACAAAGCAGTAATCTATGGCAGTCATCGATTGTATCGATTGTGTGGTGTGATAACTGATCGAAACAATTAATTTAATTTCTAACTGGGTAATTTATTTATCAAGAATTTTATTTTTTCCATCTGATCAGTTTTAAAGTTTCATAAATGCAAAATGAAAAATACAAACATGATACAAAAAAAGGCTTTCTTTGTTTGCAGTAATTAAGAGAGCTTTTTTACTAATGCGAATAAGTAATCGATGAAAAAATAAGTTGTATTATAAACATTTTTCAAAACTTAAAAAATAGGAACTCTTATCAAACGAAAAAGGAGACAGTTCGTTGGCATAAGTCCTTATGCAGTAATTTCGATAAAACTAAAAAGAGAAAGGAATGCTTTCTAAAAGTAAAAACAAAAAGATCTTATGGTTTTAGGACCCATTTACTATATTCAAAATATTATTGCTTTCGCTATTTTTATTTTTTCTACATTTTGTTCCCCTTTTCTGCTCTCATCAAATTTTTGATTAAAATCCCCAACAAAAACTGGCCACACTGTCCGGTTTTAAATTGTTACACCTGTCGATCGACATTGGCCTCTAATAGGGGAGCGTTTTATGATTTCAATCTTTCGTTTTTAATGTGAACTGTTTCAAATTGAGAAAGTGTCTAAAATCAATCCATTTTAAATTAAATACAGCAGTAATATCGCCATTAAGATTCACCTCCCAAAGACATCTACAACTTCGCAACTTTGCTTGCATAACATACTGCGGTGTGCAGGCTCACGTATGCATTGAAACTTTCATGTTACCACCATTCTTGAGGCAAAGATTCCTTCGCGATCCAATCTGCTTCATCCTGACAAATGATTAATCTCGATATCCGAGGTGGCATTAAAATTTATTCATGAATTTTGTACACTTTGATAGTTTGTGATTTATAAATGTCAGCTGATTTCCCCGCGAAGGTGTATGTAAGTTAACACCTCTCGATTGGGTGTGTTTCGTAATCACAAATCATGAAATAGAACATCATCAAACATTAAGTGTGATCCAGCCAAGTAACTGAGTGGGTGTGCGGTACACAATAGTCTAGTCAACACTTTGTTCAACCAGCCTTCATCTTTCGGTCCCGTACGACCGAACACCAGTCATGTGCAGCTGATAACACGAGTTAGCGATGTACTTTGAGTGTTACATTTAAAAGGGTCATTTGTTAGCTCCGCCGCACGATGCCCGTTGGGAGGTTATTGTGATCTCTAAGTTCACACGTACCTACACCACAATCCCAACGACACGTTGAGGTGGAGGATCCTGTTCGGTAATTACCTGCTTGTTGCCTCATTTAGGAATCATGATAAGCTATCGGTGACGCGAATGACATGACATTTAGAATCTATATGTGGAAATATTCAATTTCAAAAAATAAAACAAAAATAAACGGAAACACGGTACACGGTCCTAAGTGGTTTATGGTTTGTGCAGTTGGTTGCGGTGTGCATGGAGTTCTTTGGTCATTTTGATAAATGAAGTGCTGGTCAAATGGCGACATACAAAATGTGAACATTGCGGGTACCAACCACGGTATGTGAGACGCTCGTGTACCATAAGGAGGTATAGTGGACTTGGAGGGATATACGAGTGCAGTTCTTGGTGGGCCGCGTTAATCGTGTGATATTTGACACAACATGTAACAAAGTTTGACATTTAATTAATAATGACCCAACAGATCGGTGACATGATGATAAGGACAGCAACACAACTCTACACGAAATGTGTGAAATTGTGTTTCTTGTTTGATTTTCTCTTAAGGATTATTGTTGGCTGACTTGCTTTTGGATGCGGGAAAAATGGGTTTCAAACTAGGGATTGGGGCTCTCAATAGGGGTGATATATGCAGCTTTTTTTAGGGTTCTTGTTATAGTTTTATTTCCAGTCAGAATATTCAGTAAAGTTTTCAGTTTGATAGTGCATCGTTTGACCAAACTCGAGCACGGTTGTGGGTGCTTTGGAGCGATCGCGTGAATCAATATTTGTTCACACACTTAAAGCCGTGGTGAACATTTGAACGAAGCATTGTTTCGAACATAACTGCATTGCTTGCGGCTATAAATGGGGCACTAGTCGTTGAACTCTGCGGACGTGTGTTACCAGTTTGACAATCGGACATCGTTGCGTCAATGCAAAGGTGGGTAAAGTTAGATACAGACTCAAAATCGTAAAAGATTTTCTATTACTGTAAATATATTGTAAATTTTTCTAGCTTCCTCGATAAATCCGTTCATTTTATGCAATGAAAGTTTGTCATAATGGTGTGCTATTCCGCGACAAATGCACTTTCCCTAGGTATGAGTTCCCGTGAGCGTATAGCCAAGTACAACCGATTTATACTAAAAAAATCTTCAACATAACAATGCGTCTACTTGGCGCCAGAATTACAATATAACTGCACTCATAATTTAGCCATAGAACACCTTTCGGATCCTCATTTACTTCAATGCCAAAAAACTGCTGACAGACAAACCTGCGAAACTATTTTTGCAGAAGTTAAATTCTAAAGACCTCGACAGGGGACAACCCACACATTCTGTATTCTATTGCGCTCGTCCACTTTAAGTTGACTGACAGTACATTTACACTACAAGCACAAGCTCACTCACGATTGTATAACAATATCTCCCCCAGTTGCTTGCTTTTATCTGTTTCATATTGTGCCAATGCCAATAGAAAACTCAGCCAGAATCAACTAGGTATATATGGGAGCTACCTGTGATTCACTATGGTCGACATCCTGTGCAGTTCGCGATCCCATAGATCACACGTCTCTAGACCTAGAGCAACAACCGATGGCGATGCTGTGGCTGTCTATGCCGAAGAACTATTTAAACATTTATCGCAAGTTCAAATGTGTGTTAAACATCCGCCTACGCGAATTCAATTAAAATTTCAATTCATTTCGCATACACCCACTTTGAGGAGAGAAGCGGAAGTTTATTAAAAAAAAAAGGAAAAAAGAGGTGAATTGTGCCGTGCCCGTACCATGGCCATGTGTTTGCAGAGAGTACCTACCATTAGCACAAGAAAAACAATCAGAATCCGCAGTCGGCACTTGGTCCGAAGAACGCAAGCATTTACTTTTGATTTTTTTTTTATTGATAGTTGACACTTGCATTCGAAGGAGGAAATGTTTAGGCATACCTACTTTATTTAAAAAAAAGAAAAGGAAAAAGAATGCAAAAACTCTCAGGCGTACGAAAATGTTCTTATATGCACTCGGATTTAGTATAGGTATTTATGTTGTACACTGTGGATAGGAGCAGGATGATATTGTGGAACTATGTCCGACAAGTTGACCCTGACAATTTAGAGTCAGTGACGGAAAATCGAGAGTTATGGTGGTTCCACTTGAGCATTCTCCTTGGGTTTTAAATAATGGATAGGCAGGACATTAGGTACTGGTTACATGCATTTTTTATGTGGCTCTACATCCTTGAATCATTGTTATTCATAGGTGAATGATAAAATGAGACTTCACTCTGCAACAACATTACATAATTAAATGTACAACAATTTGTTTACTAGACTCAGTGTCAGTTTCTTTTTTTTTCCAAATTAGTTGCTATAGATGATTTATCGATTAATAAAACAAAAATTGATAAGAGAAACACCATCTGCCCGGATACGATTGCATACAATCTGTGATGGTCACAAATCACAATTTATCAGAAAAATAATTAATAAACAATTAGTTTTGGGCCATCTTTGGACATTTGCCAGCATTCCAAACAATTTCAGTGGCTACCACAACGAATTGGTAAATATGTGTGTCGATTCCAGCAAATTGCAATATTTTTTAAGCAATAAATCAAACAAATTTGTTTTTCTTGTTTTATATGCTGGCTTATAATTAAATTTAAATATTCGACATGCATAAATCATTCGAATTCAGAGAATCAACAAAGAGTGCAAAAGTATTTGTAGTATTAATCTAAAATTAATTAATTGTCGATTCAGTCTGGCTTCCGATTTATTTTGTATATACGTATCCACTGTATAGATAATGATGATAGGTAAATATGTACATTGTACATTTGTGACTGCTAAAAGCATAAGTTTTATAAATATCCTCGTTTAAAATGATTGCATACATATTTATTTATAACTCCATTTGATTGATTGTTGTGCGTGAAGTGGAGAGCATGTATGTATGATTTTATCTTAATTTGAATGCCAACACATTGTACCGGTTGTACAGTGATCCCCGGGTAAGTGACCCTCGCTTAATTGCGTTCCACGTTTAATTCATCCGAAAACTGAGTAAAAAAAAGTGTTCCATAAGAAATGTACAGAACCTTTCCCCTTTCAAATGGGTACCGCTTAACCGGTGCGCAACAAAAGTAAAGCTTCTCGTAAGACTTCACCCAAAATCCAACAATTAAATTGATTTGACAACTGTCTTCGATTTTATTGAAGGTGTAAGCATAAACAGCAAAGGCATTGAGAATTTGTTTGTGCTTACAGATTTAATAAGTTGTCAAATCAATTGTCAAACTGACATGACCAAATTCCATCTTAAGGTTTTTTCCACTGCGCCATCGTTTCCTTCCCTTTCTTCACTAAAGGATGTTCGTGATCGATATAAATTTGGGCCGAAAATACTTTTGATATTTCAGAAACATGTGTTATACATTATACTTTTAGGAAACGTTTGCGCTTATAGCTGTCGTATATACAAATGGTATACCCATTGGAATCCACAATCTCAATCTCAGGCTCAAACTCATTTCATTACATACCCATCCTGTTCACTTTGGCATTCTTAAATAAGTTGTCGCCTTCAATTAGTTAAGTTCAGATGCTTACACACTGCAACTAAAAGATATTTATGCTCTGCATACTTCTACAGCTACTACTTTTAGTAAAACCATTTGAAAAATAGCGTACACCCAGTCAAATAGCAAGAGTTTAATGAACAAAAAATTCCTTAGATTCCTTACCAATGTTGCACCTTGTTGTTAGTCAGCTACATTCTCGGGAAATTAATTTGAAACTTAGCACAGAGCACGCTGTTCATACAAAGAAAGGTCAACCCCAGCAAATGTGACCTCCTTCATGTAGGTAATCTTCTCCACGTCTGGGAACGAAAAAATGTATGTGCGTGTCCGCGCCCGCTCCAGTCGTCGAATACAATGCCATTGCCAACCGAGCCAAGATCAATTTCCTCATGGTGGTGGTTAAATAATTCACATTCCATGAATCGCACTGTACGCCTATTTTAGAAATTTCCCTAAGTGTGCTACACCGAACAGAACCGTCGTCGTCGTCGCGTCGGAAGAGGAGATGTGCTTTTCCGCTAAGAATTCTCCATGAACGTGCCATAAATTTCCCAACCGGGACCCCGAAGATTCCCAGATGTGATTTTATTGTACCGCAAATGGGCGGAAGTTTATTCCATCCAATGCGAGTCACCATAATCGAAATATTGGTTTTGCACTTGCATCGATCCGCCAAGGGGGGAGTCCTATCGGCCGTGTCGGCCCGATCGTACTGGTGCGCTTTGAGGTTTCGGCATTCGTCGTGGTCAGGTGCGAAATAAATTCCTTGGGGGGTTCGATTTTTGTGATGTTGTCGCTGTTATTGCAATTGTGTGCGGCCTGTGGGCAGATGATTCAAGTCATCGATGTCAGCGGCGGCCGAGCACTATAGGTACAAAGCGGCGAGGTTATGGTCTAGGAGTAAGAATTTCTGTCCATCGACCGCGCACAAAGCGAGATCTTCATTTCGAGGCACAATTAAAATTATTCGCGATATGTGTGCACACTGCGTGGAATTAAGCATCAAAAATTGGCCGACGACGACGTTGCTATATAGCGTTTCTCGTCGGTCTGTGATGAGCTATGTGGGGACGATTGTTATGCTGGATAGAGGAATTCAGAAATGGTACTCTATATATGGAGGATGTGCTCTATGTGGTGTGTGCGGTGTGTTTAGCTTTGATGAAGTTGGAAAAGAATTTCGATTAACAACAAGTGCATTGTATTACCTAGTTACGCGGAAAGCGGCTTTGAAGCGTCTCAACAGTCCTTGCGTGCACTGAAATCCAATGTTTATTTTATGTTTTTATTATTTTGTATTCTTTGTTTGGGAATCCACTATAACTAAGAAAAAAATTATTTAAATTAGAAAGAAGTTTGCTAAATAAATATTTTTAGCCTGAAGACGAAGAGGAAAAATACGACACCTCTCGGGAACACCACATAACTGACAGGAAAGAGCTTCTCAATTAGCAGTTTGGACTCGGTATAAAATTGTAGATCCCTTCCAACCGTCTTAAAAATTAGAAACTCTCACAAAACGAATGGTAGGCGTCAATTACTTTTTTGTACATAAGAAAAACAACAAATACTTCCATTTAATGAGCTTCATGCGAGCGCTTTTACTTCCACAAAATCTGAAGCGAAGGTGATGAAAGGAGATATTTTAGATGCCAAAATATAGTTAGAGTGATTTGAAAATGCAATCAATTTTATGATGGTACCTATATCAAATTTGTAGGCATAAATATGTACCTAGATTTTGGAAGAGCTTCTTGCACCTTGATAAAATGGAAAAAGCATTCCCCTATGCATGACTTCAACATTCTAATCACTTATGAGTCAGAAGTTGAACTCAATCGGTTGCTATTTCTTACAAAGGTTAAGTAAAAAGTCCTACCCCCTTTTACAATCATAACCATTCCCTTTTACCGCATTTTGGAGTGAACTCCACTTCACGTGTAAACATTTGATGACTCGTCCTTGCAGTAAACTATCCTCACACTTCCTACTTCAGTGCACTCCTTTTCAAGTGTCATTCACTCATAATCATTCGCTGCAATCATCTATCTTTTCAGCTACTGAAGTAGCTGATGATGTTGTACTCCCAATGCAGATTTGTAACCATTAAAATTGTTTATGTAAATTAGTTCAAGGGATGCCCACACCATACGAAGCGACGCTGTAACAGCCTACTTCTCCTAACGCATTCCACGCTTAGCATATCTATCTGTAAGATGGCCCAAAACGAACTCCATAACAGACAGACGTCTATGAGAAACAGAGCCGATGGCAATGGAAATCTGAAATGTATATATATGCTCACTTCGGTTGTCTACTGAAAATGTTTTACGATGTTCCCATTTCGGACCGACATCGACATCAGCATCCACTCGCCGCCGTAATGAGTTAGGGGGCTAGCGCTAGAAGTGTACCTAATTACAAAATCGAATAAGTTTGAGTTTCTTTTATTTTAAATTTACGTCAGATGCTAAGGCCCGTTGGTCTGTCAAGAAACATATTGCCTGTGCCTAGATAAAAGGCGTTTAATGACCGTGGAGGCAATGAGGCAAAATTTAGCCCTAGGCATTGTCTGCCGGACCAGAAGTACTAATTGTAAATGGTTTTTGGCGGTTGGCGTGAAATTTCTAATGTAAGTGCCATTTAATGGTGAACTTTTGTGCTCGCGGAGAACCATAATAGAAATTCAGAGCGTTAAAGGAGGCATTTTACCAGTTTTGTTCAAATTGATTGTATCTACAATGATCTTGGCGCTGTGATGATAATGACGATGGAGATGATGATGATGGTGATGCTGAACTTGGCTACTTGGCAGTAGCAAATATCTATATCGGAGTATTGACAGTTTGAAGGGTCCTCTTACGAGTTTGGGTGCGCTTAGACCACTTAATCGTTGTTTTTGTTTTTAATCGCCCCAGGGGGTGTTCTCTAAGACTTTTCGTACCTAATGGAATTCTGAGAATAGAAATGTTTATTAGAATTTATTATGCATTGCTGTTATATTCGGTGACATTAGATGAATCGATAATGAGGGAAGAGGCATGAGCTTATCGTTGAGCAATGGGAACAATGGGTGGGTATCGTCGGGCTTAAAATACTGATGGAAGCGACAGTCCAGGTGGCAGATTCCGTAAATCAAAGATCGTCTAAACGATAACCAAAGCAAATCATATTCTTCTTGGATTTTTTTAGCACTAAGTTGCTAGTTTTGGATGTCTATCGTTTCGACGATAATCGTCTGAGAAGTTACGGAATGAGTGCCCATATCACTACATTATTTTATTTATACCTACATAATTTAATATGTACACATTTATTTTAAATAAATAAATTTTTAATTCGATTGTCACCAAGACTATGAAGGTATACACATTTTTAGAGTTGAAGCATTTCAAATATACTTAAACCTTATAAGTTATAACTTATCGCAATACCTATGTGAGAATTTCAGTGCTGGTGCTGAATTATCCTCTAGTTTTCAATGAACAAAAAAATGTTTGTGTAATGTAACGCAATTTAGCGCTTTTTATTTAGTTTTTTATATCCATGCGGCTGCCACCACTTGGCACCACTGCTTCCATCCGTATCACGGACAGTGCGTCTTGCAGTGAAGCACTCATTTCTGCACAACTGTTTTATAGAAGTCTAAAAAACAGTTGTGCAGTATTCAAAAAACTGCCGATAACTGCTAACTATATTAAAGACATCACAAACCTATTCCACGTCAAGCCCATCCTCTAAGTTGGTCCCATAGATACGATTACTATTTCCGCCTATAAAAGCTGGTGTTACGCGTTTCAATTAAAAAATAATTGTTATTAATATGTTTCCTTCGTTACATAACAATTATGAGCGTAGATTATCTAAAAGGCATTGAGCAAATGTTAACGCAATGTCCAATCATTCAAAAACAAAATTGATGGGCTGAAACTAAGCTAATCTTAGCTTAAAAATATAAACACCCAAACCACACACAAATGAATAAACTCATGGGAACGACGAATTTACTCAGTTAAATAAAGTGCTAGCTAAAAAACCCTATTCAACACTTTTAATTGTCGGTAAGACCTTCAAAGGCCTTAAATTGATTTTTATCGACTCGAGTTTTCTCTTTATTCCAATTTATGAATATAAATTCATAATTTTTTTGAATTACTGTCCGAGTTTCAATTAATAAAACCAAAGAAAACCCGAAAACTAAATGATTTGCACAATAAATCCAATCCGTAATCCATTTTTCCAGTGACCTAATACTAAAGTTTCGTAAGAGAAATACCTGATTCCCATAGTTTGCGCCGCATTTAGGAGCCGGTCGGCATCTGAATAGAATTTAATTAGTTCCGAGTGCTGCCTGAATACTATCGTTTTAAACCAATTTTTATCTACGCCGAAGACAGAAGACCATCTCGGCACCCTTTATGGTTCTAATCAGATGCATGATGGAGTTTGAATTACGCGGAAGAATAATTTCACGGTTTGCCCAAGAGAGGCACAACTAACCGACGAATTATTCAACAGGGTTTGGCCATTCGACAATAATAACAAAACGTTTTTAACGCCCAATTGAAAAACCCAAATGAATTATTCAAGAAAATTTGTAACTAATTACGATTGGAAACTGGATCGATAATCATAAGGCGTCGATATGCATTCAGACAGAAATGCTGGTGATAAACTATCGCAGTCGCAGTCATCTTTGTCCCCAGGTCTGCATGTTGGGCTTGGGCCTTTTGTTTTGATGCTACCGAATTAGAGTTTCTCTGTGTAAAAGACAAGTTGGGGGGAAGCAGAAGCTATCCGAATAGGATTAGGTCGTGGGAAACCCGCAAATGGAATTGTTAGATTAGTTGGTTTTTTTTTTGTGTTTTGTTAATAATAGGTACTTTGGATATTTAATTTTAGCCTTTCACTTGCGTATTTTGGAGTAAAATTTATAAGCATACTTTTAAATCCGCCTTTAACTTATGTACCAAAAAAAAGGCACAGCCATAAAACAAGTCAATAAGGCAGAGTATGAAATCGGAAGAATGTAATAAATCACTGCCTCTTTTAGTCGGAGAGGCCAAATAAGATTCGTTTATGCGGTTATTATGGTCGCCCGTTCATGTGATTCTACTGCGACTGTGCATATCCCCCGCTGCTGCTTCTATTAATTTGGCACGCACTTTGGTGGTGCAGGGAAATAAATTCCCGTGGAAAATAACTTCACCTCGAATTCGGGTGATTGTTAGAACAGAAGCCTCCCGTACCGGTATACCTTTCATTATTTCAGATTCTTCTATGTAAATTTTAAGTTCGGAGTCAGCACAAATTCTGTCATTTTTTTTTTCGGGTTGATTTGGAATTGCACTTCTGCACCCACACAACTTATTTTAAAGTCTCATTAAAACGACATAGTCCGTTTTGTCCGGTAGAATGCTTTAATAGCCAACTCGCTATTTGATCCATTTTGCAATTCTCTGAAGGTCAAAGCTGCTTCAGATGCAAAGAATTTCACAAAGATATCAACATCAGCAAGAAGGTGAACCATAATTTCTTTATTGGCCATTAAACTCCACCAGGAGATGGGTTCCATTTCTACAGACCTTAGGCATGATGCTAACAAATTCGGTAGGACGAAGAAATACTCCTTTTCATACACAAGAACGCGAGGGATTTGATACGGTGCAACCTCTTTTGAAATTCAAATAAAGATGGCGTAACTTTCTTCATTGCCAATAAAGTAAAAGCGTGTTTGTTTTCCATCCCATCTTACAAGTGCAGTTATGTTATCAATATTTTCATATTTACAGCCGCTACATCAAAATTGCAGATAACCTCTTTTTTGCCGACATAGCTTCAAAGCCTTTACACAGTGCGTACAGAATTTATTTCATCGCCAGAAGAAAAAAAAAACTCCAAAAAGGAGACAACAATAACAGTAATAACTTGGCAGTCGGCATTTTGCATTTGTACGGCTCTGTGAAGTTTATAGCAAAACACACTCGAAAAGAAACTCCTTCCTTCTTGCAATGCTGACCCATAGTAACTAACTAGCAACAAATTACACTGGAAACATCTTCGACACTTGAATGTTACGTGGGGGCCATTGGGAAAATCCAATTCTTTTTTTCCACCTCTTGGGGACGCTCTATGCCACCACCACAACCAGCACCATTTGTGCATCACATTTTCAATTAGACCTCTGATCTCAGGTGTGTTTTTTGTAGGTATGTTCCCCCTGCAAAACTCTGCGAATCGAAAACACCAAGGATGTTCGCAAACAGATGAGCACTCAGTGACCGTTTCAATAGACATCTCGGTGGAGCGAAACATCTCTGACCAAAATCAATATCTATGTGTTAGCCTCATCTGTCGATCTGAGTGAAACTTAGAAGATTTGGTCCGCTCTATCGATGCGAGATGGTGTGGCGCGGTGCAATGTATAGTAAGTGACTCGTTAAACTTTTTTTTCCTGCTTCTACACGGAGGACGAGAACTCTGGTGATGGTAGGTGGCGATGTTGAAGATACGGCAGACGGACGACCTCTTTTTGTTGTTAAAGTGCCAATGAATCTTCAAAGATGTTCACATTCCGATGTATACTTTTCATGGACCCGTATAGGAAGCATAGCCACTCACAGTGGCAGTGCGATTGAGGATAGAACACTTCCACTGTCGTTTGCATTCCTTAGACCGAAGCTGAAATGTTAATTTTTCAAGTCCTACCGAGTGGCTTTGGCTTAGCGGATGGTTTGCTTGATTTGCCTGGAATGTTATGGATAGTTGCAGTTATTTATTTTAACTTTGCACAAGGCTGATTACCTGATTAGGTTTGAATACTATTTTCAGTTGCGAGTATTTTAATTGACGACTTAATTAATATATAGGTTTGCATGCAAACGACGACGATACCTCGTATAGGAGCAAGTGTTAAATACTACTACAAACATAACCGAAGCTTGCAAAGACGAAAAAGGAAAAATTGTCAATCTGTTAGGGCGAAGCCGAAGGACCACTTCTGGAAACTGTTAATAACCAAGATACCGCTGTCAGGTTATATAAAAATTTAAAAAAATTACGGTGATAGACCAGAAGGCCATAATTAACTGAGTGGAGCAATAGTTAAACTTAAATTGAATTGGAAAGGCTGCGGGACTTGAAAGCTGATGGCTGGGCTATACTATTTTTAGGACTTCTTAATCTGTCATAATAGCTCCATTGAGGGTTTTTGGCAGCACGGAGGAATGAAAAAGTAATCAAGCTGCACGGAAAATATAAAACTGCTTAAATATTTAGTGACTTTATTTTTATTTGGATATTTAATATAATCAACTGAAGTTATTACATTGGCCGTTGAACTAAAGGAGATGGTTACTCAGTAGGTAACACACTCGGATGGGATAAGGCCGGATGAATCAAATCTGACCATATCGTTTGGAAATCCAACTAAAAAGGCGTGAGTGTCGAGATCAGGATTTTTTGTACCATTTAATGCGAACGCCTGTAAGCGTCCTTAAGTCCTTATCAGTACGGTTTAAGGCCCGGGAATATTCCTCATTGACCAAATTTTCTCGTTCTTGATCGACACACACTTCTCTTCATGGTTTTAAGGTTGCATCTGATCTGTGATAATATAGATGAGCTAGGATGCAGGTACAGAGCCATGTTTTCATTTGGAGAATTTTCGATGTTTCATAAAATTTGTAAGGTAATGCGTGCATGCGTCTATCACATGTATTTTTTAACACCACTCTTTAAAGAGTTGTACGATACTACCAATAAGCCAACTCCGGGTCTGAAGACACAAACAATCTTTAAAAAGTCTCCAAATACGCGCAAAACCCGATAAGAATTATATGTAAGACCAAGTTAAGAAGATTCGATTTAGTCAGCTGCCTGGAACATTTTAAAGCGAATGGACATCCATGCTCCGGCACGGAAAACCTCTCCACTAGGACCTTAATCCACTGTCTTAAAATTTGGGCAATGAGCGAATGAGGTGCATCATTTTACTTATTCTTCCGCATGAAGAAAAACGAAAGTGTCTTAACAATATGATTAAATGATAAAATTTTATTCTGGAAGCACACAGTGAACTTATTTTTAACAAATGCATTTTTCTACATAAAGTAAAATTTTAAAATCAAGGCAAGACGTTCTAATACTGCGTTTTAGAAGCTGGACCACTTTAAGTCTAACTTATCCCTAATAATGTATAAGGTGTACTGCTTCCGTTCAATATCTGTCGTACTTCATTTTCACACCAGGCTGATTGTTTGCTGGAGCAGCAGCTGCCAATGTATAGACTTCATAATCCGCTACCATGAAGTTATAATCTCCAAACAATGGCATATAACTTGCATTTGGTCCATCGTAGCTATGCGGCAGATTCGAGTACGAGTCCATGTTTATGTTGCAGTTGTTGGAGATAAGTAAATCTGCTCCAGCTCCAAATATGGGTCCACAGCTAAAAGGAAATAAATAAATAAATGCTATCAACCAGGTGCACATCTCGGTTTCCTTACTCGGGATGGTAACAGATTGCATAAGGCTTCTTTACAATATCGAATTTTGCAGGCTGCGAGTCGTTGTTGGAATTAAACGTAAAAAGAAACGCCCGCTCCGAGTGTATGTATCCGCCCTTTCGGCTAGTCTTTGCCCAAGCTACATCGGTAAATCCTCCACTGATTTCACCACGACTTCCCTAAATTTTAATAGAGCCACGTACAATTTATGGAGTAGAACGATTTGCACAATAATGTGTTTTCGTAGAAACTTACCACTCCAATCACAAAACAAGGTGCAATTCCATCGCAAAATCTATGAAACGTCGACGAACTAAAGCCATGACTCGAGGCTCTATAAACAAGACGCCAAGTCTGTTTTGGAACGCCGTACCTTCAAGAAATAAGAACATTAAGAAACGAGTGTTAGATCGAAATAGTACTCTACCATCCATTGAGAACCCCTTGAAGGTGCAGCTTATCGTTCTTTAGAATATTTGATCCTGGAAACATATTCATCATCAGGCGCGGTTGTAACCGTTTGTCATCTTCGGAAAGAGGTCCTCCTGGTAGTGGAACTAGAGGAGGTGCCGCACCTCCACCCATTTTATTTGAGTGTAGTGCTGCATATCGATATCGCTCTAGTGATAATTCCATAGGAACAGCTCCAGTTGGTTCCACTTCTTCCGCAAACACCTGACTGTCAATGAGAAGAAGTCGAACATGACCCATTACACCAGATAAATGTTGGCAAACACGTGCACGCTCTTCTTCTGTCCAATGGGCTGTAGGTTGGGTAACTCCAGCTTGATTCTTTGCCCATGCCAGAACACAGCGCCAGACATCTTCTTCCTCAAGGCAGAACTAAAGAGAACAAATAATAACGTCAGGTGAGTGCGAACGTACGAGAGATTGATTCAACTCACATAGTCTGAAGAGATAAGTTTTATCAGTCCGTCCTTGGTTAAGTTAAGGAAAGCATTCGTTTTGACACACTCGGATGCATTCTCTCCAATATAGATAATGCACCGGTCCATAAAAGATGCGGCACATTTTGCCCCTAAAATAAAATAACAAGGAATAAGTTGTATGTTCCTTATAACTCAATAAAAATACAACACTATAGAAACAAGTCGAACAAAAAATCTGTCTTGATCAAAGCAAAAAGGTTTAAGACTTCTTTTAGGTAAAATTCCTCTTGCCATTTGAAGAACGAAGCAGAAACAAATTCTGTGTCGTATTGCTCATGAACGGATGAGATATATCGGATCCAGTTTCGCTAAGAAAAGGGTTGATAGTCGAATTCGATCAGATCTCGGAGTCTTTTTAGCAGAGGGGAAAGAAGATCTTCTGTTTGTTGTAAAGTTAGCTGCGGTAGACATCCTTCAGTAAAGAAGGTACTCAGCATCCTATTGACGAGTGTCTTGTAAGAAAGCCTGTTAAAACTCTTAACATTATCTACCCATCTGAGTATGAAATCAAGCATAGGTTACGCCAGGGCTCGAATTCTACTCCCATAATATATAAAACTCGTCCCAGAAGACGATCAGTTGCGTTTATTACTTAAGAAAGAACGTTGATGGTCCAAAAGACAGTCAGAACCTATGAACTACTCCTCCAGCTACACAAGCCTCCCATAGACAAATTGGGTAAAACATTTGGCCACGGACGAGGCTACTTAGTAATGTCTTCGCCCAAAGGCTAAGTCAATAAATGCTTCCCAATCAATGAGGAGCATTCCAGGCGGAAATTATGACGATGTAAGAAATCCAAACTTGACTGAAGGACAAAGTGATATGTACACACTAAACATATCCGGGTGTGGCAAGTCCCCTTGGAATCAGTCCAAAGGTTTAACTGATACCATTTGAATGATCAGATTTGATCCCTACAAAGATAACTCCTCAGCCAGTAATCAAATACTATTCACGGTATGACTATTGTAACTACAACGATATTGCTGTTTTGCGAATCTACACATTCCAACTCTATCCACAAACAATATATCGTTCGGTTTATAATGCAACCTTTCTTAAGGAACACACCGAAGTAGTTTCTATATCCAGTGCGACTGCACCTTCGCATTTCCTGACTGCACAAGAAAAATCTGAAAAACAAATATTAGTAAATAAGACCCAGTCAATTCTCGATAAATAAATTTCAATTTTATTCAACTTTTACTCAGAGTTCACAGAATACCAAGAAAATATTACGAAAACACGAAATTCAATTCATTTAATTTAAGAAATAAATGCTTAGAAGGTAGAATAGTTGATGTTCCCAGTTCAGTGAGGTTGGCTTTGTTTGAAGTTATCGCTGCTTCAACCTAACCTTAATCTTTCGATGGGCTTACGTTCTGGATCAGTGTAATGTTATCGCCTTTTAGCATAATTCTTCCCAGGTTCCTCCGCGTGCGAGTTTTAACATATACCTCCTCAGCATCATCCAACACCAAATTCATGTACTCATCAAATCCAACGATGTGCCCCTCGATTCGCAGCGAAATGTTCTCGTAAAGCCAAACTTGGACACGAGATCTGTTTTGCAGGTAACGGAAAATCAGGTTAATGGGCTGCACCATTACCTTTTGAACTTTTGTATTTCCTTTAAACGACATTTTGGCGGAGTATTTTTCAAACGAAACGCACTGAATATGTAAAGATTTTATAAATTTTCTCAAGTTTTCGGAGGTAAAACGTTTCCCGGCGTCTACCAAACAAAACTTCAAATGTCATTAATATGACAGCGTAAAAAATAAAATGTCGGCAGCAGTGTTCATGAAGTAAAGGAAATTTAATATTTCAAAGGGAATTTATTACCATGGTATATCAATATTATATATGTGAATATTTGATTTTCATTGAAGTTTCCGCTCTGAATTAAAAAGCATTGATGAGTTATCCGCGCATTAGTTTCTGCATTTCATGTGAGCGATGAAAGTAAAAGTATACCAAACTACAAATACGCACATTTATTTAATTTCTAATGGAAAATTCCCAAGCAGCTGTGAGGTATAAAATATTTCGGGGGATCCAGCCCAAATAATTAGTTGCTTCCGTTGTATCAACGGATACGTCAACCCTATCGGTTCCGTTCGTCCCCAATGCATTCTCATTTCTGATATATAATAATATATGAAAATATTTTACAAAAAAAAGGACCATGTGCCTATATCCACATCATTTACCCTACATAATCTACTACTTTTAGTAATAGCTGTCATCCACAACTTTCTTGCATCTTGTGCGGCATCTATTTATGAGAGCTGAGTACTACAAACTACTTATTATCGACACAACCCATGTGTAACTATTCATAATAATTGGTCTAAATCATATCTATCCCAGACACTCACCAGCTTTTTCATGAATTTCCATAACAGCTGTTAAAAAAGTACACGCATTATCCACGGATAAAGTGGATATGACATGATCTTCGCAAGCAGCTCTTAACTCTTCGACGCCCATATCCTGAGCTAGTGTCATCATTTCAAATACCCGTGAGTCCTGAAGCATTATCTGAGAATTTCATAATAAATTATAGTCAGTACGGTGCCGTTCCGTAAATGGGATAAAAGTTGATGGTTACCTTTCCAGTGTACACGTACACTATGAACTGTCGGAAGACCTCGCAATTCACATGCTGTAAACGTACAGGCGTGGGTGTTCCTGGAGCCGCGGGCGATACGGAACTACCGGGAATTCTGCAAATCTCTCCACGTTTTGCTGTTTTGAAGCTTTTGCATCTGGGAAATGTTATAAAAGTAAAAAGTTTTTATAAGTATTTAACGATAGGTAATTGAAGTCTGCTGCATCAGACAAAAATAACAGCCACCCCACAGACTCAGATTATAGTTAGATTCAAGTAAAAAGAAGTTTATACGTCAAATAAAATTTGCGAAGAGAAACAATATTTTGTGGTTAGGTAAAACATTTCTTTTGAGCTCGGTGTTTCAGTGGTTGCAAAGCAACTAAGCGCCTATAGAATAATAATGACGTAGATGGTCAACTACAACGACGTTTAAGGTAGGACTCTGAACAATGTTCAATGTTCGAGCGAATTTAAAGAAAGTCCAATGTTCGTCATATCATTGATATAATCGCACGATTTTGAACTCTACCTAGTAAGTGCAATGTGGTTTTCAGCACACCAGACCAGATATGGGAGTTATACTCAAGTTTTGCGCGGATGTAAGCTTTATATATTGAAGCCAGATCAGAAGTGGTAAAATATTTCTTGTACCGATTCAGGAAACCTTGACTTTTCACAGCGTTTTGGCGACTTCGTGTATATGGTCATTCCAATGAAGGTTGTTATAAACACACCCATGTCGAGTATGGAGAGCCTTTCGGTTTCGGTGATGCAAGTGCAGTTCATAGAGACAGCAGACACCATTAAAATCCACTCCATTAGCTGAACCCAATTTTAGAATGTTGTCAAGGTCGGAATTTAATGAGCTCAGCTTACGTCGCCGTTCCAGTACTACCTATATGGCGGAAGAGCAATTGACGTGAGTCCTGAAACGAGTATGAAAAGCTGAGGGTACTGTCATCAGCGAAGGAGTGAATTGGATTTGAAGTTGTCGACAGAAGATCATTTATGAAAATGAGAAAGTGAGTTAGAGATAAAACCAGCATTTATGTGCTGAGTTTCAGAGCATGATGCCAAACTCTGTCCAAATGCCTTTGAAACATCAAGCGCGCGCAACAATCTTCGTTTCACAGGAGTGATGGAGAGATTGGTTCCACTTTTCGGTCAAATCACCAGTGCGGATCTACTGCCACGGAAACCATACTGCCAGTCATTAGGTTAGGTTAGGTTAGGTTGGGAGGGCAGTTTTGCATCAGATGCAAATTTTCACCCGGAAGCCGTGCAGGCCCATTGTGAATACCCTGTTCATACATGTAAGGACATGTGGCTAACAAAACCACTTCGATCTGTTGAGGAATAGTTTTATGTCTGATAGAGGTACCCCAGCCAAGTCGTCCAAACTATCGAAGAACCTTGCTCCCATACAGGATGAGCGGCGTTCTTGTAAAGCTGGGCAGTGGCATAGAAGATGTTCTACGGACTCAATTTCCTCTTCGTCTCTGCAGCTTCTGCAGAAGTCATTTGCAAGAACTCCCAGCCTTTTAGCCATGTTTCCTATGGTGCAGTGTCCGGTTAGAACCCCGACGAGCATCCGGATTTGGCTTCTGTTAAAAGAGACTAGGAGCTTTGATCTTTTGGTGTCAACCACAGGCCACAGACTGCGGGTTACGACGCAACCGATGGTGTTGCCCCATTGTTCCTTAGCCAGTTGCGTGGTGACGCTGTCAATAAAAGTCTTAGCAGTGTTGAAAGGCGGTAGCACCTCTCCGTCCGCAAGTTGAGGGTTTAAATCAGAGCCGTATCTGGCCAATTCATCCGCTTTTTCGTTCCCTTCCACCCCAACGTGTCCAGGAACCCAGCAGAGTAGAATTGAGTGATGGCGTATAGCCTTAAGTGCCAAAAGGCAGTCTGTGACACATTTCGCATTAACAAGGTTGGAGCCGATTGCTTTGAGTGCTGCTTGACTGTCCACGCAGATGGTTATTTCCATTGCTGGTAGTCCCATCGATAAGATAGTCTGTGCTGCTTTCTTGACCGCATAGATCTCAGCTTGGAAGACGCTACAGTGATCAGTCAGTCGAAACGACTGGTTAATAGCAAGTCTTTCTGAGAATACGCCGGCTCCTGTACCATTTTCTGTTTTTGAACCATCCGTGTAGACGGATATACCTCTAATGAAGGTACTGGGTGAGTTCCAGTCCTGTCTTTTGGGTATAGTGATTCTGAAATTTTTCTCAAAGTCATATCTGGGTTTCTCGTAATCTGTAAGTGACATGAGTCCCTTTCGATCAAAGATTTCAAGTATGCTTGAGTGTCCGAAGTAACGAGGCTTCCAAGTTTTGTTCTCTCTTAATCTGAGAGCGGCTTTGGCTGCCACGTTCTTAGTGAATAGCTCAATGGGTTGCAGGTTCAATAGCGTTTCCAGGCCTAGTTGTGGTGTGGATTTAATTGCACCTGTTATACCCAAGCAAGCGATTCTCTGCACCTTGTTCAGGTTTTTAAGATAGGATTTGGTTTTGACCGCCTCCCACCAAACTAATGAACCATAGGTAAGAATGGGTCTCACAATCGCGGTGTACAGCCAGTGCACAATTTGCGGTTGTAAGCCCCAGTTTTTCCCAAAGGTTTTCTTACATGCATAAAAGGCATTAAGTCCTTTCTTCATTCTTTCTTCAGTATTCCGTTTCCAGTTCAATTTGGAGGTGAATACTACACCCAGGTATTTGGCCTCGGTCGAGAGATTAAGTCTGACTCCTTTAAGATTCGGTGGGTCCCATTTTGGTACCTTAAATTTCCTGGTGAACAGAATGAGTTCGGTCTTTGCCGGATTAACTGCAAGACCGTTGTGGTCCGTCCAATTAGATAGTTCTGATAACGCAGATTCCATAATATCTCTAATGGTGGAAAGGTATTTTCCTGTTATTAGTACAACTATGTCATCTGCATAAGCGACTATCTTAACCAGTCATTAAGGAGCTTGCGTGATTCATAAGCTGACGATTTATCAGCGTTTCCATAAACTTATGGGTCGGTAATTGGTGAAGAAGAATCGCCTTTTTTGGGGACGGGTTGGACAAATGCTGTTTTCCTGTTTAGGATAGATGAAAAAGCTTACGCAATGGTTTTGCCAGTGTGTTAGAACACCTCTTCAGAGCAATATAATCTAGATTTATTTAAGTTCGGATCATAAAGTATACTCTCGCAACTGTATGAGTTCGAAAATGGATTTGTCGCATAATAAATTCGACGCTCTCAAGTACTTGTTAAGAGAAAGCGCAATCAGGAAGCATTGAGCTAGCAGCGAAATGCGCTTCAAACAGATTGGCTTCATCTAAGGAGCCGACGGATGGTGTGTCATTGCAAATGACCGAATCGACATCCACGTCGTTATCGAAGAAGCATAACGACCAGTTAAAACTCCCTAAGAAGTTGTCCAGCACGCCCCAGTTGGCTTTCTCGTATTCTTTCTTTTCGGAGCATTATTTTTAGCTTTGTGGTCGGAGTACGAGAAATTATCTGATATTGTGCAGTTATCAGACGAGCATTGAGACTTCAATAGAGTATTTATTAGGGTGGGATGATAGAAACAAGCCCAGCGAGTTGCATCTTGACTCATTTACAAGTTGAGTAAATTGAATAGCAACAGCCAAGAAACTATTAACAAGCAGAGACAGTCGAATTGGGGTAACAACAAATTTGTCCATTAATTCCCAAATGAACGCACGCAGCTCAAATTAATTAATGTGCATATTACTACCATACGTCACTCATTGTGGTCACTCACAGTAGTTACAATTGTCATTACTGTCCTCTGCACACAGCATGACAATGTGAGCGTGCGACAACCGACAACCAACCAAGCGCAACTGCCCCACATTTCACACCTAACTGGATGGAAAAATGGTAATTAACATATCACATTACCTGGCCATTAGCAGTATCCGATGTGCATAAACTCGTTCCTCCTCCCGTCCCAGAAGGAAAACCACATCAGAGCTGTCCTGATCTTCGGACAGGCGCTGAAGATCGTCAATCAGTTGTGGTATTCCGGCCATTGCCTTGTCGCAGAGTGGCGTTGGTGGCGGTACACGTGTGCCCATCTTCCTGCGACCGTTGACTGCCGCCGAATTGGCCAGTGTGTTGATTTTCCTTTGTTTTTCAAAATCAAACTAAACGATTAGCACTTGCGCACTTGCACGTGTTACCGACTGCTGATTAGTTTGCAAACAAAAACAAATCGTCGAAAAAACACAAACTCACTCTAGGGAAAATTTTTGTAAACAAACCACAAACACAATCGTAGCGGCGGCAAACTGGGTTACACTTGTGTGCGTTTCGCACACACACTGACTCCCAGAATGGTCTAAAAACAATTTCGGTTTTTTTCGTTTTACTTTTGTTGCTGCCCGAGGGATCCAACTCAATTTAGTTTTTTTGCTATTTCAACCGAAAATTTATCCGCGAACTATTTTTTTTCGGTGTTCAGTTTGTATAAGAAACTAACAACAGATATCTACTAGAGTTTGCAGAAACATGAATTTCGTTAAATCACATTAAAAACAATTTCGGCAGCACAAATATTTCACTAGAGCAGACAAAAATGGAAGCGACTCCGCACTGTACCTCAACCGATCATCATCTCTCAACTTGCTTAGACTACTTTGCTTGGTTGCTTCTTTCCGACTTCGTTCCGACCAACAATGACGGCTACCTTTACCTGTGGGCATATACCATATAGTGTTAGTGGTACGACAAGTACCTTCGGCTTGAAAATACTTCACAGTGGCAGCGTGTATATACGATGGGTTAGATGACGGGCACAGCGCACAGGTAAAAGAATAATATAGCGCCATCGCCATACCATCAGCATGGCCCATGCTGCCTATGTATGGAAGCATTCGCCGCGAACTTCGTGCACAAGAAGAGAGTTGGAGTTGTGGGAGAGTTTACCTTTATGTCTGTTGATAAACCAGTTCCCTGCCGATAAATTAAGAGATCGCCGGTTTGTAGTTTGGCAGTTCGACCAATAAATTCGAAAATCACCAAAAGTGGTCGAAAATTGCCAAAAGTTGGAATGAATTCCACAGTGGTACCTTCCAAAAGTACTGCAGCTACTTTGGTATTAATTTATCAGCATGAACTGCAAACATTGCAGTTCAAAGAAAACATCACCTTCGCAAACGCATTTCTGTTTCTACCAGTGAGCGATGTCAATACTCGTCAGTACCTATGGTCTTGTTTGGTGTTGTTGTATTCAGATTTGTGTTATTCCCTTCCAGAGGTCTCACTTTGTCAAGCTATGGTTCTGGACATACCAAAGTATTTCCTTGTTTTCATGAGAAGCACAGTTTTCGGTTCAACTCTTTTGTTTGAAGCAAAATGGGATAAAGCCCTATAGAGCAAGGTAGCCTCTTATGGGAGTTTCAAGCGTAAATGTGCATTTGTAGTTAGGAAAAAAGCTACCAGCGTCCTGGCGCTAAATACGACTTCCGTCTACGTCCGTATTGAAACAGGTTTAATCACAAGAGACTGTGGGCCTTACTACTAATCATTTTTAACATTAGCACTAAATATTTTGTAGATTGTAGATCACAATGCGTGATTTTACATGGAACATTTCACCATTGTGAGGTGGTAATATCTAGCCTACGTTAAATATGATTCTAAGTATTGTACTGTAAATTTTGGAGTCATGGTCCGTAAATGGAGGACAGAATCAAACGTTCTAAAAAGAAACTGCGGAGATGAGGACGATATGCATTCAAAGCGCCGTACTAATTACAAATTCTAGTCTCGACTTTGAGTTTACGAAAGCTCACAATTGCGAAATTTGTTTGGAAAATATAACTACTGTGAACTACTAAAATTTAGAGTCGAAACTAATTTATTGGTAAGGCCCAGATATTCTTCACGGGTCGGGAGCCTGGTAAATAAGTAGTATAAAGCACGGAATCTAATTTGTGAAGGCGTGAATTAAACAAGCATTAACGACTGACGATTTACGGGGACTTGTTGCTCTCAAGTGATTCTATCAAATTCGCTGTTGATGACTTGACAATATAACTTCGACTCTAAATTTTAGAAGTTCACAGTGGTTTTCTTTATGAAAAATTTGGCCCCAAAAATGATTATAAGTATCGCGGATAGTCTATAGGTACTAAAATTGTTTATAAGAACGACGCAATGAATATTGAAATTATTTGCACTCCATAGAGAATAGGGCCAGCAATGAATTTTAACAAAGTGGTAAATTCCCAAATGTATGCACCGGCAATTGGTTAAAATGCTTACTGAAACGAAACACCGAGATGTATGCAGCACTCTTCGTCAAAATTTATTTGGGCTTAGACGGTTTGAATCGGTTGTTAGTAAACCGCAATTCGATTGCCTGTTATAATTCTTTACAGCTTATTGTAAGCTGCCCACAGTCCTAGGATCACATATCGGTATAACACATTATTAATGTGTCTATGGTATAACATAATTAGAGCTGGCTAACGAGTATGGCTTCGTTATATAAATCGATATGACTACTGTCATGAATATCAAGTGCAGCCGACATTAATGCAGGGATTATTGTAACATTTCACTATTCCGTGGTTCGTAAATCATTTGTTGCTGTTGAGGTTGATGATTTAGACACTTATATCTATGGCATAGATTTCAGTCTGAAGGATCACAGTACTTTTGCCTAATGGTTCCAAGTCCAAAATTTTGTTCTTGCTAGTGGTTGAAAACTTCCAATCATCTGTGAATTTATAACCCACGATTTACAGAAGAGTTTCTCCTTTCTCATCAACAGTAGCAGAAACGCAATCATAATATTATTTCAAATCTTCGCACTTAATATCCTGTCGAGACGCAGAAAGATGTATCCAGTATCCTCCCTCTACGCACCACATGTCTTCCTGCTGCTGTCGCACATCATAGGTATATGAACAAAAAACAAAAAAACAAATAATCACAAAACGCAGAAAAGAAAATCCTCCAACACTTTTGGGGTTTTCATTGCAACGCCCAAAGGGATAAAAGTTACCCCCTCCACCTAGTACGTGATACGACTTCAATTTAATTCTCATTGAAGCATTCTGACCCCCACCCAAATCAACCCGAACTACGAGCTATATACAGTTAAGGGATCTGTGTAAATCGTTCACCCGACATTTGCACTTCTCAATTTCTGTGTTTTTATTGCGAACTTTCACACACTTTCGTACTTGAACTTCGGATAAGTGCAATGTGTTTGTTCGGTTTTATCCTTCAGGATATTTTCGATGTTTCGAAAAGAAACAACACTCCGGCAGTCACGTGCTCAATTGGAGCATTGATATAAATAATGCAATTTACACCCAGAAATAGGGGTAACAAAAAAATAATTCCAAATCCATCATCGATTGACGCGAGGACTCGGCGTAGTAACATAACAACACCACATCAACTGTCAGATAGATGAATGATGGCGGGGGAATATTTGATTAGTGCCAGACGAGATGAGTTGAATTGAGGGTGATTTTTTTTGCGAATTCGGCGAGTGTAATGTGTCATAACTTAAGACACTTACGCAGTAACCCTTCTTGGGTAGGTATACGAGAATATGGAATATGGAGTATATGCCGCTGGCTTTCCTATCCTCACACTTGACACACCACCGGAGATAAAGGACTATAAATTGGTAAAAGGGTGCGCTGTTCGAGAGAACGGAAAGAAAGTGGCGTGGCTAAATTAGAAAATTATCAGAAATCAACAGTGACGGATAATGATGTATGGGACAAGTGATGGATATTGGACCGAGAGTGCGGTGTCCTGTTCTACGGTTGAAGTGTCAGAACTCAGAACGCAGTTGATGTACATTCCGGCGTAGATGAGTTTTGCGCAGCGGTGGTTCGGTAATAGGTTTCTTTAATTTGTGATTTTTGTCCTTTTTTGATTGCGTCAGCCATTTGCTGGTTCGATGAAGACATTTGCATGCTATAATTCGGCACGTGGCCTCTTGAAACCAAGATGGTGGTTGTGGTAATGCAGTAATTTGAATAGCATAAAGAAAGATGGGGCGGCTGAATTTGTTATAACCGTCCATATAGGTATAAGGTCTAGTCCGATTGGATAGCGTGAACTTATAAGTGATGAAGGGGAGTAGTTTTTGACTCATCCCTGAAGATTAGATTGCATCACAATTCAAACTCAGACTCTGGCTGAAGACGGTCCTACATCATACCACACTTGCCCCCCTTTTGATGCAAGGTCCTCAATTACAAAACTCTGTTCGAGCGCCTACCCCATCAGTGAAAAAAGAGCAATCTGTTTCCGTATACCTATGTATCTTTTAAGCGGTGGTCCTTACCTATGCGGATGGTATCATCTTCTTTGTCAATAGCCAAGCAGTTGTAGAAGCATTAATTGACTCGGAATTAAAATCTAAGTTAAATGTTATCACAGAGGTCGCTCTGTGCTCTTTTAAAGGGACACAATACTCTATTGTACTGAAAAAGAAAAAAAAAAACAAATGCGCCTGACGGAAGAGGAAATTTGCATGTGCTTGTGTTTTTTCTTGAGAGGTATTCTTCTTCCATAACCTACAAAAGCTTTCGAGCACATCAAGAGACAAGATTGTATATGTATAGTAGAGCAGTAAGTTTTGTTTACCGCAGTGTCCGGCACCT
The DNA here is from genome assembly GCA_948293265.1 of Cheilosia impressa. NCBI lineage: Eukaryota > Metazoa > Arthropoda > Insecta > Diptera > Syrphidae > Cheilosia > Cheilosia impressa. The sequence continues at coordinate 59,621,960 of OX411881.1, forward strand.
CACTCGGTTTTGATTGCATAATGCCTTAAAAGCGTGCGAAAGTCCTTGACTATCTCGGAGGGGATGTTAATGGATTCCAGAGCCCTGAGTGCAGCCTGAATATCGATGTTGATTGCAAAATCCCTTCCAGATGTCAAAAGATTTTCCCTGCAGAAAATCTGTAGCCGGCTAGAACTGATTGGAAGAAACTTACTCTGCAACTCCATCCGGTTGTCATATTGACTCTTTCTGTTTTGGGTCTACAAAATAGGTAACAGAACAAGTGACTTTTCCTGCTTTCCAGCCGTCTTTGTATGTAGGTAGGTACATTACATTCGTAAATACGAACATAATATAAAATCGCTTCCAGTTATCCTCCGTCCTTTCGCATCCAATCTGGGTCTTTTAAATTTAATTTTGCCAGATTTGATTTTAGCACGAAACTCAAACTGACATGCTCGAAATCAGGTCAACATGCCTGCATGTCCTTACACAAAAATACAATTTTTTTAAACGCGAAAACCATTAACCCACACCAAGCCAAACAAATGGGCGGACTCTTAGAACAAAGTTATTTATATTTGCACGCTTATTGCCATTTGAAAGTAATTCAAGAAACCGCAATTGGGTCATCTTCGTTCATGTCTTCGAAATTTCCCATCGCACCCTTCCCAACCGCCATCGCTTCCATGAGGCTTTCTAAATCGTTTTCTAAAGCAAGTATAACATCGTCGCAGTCGTTGTCGTCGATTATGTCAAAGAACATGAAATGAGATGTCATTCTAGGGTATACTAACAGCAAATAATAAACTTCCATCCTCAAGAGTGTATGCCAGGTGAGGTCTTTTGGGGAAAATGATTAGAATGATGTAGAGTGGATGTACACGAGTTTAGAGAATGCATGAATGGGGAAGTGGAGTGTATAGGTGTATGAGGGTCATGATATCGCCGTCGCTGAAGACATTTTCCTAATGCTGACTGCTGGAATCTTAATGGGGGCGTTTGTACATCGACTCGTTTCAAATAAACGTCAATCATTATTCTGTACAGTCATACAGTGGATGCGGCTATGTGCCTATATATATGTATGTGCATGGAGGATGAAGACACAAGTGCATAAAAGTGAGCAGGGGATCAAATATGTGATCAAATACAAGTCCCATTAGGATATGTCGTCTTCTTTTATAAAGCAAACTCACAAGGACTACTTGGATATTTGCGTCTTCCATCGGCTTTCATTTCCAATCGGATGTTGAGAGCTCTGGTTTCGTGAACCAAATTATGCGCTAAAGAGATCACACAAAGAAAAGTTAATTGAAAGAATAAAATTCTTAGGTAAGGTGGCAATTATCCGATACATTCGGAATAATTCACTTCCATTGAGAGTCAGGTAAGTCCTCTACTCTAGGAAGCATTCGGAACTAAACCAATGTCTAAAATTCACAAAAGTAACTCACCACTCATGATGTGGTGCCAATTTCAGAATTAATAAACGGATGCCTTAATAGACCAACGAGCGTTCAAACTCAGATCAGAACAGAGAAGCGTACAAATACAGCGTACAAATCAGCTGAATGTTGTAAACTGTCGTTGGAGGCTGACCTCGTATAGCAGCTCATTGAAGCTGAACTTTTGGCTAAAAAAAGCCTTTTAACATTTAAAACATTCTTCCTGAGCAATATTTTTTTGTTAGCTGATATTATTACCATCTTGTCGTATGGATTCACGTTCCTTTCAAAGCAAGTCTATAGTCTTTGTGGAGTTTGTTACGGTCTTGACACTCCGTTGCTGGACCCGCAATTGTCTTCACTGTAAAGGTTCACACTTTGCGTGATATAAGTGTGACAATTGCTCAGTTGCATACCTACATTTCCGGAGTTTTAAAGAAAAATAAACTTGGCCTGAAACACACCTCATCTAGTACTGTAAAACAACATGTTGCACTTTGAAATATCATAAAATGCTTCCTCATGTGATAGCGACCTTTATCTTTCATTAGCCTTATTGAAATAACCACGCAATACATTTGTGGCCGCAATACCCCATTAAATGTATCGTAAAGGACTTGAACGTTACACCCCTTGTGGATTGTTTAATGCTTGTGTAACCGAACATAAACATTTTCCTATAAATTTGTTGGTTGAATTATTGATGACAAATGCTTGAAACCGTATTTGAGGACATAAATTCACCCCCAACGAATGTTGTGTTTGGCCACAAATTTATATGGACACCTCAATTTGTTATATGTATATGTATATATTAAACGCAGTACCTGAAGTTTCAGTTATTGGAATATAGGTGTATTGTATGTACGTAGCAGTCGAATATACCGTCAAAAGGGATATACATATAAATCTTTATGGGCATTCTAAATCCGGAAGTACCATCCCACCAAGATGCTTTTTGGTACTTGTTGAAGGTGGATTTATGTGTTCGAGGAATAATGCAAATTGCAATTGGAAATTATGGCAAATAAAATTGAAATTTATTATATCCTTATTGGATGTATGTGCGTACTGGGAGTTGCATAAGACGTGATAAAAAATAGGTCTGCATCGAAAGATGTGTTATATATTTTGGAATAAAGTTTTGACTATCTTAGAAAAGATGTGCTTTGAAAATGCCCAACCAAAAAAAAAAGTTCGTTGGCTGAATCCTGTCCAATATCCATTTTTCAAATTGTTGGAAAATTGATTTTTAAATTTCAGGTTCAAAGTTTTTGCTCAGTTAACCACATTTATGTTCTAAAGTATTTTTCTTTTTTTGCTTAAAAGCCCAAACAATTTAATAACTAATGACAAAAATATTTTATTATATTAAGTTTCTACGAATTGAAAACTAGAATGTATCATCAAGTCATTTTGGATATGGACATGGGATGGGTAAAAGTTAGTTCAAATATTGGATATCGAAAAAAAAAGTTATTTCAACAAGATAATAAAGAATACGAAGCTATGAAAGCTAGTTACAGTGCTTTATGTAGTAATATTGAACAAAAAATTCGTTCTAATTTAATGTGTAGATTCAATTTAACTTTTATCTGATAATGTGCGAAATTTTTATGTAAAATAAGAAAATATAGTTTCAATTATAAACAGAACACTTTAACAGCCTAAGTTCATTTATATATTTCCATTATTTTAAGCAGTGTCTAAAAATCGTTTTATTTTTACAAGCCCACAAAATAATATGTTTGGTTCTTGAAAAGTATTTTTATATGTTTTGGAAAAATGATCAAATGATCAAATTATCGACTTTTGTGGATACCTATTGAACAAAATGAAAAAGCGTTTCTCTTTAAAGTGTTCTATATAATCATGCAGGAGACGATTAAGGTTATTTGATGGTTTATTGAACAAAAAATATGTGAAAGGTTGTCTTTTACTTGACAGCTATAAGAAAAATTACAAAACGGATCTCATCAAACGATAAAGTGATTATTAATGACTAAGACTGCACAAATAACTTAATTATCACCCAAATAACGAAGTAAATTTGAATGCGACGACCTAAGGCAAGAATTTGGGTGTAAGATCCTCCTTTTATGGGATCAAAGGAGTAGAGTAGATCTTCATAATCTTCCTTTTGGACTTTTTTTTATAGTTTCTCGTTTTCAGACTCTCCAAAAAACTATTTTATTATTAAGATTTTATTTTACAATTTAGCATTTTCACTCTATATAGACGTTCCGAATCAGTGTTGTTAGCGCTCTCACTTCATTTTTCAAACGAAGCTTGGTCAATTCTTCCCTTTGTCGCTTTTCACCGTATTGAAATTCCTTTGATACTTTTTGGTGAAAAAATCTAACTTTTAAATGTAACATTTTAATTATTCGAAAAAATAATCACATATAATTTACCTTCAGTGTAAAACTCGCAGTTTGTTAACATTTATTGAAAAAAACAACCAACCAATTGCAAACATCAAAAGGCGAAGACTGCCTTAATGGAAACACTGTTTTGAGGCAAAACAAAGTCAAAGTAGAGCAGCAAAGTACACATACTCAAGTCGGGTTGTAATAACTTTGCCTCAAAGAGTAATTAAGTATTTTTTTTCAGTCTTTCATATTTCAATCAAAAGTGTTTTAGCGTAGAAAGTTCCCTAACAAAATTCACCGACATTCAAACCAAATAACGCAAGCACCTAAAAATGTTGCGTTTTTGTCAACACAATAATCGGAATATAGAACAGCAATATAGTTGCGTATATCGCGCCTTTACACTTACGAGTATCATTAAGGGGCTTCTATCTCCAACTTTGTTCAAAAATCCAGCTTTGCCATATTTCCCTAGTTTGTCGCATTCTTTGTGGAGCGCCAAAGGGAATATTTAAAGCGAACTGAATTTTTTTTTGGTTCAGTTAGAATGACGTTAAGGTATACACAGAAAGATTTTGCAAGCGAAAATTACCGCGGCATTTCACCCATCTGTTTAACTTTTTCCCTTTTGACGGACTTTCTTTAGGTCATTACCTTACTGTTTCCATATGGCCCCATATTTTAAACAGATTGGCTATCAAAATTAAATTATTAAGGTTCATTATGAAAACGTCATCTTTGGCACTGTTGTTAAGGGTTGTGGAATCCGGTATGGTCTATCCCGCGTCACCCAATCCACAATTCAACTGAAATGCTATTAATAATTAATCATTATCCTTGTGGTGTTTATTGAAACTCACTCATACGCTGTAGAGATTTATCGCTCACTGACCAGCCCATGTGTGACATATGCCACGACGACGATTTGGCACCAGAAGGACATGATATTCAATTCGTATTTAATCATTTTGCCACGTTGTTGTTCAGGTCGGAAAATCTGGACTGAGGAGCAACGATGACAATAATCCGGGTCGGTTGTCCAGAGCCCACACGATGATGGGACTCTGATTGACGAGTGTCAATTCCTCGCGGATATATAGCCAGGGACGGGGAACATTCTATATAAGATGGACAGGACGCCCATTGTCCATCAGTAAGCTGATGGTGTGTACCATTGAAATTCAATCAATTCTGTTTCGCTATTGTGATGGAAAAATAATTAAATTTTATCCTGCTCATCATCTGGATGGAGTCCTGAATTTTTGTTCGGTTCCTGGGTCTGCTTTTTTTTATTTTTTTTTGTGTCGCTAGTGGACGAGTGAGTGTACAATTAAATTTCGATTTTAATTTTTAAATAATTTTTGATTTAATTTTGTGATTTTTTTTAAGGCAGTTTATGAACGGATGACGCAGTTGGAGGCTTCAATACGAGCCGTCCAAATAACACTGATTGAAATGACTGACATTTGGATTACGGCCTGTCAAATCGGTCTATCAAATCAAAAGAAGGACTCACTGTGGGTGGATCTGTGTAATACACATTGGCGCTAAAGGAACGAATGTTTATAAATGCACTTTGTCTATGTTGAAAGTGTTTAATTCTTACTTGGAAAATAACGTCCTGCAGTAGATGTCCAAGAAAACAAAGACAGCGCCATTGCTCTCTCGAGTCAATCCCTTGGGTGGCCACAAGAAAGACCGCACCTCGTAGGTGGGTGGCTACGCACAATTAGAGAGAGCAAGCTAGATAGGGAATAGCTTGTCTGGATGGGCTTCTAACCGAACTCCCCTATCTAACTGATGGCAGTAACCAATTTATTGCGATTTTCCTTCAATGCGATAATTGTGAGGAGAACTCACTTTCCCTATTTCAAAACCACCCGACCTGGTCTATTGAACTGTTCGAAACCTTACTCGAATTTAATTTAATATACCCACACCCAGTGTGTCCGTTGTCGCTTCCTCTTCAAAACATGCATTTATTTATGTATCTATCCCTATTGAAGAAGCTACTTCGGTTGTGGTAGATAGAAGCACCAACGCTTCATCATATCAAAACCCATTCAAAATCAAGTTGATTGCGAACCTTTCAATTCAGTTGATTATTATTACTATTGTTGGGGATATCATTTCCAGACGACGCGGGTGATGCTGCTCTCGATGTGCTGATACATGAATAGCCATCCACCTATCCATGTAATTTAAGCACACCTCTATTTGACCGAACTTCTGGCCATTGCTGGCCGGAACTGAAGGTAAATTGTGTACATATCCGTCATCACCCCTCCACCTGGCAATGTCGTGTGTTGAACATTGTTAAATTTTGTGTGCACTCCATATGCGGAGCACATATAAACAATTTTATCCTGTCCGAAGGATACGACACTCGAAAATCCCAAACCCATTCAGTTATAATAACCGAAAGCGTATAGAGGAAGTGCTCGACTCACTTCAATGTCACAACCAGAGAATGAAGATATCACAACTTTATCTCTGTAAATTGACGTAAATGCGATCGCGCACAAGGTTGGTTGCAAAGTGGGAGCAGTTGCCTGAAGGATAAAATGTTAACGCGAAAACTCAAACTCAAATAAAGTGCTAGGACAGCATCGGCCAACAACAAAAATGCCAACGACAATCATGCGAATTTACTCCTGTAAAGCGGTTAAGTTAGTCTCTAAGGAGTTCCTGTGGTTAAGGAAGATTTTAGCAGTGCCTTTGTGTTGGTCGTTGCCGATGGAGGGGATGATGGTTGGTTGAGCTATGAACAGCATATCCACGATGACAATGATTTCCTTTTGAATAAAGAAATTCTTTTTCCTGCGGAGATTATATTCCACCAGCACTGGGTCTTTAGTTCGTCCGGTTTGGGATGACACCTTAAGGGTAAGTTAAGTGAAATGTTGACTGTTGGTTTAGGTCGCCTCAGCGATTCTGTGAGTGGAAGGGGTTCGCACTGACTGCGGCTGGAGAGGAAATAACAAGCGTCTATTGTTGTTTGCTCTGCAGGTGCGGATATTGGTTGGGATATATGATTTTTCTATCCTTTTTTTTCTGTCGTCACAAACAAGAAAAGGAAAACGTAAAGAAAATTAGTTTTTGCATTTGATATTTACAGTTTTGGTTATGTATCATTTGCAGACTCCCCATTGATTGGGTGGAAAGGGTGATTCATGTCCGACAGATGTCCAATCAAAAGTAAGGTGAGAACGGAGCGATTTAGGGATGGACTTCAAGGCCCCTTTGTCATACACTTGGGTCCGTCTAAAACTATCTTGGGGTGAAATTGTGCTGTACGAGATATTCCAATTACGTGATATTGTAATAGAAATAACTGGCGATATTGTGTGTTGCGGGGTGCAAATATTGTTAATTATCTAAAAGTGTTAAAAGAATGATATAAGGCAAAGCTAAAGCTTTGTTTCTTGAAATACGTAATTTTCCTGTCGCACTTTAAGAACTGTTATAATGAATATCGATGTGAAGGTTTAGTACCTGATACTTGATAGGAAATACTTACCCCTTAATCTAGTAAGCTCAACAAATTCCCATTTAGCTATACATCCACAGATTCGACATGAGGGCGAGAGTAACAATTTTCTACGGAATATAACAGCAGAACTTACCGCGAAAGCCGAGTGGGTGAGTTGTGATGCTGAATTAAAATATCATCAACTGATATGGATGGGTACACAATTTTACAACCAAACTAATCCAAAGACTTGAAGATTGCATAAGTAGTGTAACTTTTCTTTCATATAACGTGTGCGGATACCGAGCCCCAACCAATTGACAATAATCCCAATAAAATTTCTTATTCAAAATGTACCAATTCTTTATCAGAGAACAAATTGAGTACTTCCTACACGGGTCTGAAAAAAAACAAAAAAAAAAATCCGGAAAGCACCATCCTTAAGTACCTCCATCAACTTTCCCGTTGATTGCAGATTTTAAAACAGCAAATCCTTTTCTTTGATCCAGGAAAACCAAACATACGCGACCTATCACAAGTTGCAATCTGAATTAGTGGATATGACAGCCCTCCAAAAAGCACGCGTGCTTCTGGGGTATTTACCCGTAAAAGTTTAATAAGCTCTATCTGTATGCCGACAAAAAGCCAATTAAAACCCACAAGCGCACAAATTGTCCTTTCAGTTTTGTTTTTATATTCATTCATTTGGTACTTGTTTTTCTTTTGTGGGCGCAACAGTTTTTAGACATGTTTCGAAAGAAGGGTATAGAATAAAGAAATCCCGCTGCCGCTACTTTAGGCAAATCCTGTGAGATGATATTCTATTGCTGTGTTCATACGTATAGGAGCTCAACACTTCACTTTGTGCATTGCGAATAGAAGTGAACCACATGGTACGAGTTGAAAGCTTTTAGCGGAAACCTTTCATGTAAGTTGCTTGTTCTTGATTGTTGTTGTTCAGGTGGATTGTTGGAATAGCGTCATTATCCTTCGTCAGTTAAAAGCAGCGAGCCGCCTCTTTCAAATAGATTCGCAATCCCACACTAAAGGTAAATATAAAGGTATTTTCAGCTGTGTACTCTGGAGAGTCTTTGTGGTTTGTTTTTCATTTCGGTTTTTTTTTTCGCTAAGTCGACGTGTATAGTTTTAGATATTTAACGTATCCCCAGAGTGGATACGCAAAGGTACATTTTTAGCTACAATACATAACATTTAGGCAATATTTTGCACTATCATTAATGATCCACATTTTTTTTAAGGCTGGCAGCAAGCTAATCGTCGACTTAAATAGAAATTTACATACATTTCCCGTTTCAGATTTGGTAAAAACCTGCGGCCCAAATTTATAGCTACTTTTCAACACCGCTAACAGAACACAATCGCGCCCAAGAGTATGCATTGAAAACTGTTTTTCTAGTTTCAGTCCACAAACTTCTTCGTTGCTGCTCTATGTCTTTATTCGTTACTAAATGTCTGTTATAATGTTTAGAGGTTTAAGAAGTTGAAGGCAGCAGTTGAAAAACTACTACAGTGACACATTTTTTACATCCAAAGAGATTCTTTAGGCGTTTTTCTTTTTTAGTTCAGAGCTGAGCTCTGAACTGAGCTCGAGCATTATGAGCGCGCTCTGAAGCGATCATGCTCAGATTGTTCTGAGGTATTTATGAAACACACTTGAGCGCATAGTTGTCATAAATGCATAAATTAAAATTTATTAATTGTTTTTTATTAAATTGGTTAATTTTCAGTTCCAAAACAACAAGGTTCGTCCACCATTACAACTATTTTGCTTATCCTGTGTTTTTTTTTCTGTCAAATGTGACTGGACGTGTGCAATCAGCTATACACTCAGCCTGCTCAGTCAATTTATTCTGAGCTCATCGAGCGCGCTCTGATAGCGCTCTGAACGAAAAAAGAAACACAAATTCTGAGCTCTGATGTATCTGAGCTAAAAAGAAACACGAAATTTTTGTATAACAGTTCAGGTTGTGCTCTGAACTAAAAAAGAAAAACGCCATTTGTGAACACTTTTCATAGGTATGTGCGGAAATAGTTATACCTACCTATCCTTATTTGACAGTAAACGCAACTCCTCCCATTTAAAGCGTAGGACTCTAATTTCTTTCGAACGCACCTCGATATTGAATGGATACAGGAAGTCGAAAAATTGTTGCATACTTAAAATAATTCAAAAACAAAATACGAAAGGAAACCAAGGTGAGAAGATAAATCCATTTGGTATCTCCCGTGTGTTACCCTATAGCTGTTTTTGTTTTTAACGAAGTCACAATAAAAAAGAAGAAGCGCGTAGATATAAAAAAATTAGGTGAATTCATCACGTATTAAATACCGAAAGTTTCAGTACACTATTTTTGGAGTGTATTTTCTCGGCTTAAAAATGAAAAATAAGTATCGTTGTCTCAAGAACTTTCAAATTCATACCGGAAATTCCATTATTTATATAAAATCAATAAACATAAAAAGAAAGACAACATTATAGCTGAAGGACTATTTTAGCAAAAACATACAGCCAATGATGCAAACGCTTTTGCTGTAAGACGCAAAACTGTATTACTATTTGAGGAGGAATAGATGACGTTCTATCCCCTAATAATTCTCTATGTTATAAACTGTTCATTTATACTGGTATACCCTAGTCGGATTTACAGCAACTGAAATAAAATACAAATTCTCTTCAAATGTATAATTTTTCCTACAGCCTTCCGCAGGATAATGATGCTGCAGCAACTGAAACAGTGCACAGTTGGATTGACAGAGCTTAGTCCACATCGTCGTTCTGCAACTCGCATGCTGAATTTTCACAGGCAAACAGCAGAGATGTGGATTCATTCCATCAGGAGTAAGTATGTATTCATACATGTGCACTCCAGCACAAGTGTTATCCCACAACAAACCCCCCGCCAGTGTTTCTTTCGCTTAAATACGTTTTATGGCCAGTGGCAAAGGCTCCAGCATTTGCTCTTTGATCTCTGTATTATGTTTTACCTAGTACGTCCTTGTTTGTAGTAATTTGCAAGGGTTCCTGTTTACTTACGAATTGCACAAAATAACGCATTACAAAACAAAACAAGGATAAATACAAATCCTGTGCAGAAGAGTTAAGGAAAATCTGAAAATTGTCCATTGTTTGTCCAAAATATGAGATCATTAACTCAGGTAGTCCATTATTCTGTGATGAGTCTTTGATTTTCAATTATCTTTAGTCTTTTATTTCGTATTCATATTGTTGAAATTTTGTTGGACGCTTGGAGGGCCAGGCATAATAATAAACGTGGATTTATTTGAACGCAAATGGACGAAATAGTGCTTTAATTCTTACTGCATTTCTGAGTGAAGGTGCATAGGCCTCAAACATTATGTAGTTAATCAGATTTTTGCCCATTATTCAGTATTGCGGAGGCGTTTTGATATGTTTACGAGTTTTAAGAGTGTTTGTTTTTGAACCATTTTTCGAAGCTTTTTTGTACAAATTTTGGGATCAATTTTTAACCCGTTAGTCAATATATTTTTTGACGACTTTTATAAAAAATGTTGTATTATAGAAGCTACGATTACATATTATGCCACTTTTCATGTTAAATTTTGACATGCCGAAGTCATTATGGAGAAAACATTTGTCCTGAATTTGTCACTACGTGTGATCGCCTGGCAAGCGTCTGGTCACGCGGGCTTTCGCAGTGCACTTTTAGGAAAGAAAAACGAGTGACCACCGAATGCCCGAATCTTGTGACAGCATGACAAAATATCTCCTTTCTTCTATGAAGGCTTTTACTTGTTTCACTCACAAGAAACACCCATTTGACTATAATTTAAAGGGCCAATGCCTTCGGTTTTTCTGTTTGAAATGCAAACATATTATGCAAAATAAACAGATCTTTTCGCCATTGTATCCTTATGATGACGCACGGACCAATCATGAATACAGACTTCTCAAAGTGCTCACATGTACATCCCTGAACCTGATTGTTCCCATGCATCCATTACTTTGCTAAAAAAAAGTATGATCACAAACAACCATCCTCTAATAACACAAAAAAACTCTTTGGCATGCTGTTATGACATGTCATCCAAACACTCACTGTAACAAGTGCAGTCTTAGAGTTTCTGTGAACAATGCGCAAGCACCATGACGTCAACAGGCGGATGCGTGCTAATTAAAGCGAATTTGTCTACAAAGTAAGTGCCGACGACTTTTCTTATATTCTTTACTCATATTCCCTTAGCCCCTTCCCTGAAACGTTTTCTAAAAAATCCTGCATACAGCTTCGCCTTACAAGAGTATATTTGGAGCAAAAGCGCGGCATTGGAAATTTTCTTCAAACCAATAGACATACAACTTTTCCACCTAACCCCGCTGTGAGAGGTTCACTTGCATTATGGGCTCCTCTGAAGTTTTGTTCTTATGGCAAAAAGCAAGGACACAATGGCGCAGTTTAAGCGTATACGTATCACTCATGTATACCCACAATGTGAAGACATATACCCGAGCAAGTGCAGATAACATGGCGCGCACGAAGAATTCATTTTCGTACGATAGTCCTGCAAAAAAATGTCGCTTCTTCTCCCCACTTCGAAATCAAGTGGGTAATTATTATACTTCATCCATTTTCTTATCCTTTTCGCACATATATGCCAAGCAGAGAGGCAGAACTGCGAATAGCGATGCCAGTGCATGCGGCAAATCCTTTGCCACTGCTGCATACTTTCACTTCACGGAATGCAAATAGATGACTGATGGATGGCTGTTATGAGGAAGATACACGCGTATCTATTGCAGATAAATGGACCAGAGGAGGGGCGTAATGGAACTGCTGGAACAAAGGAAATCCTTTGATCTATGAGGTATATACGCGAGTTGTGATTTTTTCACGATTTTTCGTTGCAGTTTTTTTCTTACCTTGGGTGAATATTCGCAGAAAAAAAAAACAAAAAAAAAATGTATAAAAAACGTTTCGGGTGGGATTCAAAAATTCTGTTTGTAAGCAATATTGTATGTCTTTCGCGGGACGATTCATGTTAACCCTGGAAGCTATCGTCTTTAGTTCTTTGGAGATTTTTTTTTAATTATTATTAGCTTGGTTGTTGGTAAAACAATCTAAGGAGGAGCACTATGGCCTCTTTCTGAAACGCAATTGGGCACTTGCTTTGGTTAAGTTTGAAAATTGTCAAGCGTGTGTTTGTTACATTCAAGTGTAGGCAAAAAGAACGACACATCACGTTTTGATGTGCCTATGGGAAGATTCAAAGGTAAGCCTTTTTTTTACTGGCCAAAGAATGGTAACAAAGGATTTGGAGTAGGGAGGTCAATGACATTTTTTCCAAACAGGACTTCAAATAAGCTAAAATATGCTGGAGTTGATAGCAACCCAAAATCTATGCAAATGCTAAACAATCTACTATTAAATATTTACGGAGATGGGTATTTGTATTTGTAAAAAAAATTCCTCGGCTCTTTCTCATTTTACAATAATATGCTCTTTCGGCCTGACGTCGCGGGTAAAACCAGTTTCACACGCTGTACATACAAATATATACCTATGCATTGATGATCAAACCCATCCAAATATATGTTGTCTCTAGTATTTGGCGGAAAGTCATCCAAAAGAGCACCATTGTAAAGTTGCAATGTCTCGCACTCTGGGCATTTTCGGAGCATTGTTAAACAGGTGCTACCTCCTTTAACCGTAGAAGCCTTAATAGGATGAGCACCCCTCCACATACATACCAAGAAAGTGACTATACGCAGCTCAGCAAGTCTTGTACAAAACAAAAATTTAAACATTAGTGATCATCCAGAACTAATGAATGTTATATCCGAACTTTAGAAATCTACTATGCTGCATTAAAAAGTTTCCCATGGAAATCACTATAAGAGAAAAATTTTAATAGCCCATCTAACTGCCCAAACGCCCTAAGGTGATATACCGATGATTCAAAAATGGACTCAGATAGAGGCGAACTCAGGTAGGTGTGTTGAGGGTTCAAAGCCGCTTATGTAGGGCTTTAACGTTGACGAAAAGATGGAAATTTGTTCGTCTCTGCACGATCTGTCCGATCAACGGTTTGAGACGTGCAATTCTACATTGGATAGAATCTTATATAAGGGGTTGGGGTATGCGTCTATGGTTATTCCAATGCATAGGATCGCCTCTTTTGTTAAATAATTCGGATTTCTGAAATTTCCACAACCTGTCGACTTTTTAAAATTTGTTTAACAAAGAGGCGATCCTATGCATTTTATTTCATTGCTCTCCAGCTAAATTATGTCTGAGCGGATTCTGTTAAATTTCATTTGAAAAATTTAATAACTACTCTAAAAATGCGTCTCGCGCCGATGTTGTGGGTGGGCTCGTTAGCAGACTACCACCACATTTGCTATACATAGACGCAAGATCGAGAAAGTAATTTTTGAGTAAATTTATATCTATTGAATAAGATCCTTCACATAAATTGTTCTTAACGAATAAATATGAAAATTGCATTCTCGAACAAAAATAAATTTACGTTAATCGTCTCAAAATTCGTCTTGATATCTCAAGATAGCTCTTTATCAATTGTCACCTACAGGAGCGACCGCCGAGCAAATTGCACTTAACAGCCACACTTCGTTAAATGATCAAGTGCACTTTACAATGATGTCGGCGCGTGACGGTCTCTAAATTGATTGCGACTGCTATTTGTTGACAGTTTCCAAATACGAGCTCTCCATATTCATTTATTCGTGTTAAGAGAGACGAAGCAACAAAAAAGTCTAACGAGCCACAGCAGTATGGAGGAGATTATTTTTTGCCTGTGACCACTTTACTCTTCATCATTATCTGACAAATTTTTTTCACAAGAAATTAACCTTCAATAGTCTACTTGCGTTAAAATTAAATCCCTCCACGACTTGTACGCACAATGAACCAAATTGCATTCCCCGTATGCATCGCTGCTACAAACTAAGACATTTCATTATGTTATTACAAGTGTTTATCATTCATTCCTTGGTTCTCGGCAATTTAACGCTATATATCTGTCGGCAATCCGGAATAAATGCCTGCCAGCTGGCGCAAACTTGCCCTTGCTCCCATAATCGACCTCCAAGACTCCTGCTGAGCCAAAAGCCATTGGTTGTATCTTTTCCTATCCCTCCTATGCATAAATCCCTCACCAGATTGAGCGATCAATCTTTTCGAATCCAGCGATTATTCTTTTAATTTAAACTACAGCCGTTAATTTATGTTTGTTCCAATGCGTGAGTGTGTGTGCGCTTCTTCTCCCAGGAATTATTTACTTTTGGAAATAGACACTCAAGTGCAATAACCAGTGATGACACCTCATAAATCATTCGTCACTTTATCCAAGAGTGGGCGGGAGTAGTGTGATAAAAAGTCCATACAAAAAAATGCTTCATGCTTCTGGTGAATTCATTGAAATGTATAGTTTTGAAAAGTTGTTCCCAGTTCGGTTCTTTTAGTTGTTTGCAAACGCGGTCGATGCTAAGTTTTGGTTCCATGGTGTAGTATGATGGGTTAAAGTGTTGAAGTGCGGAACACACTCAAACACAAGTGCTCAAAAATATTTCAGTGGGAATATTTGCGCCATCAGGAACTACCAACCAGCGCTAAGGGCTGCCCCAGCGGTAAATTTTCTAGTCAAACTTTCAGTTGGTCAAAAAAAAAAAATATTTCTTGTTACTGCGTACCTTGCAGGCGCAGTTGTTTAAGGTAGGCGTGAATAAACTTCAACCCATTAGGCACTATAATCAAATGCGATCGCTATTTTGCTAGCACAGCAGAAATTAATTGCTAGCAAATAAATCGATTGCTTTGAAAACAAATACAGGGGAGCGATTGTTTTGCCATACACCAGTAAAAGATATTATACTACGGGCAGTCTCGCATATTTATTCGAACAGCACACATGCAGCTGCAACTATCATAAATTTAAAAACTCCGTGGTATTTATAAAAAATAAAAAATAAACTTTAAATTACAACAGTGTTTGTTTCAGTGCCGCCGCGCCGGGAGCATATGAAAAACAGCGCTCTTTCAATGAATCCAATCGCCCCATTTGGCCAAGGAACCATGGTGGTTTCCTTTGAGCTGCATTTGCCATAACACAGGAGGTGATCTTTGAGATTCGCACGATTATATAAAATAAACATTTTCGCTAAATTAATGAGATTAAGTGAAATTTATTGAGCGAAAATTGTAACGATCCATTAATTGGCGTTGAGAAATGTGAGGAATTTTATTTTGATTTCATTTAATCGTACAAAAGCAAAAAAGCCTCATCCCTGGAACATTAAATTTTGAAATTATTTTCCAATGGAACGGAAATTGGTTAAACTGTAATTTTGCGGTTGGGAGATTGTTCGGTAAGGATGGGATTATGGAAATATTTACCCAAAATCAATAGGGAAGCATACGCAGTAAACACTACCTTTGGGGTACTCATAACCATTTTGTATAGTTTATGAAATTAGTAATTCAGAGTGATTTACATTAATTGCAATGTTGTAAAGTTTGAGGTTAACATTGAACAAATTTCTACAACTAGGTGGCAAGCAGTGGCGATTCCTGGTCTTAAGCATTGGGTTAGCTACGTGCTCACTTCTCACAAGCAAAAAAAACAAAAGCGCACTCTCATATTCTAAAAGCACGAAAAAAATAATTATTATGTATTTACTCACATATATAATCCACGCAAATATAAAATTATAAATCGCACTTTACTTTTGTAATGGAATTCATTAACACTATTAATTCAGTCAAATAGTTCAATTATTTTCTTGGTTTAGCGCCGCTAAACTAGCTAACTGAGAGGAATCGCCCCTGGTGGCAAGATGATTATAGTATTTGCTCGTAGCATGTGATAAATTGGCAAGATGATGGGCTTTTTAAACTTATCTGTGTTTTACAATTTTGGGTACTAGAACTGATCCCAACAAAGTCGATAAACCGCGCATTTGTTCAAGGACTGAGATTTTATAGTTACAGTTACAGCTTTGCTTCATTGTAGGAGGTTGTGGTGGTCGGCGAATCAAGCTCTCAGAAGGTGAAAAGTGAAATAAGGCAGCTTGTTTCGCCATGCCCCATGAGTTTATATTATCCATTCTGCAATTGGAATTCACTGTAGTTTTTTGTATTTTCATTGATCATTTGGTGGTATGAATAGTATTTGGCCAGGGTGTCAATAAATATTTCCAATAAGCCAATGATCGCATACAATCCATGGACGTGAAGAAGGAATGAAACTTAAACAGCATCAAGGTATTTGGCAAAAATCCATTATTTTCTAAATTTCCTTTTACTGTGTTGTATACGTACTTTTTTGCCTGGTTTTTTAATTCTCTTGTTACTCGCGCCACATCTAAGCACAAATAAGAAGAATTCGAATTGAAATGCTAAAAGCGTAAATAATATATTTATATTTATTGAGTGTCCACAAAAGAAATTTCGCAGCGATGTCTAAGATTCAGTGGGTACTGCTTAAAGGGGTGTAACTAGGTTTTAAAAGTAAATCTTTTTTGTAAATTTTTAGCACCTAGCATTCATTAGTTGTTTTCTCTTTTTCGGCTGTGAAAGATTTAATTTGCTTTATTTTCCAACCCCCGTATTAATAAACAAATTAGTTAGCTAGTAGACATCAGATAGCATACAAAAATTTGAATAACGAGTTGATAATTTTTTCGCAGCGTTTATTAATAAGGGGGTAAGTCCAAGGACTTGCGGTGCAATGTGTTGCTTTGATTTGGAAGGCAAGGAATAAAATTTGGCAAGTTAAATAATAAATTTGTAAATTAAGTTTTCGCCAACTACCATACCACGCTGAAAAAATCGGTTCTCGTCCGATCACCGAAATTAAGCAGAGTCGGGCGCGGTTAGTACTTAGATGGAATACCGCTTGGGAACACCGCGTATTGTTGGCATATTTTGTCTTTATGCCCTTTTTTATGCATCAATTTTTATTTATATTTAAGTTAAGAAGCCACCTTTCACTTTATTTATACCCGCTTAAATTTTTGATGGTTAGATAAATTCAAAAATCTATTCTCTACCTACTCTTAATGATATTTATAGTCTCTGGTAGAAGATCGAGAGTTATGAAGGGTTTAATTCAGCATCCCACACACGTCGGTCATGAAAAATATAGAATGAAGAAAATATTTCTAAAACCTTTCCGAAACAGTCAAACCCAATTTCATATAATTGTGGGTGAAATTAGTAGCGTATTGCTGGAGGTGGCTGATACAGTATGGACCATCGAATGACAATTTGTCTTCGGGAAGACTCAGTCTACCACCCGCCCAGAGTCTCTGTCATCCCCGTTTAAAGAAAGAAGACTAACGAGGGGCAGAAACGGATGATTGAAGCAATCCATCAGCTGCACTAAGTAGCCGTTAATTGGGACGTTGCGTGTTACTGTTCAATGAAGCCATTTAGACTCTGTGAACTGTAACGCATTTGACAGCGAACACCAGTGCAAGGTCTTCAAAAAGTTAACTTCCACTGCAAAATGGCAAGAGCTGGACAGCAGCAACGGAGATACACATAAGTGACGCTGTAAGCTTATTATTTATTAAACTTCTCACCATTTCTCAATCTGAACCTCTGAACACTTATTATTTTTTGCATACATCTACCACAGTTTGTAAAGCCAAAAATGATGAAATTTTAAGTTTAAATTTAAAAGTTCTCCTTCTATTTAAAGTTCTCCTTCTATCACGCACTTCCAGCACTTCCAAATTATTCCACGAGCTATTCCCCAAAGCAACCAGAAATATTAAATCTGAAAATTGATATCCAAACTCTGTGAAACTTGAGCATAATTACCAAAAGAATTTTCGAAATTTACATTTTCATAAGTTTAATTTCAATTAACACGAGTTTGTCAAGAGCAAGCAGGAGTAGTGGTAGTGGATGTTGGAAGAACGTACTATACCTATCACTGTACGCAGTATATATGACACCTTGTCTGTAGTGCTGATGGGATGTTATATGAATTTGCATTTTGCTTTCAGGATGATAATCACGCTGTCAACATATCATTAAGAAACTTTCTTGTAATGTACACGAAGTTGCCGAGAAATGTAGAAGATTTCCGGAAGAACATTGTTCTGCTTTGCCATTGAAAAAACGCAGTGGCTCACTTTCTGGCGCGCACATGAGTCTGACAGATTGCAAAACACAAATGTGATGAGCAGAGGACAAGTAGTAATGAAATCAGGAAGCAATCTTTAGTTGAATCTTACCTGGGTTTACTTATAATTTATGCTTACTTGTGAATCTTGGAGGATATTTACAAACATGAAAGATTTTTCTCACGTAAATAAGAGTTGATTTTATATTAAGAAAGACCGTTGAATAGATTTGGTTTGCTTCGTATTTAAGGTGCAGGTTCAAATGTTTCAACTTCTATTGAGATTAAGAACTTAAAACTAAAGAAAAGTAGGTGCACGACTGGGTCGCACAAAAACTTTTAAAAGTGGGAGTTGTTGTTTTCTTTTTTTTTAACTAATTAGGTATAGATGCTTCTAGATAAAATAATAAATCGTACAGAAAATAGAAGAATATACTTTGGGTGCGTTCTAAAAGCTGTTTGATTCTAGTGTTTATATTGTCAAAATTTAACAAGTGAAATAAAAAAGAGGGCGACATCGTTAGCATGCTCAAAGTTCCTACCCCAAATTTTATCTAATTACTTGTACGTATCTATATAAAATTGTGTAAATGTAACCGTTTATTATAAATCGAACATCGCTGACCACTCGCATAATGCAAGTATGGATGTAGTATGTAAGTAATATGAATGTCACCCTTGTTTTAAAAAAACATAAATCACTACATGCGAAAGAACAAGTTTTAGTTAACGGGAAGAACGTAGTTCGGATATAATAGTGTCACCAAGCACCAAATACAAATCTTTTCTCTCAACCTGCGCACTGGGTTCACATGCCAAATCACACATCTGGCTGGCACGATGCGGTGATATTCAATTCATCAACAAAGCTATTCCACCCTTCTCCGAGGACATTCCAGGCAGGATTCATTATTTCATTTTCACTCAATTTCAATTCATAAGTAGTACGAGTGGATATGTGTTCGGAAGTCGGAATCGCTGCTCGCACTCCATTCACAGGAGAAACAGCAACATAGGCCCATACGACCGGCATCGGCTGTTGAAAGGATGTTAGTTATCAGGCGCCCAATGGAAGCACCCAAACAAAACAGTTCGTTGTACTTTCTACTCTATTACTCGAGTGCTGTAGCCAGCGTTGCCACTAAAGTCTTTAGCAAATGTAGTACGTTAGCTAATAAAATGTAGCATTTTCAAACAAAATGTAGTACCTGTTATTTATTTTTTTAAATTGACATTTACATTAAGTAACAAACAAATAAATAGTAATGACATAACAAAAAAATAATTTTAATTCACAAAAAAATAACAGTCCGAACTGAAACTAATTTTAAAAACCGATCCATATTTGTTATTTGCAGTTGTTGTGGGTGCAGCACAATAAACAAACAAATTTAAATTGGCTGTAATTCCTACGTAAATGACAGCATTCAGCTGAAGATTTGCACATACTTTGGAGTGATGCCAAGTTTTTAAATCGATTTATTTATGTCGTTTTCCATTGGACAAAAAGAAGCGTCCGGGAGAGTCCGGAATCGAAAAAATGCTTTTCCATTGGCACAAAAATACTCTTCTGGTGATTCTGAGAAGAGAATTTCGCTTCTCGATTTCAAGTCAGAATCCACTCAAGAAGCACTCACACAAGTGCAATTTTATGTATTTATTACAAGTCAGTTGACAGCAGCCATAGATTATTTTTTGGCATTTCACCAATACTTTGGTGGATTCTGTCAGAAGCAGTTTTGCTGTTCCATTGGATTTCAGAATGAGTGGATCCCCGAGTGAAACCAATGGAAAACGCCATAAGGCAGCGAAAATCCTTACTGGGATCGTGTAGAGTAGGTTTTCGAACGCAGCCTGTTAGTACGTATCGCTTTATGTCGTTTTCCATTGGACAAAAAGAAGCGTCCGGGAGAGTCCGGAATCGAAAAAATGCTTTTCCATTGGCACAAAAATACTCTTCTGGTGATTCTGAGAAGAGAATTTCGCTTCTCGATTTCAAGTCAGAATCCACTCAAGAAGCACTCATACAAGTGCAATTTATGTATTTATTACAAGTCAGCTGACAGCAGCCGTAGATTATTTTTTGGCATTTCACCAATACTTTTGCGGATTCTGTCAGAAGCAGTTTTGCTGTTCCATTGGATTTCAGAATGAGTGGATCCCCGAGTGAAACCAATGGGAAACGACATTAGTTATAAAAGCACATGGGGGAAATTTGTAATGTTGTTCGTAAAGTAATATGGTTAGACGGATTTTAAGAAATGTAGTACTTTGGGGTAACGATGTAGTATGTAGTACAGCGTTAAAAAATCCCCCAAATATGTAGCATAGTACTACATATGTAGTACAAGTGGCAACGCTGGCTGTAGCTCATGTAGTAATTTCGCATTCTCTTTGTGTTTAGCAGAAGGTGAAACTTTACCCCTTCGCGTATGTCATACACAAATGAGAGAACACACGTCAAAGGGATGCTGTGCTGATGCTGTGGCGAATCGTATGTGTGATATATGGTAATGCCGTACCAACACAATTTAATGTAATAGTCCTGTATTTAGTAGACTCAAGAATTGAGCTGCTGAATTGTGTTACAAATCCAGTAGGTACTTTAAAAAATTGTCGATATGAAAACCGAAAAAAACATTGGTTCTTTAAAGCTGACTGCGCTCTTTGGTAGTATTTTTCGCCTAAGGCGCGCTTGAGAGTAGCAGAACGGTCGAAAAACTGTCGAAACATCTTCCACATATTTCTCCGCCTTGGGTTTTTTGTTTTTAAGTGCCGGTAACTTAAACAAAACATGGGGAAGTCGCTTCCTCGTACGCAGGACACGCAATCCGAAACGTCCATTGAAGTGCTGAATTTGAACTGCAATATAGAGAGTGTAGCATTCGATGAAAGAAATATTATACTGGATAACTCAAGCAGTGATGCCAGCCTCCTACAGAATTGCAAACAAATTTGGTCGATAATATTGGATAACTATTTTTAAATCAATGTTGTAATTTGAGTACAGAGATGTTATGGTAAGAACACGAGTAGCCAACATAATCGGACTGTTGACAGCCATGCCTTCACCAATTTTAGGGGCTTTCCCGCAAATATTTATTTGGAAGAAGCAAGACCGTTAACGAAACCATGTATGCCGCTCCTATCTACAGGGTGGGCTATTTAATTCACATCCCTGTGAATTTTTTGTAATAAATTTAGAAATATGTATGTATACATAACTAAAATATTAACTGTTAAGATATGCTTCCCGTATCGAACTCATAATATACATATTATTGCGTAAATGCTAAATGGTCGCCGCCAGAGTGCCTTTCAAACGGCCCAACAAAAACATATCTGGAGGCGTTAAGTAGGAGAATCGCAGTGGTTGGTATTTTTTACATTTATTATTAAAAATTTATTTAAAAATTGCTCGCTATTGAAATGCTTCCATCACGTGGCCATTAATTTTGAAATTTCACACGTACCTATTCACAGACAGAAAGAGCGTGTAAGACAAGATTTTCGTTAAAAATTTCACATGAAAAACGGTTAACTGCACGGAATCCGACTGCCTAGTTGGAATAGTTTTGGATTAAAATTAGTAGATCTACCGTTTTTTTTTTTTTCCTTAAAAAAAGAAAATTTGAATTGCACTTTTTCATTAACTCGACTGCGATAATGACTCAAGTCCGTTCATAGCTAAACTTCATATGGTTGAGTTTTTGTTGTTGTGAACTGTAAAAAGTTAAAAGTGGTGCTAGACAATTGTTTCATTTGTAACTTTAGTGCAAAAGATTGCCTTTAAAAGAGGGCCAACGGCCAACTCTTTAGACTATGTTTAATTTTCTTTTTTGAGGGAAATTTTGTTCTCGAAATGTCAGTTTTAAAAGGAAAATTTTTTTCTTTCCAGAAAAAAAAGGATAATCTCGATTCTTTAAAAAATTTGTTATTAACATATAACATTTAGTGTGTTGATAACAGTCATGTGAAATGAAGATGTTTGAAATTTCAGCAACAAATAGTAGAATTCTGTTATTTTCAACAATTTTCTTGCCTTTACTTATTTTTATGCTTTTCGGGCATATAAATTCCCACAAAAAGGAGGAATCCCACGATCTTGAACACTGCTTCTAGTGATTTGCAAAAACTCACTCGAACACTTCTTTACTTGCGCACTTACTTAAAACTATATTCTATCTATCTGAAAGTTCACTCGAAAAGTTCACCAGCAATTCATCCACCGCTGTGCTGGATTAAATCCAATACAACCAACAAATTCTGCTGTTATCATGCGCAATTGTGTGCATATTCCAATTCGCACACAGCACCAACTACCCTCTCGCACACAGTTTCAGCGGCTTTTTCAGTATTTGAGCAAAAGATACACCACACAATAAATCAGTTTATGGAGAACTCTAATTCGAATTGGAATCAAGTCGGACGGTAAAGTGTGCTCACGTCGAACACGTTGTGCCACTGTTAGTTTATTTTCTGTGCTCTCCAACCTACAATTTATACAATTTACTGCTTTCATTTATGTAAACAAAACAAATCAAAATAAACTATGTGATTGTGTACGAAAAACCAATTGCAAGCAAATCCGATTTAGCCATATAAAAAGCGAACGCCAAGTCGCCGAGATTTTTGTCATTCGATGCTGTTGGTTGAGCAAACATTATACACACGGTTAAAGTAAATCAATAAAAATATAACAAACTGTTCTGGCGGTGTGGTGGTGTTGCCTGTCTGGCTGTGGCTCATGTGTTTGTGTTCGTACGTCAGACGGAATAAAGAAAATATTTTCCACAACGAAATAACATGGAAATCTTGTGCAATTTTCGTATGTAATTTGTATTCGTTCGAGCAACGAAAATGCGAAAATCTAAATTTAATGGAAACATGTCTGCCCCCGGAGAATCATCGCGAATAACAACAATGGCTGCTGCGGGAAATTCCTCATCGCTCTTCCAGTCGTCAGAAGAGTGAAGAAAAGGGAACATTTTACTACCGTCATTGTCACTGCTTGTGTCTTCTATCTACTTCAGATTCTGATAGACAAATCAATCGAATTTTTGTGTATCTTCTACGGTTCTGTGCTGTTGTTGTTTTTGATTGCTTTCCTACCAATTTTTCGAGATAAGAACATTTTGTTTTATCTAATTGGAATTCGTTTGCTGCGAGTTTTGTTTGCAGAGAGTGCCCACAAACACCAATGAAAGGTGTCTCGCATGCATAGGTATAGATCCACCTGACTGCAAATACAGTGTGGCTACACGCGCGTTGTTTATGTGTTTATCCAGATACCGGCTTTGTCGCGTTTGTTATTTTGTGGCTTCGCCCGTTCGCCGTCTCTGTGTATGGTGTGGTGTTGTTGTAGCCGCCACTTAAGAGTTACCTAGTCGCCGCGCTATCAATTTTCGCTGCAGAGACCAGACAGCAGAGACTTACCAGCCATACTGTTTCTTTTCCCTTTTTGCAACAACATCTTAAAGTATTCATTTAAATCTCTTCACACCTGGGCCTGTCTGATCTGAGAGGTTTCTTATTTGATTTTTACGCACAATAGATTTTGGTGGTCTTATTTTCTGTGTCTAGTGCGTTTAATGCGGATACGCCGTCGCTGTCGGTGCTAAAAAAATATCCAAAACACTCGTACACAACAGTTTCCAATTGATGACTGATTAGTTGTTTTTGTAACTCATATTTCTGTATCTCGTATGCATTATGCATACCAATCAAAAGAGATAAAAACAAAACTCCGGAACAATTCGTTTAGTGTTTGTGTATCAGTGAATTCAATGTATCGTCGGTTACAGTGTATTGTTTTTAATTAACGGGTAATTAATATCAAAACAGTGTACATGTACACACTGTAAAAAAAATTTATTAAACCATCGGAAAACAAAGTTTAATCTGAAGCAGAGATAAGAGAATAAAAAGTTAGCGATTTTTGTTCGGTTGTTTGGCTTGTATTGTAATTAGTGCGGTAGCAGTAGCTCTGTTTATATTCAATTTGTTGTATGGTTGCTCGTTTCACACATCCCGTCGGTCGGTGTTTCGGTGGCGATTGCGACTACTGTATCTTTTGTTTTCTCTATCGCATAATTGCTATTGGATTAATTTTTAATTATAAAACAGACTCCGGTTGGGATTACGGACAGAAAGAGATAAAGGATATGTCACTGTCTCTGTGGTGTAACGTGTAATGTGTGATATGCTCTCTCCTACGACCTTCATCTACCAAATCTGTTTATCTATGAATTGAAGATACATCAAAATCGAGGTAAGTCATTTGAAGCAATCCGATCTATTTTATATTACATACTATAAAACCACAGGAATACTTTACGAAAATCAAGAAGAGATAATAATTTCGGAGAACTGAATCCATACTTGTAAGCTTTTAATCCCATAATATTTAATTAAGAATCAGGATGTGCACACACTGGAATATCTTCTATCTGGAGCTTTGTTATGTGTGTATATTTCTTCTTTCTCTCCCCGATACCAGTTAGTAAATTCATAAATAACGATCAACTGAAATCTATGCGTTACATGCTTTAATTATTTTACCATCAAAATGTTTATTTTGACACGCACATTTATTTACTTAGGGATTTTGTTTTGATTGCAATTTGCGAATGGTTTAGATAACTGAGTTGGGGTTGTAATTGATATTGTGTTTGTGTGGCAACGAGAGCTAGGGATGGGGTAGCTGTAACTGATGGGGATAAAGATTTTTTGACTGCGGAACTACCGATCAGGCTTTTTTTTATTTTGCCCGCATGCTCTATATCTATAGATCACAGATTTCCATGGTTAAGAAAAACAGTTAAATCTCGCACTATTGTAGTAAAGTTTGCAACTTAATTAGGGTTTTAGATGAATTTTAGGACGGTGCTGAACGACAGCTGAAACAGCTCGGCACTCAAGCCAAAAACATTTTCAGAACCTCAACTGAACCTTAAATCGAGGAGGCTGTCGAACTGTGCATATCTGAACCGGTTCGGTCAAACTGCAGCAAAAGAAATACAACCCACCTTCGAAAAGAGATCGCCCGAATAACAGCGATCACCACACGTCACTAGCCTATAGCGCAACATTCATGAAAACTTAATACAAACTGCTGCAAAGGAGAAGAAACTCATAGGTATCAAGTATTTGTACACATGTCTGTCCCGAATTAGCCAGAACAATTGCGATAAAATATCTTTCTTCAATTCCATAGATTGGGTCTAAACTTTCCTCATAAGAAAACCTTAAGAGGTTGTCATGTCTACCTTACCTACAAGAATAGAATTACAGCATTTTTGGGCGCACTTTCTAAGGTTAGGAAAGTACTTTTATTTTCCAAGCTGGTATCATTACCATTTCATTTGATACACTTACCATCACATAGGTATTTCAAGTACATTACCAGTAAACTGCGTAGGTAGCTCGTAATGAAATCATATACATCAATTGCCAAGTCTGAACTTAAAAGCAATTCAGACCAGAAATTTAATCCATCATTGTCATAGTTAAACGCACTATCGATTGTAGACTTTGATAGCAAGCGATAATGTTCCATAAATAGTTCTATGCTTTAGGTTTTACTGAATATATTTATAAAACAACACTAAAGCCACTTACAGTCCACCACGGATATAATATAAGAAACGCTCATAGAAGAACCAATCGCTTATAAAAAGCACAAGTCGAAACACTGCGTCTTTTCTCTATATGCCCACTTTTATATTGACTAAACTGATATAAGAAACGAACCTTCAATCACATAATTTTATATTCACAAATCAAAATCCCCACAAACCTATAAAAAACATTTTTCTATGTAAGTGCAAAAACAAATGGTTTTTCTTGTATTGATCCGTTTCATTTCATTTCTTATGTCATCTGTTTTTATATACGAAACAACTTGTATATAAGAAATATTTCGTTTTTGAATTTTAGAGGTTTCTTATATATTTTTTTTGGTTTTAAATTCGCTAAATATTTACAGGGCTATTCAGACAAATTAATTCAAAAAATTGTGGCTCTAAAATAAATCAAAATTCACAGCACGAAAAATTAAATCTAAGGAACATAAAATCTAAAAAAAAATATTTGCCAAAATATTATTACACCCTTCTTAGTGTTGTTAATTTTTGTCACCCATTTAACTTTACATAAGTCCCTAATGGTTGCCGGCTAAGAGACAGGACACTTGATGTAACACCAAATTGTGTCCTTTTTTGTTGTCTTTTTGCAGCTCCTCCTCATTCTTCGTCTTTATTTTTCTCATAACGATTTCCTTTTCAGACTTATTCTCATTTTGCCTTTGTTCAAGTTTATTGCATTACACCGCCTGTTTGTACCCGACACTCTGTAACCAGTCGTCTAATAGACGGCGAAGAAGCGCAACAGAGAGAAAATGATCAATTTTAATTTCAAGCGAAAAAATATAGATACGAGTATCTATCTACACTTGGCATTTGTTGTTGGGAATTTGTTTTATTGGATCATTTCAGGAGCATGATTCTTGATTATACATTCTTTTGTTGGCCCTTTTGCGTTGGGGTTTTGCTTTTTCTTATTCAACTCCTAGACAAATTGGAGACACAAATTCGATGCGATTCAGTTTCCCTTAATTTCATTAGATTGAGCTCCGAAATATAGAGAGACTGATGCGGATGGAAAAATCTCTATCTTGACGTAAGAAGATTGAAAATCGATTTTGATTCGTTTTTACTGATTTTTTTTGTACATATTTTGAAAAGAAAACTAATGGAATTGATTCGGTCTATTTAGTTTTGAGTATTTGTTTGAAGTTAATTTTAGGAATTTATATACGAAGCACAATTCGTTGTGCTGCAATGGAAAGTTGTTTTGGAAGTAAATGATGCATCTAAGTATGTTACTTTTTACAGTCTATTTGAATTCCCATATGGAGACAATTTCGAAGGGAGCGGCAATTGACTCAGCATAGGAATTCAAACAGACTGTAACATAACAGACGGCTCCTTAGAACGTGCTCTCTGCAATTTTTGTACTGAAGTTTTTCATTTATTTTCAAATAGATTGGTGGAGTAGATGTTTTATTATTTATCGCAAGACTAACCCTTGACGCTATCCATTAAGGAACGATTTTGGATATCTTTTATGTGTCAACAAATAATTAGAAAAAAAGATATAAAATTCAGTCATAGGTACATATACGTATAATTGTTTTTTTTTTGTTGAACGGCTCCCACTTGCCTCTGGCAGTAAGTTTGTCTAGGCGGAGTCGCTGCAGAACTTTACAGTTGAAGTTCTCTTCCGGTATATCAAAGAGAAAGTTCTTAAAAAGTTTCAGGCGTCTGCTTGGACAGTGACACAAGAATTGTCTATTGCCCCCCCTTAACTTCGGAGTCATCGCTGTAAATTAAAAATTTTCATTTTCTTTTTCTTGACTTTTCGATAAGGTTTGTCAGATTTTCTTTAGACCTACTTGTGTCCAACGTTGTAGCGAAGGATTTTGTACAGGGTGGTCCAAAAAACTCACCTGATGTTGTTTAACTCACGCACATTCTGCCTACGTAACTTCCTTACGTAGTGATTCCTAAACGTACATAATTTTATTGATTTCAAGACTATTTGAAATATTTATCCTTTAAATAGAAAGGCAGAGTCTTATAGATAGACAGGTAAATGTAATTTAATTCAAACGAAATTATTCCCAATCATGTTGTGCATCGTTACAAAACCAGAAACAGGGATAGAAAACCGATTCCCATTTTGGCCGCCAGCATTTGTCGCCGAGTCACGTCCGAGAAGACAATAAATACGTTTGCCCTGTCCTTGAACCCCATCAACATCCAGATTTTCCATTCTTCTCCACCTTTTCATGGACTATTTTTTTGCTTTCTATTTTTTGTTTAGCTGCCTTGACTGATGGAGCTGAAAAGAAAATAAAGCAAATGGGAAAAACAAATGCAGGGGAAACTTAACCCCAATCCTCCCTTCAAAACTCTTGCAAGACATTTCTTTTGTTCAGTTATTTAATGTTCGTGCATGCTTCTTGTCTGCTTCCCCTCTTCGCCTACAGACTGGTTTGTTTGTAGCTACTAAATTGACAAACGAAATGAAAATCCATTTTTCGATTCACACTTTTCCGAAACGAATTTTATACGCGAGAGGGAAAGAGCCAAATGTGGACAGTGGCAAAATATTTGTCTATTAACTCTCGTCGAGAAATTGGTCCGAGCAATGTGTCTTCCTCGTTTTGCAATTTAGAATCTAGAAAACTACCCCTCGGACTAGTGGCGGAGGTAGAGCGAACAAACATGCATCTGCACAGTAAATGTATCTAGATCGAAGAACTGAGTTTTCTTTTTTGCCATAGAGAGAAGAAATTCAAATAAAATAAATAAGCAGCAACCCCATTTGACGACATTATCCTTGTTGTTGCTGCTGTTGCCGCCGCCATATAGTAGTAGTTGTCGTCTTCGTCACTCTGGGAAATCAGCGCATAAAGAAAATAAGGAGAGAAAAAAAAGAAAATGTAGAAAAATCGACTTCGTTATCGGTTTGCTCCCTGTTATTCGTCTTCGTTCTCTCCTTTATACGGTACACAAAGTATATTTCATAAAAAAGGAAGAAAAAAATACATTTCTTTCCAGTTTGCTTCTAGTGAAGTGAAGCTGAAAGTTGTAGAACACCGCCGAGAGACTTGTATTCCTATGCCTTTGTAAATGCGCTCTCTGTTTCTCTGTGTGTTCTGTGGGTGGTGTTGTTAGTGTCATTTTTTGTTTTTCTTCTTTGCTTGGGGTTTTTTTTTTCTGAGGGTAAGAAATTAAGGGTACACGCAAGGAAAGGAAAACCCGGGAAATCCCTTGGGGCGAATTCGAGATAATAGTACGTACAAGCGTCGTATACGAAGGAAAGTTTGCGTTTTGGGGTTTTCTTAATGCCATCTAGTGTGTTTGGTTTCCCCCTTTGTGGAAGACGGCGAAGAAAACAAAAAATGGGACAAGGAAATTAATTTAAATTACAATTTGGCGTTTTTACTTTAGTTGTGATAATAAAGAAAAATTGTAAATACAAAAGTTTTCCCGTCGATTCCGTTGCTTAGACCCTGCCCTACATGGATAACTTTTTAGTACGAAATTGTGGTACACACTCGTACAAATACTTAACTGCGCAAAATTTGTACAAACTTTTCTCTTTAATTTCACAGGATGAAATACGATCATTTCGGGACTCTCTATTAATGCCCTAGCAGTCTGAAGATACATATATACGCAATGCGGATAGGTATGCGCATCTTTCGTAAGCAGGTCTTACTTTCCAGCGATTGTCAGTAGGTGTTGAAACGGTTTAAAGTCTTATCAATCGTTTGGTTAGAAAAATGCAAGTAAAACACCCGAATATTATACCTAATAGGATTCAATAAATAAAAGTGCAAAACTAAAGCCTTTCTGCAAGCATCTCGGAGCAATGTTAAAGCTTTTTTCCTTAGAGAAGTATTACAAAAAAAAAACAAGAATTCATCTTGTAATCTTGGGTGTGTGTGTGCTCTTTGGGAGCCATTTCCACTAGCGGGTCAGCATTAGAAGTTAAATAAGTTTAAACTTTTATATTAATGTATTTCCAACATGGTGATCCACCGTTATCCATGCCGTTTTATGAGCTCTTCAGAAGCCACCTACTGCTGAATCTTCTTAGTTGCGGTGTGTTGACGTGATTAGACAATCTAATCGCTT
This sequence comes from Cheilosia impressa, assembly GCA_948293265.1. Lineage (NCBI taxonomy): Eukaryota > Metazoa > Arthropoda > Insecta > Diptera > Syrphidae > Cheilosia > Cheilosia impressa. The sequence continues at coordinate 59,652,087 of OX411881.1, forward strand.
CTGCGGTTCGAACGTTTACGTTTTATCACCCCATTCCAAACAGGTCTCCATATTTATAAGTACTACGAATCACCTCATTCAGCTAAAACGTAAACAATCACAACGACTACGAAGAACAACAATAACTTCTTCGGTTTAATCAACCGTCACAATAACCGTTCGTTTGATCTACATTTTCATTAATTTGATAACAACATCGTATACCACGAAGTCAAACGACACTATCAAAGCGACTACCATTTGGTACAAGGCGGTAAAATAGGAGGCGTTCATATCATTGATTTCATGTTCAGAACGCATATAGTATCTCTCGTATACAACATAATTTACAACTCCAGTTAGTGTCGGCATTTTTTAATTAGCGTCTTTGATCTACCTATTTAGCCAACTATACGATCAAAGGCATTCTGCCGCGCTTCGCAGTGTTTTCACAAACACTCGCATAGAGGAGCAACATAGTGATCACCAGCTCTCTCTCTGTCCCATAGACGCAAATTAGCATAGCCATTAAAAGCGTGTATTCTTCAGATAAAATAAGATCGTAGTTTTCTCTACGTCCAATAAAAATCAGAGCTTTACGATTCGCTCGCATTATGAACAATTTTTTCCGTGGCAAAATTGACCCGCAGAAGAGCAGACAGCAGAACTTTGTCCCGACAGAAGAGCGAATTACCGAGAACTAGAACTATTAATTTACGTCTTCGATTCCCCGATAATGGGGTAATACTCTGTCACCGGCATTCACTGTTTTCTTCCCGTCGCTGATGTCCATTGTGTCAACGGTGACAGATCGTACAATACCACCCCCATGTGAGAGCACAAATCGACTGCATTGTTCCAATAGAGTTGTCAAATATTCTCCACATGTCACCCACACACAATTCAAGGCTCAGTAGGGGGGTCCGCAATAAATGGCCTGTGCACTATGACACCGCTGGTATATGGTATCGTCAATCGTGACAGGTCTTATCAATGGTGTCGTCGTTTGCTCTCTCGCTTTCTTGCCTCTTTTCAGCTGTCAAATGCAGATTTTCCTCGTTGATTTTTATGATTTTGTTATTGTTTTGGGACAGCTATTCGTGAAATGGTGTGAAAGAAACGCTCAATCGTCTCTGATGGCTATTGATAGGAAGCGAATAAATTTTATTTTTATACGATATTCTTTTGAAGAGAATTTATCACCTCGCGTTTATTTGCTAGAATAATAAACTGGGTGACGGTGGTACACACTGTGTGTTTACTAGGTGCTACCATTATACAGTGTTGTTCAAAAGTGTGTGGCGGCATTTATATTTATGTGGAATGTTGGCTATCTCTTTTATTTTAAAGTGCACTATTTAGAGCTTTTGCATACAACCTTCTTTGACTGTCTTAAACGGTTTTTTCGACAACGGACATCAAGTTTAAATATCGATTTATGTCTTTAAAAGCATGACGGATGTGAATCGCACTTAGCCGCTCTAATATAGTAAAATGATGAACGGCCTTTTTTTTTTGAAAAGTCACGTTTATATTTTGACAGGTCTAAAACGTGTTAATTGTCAAAATTAAGCATCTGGTATTCAGCCGTCAGGGCTTGGTTTTAATCGAATGGTTAGGTATATGACAAGCTGGGTCTATTGTCCTCTACTGACCTGATGCTCCAACTTTTTATATTTACACAAAATACCTAAAATCGCAAGTCCCTAAACTAGTACATTTTTTAAAATGTCATTTGAATGTTGTAAGACTTTAAACTCCACAACTGTGTTCTCTTTTCTTCGTGTGCATCTTTTTTAACATGCTTTTTGTATGAACTTTTGTTACATTTACTGTAAAACTGAAATAACGATACAAATTATGGTAGGTAGCAGAAGCACTTCACTCACCGATAAGGCTGTATTTAAGCAAACACTTCGACCATGAGTGACTGACTGGCTGTGACTTTTTTCCCAGGTAAGTTCAATTCGTAGTGTTTGTTGCTTTCCCCCGGATTGGGGTGTGCCTGTAAACGGAGGGTTCGTTCTCTATATTTGTGCACCATCTACTGGTATACTATATTTTTGTTTATTTTCAACCAACTTAAGATAACACAATGTCAGGGAATTGTAAAAAAACGCTGCTGTCGTGGATTGATTAATGAGTATTGCCTTCGATTGAATTGAGGTTGCTTGGGTGTTGATAATCTAAAAAAGTAAAGTAATAGAAGTGTGAAAATGGAGGTACCTACATGTAGATACTTGTACACATTTTTGTATGACAGCAGCACAGTGGGAAAAGGTAAATCTGATTGTTTTTCTTACATTTTATATTCGTCTTTGCAAAAGCATACCTAAACCATAAGGATTTAGTGCCACATCTTTGCTGAGGTTCTGAAAAAAAGGCAACGAACTATAATTGCATTCAAGTGTTTTTTTGGATTTAACTTTGGACGTGGAAATCCTCGAATAAAATTGGTGTATGCACTCACTTCGGTCCGGAGTATTTACATAAATCTTGCGTAAAATAGAACAGCGTCCAAGAATTTAATGGTTACGACATAGAAATATGTTGTTAATCACTGAAATAGCAAAGAGAGTCCTAGTTGTAAAGGGAATATAAGAAAACAGTTCCTAATCAACTAATGTATAATAGAAAGTCTTAATTAAATGGCATTTCAAAGGGTTTTCACCAAGGGAGAGCTCGAGCATTCTAATTAAATACAAAAAAAGCTGAAAATTGCGCAACGAAGTGTAGCTACAATATGCCTCTATATTTTAGAAATTACATCGTTCAACGGACATCCTTTGCAGGAGCCGATCCCAGAGACCTAATTTTGTAATTCGCTCCAAATCGACTTGAATAGCATAGACAGAGGCATGAGGGACCTAAACAAAAAACTTATTTTCCTTCGAATGACTGTTAAGTTGCAAGAAATATAGACATCAACATCACCATTCACTATGGCAATACAAATAGTCATATTAAGCGCCCAGGCTAGATTTTACGAACTCACAATGGCGAAATTTTCCATATTAAATTACACAAAATATTTCGAGGGAAGGTTAAAAATTGTAAGGCCCTATATCAATAGGAAAAAGCCCACATAAACTTGAGAGCTCTTGTTCAGAGTGCATTGCTCCTCAGTTAATAGAATCTTAGATAAGTGGTGCAGCGAGTTTATTTAGACGACAGACCTACCCATTGTAAATATAAAGCAAGCTCCTAAAATTGTTCATCATTACTCATCATTCACATTTGAAAGACCGACAATTTCGCTTCATTCTGGATCCATTCAGATAAAAACCAAAATTGTCATTCATTTCCGAACAAATCAAACCGGTATATTAACATTTTATTTTATACCATTAATATTGAAGTTTGCAAAAAAAACGTTCCGAACTGTAGGCCAATTCCGCAGTTTAAACCAACTCAGGGCAGCCGCGTAGGCTGTAGGCCCCAGGAGCGTACGGACAGACAGAGAGTGGGAAAGAATTTCGCTGCCCACTTTTTCGAGTTGCTCTATTATCGTCAGAATAACATCTCCAGTTTGAAATTTTGTATAATATCTTTCTCTTACTATGTATTCGATAAAGTTTAAAAATCTATCTGTGGATTTCTTCTATTATTTTGTGTACAACGGATATTATATGACGTCGAAACAAAGCACACAACGAATTTAAATGCCGAGAAAAGCACGCATTTTCAAATGTTCCTTTCCGGTTAATTTTGTATTTCGAACGTATTATGGAGGCAATAATTAATTTTCTCTTTCCAATGGTACCCATACCTTGAAGTGGTGTATACGCTTATTAATTGAAAAATAATTTCGAGTCCTGACCAAATACTTACAATACAGTTATGTATATTTAAGTTTTCCCAGGACTGGGCGGTACAATTTTGAAATCTCTTTTTTCTGTTTTATATAAATGCTTAAAAAAAAACTTATACATAACAATTACTAACCATTTTCAATTTTTGTCTACTTTTAGGTATGTACCACTTTTGACTTGTCCCATTACTCTGTAAGTACAAAGTAAACCTACAACTATTCATCATTCTTATCACTTTTTAACACATTTCATGCAATTACTGCTGCGAGTAAATATGTCTGCCACTCACAATCCCAACAACATTATAATTCTCCATGCCGACAAATGTCCCAACATCAAATAAAGGAAATTCCTTCAGAAAAGTTTAAAACACAAAAAGTCATCATATCACACCCTCTACACTCCACATGCATATATATATACATCATGTCACAAAAAAGGCGTAGGTAGGTCTTTCGTCTTTTGCACATACAGTCATCAGTTTGTTATGGGGGTGCTAAAAGTCTTCCTTTTTTTCTATGCTAAAAAAAAACTTGATCGTTCCATGTAATTAATCATAGGATACGTATCTTCGTCAGCGCTTATTCATCTGTTGTGTCTTGTGTGTGCCCTGTGAATGTATACCATATAGTAGCAGCATGCTCTCGGATACTTTAAAATTACATGTGGTGCTCTGGTGGTAGCACAAAACGTATTCCTTGTTTGACATACATAGCCTTACACAGATGCATGAGCACGTGTGTTTGCCGATTATTCTTTTTCAGTATAACTTTGCAGCAGCGCGCTTATCTATCGATGTCAGAAGGAACCAGTCTCTCTCTCTCTCTGAATAACAGGAAATGTGTCCGAAGTGATTGATTGATTGATTAATTGCTTATCACTGGAGTAAACCAGCTGCGCAGGTATTCAATCTCCGATTAGTGGATAGGGGACAGAAAAACGCTAAGCTGGATTGTAAATATGAAGTCTAAAAACGAAAGCACATAATGTCATAGCAAATGTGAGCGTAGAGTTCGTGTGTGGTGCACACAAGGACTGGGGTAGTCTGAAACTGAAACCATCAATCATGGTCAAGTTAAGTGACGCTTTGATTTTCATGAAAAGCCTAAGAATATGAGTTTAGGTGTACATCTGTATTTTTATTGAATAGATGCAGATAAAAGTGCCATTTAAACATTATTTTTTTGAAATTAATCTCTTTCTTAGGTACTTACATTGCCTGGTGGTCCGGTCCGGTCACATATTAAACAACTTATTTAATTATTTATTTTTCAAAATATCAGTGGTGTAGTTCAGTTTCTTATGAATACAAATGGTGTTGGCTGTCATTTTTTTAAAGACCTGCAGATGTTCATTTCTCTGCATTTTATGATCTCTTTGGAGGTCTTTAAAGGACGCAGAGTTCCTCTGAAGATGTAGCTATGCATAAACTGAGTTTCTTATGAATACAAATGGTGTTGGCTGTCATTTTTTTAAAGACCTGCAGATGTTCATTTCTCTGCATTTTATGATCTCTTTGGAGGTCTTTAAAGGACGCAGAGTTCCTCTGAAGATGTAGCTATGCATAAACTGAGTATGTGCACTCAAAAATGAAAAACTTGCACAAAACGAATGTTTGCGCGAAGCTAGGTCTAGGGTGCCTACGGACCTTTAGCGCAACTATTTTTTTTTATGATGAACATATAATAAACGAAGTTATTTCGGATCTTGTGTCTTTCCAAGCCACAACTGTCTCCACCTTACTTCCTGATATAGAGTCTTCTTAATAAGTTGATGCTAAGTCCCAATGAAAAGCTGTCATTGCTGTAACCATTTGCATGCCTGGATTCCGTTTTAGGGGCAAATGGAGGGGCCTTTCATGTCATATCCGAGGGACCTTTAGAAGCGCAGTTGGCAACGCTCGCAAGTCATCTCTAGTTTATAGTTTGTCTACCCAAAGGGCACAACATGTGTTTTAGCCCACTGACGCAGCACTGACTACTGTATTCAAAAGAGTGCACCGATGTCCAAAGCTCAACTGCCTTTCTAAGATTCTAATGAAACGAAATACCTATACCATACAACGCCTGAAGGAATCATTCCATTTTTCACTTCCTGTACACAGATTTCATGGAAAAAGACGCCAGCCAAAAGAATCTATTTACTTGTACCTACTTTTGCTCTCGCATTCACTTCGGGAAGAAAGTGTATATAAATAGCATAAGAAACATCTGTTGCAACAGCATCTTCTCGCACTTGCTTGGCGGCGCTGGCACCCTTCCGATTGCCCTCCTTCGTCATACTGCTCAATTGCTAATCAGAACAAGTTAAGAACGCTTCAACTTGAATTTCCGTTTCGCAAGAACGGCAACAGCAGCGCAGCTAATTTATATGCGCATGCAAAAGGTTTTTATTTTTCCTAAAAAAAAAATGAAATTGATTCGCAGCTCCCATATTCTAAAGGAAAACCAATTAAAAGTTTTTCACTTAAGTGGCTTAAAGCAGGGTGGCTTGTGGATATTGTAGGTGGATATACGGATGGGTGGTGCCACACCGGGAGGATGTGGCTGAACGGGGGTTGATGCAAATACACTGAGTCTGAGAGTACTACATTTGAGCGGTTCCTATGCGATGGGAATTTAATTAAGTCGAGATGTCGAGTGGGCGCGCTACACACTCCGCCCTCTCCTTCTAACGACGTAGAACAGGCAGGGGAAAAAAATTAAGCAGAAAATCGAACCAAATTGAACATAATTACATCTGACAAGTATAATTAATTTCCTTTCATAGTAAATCTTCTTTGGTCGATTGAATTCGATGATGGCGACGACGACGAAGAAAATGACAGCAATGATAATGGGACGGAACTTGAACAAAAAAAAAAACACAAAAAATTAAACCCAAGTGTGATTTCGAACACTTAAAGAGTTGTTGGCTGACTTGATGACTGGCTTGCTTGCAGCATCTCGACTGTCATCAGTCGATTTGCCACTCTCTGTCTGTGTAATTGATTCCAATTAAGATTCCCGGACAAATTAAAGTGGACATCGTCAATGATTGCCAGCACATAGTGAGCTGTGCCTTTTCCGTGACAGTGACGCACTATTTGCTGCGTTTATGCACGTCAGCCTTTCCTACTTTCCATTCGATTTGCATATCGCGACCATTTTTGATTGTCGAAGTGAAGGAATCACTTAATGGATCTCTCTCTGCAGTAAAAGTGATGATTTGACATTCGTCAGCATTTAAGATAGGGCTGGTTTCGAAACCATAATGTTGGATCACCATCCTTACAATTTGGCGGTTTGATTTAGTTAATTTCAAGGGTCACCTTCATTAGTTTCAAACTTTGGAAATACTTTATGAACAGACATTTTATTTGCTTGGCAATTCAACTCCAAAGGCTCTCAAAATCTTTTACTAAGTGACAGTAGTAGGTACTATGAGTACTTAGAGCCATAAATCCTCGAAGATATCAACAGGTCTTCTCCAACTATTGCCCTTCAAGAGCACCGTTTTTGCCAGCTAAGACAAAATGCTCCCACCTTTGAGCGTTCTTCTACTCGCAATAAAAACAAAAAGTTCAACGAATCTCTCCATAACTCTGCCGAAACGTAGACGGTTGGCCTTAATATTTATAAGACATTTAAGTGAGCTTGGGATTAGTCTCTTGTCGAAAATGCGCGCACATTAAATGGATAAAAACTATTTTAATTTTTATTGATTATATAAATGCTGGCGCTCCTAAGGGCTCCGTTTTGTCTCCTATATTCTCTTTCTCATTTTTATAAATGACCTTCTGTCCACTTTCGAGATCTTATTACACCAGATCAATGTAAAGTGGTTTTCAGCGCATTCGTCAAGGTAAACGGTTCCTAAAACCAAGTAACCATTCATACAAGTGTAAGGGTCCACAAAGCCATAATTGTAACTTGTACATCAGCTATGTTGTTAAACGCACGGCCTAACAACATCCATAATTACAGTCACATGAACTGCAAGTCATTTCAACCCCAAAAATGGAATCCACAACAACCAATTTATGACTCAAACGGCTTAATACCATCGGTGATACATTCTGCATATTAAATATGAAATGGCAAAGCAATTGCTAAGCCCCATGCAACAATCCCCCTGGCAAACTAACCGGAGTCAAATCCGAATTCGAATTCGCATCCAAATCCGTGAAACCATTAACAGGGCACGCACGTATTCAGCAGAAAATTGTAAAGTAATTTTTATTTTTATTTTTTCCCCTATCTATATCGAGTGAAATGCGAAATGAGGATGCCAAGGATGACGATGACGACGACGACCGACGACCGACGCCCGATACACTTTGGGCGCAGGGAGCTCTTGGATTAATGTCAACCGCAAGAACCTCAAGTGGAAATCGAAGACAAATTGAAAAAGAGAGAGAGGAGCATGTAACGTCTTATTGAAAAGCTGTCGGCTGATGTGAGCTGTGAAATGTGATGGTGACATTAGGGAGGGGTCAACGGTTATTAGCCTGTGAATCGATGCAAGGCAGTCGCTACTACGTTTTTTTTCGTGAGTGGGATTAGCGAAACATATTTAAAGTCCCATCAAATGCAGCCAAGAGACATAAACATATGTACGTGGTCGCATGATAATCCGATTATGAAAGGATTGCTGAACACCAGAAGTCGCATGTAAGCTATTTTTGAATAATGAACCAGATGCTGCTTTGTCTTGGGGGAATAATATGGATTGCCTGTCCGAGACTTTGAGTAGTTCAAACTGATGTTTAATGATATTTTTGTCGCCATTATGGAGACAGAGGTCTGGAAGTTGCATGAAATTACATTGTATAGTTTTTCACTTTGACAGCAGCAGGACATTTGCTTAGTCGACGGTTCTGTGATGCATTTTAAAAAAGTAAAACAGATGTACCGTTGCAAGTTTTTGGCATTTAAAAATAAATAAATAGTTGGCACAACAGGTTCGTAGGGACCCTAGGTTTAGCTTTTGACAACCGTTCGGTGTGAGTTTTCGATTTTTAGGACGAATGGAAGGGATCTATAAATGGCCAATTTTGTCAGACGTTCGCAAAAACAAGAAAGAAAAAACTTAATTTCCTTTTAGTTTGAGAAGTGGCGCAGTGGTTTAGTGGTTAGTGTGTTGGACTACTAAGCGAGGGGACCCATGTTCGAATCCAGAAAAAAACCCAAACCAAACTCCAACTTAAGGTTTCTTTCCACTGCGCCACCTCTCGCGAGCGTCTGTAAAACATCCGAGAGTATAACTGTCATGAAAGAGCCTCTCAATTAGCCGTTTGGACTCAGAATAAAATTGTCCCAAATATGAAAAACTCACACAAAACGTATGGTTGTGAGAAGCCAGGCCTAGGGTCCCTACAGACCTGTTGCGCCAACTATTTTTTTATTTAAAGAATTATTTCTTAATATTTCTGCTGTGTTCATCTAGTTGTTAGACTCTACTGCAGAGGTAACCTAAAAATCTAACCTTCACACTAAATATTTTTAAGGTAGCAATGACTAATTTAAATGGAAAATTTCGCCATTGTGAGTTTGTAAAATCTATCCAGGACACTCAATATGTTTTTTTTAGTATCGCGCTCTATGATTTCTCCCGAATTAAGTTGTCTTCGGTCCCCTTACTAACGCCTTCGGACCTCTAAACCAGATTAATGTGGATTCAAATGCAGTACTGTTTATACAAACATGTGACATCAAAGTAGTGCCAAAACAACCACATTTATGCAAACAACGTAAGATTAAAGAAGATCCGCTGAATGCTTCGTTTTTACCCAACCCTAAGCGGCCACTCATAACTCATACCCGCTGTCAATTCTTGTAATTAAGCCATTTTACAGACAGACAGATGGAAGTACGCTGCCTGTCTACTAAAAAGTGGGCTTCTTTGAGAGCATTCTCCTCATATACCTGTTGTCATCGGCGCTTACTGTTTGGCGGCTCGAAAACTCCCTGTCAATGCCAAACTGATTAACAATGCAAGTCAATTCACGTGCATTTCAAATGCCTATTATCCGATGTCTAATGCATTTTAATTCGCAAACGTTTCGTGCACACAAATCATCTGCCAATTAATTCATTCAGTGCAAATAGCTAGCAAAAATCCAGCTTACTATACTGTGGTTAACAAGTCACACAACATAATATATATACATTTCATGTACATATTAGTCAATAACTGTGATTACTTGCGGGTTGCGGTGCACATTATATTGCTACCCGACCAGAAACAATTATCCCGTCTTATAATTATTTTGCAAAAAAAAGAACATTCGCCGTGAATTTTTGCGGATGGGCGAGGGTATTATTCGCAAAGTAGGTTGATCGGATTCGCTACACTTTTACCATACCGAGCTTTGCAGTGTATCGAGCGAACTTGTTGTCAGCTCATTGTTGTCGTTTCCAATTACAATTTCACGTTTAATTAAGACGAAGAATCGACTCTAAGCCACGAAACGAGCAATCGCAATTGAAACTTTATTATTAATATTTACTTTAATCAGCGAGCGGCAACAAATACGAGTACTCGCTCGCGGCTCAGATACACCACAAAAGATATTTTTTTTCTTTCCCCCGCCGCGGGCTTTTGTTGTTTTTTCTATTCGATGCGATGCAAACTGAACTATTATTTATTTTCATAGTAAATTACGCTCGGTTGTCTGGCCAAGTCTTCCACCTATTCGGGTGAGACCATCGTCTTCGTTGCTTGTCTGCAGTCGTCGTCCGTCGGCTGTCTTGACCGCGAACGAGTTAAGTCGTGGTTAATCGTATTAGGCAGCTGTACCTTATTTTTGGACGAACCAACGAAAAAATAAAAGAAATAAAAACATGTTAAGTACACACATAGAAAAAAATCGTCATCGACTGAACAATAAGTCTGATTGATTGATTATAATTCCCAATTAGATGTACATGTAACGAGAATTGTGTTTATTTTGGTTTACGCGTCTCGCTGTTCTCTTCCATTACGACTTTGTTGGCCTCTTCACAGTCACACGGAGGATGTATAAAATAGAAAAGAATTCCTATTTTGAATGGATTTTCGTGTGTCTTTTGGTGTTGTTTCTTTTTATGTAGGGATTTCCTGCAGGCAGAGGTAAGTCCTTTTAGAGGCGAAATTTACATTAAATTAACGTTGATTGTGAGGTTAATGTCATTAGACAAATTGCGCTGTCAAGTATGGTAGGTGGATGGAGTATAGCTTTTAACGTAGAATCGTGACAACGATCTTTTGGAAAGTGTTCCGGTTTCTGCTCTGCAGTAAAGGTGATGCGTGTATGAGAGAATGTCAAGCATTTTTAGCTTGACGCGCAAAATAAGTTGGCGCTAAGAGGCGGGTGACGTTGATTGAATTTTGCTTGTCAAATTGTAACACTTATCGCACCGTTGAATTGTTGATTAACATATAAATGGAACTTCGTTGGGGAATCTATTTCCGGGGCCAACCTACTGCTATCCTAATATGAGATCTTAACATGTTTATCCCAGCCTTCATCTTAATAAAAGTAAGTGTCTCTCAGATTGCAATATAATTTGTCCATTTGTCTAATCTCTATTGCAAAGGCAGATAATAATACAAAAGAGAACACGCTAAAAGATCAGAAGTCTATTCGAACTGCTGCCTCTTGGATAGTATTAAGTGAATGGGCGATAAAAGCATTCTGAACTGAAACTAGCTTAGGGATAGTCCTCTAGAAAATTGAAAAGGAAATCTTATTGCAACTATTGCTAGAGGATATACTAATAATGAACTTGGAACTAAATATATTTACTGTAGGAACAGAAATTTTAGGAAGTTCTTTTTGTGGCTTCAAATGTGTTGGTACATGGGGGACTTCATTAGCTACACTCACTGGTGAGCTTCCCCACTAAACATAAATCAGTGGGAGATAATTTTCCGTATTCCATGAGAGATAGATAGTGAGATAAGAAAAAATCTTTATAAAGACTCATGTTTACAATTATGAAACATTAAGGAAAGAGAAAAGCTTTCTATCTATTTCAAGAAAGAATAACTTAGAATCTAAAAAGCACATGTGTTTAATGGTAAACTGTCAATAGCCCAAAAATCTAGGCGATAGAAGTAAAATTTCACTCAGCTCAACGATGTCCGCCCTTGATAGCAATTATTTAATGGCACTCAATAAAATAAAAAGACCCTTCGGGCAAGATCGTTTGTGTCCGTTCGCTCTACATGTTCTAACTATCTTTGAAAGTCGTTAGCTGGCTAAGTGTTGGGAAAAGCAAACAAATTTTCGGATTTGGTAGCCGGATTTTCACATTTTTTCTTTGCAAGCTTTTAGGGTACGTGTCGCGTAAGGTGCTCGAAAATCCTGTTCAATCAATACCAAGAGCCACCTCGCCTTAGACTTTAGATTACTCTGTTAATACAGGCCATGGCGAAAGAATCAAAGACAGCGAATCAAGCAAGCAGACTCAGAGGCGTACTCAAGAAAGCTACCGTGCAGCCGGAACAGAGAGTTCCTTGGACTTTAGTGCGCGTACTAAGGCCAAAGCCCATATACATATTTGCGCCCTCGTTGTCACAAAGTTGTCACCTCTGAACAAAGTACATGCGGTGACATTTTCCAATTCTCACTACCGCAACCGTCACTGCTCGCGATAACAACATTATTATGCAGACAAGACTGTTTTTATGGCCGTTTTCTATCTGCCTCATTAGGCTGGAAAATAATTCCACTCTCCCCAACCTAATTTGTGCCTACCACAACAAAACTCCCATGTTTATAGTTAAATAAATAAAATCCACCGAGACCGCTCCAAACGCTAACAATTCTCGTTGACAAAGTCATACCCAGCCACTTAAAAGCAGCCATTCTAATAAATTCAAGAATAAAGCACATCTAATCCACATTCCATGATGGCAATAAAAATATTTGTCATCACCATGGCTGGCGTTTTGCCAAAAATCGATTCGGAATTCCTCCCAAACAGAGAGTTCGGTGACCCAAAAGTGTTCGCCCGAATTTCCCGAGCACCTACATACGATTTTGTTCGCTCGCACTCAAGAAAAGCTCCTTCAATAAACATTATTGCACTGTTTTATATCCTTATGAGTGGAGGGTGTGTTACGCTTTTAGTTAAAGGCTCCATCAACCCCTAAAAAAAATGCTATTAGCTTAAGTCAAACGACAGCAATTCAAAGCATAATAAATAACCAACACATTTTGTACTTCCGCTGTTGTCGTCGATGGAATGGAAAATAAAAGGAAGACGAATCGAACAATAAAATAATGGAAGGACGAAAAACGAAATCCATCTGTGAATCCATTCTTATGGAAAGCAGATCCATTAAGCGAATTTTTGCTCTCCTTGCGCTTTGTGTCGCAAATAACACTTTGTGTGTGGGCGTGCGGATAGAACAATAAAGTTATTCGATTACATTCCGCCACTATACGAGTCCTTTCTCGTAATGTGACGGTGTATATATATCTTTTTTATCCTTGGCAAGCACTCAAGGTCATTCGAAATCGTTGGGCTTCCTCAAAAAATAATCCATTAAATTGCTTTGCCAAACCTTATCCAACATCTCTGGCGCGGAACTAATAATCATGTTTAGTGTCCCGGCTACATTTTAAAAATAATTCCATATAAAATTACCCATTGTGACCTACAAAGGATTAAAAATTGTTATTAGTGAGGCCCCCTCATTCTTAGAAGGGGTGGGTGTTTGTATTTTGTTTCGAAAAATATTAGATTTATCACTCAGGTTTTCGAAATTTATTCAAACCAGCACTTTTACTTCTCTTACTGATGTCGTCGTGCCTGATGGAATTGTGTCTTAAGTGAAGCAAACTTGAAGTTTTTTCCTCTCTCCGCTTTAAGTTTTGTAAAATTAGACTTTTTTCCTATACATCCTGGATATAAGTGAATAACTGAAAGAGGGTTATTTTGGTTCGTGTTACCAAAGCCATGTCTGATAAGTTTTTGGCCACGACTTATTTTTATGAAAAATATTTTTTGGAGAGCCGCCAAAGTAACCCAAGTCACTTACCATTGGATAACTGGTTTTAAACTGCAGAAGTTCTATCTACCTAACTTTTTTTTTAAGTTTTGGAGGTGAAACTAAAGGTTTACTTTACTCCTTGTTACTTTGTTTAAAAGTACTTAAGGTGAAGGTTCAAAGTGGTTTTTGAAAAGGTCCATAATATATTTGTTCATATTCCACTTATTTATCTAGGGAGCATCGTAGGCACCATGAGGTGTTTAGTGACTCAAAACTTCTATATATGTACCCATACCCATGCCCATATGCCCTCAAACTTTTGCCTTATAAAGCTGACAATATATTTCTATAAGACTTTTATTCTAAAAGAGCTGTTCGCATTCATAGGCTGTCCTCGCCATTTCATCTTGTGAGCAATGCCAAAAAAGTCTTCATCCTTCGGTTGTACACTGTCGTTTTATTTAATTTCCTTTCCATTCCCTCAAGATTTCCAACACCGAACGCCACACAATCGGCAATCCTTCCATTTCCATATGAAATCAACTTTAAATAAATTATTTACTTAAAAGAGCGAAATCTCTACCGCTTATCTCAAATTGCTAAATCGATTACGTTTAACGTTATAGGAACGAGTATGTGCGCTGGTGCGCTGCTCTTCATTGAGATTTACCCACCATAAAAGTAATGAAAAAGATGCCTACTTATGTTCTCTTCGCCCATTGTTACGACCGCGTTTGACAATGAATTATTTATATGACACTCATAATTTATATGCTTCCACCATTCGCAGTTCAGGGAACGTCATAATTTAGAATTTAAGATCGAGCCACTTCCAACGCGCGACACTACATTGCTCGCACACAGTCAATGACAGTGTCTGCATCGCATCGTCGGGCGGTCCGCGTCCAGCTACAGCTTTGACTTTATAGCTCTATATCTTTGATCCCACACATGTGTGTGCGCAGCATAAAGAATATTGCGTGGGTAAACATGTAGTAAATTATAATACTCGAGATACTTGAATTCAATTGGTGACATAATGCACAACGTACGCCATTGTGTGTGGTGTATTGTGTTGTGCTCTTGACTTGGAAATCAATTCAATTCAGACGGGAATATGGTTTCATCTCACGAGAGAGTAGGCACTGCGTCCCGCATGGAGGAGTAACGAGTAAGTGCAATCTGTTTCAATTGTATTATTGTGTATATAGTGAAAACAAAAGTCTCATAAATTATGTTCTTAGTGATAATTATTTCCAAACTAGTAACGCAGTTGGTGGGAGGCATTCCCCATTGGGTGACATAGACGTGGTTACGATTCATAAACTAATGCCGTGTAAACATTTGTCATTGAAATTGATTTTGACATTTCGTTTAAGGAATGGGGACAGTGATTGACCTTACACATGAAATGATTGGTTAAAGACTTTGAATTTGACTTTTACAAGTTCTCAAAAGACATTTCTTGCACAAAGGAATTTGTGATCGGTTAACAATTAAAATATATATAAGTACTCATAGCCTCAAAGTTGAAACTGTTAAATTTCGTCGGTTAAAAATAGCTTGTAACACACTTGACATAACCGTAGTTAAAACCGCCGAAAAGTTGATTGTTTTTGACTAAAGGATTTTTTTCCGTGATTTCTTTAGAAGTTCTTAAAGCGATACTTTGCTGACCTCTTAATCAACATGCATGAGATAACTATTGTTCCTCTATGATTCACAAATCCATTTCACAAAATGATCTACCTAGTCCCAAAATGTTGATCTCAATAAGTCAGCGGTGGCCTCACACCACGTGCCGCAATTGTGTTGAAACCACATAACCTCCAAATTTTCACCCATATACTTTTTTAACAGACACTCATTAATCACAGCTTGGTAATGATCTCCATTGACTGCTTCAGTTTATGTTAAACAATATCATAGTATCATGCATCTTAATCGTAACCATCGTAAAATAGGCCATGGATGCTCGTCTTCATAAAACGTCTGTCATCTCCCAAACGCGAAAAAGTTTTGTCATTTGAATCGAATGATTTTGTCAGTTTTGCAACGGGTGCTGAATATTTAGTCTCATTTAAAGAGGTATAGTCCCGACGCTGATCAGACTTGTGGACATCCGGCATGTTAAGAACTAAGCTACAATGTTAAGAAAAGCAAACTGTCCTCTTTCGAGCTGACTTACAATTTCGAAATGCAAACACTTTAATTACATCGACTAATATGCTCAACCTTTTTCTCAATGGAATAGCCAACCATCATAAAAGTATCAAACCTTATACTACTTCGATTATCATCGACGGCAATGATTGATTGATTGTCCTTTTACGTGCTAACCACGGGCTTAAGCACAATTTGGAGTGTATCAGCAAAATCAAGGAAAAAAACTCATTAGTAAACTATTATAGAGATAATTTCCCATACTCGAGCACAATCATTACTTTGAGCCAAACAAATTGCTTTATCTAAGCCTTCAGGTTCACAGCCCCATTCATAGGTACAATTTACCTATCGCTTTGTGTAGTCTTATTGTCTTATGTTCCTAAGTTCCATCAATCATTCATAATTGTGACACAAAACATAATTGTTTATGTTTCTGGATATAGCTCGTTTTTTTGTTGTTGTCAAATTGTATCGAGCAGAGCCAAGTACGGGCATCGTTTCCAAAGCTGTCATGGGTAAGAGATGGACTTATAAGATAACCGCACGTACTCAGAGACATCGAATAGCACCTCCATTAGTATGTCGACGGGCGCCTTTGCAAACGGTTTTCAACAATTTGTTCATCAAATGGGATATGCTTGGTATAAAGACCACGAGAGGACTACTTGTGAGGATAAATCGCGTCTTTGGTGACGTATCGTTGTAAAAGTCAAACCGTATGATGTTGAAAACCGTAATTTGAAGCGACATAAACGGAGGCTTTAATTATAATTCAATTGAAGCTAGTGTGGTGATATTGATGTCTATATCACTGACCAGAACAGATACATGTCCACAGGGTATAGTTTCACGTATGGCGTTCGCTTACATAATCGTATACCATGCTCATATAAACACCATACACTCAGAAGTAGAACAGGGATAAAAATACATCTCTCACGAGTGCCGTACATTTGGAGGCATCCATATCCTTCCCTGTAACAGCTTTCGATAGATAAAATTCCTTCAGTTTATTACCAACCCATACACATAACTAGTCTCTTTCGATTTTTCTACAAATGGTCAAACAATGAGTGCATTTGACCGTGTTATACCATAAGCGGCGCAATAAACGAAAAGTATCTATCCACATGTTTTTTTTATCCAACAAAATCCGAACGGTACCCCCTCACGGATCGAATAAGACTTTGATGGACACCACAAATGGGCACTTACTAGCACTTTACTAGCGAAAATCAATGGATTAATATGTTTCGTATCTCAAGTGGCAGTTTGTGTCAAACGGCTCCCCATATGAGGCGTAGACAAGCGATCAATTTGTTAGATACTTTGCGCAATAATTATGGATAATGATAATCTTGGGAATCGGCTCTCTGGATTTGGTATTGTTGTTCAGATGAATTTTTTGCCTTTGGATATATTTAATGACAATTGCTGTAATTATTGCCATCGAGTTTGTTGTGCTGTCATTATAGTTAAAGGAGAATTTCTTAATTGATTGAATCTAATTTTGTTTAAATTTTGTTTTCTTTTAAGGTAAGTTCGCTTGGAAATACAGTATGTTGCGAAAAGAGAATTCGTGGTATGAACAAGTTCGTGTGGTATGAACAAACTCAAAGTGTATATGTATATACTTTCGGAAAGTATTAAGTGGCGCTCGGTGGAAAAATGAATGCGAAACGGTACAGGCAATCCGTTGGAATAAAATAAGTGGCAATACAATAAAAATAAATAAATAAATAGTAGGCGCAACATGTTTGTAGTGACCCTAGGGTTAGCTTCTCACAACCAATAGAGCCAATAGAGATTACAGTGTCACCGTCTTGCACAAGCATTGTGATGTCAGAAAAAATAGTTCAATTCGCTGCCTTTTCCAATTTTGTTATCCTTACTCAAAGTTGTGCACATATTCACCGAACCAGGAACGAAAGAGTGCATATCACTGAATTTCTTCCCGGTAGTTTAAATAAAACACCTTTCGGCGGTCATACAGTGATAACCCATAGTACCTTTCACGTCAGGTCTGTGCCATCGAAAATCTTGAATGGCGATTATGCTTGCTCTGATTCTCCGGACAGGCAAATAAAGTATATGTCCCATTTAAAAGTCCTCCTTCAATCTATGTGTGTGTATCTTAATCGTCTTTGGATATATGCATCTCCATCTCCATCTGAGAAATACGCGATTGAATTTATGTTAGAAAAGTTACGCATTTTACAATTAATGACACCTCGCGCCAAGGATATCCATCTTTTATCGTACAATCCCCCCTATTTGGAACACATTTTCACTGCCTGAACCCTCAAAAGATGTCTATCACTGCAGGCACAGACCACAAAGACCCATAACCCTCCATCTCAAATGGGGTTACTAGACGCTGAGCCAACATCTTCATACATCTCTCTATCTATGCCACAATCTAAACACAGACGAATTCCTTTTAGGACTGCGATATGTGGTTATATACACTTAGTAATTCTCTTTTCGAGCAACCGAATTAATTTGCGAAACGCGCCTCTCAATCAACAATCAATTGAAAGGTCCTTTCGCAAATGCCACAGACCAACCACTTTGGCACTCTGTGTCAATAGTCCGGCACACAGTCGAACTCAATCAAATCACAGGATGTGCTCTGGCACCGCTATCAATTAGCAAACGAAATTGCTTCAGTGGTGGTGTATAGTTTATATCGTTTCACTTATTCCCTGCGCAGAGAACCGTTCAATCACTTGCTTTCGTTGATAGATGATTAATACAACAACATTCAAAGGGACAGACAGGACGTACATATATAGATATGCTATTAACATTTTGCAATTTTGCGGGTGCCCGCACAAAGGCCACTGGGAAGGCAACAACGACGCCGTTCAATGGAGTAAAGTGTTGAATCTAGCAGTTCGAAGTATCGAAGACTTGATTGCATCAGGGATTCTTCGGTTCGATAAAGGGAATGAAAACAACGGCCACCACCGAACACATAACTATCAGCTGTCAAAGGATCTAATGTGCTTTTGTTACTTTGTGGCTGGCGGAATTAGTAAGGACAGTCTTCCTAAGAGGAGAGGAAGTGACAAAGGACATTGACATCAAATTTTAACAACTTGCAGTTTGGTAATAGGTTGGTTTGCAGGAAAATTATAGATTTTCAGAGGAGAAAAAAGCGACCTACTTTGCGCCAATTTAGAAATCAAAACTATTTTAAAATTTGTTTGTCCAGCAGATACCCGAAAGAAAGCCTTTATACGTACACAAAGAAATGGACAAAAAGTCTACGAAAAATGGGACAGATTTTTGTTAATATGAAAAGCGATGCTAGATAACAGAAACGGCTCATAAAACATAGGAATGGTATGTACGTAAAGTAAAATCAACCTTTGGGGTTATTCATCTGATATGGAGGGATATTACAAAAAATAAAAAATAATAACAATGTGAGTTTTAAAAAGTTAAAGCTCTCAGTAACAGGGAATTGCCGCAAGTTCTGGTTAGAGAGTTATAGGCGCCCACTGTACTATTTTATAAGCTCTTATACTTTACTTTACACTTTACAAGGACAAGCGTAGTCTGGAGCGTAGTAGGAGTTTCTTTTTCCTGAACTGTTTGGGCAATATATTTCTCACTGAAATATGTTAAAGCCACCGGTTTAAGGTGTCTATGATTGGAAGTAGGGTTCGTGTTAGACCTATATCTTTACATAATGTAACAGAGATTTGTTTTTGAGTTTGCATCAGCAATATATGTCGATCGACATGTTTGGGGTCGCAAACGAAGTGGGAAATTCTGATTGTGTAAGGCTCCAAGTGGTTGCAATTATTCTAAGATGCATGTTTAGTATGGTTCAAAAAAAATAAGTCTGAAATGACTACAATCACTCCTACTGGCCATTTCACTGGCCCTTCCCATCTAACTTTTGTGTTGCTATTAACTGACATTCATCTGTAAGCAAGGGCATCTGTTGTGCGGTTTTCTGTACTCCCATTAAAATATTTATTGTAGATCTTGAGGCTTTCTTTCTTTTCGTCTCCTTGTAACAGTCTCCACTTATCTAAAACAAAAAAGTGTCTTATATCTGATGGCATTCGAAATAACATATCATCTTTTTTTGCGAACAAACCACGCACAGAAATTCCTCTGTCTTGTACCATAAGTCACAGTCAGTCAATTACTGGCAACGGATAGCATGCACTAACTCTATTTACATGGACCGATGCCAAAAAGCAGAGAAAACGACTAGAAACAGCCCCGGCCACGAGCCCCATGCCCTAATAGAACAACAAATTGACTAACAACAAACCGACAGACAGGCACACACCGGATGGACAAACATGCAATTTTCAATGGCACCCAACAAAGTTGGGAATATTCTGCAAAAACACACACACGCTTGCACAGATCGACAGCGTACTGGTACTCGTGTACTGACTAACCACCGCGGCTGCCTTGACTATGCGAATTATGCTCTCGGCAGAGCATCCATCTAAATGTTTGTGTACATGTGTATAGGTGGGCTTAGCATTGCAAATGCAATTTTTAAAGTTGCACTTTCCTGTTCCTGTTGGCAATGAGCATTGTTTTTGTTTTGGATTGTCCCGTCGTGTATAGTAAATGCATTCAACCAGTTTTTTTACTGCGACGAGGTCGTTGATATCCTTTTTTATCGGCACGACACTCACTCTCTCTTTTGTGTGGTAGTGTAAGTGTCGTATTGGAAAACTGACTGGTTGGATTTAGTCTTTCCTACGAGTATGTGGGAATTTTTTACAGATTTTTTTTTCTTGTTTTTTATGAACTAAATTACGATGCAGACGGTGCAGACAAAACATTGAAAAAAGCCGAGACTGGGTAAGCTGATAGTCTACGAACTATACGAATGGTTGAAAAGAGCAGAAAAATAGAAAGAAAAAAACAACTTTTGCATTGAACTCCTTGTGCAGGATGCAAAGTGTGAAGTAAAGTACCTTAAACTTCTTGAAAAGAGTGTCGGTGTAGAATTTCACACGCTGAATGCGATTCGAGTCTAAAGCAGAACAAATGGGTAGTACAAAGATGAGAAAGGGAAAGTGGATCCATTAGGTGTGAATTGAAGGAAATCACAATGCACAGGAAGAAATTGAGTGGTATAATGAATTTAGCACAGTAATACGGGGAGCTAATTATCAAGAGCAATTGGATTTTGCTTGAATGGGCTCTGCTCGCACGAGTGTCTTTAAGGTTTTCATTTTGTTGTCGGTGGCCAATGATGCTTGATGCAAAGTTAATGAGAAAGAGGTAAATGGAAGTTTTCTGTCACCTTTGGTGGTAATTACCAAAGTTGAGTTTGGAAAACGGGGTAAACGACAATTTATTCTCGGTGAAGACAAAGTGACTAGGGCGTATACGCAATAAAATCGAAGTTGCTTGCACACAAAGGTTGTTGGTTCTGATCAAAAAACTTGCGATTTTCGTACCTCAATTTGTATTGATATTTTTGTGTTATTAGTATCACAGCGACTTCTACTTTTTGTTGTCTTGTATCTTGTATCCTTGCCTGACATTTCATTTTATGAATATGCACTCCGAAAAATTGCCATTAAATCACATTTCAAAAAAATCTCTTTTGTGCCTTTATATATTTGCATCAGTCAATCTGTCAATACTTCTCGTCGCACCTTCTGTTTGCAATAACACATTCACCCCATCGTCGCCGACCTGGCTCAGTAGGAAAAATTGATTTTACACCGCTGCGACGACCGGGCCGGTCTACTTGTAATGCCATGCGAATCACTTCACAGTGTTAAGTGGCCATTGTCTGCCGCCTACGGGTATTTTTCAAGTTCAATATTTTATTTCGCTTTTATCGGTTTTTCGTTGTTTTCTTTTTGCACCATTCAATTCAGCTGGCAGTAATATCAGTTGAACAATTTAATTGCAGCAATATTTACACCACAGACATCAGATCCATTCCAGAGCCACCCTTTACGGAGCTGCCACCCATTTGCTGAGTCATATAGTGTGGCTTTTGCGTGGCAGTCAGCACATATCGAATATCATAACCCCAACATCAGTCACTCGTCAAGAGTATAGCAACAGTGTCAGTGCGGCTCGTCGGGTAGGAGGAAGGACATGTCTCTGCCTCTATGGAAAATCCATACGTGTACGTATGCTGATACATATTGATGAATTGTCTGGCCATAGGGCGGCTGTCGTCTCGTTATTATGTTCGCAATCAAGAAATCGCAATATGTTGCATGGAGAGTACATTATTTGTTGCTGCTGCTGTTGTTGTTGTTGTTGTTTTGTGGTGCTTTTATTGATACCCGGACTAAAACTGCCACGGTAATAAAATGTGGTTTCTATACTTCCAACAGTACGCCACATGATTTCATCTTGATTGGGAACGGAAAAACTGTACACATTTATATCGAGCATGTAACAAACAGACGCACACGATAAACACATTGTAACAGCTCGCCGTCAGCGCGCAGTCACTCCCTCGTCGAGTCGCAGACTGTTTGCCATATCGATGGTGATGATGGAAATACATACGCGCCAAAACGGTGTGTAACAACAAACGATCTGGTACTCGTAGTACTCCTACTTCTTCCTGGACGGGTGTTGTTCCATGCGAAATTCCTAAATCATTAAGTGATTTCAGTTTCGCTGTTGCAATTGATATCGACGTGGTTTATGACTGGAATAGAACACTGTGCAAATTGAAAATATGCTATATATCGTTATGAATTGTGAATGTGTTTGGACTATTGGAACAACAGCGAAAACCATTGTTATATCATTATTTAGGAGTTCATTGTACGTAAAGCTCTTACGATCACCGGCTTGATGCGGCTGCCAATTCCCCATTAGGTAGTATAATGGAGTAATGGTGTAAGCACTTTAGCACATGTAAAACAATTGCAGTTGTGCTTTTCTCTAGCTTGTACACCCAATTCGACGAGTATTTAAAAACGTCAATCGGTATATATATATATACGCGACGTCTTCATGAGGATATTTGCTCAATAAAATGTCCTTATTCCAAGAGTTGTAAAGATACTAACAGCGTCCGCAACTTTGTTAACAGAATGACGCATATCCTCAAAGCGGAACCACGGTCAGGAACATTAGTTACCAATATTTTTCAATCGTGTTAATCTTTAGTCTTTAAAATCGGCTTCTGGATGGAGTAGAAAACTTATTGGTAGCTTGAGATATTTAAGCAATTTTTGGCTCCCTGGTGCGTTTTGGTTTTCTTTATGGTTAAAAATTATTTAAGTAAAGTCAAAGACAGTGAAATCAAACAAAAAAAAAACATTTTGGTCAAAAACGCCCCCAAAAAGTTGGCGTGGCAGTGAATGACATAGTCTAAGGCCTTCTCTGAGTCTTAAAAAAATTGCAAAAAGAAGTTTTATCTTTTGAAATATTTGCCGCTTCTTACCAGTATACACGATACGTGCAGTCGTTTTTATAGTTGACTGTAGAAATCGCCTGCTACTCTTTCTATAATCATAGCCGCTGTACAAGCTGCTTTTCTCAATGATCATTTTAAACTTTTTACGATCTCTGACTTGATGTATATTGAAACTCGCCAAGAAGTCTCAATAATGTTTCATTTAGCATTTTGGTAGGCGTTGACCTTAAGTCTTCCTTGTACTCCGAATTTCACAGACTAGATCTAAGCTCTTCTCTTCGACAATCTGAAACAGCAGTGGACCCTCAAGCTGTCCCCCGTCCTCAATAAGTTACCATTTTTCGTCTAAAATTCGATTGGCAAATCCTTCCGTCATCACATCTCATTGTCCAACTCAAAACTAACTCGCAATGCCAAGACATCATCGCGTCGCGTACCATATGCCACGCCAATACCTGTCATCAGCTGAACTCATTGAGTTGTCCAAACAAACAAATTGCCAAATAAACTGTCGACACTTCTGCACGCATGAAAATGCCAAATCAATTAATCGACATAGCACCAACCGGATGTCTAGGTCTACTCAGAGATCTCATGTCTGTCTCGCTTCTCGCATTATATGGGCTGTGATTATGTATATGTGAACTGACTCCGAAAATAGAGCACGAAAAATCTTTTTGTCTTCCCGTTTGATTCGTGTGTGTGTGTGTGTGTGTTGGCCTGTGCCACTTTAACTGTTCGAATCTAATCCAATTGATGACTATCCACATGGAGTGTATTGGCCCCGTCTCAGAGGAGACAATAAAATTGAACTCGCATTTCCATAACCCTGTTCCGCAGATCCGCACTCAATGTGTGTGTGACATATCACCAAATCCACTATAAATTCGGTTGCTGTCAGATACAAAATTATCCCATGGATACTTTTCCGGTGGTATGACCATTTGGAAATGGAATTTATATGTTGGTTTTGTCCGGGTGGTGGCTGGTTTCCGATTTGCGTGTGGGCTGATGCTCGTTTCCTTTGTAATGGGTAACATTTCTCTTGCACGACGATAGATAGTTTCTCTGGCATTAAATTTTCCTCGAGTCAGGAGATTTCGAATTGGTTGTCATTAGTTTCGGATTCAGTCTGTAGATGGAGCACACCCCTTTGTGTTGGCATAATAGAGCGCGTGGATATCATTTTTGCATTGTAAACAAAAAAGAAATTAAACAAAGGAGCTAGAGCATTACAAGGGACTTATTGTAGATTTTGGTTTTTCGTATCCTTATCGCTAGTATAATTTATTTTTAAAGCAATGGTTCCTTGAGTCGTTAAATTCAAATTTGTGTATGGGGTTGTGTCAACACATAAATTCAGTAAATTTGCAAATTCTTCCGCCCATCTTCAATGCCCATATGTTTTCTTTCGACACATTTAGACTGACGGTGAATTTTATTAAAAGAATTGTCAAAAATACTTCTCATGATATGTAATATTAAAAACAAACAAATTTGCAGTTGCATGTTTTTTCGTAAAACTTTTGTGCTGAGTTTTACAGGTTACTCTACTTGTGAAATTGTAAACTGTAACTTGTAGTTTCATAAAACAGATAGACCAGTAATGTACGACTGATTTGCCGAACATACTGTAACTCTCTTTTAAGAAACAAAATCTCTGAGATGTTAATACGGATATGTCCCAAAATGTTGTATTCTCATATCCAATCGCCTCTAGCCCTGTTGTGTGAATAGTTCTTGCTTATTTTGGGAAAAATTTACCGACCCTGTCCTGTCATGTGTAGATAAAATATTGTGTACCAAAAAGTTCTAAAACTGATTTATGACTCTCTCAATGTGAGTTCGTTTCGGATCAGAAGGGTTGGCACAATAACTTTCCCGGACAAACTCAACCTTCTCTTCCCTACACTAACTACCACGAAGGACCTTTGTGGGTGATCTAAGTATTTGATTAGACTACACGTCCGGCAAAGTTCAATGTGCACATAGATAAATCGGAGAGCACCCCCTTAACCAGTATAATTACATGAAAATCGAACTTTAATATTCGCAACCATATGTCATCCATGGGGGGTTCAATTGGCCAGTATTCCCATAACTTAGTCGTTTTTCTCTAACGGCAGCCGCTGCGAGGTGGGGCACAGAAATGTGATTAAAAAGTCGTTCACTTCCTTTGCTGAAGGGCTCTACAAAATATAGGTGGTACATGTGTTGTCGGAAAGGTACTAGAGGTAGCATGTCATATCATAAGTGAATGTCTGACAAGTTTTTGGGTTGGCGGCGGCACCGTTCTGTTTCATTCGTTTGTTAAGTGCAGTCACGCAAAGTAAAAGTTTCTTGCGGAATATTTTTTCCCATTTTTTTATGAATTTTTCATTAAGTTGCGGAAAATTGAACAAGGGTTGCATGAAATTGAAAATGCAGTATACAAGAGTGAGTTGATACCATAGTGGCAGTCGTATATGTGGAAATATAATTCAACCAATTTGTGCGGTGCAAGTGAGCGGGGGGGATTCTGTTGATTTATGTCTGCATATGAAAATTGGAGGACATGAAGGAAAAACCCTTCATGTGTAAGAATTTTACAATCTATCTGCAGTTGAAGGTATACGTTTGGTGTATCAGCGAATGCTTGCACGAAAGTGGTGGAATTGACTTGCAGGAATGTGAGAGCATGCATGTTGGAGAATTATTTTGATTAGATGGGCTATATCTGCCGCGGTAAAATAGAATACTATGCAAATGGAAGACTTTGTCATAATGGTGTGTTTATTTAGATTGGGAATGTATTTTGTGCACCGGAAAATGCCAAAAAAGATGGGGTAATGGCTTGGGTATATGTTAGTTCAGGTAGAAGTCTGATTACCTACAAGTAGCGCAATTTGCTTGTGCGATAGCCATAAAGTGCTAAACCCTTATTTAATTGAATTGAAGGATCACACACGTGATTGACTTGGAGGTGGTCTTCCAATTATGAAATTCGGTTTCAAAAATATCCTAAAACGATGGTGTGACAATAAATCGGTTATAAATACATCAACAACTTGGAAATTAGTGCAGCTTCAAGAAAAATCATCTTGAAGATATAACTTAACATTGGGAATATGCCATTCTTAAGCCAAATTAGCACCGTCCAGCGGGAGATGAAGGTGAACGAATTTGACAACAAGACAGGCCTAAGATCCACCACTCAATATCTACCGCAACGAAATTTGTGTTCCTATGGTTTATGTGAATTGAGCTATTGTAATCAAACAACCCACAGATGTCCAAGCAAAAACATTTGAATAGCTTTAACGGGTTGTTCGACACTATAATTTTTTTTGCTTTTAATTAGAAATACATTTATATATTGGGCCTAACTACTGAACATTCTTGATCGGACTCTAAATTTCATTAATTTTTGTAACCAGTAGCTGATCACGTATTTCCTCCAAAATAGTGCTTAAAATTGGATATATATCTCGCTTAAATGACAAACTTATTCAGTTTCAGGTTTAAGTTTATAAGATCCAGGCTTCAACAGGGTGAAAACAAAAACAAAAATATTTTTGAAAGAATCTACTACGACGATGGAAATCGAATTTGTGATTTTTATCCCCGAAGGCCTGTTCACAGATCATTGTTATTAAAATTAATTTTTTTAATTTAGACGGTTACCAATACCATTGTCGCCTTTTTTCAAAGCTTTATCATTTCAACTTAAAGTCTCTAATAAAAGTATTTCCCCAACTTTAATAGTCTCTTGCCTGCAACACTGTTAGTTTAAGTTATACGACAAAAAACTCATAAATAAATTTTCGCCAAACTAGAGACAAAGAGAACGACCCAAGATGAAGCGAATAATAATAATAATAATAAAACTAACCTCAGAGAAGGATGTCTATCTCTCTGAAGATTGTTATTCCGGCGCCAGTCAGTTTGAATTTACTCTGCTCCTCCCTATGTATAGCCATCTGATAGCAGCAACCCCTAAGCCTCCGACAGACAATCCCAAACTCTGTAGGGTTGTAATAAAATGTCAGCATGATGTGGAAAGAGGTATCGAATGAAATTCTCCATGTATTCGCATGCCGTGCTGATGTATCACGTTCCATGTGTAGAAGTAGTCAAGCGGAGCGACAGTTACTGCCCATCCTATACCATGAATGGTATGTCATGTGGATTTTTCGGAGGTAAATAGACCAAACGAACGTACTCTGTTCCCAGCACCCCTCCAGCAAAAGACCATCATCAGATGTTTACTGTAATGGAAGCTGTGACATTACATGGAATATATTTACACTTCTCAGTTGGGCATTTAAAAGCAGCTATACTTATGCAGGCGGCCACCAGGGTGGTGGTGGTGGCTTTAATTGCCCGAGGAATTAGTATTAATTCGTGTTGTCCCTGATGGTGTGCTTGGCTGTGTGTGTGGCACGAAACGACTGCTTTTGTTTTATGGCCTGTCTGCAATTTTATGACGGACGCCGTAGAGGTGAAGCTATTTTGATGACGGATTTTATATGTCCGTAAACAATAAATGGATCATAATTGTGAAATAAACATGTTAACACATTTACGTGCATAAAGGTTCACCAGAGTTGTTATACCATGTCCTCTATCGGATTAAGCGATCAAAGCCGCGGGGTAATTCGTAAGCTAAATGGTACCCGTTTTACGCTCACAAAGTACTAACCTATGCAATGAAATTAGAAAGTGTTTTGTCAAAATCAAGCCTATGGATTCAATTAAATTAATTGGCGCGCGGTTACCGCTTATCGCTGAACGTAAAATGTTTACGACCCACTGTAGGTCTCAGCTTCTGGGTATAGTCTTGTTTTAATTTTGTTAAGTGTGACCCCGAAAAGTTCCATGTGCCTTAGGATTATTTATGACAACTGTATGACAGTCGATTTGGGGAGTCTTTAATGCGTCACACTCAAATCAAAGTTGACGAGCTCGGACTCCCGATGTGGGATTATGAAAAGTTGTAATCCCGATATTCGTGTATGTAAGCAGCTTCCGTATGGATTGCGAATCAGGTATTTTTGAACCACTCAGAACATCAAGTTCGATTATAGGGCTGTTAGTCAACGCGCCACGGTGTCACGTCACTAAAAACGGGGTTCATCTTGCGCTGTTGTAGGGTTGTATGTTGTAGATCCCTTACATTCGTCTCGAAAATTAAAATCTCATGAGCTAGGTCTTAGGTCCTTACAAACCTCGTGTCATAATCAGCAAACTAGTTCAGACTTTACAGTAAACAGACTTGGCTCATTCGGCAAAATTTCTCTCAAGGTAACTTCGCTCCACTAAAAGCTGTTTCTACTATATACATTTCCGACTTTTGATCGACAGATTTTACAAAATCATTATTCAGTCTACACATGCAATGTGTCCTACGCACTCTGTAGGCATACGACTGTCACACCACTCGCAGTACGGTTTGTGCCAACTAAAAGCCTGTCATGTTGTTAACCGTAAATAAGAAACAGGATTTGCTTTGTTAATTTCCATATGTCGATTTGGTTGGCACGCAAAATAGTAAACGCATAAACGGCTTTCCTTCCTGACAATCTTTGCTATAGACTGGCACTAAGCAGATAGCAGACATGACATTACTCCATTTACCAATCAAAAGGTGACTGGCAAGCGCTTGCTGCCATGAATCTTTGGTAGTTCTTGGACAGTTTTTGGTGGATATTCGTGTGCGATTTACTTCGGACATCGTGCGATGGCCGTTAATGGACAGCCATATGATGTATCTAAGGAGGAAGTAATGCTAAAAGCATTAATCTCTTTCGAAAAGAGAAAAGTTTTGGTCTGAGATTTTATCGAACAATGGGGAACGTTTGCAAAAAAAACTTGAAGCATTCAAATTTGTTGTTAATGTACCTGTATCGAAAATTGATTATTGTGCCGGGACAGTACTGATGGTGATACAAATAGTCGTTAATTGTGTAAAGAGTAAAAAGTTGTTAATGCTTTTCTTTTTTATATTTTCAGGACAACAGCAGTCGAAAGGTAAGTTTCGTGAAACAATTGTCTTGCTGCGCTTTTATCAGTCATTCAACTTTTTGGGATACTTCGTGATTTTTTTTATGTTTTAAAATCTATGTAATGTAGTTTGAGATAGGATAATCAAAAATATGTTTACAAATTTGTTCTATGTTACAGTTTTTGCCTAGATAAAAGGTAATATTCCTTTGGCCAAGGTACATAGCCCGTATTCGTAACTTGAGCATTTAGTTTGACTCACTTTTTCTGTGAGAACACAATTCTGTACCTATTATTTTAAATGCCGATGAATGTTCAGAACTTAAGCTAAGAGACTGAAACTGTTCAAAATCGGAAAATAAGTATACAAATCGACAAACCGACATGGCGGTTGAAAATCGGGTGACCTAACTTCGGAGTTACGGATTTTACATTTGGCTGACATTAAATTTAAATTTCTTTTTCTGTGTGTTTTACCTATAACCAACCTACATTTACTACTGAGCAGGCTCCACTTAACACAGGGTTCATTTAAATCCCAATAAAGTAGTTTGCTATCTCATTCACAGTAAGAAAATAAAGGTACCCCCCCAAATGGACCTTTTTTTGTACCTCTTATTCACCGCTCTGTTTATAATGTGTCCGTACAAAGCGAATGAGAACGAGAACTTCTCAAAATTAATTAAAAGCTAAAGTTGTGCACACCAGAAACGATGAACAAATACCGAAAAGGGTTAAACGACGAATGCCAGCTCTTTCAGCTTTAAATCCTGAAACACGTTGTCGGTGACACTTTTTACATGAAAATATGTAAATTATTTACCGTGGTGTCCCTTTTGTGAACACACTATCAGCTGCCAGAAGCTAGCTCCTTTCTATCATATCCTTCAGCTGTCAATGGAATTTTCATTCCTTTGGTTAGCCGTTCACCCGACTGCCAGCCAGCATTAACCGAATAAATTTAACTGAAGTATGGCAACGATGCGTTTACGAACACACACATCCATATCCATATATATGTATATATTTGTAAATAATGCAACATTGTGTTTTCTTTTTGTATGAGCGAACAGTCGCTGCTTTCAATGACTGTGCGATGTTTTTATCCCTTGCGGTGGGGGATGGTCGGTGGTGTATCTTTGATGAGAGGTGGTGGTGCAATATAAACTTTTTGCTCGCCCCCAAACTCCAACCAACCATATGATAGATTGCTCTTAGTACAGAAATTTCACTTGCGCTAGACATACACAGATATGTATACTGTGGATAATAATGAACGATAATGGTGGTTGAGTGAATGATTCTTGACGTGTAGGTGTAGGTGTGTTTGTCTGGATTTGTATAGGTGTGTTTATATTCCTGGACCTTTTTTGATCTTTGCCGATGAGAGATACAAATACAACGCCGAGGAGGACTTTGTTGAAGGAGCAAGGGAGTACTGGTGCTTTGCTTTGCCATGTGATGCGATGCGATGAGATTCTCCATGTCTGGTGCGAATTTCTCCCCCTTTGGCTTTGTTTTTGCCCAACGCCACGCCATAGATTTCGTCGTCGGTCTTTGGCTAGGGTTGTTTCTGTTTACTCATGCTGAGACAGAGATAGTTATACACCTACCAACGTACGTTTAGAGTTGGGTGATATTTTGGAGTCAACCTCCCTTGAATTTTGCACTTTGTTAAGTTGACTGATGGTATATATATGAATTCGGATTCCCTTTGTTATTCATCGGAAGTCCTGCATATCTGTTCAAGAGCTATTTTTTTGTGTGTGAATTCTCCTTCGAAGAAATTTGTGTTTTTGTTGCGAATCTCCTATCGGAAGCATTTGATTTGAGTAGGTTTGGCTCGTTTGTTTTTGCTCATCGATTTGTTCATGTGAAACGCAGATGCAAAGTCAAGTGGAAATCTGTTTTGGATTTTCTTTAACATTTAAATTAAGTTGGTCGTTTGATCAATATCATTCCAGTTTTGTGCTCCTGAAAGGATGACTTTGTACGAACTATGAGTGGGATTGTAAGGTAAGGTGAGGCTGTGGGACATTTATTGAGAGTAGCAAATCGCAAACGACGTGTTTTGGGGTGAACGCAAGAGCGAAACAAAACTATTGCTCTGTTAACTGTGCATGCGCAAACTATGTGGCATATTAATAACAAAAAAATAGTTGGCGCAACAGTTGCATGTTTATGGTTCGATATTGCATGTTTTTTTGCGTGAATTTTTATTTTTGAGACAAATGGAAAAGAACTACCATTTTTGACAATTCTGCTACCTATATACCTACTTTAATCCGATTTAGACGACACCGACGTCCATTCTTCGGCAGCACGTGTTTAATTAGTTTCTTATGTATATATTTCCCAAGAAAAGAAAAGGAGTTGGTTTTTGTTTTTGAGTTGGCAGCTGATTTTTGTTTGGCAAGTGTACTGTTAGGTGATATGCATTAGGTAGTTGTTATATCTGATGATAGATTGATACTTTTATATAAAAGTCCTCTGATATCATCCCTTCGAATTTTGGTGCCAACTATTTATTACAAGAACAATCATAATGCCGTCTTTCTGCTTTCGCTTATGTAGTTCTCCTCAAGGCGTCTATTAAAAGTTGTCCACAAGTTAGTCGTATAAAATGAAAGTGAAAGAAAGTGAAGACATTATCCATAAATCTAAAAGTTCTTGAAGAACTTGCAGATATTGTCGATACAGGCATCAGAAAAATACGGAAATTTCTCAAAAAATCAAAAATAAAATTCTAAAAGTTCAAATAAACATAATCAAAAAACAGAATCGAAGTTTTTCATTTAGAAAAAAAATGAGAGCCAAACAACATCGGATGACTTCTTTTGGCCCACCCTGTATAATTAAAATTTTTTTTTAAACGCTATTTGTTGTCCCAGTTCCTTCTGAACTACTGAATTAATCAGCCCGTTCACCATATTGAATTTTGATTGACAGCGCAGCTAAAGCCGTCTTATTTCAGATTAATTTCCCACCCAATGGAAATTACTTCAATTAGCAAAAAAAAAATGAAAATCTCATCAGTTATCACAATAAATTTCAAACTCTGACTTGCCTTCCGAAACAGCTTATATACCATCCATGGAAACATCATCCTCATTCTATAAGCAGTAATCCTTTTTTCAGAAAACATTGTGCGACACTGCTTAAATATTCCAACCATAAAACATAATAAAGAGATAATGTTCCAACAGCGAAATCTCCAATTTAGTTATTTGACACAGAAATCCGCTTTAATTAATATCCCTTTTGCCTATAAGAAAACCCCTTTTTAAGTGTACAACAAAGGATTTTTAAGTGGAGGTAATAATTTATTTCCCTCCTGGTGAAGCGAATCCCATATACTCGTACATAGTCCTTCTATGTAGTTCGAGTTGGCAGGCGCCATGTATTGTATATTCCACAATAGGATACGGGAATGTGGAGTGCGGTGTACGAAAATAAGACCCAACCGTACCCTGGAACGTATACACAACATATACTACATGAAAACCACAACTTAACCCTTCGTTCTGCTGCGTGGTTGTACCAGAAATCCAATAAACTAAAAAAGGGGGTGTATGTCGTGCCGACGGGGAGGGCTGCAGATGGATAACATTGAACTTGTGCCCTAAATACTGACTTTACTTATCTTTTATTGTTTTTTAGCTGGCTAAGTGGCAAAATGCAGGAGCTGGAGACGGATAAGAGTTT
The DNA here is from genome assembly GCA_948293265.1 of Cheilosia impressa. NCBI lineage: Eukaryota > Metazoa > Arthropoda > Insecta > Diptera > Syrphidae > Cheilosia > Cheilosia impressa. Next base: position 59,685,081 of record OX411881.1, read on the forward strand.
CTGCACCCAAGGCACAGGTAACAATAAAAATTTGCCAAGCATTTTATTTTCGACAAAAGTGGTTTGAACAAGCGGTTCGAGGATTTATCGTGCTATCCTGGGTCGGGTGATTGTGGTGTATACATATACAAGTTGTTTCGGTTTCATTCTTTTGTTTGGCTTTCAAAAAATTGTAAAGTTCGGTTTGAAGGGCACTTGGAAATGTAGTAAGAAATGGACGGGTGTTTTAGAAAATGATTGCTTTTAACAGCTTGAAGTATCTATTATCCGAGGTTGGGTCAGGTATCGAAATGTGGGTTTACATGGTATGGATAATGGAATGTTACACTCGTTGGTGTAAGGCATGGAAATAGGAAGCTGTGTCGCAAACACCCCTTCGAAAGTGATTTGATTTTATGCGATGTCTAAAGGTTTGTTTATTTGTATATAGACTATACTGGCAAAAGAAAATCTGCTGTTATAATTTAAAATACCTAAATATAAGCTATAAGATTTTTTTTTCTGTTTATAGATTTAGCTGGACCGTCTCTTTCCGGGAACCCACAGTAGAGTTTTAGTGTAAGCTTCTTTGATTTGTAAAGAGATTTTTTCGAGTTCTTCATCATTGAAAAAAACATTTCGCTTAACAACGAAGAAGGCAAAACCAAAACGAACCTTTCAATCTGCAACAATTTGTCAAGGCTGCTGAACCGCTTGGCTTAGCTGCCGAACTTTTCAAGACACAGGTTATGGCTTGGTAGAGAGTATATACCAACTATAGCCCAATGGCTATACAAACATCCTACCCGTCGGTATAGGACGTATCTTTCTACACAACATCATAAGAGGGTAAACTTTCATAAAAACTCCTCTCTATATGCATGTCCTCTGTGAAGCAAATTTACCCTCCGCTGGGATACCTAAAGAGATTAGTTGGGCGAATCTGACGAACTGTGTCATTTCAAGGAAGATTTGGTAAATCTACGACACTGCTAGAGCAATCAACCTACTAGAAAGAACGCGTGCTGATGTAGCTAGATTAAGAGCAATCAGTATGGCCCACTGGCCTTAAGAAACTCACGCAGCAAAACTTGGCATCCCCCATAGTATACACTGCTACCGTCTTTAGCGCGACGGTCCCTCATTGTAACAATTGTCCTCCCTAAAAATGTATAAAGTCCTCTTTTTTTTCGTTTTCCAATCTGGTAACCTAATGCTGAAGCTGCGCTGACACAAATGGGAGTGCTCCACTTTCTTTCTGAGTGTCCGGCCCTAGGCAAAACCAGACACCGAGCACTTTATGATGATCTCGGTCATCCGAGGTATCCTTTTCAGCGACATCATTATAGATTTATCAACTCCACGGGCTGGTTTTGAGTTGCTAACACACCTCTCCCGCTTTATCTATGCAGGTCACGTCGCTCCAGCGCTAATTGTATTTTCCCTTGGCAGATGCATGTAACGCTTTTCACCATTAGCTTTTACAGTTGCGGTGAAAGACATCCACCTTGCCTTAAATAAATAATGTTTGTTATTAAAAACTCGACGCCGTATTGTTTGAAACCTTGCTAATGCCTATTGAAAATATTTAGTAATGTTTTTGTCTAGCCTAGTAAATTTTTTGTTGACTGTTTTTTCACATTGCCTTAAATGAAGAGAAGCGCTGTTCCTACCGACCTGCCCATGAAGTGCTTTTTAAAGCACTGCTCTTTAAATAATATTGCAGTTTTCCACGGTCGCAGTTGCTGTGCAGCCTGATTGTCCTCAGGAAGCACCTGACCTTATTCTTCATCGACATTCGATTTAACCATCTCCCACTTTTGCGTTGGAATATCTCTGTAACAGAGCTTAATTCGTTGATCTTTTATTTTTTAAATCTCGTCGGAGGCTATTCCTTATTTCTAGCCCCGCCTTATCCAAGAATCTACCGCTTTAAAGCTACATTCACTAGAAAGTGCTATCTTCGAATGCTAACAAGAAGAATTTATACACAAACAAGAACAAGTCGACATTTCATTTTTGTGTCTAGTTTTATGAAGATAAAAGCCCTTAAACAAACTGATAACTCCCCAGGGTCCCCAAGAATTTTACTACCTCAAACGGGGTAAGTACGAGCGAGCACTCCTATCCCCAACGCACGTTCAGATTTTATTTCCCTTAAGATAAACCGCCAAATGGCCGCTCAAACATTCAGAAAATTGTTCAACCGAGAAAATGTCCCCAACAAAAATCGTTTTATTCGTAAAACTTATCCATCTCACAGTGATCATAATAATTTCTTGATTTTCCAAGGCATCCCTGCCATCTACGTCCTTGAAATTCAACATTTTAACACTCTTGTGCGGTACGCAAAAGCAAAGCTCTTATATGTATGTGCTTCGCTCTAACATCATCACTCACAGCAGACACTGGGTGTTCTTGTTCTGTGAGTAGATGTCACCCTCATTTTCGAATGTTTGCCTAATGTCCTTTGTAGCTACCGCTTCATTGCATGAAGGACGAAAAAAGAAACACACGCCAAGGCAACACAAAAAAAAAGAAAAAAAGAAACGAGTCAAACAGAGAAACCATCACGAAATAACGACAAAGTCATTGAGAGGAGCGGAGTTTCATATATTTGTACAGAAAATATCCTCGTATATCAAGTTGATGGGTATAGTCCTTTTTGCAGCAGTATACCAGCAGCAATCAGGGGTTGATTTTTCAATTTTACCATTAGCCATCCAAGAGGCATATATACAGAGGAGCAAGAGAAACGAGACAATCTGTCTGGCTGTCTGTGGCTTTCCTTCATTCCTTGTCGTCTTAAGTTGGTTGTATCAACCCTTGTCCTCTTCCCTTCACGTTTATGGAAAAATTAGAACATAATTCAGAAGTACAAAAGAATTTCCCTTTAAATTTGACGCGCAAAGAAAATTGCCCAGGGAAAGCAAGGGAGCTCAAACTAATCTTTGTTTTGCTTCCCTAGTTTTACACCACCACCCCACCATAGAAGGGATGGTGGTTGGGTAAGGGTATCCAACTTGGGCTACTATTGCACGCATTTGATTTTATGCTATAAGCTTAAATTATTATTTGGATATTGCCGAGAAACGAGCGCAGGAAAAAGCTTGCACACGAGAACTCCTTTTTTGCGTTTAAATACAAGAATATAAGGGAAAAGGGAACGAAAACAAAAAAGGACGATGATGTAAAGAGGCAGCAGCAGAAAAAGTGACGTCGGCGCTGTACAAGCACTCGGTCTTGTTTGGAGTTGCTGTATGTTGTGTGTGCCGTGTGTCGACCGTTGGATTTGATTATGTTGCGCCATCTGTTTCAGGACGACGATGGGGTGGATGGATGACGTGTTTTTGTTCGCTTCATAGAGCGTATAGCCTATCCATTAGGTTTGCAGGAATGTTTTTTTCTCCTTTGTTTTGTTGTTATCCGAATTTAGACACTGAAAGGTTTTTTAGCCTAATTTTAGTCAGTTCTTCATAAGGATATTCCATCATTTTATCGTTGGAAATTTGAAGAATGGGCTGGGCGTTAAATTATATGTAAATTCCTTTCTCTGTTAAATTTCCATATGAATGCGTCATGTGGCGAGAGGTGGTGTTTTTTGTTTGTCCTCCACAAAGTTCCTTAATTTCCTTTCACGAAAAAGGACATATTGCGATGAGGTTTAGTTGGAATTTCAAAGGGGGTTTGCGAAAAAATGCAAATCCCGTGGATTTGGTTAACCGCTTTTTAATTTATTTTTAATAATTTCTCAGGATCGTTAAGGATGGGTTTGGGGTGTGTTTTGTTTGCCGAGTGAATGGCGATTTAAATGGGAATATTTGTTTCTTGTGGGTCATACACTTTTGGGGGTGTAGAACCGTGTCATTATGCTACTTTAGGGCGGTCAGGTTTTATTTTTTGCATCTCAATTACAGTTTTCGTATTACCATAATGGTATTTCGCCCAATAGACAGAGGTGTACTCGGGGATCAACTAACTTTACGGATTCCAGTGAAAGGCTGTATACCAAGAAGACATAATGAGCTTGTGAGTTGGAACGAAGACTCACTGCACGATGTCTTTGTCATATCAACGTGGGGAATCGTTTGTGTCATCGAGAGTACCTAACTGAAAAATGGCAAATAATTGAATAGGTTGTTCAGAGAAAGCATAGACTAGTTTGCAAGGCGCTTTGGACTTAAGCTGAAGTAAGGAGTATTAGCCTGAGACATCGGAACCCCTAGCGTCTCTGAATTATCCATCCCAGCGCGTTGGCATCCGCGATGGCTTGGCCTTTAAAACGGAGGTTCGACCTTCCATGTTTTCCGTAATTGGGGGCTAGGATTTGAAGATCCTCTTATCTTTAGCATTATTGACCTTTTGTTGGATGTGGCCGAACCAGTGTATGGTTGGAAGAAGTTGGTACCTACCCAATTTTCTTTACAATGATAACTATTCCACTCATCAATGCTCACTTAACAAACTATTGCCAACCTTCCACTTTTCATCGTAGTGCTGAACCACCACCACAGCAACCAAGATACCCGCCTGAAAGGATCCAAAGGCTGCATTAATATATCAAACTCAAATTTTTTATTTTTTAAGACCAAGTTGTGCACTAAATATTTATGTCTCATAAATTCACTGCAATTTTCGATATTTTTAAATTTTCATATAAACACCGTATTTATTAAAATATTCCAATAAAACAAACACCTCATATGCATACTTTAAAACTCGCCCTACTACCAAACAAATACTATATAACAACACAGCCAATCTCACCTTTAATCAAACACCATGTGAACATATTTTTTAACTACCTTTTCCACAAAAAAAAAAACGCTAATACAATCCAAATTAATTAAACGAACATGCAATAAAATAAATTCAATTATACACAAATCAGCAGAATAATTATCACATAAATATGCGAAAAATTAACTCCATCGATGTGTGTCTTGTTAATTAAAATTTATTGCGCTCTTAATAAATGTTAATAAGCAGAATTCTCCAAATAACAACTAACAACAGCAATGGCTTCACGTAAACGTAAGCATTTAATTTTCAACTTGATTAAAAACAAGTCCAATGGTCATAAAAAAAAAACGTTAACACGAATGCTCATTACAGTGAGGACATATTTAGCGGTCGTAGCTGTTCCTGTTGTTAAATTAAAAATTCCAAACATGGTTTCCTCCATACCTAATACCTACCTCATGCTTTGCTAATTTTGCCGATTTTGGTTTTCATGTTTTTTTTTCTATTTAGGTAAAAATAAAAAAAACGTTTGATGTTGATTTTATTCTTGGAAATTATTTTGAATAAATTAAAGCACCCACCAAAGAGCCTCCTCTGTGCTTTGACAGGAACAAATAAATAAAAGTACAAGATTTGTGTATTTATTTGCATTTCGATTTTTTTTTACATCAAACGAGCAAAACGAAACGAAAATCAACATTTGTCGGTAGAAATAAAATATAAAAAAAGACATCTCAAAGAGAAAGGAAATAATCAATAAACTTGAAATTATACAATTCAATTGATTGTGTAAAGCTAGAGGCGGTGCAATGTTTTATTCAGGAACGCACTTGGTTGTGTGCTTCAACAATTCTGGGAGAGTCAGGTTGCTTAGGAATTGGACTCGTTCTTGTCATCATTGTTTATTTTAAGATAACTTATTCAATTTCTGGTATTGTCTTTTCATGGAATACTTGTAATCAATGGACAAAGCATTAGGGTACTGACTGTTGCAATCTGTCAAGGCGAGTTCAATATTTTTTGTTTCAAAATTATTTTTTCGATGGAGACCTCGGAACGAAATCCTCGGAAAGCTAATCCTATCGAATAAGAGTCCTTGAAGAATATATTGAAGAGGGAACGAAATAGCTGATAATTTTTCAAGCAATTGTTTAACAGGAGGCGGCGGAAATTTCACAAAATTTAAAACAAGTTTATTAAGTTAGATACTAATTAAACATTCCGGCGTGATTTTTGGAGGATCCTGAAAACAGATGGTTACCGAGTCTTCTGATCATTTTGTCGAAGAATTGTATCCTTATACTGCGAATAACTTGGACCATGTTGGTATCAATGGATATATGTTGCGTTTTCCTAGCTTACTCTCTAAATTCCGAAGCGCTCCAAGAAGATGTAGAAGACTAATTTTTGAACATTTAAAATTTTTAATTATAACGGAGATACCTTACTGAAAACGCAAGATAAGAGACCTTTAGAAACGATTAAACAGCATGATGCTGGCACCAATCGAAATAATATTAAGAATAGCCCGAGTAACACTTGCCGACTTTTTTTGAAACAAAATTCACACCTCTGAAGCTGGCACCATAACGTATAACTGAACGCCCTTCCTGCATCAATCGACCTTCTTAAATCGGCCCTACCTTTTTCAAAACGTCCCTGATGAGATTCATCTGTTTAAAGCCACAACTTTCTATTCATTTATATGTTTCTAAACAGAAATTCGTTGAATAACACTAGGCAAAGATATTTCCAAACCGCGTCAACTATAAATTTACATTTCCATCAAACGACGCCTAACAAATGAAAAGCGCCTCAATATTGACTTCTATCGATAGTCATTATGAAAGACTAATCGCCAATTTGGTATTTTAATCGTTTCTCCTACCATGAATCAGAGGCAATTCATTTAGCCTAATGCATACGAACATAATTGGCGCCATAGTGACAGTTTAAATTTTAAAATTTCCACATTTTACTAGAATTAATGCGGCAGTTTTGTCTTACGAATTTATTAAAATGTTGATCGTATCTTTTACTTCTGCTTTGACGTAGGTCTAGCTCCATAAATTGTTAACCGAAACAGGTTGAGTTTTTGGTGTTGTTGTTGTTGTGGGTATGTTAATAAATATCTGGTATCTGTAGGTCAGCATGACAGAGGAAAAAAGTTAAATTTTACCTTATTTTATGAGAGATATTCGCATTATCTGTGATGGGTGAATCCAAAAATAAATTACTAAAATTTAAACCGCATTTTTATCGAAAAGTTAAAATCAAAATAATACAAAAAAAAAGTAAACTCAACTTTACCTTAAAGATGTTTTGAGCAGGAAAAATGGGTTTATAAGTGGGGTTGAGAAAGATATTGCGTTGCTTATGTAATAATGTGGACCCTTCTCACTTTCGTTTTCTTTCTTTTTTTTTCTATCCAAAAAGCAATTTCCTATATTTCTCATCATCATCGAGGACTCAACCCCAATTGTAATTTGCAATTTCGTTCATATCCATGATTTTTTGAATTTATCTGGCAAAACATCCCCTCGGAGGAAGCGCAATTTAGAAAATCGATTGAATTAAGGTTTTTTGATGAAAAATTCAGTTCTTGTGCGAGATGGAACGAAAAATTGGAAAGAAGAAATGGAAACTGTATTAACACAAACAGATCGAATTTCTTGTAGTTCAGCTTCATTTCGATTTGAGAGCCATGGGTCTTGAGACATATCTTGTCAAAATGATTCCAATGAATGTAGTTCATGTGTACGTTTTTTTTTTGTAGGTATAGAGGTGTAGGTATTTTGAGTTCAATATTCTTAATACTTCAGCAGACAGAAAAAGTCGGTCATATTAAATGGAAAAAAACTTCAGGAAAAAAATTCACTAAATTATAATTATAATCTTATTTGCTTTTGTTACATTATTAAAAATTGTAACACAAACGACCCGTCTTGTTCCGCTCTCAAACTTAACTAGTATCGGCCGTGTCATCTATCGATCGAGAACCTCAAATAGCTAGTCCTAAAAAAAAATATTAAGCACTAAAGTAAAACAACATAACCCTAGAATACTAATATAATTATTTTTTATTTCTTAATATTTGTGTTCGTCTCCTTGAGGCTGCTTTTGCAAAAAACAGAAGATTAACGATAAACAGTTTTTATGCTCCGTACATTAAAAAAGTGAGAAAAATAAAATTACGTAAAAAAGGCACTGATTTTTTCTTCTTTTGGTTTTGAGAGATAATATTGCAACAAAATGGTCATATCACAAAAGAAGTACAAAAATTCATACACAGTCTAAGAGCAAACATATGTGATTGGTGTAGGAAATAAGCCCTGAAACCGTCCTTTAGTACACACAATTTCCCCCTAAATCTTCACTGTTTACATTAACCGTTTCATAGAAAACGGCCATAGAATTAAACCTTCTTTTAAACAGACGATAGATGTCTTGCAACACTTATACATAGTATGATGGTGACACGCAAAACTATAGCTACCCCATCAATTGCAATTCGGACCGGCGAACCTAAATATTTTCTAATGCACATGGAAATTGCCTTCTAATTGGTAAATAAATCATCTTTATGGCTCTATTCAAACCATAAAAAAATCTACAAGATCTAGTGATCCGCAGGTCGAAAACGTAACAGTCTTCATAATCAGAAGGCTGCCTACTGAACTACTTAACCCGAACCCCGTAAATCACACAAAACTAAAAACTGTCACAGAGACGCTCGTAAAACTTCCAATAAATGGAAGTCGAATATTAAGTTGTTACCAACAGACTCTAAATCACAATCAAAGGCAATTGAATCTTTGATTTGAACAAAGAGCGTCATAGAAATTTTTTCTTTTATGAACGTCTGGGGGAGTATTTTTAGCTCCTTCATTTTTTATTTATTTTTTTATTTGATCGCCGTACATTGACAATAATTTTTTTAAATATTTCAGGCAGTATATATGTATATATATTTTAGCAGTTAACGACAAGATCCAACTCAATTATTTCGTACCGCTTAATTATCCTCAAAAGTATTATTTACATGCTGAATTTAGATGTAATCTACAACAGCCCCATGCCTCAGTACAGGAGAAAACATAATTCCCCGAGTGTCTTATCGCTTTCAACGCAAATGGACAATTTGTGTAATTTCTTAATGCGACCAGTCACCATCTATGCATTGGTATTTTCAAACAGTGGGTAGGGTACACCGCACACCCCAACGACATAAATCAAAGGCAAATGAATAATAACCATAAAACACGGCTGACAATTTCACCATCGAGTAAATAGTTTATGCGAGGACATTAAGAGTGCATAATTAAAAATCGATAAAACTTTTTGTTGTACCATCCCCGTACAAGTGGTATGAGAGGGGAAAATAAATAATTTTTATGTGTGGTTTATGTGTCAAGCTCAATAATTATCATAATTTGTTGCTGCTATGTACGTAAGAAAAAGGGGGAAGAGAACTTCCTAAAAAAGGTAGGTACACTTGCTTGTGAAATCGATATCGGGGACTTGGTTTAGTTTAAGTTCTGCAATCTAAAAACAAACTGTATCTATTTCGAGATAGAAATTTAATTAAAAACTTATGTTTTCAAATAGGAATTAGGCCCAATGAAATCAAATAAGGCCCCAAAAATAAATAAAAATCGGGGTAAATTTTTATAGTAAAATCATGCCCCATTTTTGAAATACAGGATGGGCCAAGAGAAGTCATCCGATATTGTTCGGCTCTCATTTTTTTTTTCTAAATGAAAAACTTTGATTCTGTTTTTTTTGATTATGTGGAATTGGCTATATTTGTAAATTAATAAGGCCCTTTGCAGTCAAAAATAACTAAGTCATCATCAACAATCACAACTGCACCATCGCCAAAAGGAAGAATGTGTCTCCAATTATAATATATCAACCTTTGGAAGAAACCCATAGTCTCCCATCCGTGGTTCAGCTAAAACATCACTTACCTATTTGATTGTCATAATTTGCGGACGTAGTTTTGTTTTTAAAACCACAATAAATATTTTCTCTTCGAAAACGTTGCAACAAGCAACCGGTAGTCATAGTGGTTGGTGGTCCTGCCGCACCATTACAACCGTTTTAGCGAAGAACTAAAATCTGCATATTGACGACTTTAAAGCGCAAAGTTGACAATCTACAATGTCGCCTGTCACCTCCGTGGAATCGCATTTGTTCCGGTGGAGATTTCAAAACTAATTTTCGCAGCTAAAAACCGTCCAGCACACAACTTCTGAACTTTTATTATCTGCAATCCAGTGAACATATTCATTGCGGCCATAAAATGCAAGAACTTATCTCCGATAATGCCGGTGTCCATCTTATGAAACCTGTATCTCTCCAAACATCTTGTCGCTGTAACTTTATACTAGAATCCACGGACAAGGGTGCGCTGTTTATGGTATTTGCTTAGGCCGAACATGTGTTGAAAGATGCTCGCTCCACCCGATGAAGATATTCACTTCAAAAATATACTACGCTTATGATTTTATGGGATGCTTATCTACTGGTAAATATCAATCGATCATCAGCTACGCCCGAAAGAATCATCTCTCGGCATAGCATGGTTATGATCAAAGGAATCCATCGGATGAATTTGTGTTCAATGAGAGGCGTGGCATTAGACAGACGCAGACGTCTCCATTTAGACGAGATGTTTGCATTTGCGAAACGAGAAACGATTCCCTATGATGGTGACTAGAAGTGCGACCTGTCCAATCAACAGGTTCCACTACAAATGGCTACAAAGTTGCGTGCGGATTATTTATTGATTTGGAATTCCTCAAAAATAAAAATGCTTTCTATTTGCCGAAGATTGCGAGTTCATAAATTACAAGACCTGCCGACACGTCAATTTAATCTCGTGCAGGTATACGGTAAGAAAAACGAAACCACATTCTTCGATGTTCGTGCGTTGGGTAGCGTTCGGTGGAAATTTATTTGCAGCACATTTGCCTTGTGTCAACTTTTCAGTTCACACTTTGGCGCGGGTATGACGGTGGAATGGTAATTTCGCATTTCAATTTCCACATTTGAATTTATGGGGAGCACATAAATTCTCCAACAACTTCCCTCCTTCGGCTTGTCGTGCGCGAATGTTTGGAAAATATTTTTCCACTGCCATAAGATTTGTTCATCTTTGGCCAATGTAATGGAATTTTTGTTGGTTTTGTGGTGCTTTGTAGCGTGTTAACTGATGGAAAGTGATTTGAGGACAAATATTGGATACTTTAATGTTATTGGGGAAAATTACAAGTTTAGAGTTGTTGACTGTTGAGTTGCTTCCGCAGGCACTCGGAGCAGCAGGTGTCAGCATTAAAATTGTTGCTTGAAAGAGCACACTGTGATGATATACATTTGAGCAGCGCTTCCAAAATAGTACTGTTCTGTCCCTGAAGTTTGGTGAGATAAGACATTTTGCACAGCGTTCGCTGCTTCCAAGATTGAATACAAATGTCAATCACTGATGGTCATTTCTTCACTATAGAGAAGTTCCCAAAAAGCAGAATAATCGTCAAGATAAAATCGTATCCCATACGTAATTATTTGACCCAATAAAACCCGTCAATCCATGTTTGAAGACACACCTTATACAATAAATTGCTAGAGTGAAACTCGAACGTCTCAAACTTGATAGCTATTTACAAAACAAAAAATCCCTTTTCTACTTTTAATGGCTTCTCAGCGCCACAAAAAAATCTCAAAGACGCAACGCTTATTAAGAAATAAAAACCAAACGCAAATCCGGAATTGAATACCAATAGCTTGCCCATTCTCGAATGCAAATTCAATTCGAAATCCCCATCAACTAACCGGAATTTTTAAATAGCCAGTAAGATACGCACCCGTCGTCCCATCTTTGTCAGCTTCTCTAATTTATTAGACTAATTCCCGTTAAATTACCAGCCCGCTTATGAATTATGAGAAAGCAACAAAAAATGTACCTACATAAATAAATAAATTATAACCAAGGCATGTAAGCACTTCGCACCTCATCGTTAATATTTAGCATAAGATGGTAATAAATATAACAAGTAGTTGACTTAAAAAATCATAACATCGTGTATTTTTGGGCAACACAATCGGTATGACGGATATGATGCTGAATAATGGCGTAAAAATAAATCGAGTCAAACCCCATTTTGCTCCGAAAATGTTGCCTCAATTTAAAATGCACCATGAGAAGCGAGCAGAGTCTCGTAATAGGGGCCAGGACCGATTTTACGAGCACATTAATATTAGAAACGACATGTTAAGATGATTAACATCCATAAACACAAAGAACTTAAGTGTCATAAAATTTCCCATCGCTGTCTATGTATCTGGAGATATACCAGCGCAACGACCATTTAGATAAGAAGCACATCAACTGTGAGTGCGGCGCCCAGCTTTAGGTTGGCTTGCGTTGGGTTTGTGGAAGGAAAAAAGGTTTCAAGTACAGGATGTTGGAAAATGACTAATAGCGCTCTGATGGAAGTTGAATATCGAATGTGTAATTAAATTAGACAGTCAGCCGAATGACATTGAAAATCGGGAGGTGTGAGAGAGAGGAGCATGGAACATCAATCGGGTTAGATTAGCATAGGAGCTCCAGCAGATTTGTAATAATACAGCCAGCAACAATAGGTAAGCATCGTCGGTGGCCTTAAGATTGGGGAAAACGAAATAATTAAATACAGTTGGAAACACATTTTCATATAAGACGCTAGAACTAGCTTTAACTTTTCGTTTATGTTGTTACAAATGCCCCAAAAATGCGCGTACAAAACAACAATACTTGTCTAAATTAGTGACTGTATTTAATTTTTTTTCAATTGGTATCTAATTTCATAATAAAATAAGGCCCAACAGAAAAGCTTAAAATTTTGTTCAGTGCTGATGGTTTTCAACGCGAGGCACATATTTAAAGTAATATATTAACAAATCGCCCAATTTTTAACGCTATAGGCTTACATTTTACATTAATTTAAGCAAGTAGCAGAATACCTAAAAAACATTTAACAAAAATATGAGCCCCTTTTCATTGGGACCTATTTTCTATTTTAAAAATGGGGCATAATATCATTATGAAAATGTATACCAATTTTGGGTTATTTTTTAATTTTCAGATCCCTCATCAGTTCTTGACCCATTTGTGTCATTGCTCAGCTTGTGCATTCATTGTGTTAATGTACTTTTGAAAATTAAGTCTTCTATAGTACTAGTGGTTTGTTTTTGAGTAGTCTCACTTCTCCCATCTTCATTTTCCTTATTCTAAGAAACGGTTTCCTTGCACATTTATTATTTTCAAGTTTTGTTAATTGTACTATGAGGATAATGAAACAAATAAATAAAAATAATCATTCCTCAACCACAAGGTGCAAAATAGTTAAGTTCACTTACAAAGAAGTGAAGGTTTCTATAAAATCCTTATCCTACAAGTTCTGGAGATAATGAGCATCAGTAGAGAGATAATAGGCTCTTAAGCGGGTGAAAATAAAAATTCAGCAATGTAGGGGACCATTGAAAGGCAATATATTGGAACGGTGACTCGACACTTACATCGGACTTTGCACTTAATGCTTTGAAGAATTCACACAATTTGTCTTCAATGAAGTGGTTGAGAGCTGACAGCCCCATCACATTGTTTAAATGTGGGTATTTTCTGTGGCAACCAGGGACTTTAAACGTTTCCATATATTGTGCGTAATAGAGTACCTACTCGCTTTTTTTTGTCGTACCGATAAGGACGTTTCAAATTCGATTTTTATGAAATAAATAATTTTCCAATTTGGACGGGTCGACGTTGGCAACCAGTGGAGGCCATGTTGTTTTTGTGGCATCTGTCTCATTTTAGGTTAACTATATTCAGTCACTGATGCCAAATCTCCAAGGCAAGTTGCACGATTGAGCAGAGAACATCCAAAAGATTTATTATTAAACGGCAAACGTGGTGGCCCTTCAAGCTTGCTTTTCTAGTGAATATAAATTCGAGGTTTATGTCAAAGCAAAACGAATTCTTCCTGTAGTACGTTTCAATTCACTGTTATTATAGTTCCTCCACTGCCGGTAAAAGCCTAACCAATTTGGAAACATCTTCAACATCGGATGAAGCACCCCGCTGGGCTTCATTGCAACAGAGAAATCTCTTAATTACCTCCGTGGAAATGTCCATGTGAGCGTTCGGCGTCCATTTTTAATCGATTTGTATTGGGGTAAATCTATATAACATCACAAGTTTTCCATAAATTCGATTCTTTATTATCATCAAACTAATTGTACGCCTGGCTTGGTGTACACACTGCGTGTGTGCGTCTTACAAAGAAAAACAAATAAACGAATGCGTTATTTTTACAATTTCCTTCCGCAACCCAATGAGCTCATCATCCCCATCGAACCCGGCGTGCAAAGTTAGTGCTCAACTTTGGCTGGGTATCCACAGCATCATGTCGATGATGATGAAATTTAAATGTTTCCCCCCATTCTCCCTTTCACAATTATTCAGTGTTTTTGTTTTATTTTCCAAAATAAGTTCTTTATGGGTAGTCTGTGTGTTACCCTTACCCCAGGGATAACGAATGGCTGCTGTGCTACACTGATATACTTATGGGGCTCCGTTCGGTTGTGCTCTGCTGTTGTACCTACAATGTACACGTAGACTTCTCAAAGCGGTGTAAAGTATGTTTCTAAAATTGGATGCAACATTGACTTCATCATTTAGATACAACGCAGGCAGGCAGTCCCTCCATCATCATCCGAGGCGGCGGCGCTGTCAATTGTTCAGCAAAAAAAAGAAACAATCCATATTTACATGTTTTCAGATGGATACACTTGAAAATCACAGATGACTATAGTTATGTGAAATCACTTGCATTTAGAAAATGGCGCTTTCAACTAGATGCGGCAATGGCAGCACCACGATTCGACAGTTCGAATGATGAAATGTGAAATAATTTCATTCGGCATGTGCACATGCATATTTATGATTGATTTTGACTGCACTATTAACCAATTATAAATTTGAATGCTAAATGAGTAATGCGACATGTTTTGGGACAGTTCAGTTTGGAGTTTGACAAACGGTCTGCTGCGGGTTACATGTGTCAAGGTGGTACTATCTGGGAAACAAAATTCAAATTGATGCTGATGGATTGTGAGCGGTGTCAAACGGAGCAATAAATGTGCGATTTGAAATGCAATTGCTTAGTATAGTAATTTGATGTTTCATTGTGAGCGAGTGGCGTAAAGCACTTTCAATCATTTCGCAGAATTGAATTGCAAATTATTTGTGTGGGGAAATGTGTTGCAATTTTATAATTGCACTACTGATTGATTGTAAGCAGATTTGAGACAAAATTTGCTCGTCGCCTTGTTTAAATATAAACATAAGGACAAGACATAAATGTGTTTTAATTCTTTAATTTCTTTCATAAACAAATACTTAAGAATTTTGTTATCACTTAATTTTATACTTATATACAATAAAAGTGTTGTTTTACGCAGTGTACAACCACTGCATAATATATATGCTTGTACGACCATTAGATGTCTACCGCCCCTTGCAAAAGTATACAAGGCAACTATAAAGCTTTCTTGACGCGTTCATCAATGTTCTCTTTTCAGTGCAGCTTCCAATGCAATTTCAAATACAGAGCCCCTTATTACATATATTTTGTTCTGAAAAGGACAAGCTCAGTCTTGGCCCGATTCACGCTAAGTCAGGCACAGATCTCTGCTTATTGGACCAATTTGTTTAAAACCGTCGGCAAGAGTCTGTTGGTATTTAACTAATGAAGAAAGGCAACGTCGTTCCATTCCAGGAAGAGTATGTTACAAAATATTCCGAAGTAGAGGGAGAGAATTTCGACCTTGAGGAGTTGTGCCTGTTTGGTAGTACATCCGATTGATGCATTAAAAACTCTGTTTCTTAGGATATGCTTCTAGGGTGAATTCCTTAGTAGGGAGTGAATTTTTGATTGAGTGGTATTATCCACCGAGATTTAAATGAAGAGATGCGTCACAAAACATACTTACAGAAATTACCACAATCACCATTTACAGCAAGTCTATATCTCTGTCATTTCTGTAGGTACCAAGTTCTTTAACCAACATCCAACAACTGATATCCTTTAATACCAGCACAATTAATGTGTTTCCCTGTTTGTTCTCCGGTCATTATTAATCCACTTGTCCACCTTTCTTTTTTTTTCTGGAAACAGAAAGCATACTACCAACCTCACTTCCTTTCCAAAAGAAATAGGTATAAAAAAAACAAAACAATTTCCAACTTAATTAATTAACATTCTCCTTTTCCTTGTTTCTTACACAGATAATCAACAAGCACGTTCGGATAACATCTCATAAACCGGTGAGTGTGAAAATTAAGATTTATAAACAAAAAAACACAACAGCCAGCAAAAAAAATTAAAACAATTCCATTCACTGCACGCGCCAACACCTGCCATTGCAATCCGCATCTGAATTCCGGATATGTTATGCGGAATGGTTGCGCCGTCATTCATTAACGCTTATTGCAACCGCTCGCACATGTATCCCTACACCAGTTAAAAACAACAAAAACAAAAAAACATGTAGGTATCTATATGTGGGCCGGCGGCCGTAATCTTGCAAAAATGAAGTGCAATCTGTTTGCTCATTAAAGAAATGAACGTAGTGCTCTGTCGCACGGGCAAATATTTCGCGAATCGCTCGTGTACATATGAAAACCCTTGAAACATTAAATCCTTGGCTATACAGGCCGTTGTGTCTGTATGTGCGGGTATTGTAAGGGTTTCGTTTTTTATTCGTTATCCTTTTTGTGCATTTTCTGTTTTCTTTACCGAAGTGGTTAACTTTGAGTTCTCCATCTTCGTGTTGTGTTATCCATGGGGCCGTGACACGATATGCACGAAAGCATTGTGGGCAAACACGGTGGGGCGGCTAGCACGAAGATCCGACACAAATGCATACTGAACAGTACACTGCACGGGGCACAGTGCGCATACTGCTGGTGTGTGCATGTGCACTTAAAGTGCATCCATTTAATCTCAGACACCTCTTTCAATCAAAAAAAAAATAATTATTATGGCAGTACAATAGCTGAAGACACAACAAAGGCACTGGTGGGTGATACAAGACGAAAAACCCCAAAAGGGATTAGGCTGCTTGGCCTCTGAGATATGATACAATGAAACGTGAAATGAACGAGCATTGAAAGAAGTGTAACACGAGTAGCGGCAAAACAGAGTCCGCGGCGGCACATAGATGTCTTTCCGAAACTATAATGAAGCTCACGTTTTTGTGGGACGGGATTAGATATTTTCATTTTGGAGCAAAGATGTTATCCATGAACATGACGACGACGACCAGTTTCTATGCCTTTAGAAACCGAAGGAACTTTTTCACCAGCGGGTCTTTGAAGATTATGAATGTAGTCTACCCTATTCGAAATTGTGAAGATTGCTTGGCAGTCGGAACTTGTTGATATCTACTTGTGTGCCCTATTTCCAAGGAAGCTATAAGTTGTGTGTACGGAAGTGAAATTTGTCTTAGCTGTAGGCTGTAGAATTTAAAATTAAAATAAAACACACAAGCTGAGCATATAAGCTAACGTTTTAGCTCGGTAGATAATTTTATGACGGTGTGGACACCACTGGAGGGTCTCAGTCACCGTATCCCTAAGCTTAGAATTTGTTACCACTTTTTCGAGCCTTGTCTAACGAAAGGATGATGGATTTCCAAAGCCGGAATCGGTGCTGACCTCCCGTAAAGTTACAAAAAAAATTCCAGTAAAATTACACGATAGTTAAAGCTAGGCCAGAGGTCTCTATCTATCTCTGCTGAAGTCGGAAACTTATTTCGACAGGACTTGTCAAAGCCTTCCTATAAGCTGTTTACCTACTTACGAAATTCAGAGGTCGAATTACTGCATCCGTGAGCGAGCAAATCGCCACTGAATTTTGTGAATCGTACATGCAAAACAGAAACAAATTCAGTTAAGTAGAACTCGATCACTGATGCGGTAATTCAACCCCGGCACGACTTACACTCTCACAGGACCACTAGTATTTGTTTGACAAGCTCTTCGCTATCAACAACACTGTACCACAACTATAGATAATTAGTACAAAAGTATGTGATTATACATCCTTCCCTCAAAGACAAAATCCCTTCAAAGGAAACGAAAATCCTTTCATTTATTCAGCAGAAAATTCTCTGTCAAAAAACACAGCACAAGCGTCACCTACTCAAATCTCATTTCACTGATGGCCAAAGCAGCTTTTAGATAAAAAATGTATAAGAAACAACCTCAAATTGCCAGGAAATCTACGCAAACACTCCAGCTATAAGATCCTTTGGTGACATCCTCCTAACACCATAAAAGTTTCCTCGGCAAGCACTTCTTTTGCTATAAAAATCACACCCAAGGTGTCAAGACATCATCTCAAACGGCAAAGTAACATCATCACCCACCGCCGTCGTCGTCGGTTGGTCGTCTCATCCCTAACTATGTGCCAAAGAGGTTCATTGCATACATAAATGTTGTGCAATGAAAAATTCAACCAAACGAGCCACTTACTACATATTAATTCGCACCTGTTCTCCTCGACGTTCTTGCTGCTCATCCTCAATGATGTGCTGGTTGAGGCCACAAGAATCTTGACTGTGTCGCACTTAAATTACTCCTTTTTCCTTAACCCACCAGCAGTCACAAGCACAAGATATAGGCACTTATAAGCCCCAACGTGTACACAGACAGTGTATACCCACCGCCATAACCGTGGCAGTCGACGACGCCGGCCGGGACCATCTTCGTTACTTTGTGTGGACCACATGGAAGCGAAATCCATGAAAAGAGTTCAACGAAGAAGATAAAAATCGATAACCAAGTGTAGTATAGGTATCTTCCATCACGCGCACGAGGGGGTTTGACTTAGTTTAACGCGAAAATCCATGGCGGGTTGCCTTTTTTTTACATCCACCCTGGACGTTTTTTCTCAATTTGAAGTGAATATCCCTGGTGTTTTGTGTTTGCCTTTATTACGCTAAAAGTCAGCTCAGTACTCACGCAGTACGGTGTGTAGCTTGCGAGGGAGATAATAATTCTTCATAAAATCGTCGACGAAATGAACACTCGACTTTGCAGTTACGGTTTGCGCTATAAATTACTAGATTGACTTCGGGATTCAATTGGAAGGAATGCTTTACACAAAGTGCTGTGTTCGCTTCGCCCAGTAAGTGACGGATGTGGTGTGTGTCGGACTGAGGTGGCTTAAAAACGTATTTAAATGTTAAAAAGCTATTTAACCTTAGCACCTAGGTAATGAAAAAGTACTGTTATAGGAATAAAGTGTAATGGGTTATAGGGTACAGTATCTTCGAGAGTTAGATGTTTAATTACCAGGTTCAAATGAGCTTTTTAAGGTCTTTTTTTAGGGACTCTTATTTCATTAGGCCGACGGAGTTTTAATGCCTGACACCGTAAACGACGTCGAGTTTCAAATAAAAAGTTAAGCGGGTAAATATGATGGCACTAGGTGCGGATGATTTTCATTTAGTCGTTAAAAGGGCAGCAGGCTTTTGTTTATAGGTAATTGGGTAAAGGACTTTTGGTCGTTAATGGGATTACGTACATCTTCTTCTGAAGATTTAAAAGAGTTCGTCTTTATTTAGTCATCGTTTCGTCGACAGCCTACATAAACTACAAGATAGGCTTTACAGGAAGTCTTATGAAGTTGAAGTTATGAAGAAACCTCTTGAAAGTGGACCGCGAGAACCAACTTCCGCCCGAGACTATCTAAAACAAAAGACTCCAAAAGATGAAGCAAAAATTGGTCAGCAAAAGACTCGAAAATCTTTTCACATAAAAGCCACTGTGATCTTTAAATTACTTGTGGTCTTTGCCTGGAACGCACTGCATATGTCCGAGAGTCTCAGGGCCATCTGTAGGTAGAAGGAGTATATACCTGATCCCGTACCCTCACTGGTTTTGGAACCATCAGTGTATAATGCAAGCTCATTTTCCTTCGAAACTATGTTCCTATGCCAATCATTCCTAAGTTGTGTCGAAGTCAAGTGTACCGAGACTTTCATCTGATGCCTTGTCGGGGAAAGAGTCCTTCGGAATAGTAATGTATATGTAGGTAACTTTTTTTTTTAGTGCTCAGCTCTGAACTAAAATAGAAAAACGCCTATTAATACGTCTAATTAACATAAACAAGTTTGGACTTTACATAATCTTATGTTCGGCATTGATTGCTTGACTTCGCTCGCACCCAATGTGCGTCAGTTCTTATCTCAAATGGTTCTCAATTGCAAACAGACTTTGGACTCCTTTACATTATTTATTCAAACACGATTGCTCCTTTCATCGAACTCATTAGGAAAGACCAAACGATTAGAGGAAACCAACCATAAAAAGCATCCAAACAATATTATTCAAATATATATACTAGAATTTTATTTCCTTTTTGATATTTTTGCGCACAACATACGAAGAGCCCAAGAACTTCAGTCCCAGACACACGAGCAGTGTTTTTTTGATATAGCTTTGTTTAAATAAATCACAGCCGCCAGATCAAAGTAATTTCTTAATTTATAAAAATACCGACAAATATATGTGAGAACTAGTCGACTCTAATAATCAGTGAATGGTGCGCCTAGGACTGGCCTGACCGTCGTGCCAACAAGTTCTGCGCACTAGACATTCGCCATATAAACGTGACTTGATGTGGAAAAAGTTTTTTTTTTTTTTGCGAATTTACTTAGGTATTCCAGGTGGATAGCTAACGATCGTGGATTTTTATTCCGCGCATAGTTTGGGTGTCGAGACCAATTGACTTGTAAATGGTAAATGTTTTCGGATTTGGTCAATTGCTGATTGGGGACACTGACTGTTGGCCGGCAGTACAGGTGTTGTTTATGAGTAATATTTGCATAATGGGGTGTTTTTTGTTATTGGAAATAGTTGCAAATATGAGCGGTTGAGCGACATTCCGAATTCAAATACGGTTGGTTGGTAGGTATGAAAATGTCTTTAATGTGATCCCAGTTTAATTTAATGCAACCATAAAGAAACACAGTATGTGACGAGTTTATTTATGGAGATCGTTCTGGATTGTCGTTAAAAAAAAGTTGTCGTCGTTTGATTAAATTATCTTGTTTTGTAGGAGAACGTCGGGTTCAGTAGACCTTTGATAGAAATCTGTTTGTGACTCTGTTAAGCGAGAAATTCGTCAACATTTATTCACATTTTAAATGGCTGCTGGGTTCCGTTTAATGGCAGTTAGTAGGTCGGTGATTGTAGTAATTGGCACACGTTTAGCGATGACAAGTAAGAGTGTAAACTCTGTTATTGTTTTTGTTTTGTTCTGTAGATGGAATCAACGGGTGTTACTTTCAGCACAACGTAGCCTTTTTCCCTTATAGTCAGTCATATAAGCTGAAGGAATAATGATCAAGTAGCACAGAGGTACGAATTGGCGCAAGTAGAGCCAATCTGATCTTTGGTCAGACTGGTCGCATTAAAATTGCAAAAGAAATCTAACGAATTTATGTTAAGTATGCTTCGTTAAGACTTTTACATGGCTTCTTATGCACGCTTTTAGGCTGACACAATTCCGAATAGGGCAAATTACATCGAAATCAACGTTTCCCGAACTTCTTACAAACATTCGAGATCATACGTGTCCTGAGAAGCTCCCTAATTTACCCGTTTGGTAAATTTGGTCCTCATGCACCTTCTCATCACCGCATGCTCTGCACAGAATATCATAGTTGATTCTTATTTTTTTGTGTGGTATTTCAGAATCTTATGTCCTGTGATAATGAAAGGATAACAATTTTTGCTCAATTTTAGGAATTTATATTTGTCATCTGTTTGTCATAGAGTGGGCACATTTTCCTGATTATGAAACCGGAATCGAATTTGCTCCATCTATCATTTGCCGCTGCCAATATTTTTCTTTCAATTCTCTTTCTGAGGTTGTAGAAGTGAGCCAAAACCGGGCACTCCTTTGTATCCAAGGACAAAGCAGATTCATACATTTTGCTGAGCGCCAAGAACCTATAGCTCTTACTAGCTTAGGTTTAATCTCAGCGGCAAGTGGCCGCTTGGCTGTCAATTTTAAAAGTAATCTGCTTGAGGCCATTATTGCAACCTGTTTTGCAGTTTGTGTCACTGCCAGCCAGAACCTCAACCTGGAAAACGCTGATGTAGCAACTCTAATTAAACTGATGGATAGTCGAAGTATTTGTGATCATCATTCGAAACTGCTGGCAATAGTGACCTTGTTGTCGCTCGTTTGATGCTTGCTCGTTCCTTCCAGTGTCACAACTAAACAAGTTCGAAATAAATCAGTTCAAATATAGAATATTTGACAGAAAATCCTAAATTTTTATAGAAATAATAAATTGTATGCCCGCCGAATGTGGGTATAATACCCCAACAGATCCAGCTCTACCTTCTCCGAAAGATTGTATTAATTGAACACTTTCTCTCGTTCTAATTGTTATTAGTCACATTTGAGATGTATTTACCGCACATCATTGCCAGCTGCGGACAGTTTTGACACAATATCCACTAAATCAATTTATAAATTTATAAATATTAAACGTTCTAAGTGGGTATAAAACGCCACAATTAACAACTCAAAATCAAAGCAACACATCCATGTACCATGTGCCTACTCCCTCGACTTTGCGTCAAATGTCGCTTGATTGATCTAATAACACGTACAAAAGAAAATATGTTCTGCCCCCACCTTTGCAAATGTATATTTATCGCATGCGAATAAAAAACAGCACAAATAAATAACGGAGAAGAGCCAAATCCAAACACGCACAATCAAAAATAAAATCTCAAGAGCGGCGCCTGTTCAGAGTTCTGTCCAACATACGTACTCATATACCATCTTTTGCTGTTGATAGTAGAACGGAGGTGGTGCTGCAAAAAAAAATAAAAAATAGGGAGCGGTATACAAACCACACAATAAAAAGCATAAATTTAGGGAAAAAAATAATATAAAAAGCGCGTCCCATGAGTTATTGTAAGAGGCTACCCGGACAAAATCCGACCTCATAAATTTGTGCCCTCAAAATTAACTTGATGAGGGAATGGGCGTGGCCGGCCCCAGCATGTGTGTGTGTGGCTTGGGAAGCCCGAAACCCAGAAAGATGATTAATGTTTGCTTAATTTATTAATTTACATTTCGGGGCGAATTGTTGTTTCATAGGTGGTTTCGGTTTGTTTGCCACCGGATTTAGCATGCCATTACCCTTGGTGTTTGTTTGCTCCTCTGCGCGACTGTATTCCTAGTGGAATGCAGTGCGAAGAACAAAAGCCGAACAACTACACACTGTACAAGGCGAGCGGATGTTGTAGTCGCAAGGGTACAACTCGCAAATTACTCGCTTGTAATTAGAAGCAGGAATTTAGTCATTCGAAGGAGATATTATTTCGCACTTTTGCTTTGGTGTTGTTCGGCGCGCGTAGTGCCGGATAAAACGTTGTAGTATGCAATTAGAATTTAATTAGATAAGGTAGGAGATTGGTTTTCTGTTTGCACTTGTGATGGGCATACGATTTATCCGTTGGCATCCTTGAAGTAAGGAAAATTCTTCCTTAAACAATTCATAACCATGGAGATAACGAGAAAATATACGCGCAAAGTTTTTAATTGGAGAAGGTAAAATAAGATTTTCTGGCGCGTGTTGTTAACTGTTAACTTTCTTTTTGGTTTCGTGTGCTTATGTTACGAAATGCATTTTCCGCGCTAATCGTAATCACAGCACAGTACCAACCTCCCTAAGAGCCTTTTTTCAGTTTGGAAAGCCCCTTTCTTTTTCGATGTACATGCCGCATTTTAGTATAAATTCCAGCCGCTGCTTACAATGGAAACTTCAATGGAAGCGGGTTGAAGTTGTATATTTATTAGGTGAATGAAGAAGGAAGCTAACGATTTTGTCCTCTGTCAGTTTCCGCATCTGTAACGCCAAAAAGTGAGGCTCAAAAGTCGGTCTGACAGTGTACCCACAGCGGCTGTAGCGTGGAATTTGGGTATAAGCCTTGGGATTATAAGAAAATTTTTTGGCACAACAGGGTGTATAGGACCCTAGGTTACGCTTTTCCCCAACCATTATTTCTGTTTTATTTTTATTTTGTATTTATTTTTATTTTAAGCGAGGCATCTGAAGGTTGTCTTCTCTTTGAACAACTTCAAGATTGTTGTGAGACACTTAAACACTTTCATGGAAGTCGTGGGTAGCGCAGCAGAATGATCAAAACGGAACCAATATGTTCTACAGTTAATTTTCCTATACGACTGTTTCAACAATGTTGCCGAACTTCTCCCGCACTACAAAATTGGAAAACCTTGGACCGGGACCCCCTTCTAAGAATAACAGCACACCGTCATAAAATTAGCATATTTCTTCCGATCCATCTGATGCGTTTCTCATCGATATGGTAATAATTATTTAATGGCGTCAGTATCCCCATTCCATAAAACTATTTATAGTGTCATCAATGCAATTTTATTATCCCTCCGGTTGCGTATTCATAAAACGATGGTATATAGGTACAAACGCATCGCGTTCGGTCGACCGACCGCCAAGTGACGCCTCTATACCCCAGCTGAGGACTTTTATTACCCATATACGAAATGCAGCGGCGCTCACCCAAACCAACCCCGTGCAGCACAATTTCCTGCACGAGACAACGCTACTCCATACAAGATTTTTATTGCAACGAGCTTGGGCCTCATAAAGTCATAGTTAATAAACGGTGTACTGCTCGCTCACTGAACACTATATTTGTTTAACAATTTTGTTGCTTTATTTGAAGCAATACAAATGTTGGGAACCCGCCATTGTATATGTGGATATGGAAGTCCATTGATATGAGTAAATTGATTAATTTGTTCAGCCATTAATGCGCGCGCTGTGCTGTGCTGCGTCTGTCTGGCAGATTGGAGTTTTTAATTTACCAGAAAATTAATTTTGTGTTGACCTAACCTCATAAATTGTTTGATGTATCAAAGCCGGTGAGAGAGATGAAGTCAACGCGGCGACACCACGTCACCACGCACCGGTAGGGATGGTGTTTGCAGCAAGTGCACTTTACGATGTGTTAATGATGATGTGTGATTGATTTGTAGATAAATATCTAGATAAACACTACAGGCAATCGAAATGCTTTACAAACAAAGTGTGAATGGTTGTGCACTCTTAGTGAAGTGTTTGCCAATTTATTTAGATTTAGATAGACTTAATTGCTCTTACACTTGAAGTTGCAAATGTGATAGGAGTCGTTTGCATGTTTTACAAATTTAAGTTTGGGGCCTGCCTTGTATCCTTTTTTTGGTATCATTGCGGGGTCATTTCAAAACCAATTCTAATGAAATATGCAACAAATGAGATGTGTGTGATTGTGCATCGCCTTGCAAAAAGATTTCGCCAGAAAATTATAAAATTTCGGCCTCTTAGTTTTGCTAGTGCTATAGAAAAAGGTTGACACTCGACAATGCAAAAGCGTATTCAAACAGCTCAAATTGCTTTATGGCCTCATTGTTTCGCTTAAAGCAAACTACACTTATGTTTTGTAGAATCTTCTACTTCGGTACAACTTTTACCCTGCGGCTTGTTGGGCGCACTTTCGAACTCATTCATTGATTTTTTTCTGTTGCGTGTGAGAAACGATGTTTGCTTATATACCTACAACAACTGACAGTTGCATGTTAATTAAAAAAAAAATACAATTTCAAAAGTCAAACGAAAGTACCTATACATGATGTCAACTTCAGATTTATTAAGGCATAGCAAATCTTTCACTTTGTACCACATCGACATCAGATGAAATGTACCTACACCAAGATCACCTGATTACTTCTCTTTGGCAATGAATGTATTTCTCTACCCCCTGATTCAGTGCACTGTGCACTTCTCTCTGTGCCTTAATTCTGAGGGAACGAAAGTTGAAATTTAAATTAACCAGCCAAGTTTATTAACTCACCGTGTTTTTAGTCGCAATCTCATTATCTGTGATTTTATTTTTGCCCACATCCAAAGGATGTGCGCCGTCAAAGCTACAATAGCACATAATACACAAACACATCCAGGGATACGAATCTGGCGGAGTCAGCAGCAGAGCCTCACTAAAGGGAATAAAAGTTCAGTCATTGCTCCGCCATCTGTGAGTGGAGTAAATAAACGACGTTTGTCGTTTCGCTGTGGTATTGGTGATGCAGTGGCGGCGGTACATATACACAGACGAACAGTTGTGTCCTGGTCGGTGTCGTCATCGTCATCGTCGTCTCTTAACACTTTTCGCTCCGTGGTTGTCCCAACAGACGACAGCAACACCACAGAGTTTTCTCCACCCACAAGAACGTTTCAGCCTGCTTAATAATACGAGCCAGAGTCACATCACTTTGTACGTCGTTTCCTCTTTCGCAAGTCACAACCGCCAGACTGGCCTCCCCGACACTTCTGGGACACAACAGTCGTGCGCGCTATTATTGCCATAGGATCAGGCGAGACGCAGGGAATCAAGGGAAATTTTTAATGAGAGCACATAAATTCAATTCTGCAATATTCAGCCTTTTAACGGCATCACCGTGCGGATGGATTTAGATGGCTGTCTGTGTGTAGGGTATACCCCAACCTCAGCAGTGCAACGTATGCTAGACTTGGTTTCATTTCCTTTTCTAAAGCTCTTTTACGTTGCCTTGATATGGTACGATATGGGTGGGGTGGGTTGGGCGATGGCTGTTCGGAGGAGAACAATTTCCGCAAAAGAGGTTGTAGTAACGGAAGACCGTACAGTAGGAGTTGTTTTGGTAGGCAATAGAGGACTTAACTCCGTCATATGGAGGGTTAAACATAGCAGCCACTTAATCCGGAGGGAGGCGACAAGTGGACAGGATTTTCTTTTGTAGCAATATGACTGCAGTATGGTAGGCTTTGCAGAGATTTTAACACGAAAATTCTGTTTTGGCTACTTAGGGAAGCGACTCAGCCACTAGGACAGGATGGTAGTTGTCCTTTTTTTTGTGTTTGCGTTTTTATGAACTTGTAATAGTCAATTGAGGAGAAGGTTTTGTTTCGCTAAATGGAACTAAGTCGCACGAGCCATCAAGCTAGTGCAGACGATTCCACGAGATGGTAAAAGAATGCTGCAGGAAAAGCTTGCAACTAATGATGGAAATTTAAAAGCTACAGTACTTATATGAAGTATATTCCTTTGCAGCGTTTTTTTTTTAATCGATTACAGATTGTGGAAAGCAAATTATTCTTAGATCACAAGTTGAGCAGCTCTATAAAATGTTCCTTTAAAACAGCCATTGACGCCTTTGAAGTGTAAGTGGGTGCTCTATTCTAGGCGGAACCAAATGTTCCGAGAGACCTGTCTCACAGGACCGGTCTGAACGGGGATGCATTAAAGAACTTTTGGAAGCCGCGCTGGGTTACGCTCTCAGAACATTCGTTCAAAAAGTAGCCCTCGACTGCAAACGCACGCTCCTCACTATTCCACACTATTTTCTGACCTGAAAGAAAACAAAACTTGAGAACGATGCCTGTCGAATGAGACCACACCTGGTCTGATACGAGCTCTGATGTAGGCTGAATGTGGCGCCATTTCAAAGAAGTTGATGCGGTTTCCTGTTCCCTTATTGGAACCGACGGGGTTGATTTGTAGTCTTTGGCACCGGGAAGTCCTTGACCGCTGAAATCTTTTCCTTGTCACCGTCCGCGTACACTACGTACTTCAATCCACCTATACTTAAGGTGGCGCTACAGTCCGGGGTGGACCTGGGTCTCAGCCCGTATAGTTCGTCGTTTTATCTCGTCCTTCATTCACTGTCTATGTAGACGGGACCAAAAATTGGTCGAAGAATTTACTTCGCGAAATAACCGAGAGTTATCTCCCCCCTCCCTTTTCAATGAATGTTTTGGCGGCTACTACTCTTTCGCCCTGTCAAATCCATCTGACATTTTCAATTGCCAATACACCCAGCAAAGTCTTAAGGGGACCGCGTCGCTACCTTCAAAGAAATTTCGAATTTCCGTAAAGACACCCAAATTGCAAATATCACCCGGGGATTCCGGATAAATTGTTTCACATCAATCATCTTTAAGTGCAGCCAAACCATTGACAACGAAAACGGTGAAGGTATCGTCATCACCGTCGTCGTCATCGTTAACGCTTCGACTTGAATACAACATTTCTTGGCCTCAAGGCGAAATACGACAGTGAAACTGATTTCCATATCACTCCTTTGACACATGCTCGCACACACATAGTCACACGTTTCGGTCATATGATGGTGATGTGGATGTCTCCCTGCAATGTCGATTAAAATTGTTCATCGTCGTTGTTGTTGTCGGATCTGCTGCTCTTCAACTCCCGATGGCTTCCAACTGGGAAGCCGATTCAATTGATAGATATATACATTATGTGTTGTGTTGTGTATCCCTCCCGTGTGAGAGTATGACAGATAAAAAAAACAACGAGTATGTGTCAAGAGGAAAACAGGGAAAAATACAAAATTGGAAGGATATACACCTCCGCACAATTCACTTAAATTAATTTTATTGGCAAAAGTGTGTGTACACATACACCACACGCCTTCGCAGCACCCGCCTGTTCCACCTCTCGTGTCTCGCGTATATAAACAAGCAAGAGTGACAACAAACAAACAAATCCCGGAAAAAGTGAAAAAGGATGAAATCCTGGCGTTGCGACAATGGCAACCGATGACACTGGCTCCATGTTGTACACCACACTGGATGGAGGAGGATAAACCGAAAGACATTTCGAATTTGCGCAACTTCACGCATGGAATGGTAATTGTTTTTCCTGTGCCTTAGTTTCGTTTCGCACTGATAACAGGCTACACCCAGGCGGAGTGCTGCGCGATTCGAGATGGGAAACAATTTCAATTTGAAGAGGACACGATATTGGGAGGCGTCCTTTGGGTTACGTGACATGAATTTCGATTGTTTTTGGGTTGTCGTCTCCGCAATACACGTATATAACCAACACCCACCCACCCGCTGCCACAGACATTTTTCGATGTTTGAAGAGGAGATTTGTATTTAAACAGGGATTTTCCGACACTTGGCCCCGCAAATGAACTCACGCAACTCTCGAAATGAAAGGTATTTTTAAAATTCAGCCCATCTGGAGAATGTTTCCCAAATGGGCATATAGGTACAGGGAGAGATTACTGTGCAAATAATTCAATCATCGCATCCATTTCGTGTCAATGGTAATAAACAAGTCACCCAAGATGTAGGGTGTAGAACGCAACGCAGCACCGCATCATGCACAGGCACACAGTGTGTGTTCTCCAGGAATAGGGACCATAAATTGTTGTTACCCCACCGCAATCCGAGAGAAGAAACACGACTCCACGTAGTGTGAGAAGGGACAAGGGCGAATGGGACTTGGGTCTGGTGTATAGCGGTAGGTCTGTGGGAATCCACACAGCTGAGTGGCAAATTGAAAATAAATTATTTCATTCGAATGTGGCGTCCTGTGGAGTGACAAGAATAGGTACATTGCATCCATCAGTTTTGGAATTGCTTACAAATGGTGACGATGTTGATGGTAGAGAGTATGGGACATTTAACAAGAGATGTCATGCATGCGGCACTTGGACGTTATCAAAAATTTATTTTTCATTAGTACAAGATCATTTGGGTGCGGTGCTAGACAATTTGAAGGGTTTGGGGCATGACCAACATGGTGCAATGAAATGACTGACATTACTCATGCTACCCTTGACATTACTCATGCTACCCTGGAGAGGCAGCTGGATATGCAATGTCTGCAGTACATGTAGTAGCAGTTGTTATGTCTCGTGGTATGCAGACATTGCAGGCATCAGTTAAAGCAAGTATTGTATTTATCTTTTCGCAAGCGCAGCTTCGTTTTTTATTGTTTTTAAAGAACCTTTTGTCAATTAAAGCAGTGAGTTATTTTTAGTTTTCAAAACTCTTTTCTCCCTTTTCAATCAGATACCTAGCCCTCTCTAACCCATCCCTTTCACATTTGAATATATCCCATTGAAAAGTTCTGCGCTGCGGATGATAAAACCCAATTAAGCAGCCACCACCAGCCTTAATTGTATAAACACCTATTAATATCATTTTCATCATCCATTTCGAAACATTTACAAATTTTAAATTCACATTTTCACTTACACACTTCGCGGCAGTAAAGTTGTCAATAAGCGTCAATTATTCAAATTGCTGATTACAGTATTTTCAATATTCAATTAATTAATTCCATTAAACTATCCACACTGCATTTACTCGCTTTCGCAACTCGCAGGCGGTCTCTCGTTTCCAATCAAAGAATTGCCGGCACCGCAGCTCACCATGCACTGCTAATTGATGTTATGCCTCAATTCGATATTCCGGTGTATAGGTACACTCTGAATGCAAATCCGAATAAAAAAAAAACTCCCGAACACCATTTAAATGAGTTAAGTGGTTTTCATAATTACCACGCGTCAAGCGCGTTAGTGTGCAGTGCATACGCAGTAAACCCCACTGACTGAGGGAATTCACTTTTCTGGTCACGATGCGAAGCGGCCGGCGTCAGTGGTGGCGTCTATTGCGCCACTTCCTCTCTCTTTGCAAGAACGTACATATAAGTAACATCATATGCTAGACAATCACAAGAAGATGCTAATTTTCACCTTCTTATGGGAAAATTTCAAAATCAACTGAAGAACAAGCAAGAGGCGTCTTTCTATACCTACTCGTAATCATTCTTTTGCTAATAAGTGATTATGCATGGCCTCTCAATCTGGTCAGCCGACGAATGAATGTGGCTACTTTAAGACGAGAATATCAACAACAGGAGGAGGAGTTGTGAATGCCACAAGGTTACGTGAGCCTCCGCGTCTCCTGTGCACTCGGTCCTGCTGCAGGTGTATTCCTCAATCACATGTGTACACTGTACATGTTCCAGCAATTATCCGAGATAACCGAGAAGGAAGAGGAGAGAGGGATACAGAGCTGCGAGGAGGTTATAACCTACGAAAAATGGCATTTAACATGAGCTGTGGTAGATATCACGCCTTGGGCATCCATTCAAATCGACTTGGCATCGTCAGCAGAAGGAGCACTAGTAGGTACCGTCATCATCATCATCGTCGTCGTCGTTGTTATCGTGGTCGTTCGTTTCGTCATAGGAAATTTCAACAGAGTTTATCGCCAGTTGCTGAAAAGAGTCAGACAAAAAGTCAATACTATAGCAACATGGTAGAGGCATAGCTTCTCAGATAGGGTATGCCAACATTGTTAATATCAGTTAGTCACTGAGAAGATTTAGAAATTAGAAATACATTGTGCCAGGAGAGAGGCTCGTACTTCAATATCGTATCAATAACAAGTTCTGATGATGATGGCATTCGCGACACATTATTTAGCCGAACACTTCCGCTAAATAACGAAGTTGCAAAATCACACTTGGTATTTTATGCGATTTCTGTCGCAAACCACTCACCACACACGACCTTTATTGTGAACGTGGACTTGGTATTTTAGTGTTACATTGTCAGTACCACCCGTCGCTCTATGATACGTCGGAGGGAACCTACTACAGAGTAGGTTCTAATATCTAATAAAAATTACGTTGTGTATTCTCCTTCTTTTCCATGCAATACCTCGCAAACAGCATCATAATGAACACGCCGTTTAATATGAAATCTGCGTTTATCCATTGTAGTGTGTAATGCGTTAGAAATCAGCACGCGTACTCTTCATAATTATCCCCTTTGTTTCCAGCTAATGTATATTAGCACCACTCACCACACACGACCTTTATTGTGAACGTGGACTTGGTATTTTAGTGTTACATTGTCAGTACCACCCGTCGCTCTATGATACGTCGGAGGGAACCTACTACAGAGTAGGTTCTAATATCTAATAAAAATTACGTTGTGTATTCTCCTTCTTTTCCATGCAATACCTCGCAAACAGCATCATAATGAACACGCCGTTTAATATGAAATCTGCGTTTATCCATTGTAGTGTGTAATGCGTTAGAAATCAGCACGCGTACTCTTCATAATTATCCCCTTTGTTTCCAGCTAATGTATATTGTGCATGTTACCTTTCATATCCCACATTGGAATAAACAAAATAACAGATTACATAGGGTACAGCGCAATTCGATCAGACACGCTTGCAGCACGCATATAACCAATGGTTCGCTGGTTAAAAATAAGGATGCTTATCGAAAGACCTCCAGCCGGTCCACCAACAAACAGTTCAATGAAATATTCACCTACAGAGGAGTTAAGTTGCACGTTTTCCTTCTCTCTGTCTGCTGTTTTCAACCAGAATTGATGATGTTGGATGTTGCCCTTTACTTTAAGAGAACCTGTTCTGTCCTAAATTAAAAAAAAATAAAACAACAACATCAGACAGTGCACGGTTGCTCGCAGATTTCCGCTCCACATGTATGCGCTGCGCGCAATGTGTCTTGTTGCCGAAGAACCCTGTAGTCTGTAGTGTCTGGCGTTACCAAACAACTAAAAAAAAGTAGGTATCCCGTCTCCATTTAAAATTTCTCTCGGTAAACATTCAACGCTAATAGGGACAACGGCCCTCGTTCACTTGGCGTATAGTTTCTCCCCGCCTCCATTCCTCTGAATGGGAGTTTGAAAAATTTACGATGACATTTGTTTATTTGTCTCCGTGTTTTAAACGGTGGCGTGTAATTCCTTAAGGAGGATGATGTCTAAACTTGTTCCTCTGTTTAGCTATCATATCGACTGGGATAATAAATATACAAATAGATAATAAAATCATAATAACAATAATGAACATGAAGGCATCAATGGTCTTGAGTCGTGGTATACGCATTTTGTTTGGATTGAAGGGCCATTGCGTGCTGGAATGTTGTCAAAAGTATCTGCATCATAAAGACGATCGTTTTGTGTGTTTGTTTTCCAATTTAGTGCGGAGGAGAATTTCGTGGAAAATATTTCAAAAAAAGGATGCCAACGAGAAATGGGTGCACGAAAATATTTGAATTTCAAATGACTATGAGTGTGCAGTGGAATTCTCCTCTCATGACACGAGGATACAAATTCGAAATGTAAACACTTGAGTTACAGTCGAACGGACTTTGTATTGAAAAACTTAAT
Source organism: Cheilosia impressa (assembly GCA_948293265.1). Classification (NCBI taxonomy): domain Eukaryota; kingdom Metazoa; phylum Arthropoda; class Insecta; order Diptera; family Syrphidae; genus Cheilosia; species Cheilosia impressa. The sequence goes on from OX411881.1 coordinate 59,717,969, forward strand.
AAATCAATTATTCTCATCGGTGAGTGCATAATGTTAAGTGGACGCTATCGCATATCACTTGTAATAACTAATGGCAAACATTGAGCTGCTAATACCTTGATCTGTCTATTGCATCTAATCCGAGTCCCACATAGCTAACTGCATAATTAGATAGATAGATTTATCTCACTATGGCGAGAGCTCTTCAAATAGCAAATTGAAATATGATCACGTCGAATAAGCGTTCGGGCTTGTTAGCTGTCAACGATTTCAATGACTGCATCTTTCGAGTTGTCAGATAAAAGTGCTGCCGTGTTCAGTTGCAATGCAAAAGATTTGTCAACGGATTTTCCACTTGGTATAACTTCGTTTTTTTATGTATTGAATAAAAATAAATGTAAAACGAAACTGCCGCTCAAGGGGACTTGGGCACAGAGTGTGAAATCTCAGAATTGTTCAGAAAAATTAACTCACTCAAAGTGATACCAGATATGAGGGTTTGAAACGAATTATCCCTCCTTTGGATAATAATTATTTTAAACCAAAAAAAATTCTTTGCATCTGAAAAAACCAACCACAGTGCAATAGAATTGCACACTCATTATTGCAATCATTTGAATTGGTCTAGGATCCCCGGGCATATGTTTAGCCCTTAAAAATTGAGCTGAAAGTGCAAGCATCTAGCCATGGTTATTCTCCTAGATGATTATGTATCACCGACCATCGCCAATATATGGAAAGGAGTGGGAGACATTCTGCATTAGAAAATAATCCCCCAGGACAAAAATTTAATTAATACCAATGCGAAACCAAACGAAGACGTACAACCAGAAACTGTATTGTTGGTTTGTTGTGCTGGACAATCATTGTGTCAGCGTCACCCATACCTTCAGCCTGACAAGCTCTGAAAATTTCTGACTCACCTCAGCTGCAAATATGTCTTGACTATTGACGACACCCAGTGAAATCAACCGCCGGTCGTCGTCTCCTCTGTCTTTCATTGTTACAAATGCGTCTACTTTCAAACTAAATAATTCAACCGTTCTTAGCACCATAGACCCATAATATTCGTAATAACCTTCTTAATCCTTAAATTAACATCACCTGCCCTTTTGTGTTCTTTTCCATCTCTAAATTAACTTCTGCCTTAAGCCCACACATAATCTGTTAATCTCGTAAACCAAAAATTGCACACCTGGTAATAACGTTTAATTTATTTCCAGCTCCACTCCGGACTTTCACCCAAAACCATCCTAGAGGGACAACATACTCCTTAAGGTAGGTACAGACCAACAATATACACAAAGCGATTTATACCTCCTAAAGAACGGAAAGACCCATTTAGGATCACCCTTAATCCGTTTTTAATTGTTTCTCCCAGACACCGAAGCAACTCTAAATCACCGCCAAGATTAACACGAAAACTTGTGGTACTCGTACACCGAATGAGAAACGCATTTTTTATTCGTGAAAATTTTATCTGTCCAAATTTAAAACGCACAACACTTTTCGAGAGATTTTCCAAAACCTATATCGGCAAAGGATTGGACATTGTTTCTCGGTCCGCATAATGCATTTCGATTGTGTGTGCATCCAAATATTTGTCTATCTCCGCTTGGGGAGATGGGGGTAAAATGCGATCCGTACGTGCCACTTGATTATTTACGATATTTATATACGGTATACTCGTATATGGGAATGTGTGAGGATTGTTGGAATTGGGATTTTCGATTTTACGAATGCATAGCAACAAACTATTTGCTTACGTGTTCAAGTGGCGCACCACGAACGATGTGGGTGCCAAAGAAAAAGGCTTGAACGGCACTCATCGTACATAATCGTTGGTGAATTTTCAAACCGAAACTTCAACTCTATTGTGGTGCATCCAGTTTCGGTTTTCATTAACCCCTAGTGCGGAGTCGACATTTCGGACATAACTTGGCTGGAGCATGGATTTTTCACAATTTTTGTCACGTATTTAAAATAATTTTAAAATAATAATCCAGACATAATTCTAGTGAAAATCGAAAACAACACAGCGAGAGCTGTTTCGGGACTTGTTATAATGAACGTCCGGGGCAAGAGGAAATATTTTCAAAGCAAGAGTTCGTTTAAAGTGTTTTTTTTTTTGTATGTTCTTTTCGGAAGAGCACTTGAGTGGAATTTTGATATTGTTTTCCAATGTACTAAACAGAATGGACGGACATGGCTCCTTACAGGGAACTCGATTTTCATTTATGATTTAAATAGATTAAGGTGCATATTTTGAATAAAATTGTTAACACAGGCGTGGGTGGCCGTGGTGTAGTGGGTGCGTGCTTGAATGACAAGCGACAGTGACAGACTTCGAAAGCAATTTTATAGCTGGTACTCATTGAATGGACATTTTTTTAACAATTATAGTATTCGGTGAACCTGGTGCTGGTATAGCAGAGCAAGCGATAGTGGAAAAACGCCAGTGTTCACACCCCCGAAGTGGGATATTTTGTATAGTTGAATCAAGCAAGGGACTGCCCTCCTGGTTGGGATAGAAGTGACAGGTCGGACATGGGCCGATCAAATAAAAGTGCGGAATTTATTCCTCGTTTTTTTTTTTCAGGTTAAAGATCTATACTTGCATAAATTTGTAATTTTAGTCTTCTTCTTCTACAAGTATTCATCAAAGCTACTCACTACTCACTCATGGGCCATGGTCGTCTTTGATACATACAATTTTTTCATGCAAATTTTATCCGAGGTACTCTATGTCATTGCCAGAAATATTACTGTAAAGGGAGCTGGTAGAAATGTTGTCTTCTCACACAAAAAACTGTCTTTTTTAAAATAAGCTATAATTGAAATGATGTTATCAAACAAGTCAAATGGATCAGAACTTTCCAACCAAGAGAGAAATTCATAACTTAGTCGGTATGGACGAGCATTTGTCTGGGATCGTCTTTAGATAGTCCAGTCCTTAGCTACCTGCCTCAAGTTGCGCACTCCAAGTCGGTGAAGGTAAACTTCGACTTGTGCGCGCCACTAAAGGTAAAGTCCCTCCAGAGTAGGACTCCGAACCAGAGCATCATACACTTTGCATGCCCTGTAGCCATATCAAGCGATTCAACAAGGTAGATCTTTCTGTACAATTCACATATATAAATAAATAGGTGGCCTAGCTTCTCACAACCATTCGTTTTTTTTTTTTTTAATTTTTCATTTTTTGGCACGATTGGAAAGGATCTACAATTTTATAAACGGCTAATTGAGAAGCTCTTTAATGAATGTTTGCTCGAATGTTTGTCAGACGTTCGCGAAATGTAGCGCAGTGAAAAATACCTTAAGATGTAGTTTGTGTTTTTTCGGGGATCGAACCTGAGACCTATCGCTCTAATAGTCCAACACACTTACTTCTAAGCCAAGGTCTTAATCAGAACCTACTAAGATGTTGGGGACAAGTCTCTAGTTCTTAATTGACATCTCAGCCCAGTGATTGGCTAAGAGTAATTCTTCGTTTAACTTCTACCGAAGTGATGAGAATAATAAGAGTTGATGCTCGTCGATCTCGCGAGTTGCCCTAATTCCAATTTAAGAGGCCACTTAGCTTTACAGCTTCTTGGTTCCCTGCGCGTTTGTACTTTGATATTGTTCATCAAACCAGTGATTTCGTGGTGGTTGTCTAATGAGACTTAGACCATCAGTCGCGGATTTATACCTTCTGACGGAAGTTTGTGAATTCCTAAAATCCCTAAAGTTAGGATACAAAATCCTCCAACATTATCTTCTGGAACAAAACTACAAAGAGAAAATAAAATGACAAAACTGGCTTACCTTTAGTCTGTCCTGAACAACCCCAATTATACGAACACCTTCTACACCGTTTCCAAATGTTTCCTAAGCCTCTATGTGTAGTATTTTCAAACCTCCTCACACCCTCATCTGATTAAGCTCAACCAAATGGAAACATTTTTCTATTTGTATCTTAATTTCCCAACCAATCAATTTTGTTTCCATTTATCTACTTAATTCATTTTTCTTAATAAAACTTCGCATCAATCTTATCTCCCAAATGACAGCGAGATGTGTTCTACACACACTCCGTGGTACATATCTATCCCGATCCCCCATTATTATATTAATGAAATTCACATACACGGTGTCTAGTCCCAGACACGTGGCCATGACCTTCTCCCACTATACTTGTAGCCTCCCATTGGAATTGGCCAACTATCGGAGGTTTCCTAGAGGTATTTTCTTACTTTTTTTAATTAGACTTTCTGTCGAGCCATGCATGTGTGTTCAAAGCTGCTAAAGAGCACACACAAACCCAATTAATGCAGCGATTGTCTAGGAAAATTAAAGACATGTCAGCGTATGTGTGATCCGTAAGAAAAACACTGCACCACGATGAGGATGATAATTAAGAAAAATAAGGGACGATGTGGCATCTACCATGTTGGACTTTAATGTAATTAATTACAAAAGTACTGAATGCGAGTGTCTGCGCCTCTCCAGAGGGTGAAATAAGGCAAAACAATTAAAATTCCACATGATTCCTGATATAACAAATAAGGATTCGCAAATTCGCATGTGACATCCCCACCAATACAACACGGGAATCAAACAAATTACATATTGTACACATGTCATGCTGCATACTTCTTGTGCATACTTAAACGCTCCGTTGCATTGCAATGGGTGCAAGGGACCTATAGCAAAAGAGGGCGGGAGGGTTCTGTGTTTGTCGGAAAAGATCGCAAAGTGAATGCGTATGTGTTTCCATGCAGGAGTGCATTTTGGAATGAAAATATTGCGAAATATCATTGAAAATCGCGCAAGGAATTCTCCAAGAGGCGCATATGTAATTATGTGCTGTGCGTACAAGGTACGATTACGAAGTGTACAAAGGTATACAGTGTACGGTGGAGGCAACGCAGTCATTCAACAGAACGTCTATCTGTTGGGTACTTGGATAATGTATCTGAGGAAGCAGTGCATACAAATATGTAACTTGTGTGACTGAAGAGGTTGTATATTTCGCTGTGTGGGTCTTTTCTTTTTTGTCAAAGGAAAAGTCAGTCAGGGAGAGAGATTATAGTCGTTGTTGTTGGTCGTGGGAGTTGTTTTTCTTTTCGAGCCAGACAATCACGTTTCCAGGGAGTAGTGCATAATGTGCCTGTCATATTTGTCAAATGGAATCTTTACCCGAATCGAATGTATGTTTTCATGCAATAGTGCGGTAAATAAAAAACTAAATTATACACTCTTATTGAATTTGAAGGGACGGCTGAACTCATCTAGTTTCTACGTACAAAACTACGACATCGCAGTCTTTGCACTGCCCAAAGTTGTATCCGATTTACACGATCATAGCAAAAGTTATAGGTTGAGGTACCGGCTTCGAAAAACAACTTTAATAAATTAAAAATAATTTTTTTTATTTATGATGTTTTTTCCAAGTCCTGTGGCTAAAGGTTGAGGTTATAATGATGATGCGCGATAATCAACTTTAGTTTCAGTTCCTAGATAAAAAAAAGCATGGCGAATCTTGAATATGCAGTCTTTGCATTAACCCAGAAAGAATAATAATTGCAGTTTGTCCAGAAAAAAATTGTCTATAGATTACTGAAATCTTCTCAAGCCTTAAGACGGGAACATTGTAGCCGGCAGTGGTTACAACTTTGCTGAAATGCATGTTATTTTTGTATGTAACCAACCCTTTTGCAAAGTACTTGTATATAGTAGTAGCACCGCACATGTCTATATAAAATTGTGGGACAACCAGTCTCTTCGCCTACGTCTTCAAAAATGTTGGTAAATCTCATTGGTCGAAAGAATAAATTTTGCAAAGGCAAATGGCACGACAGCCATACCTTTTTGAAATAAGTTGCAAGGTGCACCTACTTCAAGACAAAATTTTGTGGAATTCTGAATTGACCGTAGTAGTAGTATAGTAGTAGTACAACTCATCGCTTGTTGGAATGCTATTTTTTGAAACCGACTATTTTATTCAGTAAAAATCAATTTTCAAATCTTTGCACTAGGAGGATATATTTTGCCCTTAGTGAATATTTTTCTATTTTGCGATTTGCAGTCAGGTTGAAATCATTGTTACCTACATCGCTCTCACTTGCTTGGTTTTTTTTTTTTATGTACACCTCTATCACTTTAACCACTTAAGCCAATCCGCATGCTTGTCTATAAACGTTAGAACTCTTTGAGTCCTGCAGTGCTACACTCAACTCTCTCAACTCGCTCAACACACAAGCAAACTGAAGAAAGTCAACAATCAACACAACGATTAAGTTTGTTCGCCAACAAAACCGACCTCTTGGCACAAACCCCAATTGGCGTTAACATGCCTCTGTTGATGGATGTTCGGAGCAAAAGAACATTTTCGCTTGCGCCGAACCACATTTCAAAGAACCCACTGAATAATAACTACACCACACAACAGAAGTAGAAGAATAAGATCCTTCAACAAATTGAATTATAAAATGGAGTATCTCTGGAAGAAAACTTTTCTCAACTAGAAAAAATAAGAAGAAGCTCTCCTTTTCTATCAGCCTCCCGCTCACCCACCCTTTTCCATTCAAAGTTACGCATTTGAGCTTGCTCAAGTGGATTGAAAGTTTTCATCCCTAATGAGAGAATGAGGTTGCCCGCCTTCTGCGCTACCGTTTGTACAGCTCCCAGCTCTTGCTCGGCAAATAAGTGTTTTGATGCGGAGAGCAGCATAACATCAGAGAGAAAGTTTCATCTTCAAATCGAAACCCGTAAACTTTCTACTAAAAATGGAAAAGTAAAAAAAAACACCGACCACCATCTTTCCGTTTAAACCATTGACGGGCGGCAGCGACGTCTACCGATGATGGTATTGTTTCTTGAGCAGTACTTTGGCTTCCGGTGCATTTGGCAGGAAACAACAAAGTTTAAAATAACGTTAAACCCTAGCAGTGGCAGTTCGCAGCGAGGTCCTTTTCATGCAGAATAAAATGGAATTTTGTGTACGATAAGACGAACCTTACTAAGACATATACTTTGCCCCTAAAGAACAATCACCCCGGGATCAAAGAGAGAAATTGAAACGTTTTTTCCACTTGGCCGCCTTTAAAGCTCAAGTTGACTGCAGCCAGACTTTACCTCAAGATGTTTCATCAACCCTCTCTGGTCGCCGGCCGAACTTCTGCAAGTGCACGGTTTGAAATCTATGGAAATAAAACTGGGAAAATTTACTATACTATATGCTGAAGCGCGATAAGGACGTTGCAGTAGCTCTCCGCACTCAGACACAGTTTTGCCATTGCGCATTTCAATTGAGTGGGGGTAATAAATTATAATATTCTTGGGTTATCGCAGAGGTTATCGACGCGATGATGTTTGCGACTAAAAATTGCCTTTTCACGCCTTTTATGGGGTCCACTGGTGGAACGAACTGCGTGTACGGTGGTGGTCTGCTTCATGGCTTAAATTAATTTTCGAGGCATTACAATGGCGTAAAATGAAATCCAGATGGTTGAAGGAAAAATTGTTTCACTTACTCTATCGGAAGTAGTTACAGCTTAATCTGGGGGGAATGAGGGGTTACAAGAGAGATTCACCCAGTGAGTAATTTGCTGCAATACTTTTATTTGACATATGTATTGCAGTTTTATTAATGTGAAATCTGTTCCCATTATCTGGACTGGACTGATAACCACTGGTCGCTAATTTTTAGATCGTTGGGGTAAAAATATATAAATGACATCATGCTTGCGTAAAAGGTCACATTGGCGGTGGCTGTTCTTAATAGCTTTATACCCACTTTTGAACCAGTTGCTGTTCCTTCTAAAATCTAAAGTATGGAAGAAAAATAATTATACTATTGCTTACATTTAGGGGTAGTTAAATTGTATTCCTTCGAAATAGGTTTTATTTCTAATTTAAGATGAATACGTTACTATGGAAAAGGCGGCGACAAATTGAATTTCACCAAAATGCTTTCGTGGTAATCATTTTGTATAAGAAATCCTTTCTTAATTTTACCAGCCTTAATGGCGTCATATACTAACAATTTTTCGTTTGTGCACATCTATCTTTGCCTTTCAAATGATATAAGTTTTATTCATTCATACATTCTCCCCATTTCATAATAAATACTAAATAATATAAAAGAAATGTAGATACCCCCAAGATTATTTTTTTTATTCTATGTATCTTTTGCTTGTTGTGCCTCTGAGTTAAATCCTGATTTTGTACCGATCTCTAAACTAGTAAATACCCTCAATAGAGTATAGTGAATCAGACCTTTCTATAAAATCTACTTAGCCTCCATCAAAACTCTCTATGTAATTAATTTAAGAAATAAATTCTTAAAAACTACAAATGTAGGTCCATTGAACTAACAACATTTCAACCACATCTACGCACCACGGTAAATCTTTCAGGATTTCCACTCTCCTGTGCGTCCATAGCAAAAAATATGAGTCCAAGCTAAACAAATGATCAGAAATCACAAACGCATTTGTCTGCTCATATGGAGCTCCTGCCAACGATGCCCATTCCCTAGTCTGCGAGAGGTTAACTGGCAAAAACCATCCTCATCCTCAGATATACTGCAATTTTTCTCCTTTTGGTATACTCACTGAGGTTGAGTTTTTTCCTTTTTTTTTCGTTTGTTGATTCTGCAGTGCACGACTACGCCTGGCTATCATGGAGGATACTTAAAACCAATCGAAGTTCATAACGACCCATAGAGGGAGACCGTTGTCGAACCGGAGGTATGGGGACGAAAAATATTGTTAATTGAAAATAGTTTCCACGTCGTTTCCAACAGAAATTATTATTAATCATCGTGAAACGAAGAATCGTACTGGCTGCTGCTGTACACTCGAGATGGATGCGGCTCTCTGGTAATTTATCTGGAAGCAATTGGTGGCATTATGCGGTTTTACTTCGCAGATATATGAACGTGGCAGGGAGATGTTCATTTATTTTATTTCAAGTTGTTTCGATTGAACAAATTTCATATGGCATTGGAAATTAATGTAAATTGATTTATGACGAAACGATATTGGACGGACAGTGTGTGAGATACATCATGGCATCAGTGACGGCCGTCGAAGCGACGGTGGTGGTCTCATTTGTTGGACTATTATGCACAAGGTATGCAAAAGCAACTGATGAATGTGTTGGTGTGTGTTGTCGATATTTCCTGGATAATGTAATTAGATTTGACTTTCTACCAGGAGCATAGAATCCATTCAATGTGAACCTTGCCAGTTCCTTCGTTAACAGCGTGAGATTTGTTATGGTTAGACAACAAAATAATGTCAGGGAAAAAATCTGAATTTCAGCAAAAGGTTAACAAATTAAAATTAAACATTTAACTGTCAAACTGTAGAAGTTTGTGGTGCTATGGGGGGAGGGCATGCTGCAACCCCTGCTTGTGTCACTATTTTACTAGTTTACCGAAGTTTGTTATATTCTGGCCAAAGCTTCCGTGATATTTCACAGGTCGTAAGTTCTTTCCACCTGTTGTTGGTTGTCATGTGAATTTTGTTCTTCACTCGCTCTCTAAGATTTCAAAGTGGCTTCATTGAGTGAAGTGCACGATCACGATCCATTACCAGTAATATCGTTACGAGGTATTGCCAATATTGACGCCCTACTGGAGGCTTTCGCGATTGCCAGAACAGGTTGCCTAATTCGGCAATAGAAATTTAATTCCTCCGAGAATATACCAGTTCGACACTCCATCTTTGATCCATCTGTGCAGATGGATATTGATTTTCATTTCGTCGGTTCATTTGTGTTTCCTACTCGTTAAGGAGCAGGAGAATGATCTTTCATTCTCCGTTGCCTAATTCGGCAATAGAAATTTAATTCCTCCGAGAATATACCAGTTCGACACTCCATCTTTGATCCATCTGTGCAGATGGATATTGATTTTCATTTCGTCGGTTCATTTGTGTTTCCTACTCGTTAAGGAGCAGGAGAATGATCTTTCAAAGTCCAGATAAGGACACACATAGTCGGAAGTGACAACGTTCCCTACGTAATTAGGTGCCTAAGATCTGTGCAAAAATTGCAATTAAAGAAATTAAGGATTATGTCATCAGGCTTACATTTAATTTTTCACATCATATGGGCATGTCGCTCAGAAAATATTTAAATTTTGGTTATTAGTAAGGCCCACCGACCTTATCACGTTTTCGGCAGCTGCTACTAAAAGTACATATCCCATTGGACTATGCACAATATTTTCGAACACCTTTTCTAACAGAAAAGAAACTTCTAAGCATTAATCCACACTCGTATATGCACAATCACTTTCATTATTTACATTTCTAATGGACATTAGTGGCGTGTCGTTGAACGCTCCATATTTCAATCTTCTTTAGTTACTGTGCGCCGGAGCAACCATAACATCTGCCTTTGCTTTTTTCTTTTCTATCATCGCCCAGTTGAATGTTTACTCAAACCCAATACGAGGAAGAAAGAAAAACTACAAATAGATACAATGTGTGTTCACATTCTGAACTTATCTCGCGTGTACCTGCTGCTGTTGTTGCTACCTTTTCCCATCATAATCTCTGTGATATTGATTAGAAGATCCTCTCCGTTTTCCTGATCTATCCAATGTTTAATGTTTTGGTTTCTCCTAACCAAAACAAATGATTGCCAACAAGGGATCTCACACGTTGTTGTGTCGCCTGCAGAACAATGGATTCCTCGAAACCTGATACACTGAGCTCTGTGGTTGTCGGGTATCTTAAATTCGACTGACGTTGTAATTTGTTACCAAACAAGGATTTTTTTATATTATTTTGTGTGTCCTCGTATTAATTTCGTTTTGACAATGTCAAAAAAGAATCAACTGGGTAGATGCATATGTGATGCTGTGCTGAAGATTTTTCATTGTGATAAAATACTTGTCCCGTAGTAACCGGTTCAGGTCCAATTGCGTCTCCTATTGCATCCTTTTTATTTTTATTGTATGGTGCTACAGTTCGTGATAATCATAGTTATGAGATCCAATGCATGGAATCGATTATCTTGGAAATACATCTCGTTTCAGACCAGGGGAGTATATATACATACCTATGTAGTAAGTCAGCGCATTAACTGCAGCTAAGCAGTTCTTGGGAAATGTTCGTGACAAATTTTATAAATATTATTTTTCAACAACCCACGACGATAAGGAGAATTATGGACAGCGATGATGGCCCAAGAGGAGTTTCTTTTTTTTCGAGTGCACTTTGATTTATTTATGAATTTTTTTTTCCCAACTATTCCATGGAGCCGTGTAATTCATTTTAGTTAAAGGAGATCCAATTGGATGATATGGCCGTTTCGTATCTACAAGTGTTATTTATGTCGTCTGTAGTATATGGCGCGCGTATACGAGTAAGTTGCAAGCAGAAGTTTTCGTTGGGTGACCAGCTTCTGCCGCATGGACAATTGCGATTAGATTGATATTTAGTGATATGAGAAAATGTACAATTTCATAATCGTAAACGGGGGTAACAAGCTGAATGTTGAATTATGGCGTTAAGATAACGCGTTATGGTAAGTGCGGTGTCGTACATCGATTGGTTCATTGTTTCGTGAAATGGTTGTTGCGTGTTGAACATACACCTATAGATGTGGTCTCTGATTCAATATAGATTCTCAGAAGATATAGCATTTGCTGTCGCTTTGGAATTTCCTATTACCTATTTAAATCAATCATTCTTTTTATTATCCGCCAAGGAGTTGTTCGATAAGGGCTTATCCCTCAGTAAAATCTTGTTTGGCCTGCCTAAACAACATTTTGAATTTTTTTATTTTTTTAATGTAATAGACGCCATTTTTCACAATGGAAACGGCATCGTTGTGGTTGACTCTACGTGATTTCTAAATAAAGGTTACGACTGACAAGGGAAAACAGAAAGAAAACCTTCAGCCTAAAGATATGTATGATCCATATCTGAGGATTGTCATTACATCTTAGCAGCTGAGGCATACTGCCCTCAACCTATAGGGACAGGCTGTTTGCTGAATATCTTAGGCGAAAGTGCCGAAAGCCAGTAACACATTTCGACGATGGGAGTCATGTCTTTGGCCCACTTCCCGCGCTAACCTCATCTTCAAATATGTCAGAGTATTTCAAGTATGTAAGAGATCTGCCACAAAGGCTGTTGACTAAACCGCTTATATATTTTCCTAAAATCATCTAAAGAACGTCCTCTTTCTGAGGGCTAATGTCAAACTTCTAAGACTCGGTTTCCGACAGAGCCCTAGTGATATGTGCAAACACGCGCTCATAAATTTAGCACGGCGAGTTTGCCTGGGAAAAACTATTGGCTATCAGGTATAAGCACAATTGATGTAAATGTATAGTTGACGACAATTGGACAGCGCTATGTGGAAGCCAATTGAAGTCTGACCCTCTTCACAGGGGATAACTAATCTGTTAAGAAAAGCACTACCTTGTAGTGTGTATTGTATAATTAGTTGTAAACTCGTGAGCACTTAATTTTAAATTCCAATTAAGAATTCGCCTCAACGCAACGTGTTACACATGAGTAAATGACTTTACTTATGCGTGGCTTATTCACAAATAGTACTAGACCTCTTTCGCCGCTTGCTTTGCAAGGCAGTAAAGTTCTCTTTACCTATACTTGTGGGTGCCTTCACAGCATCAGCGTTGGAATACGTATCTGATTTAATAGGGCCTTTTCATTAATAGCGAAATATAATTCAATGAGTTTGCACTCACCATTCGCAGCATCCATTATATACAGAGCAGGTGTATATACGCAAACTCCCTTCATACGACATGTGGGTATAGAAACATCTTGCTCGAAACTGATACTCAAATATCCCAGTCATTGTCACCTGACTGACTTCCCGAGGTAAACGACTGCGAAAAAGGTTTCAAGAAAATTGATACATCACTACACCCAACTGTGAAGCAATATCACTCAACCGCCACAGGTATCAGGATCCTTGAATATTAAAACGCACACTCCGTGCAACCACCCATTTAGCATGGCCGTTTGGTTTATTGCTTCCACAATAAAATGTCAAAGACTCACTACCCACCCAGGCCCACATTCTTCGTCCTCCCCCATGTGGTGATTTCGAGAAACCCAATACAATACCGATCTGTATCCCGAGAGTCACAGACGACACTCTTACTGGCCTCTGATTTATGGCCACGCATTGACAATCTTTATTCCCTGGCTCATTTTGTTCGTTCAATATTCATTACCTCTGGAGCTGTGTCCGACGGAAGAGACGACCATATCTTACCTAACGTCGTTCGCTGCAATCCAAGATGAGGGGGACTCGCTCGGCCAGTTTGTGTTGTGATTGTTTCCTTTTGTTTCGTCTCACGCCCGTTTTTTGTGAAAAGATCGAGTGCCTCAGAAGTCAAACCAGGCGAGGCGGCTGGCAGGTAGTCAATCGGTCAACTACCTACAGGATTCTTTGCTTCGCTTAAAGATGAGCCAACGAGAAATGAGCCCTTGCAATAAGGTGCATTGGACATTCTTCCGAAGTTTTGTGTTATTTGCACAAGAAACGGAGATGATGATGCTGATGCTGGGTCTGAGTGTTTGGTTTCCTTTGCAAGGAATTTGCTTATTCATAGAGAATGAATGACTGAAGGAGGTACGAGTATATAAATAAATTTTCCCTTGGACGAGCATGAAATGGGGCGGAAAATTATTACAGAAACATTTGACTGTATTTTGAGGACGTGTGCGTTTAAATTGTAATGGTTTTTACAAATGCAATGCTTAATGAGGAGCAATTTGACTCGTCGTCTCGAGACAAGTTGGCGCAGAGTTGCAATTACTTTCGAGCGCTGAATGTGACACATAAACGAAAAGTTAGTCTGGGATCCGTTTTTATAGAGACTCTAGTCGAATCGTAAATGATTCATGTTTGTTGGGAGTCCTACTCATACAAATTATACCCAGGGGACTGCTATAGAGAATGGCAGAGTTATGGCTGCGTTCGAGTCGTAAAATGTTCCTCGTAATTGATTCAAACAATGCTCTTGACTGACGTTGACCAATAAAAATAAATATAAATTATCACTAGAAGTACTTGCATACTTTTTGATGGTCTTTGGCTACTTTCGGGCTTCGAAATGAGAAATCAGCTTAATCGCAACTTTCCTTAAACACCTTACCGTTTTACATGCATGCTTCTATAGTGTGGTGCATACCTCACACATAAATGGTCATTTGCGTACTAAAATCAATTCCATGAAAATCGCACCCGATGCTAAACACAATTTACCCTTTTGTCCAATTTCCTGTGGAGTTAATTTATCTCCAACGCTTGTTTCGTCGTCCGAATTACCCCACCCTTGTCTTCGGCCCCCAAACTATGTGTACATGGCGACTGTCTGCTAGGCTCACTGGATAATAACTTTCGTGTCACACGTCTGCAGGGATATGATTCCTTGTCGTACACGCATTTTGCATTCCACCACGTACCGCATATAGCCATTACCCAGGCCCATGCCCGTGTGTCGTTGGGAGCCAAGATTGTCGTGAAATTCTGTAGTTCGCACATTTTCAATCGTTTGATGGATTTTGCACACACCATACAGTACTAACTACACTACAAAACAAAAAAGTGTATCTGAATATAGAAGAAGATTTATTCAGCCAGACGACGGAAGTGGTTCTTCGCAACCAGTTTTCTGATGATTTGCTTGCCTGGAATAGTGATTTCTCTCAAACAAATCGAACAAATAAAAATCGAAAATGAGACACAGCACACACAATATGATACAGATGGTATTCTTTTCAAGGTCCAAAAGCATCACAAAGGAACAATTTGCCGATAAGGTCAAAGGGAGAGGAAATGGACTTTTGTGTTGTGACAGAACAATTGAACAGAACAAATGAATGCTCTAAAACGTCTTTTGAGAAATTGGTTTTCGTGTGTTTCTTTCGATGTCCCGTGAAAATTGTGATAAAGAAAATGCAGTTTGGATTTCCTAGTAAATAAGTCGCTTAACTGTGATTTTTTGTTCGCAATGAGTCGTGCAAATCGCCAGTCATTTTAAGGCGCTGCAAATCTTCCCAAAAATGCTTGCCCGATAATTGAATGTCATTGCACAAGAGTAAATTGCCAATGGACTTGATAATTAGTTTTATTGTTCAGGCGGATTTCTTTTGATTCCTAAAGCGAGCATTGTATAACTGGTTGTAGGAATGTCGTAACCATTGTATGGAACTTTGAGTTTGGATTTGGTTGACCCGTGTGCATTGACAGAGCGTATGCAATTAAAATTTAATTTTAATATAATACAAAGCACATACAAAACGTAAATAATTGTGGTACGTTTTTTAGTATTACTTAAAACTTATTGTACTCTCCCCGATTCAATAACGCTTCTGTAATATAAATTGATTAATATTTATTTATTAACTTAAAAAATAATATTTATTAAACCAAAAATATAAATTTTAGTGTTTTAATATTTTATTAAGATTGTAAAATCTTTTTTATTATTTATTGTATTCTTTTCTTTCATTCGGTTTACTTTAAAAAAAATATGCTCTTCGATGACACGCTGATGTTCTGCTGTTTCACACACATATTCCCACCTTACTAGTAGCTCGAATGCATTTATTTATTTTATTTTTTGTGATAAATTTGAATATCTCTTGGGTTATCTTTATGTTCGTGTAAACTAATCCACGACACTGTGTAGCGACAGCGCACACATTTCACGAGTGTCTTCCCCAAATCCCTTATCCTTTCATGTCGACATTGAGAAACCTATAACGTGGTAGGGTTTCTTGTTCGTGCAACATTTCAGAGTGTCCACCGCTAAGCCTTGGTGTAGTCGAGTTCGGGGTATAAGCACCCCGTTGTGTTCGAATTTCGTTGCTCCTCACGGCAAAGGAAACATTTCCAACTCTTAAATATGCAGCCAAAACAAACAAAGAAACACCACAAATATCTTACAACAACAAAGCGAACAGGCATCCGCGTAAGTAACACAACGAAGAAACAACAACAACTCTCCTAGCAGAGGTAAACGTTCGCTCTCGTTGAGATTCGATGTGGATGTAGTGAATTGTGATGGTAAATTGGTAGATACGGATGCAGATGGTAGAGTGAAGAGGATGGAAGTGATAGAGCGACTATGGATAGAGACAGATACTTCACATAAATTCCCTGAGCAAAGAGCCAGAGTAACCTCTCTCGAGAGAGAGAATTTCAAAATCGAGTGCGAGTTCTTGTTTTTCAATAAGAATGAACCCAGCAATGAAATACGTAACTCGTTAGTCGTTACACCTTAAACGACGCTGGGTGCACGAGTACCCCATGGTATAATAATGGTCCCCATTGGAATTTGGAAACCGTGCTGGTGGATGATGCTGTTGAATGTGCTGTTGTTTTTGTTGTATCATATGCACATGCATATGAATATTCCGATCAGCCTGCTTGCTGAGCGTTGCCAGGCTGATAAGTTTCTGGATCTTTGAAAATGCATGCACAGGCAGAAAACAGACCAACGCAAAGTTTGAAATTGTCAAAGAGCGCTAATAAAACTATTTCATAGCGCATATAGCCTTGAGGAAGGACGGAAACAACATGGAAAAATCTTGAACCATCTGAAACTGGTTGCCTTCTATAGTTTAAGTGATCCGATACGTAAATGAATGTGATCGCTGACCTTGTCTACATTTGGGCCGAATAATTATTAGCTATTTCTTATTTAGCATTAGCGAAGCACCCCATCAAAGCTTTTTTGTAAACCCAAACTGGTGCTTCAGCTAGCACGTTGCAGGCTATAAGTAGCTCAAAGGCATTCAACCTTTACTGCAATTTCAACTAAGAAGACCATTATACCCAACAACGAAAAGAATCTCTAAATTATTGGCCCCTAAATTATTGTTCTCCTGCTCTACTGACTGGACCAGTTAGGCAACAAGTATGTATGCTTCGCATTCCAGAGTTATGAAAAAAAAAAATTGTCGCAAAATGTCATTTTCTTTTTATTTTTGGGATGAATGAAAGCGACCGACAATTTTCATGCCTAGCTGAATTTAGAAGCTCATTTAGGGTAATTCTCTTTCAAGGCAACTCTCGAAAGTTTGTGGGAAAAACTTCAAAATATGCGTTATATGTGTTTTTCCAGGGATCGAACCAAAGACTCTTCGCTTAGTATTCTAGCACGCTAATCACTGAGCCACTGCGTCTATAGTGTATACTTAAAAATGCTGCCTGTTCTGAGATGATCTAACACCGCATATCGAACTGATGATCGGCTCTACCACTTTGAGTAACTCAATCAACGACAACTATCGCTTATATCACTGACAGGTGACCCGCAAGTTTAACTAAAAATAAACCTCCAATTCGGTGCAAAGCTATCTTTCATTATTGGAACTGACAGGCTTATCTAGAAATACAAGCAAAAATACCTAAAAACTCCAAAAATATACCGTCATAAAAACTACGTCAGCTTGCTAATCTCGTTCATTCCTACCTATCGTACCCACCATATAACTATAAACTACTGGCAACTCTGCAGTTGCTATCTCCAATCGCCACCTTACACTTATCCACCTATCTACAATATTTAGATAGTAAGATAAATTGTATTTCAAGTACAGCAAGTCGTATTCGTATTCGACGTTTTGATTTCGAACTCGAAAGAGTGAGAAGGTTCTAATCACATTTTTGTTCTCCTTGTCCTTTTCCACCCTATCTTTTGTACACTCTCCCTCGGTTGCTCATTGCTCAATAACTCAAAATCAAAACCCAACAGCTCTCGCCGCTCGCCGGTCTCTTCGTACTCAGTTTTTTTCCCACAACAGTTCAGCTGTAGTGATCGTGGTGTAAGGTCGGTCTGCGGATATTTTTTTTCGAAGTCTTTTTTTTTTATCTTTATATTGAAAATTAGAAAACACAACGAGCGCAATATCGGCGGGCTTTTTTGTAGTCTTAAGTACACAGTGCTTTTCATTTTTCGGTTTGAAATTGATCGATTAAATTGAATTGAAAAAAAAATAAATTCAACAATTGTACTGAGAAATCGATTTCAAAATTATCATCGTACGCAGTGAAATTGTTAAAGAATATAAATCTATAGTTCCTCTTGTGATTTATGTGTCCGATTGGCAGATTTACAGCTGCCTTGTGCTCCCCTTAGGATATTTATTCATCCTTCTTTTATATTTTTTTCTGTGAAATCTTTAATTGCTGGGATAACCCCTAAATGGGAAGAAAGAGCCCAAAACAAAACTAAAACGATGCGATATTTCATTTCACAAGGATACCAAACAAAGGCGGAAAACAATTCACCGTAAGGATATCAATTTTATTGTACACCACTGGTATGTTGAAAAAGGACAAAATTCATCCTTCAATTTTCTTGAAAATCTAATATCGAAATGAAAACATTGAGCAGATGTGTCTGGAGTGGAGAAGATTGGATGAAATTTTTGGGGAAGCATAGGACGGGAGAAAAAAAAAACAAGCGGCAGCAAAGCAATTTGCTATTCTTCCTCCTTTAAGTGCACAATTGAGAGTAATTTGTGAGCCCATCTATATAGAATATAACCGCCATCCCTGGCCCTTTTCTCCGGCTTGATAAATTTTAGGGAACAAAGTCAACGCACAAGAAATCATTTCTCTTCGAATTTTTTTTTGTTTCCTTTCAATTTCCCTATACAAACAGAAACTCGATATATTCTGTGGAAATTGTATCTTCTCTAAAGAGTGTTTTCTCCTTTGCTCGTTGAAGAGGGTACGAAAATAATCTTGAACTAGACGTCGCACGCACTAGCTTAAGGTTTTTTGACATAAATTTCATAGACAAAAACAGAAAATAGTTTGTCGCTATGATCCTTTAGCCCGTATCTAACCCGAGATATGAAGTATAGCTATGATGTCAATCTGTTGGGCTAGAAAGAAGCGCAACCAATCTACCGCTCGCACAGGTAACCATATCATCGTACTTGTTGGGCCCTTATCATTTGCTTTATCTTTCGGATTCGAATATACCTGCATCGAAATGGAAAATTGTCATCTTGCGTTCTCTGTCGCGCAGTCGGTGGTTTCGGTTATTATTTTTCGGTGGTGGATAAGCATTCGGAATATAATGTGTGTGTACGTTCGAGTATAGAGTATAGTGTATAGTAGGACAAACTTTATGTAGGGAATAAATTATGCGTAACGTGACACCCTTTTTCATGCTGTTGGGTTTTCCTGAATAATATAGGTAGGCAGTTTTTGTTTGTCTGCTTTCAACTTGTTTGTATCTCATATACCTAGCGCTGGCGACTGTTGAATGGGATCTATAGTGGTATAGTGTAAATTAGTTTAGCGCAGTTCTTTTTCCTTATTTCAATTGGGGTGGGAGGGGATATTGATGAAATTTTAATAGGTATCCCTTCTGTGTGTAAGGTGCTATGCAATTGATCCGAATCATTGAGGGCAATATGTTGGACAGTTAATCACTAAATCCACTACAAGTGGTATTTAAAAGGGAGCCCTCTCTTTTTCTTAGCAGTCTTGCGAATATGAAATTGCTGCTAGGTACCTAACCTACTACCTACACCCACCTCTTGTATAAATAATAAGTATGTTTTATCGTCTATCGTTTGTAAGGTAGTCAACAAAAAACAATGATAAACATAATACGAAACATGGGTTCATCATATAAAATTTTAATGCACCTGTTGGTATTTTTATTTTTTAGACAAAATATTGACATGTTTTGTACTCAAATAATATTTCACAAATTCGTTGAACGGGCTACACTGTTTGGGTGGTTAGTCTTTTGAATAGTCTAACTTCCATATATACCCACATATTAAACTTGGTTTACAAACCTTTATAGGTAAATGGTGCACAAAAAATCGGTTAAAATTAACTAAATCGCTGTTTTATAAAAAGCGATCTGATTGTGCGATTTTTCCTCCCATTTATTTCTTTCCTTATTTTTTATGTATCTAGTTCCACCACAATGCATCTTGTGTGGTGTTTTATATTCCTATAAAATGACATATTATGTGCTCTGGGCCAACCTTCGATAGCTCGCTGTCTAAAAAATTACGGTCAGATTTTGAGGTCTTTTAAATGGAATTCATTAAATTTGATAGAACTTCACCATAGGTACAGACGGGAATTACGTGGGCACAGTTCTGTGCAAATTCTGTGCGCAAACAAGGAACTAGGCGGACGTTCACAAGTCTCTGTAGACTACTTTACCTTGAGGTTGATGAGGACTGCCGCCAGGTTCTTGACATACCACATGCACAAAGACTTTACTTGTGGCTAAACAACAGAAGTTGTCAAAGACGAATGGCGATAAATTAAAAAGTTTATTTGATACTACTCGTTCCTGAAAAATGTTTGCCAATTTCGCTTTCACTGCACTTGGAAAGAGTTTTCTTTTCATTCTTAACGGATAGCTGTCGCCTTTTTTATGCTTAAAACACACAAGTCCGACTGTATCTCTTCTCCGAAATGACTAATCCTCAATTAATATGATGAAAATGATGTACACGAGTTCTTTTCTTACTTATACTCATAACTATATAATGTGCCATCATCGTTCTCTAATATAGTCTTCCCTACCCATCATCAGCAGCAGACTACCGGCTCCACTCTCTATCACTTCCTAAATCAATCGAATTGAAATATTGTATCTCACTCGACAAACAGAAAATGAAATCGTTAATCTTCTAATAAATGCTCTCGATTAGTTTGCTCATACTAAAGCATTAAATTTTCATGTTCTTTACACGCTCACGCTGTCGTCTGACTTTGCGCGCCTTCAGAGCTCGCAGACGTTTCCTCCTTCACCTTCTTAATCATATTCTGGTGGTGCCCGCTGCCGTTGATGCAGCTCAGCACCGATGGTCATAAATCATCATCAGTTTATACGTGAATTGGGAACAGATGAAGAGCGGAGCAACATACAAAAAAAAAAACCGAAACGTATCTATAACCAATAGTTGTTTGGGTTTACATTTGGTGGAAAATAACTAACAACATGGTTTGTGTTATTATTCCATGTCTTGTTTTTGATATACACGTTGGTTCGTTTCTTTTCGTTTTTTCTCTGTTGATAATGGAAAAGTTGAAGTTCGGGCATCGCACGCGCATTTTTTTTTATGCCGATATCTGACGATTGAAGATTGTTTATTATGAACGCAATTAATCAGGTGAAGTAAAATTAGTGTTTGATGGACATAATGTTATGGAGGCGCTCAGATCACCTTTGAAAGACTAGTTTGTGCGGGCAGGAAGACAGGAAGATCATAAATCATTTTTTCTTTTATAAAGCGAAGAAAATGCGTGATTGGGAAAAACAAATCTATATTGACGTTTGGTAATGCTGAGTATATATAGTTATCTACCTGCATTGGGTCATATGGCTAAACAAATAATTGAAAACTGCGAGGGGGAAATTGTGTATCGTGTTGTAGGTGCAACCTTTAAATTATGTATCGAAGTTATACAACCCCATACCTGATTCAATATACACTAAAATTATCATAAATGCTTTAGAAGCTATAATCTTTGTGGCTAACATTACTTATCTCAATGGCAATAAAAGCTTAAAAAAGAAAAATAAAGTGCACGACCGGGTCGAGCGAAACTTTCTCGATAATCAAATGTTGTTGTCTTATTTTACTATAGGTAAGGTACGTAAAAATCTGAAAAGCGATGCCAGATAAAAGAAACGGTTCGTAAAATATAACAATAGTGTTAAATAGAATCCACTTTTGGGGTTTTTATCTGATATGGCATATATATTAAATAACAATGTGAGTTTTTATAAGTTGAAGCTCTCATTAAGAGACAATTTTGGAATTTTTAAGAAAATGTCTTTATTTCAAATATTCAATGTACGATAATACATACAAGAATTAAGTAATGTCAGAATTGATTAACATCTCGAGTTCGAAGTTTTGTACTAGGTACAACAATATCTATCTTTCGCTCAGTACGTAATCGAGAAAGTTAAAAAGGACAATTAAGAAAATACATATTGTGGTAGGGCTCTTGGAAAAAGTGCCAAATTGCAATTTTCGTCAAAATCCGACAATTACAGCAATTTTTGATACCTTTACCTTATTTTACCTTACCAAATACCTTCAAATCCTTCAAAAAAATGCTTCCGTTCTCTCAAAACGTTTACGATTGAAACACTTTCCCTCTTCCCAGATAGCCTATGGAAGGTAGGTACATTCAATACGTTTATGGTTCGACTCAACTCTATCTGTATCAATGACCAAATTTCGAATGGCATTGACCTTACCTAAACAGGGGCTAAACAAAAAATGATAAATGACACAAATTCTATATTGAGTTCCGCCAAAACAAAAACAGTTGGTGAAATTAACCGACTGTGTATAAATACCACTATCTGCCATTATGATAGATAGCCCCATTGGCCCAAACAACATACATATATGATTATTTCAGAAACTCAACTCCTTATGTAACCAAAAGCCATATACCAAGCTCACATGAAATTAATAATCCCCATGTTTTCGACGAGCTAATAGCATGTACATGTGCCCATTTTTGGCCCGTTCCCGCATCTGAAACCCACCTGAGGCGTTTGCCTTTGTCAAGCGCCGCACTCTCCCACATATTTTACAAGCAAAACACATTTTCCCTCTTACCGCATCAGTGTCTATAATTAATTACACATTTAGCCAATTCATCATTCAAATCGATGTCAATACAAAATGGTTATCGGATACATTTAAAATATCAGATACACAGATACACTTTATTAGCAAATATGTAAATTGAAGCTAATCGAATCGCATTCGTTTGGATTTGCCAGAATCATCGTTTTATTACATGGGCCAGCAGTTAACTTGGACAACAATATTTTCGGTCATAAATCGGTCGTAAATCCTAGCCATACGGTCAATTGAGCATATCGTGAGAAACGACCGGGACAGGTTGTTTTATGTTGCTAACAGATTTCTATTTGTTAGTCGGACAATATATCACCGTTTTGCGTCTGTAATAAAACACACAGCCATCGCCAACGGTTATTGATGCAGAGTACAAGACTCCGATAGTATTAGGGAACCAGATCCAGGTTAACTTCTGTCGATTCCTCATTAGGCGTACCTTTGGTTGTTTCGTCTTTCTTTTATGGCATCGTTAGGGTTTGGAGAGTGTATGTCTGTTGGCTTTATTGTATATTTACACTAAAATTTGTTCGAAATGAAAAATGATCTTCAACCTTACAAACCAAGCAGGTGGTAGTGGTTATGTTTAAATACTACCAACCTTTGACGAATCGAAAAGGAAATTGATCACTTCTCTTTAAGTATAGGTATGTATATACTTTTAGATGTACCTCCACGTGCTGGGATGCGTTTAAATTACAGCTTGTAGTGCACACCCACTATACGGCCCATCATAGATACGAGCGGTGTCGGTTGCGTTTTATGGCTCATTGCAACACTAGACGCAGCTTTATAACCTAGGTGTACTTTATTTAACGTGTCATTAGTGTGACCATACTTGGTCTCATAAACGAAAAACAAACTTCACGGACGTACACACATAACTTCGACTGCTGCTGCAGAGGGGAAAATGCTGTAGAAAACTTATTAGAAACGACAAGTTACACCGCCCGACCTATCCTGCTCTGGTGTGGTGTCACAGCACCGAATCCTGTTTGAGTTATAGCTCCTTATATGTACGAGATGGTTTATGTGAGGCTATGTGCAATGTGCGTTCATTTAGTTTCGGTTAGTTTAAGTGAGGGAAACATTTTAATGGACTCTAGTGTGAAGCTTGCTGGCTGGCATGGAACACCCACATTGAGTGGGCAGCGAATGAGAAGTTTTCCCTTTGAATGGGGGGGGGGGGGATTTTATAATTTTTTTGGTATTCAGCCAGAAAACTTTGGAAAGTGCCTGCTGGTGAGCGATAGGAAAAGTATTAAATTTAAATTATTCGATGGCTTAAGTAGTTTTTAAGTATATTCACTCGAGGAAGAGGAACGCTATAGGTATCTACTCGTACATTAACTTGGGTATTGAGTTTTGGTCATTGGGGATGACATGGGATTTAAATGCGAAGAGCTGTAGACTTGTATTTCTATTTAATGAATGTGAAGGTGAAGGAATTAATTACTATTATTTTTTATTTTTTTAAAAGTGCAATAGAAGATTACATTAAATTAAATGTACTGCTCACAATGGCGAGCATTTTTATTTGATGGGACCTTCAAAAATGGACACTCGAACGCATTTGTGGAGCTGAAAGTCGTAGCCACACCTTCTAGTCAAAATCTGCTATAGTGTATATGATCAAAATTGACTGAAAGTGGTAAAGGGTTGAGTATAATTATTTGGGCTTTTTTGAGAGCGCACTTAATTCGAAAGCTCTAAGACAGATTAACAAAATTCGCATAACGTGTCAACCGAAGCTCAAAAGCTGCCTGCATCTCGACAAGCTATACAAGCTCTGCAGCAATCCTAAAGTGGATGTTGTAGTTTTTAATAAACAAATATTTGACACAACATATCCATATCCATATGAGCCATCAGTGACGGATTAACCACTTATTATTGTGTATTCAGAATTGCATCACAAACGAACTAGATTTTGACGACTTGATAAATGATTTCTGCCAATTAAAAGCTCCAAAACAACTGAATTAAATCATTTGTACTCTTTATTTAACTTATAGGTTGTAACTTGTAAGATTTTATGTAATACAATATTTGAATTAAAGTGTAAATTATTCAACTATAATACCTTTGAACCATTTCTCTCTCCCTGGGCGGCTATACCCGATTACTCATCAGTCATCACTCTTTGAGGTTAGCTCATTCAAACATCAACATTCGCAATGCAACTTAATGTAAACCAACCCTTTACTTTGGAGTGAAGATCTGAAACAAACTTGAGAATTTTCACAACCACCAAGTGCAATTAGAACGTCCAATAGTCGCTGATGGTAAAAGCAACTAGACAACAGAGTTTACTGCGTATCTACTCAAATAACCGAAGGTCACAGACCAATGCTTTCCACAATTCCGTGCCACCTCTTAATTGAACTGAGGAATTTGCGAGCATTTTATAGCGTCACATCGTTTACGGCTACACATTCCAAGAACCAAACAAACAATCATATGACTATTCACATGAGAAACAAAAGACCCCCGCACAGAAAAACATCATAAATAATCTGCTTTCTCGATTCTCAGAAAATTGCAAACAAAAATTATAAGTATATTTTAAGAATAAAAATCTCGTTCTCTTCGTGTCGTATATAGTTATTTTGCCAACACATTTTTATTACAGCCATTTGATATATCCAAACAAGAAAAATTATGGCAGATACATACATCCAATAAATTATTCCAAATTTCTAACGTCTATACACTTTTGTTAAATGTTTTATTTTATCTTCTGATTTGAAATTTTAATTAATCACACATTCATATTCTTTGGAAACACAAGTAAGAAAAAAAAACAACAGAGCCAGCTATTTAAGAACAACTTTAGGAGGTATAAATAAGATAGATGTATAGACTGTTCAATCTCGAAATGGTTATTTTATGTTTCAAGGGGACTTGACAAAGCTCCACGCTTTGATGGTTGTCTCGTCGTCGCATTGTAAATCTCTTGCTCAATTTCCAACGAAGAATCTCACAACGAAAACGTTAAAAAGTATTTGGTTTTTTTTACAGTTCCACTTCCATTCGACAAACGATTTAAATTAATTATGCTTCGATCTGTTCATGATTCGAGACGTACAAAAAAAAAATTTTAAAAAGAACGCAACTAGCTAGTGAGGAGTATCTAAATAATCAGAGACAAAAGCAGAGAACAAATACAAAACTGTATCTGTTTCTGTATCCAGCGAAAACACAGAGATCGCAGACAATGATTCCAACAGTGCTCGGTTTCGGAATACATTTTTGTGGTGCCTTTTGGTTTATACTCGCATTTGGTCTTGTGCTTTGGAGTTTTCTTTTTATGTTCTCCTGAACGACAGACGAGTGGAGTAAAAACCGATGGGTGATTAATTAAAATTAATGCCTGCAGATGCACCCCAAAGATGGACAGATTGTGGTGATTTTTTTTTTTCGGTTCTTATTCGAATATATTCCAAAAGTTAATGACGACAAAGGAAGAAAAAGAGTTTCGATTTTATAGGATATCGCTGGATCTTGTTTTATTCGTTGCCTTTTGTGGTCCGCGATGTTTGTTTAACGCAAATATCAAGATAAGACAGTGGAAACCGCACACACAAGAGTGCTCACAATTTGAAACATCAAATATTGATTCGAGGGAAAGAATTTAACGCTAGATTATGTTAAATTACCAGCGCTAAGTTTATATGAAGTGAATCGAATAAAACGATGCCGATTGTTTATCTACCTGGTGGTGGTGGTTTTTTCTTTCTCTCTATTTATTTTTGGAGATTAATTGTTCAGTCAACATGGTAGACAATTGGTTATCGCGCTGGAAGTTACATGCGCTTCCATGTAATTTTTATTTGGGCGGTGAGGCCTCTTTTCTTGTTGGGTGCGTAAGGTGTAAATAACAAGACTTACCGTTGGAAGAAGGTTTGAATGCGGCTGTACAAATATTGATGCCTGTTTCGGTTTTACTTTTGCTTTTAGCAGCTTTCGAATGTTTGCCTCTGAGTAAGGCTGTGCGGTTAAATAGCGTTGAAGCCGACACTGGGCGCAGGCAAAACTGTAAGTGAGCTCTTTTGTTTCAGATAAGGTACACTTTCATTGGTTAACTATGGGCAGTTGATAATTATGTTTGATCAGCAGGATAAGTTGAGTAAAATTAGTCGATACTTTATTACAGTTTTAGTATCATATTTAAATGCAGAAAAAAAAATTTTTAAATGCACCGACTTTTAATAAAAGCACAATTTTACTATTTGTCTAGCTTTTTTCATGCAACCGAAAGAAATTAAGCGCACAGATAATTTCTAAAAAACATTTGGTGTTCTCACCAGTTGGCAGTTGTCCACGCACTGTTGCTTCAAAGAGCCCAATGTGCGGAGCATTATTGTCCACTCGCTCACTTAGCAATGCCATTCGCGATATTGGATAAGTGGTCCTGTCGGGTTATGTTTAAACTGGCTATGTGTTTTTAGGAAGGTGCAAGGATTTTTGAAAATGTATAGGTTGGTCTTCCGTTTTAATTTGTGTTACAGTCAATGCATTAGGCCCAGGAGAGACTTTAAGCTGTATCTTCTGTGTACGATTATAAAACATGATCAAAATTTTTATTTATTTTTATAAAAGATTTGCTATATTTAGATTGCACTATCGCACTCTGTTCGAGAAAGAAGATAACCCAAACAGTTCATTGGTATGGACAGAAAACAGAGTTGGGAAAGGTATAGACACAGGGGGCACTCTTACTATCTACTACAAATTAAATTGATCTGCCTATGAGAACGTTTTAAATCCATCAGCAAAGTATTTGTGGTGATCCATGACGGTGAATATGACTCCAGCTGCTGGTCAGATGTGTTGAATTCAGTATCTTCGATGTTGACACCTATTAATGTTACATTGAACATTGATTTATATCCGCAAAAATTTAATATTTTCCTGCATAGTTTGAAACAGAAGTTGCAGTAAGAAACAGCAGATTTTGGTTGCTCCTCGGCAGTAGAATTTCGTGTACTAGTCAGCTAAGTACATCCTCGACAAGTTGAACATTTTCAGCTTTGGGAAAACAATCTGCCAATTAATTTGAAAATTTCTGGCACTGACGCGGTCTTGGAACTTACTAATTGAATTCAAGTCTCGTGAATTTAAATTCACCAAAGTATGACAAATAAAACAAGTTATAACAAAAGGTTTTTATCAAGATCCATTCACTTATGTGGTTGATTCGATGGACTCTAAAGTAACACACACTCAACAAGAACCTCTTGAAATGTAAAACTGACTACGCAACCACAACTTAACATTTGACAATCTTGGCTGCCTTATCCCAATGATTTCATTGACATTCCTAGTTGTATTTCTAATCTCGGATAAGATCAATATACTTCAATGAAATGATTATCTTTTACTAATGTTGTAAAAAAAAGTCAGACGTCCTATCCTAATCCTGTTCGCTGTATTTATACTTTAAAAATATGATATAATAGTATACCTTTTTTAGATGGAAATATTAAGATTGCGATCTTATTTTCTTTATCTAATCCAATAAGTTTGCAGACTTTCCCAACACGTTGTATTTATTGTACAAAATTAGCGAACCAAATTGTTCGCTTTAACAAGTTTGATATATCTGCACCGATCAGTTATACATACACAATTCTGTAGTTGGCGAAGAAAATAAACAAAGCAAACTTGGCTCGATAGAGATAACATAAAAGTCCTTATCGGTGCGTACTACTGTATAGGAATATTTTTTTATTTTTAATCTGCGATATAGGTAGCTATTATGGCAATCATTTGTGAGATTGCTAAGTGACGATTCGGTATTTCCCTTTGGTCGTATACTCATAAAAATATAATCATAACTCATGCGTCGATGTGGTCAAATGAATTTGTTTACTCATTTCTTTGGTGCAAACTTTACACAGATGATTTTCAATCACACTATTAGCTATACTCAGAAAAAAAAAGATTGTTAAGCGAAGAATATTAAGTTTTTTTCAAAAAAAAATTCTTGCTTTAACTAGGTATTATCTTTGATACCAAGAACTCGTTTTAAGTTTTCAAGATTTAAGTCATTTTGCTTTTCATAGTTTATTTTAACCATAAAATATAAGTTCTTTCCACAACAATGTTTCAGTATAAAATTCTACTAAAAGTTTTTTTTTTAATTTTTATTTGCAGGTTGTCCCATTAGTGAAGATATCATGCCATTCATGTCAAACATAAATTAATTACAAAGGAAATGGAACATAAGGTAAGGAAATAAAGACAGCATCCGAGTTTTAAACAGTCTTGAGAGAGCTTCGCAAAAACACTTCGAGCTTTTACCAAAGATTTGGTAAAAATTTGAGTTTAATTAGTTTAGTAGTTTCAAAGATATGAGATTTTGTAAGTTTTTTGACCAATTTCGACGTAACTGTGTACGCATGTCAAAAGCTAGGACAGGGGTCCTTACGGACCCGGAACTGTTGTGCCAACTATTTATTTATTTGTTTTTATGCGCATACCTTTGTTCTTCCTCAAGTCCCACACTATCTCTTTGCCAAATTACATAATGATTGGTTCAGAGGTTTAGAAGTGAAAAGACAGACAGACTTCCTTTCACATTTTTACAATAGAACACTTTCCATAACAGTCATAACAGAATATGCTCGGACTTAGTAACGACACTGGATTTTAGCTCCAGCCTTAGTTGCGTAAACATTTTTGTTGAAATACCCAAGAAAGAAAGTACTATTGGCCTCTCCAGAATGTAAACTACCCGGAGTATAAAATAAAAAAATACAGGTCCAAAATAATCGCAAAATCTGCACAATCGGACCGGCAGTACCCTCCAACCAGACATTCTTCCCGAACTCTGAAACATCACCATCTACGTTGATTGCAAGGCTGCCTTTGCGGCACTGGAATCTACAAACATCAGTTTAAAAATAAAAGTCGGGACTCATGAGCTCACTGCGTGGCTGAAGCCTTATCGGGACTGATTGAATGAAGCTTGTTTGCAACTTGGCTATCCGAGGAGATGCGGTTTTTTTAAGCGAGTATTACACCTTCTTCTTCCCTTAAGATGGGCATTACTATCGCCATCATTTCTGCCTCGAATATGCTACATTAATCGAGGTAAATGGCAGAGAAACTACAATTTAGCTACATTTATTATGAGAAAACTGGAGGCGAGACTAGGATTATACCTGTCTGCAAAAACACTTCTTCAAACCTCATCAATATATTTTCATCTCTTTGGCATAAATGTGTCCAAAATCAACCAGAAAGGGTGCTGATTAAAGCAATCAAACTTTGAAATTGCTGGTGGAAATAAAAATAAAAAATAAATAAATAGTTACTATATACTATAGACATAGCTTCTCACAAGTCGCTACCATATTGTTGTGTGAGTTTTTTTTAGGTCAATTTTATTTCGATTCCGAACGGCTCTTTCATGATAATTTTTCTCGGATATTTTTCATACGTTTTCGAGACGTGGCGCAGTGGAAACACCTTAAGATGTAAATTGTGTTCTTCCGGGATCGAACCTGAGATCCCTCCCCCAATGTGTCCACTTATTAGCAACATAATTCATTAATTTGTTATCAAAACGCCTTTGCACGCATCCCATGTTCGTGTATGAAAATTAAAACTTCGCTAAAAAATAAACACTCACACTACCCACACAGTACAATAAACTATTTTTGCAATGTGTCCGTTTATTTTTAACAACAAAATCCTATCCATCACATTTTATATTTGTTCAAGTCGTCGGTGTAAGTACACCATAACACCTGTGCGCTAATAAAATGCCATAATGTCGCTCAGTTTTAAGTTTCAAAATTACCATAAATTCGTGGTGTCATTATTAAGCGCGTATTTGTTTTGACACGCAATTTTTATCAGCGTAACAATAATTTTTTACCATACCTCGAAATAACCTCAGTCGTTTGTTTTGCAAAACAGAGTACCTACATTTGGCATGATGTTATCTCCCAAAGAATTAGAGCTAGGTTATCGATGATTTATTACCACCATACAAGTGTATCCTTGCAATACGTTTGTATTTCAACAATGGTCGCGGTTCTCGGTGGTTGAAACCTCAGACGTGCTATTGATGATTTCGAAAGTTTATTTAGATGCCATAAAAAGACAAGCCAAACAACCACTAACTGAGGAATGTTCTGTTCATCCATCAAAATGTCATTTGCCATAAAACGGTCGCGCAGAAAAAATATTCATCAGCTATATTGCTATCTCCTTTGGCTAATCATAATCACGAATTCATCTCACACCAAATGGCTATCAATCAAGAGTCAATTTTATTTTTTTGTTTAAGTATCGACACAATACAGGACGACATTAACTGTCAGCTGTCTTTCTGCCTACCTGTCCGATGGCCATAAATAGAAGTAAGCGTTGGCTGAGGCAGACGAAGTGACAAATAAATTGGTTTCTTTATTTTGCCTCTGCCCCCACTAAGACGGCAGAGTAAATTTCCTCCGCTTGAATGCCATAACAAAGTAGTACCTAACGCGGCCAAAAAGGATTATAAAAGACTTACCATTGGATGGGAAGCTATATAGCTATATTGCTAGGGCGTATGCAAAATCGTTTTATTGTTTGGATTTAAAATTTAAATTGCGGAAACTCTTCGCAACACGTTATTGTAATAAACGTTCCTTGTTCGACTATAGATTAAGTCCTAGAGGTTTGTTTTGCAGTCGTGTGGTTGCCTTTTTTGCGTAGGCACTTGAATGCGGGAAATGTGTATGGGAGAAAAATCGCGGTTGTCGCAGTGTGACAACTGTGGGTTAGATTGACGTTTACAAAATCAGTTTGACAGTTGATTTAAATTAAACGAGTGGGCATTTTGCAACCAGCCTTCAGACATTGATTGAAGATATTTTTTGAGTCGATGGAGTGTTCCAGTTGATAGCCGCCTCACGCATATTGATGAAACCGGGTTGGCTTAGTTGCTTGTTTCATCCACTCTCTGGTTAAAAAAGTCATATAAATATTTGCCTCTTTTTAAATGGAAAAGGGGGAAACGAGTAACAAGCTTAAAAAAATTGGAACAATTAAAAAGTCTTTGTGAAACGTAAATTGTTTAAAAAATAAAACGTCTACGCAAGAATTTGTGTGTACCTACCTGCATTCACTCATTTTGATATTATGTCTAATATAAAAGGAAATTATTGTTTTTTGTTTCGAATTCAGGGAAAAACTAATGCTTTTGCTGATAAGAAAAAGTGGACAACTATCTTTGAAATCTGGGAACACTGGCCCGCCTTCTCGGAGTCCTAAGCATAATTCCGAAAAAAAACTTTATTAAAATCTGTCAAGTAGTTTTCACCTCAACCGGAAACAGACATGAAAACAATAGACGTTTCATTGTATAGATATATTGAAAGATGAGTGATTCGTCAGCTCAAAAGATATATGTACCTCCAAAACTAGGAACTCAGTGTCAAAGTCTAAAGTTTGAGGGCAGCATTCAGGAAAGTCTCCAACAAAAATTGTTAATCGTCAAGTGTCTAGCAATATTCCGAGTCGGCCTGTTTTATTGAACATATTGAACAAATAGGCCAACATGAATAGCTGCTGCCACGTCACTCACTTCTACTTTGAATAAATGCCAAGCCTGTGACGTATGAATCTTAAAAGTATCAAGTAGAGTTCTTGCAATTTTCTACTTTAGTTTTGCTGAGATAGATATTCAATAAAACACACCTATTCCCTTCGCTTTATACAGTTTGATTGGTTATGAATTTCTGAAAAAATATTCACCAGCGAAATAGGTTATGTGGATAAATCTCTTCAAAAATTGAATCTGTTCAAAAATTGAGTTGAGTAGATTCGAGATGAACGAAGATCGCAATACGTTTCCAAATAACTAATTTTCTATTGAAATGCAGTGCTCAGCCGGATTAGGCTTTCAACTTGAAATTTCTTAAATTAATTTAAGACTTGAATGAACAATTGAAGATAGATGCTTGACCCAGTCACCATATGACATAGACCCTTCATAATCTTACGGATGGGAAGTTTTTAAATAAGAACCCCGGGCCTTTCTAATAATCACACTTAATATTTTGTAGGTCACAGTGGTTAATTTTGTATGGAAAATGTTGCCATTTCGTAAAATGTAGCCTGACACTAAATATGATTATTAGTAAGGCGAACATCTGTGTCCACATCCAAACAAGTGACTGCGAATTGTTAACCGTGATTACATTAACCAAATGCATATACATACATAAAACAACCCAGTCAGTCAAACCCATCGCACCAATTAAGAAAATGGTTGTTTTCGTTAACTTGCATACGAACACATAAGGCGTGAGTTAATCAATAAATATGTTCCAATTGCAAAACACAAAGCGAGTTTGTTGCTTAATTTACATATTCCAGTCGATCTTGTCCTTTTTGCACCGTGCACCGTTTATTTTTGTTTTGCTCAAACAGAACAAAAATTAACATAACTTCACTTGTACTTTGGTGGTTGCGCCTTGACAAGTTGGCAAGATCCAAAAACGCACCGCATCGCATCTCTTACTTTTGTGCATTCTTATTTGGTTTTGGCGTCTTTTATATCTTATAGATGTTTTAACTTTGGATCGTAAGAAAATTTATTTGCATATTCGCTGTGTAGTTGCCGCCGAAGGTCGGAATTAAATTATTTGTTTTCATCTTCTTCTTTTTCTTCTCCTGATGTGAGGGTTTATTTTTTACCCTCCTTTTCGACTTCTTTTTTAAACGACCTGTGTTCGCTGGTAACAAGCTCGCTCGATGCGGTTTCATATGTATGTATTGCAGAGCATAACTATGTTACTGTTTAAACAAATAACCAAGCGCATTATGAATTTATTTTTTACTCCGCCGTATAAGTTGCTTAAAAAGGAAGATGTGTAGGTATATCAGTTCCTACCTACATCATATGTCCCAGAGACAAAGTTGAGAATTTCAAGTTCAATGTATCCAGGTAGACAGAGTGTGTTTGTTTGTGAACAGGATGTGAATTGGTAATCACTGACTGGTGCGTAACGATTGTAATTTGGTGTAGGAAACTTATTTGTTTCTTATAGTAATCGAGGTTTAAAAAAATTGCTCTCCTAACTGAAAAAGATTTATCCTAAAGGATAATGCTGCGAGCGTACATAGGAACAACTTCCATCGCAAGAAGTGTTGTTAACACTCTCTCTTTATTTTTCTCTTTTCACCGAACTCAAATTCGGTTTTTTAATCCCTCTATACTTTATTGTGAAAAATTTATAATTTTTAGAAGTACACTCAGACAAAAAACAGATTGTTAAGAAGAAGAATTTTGGGATTTAAAATAAAATGTAATTTAATAGATTTTGCGTTGACTATTATGCAACCAAATTTAAAATATTTACCTGATCTTAATCAGAGGTTGTCGCGTAGGCTATTTGTAATCCAATAATGTGTAGCATGCAGTTACCTACTCTTCTGTGTTGTCTTTTCTTGTCACAATTTCTGTGAATGACTGTTCATAACTCGACTGACAGTCTAAAGTCTGTTTACTGCTTAATGGCCAATTATTTTCACTAGCTTGTATATTTTTTTTTTATTGAAATCAAGAATCAAATTATAATTAATTTAATTAAATATTTAAACTATTTCAATTGCCGTACCGAATACTTGTATAAACTCTCACTTTTAAAGCAATATCTTGCGGCAAATGTTTTGTTTTACAGTAGAATCGTGTGTAATCCATCTTCATTTTTGACTTCTTCAGAATTTCTGTGGATAGTTGAAACTGATTGAAGTAGATCATTAAAATGATTGGTCGTCATCGTCCTAAAATATTCGGAATCAAGCTTTGCGCACCAGAGCCTTTGGAGTTGACAACTTTTACAGTATAGTTATAATACACGTACGCTGGTTAGGAATGTTGAAGATAAATTAGAAATAGCCAGATTGAAATGAAAAAGGTGTCATATTTGGTCCTTTGGCTCAATGTGCTCTGTGTCATATATATTTATTTTGGACGATTTTCTAGTTTCACCACACCTTAGAGACACCGAATTTAAACATAGTAACCATCCAAGGTTGGCCATCAAATCACAACTCTTTCGTCGTTATAACGCTTCTTAGCCTTAGAAAATATATAGGCAGGGTATATGTGTACTTCATGCCTATCTGTATGTATATTTGAACTTTAGATAATTTCAAATGTGACCATTCCCTTTTTTTCACGCGCCCGATAACGCTTTTAAACATTGATTGATTTATTGTGGTGATTGCCGGGCTCTCCGCCGTTTGAAAAGATATCACAATCCACTTTCCAAGTCGAGTAGACATGCTCGGACAGTATTATATTTACTTTCAATATGCCTGCGAAGATGTGTTTCGATATCCACGAATATTTATGATACCTATAGGTTCTGGGCCGCCACTCATATGACAGCCGAACATAGATAAGATATTTCCCATAAACGATCCACACATCCAAGTGGACATAAATTCAATTGTGACTTGGTCTTGAATTTTAATTCGTTGCGAAGAAGAACAAAATGATAAGGAGTATGAATCAGAATTCATTGACCTTTCGCTACAGTCCATCAAAAGGAAGTCTACTGCATCTTGTTGTTTTTGTTTTGTGTGTATCTTTCGGTAACCTACCGCTAACGCGTCAGACGCACTGTTTTTCTGAAAGTAATTAACCTCAATTGTTGACATGATATGATTTGGAATTCCAGCCACATGGCCCGCGCTGCATCTATACACACGGGCTGTATGGAGTTTCACGTGTTTTTTTTTTCGCCGCTGGAAACAACATTAAACGGCTTTTCTAGCGCTGTACACATTTTCATAGAAGCAATAAAGAAAAGAAAGGAAAAAAAAAACGCCGAAAAAACAACAAAAATCGAAACTAGAAAAACGTGAACTGTCGAACACAAAACAAACAAAATAAATGTACTCCACAGGAGCTAATGCGACGGTTCATGTAGCATATGCCACTGCCACACCGCGAGCTGGAGCCCAAGTCACCCTGAATGTGTGTGTGTGTGTATCTGAGACAGTCTCCATTCTCAAGTGCGTAGATATACATTTGATCTCCGAGTCTGCTTTGTTTGAATGCAGCAGACGTTGGAGGAGGATACTCCCGTGTATAATTTCTAACCATCTGCATCAACATTCCCCTTTAGATCCATTATCAAACCCAAAGACAGAGGCAGCACCCACAGCGATCGCATTCAGCCAGGGAGCCCGGACGATGGACTACCGCTGGCGTGCAATTATTTTTTTCTGTTTGGGCGTTGGCAGCATGATACTATTACACTAGGCAACTATCCCGAACCCGAGAGGTGAATGAATGTAAAATTCCGGTGCCAAAGATTATTTAACATGACAAGTTAACAGCTTTTATGGTCTCCGCTGAAGGCATACGCAGTGTTAACAGATTTACAGCGTCAATTATATGTTCTGTGTGGTGTATATCTGGGAATATGATGTTTGTGTTAGGTATGAAACTGTCTATTTTCAGCAGACGCGTATTGTTGTGTCTGCCTGGTAGGGTATGTAAATTGGGGTGGTGCAAGGTGTCGGTCGTCAGAGGGATACATTTATTTTTGTTCAAAATGTTGATTGGATTTGATGTGTTTTTATTATGAAGAGATGGCAGCATCGGAAATGGGAAATAGTTAAGGAATCTCAACACTTTGGTTAATTTATTAATTGCGCTTCCATTAGAAAAGATTAAAAAAGATGCTGATAGTCATTTAGGATTCGGTTTTATTGTAGATCCGCTGGAGACAGAATGTCTGCAAGGGACGAAGCTAATGGGCTTTTAATTTGCTATATTGGATTTTGATTAGATAAGTGGGCGGGTGTTTGTTTCGACAGAATTTTCATTTTGAAAAGGGGTATGTGGATCGGGTATTCTGCTCAAAATATAACGTCAAATATGTGTCCCTCAAATTATATAGAGATGTAGAAATAATAAATCTGTGTCGTGGTTCAATGTTGACATTTGACACCCACAAATGTGGGGCTAACTTCGCGACACGAGTGATCTTGGTTGGATACAATTATATCTGACAGTCTGTCGAATTTCTCTCTTTTTCCATCGTGAATAATATTGACGAAAGTAATTAAACTAATTGAGAAGCAGCCTTTCTATGGATATAGAATTCTTTTGATATTGAACATTTCTCGAAGCATCGCCCTAAAGACTAGTGATTTAAAACTTGCCAAAAACAGGTTAGGTAAAAAACAAAGCAATCCATTAAATGGAAACTCCTATTTGCCAAAATCGGTAAGCAGTGGCCAATAAACTTAGAAGGGTACTAATAAAAAAAAATAAACAGTGCACTCCGGGAGTGCCGACAGAAGTGAAAACTTGAACAACTCTACGTGTATTTTTTGAATCGTCAGGCAATATTTTGTTGTGCAGGAAATACTTTTAAATGAAGTGTTTTCTAGTTCATTACTATAAACTACTACTACAAAAACCATAGGTACCTACTACCTACAATTTTCATTTTCGTTTAATGGGCTATTGTATACCTACATGAAAAATAAAGCATACTAAATAGCTAATACCCGCGACTTCATCTGCGTAGAATTAGTACTTCGAGTAACTCATAAAAATATTTATATCAATCGGGTCTAAAATTTTCAATATTAGGACAACTGTCAACAAAACTGTTTTGAAATAACATAACACCGCTTCTTACTATCCGATTTCCCCACAAAATTTTGAAAATTCCTTCTTAGATTCCTATGACTGTAACTTTCTTCCACAAACTAACTATTTAATTCAAAAGTAATTTTTCGCCAAAAACAACAAACGAAAACAGACTCAATAATAATTATAGGAACAAAAACATTTTATTTGAGCGAATGAATTTTTTCCTTTATTATTATTTATATTGATTACATTCGTTATTATGCAATTTGTAGAATATGAACATGTATTCGTTGTGAAATAAAACAACGAATTTGAACTCTCAGAACGCATCAGGCAGAAATCACCAAACACACAAACTATCAGTCAGTGTTCTTAGACGTCTCTCTTTATTTTTCCCACGAAGTGTGTTCATTTTCCTTTTTCACTAAATTTAAATTAAATAAAAGTAAAATTTGTATTGTTCGGACAAAAATCACACTTAATTAATCTTCAGTATAAAAATCGCAGTTTGCTAACACTTTAATGATTATTTTTTGGTACTAGAAATTGTTGCCATAGGCAAATCTTCTTTTTATGTGCATTTAGTGCGTTTATATTCATGGTCAACAAAAAGTTTTTCGAAAATATTAAATTCACTCAAAAAGGTAGAGATACAACGATGTAGGAACACGCTGAATTCACACGTATTCACAGCCAGTAAAATTGCGAGCGGGAGGGAGGGGCTTATATTGAAAAAAATTGCGGGGGGAATCGGTGAGACGTAGTAAAGCTGTCAGTCTATTTCAGCGTTGCCA
The DNA here is from genome assembly GCA_948293265.1 of Cheilosia impressa. Classification (NCBI taxonomy): domain Eukaryota; kingdom Metazoa; phylum Arthropoda; class Insecta; order Diptera; family Syrphidae; genus Cheilosia; species Cheilosia impressa. The sequence continues at coordinate 59,756,014 of OX411881.1, forward strand.
CTAAAGTCTTTAGCAAATGTAGTACGTTAGCTAACAAAATGTAGCATTTTCAAACAAAATGTAGTACCTGTTTTTTTATTTTTTTATTGACATTAAAATTAAGTAACAAACAAATAAATAGTAATGACATAACAAAAATATAATTTTAATTCACAAAAAAGTTGCAAAAAAAAAAAAATAGTGCTATAAAATTCTAGTCCAAGTCCGAATCTGAAACTACCTTTAAAATCCGATCCATATTATGTTGTTTGCAGTTGTTGTGGGTGCAGCGTGCAGCACAATAAACAAACAAATTTAAATTGGCTGTCAGCTGTTAATTCAGCTGATAGACAGAAACAGACACTTCATGTCGTACCTACGTAAATGACAGCATTCAGCTGAAGATTTGCACATACTTTAGAGTGATGCCAAGTTTTTAAATCGATTTATTTAGTTATAAAAGCACATGGGGGAAATTTGAAATGTTGTTCGTAAAAAAATAATATGGTTAGACGGATTTTAAGAAATGTAGTACTTTGGGGTAACGATGTAGTATGTAGTACAGCGTTAAAAAATCTGCCACATATGTAGCATAGTACTCCATATGTAGTACAAGTGGCAACGCTGGTCTATTTCATACTTAGTTTATGCTCTCTTCGGCCGTTGACTCTCTTTCGTGGCGGCTTTTGTGCTACGGCGCTACGGGCATTATGATATTATGAATGAAAGATTATTTTTCCCTGAATCATAGTTTGTACACAACTGCGTAGTTGAAATTGTATGTGTAAGATTGGTTGAGTGTGTGAACAGCAAGAGGTAAATATACTACTACAGAAACAGAAATAATAATAGAGTGGATGGATGGATGGATGGACTATTTTAAACACAAAAATTGCAATCTATTGCTTAAAACGTAAATTTACAAAGCATGCAATTAATTGGTATTCTTTAAAATGAATACCAGTGAAACTTATGAAACGCACACCCGATTGCCCCGCAAATTTTAGAAATAAAATTCTGTCTGAAATTACGTCAGCATGGCAAAGGCAAACACACTTCCCCACATTGACATACATACTGAGTCGTCAAAAGTGGTTGGCAAATGGCAACGCGAACACTGGTATCACACACACACTTGTAGGTAAATTCTCTTAAGGCGTGTTTTGCCATTGTATATAAACATTAGTTGGCAGTTGGGCAAAACAAATCTCTTAAGTTGTCTGAGATGGCGTCATCGTTGCCAACTTGAAAAAAAGATGCCTTTTTCAAAAGGAATTCCTAAATTTCTTTTTTTTTTTAAAGTGGAACAGTAAATCAAAAATTAAACAAAAATATAGAAAAAATAAACAAAAACAATTTTTTTTTATGCAACAAACAGCTTTCAAATTTGTTTCCAATTTCATTCAACTTACTTGAAGTGGAAGCTGGATTGATGAATGAAATTGGAAACAAATTTTAAAACTGTTTGTTGTTTAATAGGCCTATTATCGTTAGCGAGTCGAATTATTCGCGTAAATCGAGTCAATTGTCGAAACATTCACCTTGTACGATTATTGTCGGCGAATTAATTCATTCGCCTAGAAATCAAAGGCACCTATATAATAAAAACGAAAATGACAGCACCAAAACAACAATTCGAACATTTATGTCAACAAAAGAGGAATTCAAAATGAAAAATTTGTGTGTCTTAAATATAAAATATTCTTTATTGGATTTTTTTGAAGCTCCAAATTGTACCAACCCTTTGGCTATAGCTGGGTTTTGTTTCATATGTATGTAGAAATATGAATTGAATGGGTTTTATACGTTTTTCTTGAATTTTCATTCATAAGTTACATTCGCCTCAGGTTTCACCCAATAGTTTTGTTCGCCAAAATTTGAAGTTTTAGGCGAATGATATTTCATAAATTCGCAAACCGCAATAAGGCGACTTTAAATTCGCAAGCGGTTTGACAGTTCAGGCGAACGAATTTTGTTCAATTCGCTAACCATAATACAAATAAGTCACATTCACTTTTTTTTTTGTTCGACTCGCTAACGATAATAGGGGCATAAATAAAATTAGTTTTTGTTTATTTTTTCTATGAGTGTGTTTAAATTTTTGATTTAGGTTCTATTTCACTTTACAGAATAAAAAAGATATTTTAGGCATTCTTTTATTGAAAAAGGCATCTTTTTCAAGTTTAGCAGTTTCTCGTTAAAAAAGGCTGGCAACGATGCCGCTGATCTGACAACTTAAGAGAATTGTTTTTCCCAACAAATGTTTATATACAATGGCCCAACGCGCCTCAAGAGTCTTCACGAACACTGGTGTCGGCAACATTGGTTACACAACATTGGTGTCGCGAGTTCAATGGTTTTATCCCATAACAAAAGTGCCCAACGCGCCTAAAGAAGTTATCACTTCAAAAACCCACGCAAAATATAAAAAAGATTAACTGGCTGTTAAAGTTAAGACTATCAGTCTGAGCTCTTCTGGTGAGTAACACCACAAAAGGCCCTTAGGGTTGCAGAAATTGTGAAAAACTTAAACAATGTGTTTTTGGGTCCGGAAACTTGTTTGAAAACTGCGATAGGAATTTTAACTACTCCTTTATCTAGCGCTGGAAGTCATCCGAAACTTTCCATCCTCCAACTTCAGGTACAAAAAGGATGCAATATTAACTGCTTTGTGCACATTGATTGAAAACTGGCTAAAAAGTAAAGAAATCCACTGCTGGACGAAAGCTGAATTTACCAGACAAACTAAAATGATTATGCGAAAGATCTGCCACACAAAATCAAAACACCACCTAGATCTAAAAATTGCAATTGCAATATGGTTTCACATCATCTTTCATAAAGAAGGCAGAATATAACTCTTAACAAAATATAAGTCTAAGCCGCACCACTTAACTATTCCTTCATCAATCTTAGCATTGAATTATGTCCATCTCCCTGCCAAATAGTGACAAACAAAATCCTTTGTTGTTCTTTCATTTCGAAGTTAATTAAGAGCAAACTAATTCAATATTTTAAGTGCCATCTATTTATCGGCGGCACGAAAACTTAATACTGAATAAATATTTTCCCAACATAAAATGTTTCCAAGTTGCCTTCTGTGTTCTAACATTTCACCTACTCCTCGATCTCTGTCTCTCTCACTGAGTTCACCCTCATCGGGCTATTGAATTACATTTTTCTGTGCCGATGTTGACACAATTGAGCATTATGAACGCGCTTTGTATTAATTAAAATGTCATTCCATTCATACCAGTGCGTTGCTATTGTCTACGACAAAGAGTATTCCATCATCGTCCAGCAGCAGCTGTCAGAGCGTACCAGGCCCACCATCCCGGGACACAATTTGTTACTTACAATATATACAGTAGGGTGGTGGTGAATGGAAATGAAAGCAAATGCTCCTCGGAGTATGAGAGCACGGCGTGGAAAATGTCAACGAAATTTAGTGTTTTTGGGACCACAGATGGCTGTATTCACGCGGATTACTACAGCCGTAGTCCTGACTATGCCACCACCACACTTAAAGACATCCATAGCCAGTGGGAAATCACATTTCAATCAATGCAATCAGTCCGGATGCATCCTTCGTATTTAATTCATCTCTAACACGACACTGGTGACAAGAGTTTGCTATTTGGCGGATTGTCATTGTGTCAACTGCTGTCTCTTCTCCATTTGCGAAGAACATGTGTGTCGTGCACCCATGGGGTCATCATCATCATCACATGGGTGCCAGTGCCACTGCCAGTGTTTACTACATAGCAATGCAGGAAATTCTGGTAAAAAAACTCATAAATGAATTTCATCCCTTACTCAGAGTGTAGATTGTACATGAATTTTGTACGTGTACCTACAATTCCTAATTATCCTGTTTACCGTGTGCATATGAATGAGTGGAACTACCCCCTTTAATGGGAAATTCAACAGCGACAACTTAGCGGCAAGTTTATTGCTTTCTCCTTTATGGCTGTGTGAGTCTGAGACCCGGGTATATCCTAGCCTTAATTATGTCGTAAATTATAAATATCACCCGTTTGGTTAATTTTTATTGTCGTAAAGTTATTAAGGCTGTCAGACGTCGTCGTCTTCGTCGCCGTCTTTTATGTGACAAACTACATTGCGTATGGGGGCGGGTTCTATTTGATATATGGCCTGTTCGTTTTATGGATGTGTACTTGTTCCGCAGGTAGTTTGAGTTTTGAGTGCAGGATTTCCTTCAAATCCTAATTCCTAAGCCATATCCCACTTGTATGAAGGCGGCGTTCAATTCGGATTGATTTTCAATTATGTACGCAGCGGAGTTTACGAGGCGTCACAACGAGAACGTGCGTTTGCTTCGTAATGGAATGACGCTGAGATTGTGTTGACAGTGGCACACCTACAGACAATATTCTCGCGCACTAATGATCGCAATCACATCCGCACATCGCACAATCGAATCGAACACTCGCGCCTACCTATAAAATTGACATTATAGACGAAGTGTTCTCACGTACCTACAACACATAAAGAGGTGTGTGCACCTTGTGTCATATCACTAAGCAGTAAGCCTACTGGTTTCAAATTTTCAATTTGTCAATCGAATTGGCGCCTCATAAATCGATCAATGGTGCGACAATATCTGTGGCAGTTGTTCACATTTTGTCATTGACATTGAAATTGAAAATCTATATGTAAGTTGGCAAAACGTGCTGCGGGTAAGTAAAACTGAATTTATTTTAAGAAGTTTCTATGGCGTGACTCTGAAGGAATAGTTGGGATAGTTGGGACACTATCGGACCAAAAGTGTAGGTCGAATGTGATGCTACATGGGAGCCGGTTTACGGGAGACGTATGCCGGTTGGAGCATTACTCTCTCTTTATTGCAAAAAAAAAGTCAGAGGCTATATTCAGCCTTAAGGGTAGCTAGAAGTGTGACTGAAGAGCTTAATAATCCAAAATAAACTAAATGAGTGCACTTACTCTTACTAAGAAGTTATCCATGCTCTCTCCGGTGTATAAGTTTCTCGCCAACTAAATCTGCCCTCGTTTTTTTGGCAATTCCTTTGAGGTGTTGTCACTAAGAATATTTCTGATATTTTTGAAGCGTATTGTGCGTCAATTTTAACGGAGCTGCACCTAATGATTAAACCAGCGACTAGTACGGAACCTCTGGACTATCCCTCACTATCAATAATACAGTTTCAGTCGTCCAGAACTCGCACTCAATTTTTTTTGAAATGGCATACTACCGTATTTTCCAATTTTATAATCTTGAAAACACCAACATAAACTAGGGTAAGATGGGGTTAAAAGTAACAGGGATGAGTTGTACCACCCCTCTTTTTTAAAAATGCAATATTGTGACACTGCTGTTTGTTTTAATATAGGCAGGCAGCAATAAATTTAGTCAAAATTATTACTTCGAGCCCCACTCTGCCCTTCACACCATCGCTTCTGTCAGTTGACTTAATTTTTGTTAATGCGTTTCTAGCTATCTCCGTTTTAAGACCAATCAACCCAAAGCGCCAGTCGTCTTAGTTCATGCACCTTTGCATGTACAAATTGTAGCTACAGACACCTTAAGTACACAAATATCTAAGAGCAGTCCGACCCCGTGATACAAGCCTTTTTTAAGGTTAAGTGATGAGTCTCTGTGTCAAGGGTTTTCCCTTGAGAAGAAGAAAATCGCTCTAAAGGATAATTTCATCGTCAAAGAAGTATCTTCTTCCATTCGCCTTGCTCCTTTTTTGCACTTGCTTTCCTTTAGAATGATGAACGGCTTTCTCCTCCATCGGAATCGAGAAAGAAAATAAACGAGAAAAAATTATGAAACGGTACAAATCTATTTGCCAAAGGTAAAAACAAAAGCTAAACTCTTTTTGTGCAGTTTATTCAATTGCTCCCATCATCCCTTATCGTTTCGTATGAGATGATGCAAACAAACAGAAAAAAATACCACTGGAATATTATTTTATCGTTCGCGATCATAAATTTCATTTTAAGTTTAAATACAAAAAATATAAAAAAAATTTAAATTACGGGAAAACCCTTTTCCTCCCGCTTTGCAAGCTTTTCCTTTCTTTTCATCATTGACATGGGGAGATACTTTCCTATATACACTTTGACGTTTGGTTTTATATTTTATTTTTCTTACCAGACAAACGCAAAGGGAGTGGGAATCCCTTTTGGGAGGATTTTTTTTTGTAATTTCTCTTTTGGCGGTGTTTTTGTCGGGAGTTTTTCTAAGGGAACGAGTAATAGTGTTACAGTGTAATTCGTTATTGCGTTTTACTTTTGAAAGTACCAAAAGATCAAAGTGTTTTAGCTTGAACTTTAACCTCTCGTACTCTGTGGGTATTTGAACTGCATTTGACCTTTTTCAAATGCACTAATTAAGTTTCGCTTTGAGAATAAATATTCCGAACAACATTTTTATAAGTTATTCCAAAGAAACTTGATTTTTCATTAAGGCGTTTGTCTAAAAGAAGTTTGATGGCGCCAAAGTGATGAAGAGAAACGCAAACCGAATTTGTAAAGTTCTTAGTCGTGAGTGACTCTGTTTAATTAAAACATTTCGTTTGATGGTTAGGAATCCTTGCAGAGAGAGCATTGCCATAGACAAAGTGGAGTTTAATGATTATGAACATCCAGCTCGCTGGGGATAGTGCTTTTAAAACTTTTAAGGCGCATCAGAAGCTTTGATATTATTTTCACAAAGATTTCTTTCTGCGATACCTCTGGGGTGTGACTAGCATGTTTTGTAGAACAATTAACTTTGGTGTGGGAATCACACTGTTTAGTGTCATCGCACGGAACTGGTCCTCTTACTAGTTCGCTTTGATATAAAAGTGGAAAGTCATTTTTAACGTCCAAAATTAGCCTTTTTTAGTCTTACAGTGCGTGGCAAAATCATACTCAAATTGTTAATTTAGAGCTCATCTTGTTAGTAAAGGGTGTTTCTTTGAGATTTCGTTCTTTTTCAATAGCGTCTAGTGTAAATTGTTTTGCGGATTTAATATTAGTTCAGTATAGTCTGTTAAACAGTCATCAAAGACAAATACCGTGAACCCAAAACTCCTCGCTTACTAGTTCCACCACACCAATCATTTAACCCCTAGTAGCATCAATATTATTCTTCCGCCTTACTCAACTAATAGAAACTAATCAAAACAATGACCATCACTTCGACTCCATAAAGAAAAATCTCATCCGATAATGATTTTCATTTTTTACCCAAAGAGCCAGAGCTCGATTAATTCAAAATAAAAAACCCTCAAAACAAAAACACAAAATTATTCTCTTCATCTTGATTGCATAAATTCAATTTTCCCTCGACGCCATGAATAAGTTATAAGAAAACTTTCCATAGGAATGAACAGAAACCCAACAAAAAGACAACACTTTAGACGGCTTGCTCGAGGCGTCTTTGCCCATATTCTCTGTTATATAGCCTTCCTTGAGATTTCCTCTTCGATTGGAAAAACCACAGAAGTTGAGACAAAGCTCAAGTAGATATATTTATGCATCTCAATGAAGATTGAATAAAATATCACCTCGCCACCTTTACGGAGACGAAGAAAAAAAAAACTACACCACTTGGACGGCGTGTACCTATACTAAGTCGAGAGATTCCAAAAAAGTTCTCTATATACCACTGTTTGCATTGCTCTCGATCGTCATCGCGCATAAGAAAACCCCGATGGGATGACTGGAAATCTTTTTCCTATGATTCCCTTACGCGTGAGTATGCACCAAGAGGTAAGTCACGTTTCCAGACGAGACACCGCATCGTTACACACACTCCCATACAGAACTCTTCACCCCAACAGTCCTCTTCATCTGAAGTAAAGAAGTAATCCCGCGCCCATTTCAGGTGCTTGAGGTAACGTAAGAAAAAAACAACAAAACGGGAAAGAAAAGTGTATACCTTACTAACGAGAGAGGAGATGATGCTGGGTAACCACAATGGGTCTGGTTTATGAGTTATGTTTCTTTGCGTGTACTCCAAGTGAATGCGGATACCCAAAGTAGGGTTCTGCACCGCAGATAAACAAACAATGGGCAAAAGGTGAAATTTTGAGATCTTACGCTCCAGGTACACTATTAGCGTGATGTGAGATTTTGGACAGGATTCACTGGATGGTACAACTACCGAACTGACACTCGTTGATATTCGTATCTTGCAGTTACAATATCAATAGTTGTTACTCTCCAAGGTACTTGAGAATAATTTCAGTGCAAGATGAGATTTTCTAGTGCGTCAGTGCAACCAACATCCAACAGTAGGAGAAGAGTGCGATTTATCTGCGAACAGACGGTGGACAGTGGTTTTATAAGTGATTATGATGACCAAAAGAGGAATGCGAAAAAAAACTGTGAGGGATGAAGAAAATTTAACAATATCCCTATTTGGATAAAACCAAGTGAGGATGTAGCTCAAAATTTCCTAAAACCATATAGAGTTTCAACTCTTTTGAAGAAAAAATTAATAGGCCCTTTAATTTTGGAGATGGAACACGTCGTATATACCCGCCGACTTTCCGAAAGCGTCTTTTAGATGATTTCCAATGACTTCGGGTATAATTGTGTACTACTAGGTCGCATTAGACTATCTCGTTTATTGTAAGTTTGGATTTTTTTTCTTATTTTATTAGGCAGATAGGCTAAAGCTCATAGACCTGAGACACCGTACATAAATTATGAGAAGCAAAAAATTTAAATATAGCCTTTTCTTTATTTTAAGTCTTAAAACTCGACAGGAAAATATCAATTCCAATCGTTATTACAGCAAACAAGGGTACAGGATACATGAAATATAAACATCGTATCTGATCTCTCAGTATCTTCCTGAGTAGCGTTAGGAACATATCAGCCGCTATGGTTTCTATCAAAAACTACTAACTATTATCACAATGATCTAGCTCAGGATATTATGTGAGATCCTTAACAATTCTTTGTGATTTTCTGTGATCCTAAGCTACTAATCAACACTGCTACGATCACCCACTATGTCTTCAAACCAAAATCATCGTCTAAAAATTTCAATCGGTGTTGGTATCTAATAAACCATAAACCACGATCTTTTGAACATAAATTAAACTACTCACGAAACTACAACCCCAATGATCGTGCTATCTACACGGCCATTATAAATGCATAAAGATCGAATATAAAAGTTGCAAATCATTCGAATCGTTCCCGTACATTACCATATCTTACCCACTTCATAACCGACCACCGCGATCTCGCGTCGCATCCATTATAATTATTCTTCTTCCACTCAAACAATGATGCTGATCTTCAGACAGACAGGACGATCATTTCGCGACATCGATGATAAATTAAATATTTAAAGGAGTTTCTTCACAATCTCTGGTGTAGGCACTCATAATTAAATACATTAGGTGTAGGTCCAGTAGCTGTGTTGTTTCTATTTGAACAACTTGGAGTATCTTGTCGATCACGATCATTGGATCATGCTGTATTTGGAGTGTGAGCCAAAAGGAATATGGTCACAAGTGTTTGAGTTATGGCGCAGTGCTTTTCGGTGGACAAGGTATCTTCTTCTCGATACCTAATATGGATTTATTTATGGGAGAACACTTAACTGGACCATATTGACTGGGGCTATATTTGCACAGCACCAACATATCTCGTGTATGGATTTCAAGTGGGTGATACTTCTTCGAAGTGGCTGTTGGACTTAGTATTTTGTTTAAAAAATGGCGGTTGAAAGGGATTTGTTTGAAGTTTGAAACAAGTCTCAAGTACGGACAGGAACTTAAAGTTAAAAAAACTAGGACGGTGACTGGGAGTTATTACAAGCAAGTCGAATGGAACCTCTTCAAGGTGCCATGCTAATCGATCATATGTTTGTTTTATCAAATATGAAGACCCTCATATATTGTGCTTAATTGTAACTTCCCTCAAATTTACATTTTTACCTTATCCCCTCTTTTTCCAATATGTGTCTTATCCTCAATTGAAAGCACTGATCGTAGTGCACTTTACTTTAAATAAAAGTAGGGAATCTAGTTCTAATTTCAAGGAACGGAAACCCTTAATAATGCACGCCGGGAACTAATTTTCCAAACCATATTTTCGTAATCTAAACACGAGCCATGGTGGGGAATATCTTTAATGTGAAAATATTTAGCTAAGCATCAGCGGTATTTTCTTTAGTGTCTCTGAAGCCTCATAAGTACTTCATATTTTATTGCCTTTGAAGCAAGAAATCAGTGAAGAGATAACGATATAATAAGGGTCATTTATAAAATTAAAAGTAGTGGACCACCCACCGAACCTCGAGGTAGTCCACTTGATAATTCTGTAATGCTACTTTTGGTCGTTAATTATGAAACCACAGAATTGCTACTTCGTTTTGCGACTTTTTTTTTTAGCACTTTTCGGTAGCAAACCACCACTCTATCGGTTCGCGGTTGCAAATATGAGATCCCTGCATTGATGTCGATATTTAGTCATCCGAACCGAAAACCACACTTGACCGACAGACAAGAAGCCCAACTAGAGAGATGTCGCATCAGCAATTAATACCATTTCCCAGACAAGTGACCACTTTAAGTTTACGTCTGTATAAGAAAGAAACTCCCAAAGCGACAGATTGGTGACACTCTCTGCAGTACCACTTCGAGGGGGTCTGTGCTGAAACAAAATCATTTTCAATTTGAAATCTGTCAAATTTAATTAAATCTGAGACGCGCCTCTGTTTCTCTGTTGTTGTACGGATTCTCTTTTGTTGTTCTTTTCGGTTTTCTTTCTTTCGTCATTTTGTTGTTTTGGGATTTAAAAATAATATTCCATCATTGTTTGATTGATTTGTTGAGAAAAAAAAAACAAAAATAATAAAATCTACTTTACTGACTCGAACGGTGGTCCTAATTCGTATCTGTCTGTTTCTTTTCCATTTCAGATGTCAACATTTCGAACGATTTGACGCATTTGGCGTGTTGTCATTCTTCTTCACGTCTTCATCTATATGGTCATAGAGGGGCAACGAGTGCGTGAACGACGAGTGAATAAGGCGAAATCATTCCAAAGGGGACTTACCACGAAGTGGAGCACCTTTAGGAAAAAAGTCACACCGAACGACGACGGAGAGTGCACAGAATCAGCCTGTACTGATTTTGGTGTAGCCCCAACACGAACTCAAATCAAAATGATCGATCAAACAGAAAATCTCGTCAGAATGTCTGCCAAACACAGTCGAAGAAGAACCCCGAGCCTGAGGATATTGGCGTACGCGTTTGCACTGGCGATGCTGGTGGGCCAAATCACAGCCGATGGCATGCAACACATGACAGACAATGGCGGTGGCGGCGGCGGAGTAGGTATTGGCGGCATGGGCGGCGGCAGTATGTCCATGGAAGTGAGTCCTGCGCCTGCGTTTGGCCTGCCGGCGATGCCGAAGGATCCGAATTCGCGCTGCGAAGAGATCACCATTCCAATGTGCCGGGGAATAGGCTACAACATGACCTCGTTCCCCAATGAAATGAATCACGAGACACAGGACGAAGCGGGCCTGGAGGTGCATCAATTCTGGCCCCTGGTGGAGATCAAATGCTCACCGGACTTGAAGTTCTTCCTCTGCTCGATGTACACTCCCATCTGTCTGGAAGACTATCACAAGCCGTTGCCGGTTTGTCGATCGGTTTGCGAACGCGCTCGATCGGGCTGCGCACCGATCATGCAACAGTACAGCTTTGAATGGCCCGAGCGGATGGCCTGCGAGCACCTGCCTTACCACGGCGATCCGGAGAACCTTTGCATGGAACAGCCGACATACACTGAGAACGAAAGTACTGGCCATTCGTCGGGTGGGTCGGGGGGATCGGGAGGCTCGTCTCGAGGAGACACGGGCGCCGGTGGCGGTGGCGGTGGAGGTTCTGGCGGCAAGTCGAACCGCAAACAGTCGCAATCGGCCAAATGCAGAGGAAAGAATTCAAAAAACTGCCAAAATTCCCTAGGAGAAAGAACAAAGGAGTGCACATGCAGTTGCCGTCCACCACTGATACTCCTGGGGAAGGAAAACCATTGGTACAACACCACTGTCGGAAGGGTGGCCGGCGTGTCAAACTGCGGAATACCATGCAAGGGTCCGTTCTTCACAAACGACGAAAAGGAGTTCGCCGGAATATGGATCGCGCTGTGGTCAGGTCTGTGCTTCATCAGCACTCTAATGACACTCACAACGTTCATCATCGACACCGAAAGGTTCAAGTATCCTGAGAGGCCGATTGTATTCCTGTCGGCCTGCTACTTCATGGTAGCTGTGGGCTACCTATCCAAGACATTTATGAACAACGATGAGATCGCTTGCGATGGACGGATTTTGAGGCAGTCCTCTACGGGGCCGCAGTCCTGCACACTGGTTTTTCTGCTGGTGTACTTCTTCGGAATGTCCTCGTCAATCTGGTGGGTGATTCTGTCCTTCACTTGGTTCCTGGCAGCGGGCTTAAAGTGGGGCAATGAAGCCATCACCAAGCACTCACAGTATTTCCATCTGGCCGCTTGGTTGATCCCGACGATTCAAAGTGTAGCGGTTCTTCTGCTTTCCGCTGTGGATGGCGATCCGATCCTCGGCATCTGCTACGTGGGAAATCTCAATACCGAGCATTTGAAGACATTCGTGCTGGCACCACTCTTTGTATATCTTGTTATTGGGACAACTTTCCTGATGGCAGGTTTCGTATCACTCTTCCGCATACGGTCAGTGATCAAGCAGCAGGGAGGCGTCGGAGCCGGCGTCAAGGCTGACAAACTCGAAAAGCTGATGATTCGTATTGGTATCTTCTCCGTCCTGTATACTGTTCCGGCGACAATTGTCATTGGATGCTACCTATACGAAGCGGCCTACTTTGAGGACTGGATCAAGGCGCTGGCATGTCCGTGCGCTAATCTTAAAGGCCCCGCCAAGAAGCCGCTCTATTCGGTGCTCATGCTGAAGTACTTTATGGCGCTCGCCGTCGGCATAACTTCGGGTGTTTGGATCTGGTCCGGTAAAACTCTCGAATCGTGGCGGCGCTTCTGGAGGCGACTATTCGGCTCGCCTGATCACACAGGCGCCAATCAGGCCCTTATCAAGCAACGTCCCCCAGTTCCACATCCGTATGCTGGTTCTGGCATGGGTGTGCCCGGATCGGCAGCCGGTTCATTATTGGCAACTCCTTACACTCAGGCAGGCGCCAGTGTTGCATCGACCAGCCATCACCATTTGCACCACCATGTCTTGAAACAGCCACCGGCCAGTCATGTATGACCTGGCGAGTCAGGAGGTGCTTCAACCGCTGGCGGCATGCCAATGGGTGGAGGCGGCAGTACGATCGGCGGTAGTAGTGTACTTGGCAGCGGTCATGGCGGTGGTATGCCCATGAGCGCTGGCATCAGCAGTAGTACAGTTGGTGGTATGGTAGGCAGCGGCGTTGGTGGTCTTGTTGGAGCTCCTCCTGGCATGATGCAAAGCGGTGGTGGTGGTGGTGGAATTGGTAGTGGTGTTGGTGGTGGAACACCTGGCAATAATGGTGGGGGTGGTGGTGTTATGTTACCTGGCGGTGGTGTTGGCGGTGGTTGTTACGGCGGACAAAGTACGGCACCTGGTTCCGTTGTCGACTCTCGTGCCGTATCCGTTGTGGTCACCTTACCCGGCCCTCAACATGGGCAGGCGTTGAGTGACTATGGCCCTATATAGTTAATGGCACGTCCATATACCGCTCATTGGGTATCGACCAGCAGCTTTAGCCAACTTTAAGCTACTGCGTTGGGCGCCAAGCAGCAACTGTTAACGCTTACCACCAAAAAAAAAAACATACGACAAACACCCCATTTATCTAGTCCATTGAAGAGTTTTCATTGAAAACGCAAAACACATGCACAATTAAGTAAATTTTTTTTATTTCCTTCTTTTATATGTATTAAACTAAACGAAAATAAAGTCAAACAAAAAAAAACACAATAAAACAAAATGCCTCTCCATTAAAAATGGAGACGATATGTAATATTTTTTTTATATTTCCTTTTATATATCTATATACATAAATATAATTAACAATGACTGAGTATAAGGAGGGACGCCATTTTGCAGGTTAAATAGAAACACTGCCAAAAGAAAAAAAAATTTAAAAACACATCATAAGCAAATGTTTAAAGTGTCGAATCGAATACAACAAAAAAATTAAAAAAAAAAAACAAGCAAATCAAATGAATCCTTTTGAACTAATCAAAAAGAAAACAAAACAAATAACCTTACGACAAAATTGTAAATAGTCTTTATAAATTATTTTCTAACTAAGAAGTATAAATACAACAACAAAAAATAACAAAATATAGCTCTTAGTAAAACGAACCCAATATTTTTACTTCTGTGTAAAAAAGTTAGACTAAGTCAAGAAAATGGAAACAAAATGAGCTGCAATTTAGCATTAAGAATAAGATTTTAAACAGCAAAGTCATCACAAATGATACTATCAGCTTTTTGTAGATGAATTTGTTGTTGTATCTGTAAACAAGAAATACAGGTGAAATTGTAAAGAAAAAAAAGAAAAACAATAATAATAGCATCTTAATTGTAAAACATGTAAATCACTATTTTTCAGATAGCCTGCTATAAATCGTAGTGAAGTAGAATAAAATGATATTTATTTAAAAATATAGAGTTTTTCTTTTCTTGTAAATTAATGTTTTTTTCATTTAAGTGTTAGCATTTACTTATTGTTTTATATTTTTTTTATTTTGGCCATATTAATTTGTAGTTTTAGTCTTAGTTCATTTTGTGAGCATTTTCTTTCACATGCAAACATATAATTTCTTTTTTACATATATTTAACATATTGTTATCGACTTCATTATATGCAATTTGTTTTTTAAGTACCTACCTAAACTAAATTATTATTGAAAATGAAAACTGTATAGAAAAGAAAATAAATATGATCTTCGATTAGCTTGAAAGCAAAATTTTATGTAATGGTGAAATATTGTGATTCTTAAGTTAAATAGAAAAACTAAAATATGCATTAAAAGAAAATATTATTTTAAATTGCATTTTCAATTGCTTTTCTTTTTCTTTATGTGTTCCTTTAATTTCAGAGTTTTTTTGGTTGTGTTTTACTTGGTTTACTTATGATTTAATTTCGTAGTTTTTTTTCTGGCTGAAATTGAACATCACTAATTTTGTTTTGTCAGCCAACGATTACATGAAGACGAAAATTGCAAAATTATGAAAATTAATACGTCCATCGGGCAGACAACTTAAAACGATGTGTGATAACTTAAAGGAACAGAGACGCTGACGCAAAACAGACGATAGTATGGTTTTTAAATATAAAGCATTCTATGCACATTAAGTGTTAAGTAAGAGTAGGCTTGTTCCCCTAATTTCTTCAGTAAAAGTAATAAAAAGTCAATTTCGGAAGAGAGGAGGACAGTATTTTCAGCTGTATGCAAAATAACTAAAACAAATGCTAATCTTCGTCAATGCACTTTTAATTCTCTCTGGCCCTTCGAAATTTATAATATTACAGGCTAGACAGGCAAACAATGCATACCATTTTTGGCAGAATAGTATGTGTTATTACAGGACACAGCTTCATTGGGAAACATGCTCTCAGATTGAACTTCCTACAAACTTCATTGCGGACGAAGAGGCTATTGTTTACCTCCTCTGACATATTCCAGCACTCCCATCTCGCAAAAATCTACATCTCAAAGAAAACTTCTTCGACAATCTCGGTTAACTCGATTATATAAGCATCAGCTGCCTCCAACGCTAAGCTCCTGTTGTTTCAAAGATTTGTTCCTGGTATCACAATGGGCCTACTCTGGCCTAAGTGAGGCTGCATATGTTTCAGCCTGCCACCCTATAACCTAGCCTGATACCTATAATTATATTCGCAACGCACTTACTACGAATTGATGTTTCATGTTACTGAAAATCCATTTAAAAATCAATGAAGCTACATGTACAACTTTCATTAAACTATCCGAATCTGATTGCACGACTGCTTTGGCAGAAGATGATGAAGGCTGGAACAAAAAAGGTCATGAAGGTTAAAAACGGTCGGCTGACCATATCGTTTCGTCTATCGTCTTGCAATATGTAATTTTGAAAATTACTTTGAAAAATATATTGAATAGACGGCACCTTTTAGAAGATTGAATACTTGACATCAAAAATGGACAAAACCCGATGACGTCCACTTTTCGTCTCTTGAGAAGTCGTTCGTAACAGGTAAAGCGAAGCTGGTTGCCTATCTGAGACAGCTTCCTAGTGATACGTTATAACCTAATATAGATATACTTTCTATTAAGCGATACTGTACTAATTGACCGCCTTTGATGCAACTATGTCTTTTAACAGCGTAAGTGTTATTTTGTAAAAGGCATCGGTATAGGGCTCATCCCTTGCATCTACAGCCCGATAAACTGAACAAACGCTCAAGGCTTAGTGGCCTAAGATCAGTTGCGGTGCAGTGAATATGTTGTACCTATTGCTTTGGAAATAAAAATCGTATTCACCTACTTGGTACGCTCCTGGAGCTAAGCGTTTTGTTTCCTACAGTTCGTCGGAAAATCGAACCTCTGCTAAAAAGGATTTTATTTCGAAATAACTCATATGCTAGATCTTCCTCAACTGCAAGACCCTTGAAGACTCCAAACAAAAACTAATTTTTAAAGCTTCAAAGGCTCAGTTGTTTGACTTGATTGATGTAACGGTTTACAGTAGTTTGTGTAGTTGTCGTTGAATTGTGTTTTTCAAAACAGCAAACGCAAAGCAAACCAAATATATTTTTCGCAATAGTACGTGCTTCCTATTCGTAGAGCAGGTCTGGTTATAAGGCAGGGGGCCTTGATTGCTAGGGTGATATTGCCTCTCACTGATTAGAAAATGCTTACGGAAATTATAATTGAATTCATACTATTTCGAACTCTGTTATAAGCTCTTCCCAAAATATTCAGTTCAGTTATGGGATTACCGTGTGAAATATAATCCATTGGGCATAGTATCTCTTGGCTTGACTAGGTTTTTGAATCCTTTGTGAATTAGGCATAGTGGTAAGTGTGTTGGACTACTAAGCGAGAGGTCCCAGGTACGATTCATAAAAAAAAAAAACAACATCTTTAAGTTCTTCCACTGCCTACGGACCTGCTGAGCCGACTTCTTACTTTTGTAAATTTGAGCCCCATAAAAGTTGTCGCGTCTTGGCGTTTATAAGGATATATAAAGGCTTTTGATTGCTCTCTTGTGCTTCTAGGTTAAGACCCTGTCTCTATCGTTCTTTTTAAAAGATTGTTTTAAGGTCCAATAATAATGAATAGTTAATGAATATGACTACTGTCATTCAACATTTACAACTAAAGCAAAAACAAACACGATCAGCAAATGTCAAAAGCCGATGATGTTAAATACTTGAAATTGCAATATATTTATTTTTTTGTGTTGTGCTACGCTTGAATTTTGTAGCAAATTTAGAAATAGAGACATGTTGCAGTGCCGCGGTGGGTGCAGAATTTACGTGCGCCTATATCCATATAAACATGTATTTTGGGCATAAGGATTGAAATTCTTCCTTCGCTTTTATAATATCGGTGAGATTCTTACAGATGCGGGAGGTTTTTTAGTCAATAGGTCTAAATGTCGTCGCAGTTTTCATTGGTCCGTTAATTTGGGTCGTCTTATTTCGTTAGCCTTTATGACAAAAAAAAAAGATCTGGATTGACTTTGAGTTGCAATTGAAATATCAGTGGAAAGATAATTTAAATAGAACCCAGCAGATGACCAAAACTGTGCAGCTGTAGGTATGTCATCTTTGACTAGCTATAAGGTCGTTGTCAGTACACGATAAATTTTGAATAAGCATATGTAAAAATTCCGAGCATATTTTTATTTTTTTCAATGTTTCCTTGTTGTAAGTTTTGAGCTGTTTTTTTTAATATTCGAAATAAAACTTTTTTTTTTGGCCAAAATTTTCCTTTTAATTCCAGCAACATATCGTACTTTTTTGTGCTTTAGGTACCCTTTATTTTGCTCACTTATTAAAAAAAAAAAAGAGCAAACCTTTTCTGTATTATATTTGTGTAGTGTTTCCAAATGCGAAATTGATGCAAAAAAAAATTTATGCGCAAATTTGTGTTCAGAAGGCGGTGCTCACTTTGAACTAAACCAAACTGTTGCGTAGCGTGTTACAGTATCGCACATAGAAATCTATGCTTACAAATATTTGTATTTCACTACACTCTAGATTTTGTTCAAAGTTAGTTACAGCTTGCAGTGGAGCCGTATGTTTTTCCCCCAAGTTATAGAACAAAAATTCAGTTTCAAATTCTAGTTCGTTAATGTTTGGTATTATTGCTTGTAGTATATTGTATATGTATAAAAAAAAGGAATATTTTTAAACAAAAAAAAACAAAATATTTAAATGAATGTCTGTATCAAACTTTGAAGAAAAGTAAGAAAACTATTATTATTGCTATATATCCCACATATAAAACTGGGCAACATGTTGTGTTAATGGTAAATATTAGACCAATAAGTTGATTTAATTTTTCATTGCGCTTATTACCAAAATGTTTCTTAGTTGTATCAGCATTATTATATTAAAGTTTTCTAATCCAATATAAACTTAATGCAATTGTAACGAATATACGTAAAAAAGACGCTAAATACAAAATTAAATCGTAAGATGATATTTTGTATTATTATGTATTACTAGGTGATAAATTAAATTAAGTATAACACAAAAATAAAAAACAAGAAAATCCAAACAATAATTTTTTAATTTTATATACAAAAAGATTAAAAAAAATTATATTAAATCACAATAAAAACAAAAACATAAGTAAATACAACACACAAACACAATGAATGAGTACACAAAATAGATTGTAAATTAAGAAATGAGACGAATAACTTACGTGAAATGAAGAAAAAGTATTTATTTAGGGAGAACAACAAAAAACTAAAAATATTGTTTAGCAAAAAAAAAGGATATAATTTTATTTTATCTGGTTTCACAGATTTACAATGTATACGAATGATAAGTATAATGAGGATGAGATTTTCATTTTCTTTTCTTTAGAGATAGGAAGCAAAAAAAATATTGTGTGTCAGAACGAGATATGTATATATAGAAAGCGGGTGAGTACATTTATAAGTAAAAATAAAAAAAGATATGTCGTTCATTCAGAATCAAGTTTAAATTATACAAAATGCAAGATAGGTATTTAGTAATCTATACACATACATATATGAACATATATTTATTTCTTAAAAAAAAAACAAAAAAATATAATGTAATTGTTTAAATTTAAACGAATTTTATTACAAACAAAAAATTCTATTCAATAAAAATAACCTAAAAAATTTAAAAAAAAAATCGGTGTCTTTTCTTTTAATAAATGTGAGAATACAGTGAGTTCTATTATCTTAAGAACGGTTTCCCTTGATTTGTTTTCTTTCGCCGAATGTACTACATATGCCGCAGTTAGGAGTGATCATGAAAGAAAATCCGTATTTGTGGACATTTTCGGTTCAGAAAGGAAAAATGGAAAACCTGACTTGAATAGATTACGAAGTCAATGATGGCAATACTTTTAATGTTCGAATTTAAAATTGTTTATTTTTCTGCGCTACATACATCACACTATACACTATAAGAGGGGTCATAAACTATTTCGCGCGTTTTTATTTAAAACAAAATAAACCATCTTACAAAGTAGGTAAAATGTTTGTTATTCTCTGCGAATTGTAAACTTGGTTGATGGGAGTGAAGTTGTAAAAAACGAGTTCGGCCCAATACACTAACCCAGAGTCACAATATGGCACGTCGCCGATAACAGTCTTGTTTTGTAATTCGAATTGAAAAAAAAAATGTGTTGCACAACATTTTCTAGTTTATCGCCATTTCGTCTGAACACCCACTATGGAGTTTTTCCAGATTCGATGAGCTTTTCTTGCTAAATAGAAAATGCTGCCGACAATTCCCCAATATCTCAGAGATACTCAACCCTATCAGGGAAACATTTCCATCGGAATTTATACGCGATGATCCTGATTAACACCTGCAACAACATCTTGCACATCACTGGAAGGAGGAAATGCCCATTTTACAATTTAAATGAAAAATAGGCGATGAATACTAATTTTACCAGTGTCAGAATTGTGAATCTTTAGTACTTTAAAATCAATGAGAAAAGTTTTTTTATAATAGTGTGCCTTACAGCATCGGCTGTTACAAGTTTTAGAAGTAGGAACTACTGCTGGCTTCAATTAAAAATAAAAATCGTTTGCAGAAAGGACTATAAAATCACAGCATAATTTTAATAAATTTCCCACTTAAGGGAAGAAACATAACGAAAACATGGGTTTGAGATTGCGGATCAACTGCCAATAGCTTAAGGTGTGAAATAGTATCACTCCTTATGTATACGAGTCTTTTCAGCCACAGATGATTATTAAATGAAGACTTAGTAGTCGATTAGATAAGATTAAGAGGGGGAGGTGGTAGCAAGTTGTCATATCACTGCAACCACAAGTGGGCCTATTGTGTATAGTAGTCGAAAAGGCATGCTTAGAAGGAAGCCATTGAACTACGAGCCTCGTCAAAGTTTGCTGACACATTAACAAACCTTGGTGGACATAAAGTGTCTATGGTATTCGAGCCATATTTTATTTTATAAATTAATGCGGCGATTCAGGAATCTAATCGGTACACTTCTGGACAGAACAGACATGGTTAAAGACTCACACTGACAAATATTGATGCATACAGACCCTTTGAAATATCAAATTACCCATTGTGACCTCCGAAATATTTAGTTTGAAGGTTAAAAATGATTGAAAGTAAGATCTAGAAAGTTCAGGTACCAGACCGACCATGCCATTAGGTACCGCCGATGTACCAAAAGCTCCGTTTTCGGACCCTTTTCTGTAGAATACCGTGTATAACACAGTTCTGTAATTATATCTTTGCTATTAAATGAGTTGAAGTTATTAGCTTTGCGGAAGATATCGTTATGGTTGTTGTACTGTCCGACATGAAAAATGAAGTTGGTAGAATACGAAAATTGTATAGAGTATGTCCGCCTAGAATAAATTATTCACAAGACCGAGGCCTATTTAAAAGCTTTCACATTCGTTTAAGCACTTTTATCACAAGAGTGAATAAAAATCAAGACCCTCCATAAGTAACTTATTGTTACCATCTAACCAAACAATTGCGCACACTTTCAATAGCATAATCCGCAGTGAACCCAAATCCTTTAGTCTAGTATTTGCTGTGATATAACCAGGATCTTCGACCAATTTCCATTTGATTGCGGTAGAACATGATTTATATGTATATAAAGGAGCCTAAACGCATTCATGTTATGGGAAATTTATTCCGAGCACTACGCACCAGATGCGGGTAAAAGTATATCAATCAGTCAAACGGACGGACATAGAAATATGTGATGCCGGCATCAAACTGCGGACAATGGAAAAAAATCACTCACTAGGCAGGGTGTGAAAATATCAAAAGCACTTTTTATGTTCAGTTTAGCTGACGAGGATTTGATTTATTCAACGGGGTGGTGTACCATTTGCTGCCACTTGAAAAGGATATGTGCTTGCGCCCCTGTCAAGCAGATAAGAAAAAAAATCTCCTACTAAACAGGAAAAGTTGTTCCTTAAATGTTTTCAGGTCCAGGTGTGAACTGAATATCTGATTAGATAGTGTTGCGAAAACATATATGCGAATGTGTCAGCCAAATGTAAGAGGCTCTCGTTAAGGTTGAGTAAATTGATTGGAAAATTAATTAGACTGAGTCCAATGATCACCCAACCACAGCCTATGCTGCATGGAATTAAATTAAAGTTGGGTTTTGGGAAGTAAACTTTTTTTTAAGAATACATATATGATATGAGAGACAGCATTCAGTCACAACGGTTTTTCAAATTTGAATTCATGTTATGTATAACATTTCGGTCGAATCGAACTAATTTCAACCTCGGCAAATACATGATACAGTCCTCCACTCTAAACCCAAAATCCATAAATAAGTTGGGTTGGTTTTAGCATCAAGAGGGTCATTACTTTTTGTAGGATACTCTAGATGTCCACCATTTTTTTTTTGTCAGCTAACTTCCATAAACGTCAACTGAAACAAAAATATTCACGTGACCAAACTGGGCCAACAAAATCTTTTATATATCAATTCAGTCAGCTTTCAGACTTACTAAACTAGAAATCCGAACATCCCCACATTAAGACACAAAACTACCGTATAATAGAGTGAAAACTTAAAAATGTTTCAATTATTGTACAAGCTATTAAGAGATAAAAAAAAAAATTAGCATTGGTTGGTTGGTTGGTATAAATTGATACAAATATAGTTATTTAATGCGACGTCAAGGTATCTCGTGCTGGCAGCATCACTGTTGCAGAGAATTTTGCAACAATACCTAGCTAAAAATGGAACAACAAGTGATTTTATTTTTCTAATAAAGATTCCTTGAATTTAAAATCACTTATTCCGGTAAAATCGTTACCGATTTATTCTTTTTTTTTTTTGATTGTCAAGAAGTGTGTAAAGTGTAAATACACAAAATTGAATTTGTGATTCGATAGGACTTTCACTTGAAAACATAATAACGGGTGTCCAAAAATTAACGCAAGATTTGATTCGAAGACAGAGTTATTTTTTTTTTTCAAACGTAGGTTTACGTATGGAATAACACATCCGGCACATTATGTTTTCTTTTCTTGAAATTTTTCATGACAATTTTGTTTGTAGCTGAATTTGGTTGATGCAGCGTTTGAATTTCCTCCTTTGATGCACAACTAGATGTGAGCTTGTGGACATACTCTTTTGTCTTTAAAAAACCCCATTTAAGGAAGTCCAATGGGGTCTAACCAAATGATCCAGACTCTAGGGGGACCATTCTGATCACCGAAACGAGGGTGTACTAGACAAGGTAATATCTTATGCAGTGAAACCACATGTCGCCCACATAAATATTATTCAATTTATGCAGTAGGAACTCGGTTATCATGCCGCAATATCGAGCACCTGTATAACAGTCACTGCTTGACCAGTTTCATTTTACGAAAGAATGACGCTTCCAGACCAAAACCCACACTGTTTGTTTTCGATAAAGCCTTGTGGGTCTGAACCCCAAATGCGACAATTTTGATGATAAACGAAGTTATGAACATGAACAAAATCTTCATTCAGCGAACTATATGGCAGAAAAACTTCCATTATTTTCAAAGTAAAGGTAACCATCGTTATGATTGTCATCAAGGCGATGGTCGTCCTTTCGCCAATATTCTTCTCAAGAAGACCGACGTCAATCAAACCAAGGGCCGATGAAAATGTCGACAAAATTATTACTATCATCGAAAAACCAAGATTATAAGATTCCAAACTGGTTCCTCATCAGGCAAAAGGACATCATAGATAGTAAGTGCACACAATACACTTTATCGTATTTGGACTCTAAGCTTCGTGATGACTTGGAGCACTTGGAGAAGTGCCTGCCCATCGTGGTATGCGTCACTACTAGGGTCTATAAACCAAGTCACCAAGGCAACTGCTCGTCGTATGGTGTCACTGGCGGGGTCTCCAAGAAGAAGTGAACGCAGAAAGGACATTTTTGAATTTACGTTTGTAGAAATGGCACAGGGTCCTGTTTCGTGTTTTCGGCGAATTTCTGTTCATTTTTTTAACAAAGTAAAATAAAAGCAGTTCTATGCTATACCCCTTTCAAAAGAAATCTTTTTTTCAAGCAAACAGTTGCCACTGCCATCTATTCCAGTTTAGGTCGCAGAAGTAACGACCCCACATCATCTCAGTCGAGATAGTATCCCTTTGGTCTTCGTCTGAACGTGAGTTGGTTACTCACAGTTAAAGTCACCTCACCAAAATATTTAATTGATTTTCGCCAGCGATATGCAAAGAGTCTTGCAGAGAGTAGTCGTTCGAATGCTTAAGATGATTCGTTCAGATAATTCGGGCAGCATTTGTACTCGTATCGTAGTCGTGCCAGTGACGGGGGTGGTTGCTTCAAAGAGGGAACCATGTTTATCTATATAGAGTGAACTGTGGATGGTTTAAAGTTTGGTTGCTCATTGTTAACCATGTGAATTAGTTGGCTTTGCGGTTAGAGGCATTCTCCCAATGGAAATCACGTTACAAACTGTAATCGATTTGTGGTATCATCAGGTGGAGGATATTTTTCGTATGCATCCCATCCTCGCCACTACAGAGTTTGAAACAAAAAAAAATTTTTCTGAATTTTAATGAGTTTGCCTGAACTTCTATATGCATTGAGTACACATGTATACGTTTGGGATATGGGTTCGAGGGTGATGCGGCGTTCACCTAGGGTTTACTTTTGGTTTTAATTTCGGCAAAAGTTGGTTGTCATGCAACATTTGGTGAGGTTTTCGAATTGAAATCCTGGCAAAATGAGTTGTATATTGGACGCTGCTCTTATGCTCATTTGCATTTGAAAGCATGTTTGTACGTTGTTCCAGGTGCGGTACAGGAGTGTTTTGTAAAGCTTACAGTGGAAAGCGTTTGAGGGGTAACCAAGTCCGCAAACCGATTTTGGGAAATGAACATGATAAATATGCTAAGGGTATAGCAAATCAAGTACTGTACAGTTTAAGACCTGGCTAGCCGTTTAGGCTGCAGACTTCGAAAAATTACAAATCCGAAGTTGAAATTTTTTACAAGTACAATATTTTTCTCTTTATACGCATACGAAAAAGTTGAAAGTATTAAGTAAGATATGTTGTGTGTAAGTTACTAAAATTGAGTGCTTTAATATACATAAAACTTTTCATTGTATCAGTGGACTGTGGTATTTATCGCATGACAAGTGCAGTAAAACAAATACGCATTATTTTAACTTTGTCTCTCATTATCGTCATCATTATGTGTTTCATGCTGAGTGGTAAGTATAAAAGTGCACAAATAGTGTATAATTATTATTATAATAATTATAATTCTATCGGAAAACTGATGAAACTTTTAGGAGGTACAGATGTAACTTCAATACCGAAAATTCGAAACGAGTATAAATCTATAGAAATTGGTCACGAGTTTGTATTTCTCACTATTTTACCATTTCTCGCAAAGGCACAGACTTTTCTATTACTAAATTCATCGCAATTCCACAACACGTTTCATGTTCAAGAGCATGTCAATAAATACCGCCCAGACATTGGCCTATAAAAGCGATACTCGAGTATCACCAGCGGGTATCAGCGCAAAAGCAATGCCTCATGCATTCCACGGAACACCTGAATATAAGTTATACGTAAAAACGATTTCTGCATTTCCTAAACATTCTGCTGAGTCAGGCAACGATTGTCGATGTTCCAAACTGACCTTCGCAAGTACACGAAATGAAACTCTTATAAATAGCACTTCGGCCAGCCCAGTATCGCACTAGCAGATCGAGTCTACATAACGATGAATAATTTAATTCACGTGTTGCTCATCATTTCGCTTGCCGGTTGTAATGTGCATTTGAAAAACTTAATATCTGACAATCAATTATTTTTTTTACATCGTCGACAGGTTATCAGCTAGCGTCCTCCGCACCTTTGGAAGAGAGAGCGAATTTTTTCGAAAATATCGACTACAACACCGTTGTGAGCCATATGAAAGAGCTCTTGATGTATATGCCCGTCCTGATGACAACTATCAAGGAGACAGTCGGCGGATTTCCACGGCCTTCCGATAAAAGATATTTACTGGGATCTGGCCGACAAAATGACGGCAAGTGCAGATGTCGACACATGAATGGTGATACCAGAAGTGAAGAAACCGGCTATTAGAAGATTTTCTTTCTGTTTTCAACCACCAACACCACTCATAACATCACATTTGGGGAAGAGGCGAGTATCGTTCAAAAACTGTAAATATGTAAATATATTACGTGTAAGGTTTTTTTTTATACATATAATGTTTTTAATAAGAATAAATTTGCTGGCTGTTAAATTAATAGTTGAAAATTTGAGCATATTTTTTTCGGATTTGTTTGGATTAGTTCGCATGAAGTTGTAGTTGTTGGAAAACAAAACAAATCTAGGCAAGTTACATTGTGGTCACATTATAAATTTCGATAAGTTGCAAAATTTGCCCTTGGGAGAGATGGGAGTATTAATGCGATGACAAGCGATAGCTTGTCGATTGTGGGTACGACATGTATAAATTATATAGAGAAGATATGTAATTTAGCATTTTATACTTCCTCGTAAAGATACATAGTAGAGGAAAAGCTTAATTGTATTCGTACAGAATTTCGAACTCGAGATATTAGTCAATTCTGACATAACGATGATAAAGGAACTCAACAAAGTGGGTCTCGCAATTTTGTCAGTCTTTCCGTACGCACGTAGGCCTTGAATCTCGCAACCATTCAGTATTTGGATGATTTTTTGAGACAAATCCGATGCACCTGTATATTTATGGCGTATCCGAACGGCTGTGTTAAGAACTTTCTTAGTACAATTATACTCTTGGGTGCTTGTCGGATGTTGACCAGTGCATCCAAAAATGCCACATTTTCAAATATAGTCCTTAACGGAGGCGGTAAAGATATGTCTGCCTATTAAAAGTGGACAAAAACAGAAAAGAATATTTAATAATCTGAACCGGTTTTCTTACAGCTCTGGCTGTTCTTACAACATCTATGGGGAAGAAGATAAGACAATTGAACACACTGATTCTTTGTAAATACCGCCTACTGTTGCAAAGGTCAGGGACCTCATATACGCTTTTATGATATGGTCTTCAAATTAAAAATCGCCAAATTAAATGGAATAAGTAATATTCTACAAGCTAACAAGTAATCAAGCAGCCAGAACGAAACTTATCAATAGATTTATCTAATCCGAATTCGAAAATCATACCATTGAAATATCAATAAAAAAAATTTAAATATTATTAATTTTTACTGAAAGGGGGTATTACAATATGCAAATATTCTAAACACGCTTGAGGCAGATAATACTATTGAATTTATTTTGGAATTTGGTCGAAAATCGCTTATAACCTTTCCCAGAGATATCGGTTTTGTTTGAAGTTTGCTTCAGAAACTATTAGAAAAAGGGGGAACTACTCCTAAAGTCAACTACAAATTTGTGCCACTTAACCTAATAGACTGCACAGCTATCAATCTAGGCCAACTGTGTGAAATTAAGCCAATTTGATGGATTGCCCAAGAAATTTAAACCGTTGCTTTTTTTTCAATTTGTAACTTCCTCCAATTGACAATCGAGCGGAAGTAGCCTACGCAGCGAAGAACTTTGCTCAGCCTCTCTCAGATGATGGAGTAAGTCAATTTTCTTATTTAACGCGCTCTCACAAATAAATCATCACTTGTTGGCAATTACTCACAGGGTGTTAACTTCCTATGCCTACCCTTCTCCAAAAGCACCAGCACAAGAGCCAGCTCTCCATCACCCCTATACCGTCATCATCATCGTTCAATGATTGGATTTCAACTGCTGCTGCTTCATAAGCTGAAATTTCCATCTTTCTGGATTCCATCCCCATAATGGATGAGAAATCTACAATCAATCACTGCCATTGCCCGCTTAAATATTAAATTGTCAGGGAGCGTTGCTTCACGCATCTCGCCTCTGCTTGAACGATGATGACAGCATAAATGCTGATGTGGCTAATCAATTTAACTTAAAGGGGTTTAATTTTGCTAACAAAAAGAAAATATATAACTTAATATGAATTTATTGAATAAATTTGTTTTTGAAGGGGCCCGGCGTCCGAATGGTTAAAATATTATATATTATGAATTTTTTCATAAAATACATACGAGTGCGCAAAATGCTGGGCATTTTTGCAGGAATATCAGGTGAGTTCTGTGGAAAGGTACTCTTGGTTTCGTTCAAAATTTAATTAACCGAAAAATCTTTAAACTTCAGTATTTGATTTTTTATCTGAAGCGGTTGATAAGATGTCATCAGCTTGAAATAAAACCGAAAAAATTGGTATGACTTGTTATGGACCGAGTAGATATTAAAAATTTTAAAGTAAGAACAAACTACTTTGCAAAACCGCTTTTGTACCTGGGGGAAATAAAATGTAGCGGGAAAAGGATACTGGGCTTTGCGTGGTATTTTTTTTTTCCAACTCATGTATTAAGGTACTCTAGCTGTATTCAAAACTGAAAGTCAAACTCATTGAATATAGATAGTTTAAAATCGATTCCAAGATTTATACAGGCAACGAGACAGGTAAGAATAGAATCGTCGTGAAAACATAGGCCATTTTTTTTTGGTTCGAATCTTGGCATTTTGAACCACAGCGTTTTTAGAGACAGATTTGTGTAAACAGCAACTTTTGACGTGTTCGAAAAGCGAAGCCATTTACCTTTTACTCAGATCGGTATGAATAAAATACCGAAATTGCTACGAAATCAAAGTCTGCTATTATTTTGTGGTCGAATCGCCTCTTCCGTGAACGACCAATACGTAAAACCGGAATAATTCCGTCAACGACCCCAGATTTGGGTCTTTTGCTAAATAATATGTTCGCACATTTCTTATAAGCAGTTGAGTTAAATTTCTCGCTAAGTTTTGTGCTTCGTATATGTAGATACATAAAGTCTGACATCACTGTCACTAAGGCTTATAGAAAGTCCGGGCTTTTCGGTTGCATTTTATAAACCTCTCAATAATTCATAGTTCTTCTTTAACTAATTGGCTTGTGTGTCAAAAAATATTTCCCACGAGCCGATGATCAGATACAATCTCGGTACCTGAAATATAAACGAAACATTGCCAAGAGCCAATCTATGTATTTAGCAAACAAAATTCATGTTTCCAGGTGCAATTAGAGCTGTAGAATGGACTCATACTGCTGGATTAATTTTTTATAATTTATTTACTTCTGTTCGATTTTACACAAAAATCGTTAGAATCACAGGGAAAATTAAAAAAAAAACTTAAATTTACTGGTCAAGTTTAACAGAAAGTACACCTACAGCGAAGTAAATGCAGTTTTCGAACTTACTTAAACTGAGCAACTGGAGTGCTCGCTACATCTGTTGAAGATGTCCTTCCTATCGCTCTTCAAATTTGACTTCTACAACAATAGTCCACACTCTCACACAAGTATTGTTGCACACAAAAATATTGTTCCCGCGATTAATGCTCCGCACAGACTGGTCGTCATCAAATTGATGCCATACAAAGAGCCTTCCATTGTCACTACACTTGCGTCCTTTTGAAAACGCTGCCAAAGACAAACACCAGACCGTTGCTAGCACTTGCTCATATCGTGTAACGCGGTGCGAATATTTGCCATTTACAAATATTTTCCTCTGTCGAAATGCAAAACGCACTCAACAAAATTATCCCACAGATCCAACATTTGCTCGCCCCGCTTCCATCCGCTTGCATGCTAAACCCTAACTCACCATCCGAATGGAGATAACCGCACCATTGATCCCCAGAATGCATAAATCTGCCACTGCAACTCGCATTTCCATTGCGAGTCCATGATTTTCATGTTACTACGCATGGTTTCCTGTGGTCTGGAGCATTATTATATGTTTAGCTGGGCGACCATAATGCCAGTCGGCTTATTGTTGGTGCATGTGTGTACAAATAATCGCACTTCCCCTCCATCTATGCCCCGCGGACCACGTTGTGGGTTGGATGCGTGTGGAAGGCCATCGGAAATTGTGGCGCTGAGCTGACTCTCCGATTTAAATCAACCGAGAGTAATGACGAGGAATAGTAACACTCTGGCGACCGCAAGACTGTCGAGGACAACGCTCGGGGATAAAAATCCAGCTCCTTCGGTCCAGTAAATCAAATTTAAATGTTTGATTAAAACATTGGAGTAGATACCCGAACTTATGGGCCCTCCTACCCGTTTTCGCCATGTGACGCTGCAGCAAGATATACATATCTTAGTTGATTGTATAAAGCCGGCGTTAGGAGCATGCGAAGAGCGTTCCTTGGATATGTGTGGTGATTGGTAATTTTCTTTGGAAGGAAACTTAGTTTTCCGTCTTTGGTATAGAAAATATGGGAGCGAAACTGATTTATGGGCCAAGTTCGAATAAGCGTTAGTCTGACTTTTCTCATGGGGCCAATGTAGGGAAAGTGACTCACTGGGAATGCACATAAATCATGGTGTGCAGGGGTAGTGAATGCGGCATTGTCAGAGATCTCGGGAATAGTTGTGACACTGGTAAGTCACTTGGTTTTATGGAGCAAGTTTTGCGAACTAAAGAGCTGACCCTAAGATGGACGTTGCTTCTTATTTGTCCGTCAATTAAGAATACACATCCTTGGGCGCATTACACAGAAGTATGAATGTCAAATCGTTGGCTACCAGGCACCTTATGATGTGTATTTCCATCCGCCGCCTTTCCTAGTGATGCTTTTAAAACTCTTCGGTACCTACTTCGAACATCGTCACCATCACCTTCAAATCAATTCAAATGAATTCAGTTCAGTTAGGATTACTAAGACAGGAAGATGTAGGTAATGTCTTTTAAACTTTTGCAGGCTTTAATAATGTACATGATTACTGCCTGCGAGAACAAGGAAAGCTTAGTTTCGTATAGAAGTTAATTTAAATACAAACATTGTAGAAAGTTCTGGCTTGAATGTGCACCATTCATATTGTGTTTTTTTACTTTTATGGAATATACTCAATCGTTAACAAAAACGTTGAAGTGAAAAATCGAGGTCGATGAGTTGGTCAATCTTGGGAGTCCGAACAACGAAATTTAGCAACCTCGGTATAGGTTTGTAGCCGTCTACTCAATGCAAGCTGTATGTATGTATGTTCGAGGATTTATTCACCAGAATTTTCCTCTAGGACTGGTCAAGCTGGATCGCACATACGAGCCTCCGTTTTAGTCGTATATTGCCGGTCTAACTCGCAAAGTACAGTACCTTGCCATATTATTAGACCCTGCATAAAAAAAAAAAATTTTTTGTCTTAAATGGTTGCTGTGACTAAATTTGTAATAAATATGTTCTAGATTGAAATTGTTTACTAGATATAATATATAATAGGCGTGTTTTTTTGAGCTTCGATCTCAGCAAAGCAAAGTAAAGTAGGATTTTCAGCATACATTTTACAACAACTACTGCGAGTCTCGAAGTGTCAAGTAGAGCATAGTTGTTGTAAATGCGTGCTGAAAATCCTACTTTACTTTGCTTTGCTGAGATCGAAGCTCAAAAAAACAGGGCTAATATCAGGAATAAAAAAAAGACGGAAAGGTTTTGCTAGTTAGTTAATAATGATTTATTTTTTTTATTTAAGAGTTGGGAATGCATGCTTTTCCTTAAAAATTTTTTTTTTTTAATGTTATGACTATCTGTATGCATAGTTTTACCCATAAACAAACGTAAAACATCAGAACTTACCGAAAAACACGAGCTTTATTTGACAGAAATATGCAAATAATTTTAAGGCACTTTTTGAACCTTTTAGTCACACAACCATTCACTACTTAACAGAAACTTCAAATGTTGCATAATATACCGTAAAGAAGTCTCAAATAAAGCCTAATAATTACCTAGGTAACGCAAAATCTAAATGAAAAATAAAATAAACCTACTTCATACTTTTTAAACAATTTAAAAAAAAAAAAATTTTAATTTTTTTACTTGGGTCTAATAATATGGCAAGGTACTGTAAGTAACAACAAAACACATAAAATTCTCTGGCCTTACCAATAGCAATTTTAGTTTCGACTCTAAATTTTAGTAGTTCACAGTCGGCCTTACTTATAATCAAGCACTAATGTCGACGACTAAAAATGTACACCGTTAGTTAAACGGTACCAATAAACAATTAAGCTAAGCCTCAACATTTCCTAGTGCGACAACTTTTTTAAGATCTATTAAACATTTATTGTCACCGCAGAGTTCAAATTTCATAAATCATGGAATATAAGATCAATGGTTTATTATAGGTATAACGAGAATTTTGTACTTAAAAGGGAATAGGTAGATAAATTGCAATTAGATTTGTCCAACAGATAATAAGCAATAAAAATCCAAGTTGCACAAAAAATCTTTGTTTTATCGATATATGGGTGCATTTGTTTCGTAATAAAATTCCTTTGAAATTATTCAATAATCGAAACCAAGTTAATTCAAACGCCTTGATTTATTCGTAGGCTGGTGATGCAAATCAAAGCTTATTTTTGATCTAAACATCACAAATGAATAATTGTTAGTTTTAAATATTTATATTTTTTTAAATAAGAGTAATAGCCTGCCAACTAATTTCAGTACAAATTAAAACCTCACGTAGGCCGCCGATAACTTTTTAAATATATAAAGCCGTGGCGCGCATTTGTCTACACGAAAGCTTTCATATTTTCTCCTCCATGAATTCGCACATACTACCTTTTATTCGTTAATTTTTCTAAATTTGTTATTTTGCGTGTATTTTGCCGAATGCCGACAATTCTTTAAACCTTATATACCTAAGTCATTCTTTTCACAGAATTTGTTAGCGATAGCCTAATATCTATCTGAGAAATTTTCGAAAAAGTAGGTAACTATTCAGGTAAGAGCCGTTCAATCTAAAACTGCATTTACACGATCACGCACGCGCATTTTTGCACGAGACGTGAGAGAGAAATCCGTTTTTCCCCAGTCAATGCTAGTAAAGGAGTAAGAATGAGATCACAAATCAGACGCCTAAAGTGTCATGGATGTGCTGCCCATAATTATAGGTACGTAAAACGGAAATAGACCCAAGTTCCGGACAATATAATTTCTGTAATCACTTGAAAACATTTCTATTTCTGATTTAAAACATGTGAAATGAGAGCGATTTTAAGTTTCAGTAAATTAAACCAAAAATGCATCAATCAGTTACACGAAATTAATAAATATTGTCGGTTCATCACTTCCGGAAGGCATTTTGTTTTATAGGAAAGCAAAATTTCGTGAGCCGTCGCTATAAAAATATCAACATGCATAGCTTTCCCATAATTCCTACCACGTAAACTAGATGGGCGACGAAAAAACGTGTCACGTTTTTTTGCGTATTAGGTAATGCCGTCCCTTTCATTCACACGGCTATTTAGTATTTAGCATCCCTTTAATCTTCCGTGATAGGAATGTGTGACTGTGTAAATGCGGCATAAGTGAACATGAATTTTATTCTCCCTACGAAAACTATTAAGAAAGTCTTTTAAAG
This sequence comes from Cheilosia impressa, assembly GCA_948293265.1. Taxonomy (NCBI): domain Eukaryota; kingdom Metazoa; phylum Arthropoda; class Insecta; order Diptera; family Syrphidae; genus Cheilosia; species Cheilosia impressa. The sequence continues at coordinate 59,789,188 of OX411881.1, forward strand.
ATCCCAAACTTGTATAAAATTTATTTTTTACCAAGCATCCATTCGTTGCTTGAAAACTATTGAAAAAGGAATACCAATTTAAAGAGCAACCACTAGCGGTCAAACAAGGTAAAGCAGAGAAAACCATTAACCATTTCATTTAATCAAAAGTGCGGTGAAAGAAATATTCACAGGAATATACATTTCAATTATTTAGAAACAAGTAAAGGGATTGTGGAAAGTTTGGAGTCTTTGCTTAAACTAAAGTTGATTTTTGGTAATATTTTCCATAATGTTTCGCAATTGTGAGCTTCCGTAAATTTAAAGTCGGCACTAAAATTTATTATTAGTACCTACCGCGCTATGACAAAAAAAAAATGGTCCACGCTTCGATGGTTTGGTGGGCCTTATTAATAATCATTTTTACCAACCACACTAAATATTTTGTAGGTTACAATATTGTATGCAAAATGTCGCCATTGTGAGATCGTAAAATCTAGCTGGACACTAGCTATGATTATTAGTTCCGCGCAGTGCGGTTGTAATAACCCTACGATACCAAGTTACCCCTTTGAGGTGAACAGCGTGCAAAATACAATAGGGGAATAGAATGTTTCAATGTTTGAATTTGTAAAGCCATAGTGAGCACATGTATATCAAACGTTTCCCTTTTCTCGTTTTCCAATCTGAAAACCCCAGACCATAGTTTTAAAGGTAGGCTGGAAGTTCAGAATGGAATGGTTGGATTAAATCTGACGCTCTCTCTCTCGTCGATATTAATAATTGGTATTGCCCTTATGATTTAGAGTTGATGACAGAAGTTTCAAAGTTATCGAGGGTCCAGTTAAGCATCCGACCTGACGTCTTCAATATTTATTTACTTATTCTAGGATTGATGTCAAATGATTCTACCTCTGTTTCCAATGACGTATGGACTCTCATTTTGATTATCATCAATATATACCTACATACCTATGAACAGCACGATTTCAAAATCTAATTATAGTTTTTTTTTTTGCTCTCTTTATGTCTGCATTCGTCGAGAATCCTTTTCTCAACATTTGCCAGCCTCCCTCTAAGTCCCTCAGCCATGTCCATACAGGAGTAGCGTAAGAACGTTGACATCTCTTAATCAAATAATGACAAAGATTGATTTCTGTATACGGTGACGGTCTGAGTTAGGTTAAGAACTACGAGTAAGAAACATATAGATAGACCGTAGAAATAAGGATATTCAGTTCGATTGAATTTTGATTCATTTCGGTGGGTATGGTATTTACTCGTGTATACCGCTGGACAGGGTGCAAGGCTCGTGTTTAACTCCACCCAAAAGGAATACAATAAACACACAAGGATGTTCAATCAATGGATGTTGGATTGGAAAAATATTCAATTTTAGGGATTAGATACGTTCTTCCTGTTTTTATTATCTAGAGTTTTGCAGAAAAATATCCTTCCCTTGTGGTTGGATACGAGTATTCGTATGTCAGTCTAGGCTGGGTGTAGGCAATTGAATCGAAATGCTATGTGTAAAGATCTGTCTGTGAGAAGAATAATTTAGATGTGGACAAAGGACTTTTCATGAATATGGAGGGTCAAATGGATCAATGGAAAGAGTGTGAATTTAATTATTATATTTGAAAGGGTAAATCAATCGCAATCACAACCATATCGGGACTCATTTCACACTATTAGAGTGATATGAATGAGATATGAAATTATTTACCTGTGGCAACGTTTTTGTTGTTAAAAAAAACAGTTGGTAAAATAGGTCCGTAAGGCCGTAAGGCCTGGCCTCGTTTTGTGTGAGTTTTTAATTTTTCGAACGAATGGAACTAACAACTAACCACGAATGAACCCCCATTTTATTTGGACTCCCAAAAACCTTTACTGAAGTCAAAATTTGAACCTAATTTACAGTTCTCATAAAACTGATTAAAATGGTTCAATTTTCATACCCCCTTTTACAGGTAAATATAAACAATGAAAGTGAGAAAACTTCTTCAATAAATAATTTAATTTAAAATGTACTTTCATCTAACCTAACAAATATTTAAAAGTTATACTGTAAACCAAGCATAGCGCTGTTGTCGTTGCGTCCAAAGTGTCGCGCAGCTTCTCCATACACCTCGTAGTTCTTGTTGAGACGATGCTTGTAATACAAACTGCCGCTTGTGCCAAAACGATCCTGTCCAAGTGATCCTCCCACCCTGCCTTGCGGTGAGCGGGCTTTTCTTATGAGTAGATCGGTATCTTCTACTGGGAGCTCGTCACCAAAAGCCTTGAAAAGTAAGTCTCATTAGAAAATGATTCGTAAATTTGTATGACACACTTACAATCTCATAATTGTTGCTTGGGCCAGTGTACCCCTGCTCTGGGATAGTGAAAGCCAATGCGATACCAACGGTTCCGAGAAGAATAATAAGCTTGGCCGCTGCCATTTTAATTGCTGGATTATGAGATATGATACTCGTTTGTGAGTTTAGCTGAGAATGCGAATTCAAGACTGATGCCTCATGCTGCTGGCTGTGATCTTATATACGAACATTGATCAGAAAGTACCTTCCTTGAAAATTTGTATTTCCATGTGTTGATAAGAAGGTGCTTTGTTTTTATGAGGTGGTTCCCACTTCTATTAATCAATGGAGTGTGAATTTCATTTGAGTTTGGGGTAAGGTAATTCACATTTTTAAATGACTTAGCTCAATGAATGTGACTAACTGTTCCGAAAGAGTATAGATACGTTTTATGTAGGCTGTTCGTGATGTATTTTTTCAAAGTCGACCAGCGCGCGTCAAATAAGATGTTTCTTTTTACCAACAACCAGCTAGTAATTCAGTTTAGACATTGTTCGATTTACGTAAGAATTACATAGTTTTCAAAGTTTTATCCCAATCGAAAATGAGGTTTTCGAGATATGAACAGTTCTTAAAATTATCGTTTTCGGTGATTCGAATCAAAAAATTAAAGATGGAATAATTTTGGAAATATCAATTTTACTCTAAGTATTCGTTTTGGTCAAAATTGGTAGTGCCGTTTTCAGGTAACCAAATTTAAAAAAAGTCTTTTTCAAAAATCCATTGTGCGATAATATTGAGCAAAATAGAGTTTGCTTTTTATTTAGAAATGACCATATTACATTCGAAATGAATTTCTGTTACAATCGTAAGGACCGTTTTCGAGATACATATACATATATATGTCCAAATTTCAAAAGTGCCCTTAGGTATTTGTTTTTTTCTATCAAAAAAAAAAAACTGAACAAGTCATGTTACCATCACCTACATAAGCTCAAATAGCAATTTTGGTTGAAATCGTTAGAATCGTTTTCGAATAAAATCAAACTGGTATGAAATTTTTTTATTAAGGTTACCTTGCAAAACAAAGGCATCTATTGCAATGGCATATCTGGGTAGCGTGAAAAGGGATGAATTCAACGAGAAATGCGTATTGTTTGCTTAATAGTTTGCTTAGAGTCGTCGATTGAAATGTTGAATCATATTCAGCATTGGAACAGAGAGTGCAGACTTTATCTCGATGGCGCTCCTCAAGGCTAAAAGTGTCCAAAGTTAACTTCAATTCAGTACAACTATAGCCGCTCTTTTCAGGAGAAGATTCAAATTTCAACAATGGAATATAAGTACCTACGAATATATTTGCTTTTGCCGAACTAAAGATTATTCATCTTTAACGTCATAATAATTCTATCACCTATATTTTGTCTTGTTTCTTTAAATAATACAGTAGCATATGAGTCAATAAATTATTATATTTAATATTTTCTTAAAAAGTCTAAACTGACAGTGTCTTAAAAATGGAACTTAAAGCCAACGTGTCCCTGGTTCTCATTGAATCTAAAGTTCCTGCTGGCCTTTGCATATGCGGTGAAATCTTTGTTAATGGGGTGTGTGTAAATCAAGTTCGCCGAGTCTCCAAGTCGTGCATGGTGTTCTCCGCGTGCCTCAAGTGTCCTCTGTGGTGAGCGTGCGTTTCTAACCAGGATCTCGCCGTCTTCTATGGGAGAAGGTTCTCCAAAAGCCTGAAAAATATACATAAGTTAAGGTTTTACAAATAAAATATATTTCTGAAGAACTTACAACTTCATGGTAGTGATTGGGCTCATCGAAATGATCTTCTGGAAGGGTGAAGCCCAAGGCGATGGCGAAAAGACCGCACAGGATAATAAGCTTGATTGCCATTTTATGTTGAAAGTTTCTCGTTCTGGTTATGAATGTAAGACTACGAAACTTGAACTGATACTGATGCTTCAGTCGCAACTTTCGTTTGCTTAAATACGGAATTGAAATGAAGGCATATCTGCGAAAATAAAATTCCCCGGAGATAAGCTGACTGGGACTAGTTATCATCGTGTCGGTGCTTTCGTTTATGTCTCTTGAAATAAATCGTCATGCTTTTTGCATCACCATTCTGCCTTTAGTATTTTATTCCCGCTTAAATATGGCGTTATTATTGTAGCATATAGTTTGCAACATAGGCTTACCTGACACTTGAAGAATGTACACATTTTACATCTTCAGTTTTGCACAAACCAAATGGTGTATTCGTTTACTTTTTTTTCTTTTTTTTTGACAGACATACTGTTTGCTTTCATAACTAGGGGGAAAGAAAGGCAAAGGTTTTCAAAATAACTTATTTCTGAAGTGGAAATTAGTTTCTATCAATATAATGAGCATAAACGCGATTTCCACACGCAAGTTCATAAAGAACTTTGTGGTTGTTTTATTTATTTTATTCCAAAATGAAAATCGATTCAATGCTGGAGAGGGGTTGCCTACTTTCCAATACGGATTAAAATTTTGAATTGGAACTGTTCATTTGGTGACGGTCTCTATCCCTTTCATAAACGTGGGGACATTTACAGATTTTTGTAAATTAAGAAAGTAAAGAACATCATTCACATTTTAGCAGGAGAGTAACCATTCAAAAATAATTAAGATCTTATTTTATTCTATAAATTGTTTGCCTGAAATTTAATTGTTTTATCCAAAAATCAGATATTTTCCGACGATTGTTTCTCTTCCCGATTTTATTCTTTGCTACTGCAATTCGATTGAAGCACTTCATTGGAATATTGGATAATCTGTGCATTGGTAGACTTTTGCTCCTTTTGCAAAATCACCTTTAGCATTGTAAAATTGTTTGTAAACAATGGATAGCGTTCGTCATTATATAGGTCCCAAGTATGAGGTATGACTGACTTAAATATCCACCGATTGTAAAAAAAAGCGCATATTTCGGCATCTGATTGTAGGTGACATTAAAATTCTACGAAAAATACAATGGAAATCCCCTTGCCATGAAAGTTCTAAACAGAGTTTATAAACGCAAACAAACAATGTATGATCTCGTTCTTAAAGATAGGAACGAAAGCACCGAGAAGGCAATTACGAGTCACAGCTTATCAGCGGGGAATTTTTTTTCGCAGATTCGCCTTCATTTCAATTCCGTATTTAAGCAAACGAAAGTTGCGACTGAAGCATCAGTATCAGTTCAAGTTTCGTAGTCTTACATTCACAACCAGAACGAGTAACTTTGAATATAAAATGGCAATCAAGCTTATTATCCTGTGCGGTGTTTTCGCCATCGCCTTGGGCTTCACCCTTCCAGAAGATCATTTCGATGAGCCCAACAACTACTATGAAGTTGTAAGATCTTCAGAAATATATTTTATTTCTAAAACCTTAACTTATGTCTATTTTTCAGGCTTTTGGAGAACCTTCTCCCATAGAAGACGGCGAGATCCTGGTTAGAAACGCACGCTCACCACAGAGGACACTTGAGGCACGCGGAGAACACCATTCACGACTTGGAGACTCTGCGAACTTGATTTATACACACCCTATTAACAAAGATTTCACCGCATATGCCAAGGCCAGCAGGAACTTCAGATTCAATGAGAACCAGGGCCACGTTGGCCTCAAATACCATTTTTAAGAAGACCGTTTAGACTTTTTACGAAAACAATTAAATATAATAATTTATTGACTAAATAAGCTGCGATATAATTTATTGTATCATTGGTGTTGTCCTACTACTTACTTACTTACAGATATTATGCCCAGGAAAAAATGCTGTAACTTCGGTTTACTTGGAATTGAGATAATCGCTAAAAGTCCGTAGGTAAATCAATATAGCTGGGTGATTTAGATCTGGTCGTCACGTGTGCCCAAAGATACCTATCGTAGTTGAGGCAATTTTGGAGGAAGTTTGGACTCATTTTTCGATTCGTAACCTAAACCGTTATTTTTAGTCAATGTGTCATTTTACTAGGCAATTTCTTTTATTTATGTTGCTCCACTTTGTACATTCTTGTAGTAGAAACACAGTTGGTACTACTATATAAATATATGTGGGAAAGTTATTTCCGCAAAACTCCACCTATATAAATGCCGGTTTTATGCAGAACGTATCATTCAATATAGACAACGATAGGCAATCAGACAACATGCAATCCGAAGTAAGGATAGAAACACCAGTGATGCCATTTTAGCATTTTTTATGCTAAATCTAGCATAAATAAACTGTAAATTGCATACAAGTATATACAAAATATGTTGTATGCAATCTAGCATATTTAGTATTTTTTAAATAAAAACTTATTCCCACCATAAAAACATATTCGTCGTATATTTTAAATAATTAAATGTAATTTTCATTGCTAAAGACTGAATTCCTTTTTTATCCTTATTATTTTGTATTAGATAGAAGTAATTTTGTGTTTATATTTATTACTTATTTTTTGTTGTTTTATTAATTTTTCTTTTAGCAATAAAGTTGTTGTTCTTAAACTTTAGCATATTTTGTTTAGGTCCCCATACAATTTAGCATCTTTTTTCTTAATTTGGCATATTCCGCTGGAAAATTTCTGGCAACACTGAGCAATACCCGCAAGCTTAGCTACAGACCAACAAAGCTGCTTGGCCTGATGGTTAACCCGCCGAGCTTTCATAGCAGTTGGAGATAGCTTGCACCAACATCATGCATGCCTGATGAATGGAACCACAGCATCGTCTGCCCAGTCCTTCAATTAATCATTTAGGATGAATATTAATAAGTATAAGAATATATTATATTCTAATAAATCTTTATGAATCAATTACTTTTTTTATTTTATAGATTTTTATCTTTTAATTTAGACAATTTTTTATATAATATATTCAAATTACTTCATATTAATCAATTATGTTAATTTTTTTTTTTAATGAAGGTATATACAACGGTAAATATTTTTTCAGTTATTAAATTTCACCATTTCGTTAGGTAATAGTCTTAACATTTTCTTTATCTACCTTCAATTTAAAAACCATAACTTAAGCCGACATGTCCACTATTGTCGTTGTATTTAAAGTTTCGACTGGCTGAGGCATAAGCATCGAGATTTTTTGTAATGGGGTGTGTGTACGTCACACTTGCCGATTCGCCGTGTCTTGAACTATGTTCTCCGCGAGCTTCCAACCTTCCCTGTGGTGAACGGGCGTTTCTAACTAAAAGTACGTCTACGTCTAGAGGAGCCTACAAACAGAACAAATAGGCGTTAACATTTTTTGGAAATAGGTTTTCCTAATGTGGACTTACAACTTCATAGTGGTTATTCAGTTTTTCAAATTGTTCCTCAGGGAGGGTGAATCCCAGAGCGATGGCGAATAAACCGCACACGATAATAAGATTTATTGCCATTTTGTTTCGTAGGTAAGTTAGACTTTTTCTGATGCTCTAAGAGTCTTTCTCAACGTCTTTTATACCAGTTGGAATCACGGCGAGAAAAATCCCCGAGCTGATAAGCAGTCATTTCGATCGCATCTATTTTTGATTAATACCAAGTAAGGCCCTGCGCACATGGACGTGCTAAGAATAAATTCTTTGGTAAGAAGAATTCATTTTAGGTATATGCATTTTTATGGTGGTTTCCACTCAATGTTATTCATTAGTACAATCGGCACTGTTTATCTTACCTACGCATTACTGAAAACATCGGTTAACTGAAGCACAAAATTTGTCACGGGAGTTATTTTTTCGCTTAAATAATTGTCGCAAAATGGTGTTTCAGTTAAGCGAAGTCGACTGTAACTGATTTGGAACGATTTTGTGATTTATCATTTTTAAGTTCTTATACCGACATACAAATTTCGCAATTGTGAGCTTCCCTAAACTTAAAGTCGAGACTAAAATTTCTCATTAGTACGGCGGATAAAATTTTATGTAAGCAGGTATTTCTATATACTCAAATACCTAAACTTGCATCAATTATTATTATTCTTAATGTACAGCGATCAAATTAAATAAATGAAATAAATAAAATCTTAAAAAAATTGGGCCTTATTCATAATTATTTTTAACCTACGCCCTAAATATTTAATTGTTCAAAATAGGTATAATTATACATTGAAAAGTTCGCCATATGAATTCGTAAAATTTAGCCTGCATTTTGTATATATGTATATGTCTTTGAAATCACTTCTTCTGATAACCATTTTATAGTAAATTTATGTACGAGTTTGTTAGATATATCTAGAGTTGTGTGCGAAACAGGGGTCACTCATCAGTTTGTTGACGACAATCACCAAGTAGTCTATGAAGCTTCGTGTCATAGAGGAACTAAACTAGAGGGCCGACTTTCAGCACACCTACCCGATTTTCCCCGCAAATTTTGAATGACAGCCCTCTCTCGCGCGCTCTTTTTTTCCTGTCTGTGAATACGTGTATTAATGGCCGCCGGGTGGAACTATTTCCAAAAACAAACAATTTGTAAATAGATTTATAACAATAAATGTAAAAAAGCAAATGTTGATTATGGTTTTTTTAAATAGCATAATTTCTTCTCTACCCATTTTCGTCACCAGAAACTGTTCATCCATTCAAATTTCAGTTTTTTTTTCATTTTATTTGTATGAATTCTATTTTTGACAGCAAAATTCATGCTGCTGCATAAAAGGGGTTGTTCAAAAAATTATGCATTAAACCCAAGCTTTCACTAGGGCATAAGTGAATTTTCTAAAATGTTCATAAACATTCAATAAATTTCTATAAGGTTTGGTGAATGTTTTCAAATTCGTTTATTTAACACCATATTTGTACAAATTCAAAATATGATTGGAAATTCTGTAGTTTAATAACACTAACTTACAGTGTTGAATAATGTTACTTTGGTATTTCAATCGAACGTAAAAATACATATTGTTTTGTTAATTGTTGGTATTTGCATGCTATATTTCGTTTTCTGTGCATATATTCTTTTACAAATTGTATAACAATGTATTTTGAAATGTGCACCGATTTTTTTTACAAACCTCTTTAAATTATTAATTAACAAAAACAAGTGCGTTCTTTGTGTTTTTGGAATACAAAAAGTGATAAAAACATTTTTTTATTGTTCCAAGTATTTCTTAGGTATAAATAAAGGGCGATGTACGAGGATTTTAATATTATGGCCTTTACCGGAAAAAGCCGAGCGCATACATAAGGCGTGGTTTTACAACAACTACGCTCTACTTGACACTTCGAGACTCGCAGTAGTTGTTGTAAAATATGTGCTGAAAATCCTACTTTACTTTGCTTTGCTGAGATCGAAGCTCAAAAAAACAGGGCTATAGTTAATTTTGAGAGCAATATAGTATAAAAGAATAAAAAAAATATCGAACTTATTTTTTAATTTAGCATTGTGCATACTTGGATATAATTACTGTACAAGTATGCATTTGCTAAAACTAAAAAATCTTTTTCACGAAAAAAAATAAACGATTTTCTTAAACGGTGTTCAAATATTTTGTTTCGATATTTCGAAATTATAACCATTAAAATCAACGAAAAAAATGTTCTTTCCTTAAAATATACAAAAAAAACTTGAATTTACAAAATCTCTTTTAACAAAAGTGAAGAAAACGTTAATTTTTCTCTGATTGTTATTATGAGTTAGATTTCTGCAAGATATTGACAAATTATTATTTTATTGTAACGAAATTATAAAAGGAATTCCATTTGATTCCAACAAGTTTATAGACATTAAAAACTCTTAAATTCAACTGTGATGTGAACGCCGTGTAACTAAATGGCACAAAATATGACGAACACAGTCGCCCAATGGCGGCTCGATTGACATAAAATTGTAACCTTTTTTTGCATAAGTATGCGTGCGGCATTAATGGCGCTCCTTTGATTTGTACAGGCACGAACACTTATGCAATAAAAGGTTCCACAGGCAGCTTGTAGGCAGATTTCCCGTTTCTGCTCTCAGTTGGCCCTCTAGTTTAGTTCCTCTATGCTTCGTGTGCGAAAGGCCTAAAGTGAATTGTTTTATTTTCAGTAGTCTAGGGGATTTTTATTTTCACACAGATTGACTTTTAACTCAGCCACCATAAATTTGAATCATTCGAATTTCAAAGAGATATGTAGTATAGGTATGTACTTTTAGGATAAGCACTTGCTTTCCTATCAATTGGTCTGAAAACAAACTGATATAAATTTACTCCTGATTGTTGCCAATTATTGGAAAAATTGTTGAAAAAAATATTATTTTTTTCAGCTGTTTGCAATATACACTCGTTATATCTACTTACTATAGCGGTCAATATGGTTATCCCCCTATCCATTGTTAATTGAAAGTAGGTGCTTTACTTCACGTGTTTTTAATGCGCTTATTGACAATTTGTTTGACGTTATACATAATTCACTTTACTTATTTCATTCACATCTCTTTTCTACGCCTCCATTAGAAAGTGACATTCAAATATGAAATTAAAAACGTATAGGACATTTTCAATAAACATTTTACTAATTTAACCCAAGAAAAGTAAAACATTCAACCTCAAATTTTAATAACTTTACTCTACTTGATACTCCCGAGCTTTACGCTTAAGAAGTTATCCCAAGTAGAGACAGATAGAGAAGTCCGTTTCAGACGCCTAAAGTGTCATTAATGATTTACCCATACCGAAATATGGATATATAAAACGGAAACATACACAAATTCCGGCGACCAGCATTTCTGCAATCACTCGAAAACGTTTCCATGTCTGATTTAAAAAAAATGTCTAATGATATTGTTTTCAGTAAATTTAACCAATAATTCATCAACCAATTATTATACGAAATATATCAATAATTGTCCATTCATCACTTCACTTTAAAATTAAGTTATTTGTTCTATTTGTCATATTAGCAGCTGCGTAAGTATTTCCTATAACGATTACTGTGGAAACCCCCGACCTACGCGCAATAAAACAATCAACAGAAAAATGTTCCCATCTGTTTAAGATAATAGCGAAATAGGGTATCATCATTACGACAAAAAAAAATCTTTAGCAAAGACAAGATGATAACAGCTTATCAGCGGGGATTTTTTTCGCATGCGTTCTAACTTTGCATAAAAGCCCGCAGATATTTATTTTCAAGCATCAGTACGACCTTCTTAATCTCAATAACTATATACAATTACCGTCTGTAACAAAATGACTAAAAAACTTATTGTCCTGAGTTGTCTCTTCGCTGTTGCCTTGGGATTTACGCTTCCTGACGATTACTATGATGGCCCTAACAATCTACCTGTAAGTTTATAATTGAATAACTCATGTGCAACATCTGAACACATATTTATAAATTATCTATGCAGATCCACTTAGAACAACTTTCACTCAACGATAGAGAAGTCCTTATTAGAAATGCCCGTTCACCACAGAGGAGAATTGAAGCGGGCATGGAACATCATTCGCGGCACGGCACTAGCGCCAACATAAATTACAACCACCCTCTTGGCAAAAACTTTGAGGCCTACGGTGGAGCATCTAGGAACTTCAAATATAACGACAATAGTGGACACGTTGGACTTAGATATAGATTTTAGATTGGCATGTTAACTTGATCGTACTATTTCTTGGCATCGTACTATTTCTTGGTATTCGTATTATTTACACATGTATTAAGGTTGAATTCAGTTATATATTATTAATTAATACATTATGATTTTACAACTAAAGGAAAAAAAATTGCATTTTTCACATTTTTTCCTAACAAATGCACATGTTTCTGCTCACATTCAATCAGAGATTTAATTTTTGAATTGAGTTTGTTAGTGAGTGTCACATGCAGTTGGCAGTATTGCAAAACAAATTGTCCTGCAAATTTGTTCAGCCAACAAATGCCACCAACACCACGACAGACCAAAAAAATTTTGGAAATAAAAATGATACGACAAAATCCAATTAAAATATATAACTTTGTTATGAATTTGGCCCACTGTCTTTCAGTCAAAGCAATGCATTGCCGACCTTTCTTAAACTACCTATAAACACTTATAATTATGTTGTTTTCCATTGGGACCACTAAAAATCTTTTTCAGATCTCAGATTTATCGCGGCTCATGGAACATGCAACGAAATTGATCTGCTTTTGTGAATGGATTAGTGCTTTATTTGACAACAATATCGGCTGTTAAAATTGCATTCGCTTTTGGAAAAATCAGCTATGGATATCGACTTGAAAAATGTTTCTCCTATTGTGGATACAAATGAAGTAGGTAGTTTCGGTGATTCGTAGTTTCCAGATGATGAGGAAGACAATGAAGATAATAATTCCTCCAACATTATATATGTATATATTGATTTTTATGTAGATATTTCTTTATTTTGCTTTTCACGAAACTGCGCATTTGTTTTGAAACTTCTTGAAATGACGTGAAACAGCTGTGGGTATTTGTGCAGGGCCGGAGCAACCATATGTGCAAGACGTGCAAATGCATAGGGCGCCAAGTTCTGGGGGCGCATTGCTAGAAAAGAGAAATGCATTTTATCTTGCGCGAACAAACACCTACTGTCATTTGCATTTTAAACTTGTTCAAATAAGGCCAAAATATTCCACCCTGTTCATGAAGGTATATTCCTTGCATAGCCACTTATATTTTACAAAAGAATCTAGTTCAAAATCTCAAAACAAAAAATACCTCAATTAAAAAGAACGCCTAGGTGATGCGGAAAAGAATAAAGGGCGCTTTCTGTAAAGCTTGCACAGGGCGCTAGTTTGGCTGGAGCCGGCACTGTATTTGTGGCAGGATGTGTAAATCTGAAAAATTATCGAGATCTGCAAAAATTGATGCGAATCGAAAAAAGATTGATTTTTTTTGCCCAATGGAACATGAAAAGTGATTTAGATCAAAAAAAGATTGATTTTTGGTCCCAATGGAAAACCACATTAGTTATGATTGTGTGCAATGCTTCGGCAAAGAAAGCAAAAACGTTCTAGAAGAGATTTAGAAACGGTCTAAGACTATAACCCGGAGGCGAACTCGATACCTGCTGCAAACGGACTTAGCGTTGAACATTGAACTGTCAAAAACACACTCAGCTTATGGAACGATTTAACGTTTTCATATAACAAAATGTCAATCCTGGTATGATAAATTAGTAATTACTTCATTTCATAACTTTGCAAATAAGGATTTTATCCCCTGTCACACTGATAACAAGCTTGATATTGTTCCCAGTCCCAGCCACCGAAGTTTTCCGTATTTTATAAAGCCCAGAACACCATTATTTTTATTATTTGTTAAATACGCGCATCACAAAATCTTCCAATCATATAATTGCATTCATCGCAAAAATGTGAAGCACCTTACCCCAACATTCATAAAAATACTCAGTTGACTGATAGAAGTATGGGAATCACCACAGATGAAAGCGATGCCAACGTCAGTTAATAAGTATCTTCTTATCAGCATTAAAGACCCCGCGTAGCTTGATTTATTGATACCTACATCTGAGCGATACTACTATAAAAGATCACAGCCGGCAGTATGAGGCATCAGTCGTAAATTTGCGTTCCCAACTAAGCTTACAAACAAGCATCACCGTCCATCAATTAAAATGGCAGCAGTAAAGCTTATTATTCTTCTCGGAGTCATCGGTATCGCCCTGGGTTTCACTCTTCCCGAACAAGGGTACCACGACCACAGTGCCAATTATGAATTTGTAAGTATGCTACATTTATTGATCGTACAAAAATTTTTCTAATGAGACGTTTTTTATTAAGGCCTTCGGAGAGGAGCTTCCACTCGAACAGAATGAACTACTCATAAGGAAAGCACGCTCGCCACAAGGCAGGATTGGCGGATCAATTGGCCAGGATCGTTGGGGGGATAGCGCCAGTGTGTATTACAAGCATCAGCTTAACAAGAACTACGAAATTATTGGCGAAGCCGCCCGGCACTTTGGCCGCAACGATAACAGTGCCATGCTTGGCTTGCAATATAACTTTTAACCGTACATGTTTTTAGTTTAGTTGTAAATAAAAATTTTTATTATTTATTGAACAAATGTGCCGATTATTATTTTCTTAAATTAAAAGAGTCAGTAGTTTGGTCTACAATCGAGTTAAAGAAACTCGATCTCCAGACTCAGATCCCCAAAGATAGTTTAACCATTTCTCGGAGTTTACTTGGAGAACTGTAGAGCTGGGATAGACTTAGTAAATGCGACAGCTATTTTTTTTATTAGTGTATAAAGTAACTGCATCCTCATATTAGAACTCCTTCGATATTTTTTGAACAGAGTTCAGTGATAATTTTTAAGGACTGTACAATATACAGGTTGCTGAAAAAAAATGGTGAAGAAGGCCAATGGCAGCCGAAGTATCCAACCTGCTATCTTATGATTCAAACATGCCAACTAAAGCCTTGCCGTCCAAGTTGGGCTTGTGCAAGGGATAGCCATAAAACCAAATAAAAAAGAGCGTTTACGCAGATGCCAAGATCATCGAAGATAAGGATTTATTATTCTTCACCTACAATTTTGGGGCAACTGGTCGGATATAAGTGTAAAGTGGTTCGATAGCGATTCATCTAATCCCAGGATGAGATTGCTTTCTTCTCAGAACGTACGATACTGATATAAAGAACAAGGATTTTAAATGTGCTTGTCATGCAAAGACAGTGACAATCAACTTAAGCGAGGTTTCAAGGCTATCAAAAGAGTTTTGAAAAGCTGTACTATTTATGAACAAACAGATATACGTGGTAGCCTCTACGCTAAGAGCACAGCCACTAAACTTCTAAACCAAAAACGAGTTTCACCCTCGTCAGCCGCGGGAGATATTCTCAATATGAAAATTGGACTCCCATAGGTGATTATATCGAAGTCGTTAGAAAGCACATACAAACACTATTCTGAAGCCAAATACCCACATCTGTGGTCGCTGCATTTAAAATTCAAAAGTAACCAATTTCTCAAAATTTAAAATACCTTCCATTGTTTTCTCTGGAGTCCTTACTTAAAAACTTTCCCAAAATGATCTTTCAGTGGCTGTATTCTGCATATATTGACAGGCTTGCCTCTAGTTCTAAATTCTCTTAAGCTAGGTGTAAAAAGTAATAAAGTGTATGCGGACGAAACTAGTATTTTTGAGTGGGAGGGAAAGAGACCTATCGTCTGACTTCAATTAAGTCTATCGTTTACTTCTGATGTGATGTCTAAAATTATTAAGAATAAAATTTCGCATGATACTTGAGGAAGCAAGGTGTATGAAATGAAATAAATTGGAATGTCTATATAGAGCTCGTATCTGTTGCCGGTGTTTTAACCTGCGGTGATTCAGACATCTATTGAAAATGTATTTTCCTTTGCTTGGAGATTGTGCTTTACTTATAGTGACGTGGGTTGAAAACAACAGTTCTTGAATTTGTCCTTTAAAGTGATAATAAAAAATGTTAAATGAACCTGGTACCCCAATATGATTCTTTTAATGAGAAATTACTTTCATCTGGTGAATCATAATCATACGTAAACTAAGTTTTCAGATAGCTATTTGCAGGCAGCTTTGCTTATGATCAGTCTAAGTATTTCGTATATTCGTAGAACATTGCAATTCTCTTCATATTCTATGGGGACTTTTAGGACTTGTCAATGTTAAAGCCAGCTCATCAAACTTTTCCCGAATAGTCAAAAAAAGTAAATCACCTTCGCAATCCCCAAAAGCAATAATCGTTTGGCTATTTGACTGATGTGGGGATCACAACAGACAAAAACTTTGACAACAGCTTTCAAGAAATACGCATCCTCTTATCTGTGTGCAAGGCGCGGGAATGTACATTCAGTTAAATGTTCGTATATAAGCTCCCAACCGACAGCAGATAGACATCAGTCGTGAACTTGCATTACCAAGACAACTTCAAAACTACAAATAATTAAAATGGCAGCAGTAAAGCTTATCATAATTTTCGGAATCGTCGGCATCGCATTGGGTTTCACCATTCCGGAACAAGAGAACTACAACAACTACTACGATGCAGTAAGTTTGCTTCGTTGATTCAAATAAAATGCCTTTACTTACATCATACTTTTTTAGCAAACCTTTGTAGATGAGCTGCCAGCGGAACATAACGTAGTTCTTATAAGAAATACACGCTCCCCGCAGGGTAGGGTTGGCGGATCACTCGGCCAGGACGCTGCGGGAACAAGTGGAAGCATATATTACACGCAGCAACTGGACAAGAACTACGCAATTGTCGCCGAAGCTGCCAGGCACTTTGGTCGCAACGACAACAGTGCAATGATTGGCTTGCAATATAACTATTAACTATAACTTATGATTGAATAAACTAGCTTATTGATGAAATTTAACTCGAATTTTACTTCTTTGAAGCAGTGACTATAGGTCTCTTTCCCTCCCACTCTTGAGCAGGGTTTCATCTGGTTGTTCAATTATGCAAAAATACTAGCTTCGTCCACATTCCCATTATTTTTACATCTAGCTAAAGAGCATTTAGAACTAGAGGCGGGCCTGTCTATAGATGCAGCACGTAGCCACTGAAAGATTATTTTAGGGGTTTTTCTTTTTCAGTTCAGAGCTGAGCGCTGACAATTTTATTATAGTAAGGATGATCTTGGCATGTGCGTAACCGCTCTTTTTAATGGGGTTTTATGGCAGTCCCTTGCACAAGCCCAACTTGGAGGGCAAAGCTTTAGTTGCATGTTTGAATCATAAGATAACAGGTTGGATACTTCGGCAACGATTTTCCTGTAAAGTGTTACCATTTTTTTCTCAGCACCCTGTATAGAGTAGGTATAGGAAGTTCTTGAAAATGATCACTGAACTTTGTTCAAAAAATGTGGGAGGAATTCAAATATGAGGCTGCAGTTCTTGAAACTTCCTTTCTTCGGTGTTCGCATTAAACTTAAAAACTCATCTATCGTCTTACTATACATTTTGTCCTCCTATGGTCCAAAGCGCGGCTGTTGTTTTTGACTATTTTCTTTTTCAACGTTGGCAAAATTATCTTGCATTATCACAAAATTTTTGCCAAATTTTATATCAATTATGAGAAAAAAAACCTATCAAGTTAAAAAAAAAAACAATAGTTCAGTAGTAGGCTCCATAAATTAAATCCAAATATGACTAGAGTGCCAAATTATTGTTGTATCTTTTCCGATAGTATCCGTATATTTATATTCAAGAATTGCAGTGAGTGTTTGCGTAGCTAATACGACAAGAGTGCAATCGATACTACTACTAAAAGCGATCAGTTCTTTATAAATGCATCTCTGCTGCTTTTTGTAAGTCGTAAACTGTCAAATAAGGTTTTTTTGTGAAATATAAGTATCTAATTTGAATTCTTGAGAGATCGCACAGTTAAACGAATTGAATTTGACAATCTTGTAGAAAAATAATTCATGTGTTCATGGCAACTTCCTTATTTTTCCGCCGTAATTGTCCCGAACCTCTAAAAAGTGAATTATATTTTTACAACGTCATAACTCTGATGCTGTATACAACACAGTGTAAAGTAATGCTGCATGGAACTTCTTTGAACAAGCCGCACTAGCTTATTTTAGCTACCCAAGTTGCCGAAAATCAAATAATGCTTCTTATCTCTGTAAACACATATTGCATTTAGATCCTTACCTTATCATAAGAAAACTCTTTCTTACATGAACAAAAGCCTATGTTATCTTGCTCAGATATAACTGGAATAAACGCAGCCTCTCTTGGGCATTTCATAGAATTTAGCGCTAATAAGAACAATTGTGTTTATCGTGATGTTCGAATCACGACGACAAACAATTTCAGATAAAGTATAAACAAGTAAAAGTATTATCATCAGCCAGGCCAATGCTTTGATACCCTTCACTGCATACAAGTCATGCAAAAATGGTTTTCCATGAGAGGTACCAGAACTACTTTACCGACGATAAAAGTAAGTCCTCTCACAAAATTCCACTTGTCTAGGTCGATTTGTTTCGACGCTTTTAACAGACAGAGAGGCACATAGCCCAAATATTGATTTTGTATGGGAGGTACCAGAACTACTTGACCGACATAACCCATTTTCTAATACCAACCTGACGGCGATAAAAAGAAGTCCTTCACCGAATTTCATTCGCCTATGTCATTAGTCCTTCTTGGCGTTACAAATGTAATGACAAAGTGAATATACCTTCCTGTGGTGGGTCTTCGTTTAATCCTCATACACGAATTTATGCGCCGGTAACCAAAAATATTATCTCTCACGCTGCCGAAAAGTAAACAAAAAGACACCATCTTTACTGAGAGTAACTTTATTATATACAGTTGCCGTTTAGCTTATAAAATTACCAAACAAACGGTATTTTAAAACTTAATAGGAAGTTTGATAACTGAAAAGGTAACTAGCCCTGCGACTAGTGCGGTTTAGAATATGCTGGAACGGATAGTTGCAAGCCCTCTTTGGCCTCAAAGAACGTGTAAGATAAGGTTATCGTGTCGATATTTTCCATTTTCGGATCTCGCACAAATTCCGGGTCAATATAAAAGAATACGGGCATGTCCACCTAAACGAAATGGAATTACATGACAGCATGTGGTCTAAGGAAACTGTAATTCTTATTAAAGTACCTCTTCGTGTGGATTCAATTGCTGTTCCTCGAAGCAGAAGCACTGAATTTTATTGAAATATGCACCGGCCTCGAATGGTATGACATTGTATGTACTAATTCCGATGACAGGTAGGTCGGTTGGATTTTTAGCTGTGTAAAATGCCAGCGCTGTCTCGCCGGGCACAACTTTAATTTCGTACTGTTGCGGCTTAAAGTTCCATCGCATAGAGGCGCCAATATCAGCGTTGAATCGGATTTTTATTACACGATCAGGGATCTTTTGCATATTCTCCACCTTTTCTGCATCGTGACCTACGGCTGTTGTGCCACCATAGCTGTAAGCCTGAAAAGATAATATCGTTCAGGTTAGTAATATTAAGTATAAGGTTTAAAAAGGATAAAGATGACCATTTACTGATGGAAATTTGTAAGCAAAAATCGGGACTTGTTAGATACTTGAGCTATGTTTCCTACCTAAGTATTTGATGTATTCTTCATTTTAACAATTTTTTTCGCTCAACCAGTTAAATTTCTCACAAAGTACGGATGTATTAACGATTTTCAATTGTCTTCGAGTTAATCCCTATACGGGTACAAAGCAGATGTCCGACTTGTTCCAACAATTTCATCCAGGGCTTAGCAAGAAAATGCATGCCGGATTCAATATGGTTCTCGGAAAAACACAAATTCCATCTTAAGTTTCTCCACAACGCAACGTCTTGCAAACATCGTCCTGGAAAATCATTTCAATTCAGCGGTTCCTATTTTGTGTGAAGTGCTTGGTCTCTTCCGTTCATCATACAAGCGAATGGTTTGGCCAAGGATTCAAACAGTCGAAAAGTTTAAAATACAACGGCTTACTTCGATGGAGCATATGGAAAACAACGAACCACCTTGATGAGTCTTTGAGTATTTTCATGAGTTAAAGTGAAACGAAGCAGAAGAAGACATCATCCAAACTAAGGTGCGTAATCGGAGGCAGCTAGTTAAAGACCAAGCTGGTTTCATTGCCTGATTTACGATGGTTTGCATTGACGAATGTTAGCATGTTGATTGCAACTACTGTTATCTATCTCCACCAATCTTTCATATAACGTGAATTCCAATACACTGCGTTGGTTTTAAGAATCGTAAGGGATCTTGGCTTCATCACTGAATTGTAACAGTAGACAATACGTCTGAGACCAGTATCACATAATTATGTATAACGTTGCCTCACACTATACATTTACTAAGAACACAATCATAGTCCTAAGGAACTTTTTTAACACAAAGTTTTTTAATAATAATTTTGTTTTTATTACGTTGTGACTCTTGTAGTTGACAGATGAGACTTTAGAAAATACAAAATCACACCTATGTTAACCAGAAGAAAATCATCAGTTTATCTATCAACTCCCGCAGGTGATATTTCCACAATTTGTTATCCCATAAACAAACGTCAAGTACTTGAAAAAAAGTTTGTTCATTTTTTGATGAATTAAAATCTATTTTACCTGACAAAACATTCTGTACAATGGTACAGCAGCATAGCTAAATCCGACCACAAGTACTCCCCCGGCAGTGACATAATACAGTGTAGATTTTATATTTGTTTTGTGTGTTGGTCCACCCGCACTACTCGCTGATTTCGGTCGTACCCAGATCAAATTTGGTTTCGCTTTCTGTAAATTTACAACTGAACTGCATACTTTCTCCCGTAATCTCAAAGCCAGATTTAGCATAATTCTATTTTAACTAATTAATAAACTTTAATAACATATGAACATATAGAAATAAATTGATTTCTACAGTTTATTGAAAATTATGAAAATATTTTGCCGAAAACAGCTGTCGGTGACAGTTCTTAATTATTCCAGTGGAAGTACAGAGAAGCGTTCCAAGTGTCATACAGAGGAAATGCAAAATGTTTCCTACGATATTACGATATCATTGCCATAGCAACCGTTGTCGGTAAACAAATCGGCAAATTTATTAAATTTTCTATTTTTCTACCACGTCCTCTTCATAAATAATTAAACTAAATGAACTTTAATTTAGATGATCCATTGGCTGATTTATTAAGTGACAATAGCAATGACAATGATAGCTTTTTCGAAAGTCAGCCGGGGCGTAAGAAAATAGTGAGTAAAGCGCCGGCAACTAAATCTGGAAAGGGTAAAATGGAGGATTTGTTTGGGATTAAGGAAGAGTCTGAACCACAATTCAAAGTACCTCCAATAAGAGCTTCTTTAGTTGGAGGAACTAAAGCAGAAAAGCCACTAGCAACCAGTACTCCTAAACCCAAAGCAAATTCGAATGAAGATGGCGACCTTTTGTCAGATTTGGGATTTGATCCCAAAAAACCAAAATCAACTGTGGCTAGTAAATCAAATTTGTTTGATGATATTTTGGGATCTATGGAAACAAAGAAACCAAACACAGCTCCATCAGTAAAACTGGATGAACTAAGCGTACGTAGGGATGATGCTACTTCTACCAGAGGAACAATATCACGACAATCCACGGACACAACTGAGAATTCTGGATTTCTTGGGCCGACGCGACCTAAAACTTCAACTGGAAGAAGAACATCTGTAACACCACCGACAAATACTAACCCTTTAGACTTTTTTCCTACTACGAAGGAAAAAGAAGCCCCCCGGGTTCCAATGCCAAAAGTTCGAAAACGAGGTACCACAGCTGATTGGCTTGGTTTGGGTACAGAATCTGAGGAGGAACCTGTTAAGTTAGACGCAGTTAAGCGCCCCGATACACCCCCTCAAGCTCAGGCAGTAGAATTTCTAAAAATCGCAGACGAAGTAGAAGCTCATATGATAGATGTTTCCACACCTGTTTTGGAGCAGGTGTCCTCTTCAGCCACCATGCCAATGGCCAGTTCACTTCCGTTTCTGATCACAACCGCGAATTTCGGATCGCAAAACGCTTCGCACATCATTAATCAGCAAGAGTCCCAAATTGCTGTTGCCGCGCAATTAAAGAATCAAGAGGCAGTTCTAGTGGATATGCAAAGACGACAGCAGGAATTGTTGTCCCGACAGGACATTCAATTTAATAACTTGCTGCAAAAACAGTTGTCCAGGCAGAACCAACTGGAGCAAAGCATCAAGGCACAGCAGGATCGCATCAATGCCCATATCCAGTTTCTAATGTCTCAGCCAGCAAACGTTATGCTTCCGACCAGAGAAAGCAGTAACTATGATTATAAATGCCAAGAAACTCAACGAAGTACTACTGGTTTCATTGAACTGGAAGCAGATGTCAAGCGTCTGGAATTGGAGAAACTACGTCTCGAGGATTTGGTAACCAACATGAATATCAATTATGAAAAGGAGATCGAGATTATAGAGAAATCCTTCAGGTAAATAACGTGACTTGCTTGGAACTATCTTAATATAATTCTTAAATTCTAGAAAGCAAATTAAAGTCCTGGAAGACCATTTAACATCAGTAGAGGTTCGTCTTAAGACCGAAATCGAGTCATTGCACAAGTTCTACACCGAAAAACTCAAGTCTGTCGAAGAAGACAAGCAAGAAATAAAATCTCGGCTGGAGGCAATTTTAGTTGCTTTTAAAGAAACTCACGATGAAGAAATTCGAAGACTGAAGAAAACACATGAGGACGACCTGGACGCTCTGCGCGACGATCACCGCAGAATGCTGGAAACTATAAGACAATCCAAACTTCTTGAATTCGCAGTTGTCCAGGAGAATGGATCCTATTTGGAAACACTTCGAATGGCCTCCAATAACTTAGAGTCGGTTTCGGGCAACTTGCAATCCTTGCGGGCTGAAATGGACACGAAATTGGATATTATTCACCGAGAAAAAGAGTTGAAGTTGGAAGCTCGAGAAAAAAAGTTGGACGACTCAGAGAGGCGACTTAAAATTGTTGAAGATTCAACTGAGGATGAGAAACGTCGCCTAATGGAACTAGTGTCTTCCCTAGAAAGCCAGCTTACAAAACTATCCAAAGACTCATCAGAGGAAAATTGGATTATGCGTCAGAGAATGGCTTCACTGGAAGCTGAAAAACTCACATTTGAGAAAGAGAAATCGTTAGCAAGGGAACAGATATCGAAAGATGAAAGACGAGTTGAGGAACTTAAGGAGCACCAGTTAAATGAAACTCAACGCCAAATGCAGATCATTCAAGAGGAGCGCACTAAATTAAATATTGAAAAATCCAAACTTGAGACTGCAAGGAAACTTGAACAAAATACGGATCATGGAAGATCGCTTCAGGAAATAGATGCAGCTTTAAAAGTAGCTCATGACGCCACTCAACAAGCTGAAGTCGAGAGGGAACGCTTCTACAAGCTTCAACGAGAACTAGAGACCCAAAAGCGGGAGCTTACTCATAAGGAACACATGATCCACTCTAAAGAAGAAGAACTCGAACAGGATGTGTCACTAGCACGGGCGAACGAACGTAGGGCTCAAGAAGCTGCCCAGAAATCAAGACAGGCAGAACAAAGTTTCAATGAAAAAATCATCTTCCTTCAACAGAAAATGCGTGAGCTCACTGAAAAGGAGTCCCGCCTTTCCCAGGAGCGGTTAACTCTTGCTCAGGAGCGTATCGATTTGCAGAATGCCAAGTCGAAGCTGGAACAGAATAGATGTAGTCTATGTCGTATTGGTGAAGGCAACGGGGATCTTTCACAAATGCTAAGACCCAGAGATACTAGCATCAATGGGATACCAGTTATCGACGACCGTCAATATACAGTGGTGCAGAACACGAACGCTGTCGATCGATTTTTAGACGAAAATATAACAGAGTCCTTGGAAAGAATTAAGGACACAAAGGAGCGACATTGGGATGGTTTGGACAGACCAACACTGAGTTTTAGAGGAGATGACGACACGAATCTTGACTTTTTGAAATACAATCCAACTGGAAACTTTTTGAGAAATTTATAAACATCAAATCAAAATTCAATAAACTTTTCATTATAACACAATGTTTTGTTTTCTTCTTCTTTCCGAGACATAATCAGAGGTATCGTGAACAAATCGTCGCCTGAGAATTTTTTTGTTCCATGCGCCACTTTTGTCGTTTTTGAGTTAGGAACGGATTCTATGGTAATTTTGTATGCGCTTTTTAAATCTGTGATTCGATTTGCTCTATGTCTTTCCAATCCCGATAAAATCGAACATCGATTTTATTACATATCCACCAAAATTAACGGTTTGTAGAAATGTTTTGTGCTTCTTAAATAACTGTCTTAATCTGCATTCCCTTGACCTTGCTCTGCACTTCCAAATCATATGTTTTACTTTTGAAAAATTTGCAGCTAATAACTATTTTCCTACATAACTAATACTAAACTTCTGAATTCTTTTAAGACAAGACCATAATTTTGTTTATATCTTCGAATTCAATATTTAAAAAGTAACCGCCAATTCTGAATGTCGTATTTTTTCCGAAACAGTTTGAGAGCAGCTATGCTGGTTCCTCTCAATTCTTGTTTTCCACAATGTTCCTTCCATTAGCTATCTCCCTTTTACTTTGTTTATGATAAGAAACGTCATTAATAAAAAAGATACTTCCCCATCTGTGTACAATCAACATCAGCGGAAGAACCTCATCTACGTGCCAGTTTAATGAATATTTATAAAATTTCGGATTAAGGAAATTAATAAACTAAACCACAATGCAACCATTTGTGATTCTCTTGGTAACATTCTGCGGTTTTATAATTGTACCCAGCGTCGTGAATAGTACTACGCCGGTTGGAGGATACGATAAACTACCAACAGTTCTTATTGCGACACTTATTCGCAACAAAGAACACACTTTGCCATATTTTCTGACCTACTTGCAAAATTTAAACTACCCCAAAGATCGAATTGCGATGTGGTAAGTAGATATCTTTAAAGCCGGATGGAATTAATTGCGTATTCTTAACGTAGGTTCCGTTCTGATCACAATGAGGACAACAGCATCGAAGTGGTAAAAGTTTGGTTGAAAAAGTTTCAAGAACAATATCATGAGGTGGATTTTGTCTACGAGAAGGGTTTATCGCGTCATCAAAATGAAAGTTCAGCGACCGATTGGCCTCTGGATAGGTTTAATCACTTAATCGCACTAAAAGAACAAGCTCTACGCAAGGCAAAGAATCTATGGGCAGACTATATATTTGTAAGTTTATAAGGAAATATAATATATTTTAATTAGATTTATTATTGTATTTCTGCAGTTTCTTGATGCGGACGCTCTGTTGACCGATGCCGACACTCTTGCATATCTTGTGTCCCTGCATTTGCCCATTGTTGCACCAATGCTCGTGTCCGATGGACTCTATTCGAATTTCTGGTGCGGTATGACAAGTGATTACTATTATCAGCGGACTGATGAGTACAAGGATATTTACAACAGCCAGAAGACGGGGAATTTCCCAGTACCCATGGTACATAGTGCCGTATTAGTTCACCTCAATTATCCACCGGCCGATTTGTTGACATACGATAGAGCAAAATTGATTGACCAGCAGACAAACAATCTTATGGATCCCACCTGTCGGCTGTTTAATGGTCCATTGGATGATATAATAATCTTTGCGGTTGCAGCAAATTGCTCTGGTGTGCCAATGTATATTAGCAACGAAAAGATGTACGGCTACATTTTGGAACCATTAGACAGTACGGAGATGATCACTCGCGATTGGATGCAGATATTAAACATAAAGACGACTATAATAGCGGATCAGCTAAACGGAGATGTACTGGTGGATGGGATTTTTAACAAATTCATCCGATACCCACAAAAGTAATTTAAATGTTACGAGTTGTTTTAATTCAACTAATAACTGCGTGCTTCTAGGCATAGGCTTTCCATGGATCATATATACATGATCAATTTAGAAAGACGACCGGAGCGCAAATTCCGTATGCAGAATAGCTTTCGTGAAATCGGAATGGATGTGGAGTATTTCCCTGCCGTCGATGGCAAGTAAGTTTTGATTGGTAGCTGTAAGATCACAAAGAATCGATTTGATTGATGTTAATGTGTAATAAATATACATATTTGAAAAATAATGGAACTTGGGTGTAAAAGTTTGCTAACCAATTGCTTCCTATAGAAAACTTGATCTGAACATCATCAGAGACATGGGAATAGAATTCCTCGACGTCTACGAAGACCCTTATCACCATCGTAAAATGACTATGGGCGAAATAGGGTGTTTCCTCAGTCACTATCGCATTTGGGAGAAGATTATTGAGAAAAATCAGAAAGAAGTTCTTATATTGGAGGATGACATTCGCTTCGAATCGTACTTTGCCGATCGAGCTGAGTCTGTTATGGAACAAGCCAGAAGCTTGGGAGAATTTGATCTTATGTAAGTATAAGTTTTTCTTAAAATACTGTGATGATCTTCATTTCATTATTTCACACAGCTACTTTGGTCGCAAACGTCTAAAGGACGAAATCGAGCCACGCGTTGCAACAACTGACAACCTGGTTCACGTTGGATATTCATATTGGACACTGGGCTACGTTATAACTTTAGAAGGCGCTAGAAAGCTAGTAGCCGCTCAACCATTAAAGAAGCTTATTCCCGTTGACGAATTTCTACCCGTTATGTTCAATCGTCATCCCAACGACACTTGGATGTCAGCGTTCTCTCCACGCAATCTAAAGGCGTATAGTGCTTCTCCATTAATATTGTACCCCACGCACTACACCGGTGATTCAGGATATATCTCCGATACAGAGGATTCCGAAATAACTTCACAGAAATTGCTATCGAGTGGAAGGGATGCCCAGTATAAAAGTGATCGGGAAGCGACTTTTGTTGATGCAACAAAATCAATTCTGGAAGCAGAGCTTAATCAAATGGCAAACGATATAGGCAACTCCATGACTAAACATGATCCTACTGAGCTGTAATTCATGTACGGCACATTCGCACAAGCAAATTAATACTCGTGCCCACTATTGGTTGATTTTAACAACTCGCACTATTTTATTACTAACTTAATTCTGAACAAACAAAAAGTTGCCATGACAAATAATGTGCCTTATTACAGAGCGACAGAGCTCTATTTATTTTTTTAACTTTTTCCGTAGTTAAAGTAAAATGTATCTAACCTAAGAAAATCCCAAATGCAATATCATTGCCAACATTTAGTTTCTAGAAATTTTACCAAACAAAAGGTATAGAGAGCATCTAATCATAAATATATTGAAAACAAATTTTATACACACAAAGTGTTTAATGTCTTTCTATTTGAGGTACCAGGGCATAAACATCAGTTTCCAGCCAAGCTGATTTTATCCCCATTAGATGCTAGAAGCTATTCCACAGAAGAAATGAAGTAGATTTCGCATTTAAGGCTAGAAACTGTAGAAAAAAGTATTCAAGCGCACTA
Organism: Cheilosia impressa; assembly: GCA_948293265.1. Lineage (NCBI taxonomy): Eukaryota > Metazoa > Arthropoda > Insecta > Diptera > Syrphidae > Cheilosia > Cheilosia impressa. The sequence continues at coordinate 59,816,397 of OX411881.1, forward strand.
GCAACCATAATCGTAAAACAGAATCCATACATGTTCGTATCCTCTTCCACCTCACATTTTTCTTTTGCTTGTGAGACCACACTTTCCACCAACAACTACAAAAAAAAACTACAAGTAAATTGTTCTCAGAAATGATTTTCTTTTTTAATGGTTTTCAAAATTTTTAATATTAAACACCTTTTTGTGTCCAATATTCCTTTACGATATAAATAATAGTTACCTATATAAACTATTTCTCATGAAAATAACCAAAACGTCTCTACATAAAAAAGTAGCCAAAAAAAGAACTGAATAAAACTACTATAACAGATTATACTCCGAGGAGTACACGATTTTCTATAAAAAAAAAATAAACGAAATATATTTATACAACAAAATAAACTATATGCAAAATATAAAACGGAACCTAATTGGCTTAGCATGGAAAGTGTCTCTTAAAAATGCAAATGCACGATAATTTTACTTAACTTTAAAACAAAAATCCACAGCTTTCATGCACACGACACACATACGTTCGCTTCAGTTACAGGCCCAGATGGCTTAGAATAGAAAACCGACGACCCCGGTTGGGGCGACTGTTGCCACTAGCACCGCTGCTGAGTCTTCGTCGCTTGAACCAATTTATAAATAAAATAAAAACTAAAAACGTTAATATAACTAAGGCTAACAATGAGTAACTGAGTGTCTCCTCATCTGAGGCAGAATTTTTGTTGCCAATGATTCCCACGCCGCTACTTGCGCCGCCACCTTGTCGCAAATGCATCATGTGGGGATCGTTGTAATGGTTGTTGGCATCGTCTACGTACATTGCATTTTCGGATTTTTTCCCACGCCAGCCTGTCCCAGCTCCGGCTGCTCCCAGGTCTAAGTCCTCGGGTGTTAAGATCGCTGCGGAAAAGAAAAACGACAATCATTACAACCGAACTGATGAAAGTCTTTTGGCAGTGAGGAAAGAAAAACAAACGATTTAAAGAAAAAGCACACATGACCAAAGAAATACAAACAAAAAAAAATAAAAACCCTCAACCACTACGTACCTCACCTTTTTGGCTTTCAAGTTTTCGCAGCAGATTCGCGCTTATCTCACCACCGTCTTCTTGATGGTGGACACTAGCGCCCATTATTCGCTCGTTCTGCTGCTTTAAATCGTGCTGTGCCGTAAGATTGAGAAAAATTGGCTGCTCCCATTCCATTCGCACACAGCTAACGATATCGCGCTTCTTAAGAGGATTATTCGGATCCAGCACTTTAGAATACTGATAGAGATTACTGCCAGGGAGGCGCGACGGAAGTGCCTTGCCGCTGGCTGCCATTGAAATTTGGTTAATTTTGTTTAAATCACGGAGTAAATTCGATATGTGCGAGTTCATTGTGAACTCAAGGAGCGCATCCAACAGCCAGTAGCAAGGCTTCTCCAGATGTGTCGAATCCAAGCAATTCGAATCACCAAATATGGCAATACGTCCTTCGGCGCGCTTGATTTTTTGATCCACCAACCGGCTTAGCGGAATTTTCACATCTTGTGCATCGTCTCGCGGCAAGATTTGTTGATCATTATCGTTGCTCTCGTCCTCTGCCAGACCTGTGTCCAAATTGTGGGCGTTGTCCAAATCGTTGGTGAGATCATCGAACTTTTCCAGTTTTTTAATAATCTCATTGTTGTCAAACTTCAGCATACGTTGCTCATTGGTTTTGTTCTCCTTGTTGCTGGCGGTATCCTCAAGGAGTATTCGCTTGTTTAGAATTGGGTTTTTGCCGATCTGTTGGTCTTCCAATTCGATTTCTGGCTGATCAATGGCATTCTCTTCGTAGCTGTTGTGAAGCAAATCATCGCTGGGGGCATAGAGTTTATGAAGATCGTGATTCAGTTGAAGTAAACCCAGGATGGGAACAGATTTTCGGACCTTAAAATTGGGATCTTGAGTTTTCAAAATCTAAATGGGGAAAGAAAGTCACAAATGTTTATATATATATGTGTAAGCGTGTCTTTTAAATTAAATATATCGTCCCCAGTTAGGGAAAAATTAATGTATAATCCCTATCCAGTGCGGCAGTTATTACCCTCCCGATAAACTGATGGACGTTATGCCGAAACGAAAAAGAGTTGTATCATTACGCCGTTCAAACGTCTTACCTTTAGGCAAAAACTCCGGCTAATAGAAGTGACGGCTTCGTCAAGAGCGGAATTTGCACCAATATGTTCCACAACGATGAAAGGAGTGCATTAGTGGTAGTCGAAGTAGATCTTCTAAAATATAATTCACATATAAACCCTGACTTGTCCGCCTGTGCTTGATAAGGATGCATCGAAGTTGATAACAACTTTACGGAAATATCATAGATGGCTTGACCAGTCACACAATTGTGTAGACAGTTTATATAAATCTAGACCATAATTTGTTGCCATACGCAGGCTTGATACAGTTTCATTCAGCAAAAAAGAGTGACATCATGATATGTACAAAGTCACTGCTGCTTTTTTAATACTAAACATACACAACCGTCAAAAAAATATCAGCAGCATTTAGAAAGATAGAATGTCTGCTTAGTTGACACTTTTTTTTTATGTTTAGCAAAGCAAAAAAGTTAGCTTTATCTCTTGTTAGAACCAAAATGTGTTACAGTTTGAAAATATCATATCTAAATGCGACCTCTGTGTCACACAAATACAAACACCTTCTATGAACAAATTGCCGATATTACTGCTCACAGTCTAAATTTGAAACCTCAATCAGGAGCCAATAAATCTACCGACTGAGTGCGAATAAGCGGTTTAAGAAGCGAAAAGCATGTTTAACATTTACTTACCTCCAATCCCTGATCGTGGAGATCCACCTCAATCAGAATACTACCGTTTGTCATGGGAAATCGTACAATTGTCGATCCACTGGCATAGTACATGCTGTGGTCCCCCATTGCATAGTACCCCTCGGCTACAAAATCGCCCAGAGCAATGCCGAATTCTCGCAACAATTCATTCAACGCCGGCACATTAGCACCACCCGTATCCGGAATCCACCATTGTCGAGTATTCTCATCGAAGAACTTGATCTTCTTCATCACAGTGGTATTGTACCAGTCGCCAAACACTATTACACTCAATTCATGCGTATAGATGTCATTCTTCAGTTTGGTGATTTCCTCATCGAAGAACTCCTCCTCTGGGTCAACAATGAGCAACGTACCATAGTCGGAGGCATTGAAACATGTGTATGGTGCGCCGAGTACTTCGATGTAGTAACCAGTGCTTCGCAGATGTGTATACATGTCTTTAAAGTTTGTGTGTATGTGATCTGCTCGCCAATCGAGTGGATCGGACTTGATTTTCAAATTGTCTCGCGGCAAGTAACCTGGTGGATAACGCAAGCTGTGATATTGATCCCAGAGGATACGCTTGTGGCGTGGCGGCTTTGGAATTATTTTCGCACGAATTGGAAAACTCACAGTACTGTTGCGGGCTTCAGATTCTTCTGGACCTGCTAAGCTCTGCACTGTTAGAGTTATATGACCTTGTGCGAGGCCTTCGAAGTTGGCACCGTTCTCGTTAACCGCTGTATAGTAAATAAATAAAAAAAGGACATAATTAAAAATTCCAACCACCGGGTCGTGTTCTCCTTACCGATATGTACAGCCATCCACCCTGACCATGGCCACAAAACTTCTGACACCGATATAGAAACATTGAGAAGATTCCCATTTTGCTTTGTGTAGGGATGCCACGTTGGCCGATTAATGACACGACCCGTCACTCCCATACCATTGAGGATCGTGACATTCGCAATCACCGGAGAGCTGGTATAGAACAGCGATTGAGTACTGTACGGCCACATGTAGTCCTCAGTGAAATCCAGGTATGGCGGACTCAACGTCACCTTTGGCGTATACATCGAAAGGATCTTCATACTCTTGAGAATGTTCAACTTGCCATGCCCTTGCTCAAACATATTATTCTCCGAGAGTCGCGTAGCTCCCTCCAGTAGCGCTTGTTTCATTGACGACGGATTAATAACATCCATTTTATGCAAAACCCCACTGGCAATCAGCGTCACAGCTCCAGCTACAACTGGCGATGCGACAGATGTTCCTGAAAGCGACCGGCACCCACCCCGCACATTACTGCCCTTAACCTGACTGCCGTAGGTAACAATGTCAGGCTTTAAACGCCCATACCCGTTTGGCAGTTCCCATGTAGTCATACCACGCGAACTGAATTTCGCGATATTTTCTTCAAAGTTCATGCCTCCCACACCGATGACGTCGCTCTGATCTCCTGGATTGTTCAATGTTCCATAGAGTGGACCATCGTTGCCGATTGCCGAAATCATAATAACTTTGTTAGCAGTCAACTCCAACACCTTATCAACGAACGGATGATCCAGAAAGTCTGGCCCACCGATGCTCAAATTGAGCACGTTTATCTTCTTCAATATTGCATAGTTAAAGGCGTCCAGGAACCATGATGTGTAGGACACCTTTAACAATGTAAAACAATATTCATGCTGGCTACTAAAACAAAAAAAAATCATACCTGGTTATTGGTAAATACCCGATAGATGTGTAACTCAGCATCAGGGGCAAATCCCAAACATTCCTTTGCCGATGCGATAACTCCAGCAACGAATGTTCCATGACTCACCCCATCGTCCAGCGATTTTTCATTCGTCCAATTGGTGCGCTCTTTGATTCGCTTGAAGTGCGGATGGTTCTTCGATAGACCTGTATCGAAAACCGCTACTTTTACGCCCTTTCCAGTGATACCCATACCCCAGAGGATGTCTGCCCGCAGCATCGATGTAATTTGCCGAGGTATTGCTCGCAACAATCGGCGATTGGCGTGACGCTGTTGATTTATTGCATCTTTGGTTTGATTTGTTGTCTGATTTTGTTGTGCTATATTGTCGGCGGGGATCTCTACGATTTGCAGTAACTTGCGCTTAATATCACCCGCAGGAAGGCTTTCAATTAACTCCTCCAGCATGATAACGTCTTCAACATCTTGACCATCATCATCGTTTAACAGTTGTGACCTCTCCCATTCAGCTTGCCTTTCTTCCTCTGTTATTGGTACATACTTTAGCGTTCTATGTACCATTCGTTGTGGTGTGACACCTTTTATGGCCGGGTGAGCTTTTAGAGCCTCTAAGCCGGACAAACTGGAATCTTCTTCGAGTAGAATCACATCAAAGTCACTGGGATAATCGCTGGCGGGATTGAGCCTGGGTATAATCTTCCAGTTATAGAGCTAAACGGGTTACGAAAAAAGGATTTGTACTTGTTTAACAATGGTATTGCAGTTAAAAAAATAGGAAATAAAAACCATAGAGTACTCGCGAGAACATGTAATACTCATGTCGTTTTCGATAAACACACTCGTGGAAGTGATCGATAAAAAATCAGAAAGGCGCAGTGAGCGTTGCAATATATTGTTGAAGCTTACGAATTGACAAATAACAGTCAAACCAAACTGCTAATCCATAAACTTCATGGGTACATGCAACAAATACATTTGTGCACCTCTGTGTTCTTTACGACTGAGGAGGGATTGCTTTAGTAGCATTTTATTTTAAATCATATTCAAACACAATAGGCATATGTTTTGGTTATGTTCCATTTAGATTTCAAAGAAACATTGATCATCTCGATCGTCAGCCGAGCTGAAATTAACTGTGTATGCGTTACGTTATACTGCACCTTTTTGATCAGTGAGGAAATATTAATGAATTGCAATCGGGACCGGATATTGCCATTTACACCATCAATACAAGATAAGAAGATAACTTAAGCATAGCGTACTTAGGCCCCAGTTATAGCTTTCTTTGAAATGCATCATTGAAAATTTTGATTTACGATTTTAAGACCATTTATCAAACAATATTGGCTTTGTTGGTATCAAAATAATGCAAATCAATTGTGTGGAATTTTTTTGCGAAAAAAAAAACTTAGTTCTGATTAAAACTTTTCTTTAAATCCACTTTTATTATTTCACTGAAAATCAGCTGTTCATTGACATCGATTTCAATCAGTGAAATAATAAAAGTGGATTTAAAGAAAAGTTTTAATCAGAATTAAGTTTTTTTTTTCGTAAAAAAACTCCACACAATTGATTAGCATTATTTTGATACCAACAAAGCCAATATTGTTTGATAAATGGTCTTAAAATCGTAAATATATATTTACGATTTAAGTATATATTTTCCTTATACTAGAAAGATAAAATTCATTATCATGTACCTAATGATCAATTGGCAATCAAACTTAGACTGAAGGTAGGCGAATATTTAAAGGAAAAAAACAACATGAAAACGAAAAAAAAATGGATGTGCCCTCAACAAAATTTTTAAACCAGCGTTCTTTAAAAGAAGAAATACTGCTGCGCAGCGTTCCCTCCCGTGCTACAATTGTAGCGTTTTCTTGTTTTTGAGTACATTTTTGCTAACTGAGTACGATACAACTTTGGATCCTCCGCGTACTACTTTTTGGAAATTCATATCAATAACTCATTTATTATTTTTCCAAAATTGTTTGTAGCAACAGACTAAGGGCCGGTTTGTTCAATCTTGGTTATCTTTTATCGATTATTCCAGCTGGTAATTATTGAATGTGTTTGTTCAAAATATTAACCAAAGAATCGTTGATTTGTTTAGTTAACCAGAAAAATCGATAACCAGCCTATTTTTGCGCGGTTAATGAGATTTAACCAATGATTTTCTGGAATTTCGTTTGTTGAAATTCTTTTTAAGGACTTCGTAGGTATTAATTTTGACGTTGACGTTTGATTATGACATTCTGCTGCTAAACAAATTTTGCGTTTAGTTATGTAGTTTTCCATTGGGACAAAAAATCAATCTTTTTTCGATTCGGATCACTTTTTGCAGATCTCGATAATTTTTCAGATTTACACAGCAGTTGTGTTCAAATTCTAAGCGAGGAATCACGGAAAACATAATTTGGACATTAAGGGATTACATACTGTCCAACCTCTCGCCAATATCTGACAAACTTCCGAAAATGTAATAATTCTAAATAAGCTTCTCAATTTAATTGTTCGAATTTGGGAAGAGTTTTGATGGTCCCTTTCACTCGTCCCAAAAATAAAAACTTACACAACTCTAATGATTCTGCGAAAATAGGACCAGGGTTCTAAAAATATGCGTCAAATATTTATGTTTATAGACTTGTAAGAATGTTGTACATTTTAAATATTACATAAAAATTAATTTAAAAATAACAATAATTTAAATGATTGCTTTATTTTACCAACAGCTGTATTTAAAATTAAATTTATAAAAATAAATACACTGAAAAGACAATGGAGTTAATAAAATTGAAGATTAGTTCAAGTTTGGATCACGTTGCATTTCATTTGGTCTGTTTTAAAAACTAAAACAATAACAGAACAGCACAAAAAAATGATATGCATTTCTACAAAATAATTAAACGCTCTTTGAAAATACCCAAATATGCCAGCTTTCCCAATTACCGCCGAATGTCAAACTCCAGATAAAAAGAAATACATTTATTCATGTACGCTGGAGCTGTAAAATTTCTCCTTGATGGTAATTTTCCTACAGCAAAGCACCTTCTTAATTCAGACAAAGGCAAAGACAAATCGAGCTGTGAATGAATTCATCAATTTAACGCAAAATTTTGGAAAACAAACAGAGGTCAGGTGAAGTTCGTCGAAAAAATTTCAGGAAAAATTTTCTCATAACAAATAAATGCCATTAAAGCTTTCAGGTATGCGTATGCCTCTACTAGGTTTGGTCCTTCACTTTTGTAGTTGGAATGGATAAAACTGTCAAAATGGCAGTGAAGAGAATACATTCTCTCTTAGAGAGAGGCACGAAAAAGTTAGGGAACGCTTTTGTTGTAATCTATGAAAAATTACATATGTGTACTTACATAATTCGAAAATTTGGTACGAAAAATCGTTAAAATATCTGATAAACGAGAAGAATTAACTAACAAAATTAGTTATCTACCATTTTAAAATGCAGAAAATGAAAATATATGCACTCAAAGAAAAATACGACAACAAATTTCAAATCATCTGTTAATTGTCAAGTGACTCACAGACTTTCCAATTCTTACACCAAGAATTTTGCTGCAAAAATTCGAAAGATTCTCAGTGGAGGGGTAATATCTTACTCTCTCAATGACGTTTTCTTTTACGAATTTTTCAAATTAAGGAACGGCATTGAGTAAATATTCGTAAAATTTACAAATAAAGGAACAGACCTATGGTGTCTACCAATATTGAAAAAGTGCCCAAACGAATTTCATTTAAAAAAGCATGTTATCTCTATGCTAAAAAATGCATCAGAGGTATTTTAATACATACCTACTATTTGTACAAATATAAGATCGATTTAATGGGTTTGTTGCGTACAGCTTGTAATCTCAAGTGACCTTCTACCCATTTAATTGTATAATCGAAAGCAGCAAATGGAGCAGTTTGGATGATAAATATGTACCCATTTGTGCTATGAATAATATTTTGTTTCGTCTTCAGTCTACGAGATAAGAATTATGATGCAGCAATTTTTATGTATTTTAAATGTCTTTTTTTATTGTTTATCTAATCTTACTTCGAAAAGCTATTGCGAATTATTTTGCGATTTATCGTGGATAGCGTGAATTTATTGTACTTCAGTTCTTACTTGTACAATGGGATCTATGAACTTTTGCATACAAGAGGACAATGGTCCTTAATATTTTTTATGAATAGAACTGTTTTATATATGTATTCAAGCGTCTTGGTGGGAAAATTTGAATAGTGATATACACTATCGCTCATCAATCGCGATAATATAAGAGGTGTTATTACTGTTCCTAATAGGACTACAGAACTGTGTACTCACTTTTTCGCAGTGGATAATTACTAACCCGTACCTGAAAAAATTGTTCATTCAAAAATGTCAGATATTTTAGAGATTTAAGAAACTATTGGGGTAAGAGACGAGGTAAGTTGGAATGACAAAATTTCTGTTCATTGTGCCAATAATATAATAGCGTTTTACAGTTTAAAACACATGGTGAATGTGACATCTATTTTTCTAGTATACCAACCGAAACATGTTATCAACACCACAGTCTTATCAAAAACTGTCTCTCGTTGAATGATGAAAAAAAATAAATCGACTGGTGAGTGTGTGCGATATTTGCTTGTTTTAACAGCATAATATGCACGTTAAATGAATACCAACATATGGAAATGTCCAGCAATATAATTATAATTTGTTTTATGTAATTACCAAAGTTTAGGAAGAAAAAAGCATGCCTATATAAATGACTGCACAAAACTTATTTTTATTGAGCGCGCCAAATCTTATTACTTTACTTAGGTACTTACTTACTTAACAAATGGAAATTCCCAACAATATAATTATAATTTGTTCTATATAATTACCAAAGTTTAGGAAGAAAAAAACATGTATATAAATAACTGCACAAACCTTATTTTTATAGAGTGCTCCAAATCTTTGTGATTCAAATTATTTTTGAACACAAATGATTCCCAACAATATAATTATAATTTGTTCTATGTAATTACCAAAGTTTAGGAAGAAAAAAACATGTATATATAAATAACTGCGCAAACCTTATTTTTATAGAGTGCTCCAAATCTATGTGATTCAAATTATTTTTGAACACAAATGAGTTCGTGACTCGTGTTCTGACGAAGCCTTTTTTGTTTGCGGTGTGGCTATTTTGTAACAGAATTTTAAAAATGATAACAATGATTAGAATTTTGTAGAATGTTGATATCAGAAAAAAATTCAGATTTTATTATCGCACTGACACAATCTGATAGCAACGTCAGCTCTATGTGAGGGAAGACAATTTAAATTAGGAGGGAAGTACCTCTACCTATACGCCAAGTGTTTTTTCTTTAATTACCCGACAGAAATTGTCCGAGGGCTGCTCTTGTCGTTGTATGCATATGTTTACAAGTCATTTACCAATTTTACAAAACATCCGTCAAATTTGAACCTTCACTGCCTCCGTGTTAATGGAATTACTCTGTTTTTTTTTTTTTTTTCATACGCAAAGAATTGTTTTGTTTATATACGATTGCCTTCATTAAGTTGTAGCAATATTCATTCAATCAATCAATCATTCCTTGCCACAACTAACAAAGTGAATTTCCTTTCACTAAAAAGTTCGCATACCAATACAGAATAATGCGATTAAATTAGATAGATAGATAGTTTTATTTCGTATATAGATTTACAGTAGGATTTGTTACCACACATTTTACAATTCAGTGGTATGATAATTTCTATCTTTCTTCTAAAACATTATTTTTAAAGGTATGTTTGTGTAAATTAAATCTGTTCTCATCTACTCATCCCCACTCCCTCATTCATTATAATTCGCTGGCGCAGAACATTCTTTCTCTGTTTTGACTCTTTGAGAACCCTTTGCAAGCGTTGGAAAATATAAATTGATCAAGAAAAAAACAAGAAGGCACTTACATTTGAATAATTTAACGCTGCCTTTAGGTAATTTTCTCGAGCTGTTGATTTATAGTAGTTATTAAAAGCCACGATGTACTCATTTTGTACAACTTTGGTGCTGAATTTAATCTCGAAACGATGACCCGGTTTGCTAGTGGTATCATTGCAGCAGCTTGGAGCTGCTACGATTTTTCCATTCAACTCCTCCACATTACTGATTGGCTGCTGACTCTGGTGGCTATGCTGGTTCTGTCTTTGGCTGGAAGCAGCTGCATGAAGATGATTTTCGCTGGACGTACTAACAACGGCCGAAGCGATTAGTAAAACAAACAATGCCGCGAATGAGTGATGCTGGTGTTGGTCGTAGTAACGATATTGATGATGCTGCTGCTTGTGGCATTTAGATAAAACCGAGACCATAATCGAAGTTGCGTTTCTATGTTTTGGAGCAGCGTGTGGGTGAGACACGACTCCTCCTTTTCGTTGTCTTATATTTCTTTTCATAAGCTGTAAGAACTTCCGTAGGATATTGTTTTTCCCGAAATTTATTCATGTCGTTATCACAATTAGCACATAATTCTTTTTGGATTGCTCAAGTTTTTTTATAAAAGAAACTCTTGTATTCATTTATTTTGGAAGACACTGGTTTGTTAGAGGGTCGATGACACTTTTCACTTTGAGTTTTCGCACAGCGCCATCACCTTATTACGCGTATTTCATTTCAATTCAGAAGTTTATTTGTTGATTGTTTTTTTTCTATAAAACATAAACTGTTTATCAATTTATTTGTCTTTTTGGATAAAAATAGTCTTGGCACGGCCAGACAGTGTCAATCGGAATTCAGTTTAGTTGAATGACGGAGAACGACTTTAATTGGCCGACGATTGAAGTGAGACAACTAGCTAGGGACTTTCGAATTTTGTTTTTCGACTGATCTGATTGGTATAAGTAGTTTGCTTACACCGCGTCTCCATTAGCAATATTTCAAAGGTTGCAATTTTTTGCTTGCTTTCATGTTCGATTTGCATAAAAAATCAAACTTTTTTTGATCTGACTCTCTTTTGAGAAATCTCGATTTTTGCTCAGATTTCACACATACTTTCACTAATTCAAATGTGTATGACACATAGCTGGCGGTTACGATTTGTTAATCGCTGAAAGGATTGTTTTTTTAACTGAATTTTTAGTTTTTCGAGTATGGACACGTTTTTTTAAATTAAATTATTTCGAAATGCAGTATTATAAACGTGTAAAAATCAACTGAATGGATTTCAAGTGCAAGTAAAAAAAAAAATTTGCGGCCAACTCAATCCACACAAGAACAAGGAAAATTTGAATTTTGACGGTCAAACAGTTACTTTGCTTTCAGTGAATATATTATAATATGTTTCTAATAAATTCTTTGACACTGCTTTTTATCAAGCATAATATGGTTATATTAGCCCTGTTTTTTTGAGCTTCGATCTCAGCAAAGCAAAGTAAAGTAGGATTTTCAGCACGCAATTACAACAACTACGCTCTACTTGACACTTAGAGACTCGCAGTAGTTGTTGTAATAAGTGTGCTGAAAACTCTACTTTACTTTGCTTTGCTGAGATCGAAGCTCAAAAAAACACGCCTATTATAATACGGCAACTAAAAAGCAGTTGTTTGCCTTGCATCGGGTTTATCTATTATAAGAAGAAGAAAAAACCAAGTGACAAATAAGATTCTTGTGAAAACAAAACAGATTTTATGTGGCAATAATATTATATGTTAAAAAATTACTAAAAAAGTTTATAAAAAAATGTGCAAAGAAAATCAGAAGAAAGCATTTTAAAATTGAAAAATGTATCAGATTTTACCTACCTGCTTTGTTATCCTAAAATTTTTTTGACGTTTGAACCAAAAAGATAGCCCATCTGTAAAAGGATGGGCTTACCAAACAAATTTATTGTAATAGATTATGTACGATTAACAGTTCTGTTAAAAGTTGCTATATATATACAAATCACCCTGTTAATATCAATTTTCTGACACCTGAGTTTGTAAACAAAACACTTTGCGGTCGGCTGTAAAACAAGTCAAAAACAATTCGATAATTTGGGATTTGTCTATATCTCCATAATGCCGATTAATTAATTAGTTTAACCCGTGCTTGTGCAACGATAAGCATAACCGTCGAAAAGCCATTATGAGTGACCAAGATGAAAACGCCCCTCACCCACCAATAACCCCCAGAAGCTCTTTGGGCTCGGGGGCGCTGTCCTATAGTAGCGGTTCTTCGATTTCGCCTTCAACCAGCTCCAGTAGTGCATCGAGCTCAGCGAAAACTGCCGTTAGCGAATGTCTGGGCGCATGGTTGAACTACTTGCAGGTAATGCAAAGTGTGATCAGTTTTATTCCTACTTTCTCATTCGTTGGTAATTGTTTGCTAGGTACTGAACAATCTATGTGCATCGGGTTATCGTTTGGCGCAGACTCTTTCAGCCCTCGAACATTGGGGACACCAAACTTTTGAACAACAGCAGCAAGCAACTACAGTACCGCCGCCACAAGTAACAAGTGCGTCTACTCATTTCACCAGCGCCTGGGACGATTTGGCACGTGCAACCGCTGTTGCTACATCTACTGTAAAGTCGCACATTGTTTCAGTACTCCAAGACTTCATTACATCGCCAATGGGCCCAACCGTTAACGCCGCATCTAGTGATCAACAATCGTCGGGCATACAAGCACCATTACCACCAATAATACCACCACTTTTGCAACCGCAAGAGAGTCAAGATCAACTAAGGACACGAGATCATAACCAGCAGATTATTCTGGAAAACGCTCAAACCATGATAAATATTCAGCACCAATTCTGTGCCGCAAGCTATGACGCATTCTCATCTTTGATGTGCTGTTTTGTGTGCCAAGCACCGGTGGGATTCCCACACGATCAGGAATGTGCTATGATACAGCATAAGCCCACGTGAGTATATAATATTGTAATTGTGGTAATAAATTATTAGTATAGACAGTAAGAAAAAATGTTTGGTTACAATTGGTTGCTCACCGTTTGTTTTAAATAATCATTTTAATTGGATTCGGTAGATAGATTAATGTAGCTACCGAAACAATGATTTTCCTTCGATTTTTTTCCATTTTCTTGTTTGCTTTGCAATCATTGGGGGAAGATACGTATTTAATGCCATCAAATGTTTCAATGCAACTATTTTGATGTTTCTCTTATGAATTGATTTCAATAAATGCTTTGTATATTCCAACCATCTTATCTAATTTCATTTAATCTTCTTGACCAGGTATGTATTTATGTGTAGGCAGTACAGTGTGACTTTGATAAAAATTGGACTGAAGATTACACAGAGAACTTCTCCGTCAAAGCAACAGGATGCGTTATCAGTCTTTAACAACCTTAAAATTATATCTTTAAGTTGTGTCGTTCTGTCCAAGGCGCCCATGTTGAATGTCATTTCTCGCGGACAGCATATTTTTTGTTTTGTTATTTGGACATTCTTTTATTTTAAACAGCTTCTTTTTTTCGCTATAAAATTCTAAAAGAAAAGAAACACTAATACATTTTTTTAGTCTTCCAACTGAACCCCGATCTCAGACCCCATCGCCACATTTTGGGCCAATGTTACCACCAAAACCAGAAATTTTCCGTGGGCCTACCAGTGCTGATATCCGCGGCGCAATGTTCGGCTCTGGGTCAACTCACGCTTCTTCTGAGCATGTCTACAGTAAGTTGCATTCGATATCCGTTCGGTCAGACAACATTTTACAGTCCCTTATACCCCTTAGTTGGCATGGATCAAACTCGAGGACCGTCACCACATCAGGAAATTCGTGGACCAAGCCCTATTCAAGGTTTTCTTGATAATGTTCGTGGCCCGCTACCAAATCCAGGGCATCTTCTCGGAATGAAAATGCCCTTCTATCGGGGTTCGAAATCCCCCCTCAATTTTCCCCTTTTCCCACTAAATGGACAACGCCGCTGGTCCGAGGCGGCTGCCGGTGAAGTACGCACTGTAGATCCGGTTATCGATGTAGAGAGTCAAATGCGTCGCTGGTCTATGCCGTGGGAAGCATCAAAGACTGATAAAAATACTGTCACCTGGCATCAGACACGCATCATGCCTATCTCAAAGTTGGCTGTACCAACATCCAAAGCAGGCTCCGAGAGAAGTCCCAGCACCACACCAGGTGAGCAAAATAAGCGTTTGCATTTACAGCTGTAGTAACTGATTTCTTTTTCAGACTCAATGTGGCAATCATCAGCAACTAGTCAGGATGGCTTAGCCGAGGCCATTCAACTGTTATCGTGCCGACCTAGCCGGGGTTACACTCTGCAACAACAGCAATCGTTGCCAACTCAACAACTACCACCGATGGGTCCACCATTCATCGAAGAACCGGTAAGTTAAACAGTTCCTATTCATAAGCTTGCATTAGTTAATTAAACACAATTTAACACAGCCTGCCTACGAAATGTGGCCAACTGATGGAAATGAAGATCGGTTGCCTAGTATTAAATTTCCTGCACGGGAAAAGGAACGCGACGACTCTAATCCGTAAACAGAATAATTTTAATTCGTCATTTTTGTGACGAGTTACGCCAATTTCGGCGTAATATTTAATTTCTTTGTTTTATTTTTAACAAAGAACAGTTATTCACCCTTAAGGTTTATGTGTACATTTTTTTGAGTGCTGATCATTATTTTTTTTATATTCTTGTAATGTACATCGAAGTATTTGTCAAGTTGGTATATTACGTAAATGTTTAATGTCTGTTTAAAAATAATGATTTCATTGCATTTGAAAAAATTTATTAAGCGTATTTCAGTCTATTATTTTTTTTTTCGTAACGGAGGGAATTGCTTCTTTTTAATATTGCAATTGACTTCCTTAAACAAAGCATGTTTCTGTGTAGCTCTCTATATCCCCTTCCTGCAGTGTTTTTCACATTTTTTCTCAGATGACCTTACCCACACCGTCATCATTGGCCTTCCTCTCACATTCTGGTTTTGACCCGTTGGCCACCATGCTATGATTCGTTGGTTTTCATTGCTTATACCAGCAACGGCTCAATCGCAATTTCCCGTTATCATTTTTTTGTATGTTTTTATTGTGTGAATTATATATTTCAATAAATAGACTTTAACCTGTCACTGTTATTCTATCATCTCTATTTATTGTAGCTGAACTTATTCATTATTAAAATAAGAACAAGTTTGCCAAAGTCAACGTTCGATTTCTATTAAAACATTGATTGTACTGATGGAATATCCGAAAAGAGAAATCTCTACGAAATTATGCTTGACGCATATAGGTCATAAATTAAACTTGTAAATTAAATACCCACTTTTTATATAAATATAAGAGCGGTTTTAAAGATAAACGTTCAGTCGTTTATTTAGAACGTGAACGCATAACAGCGGCATTGAGAGTTCAAACAAGACTCTATGATTGATTTGGTTTAACCGTAACTGCAAACTTGGTAACGTAATCAATCTATGCGTCAGTAAAACGCTTCGAATGGTTCCCCAATCCGATCACGGTAACGACATAGAATTTTATATCAGTACACTTACATGGGTATGTTGATATGTTATAGCACTAAGGCCCACCCTATTATGTTCATTGGCGCCAACAAAATACACAAGATCGACTTTAAATTGCTGATGAGTATGTTATTAAGGGCATTTATTTTTATTTTATAGAAAAAGATAAGTTGGTACAATATGATACAGTTTTCAAGTCTATTTTAGGTTTGGTCATTATTGACCGTCTACCAGAAAATTGCTGATGAAATCAATCGTTTGCTGAAATTGAGGTTTCCACTACAAAAAAAAAACAAAGTTAATGCAATCGCTTTTAGATGTACTTTAGTTGTAAGCAATTTATGAAATTATTCATACATAGGCTATTTAACATTGGAAATAAATTAAAAATTAATATTTAACTGTGTACGGAGGTGTGTGACATGTAACTTTTTTTTTTGCACATACCAAGAAATATTTGGTGTTTGTATTTTGTAATGCATTAAATAAAATTTATAAATAATGCGGAATTTTATAGCTTCGTTACTTTAAGCAGTATAAGGTGTTTGCATCTTTCGTACTTAAAATACTGTGGAAAACCAATTGGAATGTACTGAACGCGCCAAGGTTTGGGATCGATGATTTTTAAAAAATGCTCAAAGCAAGGTGCAACTGTCTCTAGATCATCTAGAGTGAAGACGTAGCGCTTTTCCAGTGCTATATAAATTGTTTTTTTTTTATTTGCATCTGTAGCGAGAATCCTGTCGATAGTTTGGATAAAACATTCGGTTAAATCGTCATCGTAGATAACTGGAAAAGCAAATTTATTCAAATTGAGTTTCTATAAATTGCTACTATTAACAAACCATCTGCAGCAATTATCACGTCGCTGGATTCGATGGCGCTTGTCAGCTGAGGGGAGTGTTCGGTGGCCTTGAAGTCACATTCCAGCACATCTATATTGTTTTGTAGCAACTTGCGATTACGTTTAACATTTCCGCGAATCAGGTCTAAAATTCCACCAATATCCACATCTGTGCATATGACTCGTTTGCAGTAAACCGCTGCGGCAATACTCGTCAAACCAACGCCTGCACCCAGTTCAAGAATCTGTTTCTCAGCAAATTGCTGTCGATTGTGGTAGAAGAAATCGGCCAAAAGTAAAGCTCCTCGCCAAACCTGTAGTCCAACAAGTTTTAACACTGTCGAACCAGAGTGTTCTGTGCAATAAAAGAGCATCCATTTTTAACTAAAAGTGTAATTGAGCTAATACACATTATTTTAAGCAAAGGCGAAAGTAACTAAAAGTATATTCCTAGAAACATTGAACAACGAGCTTTTTTTACTTAGAGAATCAACTTTACAACTATTTGGCATCAAGATGAATATATCATGGATATATGGATCAAGCAAGTTTTAGCCTTTTTAGGATTATCACAACTCGGCGGATGGATGCAAAAATTTCTTCCTGCCAGATTAACTCAAGTGGTAGTATACGTTACACGGGACACAGGAGCGCCCGAAAGGATCAATGCTTTTCCCAACTATATATTGGCGGACTATAAATGCTATAAATATTTAAAACCGCCAACCAGAGCACGCCCGGTTTATTTTCCATTCTTACTTACCAATTTCAATTACTCCACAATCCTTTCTCTGAACATCCAAGTCGCCATCCTTATCCACTTTAGAATTTATATCACTAGTTGGATAATCAAATTGAAATTTCGACACAACTCCTGCGAAAGACACGGAAACCACCAATTTATATAATAACAAATAAAATCAACATTTTATTGTTCGTGCCTACTTCCGTTTTCACATTTAGTTGGTTGAAAATCAGTTTCACTGTAAATTTCCGACGATACCTCGTACATAATATTATCCTCCTTAAACAATTAAGCAATATAAGTGAATAAACTGTTTGGTTGTTAATAATAATAAATTAAATCTACGAGCAGCAACACATCGACGGTCAATTCAAATAAATCGTGCTATACTGTTTCGGCACATGATTTTCTTCATGGCCAATGGATTTGGTAACTCGCCAGAAATATGTGCTCTAGCCGATTTTGAATAAAATATTTTTTGTGACTTCTGGTAGCCGTTCTTTTTTTATTTGTTGTTTTAATT
Source organism: Cheilosia impressa (assembly GCA_948293265.1). Lineage (NCBI taxonomy): Eukaryota > Metazoa > Arthropoda > Insecta > Diptera > Syrphidae > Cheilosia > Cheilosia impressa. The sequence continues at coordinate 59,834,518 of OX411881.1, forward strand.
TTGTATTTTTAGCTCGGAAGGAAACCGAACAAACGTCACACAATCCCTGCCAGTAGTTGTTGAGAATCAGCTGTTTGTAAACAAAAAAACACATGTTGCTCTCCTATGGTGAAATTGTAGCCTGGTAGACTTAAGGTGAAGGGCACACTTCAATGTGCTGTTGAAATCGTATTTTAACGATAATAGAACTATTCGAAATCTTATATTAACCAAAGATAATAATCCAATTAACAGAGAAATACATAACTTTCCAGTGCCGACAAGCTGTTTTCCCAAAAAAATCATGAAATCACGAGCACAAGCTCATTTCACACATGTTCACAAGAGTTTTGGGGTTGGAGACGTACGAAAGATAAGCATTTCTTTAAATTCACTCATATCTAGTAGATACAAAAAATCATAGACAAACCATACAGTATTGTCTCTGGATACAAGCTGCCGTTGTATTGCTGTTGTGGCTCACAGTCCACTCGGACTGCTCGTGATTTCTTTCCCAGAGTCTCACTTACTGGAAAACATTGTTAAATCACTGTTTCGAATAATATCGAAACAACTTTTTAAGCTGAAGAAGTGACTTCGCTAGAGAACTAAGTCTGTAGTTTCTCTGTTCAAGACATGTTTTCTTAACAAATGAAATTCCAGAAAGACAGAGGATGTGTTTCGATGCCAGAAATGTTACTTAAAAAATTGAAAGATCATTTACAAGTGCAGGCAGAGTCGTCAAAGATAGTTGACCTAGACTTAATAATTGGAAAACTTCCCAGCACCTCGAAGAGTCTCTGCCTGAGACACTGTAGCCTTCCATCCTCTGCGATCCCGGGCACGCTGTTTCCAGTTGTCCAGACCAAATGTTCTGGCACCCGCGATGGCTTGGTCTTTGAAACGGAGGTTCGGTCTTCCTTGTCGTCGCGAAGCTGGCGGCTGGGATTCGAAGATCCTCTTAGCTGGAGCATTATTGTCCATTCGCTCGATGTGGCCGAGCCAATGTAGTCGACGTATTTTGGCCTTTTGGACTGCATCCACATCTTGGTACAGCTCATAGAGTTCGCGGTTGTATCTTTTCCTCCATTCGCCCTCCTCGCAAAAATCCGCCGAAGAATTTTTCTTTCGAAGGATGCCAAGTATCAGCTCTGTCCTAGGCGGTGGACAGATGCTTGTTTGTTTGTTGATAGCATATACTTAGACCTGACCTCATTAACTACAAGACCTACGAATTTCGCCTGTTCTTCAATCGACGTAAAAGCCTCTATCACGGCACGCTGGGAGCGACCGATGATTGAGTTAACAATTAAAAAAAAAAAAAAAGTTTCCCCGAGCGGGGATCGATCTGGCATCTGTAGTTTTTTTTAAATCAAAAAAAAAAAAAAAGTTTCCCCGAGCGGGGATCGGTCTGGCATCTGTACAGTTTTTCTAAATCAAAAAAAAAAAAAAAGTTTCCCCGAGCGGGGATCGATCTGACATCTGTAGTTTTTTTTAAATCAAAAAAAAAAAAAAAGTTTCCCCGAGCGGGGATCGGTCTGGCATCTGTACAGTTTTCCTAAATCAAAAAAAAAAAAAAGTTTCCCCGAGCGGGGATCGATCTGCCTCTGTACAGTTTTTCTAAATCAAAAAAAAAAAAAAAGTTTCCCCCGAGCGGGGATCTGGCATCGGCACTTCACTTCGTCGTCCTGCGCATGACACACTACGCCAAAGCACTTGATTGATTTCGCTGTCCAGAATCGTTATATCACCTCCTAAGGCCAAGACTCCTTATGCGAAGAGTTAATAATTGTTGTACGTTTATAATTCACAACAGTTCTTTCGGTACGTGCCAATGTAAGTAGGAAATCCGAGGAATACAATCGGGGCCCCACATCCATAGCGTAATGTGCATGATTCACGTACATACTGTCTCATGTGCATAAGCGTGAACATTTGGGCGCAAGTTAGGTATTAGCATTGTATATGCTTTAATCTTGTAGTAATTAGGAGTTTTACCTCCGCAGCGTTAAAATACTCCCTGTAAAAAAATAATTAATGTTTGCGAGAAAAATTAAAATAAAGAATTTAACAAAAATATATACATTTTTCTGTTAAAAGCATATATATCTAGTGATAAAAATGTTTATTTACTTACTTTTCTTTCTCTTCCGACATTTTTCTTTTTCTTTTTACCGGCGAATCAACAGCGCATCAGGTATTTGTGCGATGCTTTTTTTCGTTATGTTTGCGCATCAGTTTGATCAACTTTGCAATAATGAACACTTGACGTTGAAAGTGATGCCAAGATTTGCATTTATGAACATTTTGCAAAGCATCATGAGCATCATGATGCCAGTGATGCGTTAATGAATTTACACTATGAAACTAATAGTACTATCACTTTGGCAAATCGATGGTGATGCCTCTATCGGCGCGAGATACTACTAGGCCAAAAGGGCTGAAAATATTACGCTCTCTTTATTAAAATTAATGGAGATCCACTCACATAATTTATACAGTTCTACTTAAAAATAAAACCAATCGCATCTCGCATGCCAATATACTATTTCTTTCCCGCTCATTTTGTCAAATACGAAAGCGAAGTGAGTTACTTTGTTGCAATGCGAATATACCGCCGATATCAGCAATCGCATTTCATATCTCAATCTCAGTGCTGCAAAGCCATTTGCTGAGGTAGGTTGTACATGTCTTGTTTCATATTTTATTCAGATTCAAATTTAATTTTCGTATTTTTGTTGTTAATTTACTCAAAGTATACTAATATTTGAGCCTGAGTGAATAAGGAAGCATGAATAATGTATGTTCCCATCATCCCATCCCATATCATCTTTGTCCACGTACAGTATGCACTCTGCTTCAATTCAATAACCGGTTTTTTGAGTATTTTTTTTTGTGTGTGTGCTTAATTGATACTCATCGCTCATATTCAACCTCTACCATTGCATATTGCTTATTATCTTATTTATGGTGTTTTCCATTGGTTTCACTCGGGGATCCACTCATTCTGAAATCCAATGGAACAGCAAAACTGCTTCTGACAGAATCCACCAAAGTATTGGTGAAATGCCAAAAAATAATCTATGGCTGCTGTCAGCCGACTTGTAATAAATACATAAAATTGCACTTGTGTGAGTGCTTCTTGAGTGGATTCTGACTTGAAATCGAGAAGTGAAATTCTCTTCTCAGAATCACCAGAAGAGTATTTTTGTGCCAATGGAACAGCATTTTTTCGATTCCGGACTCTCCCGGACGCTTCTTTTTGTCCAATGGAAAACGACATTAGTTTAATGCGAGTACGCTAAAACCGGTTTGTTGTTGTTTGCACTCTTCAAATCACTTATAAACTCACTCATTACGCCATTATTTATTCTATTCAGAAGGAGTGAACAAACGTTTCTTCTCTCGAGAGAAACGATCGATCACCCCCTAGGCGGCTGGAGACAGAAATAAAAAAATTGGCGTGATGATACTACTATAAGTTTCATATACAATGGTATTAGTTAATTTGGTCAATATCGTCTGCATACACCAGTAGCTGGACGGATCTATTACCACAGTACCGCCGGCCTTGTTGTTCTTTAGCTTTTTTATTGCTAAGCCAAATTCTTCTATACTGGGTGGTGGGACTAGTTCCTCATTATGGTTTTGCAATACCACACTTCGTTTCAGAAGCGTCCCAAACGGTAAAAGATGTAACAAAATTGAATGGCAAATGTCCCGATAGTTATCAAGGATACCAATTTGCCGCTTCCTGGAAGTAATGATAATGTTTGTGTTGCTACCTCCGGACTAAGGTGCTCATGTGAATCTTTTGATTCTACAAGAATAAGGAACCCGATCAAAGGCTTTTAACATTCCACATGCTTATAATAAGGTTAATAAAACAAAAATATTTAACATTAAGTATTCATTCTTCAGATTTTCTTTATTTCCGCCAAAACATTAAACATTACAACAATACGTATTCTGTGTTTCGAAAATATTTTTTTAGCTTTATTCATGTGTTTTGTTTCCCAATTTTAAATAAATTAAAAAAAATAACAAATTTCAGTTATTATTTAAGTGTCAGCCCGAGGAAAATACTAAATTAGGAGAACTCTGGAGGATCGCGTATTTCAATTTTTACCTGATAACTAGTTCATTTTGACTGACTATATCACACCCAAATATATCTTCTCTCTATCGATCAAACCAAACAATCCGATAAGGATTTAGCTTCTTATTTTTTAATATTTCGGCAATTGTTACATGAATGGTGAAAAGTAAATGAGTTGGCTGTTGCTGGTTGGATGGTTGTGGTGGTGAATTATATTAGGAATACAAGTTAGCTCGGTGTTTGATTAGATTATTCGTTTTCTTTAACTTTTTACTTTATTATTTGCACATTTTAATGTATTAAATGTTTCTTAAATAGTTTTTTTTTTTGCTTTATTTTATGTATTGTGTAGAAACTTAAAGTTTTTTGTTAATGTAATAATTGTTGATTCTTCAAGGAGCGCTTCAGAATTCTTATTATTTTTTGTTTTTGCTTGTCAACAGAACCGAAAATTTTGTTATTTTTTTTTTTAATAAGAAAGGATCTTTTATATATAATATGTATAATTATATTTATAATTATAATAGAGAATTTATTTTAGTTAAATGTTTTCTTCAATTTAGAAAAAAATAAATAAATAAATTTTCTACTCAACGTCCATCGTTGAGTCCTCTGGAATATTACTATTTGTTTTAGCGTCCTCTTTCTTATCTTGGTTAGATTCACCATTATGTTCGTTTGCCTTGGCAGTTGGGGTTGGTGGTTTGGGCTTTGGTCGGTTAACGACAGAGTTCACACAAGCACTTAGTGTGTGAGTTTCGTGGCGGACTTCGCTTACTTTCACGGGACTATCGAAGGTGCGTGGTGTTTGGGTGAATTTTGCTAAGGCATTTTGCAGCCATTTTTCCGCCTTGTCGGTTGCTTCAGAGATATTGATGAACTCAGTTTCGGTTAAGTGATCGTACTTGGGTGATCCAGAACGGAAGTCATTGACTGCGGAGCGGGCATAATCTATGATTTTCCTTAGCTCATCAAATGCATGCGGAGCATTCTCATAGTTTTGACAACGTTCTTTGATGGGTGTGGTCTTAGCGTTCAAGTCGTTCAATTTGGCGACATAGGTATCGCGATCGCAATTCTCACCGTCTTCATACAACCAGTTTTCCAGATCATTGAGCTGCCGACAGATAGCTTCGCGATCGGTTTCGGCTACATAGCGTTCTAGTGGCCCTCCCTGTTAATGATAATAAAATTTCGTTTCAAAACCTTAAAAAATAAAAAATATAGGTCGAAAATCATCTAAAAAAAATGATTTAGACATGGTGCGCTATCATGTAATTTCTTTAAATTCGTAGTCGAAAAAATTGTGCGGATGAAGATATAATTTTCTTTCGTTTCGTCGAAAGTTCGACATCGCAACAACAAGAAAGGCAAACGACGTAAAGTCGTTTAAGATGACTAGCAGACAGTTCGCTAAAGAGTTCATTCATTCTTATCCTGAGCTCCGAACAAAATGTTCTTAACACTATTGCAATTATTTGATTTGATCTTACCTGTAATTTATTTCGCATATCATAAACCAACTCCTCGAGTGCGTTACGTGCATCAACACGTTCGGTTTCCTTTGCATCGTTGGCAATCATTTTACTCTCCTGCTGAACATAATTAGCCAAATCAGCTGGCGAAAAACCATGCGTCTTCACATCCATTGAGAGCTCAATTAACTTGCTCGACTTCTTTTTCTTATCATTGCCCTAAAAAAATTAAATTTTTTTTATTATTTAAAGTTTAAAATAAAATATCTTAATGATCTAGGAAATGATAAATGAGATCTATTGCACAAATGTAAATTTATGAAATAGATGAGAAATAATTCAGAAGATTTTAGCAATATTTGAAAAACTAAATTAAGCTGCTTCTTTAATCAATAGTTTTACATTCTAAACAAGGTACATATATTCGTAGCGGCTTTACTTCTAGGTATGAGATTGGGATTAAAGGACAAATAGATACACTGTGGAAAGGGTAGAACTTGTAGCTTCAGAAAAGCAAATTAATTGAGCTGCAGTAACATTAAAGGAGTTTCATCTGATATTTTTAAACAACAAACTACAGGATAAATATTTCAGTGAGAAAGAGAATAATCGCTCTTATACTGACATATGCATTTATTTAATGGCTGTTTACCGACAACGGACCCGCTCAGTCCATTCGTTTGTGATACGCATGGAGCTGTTACTAACGGGTAGTTGTTCATTGAGTAGGAAAAAAAGACATCAAAGCGAGTTATATTCTATCCGGCCTATCCGGTAGTGTCGCCTGTTTGTTTTTTGGAGATGAAGCTTATTTTCTTGTTCTATAATATGCTTTGCTAAAGGGCAAATCCGATTGAAAAGTTTTAACACCTCAAATGGTAGAGGCTAAAAAGCGACCGCTCTTTTTATACGGATTTGATTTAATATTGAGGTGCCATTATCTGCATTCAATCTAATGTTTTGAAGGTGGTAGAGTATGCGTTTAGTTTCAATTAATTCGAGTCTATATCTATCTATATTTAGAGTTGAGTATGTGTATAAACGAGTTTTTATTATGAGTTACAGAGAGGCGATCTCATAGTCCATGAACTTTGTTCAGATTTTCGTTTGTTGAACAACGAAATTCACTGCAATCAGACACGCTTTGGCTAAAGAGCTGAAGACTCGAATGTGCGTTGGCATTCATACAGAAACAGATTTCATAACAAATAACAAAAAGTTATTAAAAGGTCTTTAAGTCTAATGTAAAAGATATTTTCTAAGTCAATAAATGTTAAATCTAAAAGTTGTTACTACACTTGAGGCAATTGATTTGTTTTAACGGCATCTTTCGGATGTTTGTCAGACGTAATAAAGAAAAAATTATTTACGTTTTTCCAGGTAAGACCTACCTTTCAATGATGTTTAAGAAAAAAAATTTATTAAAACAAACAGAAAACATAGATTGGCCACAAACATACTAGCCAAGTACTCGGTTGTTTTATATGAATGTGCATAATGTAAAACTATTGCGTAAAGAAGCAGCACAACAATTGTTTGAGCAATTAAAAATATTATCTAAAAGAATCCAGCTCCGAAATACCCACCCCGAATGGATCCACTTCTTTAAAAGTTACTATATTACATTTATATAATTGAAATGCCAATCAGCCTTCCACCAATTTGTTGATTCCACAAAAATGTACACCACTTTTTCATAAGTAACAGGTGACAAATTAAACATATATCATGTAACAGATGTTTTAACAATTAACAAATAAATTGTCTGCCAACAAGGTTTTCTGGTTTTTTTTTTGCAACAAACTCAAAGCAGATGTAAAGAAAATAGAAAAATAATAGAAAACATAGAAACTCAAACGTTATGAGAAATTACAATAATTGTGTATAAAAAATGTGAGAAAGATAGACAAAAATATTTGGCATTTATAATGTAAGCAAGAATTATTCTGAATACAAACATAAATTGTTAATTTTTTTTTATATTTTGTGGAGCACACAGGGTAGGCACATGAGCGGTCTTCTTTTTCTGTGTTTTAAATTCATGAAAAACAATCCAATTTCGATTTACATTAAAAGAAACAATAAATATAAACCGTAAAATTTTACACAGGGATAATAAAAAAAAATACAAACAATATTATTTCAGAAAAACTGCAAGAGGAGAAATCGACGTGTTGTTTGCTCTCTTATTTTTGTTGTTAATTACATTTGGTTAAGTTTTGAAAGCGAAACGTATTTTAACACGGAACTTTACAAATAAGATGGCAAAAAATTGTTGCATTTTATTCACTTGCTTTTTTCTGTCTTTCTGAATTTATTTTTATGTTTTTTTTTTGTTTGATTTGATTTGTTTTATCTATGCACACGTACCGAAGTAAACCATCCCTTGACCCGCTGGGCCCACCCTTGTCCTCCTGGTGATGAGGCTGTTGGCGAATCTCTACCACCATCATCATTATCATAACATTCCTACACAACAATGACAATAACACACAGTTGTATACAATAATTTGTTGTACTAATTATTTGTTTGCCTTTTTTTGTAAATTAGTTATTTTACTATTTCTTTTTTTTTTTTTCTTGAATCAAATAGATGAACTCTAGAAGCTCTTTTGAATTAAGCAATCAAAATAATAAGAAAGTGTAACAATAGCAAATGGAAGCACTTACCTCCTGGGACACTTCCATTGGTTCACCAGTGGCGGCTGCGGGAGGCTGCGCCTGATCTCCGGATTGTTGTTCTTCTGCAGCTGGGGTGTCGTCGAGTTCTTTTTTGTCTACCAATGAAGCGCTTGATATCAGCACGATACCATGGTGATTGATGCGTACTTTTACTTTGACCTCTTGTAGTTCTCCCTTCTCATTGGGCTTGACATCCTTGATAACCCATTTGCCGATGATTGAGTCGGGATAGGGGACGGGTTGGGAATATTGGACTGTCATGTTAAATGGTTCCTTGCGATTAAGTGTAAGCATTCTACTAAAAGGCGCTGCATGGAACGCGGGGAACACTTCAATTTCTCCGCCGGTTAGGGAGCCCTCCGGCTCCCAAATTACTTTGACGGCATAGTTTTGAATGTCGGTAACACCGAATTCGCGAACACGTACAGCCGGAGACATGACGGCACATTGTAGTGCAGCGCCACGGGAAACAGATTCATCTTGATTCAAAGTTGTGCTGGCTGGCTTACCGAAAGTCTGAAAACCAAAAATAATGTTAATCATACTTTCATAGCATTGTAGGGCACCGTTGCTTTGAGACGAACAGAAAACAAAAAAAAAAGGACTGATACTTTATTTCGAAAACTTGTTACAATAATGGTCAAAGATGAGCTGGACTAATCTCAGTAAACGGAAGTGAAAATGTACGGTCAGAGTTGAGCAAAAAGATATTTAAATGAAAGATCGTAGGGTTCTTTACTAGACTGTGAGTATAAGACGTATACCCGGAGGGAATAATAATAATAATTACTAGACCGATCTATAACCGATCAGAAAATAGGCAAAATATTTCTGATGCGAACACTCCAATTGTTGACAAAATGATATATATTTTTAAATAGCAAACTTAAAACAATGTTATATATAGCTGCAAAATTATGTTTTTGTAACCTACTATGTATTCATCCACTTTTTGGAAATCATCTTTTAAATGCGCATATACTTTGTTATTCAAGTAGGAAACGCTGTCAAACAAAGTATTATTTATCGAGATCGCACGCAACAGCCTTATCTCAGTTTTCCTCCCAACACAACCAAAAAAAACACTTTTTCGCTACCGGCTATAAATACACTCTCTACTTATAATCTATTTAATTGAGAAGACTCGTCATGGCAATTGGCCAATGTTTGCTGATTTAAATCAGAACAGAAGACCATACTTCATTTAAAAAAAAATTACGTTCTATCCAGTCTCACCTGCTCAATTAATGTTTTGATGGATGGAATACGGGAGCTCCCGCCAACAATTTCCACCGAATGAATTTCATCGAGTGATAACTTTGACTCCTGCAGACATTTTCTTAATGTAACATCTACACGCTCGAATAGATGAGCGCACAGTTCCTCCATTGTCGAACGTTGCATGCTTGAATGTACATCAACATCATTCATAAAACATTCGATGTTCAGTGGCAGTTTTGTACTGTTCGCAGACATTTGCTTCTTAATCTTTTCGATTTCCGTGACAAGACGCAAATAGGCCCTGGCATTCGTTTTTGCATTCAGTTTGTATTTCTCCTGGAATTCCTGAGCAAAATAGTCTGCAAGAACATAGTCAAAGTCCCGTCCACCAATTTGATCCCATGTACTGGCGAGCATCCTCAGTTTGCCCTTGGTAAATGCACAAACACTGACCTGCAGTGCCGAATGACCACAGTCGACAAACACAACATTACGTGGCTTTTCCTCGGGGAGATCTTGCTTATAGAAACCGTACGACAAAGCCGTAGCTGTTGTTTCGTTCATGAGACGAAGCACATTGAGACCGGCAATGCTAGCTGCATCCAACAATGCCTTACGCTCCGCGTTTGTATAATAAATAGGGCAAGTTATTACACAATCATTTACCTGTATAATAGAAAATTAAATAAAAGTGAACCTGTAGAGATTTCGGTGTGTGTATGGAAAACTTACCTGAGCCTGCAATGCATCAACAGATGTCTCCTTCAATTTTGTGAAGAGCATCGCAGTTAGCTGTTCAGGGGAGAAAAGTTGATCCTGGTCAAGATAATTGACACGAATGCCAATGCCGCCATCTGGTCGTTGTTCTACTTTATATGGAATGGAAGTGAGTTCACGTTGTACATGTGGATCGTTAAATTTACGCCCCAATAAACGCTTGAATCCACTGACTGTATTTTTCATGTTTGTGACCTGTTGGTTTTTGGCCGCAACACCAATAATACGTTTTTTGCCATCGAATGCTACACATGATCTGGGAAATAGAAAACGAATATAATATAAAAAAAACGCCGGATAAAAATATAACGTCCTGATACGATTTGGTCAATCAAAATATGATATACCTACATGTATCGTAGATTAAGGCCTTAAATGGGACTTTTATGATGTCCTCATGAAGTTGGATTCACAAACAAATGTACATTGATCTTTGGCTTAACTGTCAGTTAAATTGTGAATTCCAGACAGGTTTTGAGTATTCAGTTGTAGTAACAACGGAAGTGCACAAAATAGTAAGTAATTACGAAGTTGTTTTAGATTTATTCCACTTTTGTTGCTATTTTCTCTTTAATAATACATTTAATAGATTGACTCTTATATATCCAAAAAAAATCGCATGATGCATTCTCAATACCACCACCCGTAGTAAAATTAAAAACTTGGTCGGCATTTCTTTGCTTATGTTCATTACCTTACGTAGGTATCGATAGACTCACTGTCTCTTTTGCGTACCCATTATATTTGCTCAACGCGACCGACAGGTGGTGGTGCCGGCAAAACATAGAATTACGTAATGGCTATTATGATTGAAGAATGAATACGCAAAAACAAATAAAAATAACAACATGCAATTTCGATTAACGCCAGCAAAGAGACTGCGTTGGGGATGAAGTAATCGAGTAAGAGCAGACATAAATATCTATGGATGTATACCATAATAAGCTTTTAATATGATTCATATAAAGTTTGATATGTTTGAAATAACACGAAAGTAATGGCCAAGCGAGTAGTTTTCCAATGGTTAATATTAAATGAAAAAGAACAATTCATTAGTAGTGATTAATCAAAAAATATTTGTCAAACACCAAGATATATAAATTTTATTACGTATCTACATAAAAGGGCCGCTAATTGTGTGTGCTTTTTATTACATATAATGTTACATAAATAATAGAAGTGCATACAATATTCCCCATGTTTCACTCTGTGGTACGTGCATTCTGCCGATATAATATTTTGTCCCTAGTAAGAAAAACCTTTTAAGTCACAAATATCCATGCGAAAAAAACGTTGCTAATTTTTGATTGTGATATGCTTTCCATATGGTTTAAATTTAGTAACAAACGGTTTCTACTAAAATTGGTGAATTCTAAGTTAAACGTTACTTTTATTTTCCTCTTATTTTCCACTTATAGGCAATTGGTTCACGAGGCAAAAAAAAAAAATCGGCCATTATAACCTACATCAGCAGCTTCCTATGTTTCACTGTTGCACAAGAGCTACCCACATTGGGTTGTGTGTAATTAGCATGAACTTAAGAGACAAATCTGACGAGCTTGAACTAACATATAAGATTGATTGTACAACTAGGCGGAATTCGGAGATCGCTATCAACGGTGCTGTTTCCTATTAAAAATTCAGAGTTTCCAATGAGGCATAACCGCGTGTTGCTTTGGTCGGCCAGGAGCATTTCGAATCCTAAAAACGATCGGAAATTTTTCTCTTCGACTACCATAATAAATTGAATCGACAGGACATTGCAGGCTGTTGACGCAAGTCAACTACCTACGTATCGATAAATTTATAATGTTCTAAAAATAGCTACCAAAAATTGATCTTAAAACTAATTTCTTTTCTTCTTACTGAACCCTACATGCAGACTCTGCCTTAAAAGTGACGCATCGTCTCGTCACATACTGATGGAATGTTCGGCTCTGTTTCTCCTCAGAAAGAATGTCCCTGGCGAGAAAATCGTTACTTTAGCAAATCTTGTTACACACTCCTAGAGAAGATCCTCGTCTGCCATATTGTCTCCGGAGTGAAAAGATGGCTTTAGGACCACACCAGAGAAGGCAGCAGTGCCAGAGTCCCATAAAGAGCTCCTCCGACTATATTACTCTATATCTATCTTATAACTTCACAAAATTTCAGAAATTTATTAAACTTGTAAAGTCACTACCTATCGCACTTTCTTCTAATTTATATTAATATTTAATTTATTTTTTCTCTGTAACTAGGTAAATAAACAAACAACGTTTGCACAAACACAGTTTGCTGATTACCCGATTTGTCATTATTGTACACCGAAAAAGGGAATTCCCGATGGTAAATGTTGACACCCCTACGCTTATCAACTCGTGAAGATTCATAATTCAGGTATTCCGCCAACGATCGCATTTATGCAGATAATACAAACAAATTAATATTTTTTTTCAAAACTGTTATTTTTGATCAACTTGAACGAAAGCTAGAGTTACAATAAAAAGAAAAGATTTGCAAACTCCCACAGTGCTTAACTATTTTTGCTCATGATTCAGACATGAAACCCAATAAAGTTCAGCTAAATATGGACAAGCTTCTCATGTCATTAAGTCACATCTTAATCCTGGTAGATTAACAACAATGCTTGACAATATTCTTCTGTTCATGACTCAAACTCTCAGGTGAAGTATATTTCGGTTCCGAAGTATTAGAAAATGATTGTACCTACTACCGGTGAAAATAAACGTGTGCTCTATGTAAATGACGCAACCAAATTAGAAGTCATTTTTGTGTATATGTATCCTATATAAATAAATGTAAGAGAGAAAGTGCAAATGTGGGCGCAATAGATATGAAGAAATAGTGTCGGTGGCAATATTTTAAAACCGCATGAAAGATTCTATTTATAATATTTTGTTATTACTTTTTATAAGATTCATAAGTTCAGGTTTTATTTTGTTTGTTATTTCATTATAAGTGTTGAAGAACAATAATAACGTTTTTACCCAAAGAGTAATTTTATTTATTAAATAGTAAATAACACTTAAACGAAAATGATTTAATAGGTAGGTAAAAGAGAAGCAACTTTACAGTTTTCAGTATTTTACAGAAGGTATATATTTTTATTTACCTCTATAGGTAGGCTTTAAGTAGGTATAATAATGCAGAAATAATAAAATACTTTAGAACTCCGTCTAGGTACCTATAGCGTAGAAAAGTGCAACTTCACTTTACTTCACTAATCCGCTGTAAAACAGTAGCACTGTATAAGTAATCTACCTAAATAAGAAGAAAGCCTATGCATTTTGTCCATGTCGTTAACTCTTGGTTGCCTTGAAACCTCTGTAATTCGTAAGCGATGACTTTTCGTAGCCAAGTCGATTTGGTTTTACTCAACTAAGCGCATACGATATTCGACTTATCGAGACCTCACTGACCAACACGCCACCACCAGTACCAAAGAAGACAAAAAAGACACTGGCTGCAACCTGCAAGGAGTTTTGACTGTGAATATCAATTCCAAAATACCTAACTGCATTTTTAATTAAAATAAAATTACTACTTATAGTATTTTAAAACGTTTATAATCGCATCTCTTACCAGAGCAATAATTAAATTGACATCTAGCTCAAACCAAATAAAAGCAACCTGCCGAAGACGGCAACAACCAGCATGTAAATTTTTTTTAGCTTCGCGTAAGTTAATTGCGTTTGCGTCAGCGCCAGGTTAGGGATGTGGGGTGGCTACTCCTTTCGCGTAAAAGTCTTTCCGCCATACTAATAATCATTTTTAGTGTCCAGGCTAAACTTCTCGAAGTCACAGTAGCGAAATTTTCCATACAAAATTACATATTGTGACCTACAAAATATTTAGTGTGAAGGTTAAAAATGATTATTAGTAAGGCCCTTTAACTCCTGCACTTTTAGGACCCAACTTAATTAAGATGTTTTTTTTTATAAAAGTCATTAGGTTGTCTTAACTTAAAACCAGTCAAATGTTAGTCAGTACAACGACAGAACCTCTGCCTGAATCTGGATTAACAAAAAATCAATAAAATGTAAAAGTTGTTCGATTACAGCTGCTTATCAACATAAATAATTAACTATGTGATTGTTGTAATTATAGAGGAAACCGATATGGGTTAGCGTTAGACCCATGAGACATCTCCTTTCTACTCAACCTTAACAACAATCATGTAAGCAGAAAAAACGAATGAGGTTTCCTTAATGTAAACTGATCCTGAAATTTTTCGAAACAATTCCAAAAGCACAATAAGCATGCAATATACCTAAAATACCACCATGCCTAAGCCCAAAAATGTTTAGAAACCCAACGACAAACACACTGTTCAATTCATGCTAAATGCTAAACACAACAAAAAAAAAATTGAAAAAAAAATTCAGCTGAACAAACATGACGACTAAATCGAAACATCTAGAAGCTTCTCTTTGCACATTGGGCGAGAGCGAGAAAGCGCTTCTCACGCAACACATGTTTGCCCCTCGAAAAGAGCAGAACGGAAAATCAGTAAGCACCTGGACTAAAGTTGTAGGTAGTACCTATACCTAGTTAAGAAAATCCTCCCATTCTGACAAAAAAAAAAAACACCACGGTGCCGACTAGCGACCATAGCAAAAGGTGTCATAGGTGATTTAAATGCTGACAGAAACTTATTTTTTAGGTTAAGTCCGAAAAAGGCGTTCAATTCATGCTGTCTCATTGGACGAGCGAACCACTTGCAAGTTTTGCAAGTTTAGTAAATTCATGTGGAGAAGAAAAAGGGCACCACACAATAGCCATGTGGAGGTTATGAAACCGAGATAAGCTGCACAAAGGTAACCCCGATATACAACACGAGGTTGTTCTCAACCTCTCCTGGGATAAAACGATAAAATATTTATTAGAAATAAATTGTACTTACGGCGTTGCTCGTAGACTATAGTCATTAGCCAAAGTTTCTATTCCTCCAGCTTTGGCAGCCGCAACATAACACGACTCGTTACCAAAATCGATTCCAATCACAGACATTTTTTTAAAAATTGTTTTCCGTCACTTTTTGTTCTCTACTTTATAGAATGAACAAATTTTCTGTTGTCCGTTTTTTTTTTCGTTTACAATCTAAAAAAAGGAAATATAGAATTTTTTCTTTCTAGAACAATACACTTTTCAGTTTTCACTCCTTTGCTCTACAAATAAAACTGAAAGTGGAAAAATCGTTCCGCACAAATTTTCCTCAATTAAATAATTCACCGCAAAACGTAAAGTTATACAAAATTCGAATTTTTTCTATCAGTTATTGAGGGGAGGATGGAAAATGTACGAGAACGATCTTTTCTTTGTTTGCTTGGTTTCCGACTAGAAAAAATCTCGTACTCAGTTTGTAAAACAATTAACTAACTTTTATTCTTGGTTCTATTAGCAATTAGGGTTTTTATAATATATTTTTAGGTACAAAAAAATCGACTTCGACGTTCTTGATATGGAAAAATATCTTTTCTAGAGCGCGTTTCAATTTCAACTGGACGAAAGGGTGACGAGAGTTTTGCAAAAGTGCTTTGTTTCTTCAGTGGGAATGGGACGGGGATAGCAATAGCAATTCGATTTTCGATTTCGAGCACACAATTTGGAAACTGTAGATGGCACTCAAAAAAATAAGTAGAAACTCGGATGTTTAACGAACCGGCCAGTATTACCGTGTACTGGAAAATAAAAATAAATATAGGTAGCTTAGTAGGGAAAACAATATGAAGGTGTTTCGTAAATTAAGCGTGATGAAAAGTAAGTTCTGTGGGTAAAACATTGCATTGCAAAATAGTTCAAGCGATCTTAAATCTAAAAATCTCGAATACAACTTTATGCCGAAGGAGTACATATTAAATAGGTACGCTCAACACTGAAAATGGATTGCATTGAAGGCACAAAGGCGGCTGCCTAAATTAGGGTGTCCATATACTTCAGACGAAAAAAGAGGACATACATACTTTTATGTTTTCGTTTGGTACAAAAAAGCAATCTTTTTCAGATTTCAGAGCACTTTTTTGAATCTTAATTTTTTTCTCATGTGGTATTCGATTGGGCGCTCTCAGAACACTTTTTTTGCTCTCAGAGCAATTTTTATGTTCGTTTGGTACAAAAAAAGCAATCGTTTTCAGAGTTCAGAGCACTTTTGCGAATCTGGATTTTTTCTCAGATTTGCTTCAGATTTACCAATACACGTGCGTTCGAGTTTGGCAACTAGTGGAGTTTGTTTACGTTTTAGTGCAATTTTTCAACTGCAAAGACACGCATTGCATCGGGTGGATCTATTTTTGTCAATTATTTATGTACAAATTTTTAGAAATCAATCCGGGGCAACATTTTCAATGTTTTCATATAAAATTTAACCAGTGAATAGAATAGAAAAGTGTCGAAGTCACACGAAATCTGAAATCTGAAGAAGTCCAATCGGAACCACATAAGATTTGCTTCGGATTTACCAATTCAAGTATGTTTGAGTTTGAGTTTGACAACTAGTGGAGTTTGTTTACGTTAACGTAAAATTTGTCACTTATTAATTCCACTTCTGAATGTACCCATTCAAAAGACCCACCATCAAGATATGAATTTTAACTGTCACTCTCACACGGTTGCCTAACCTCTTTCATAATGCCAAACAAAAATAAATTTTAAGAAACTCGTTCTAGTTTAAAGTTTAATAAATCTTAAAAAAAAACAATGCCGCCTGCAAACAGTTCACATTCCCAGTTAGCGCCTCTAATGTATAAAGTTATAGCGAAATGTTCTACGACAAAGGCAAGAGTTGGCGTAATGAGTCTGCGACACAGTGATGTAAATACTCCAGTTTTTATGCCTGTCGGTACGCAAGGAACCCTCAAGGGTGTACATCCGGATCAGTTAATTGCTCTAGATTGCCAAATCCTTTTGTCCAATACCTACCACTTGGGAATACGCCCGGGCATAGATATTCTGAAAAATGCCGGTGGCCTGCATCAATACATGGGATGGCCACGTGCTCTTCTGACAGATTCTGGTGGTTTTCAAATGGTATCCCTATTGCAGTTAGCAGAAATCGACGAGAAAGGTGTCAATTTTAAATCTCCTTACGACGGTTCGGCTTGTATGCTTACTCCTGAGCATTCCATAAGAATCCAAAATGCTATTGGCGCTGATATAATGATGCAGTTAGACGATGTGGTGAAAACAACAACAACCGGTCCAAGAGTAGAAGAAGCAATGCACAGAACAATACGATGGGTTGATCGTTGTATCGAAGCCAACCAACGAGATGATGATCAAAGCTTATTTCCGATTGTTCAAGGTGGTTTAGATACAGAGTTAAGAAAGCAGTGCGTGGGCAAGCTGACTAAGCGTCCAGTGCGGGGTTTTGCCATCGGTGGCCTTAGTGGTGGTGAGAGCAAGCAAGAATTTTGGCGAACAGTGCATACTTGCACGGATCTGCTCCCCAACGACAAGCCAAGATATTTGATGGGTGTTGGCTTTGCCGCTGATTTAGTAGTTTGCGCTGCACTGGGAGTAGATATGTTTGACTGTGTATTTCCAACAAGGACAGCAAGATTCGGCTGCGCCCTTGTTAATAATGGTCAATTAAACTTGAAACAGCAGAAATATGCGTTGGATATGCGACCAATCGATGAAAATTGCATTTGCACTACCTGCAAAACATACACACGTTCGTACCTGCATCATATTGCTACTGTAGAGCCGGTAGCTTGCAGTTTACTTAGTATCCATAATGTGGCGTATCAACTTCGGCTGATGAACAGCATGCGTGAAGCGATAAAGAAGGACGAGTTCCCGAAGTTTGTGAAGTATTTCATGAGAAGCCATTTTGGAGAAGACCCTATACCTGATTGGATTCGTGATGCTCTAGGAGCCGTGCAAATAAATTTAAACAATAATAAGCACTAGAATACAATAAATAAAATGATAACAGTTTTATAGCAAACGAGCAACACAGCCAACTTGTTTTTTTTTGCATTTCAAATATAGATACATGTAAGTATTGACTTCATCAAGATGTTGCTAAGTAGTTTCTAGGACTTAGTCCGAAACTGATTCTTTAACTTTTCCGCAACTCCACAAGGCCGGATATGCAAACAACATTTTTAAGATGACCAAAAATGAGCTTTCTTTTATTTCGGTAAATCGTAGAAAATGAAAGTAACTACTTGGTAGAATAAAAACATAGGCATTCGAATGTGATTTACATCATCGGGATATCCGGTTACTTATTCATTGTAATAATTAAATACCTAATTATTATAAATATCTTCATTCTGTTTCTTTTTCTAAACTTTGTAATTTTTTCACCAATTGATTGCCAAATGATTCCACATAGCTAGGACTGATTTCATTTAAAAGGGCGTATGTCGTCTCAAAGGCATCATTTGCATCCTCTTCATTGAGCTCCTTTTCCACAACTTTATCGAATTCTTCAGCAACTATTCTAAATCCACTACCTGAAGCACGAATACAAAAATCGTTATTTTCTAAAGTTGTTAGATTCATAAATATTTCCATGGAACTATTGTTGAGTTTCTTTGAAACGCCAATATATTTTACGTGATCTCCCACATCTCGTATAATAGCTTCTGCCTCGTTTTCCCAATTTAAAACTTCAAATTGATTACTTTTCTTCATTTTTTTTCGATGACTTGACAATAAACTACATTTTAAAAATTCATTAGTGAGAAATAAAAAACAGAATCAGCTGTTCCACAAAGTGCTTGGTACTGCCAGAACAAAATAATGATTTTTCATAACTTTCCAGTGGAAAGGCGACTGTCTACGCATAGATGCATGATTAAAAGAGATGGGCCGCATTCAAGAATCTAGTTATCTTAAGTCGACTAGATTGGTCTGGATGAGATGTAACCTGAACGCAAAAACTAGATTGGTCGGGCACGTCACTTTTTCTGCGTCAGTTTCATATAAGAGTTGTAAATTTTTTCTGCGTCAGTTTCGTATAAGAACTGTCAACTTAGTACTCAGTCACGAATTTCTTGACTAGATTCGTCGGCTACCCCTCCATAAACATCAACTGAAACAGCTGCTCATTTGACCGATTTCGCCCAATCAAAACAGAGATACACTTAATGAGAGAGCTGTCAGACTAGTTACCTTCAAGTATCTAGTCATAAGAGCAGCTGTGCAATTACAAACAAGAAACAACTACCTACTCTCTACTTTACACTTTGAGACTCGCAGTATTTGTTGTAACCGGGTGCTAAAGTTTTTACTGAGATCGAAGCTCAAATAACACGCCTATTGTTGTTTTTGTAATTCAACCCCTGTCTGTGAATAATGAACAAGTGTGACTTATGTCGTTTTCCATTGGGACAAAAAATCAATCTTTTTTTTGATCTAAATCACTTTTCGCGTTCCATTGGGAAAAAAAATCAATCTTTTTTTCGATTCGGAGCACTTTTTGCAGATCTCGATAATTTTTCAGATTTACACATACTGCCACAAATGCCCACAGCTGTTTCACGTCATTGAAAGAAGTTTGCTTTGAAAACAAATGGACAAAGTTTCGTGAAAAGCAAAATAAAGAAATACATAAAAAGCAATTGATATAATGTTGGAGGAATTATTATCTTTATTATCTTCCTCATCATCTGGAAACTACGAATCACCGAAACTATTCCATTTGTGTCTACAACAGGGGAAACATTTTTCAAGTCGATATCCATAGCTGATTTTTGCAAAAGCAAATGCAATTTGAACAGCTGATTTTGCTGTCAAATACGCACTAATCCATTCACAAAAGCAGATCAATTTCGTTGCACGTTCCATGAACCGCGATAAATCTGAGATCTGAAAAAGATTTTTAGTGGTCCCAATGGAAAACGACATTAAAAAAAAAGTATGTTGCTAATAGCCGGCCACCATTCCTTTTACTTTTCTAGGCATCGCGCTGTTCAATTGCTTTGTGTTTCGTATTGAACTTGTTTGGTTTTTGTTAAGGCTTCGATTAAAATAAAGAAAATAGTGAAAAACACATTTCGGAATAGCGAATTCTTGCATTAAAGTCCAATTCATGAACTCGCAAACACTTGAAAAGAAATGAGCAAATGTGCGTGACTTCATGAATTTTACGGGAAAACAGCTTGTAGGCAGCCGCCTTTCCACTGGAAAGTTATCCATCTCTGTATTCCATTATCTTTGCCTATACCAAAGATTATTCATTCATCTCTGTTCGTGACTTCATGAATTTTCCGGGTAAACATCTTGTAAGCAGCCGCCTTTCAACTGCAAAATTGTATACCTTCCTATTCCATTATCTTTGCCTACAAGCTACAGCTACAAGCATTCATAGATAATAACTTTCCAGTGGAAAGGCGGTTGTCTACGGCTACTTTGCCGAAAAATTTATGATGTCACGCACATATGCTCATTTAATTTCTAGGATATGTAAGTTCATCAATTGGATTTTAATCAAAGCCTTAAGAAAAACCAAACAAGTTCAATATGAAACACAACACAATTAAACATCGCGATGCCGCGATGCAAAATAATAGGCGGCCGGCCATTAGCAAGATTCTTTTTTGTAGCTCAGACGTATTCACAGACGGGGTTTGAAATTACAAAAACATCAACAAAATGGGTTTTGGGGGGGGATAGGTGTACGAAAGATATCCATCTCTTTTAATCATTGATCTCTTCTGTTTTCCCTAAAAAGTAATGAAGTTACGGAAAATTGGTGAATTCATTACCTAAAATAATAAAATTTTCAAATATTCTGAAAATCTGGTTTGGGCATGTTCACTAGGAAAATCTGAATTTTGACGGTTAACAGTCAATTTGCTTGTAGTGAATATAATTACAATTAATACGTTTCTTACACTTTAAATGCCATAAAATAGCATAATTTCAGAGTTCAGAGCTGAGCACTGAACTGAGCTTGAGCATTATGAGCGCGCTCTGAAACGAGCATCCAAAATTATGTGTTAAATATGCGATATGCAGGGTTGCCGTTAACTTAAAAAAAAAGTCACTAACTCGAACCTAAAAATCCACTAGATATGCTAAAATTTAAAAAAAAAGTCACTAGAAAAAAATGTTCACTACCTACCAATAAAAAAAAAATAAATATTGAATTTTAACAACATTTTTATTTTGATCAATAAATAACTTATAAAAAAAAAAACAAATTCAGTCTCAATGTTACAATAAAAAACAAAACAGTTTTTTAAATCACTGCAAATCAGAAATAATTAAATCGATTTCATCTTCATCACTACTTTCATTTACCTCAATATCGGAGGCATTTTCAAAATTATTTCTTAAGAGAACATTTTTGTCATATTCATGACAACTTTTTTTTTGTATTTTTAGTTGATTTCTGATGAGCATTATTGAGTTCAAAGGTTTTGTTGACATTTTATTTCTCAACTTATTCAAAAGTTTATTTCTTCGCAAAGCCAAAATCTCCACCCCAGCCGAAACAAAACAATCAACAACAACACGCAAAAAATCAAATTGATTATTGCAATTTGCAAATGTCAAACTCGAAAACCAGGGATGTAACATCACCAGGGGCGTAATAATTTAGAAAAAATATGTTTTTGCAAAAAGTCACTAGAAAAGTAACTAGAATTTTTTAGTGACAAAAAATAAATTTTTGTCACTAAACTTTTGAAAGTTCCACTAGATATAGCGACAAAGTCACTAAAACGGCAACCGTGGCGATATGTCATGTAGTAAAAGAAATCCGTGTGGCTGTTTTGAGAAGATTTATCAGAGTTATGCTTATGAGCTATTTATACTACTCTCGGATTTGTGTAACACAGGAAACAGTTGAAACTTTAATTCTTCTTTATGTAAATACATTCATACCTTCTAGTGATATTGCAAGACAAATATCATTATTAGGTATTGTTTACTCTGTACTTTGCTTTATTATTTTCTTTATGCGAAATAATGCACAAGCGAGTGTATTTTTTCAGATATTTTTATGCAGATGGAAAATAATAAATTCGTCCACTGAAAGCTTAAAATTACTTACCTTCTGTCGTTTCAACAGTCACAACAGTCCAATTTTTATTTAATTAAAATGCATGAATGAATGCACCAACAAAGGATTCAAATTCCTGTTAGGAGAACTCCGTGCACTCAGTGTTTAAATATTTTGTTATATTATAATATTTGTTCTTTATAAATGCGTTTGCATCGCATGTTTACAAAAGATAAAAAGCGTATATATTATTTAATTTTATCTTCTATCTTTCACATAGGTATATACGTATTCAGAAATTACACGGTTTTAGATATGTTAAGCAACTATTATAAATATAATATTACATTTTTAAATGATGAATAAAATTGATATACAAAAAAAAACTGATTTAAATTGAGAATAAATAGATCCTTTAATCTTTAATATAGTAAATGACTAAAGTGTAGTTCTTACTGATTTAACCTACAATTTATGATGATATCTAATTATGTACTTATGTTATAGAATGAACTTTGGCAGATAAACAATTGTGCAGCACGAATACGACAGGCTTAGGACAGCATTCCATATCCAGTTCCTGAAATTATTTAAAATATAAAGTAGGTGCTTGAGCTTCAGTATATTCAGCACGTTTTTAATGATTTCGTAAATTAAAACAAAGGTGACTAAAGGTCACACTTTCCTTTTCTTTATACAAAATTGGTTTATGCTAATTTTTTATTAAAATTTAAAAAAACAATCTTAACACTTTATCCACGTTAAAAATACTTCATAGCCACGAAGCATAATACAGGTAACTTTTGAATAAACAAAAATTACAAACGCTGACTTTTGCCTTTTGGCTTTTAAATTTTAATAAAAAATGGCATTAAACCAATTTTCATTGTATTCATAACCTATTACGAAGAATACAAAACACAATATCGACAAGAGCAAAGTTATAAAATCATATAAGCGGTATATAGCCTTTAAAATAGTAAAATCACTTTTTAACACACTTACAATTTCGCCTTCATCCCCGAAGTCTAAATATAATAGTCGATTACCGTCGTCCGCAGATCCTTTCAGCTTATCAAATGGATATTGCCACATTTGAGACTTTGTGGTAGCTGGTGAATTGAAGCCACATTCATAAAGCGAAAAGCCTCGGTTCAAATGAACTATTAATTGACACTGTTTTCCCTGGTATAAACAGCGGAAAGAGAATTCTCTTTGATAGTTGATTGCATTGTGACTTCCTTGTACTAAGAATCTGGCCCATGTAGCCATATCACGGTGGGTTTCTGATCGTAGCCAGTAAACAAGAACTCCACGCGTAGTGCCACAGCGTACACAGAATACTGTAGTTTGTTGATTCTTTAAATATAAATGAAGTTATGCATGTTTAAAAGTATAAAAAAACTTTTTAAAATTTTAATTAATTACATGTAGTGATGAATTGCTTCCAGCTCCAGCAAGACGTGTAGATGCGAGAGGGCAGCTTTCAAGCGGTCGACTCCATGCTTCAACGGACCACGGCGCACCTTCGTATATTCTATAAGGTGGTTTATATAAAAAAAAAAATATTTTACTTAGGTATATCAAACCAATTCAAGGAATCAAGAAATATGTATTTTAATTTATTTTTGTTCAATAAAAGTATAATCAAATTTGATTGAACAAAATAACAAAGATGGCTTAACTTTCTCCACTCAAAAGCGTCTTACATATTATCGGGTCTTTTGCACTTAAAAATTGTATAGAAAGATGAAGATTTATTTATACTCGTAGCATCTGTATACCATCTTTGGATGTTCATATGTGAATGTGAATGTCTCACAAAATTGAAACAATTGCCCTTAAATGATAACCCTTGGCTAGAAATCATATATATAATTTACATATATGTAGCTACAAAAATAATTGTTTATCGAATTTTATAAAACCACTCTTGAAATGTAATTACCCATAATATTTATATATGTATATTCCGAAATATATAAACAAAATCATTTAATGCTTTGTATACCTCGATAGTTGTTGTTGTTGTTACCTGAATTCACGATCTGTAACTGCCACAAACACGGGCTGCCACTTGTCGTTCTCATCAGAGCTCTCCGAGCTAGATCTTCCACTCTAAATATTAAATAAAAAATTAAAAAAAATTTAAATGCATTTCGCAGTTAAAACAGTTCTTACCTGATCGCTATTTCCACCCATTCTTCGGCTGAGCCAACCAATGTGCTTTAATTCACCGATTACATTAAGTAACGCATGGTTTGCATCGTTTAATGCCCTTTGAGTACCACACGCCATTGCTGAGTGTAAGGCATTAAACCACATTAATGCTTCTTGCGAGTCAGTTGCGCGAAGAATACACGAGTGGATGCCATCAGGAGAGTGCAATTCAATACATCGATTTTCTGATAAAAACAAGTTATTAAGTTATATAAACATATTACATAAATACAAAATAAAATAGGTGTCAAGTCAGACTGAACGACCAACAAATAGCGTGTAACAAATTTGTCTATTAATATAAAATTCGAAACATGTTTGATCTTTGATGTTTGGCTGCATTCCAAGTTTAACTCACTATTGTAGATATTGTATTTTGTTGTAGCTTAAGAAACAGTGGTTGCTTATTTCGAAACTTTACATTTTAAAATTTGGTAGATTGAAAGGAAAAAGTTTTGAAAAATGAGATGTTAATTTAATGCTCACCTGCATTTTCTATACAATACAATACATAAAAAGTTCAAATCATAATCATATTTAAACACACAAGTACGATATATTATATATGGTGTAAAACTTATAGGATTATTTTATAAAATCAATTTAAAGACAATAGAGGGGGAATATAGCTGTTTAAGAGCAGAATAAACGAAAAGTGGTGGAACTTTTGTGTGCAGTATTAAATAAAGTGTTGGTAAAATATTCAGAAATTGCGATAGAAGTGACTACACTCACTGGAATTTCTTTTGTTACTTATGTGTTATGTCAGAGTTAAAATAGTAACACTTGGAATACAGCGTCTCTGCAATATTTCATCAATCTTACCTGGATCCACATATTTTAAATTCCGTGCTAAATGCGTTAGTTGTAGGGGAATATACCGAGTGTCAGCTCTTGGTGGGCTCTTTGGGGCTGGCGGGGATGTAGGCATGCCAGAACCCAAAGGACATAAAAAAGCTCTTTGTAGTTCCCAGCCAACTTCAGATATAATACTGGCTTTTCTAAAATATGGAGTTACTTCGCGAAGGAATTTGACTAAAATTAAATGAATAGGTATGTTAAATTTTTCCATGACTAAAACAAACAGGGTATTTCTTATAATAATGTCAATCCACTAAGTGCGGTTGATTTGGATAGCCGCACCAGAGCAACGTTTAAGATTTTTTTTAAAAAGCTAAAAACATTATCTACTTCCAATATGAAATGAGTTGCATAATGGTAGTTTCACTTTATTTTTTTGTCTATACCGTCAAAAACGTATATGTATATTTTCAAATTAATTTCATGTCTGCCTTCAAATAACACATAACCTCGAAAACTCTATTCTGTAAGGATCTATTAAAATATGTATTTAAATATTTATACTGACAATCCATTTCTTAACAGTACGTATCCTGATTGATTATTTTTAAATAATGTCCAACAAGCTTGTACGAAAGTCATTAAAACAAATTCAAAAGAGACATAATATTAATTTGCACCTATGCATAACATGACTCTTATTTGTCACGAATGATGACGGTTTCAAAATATATTTTCGGAGATTACAACTAATTTCACGGATTATCTCGAGGTATGAAAAGCTTTTCGAAAGGTAAGCCTTAATTCGATTTGTCCAATTCTTTTTCAGCATATTTTAATAATAATTTTAAAGAAAACTTATTTCAATTTTACTAAATTAGCTTTTCTTTGTCCGAGGCCAAGCACACGTTACTAGCTTATTAATTTGAAAAAGTGCGAGTGCGAGTTTGACTCGCCCATGAAGGGTTCCGTAGCAGCAAGTAACTTAATATAAAAGTTATATTTTTCTTTTTTTTTTATATTAGAGTTGATTGAATGAAAGGTAAATTGCGGTTTACGATTTATGAGGTATTAAAAAAAAACTACTTACTAGATCTCGTTCAAACCAATTTTCGGTGATAGTTTGCATGGTAATGTACATCATATCTTTTTTTTAGTTTTATCATTCTCTTATTTTAGAAGTTAGAGGCACACATTTTACCGCTTTGGAAGTGTCTCTCGCGCATACTATTCAGTTTAAAAAAAAATAATATTAAAAACCTCAATATCATCCATAGATACCCCACATGTATGGGTTTATTTAAAAAAAAGTTTTGAGTTTCAGTTCTAAGTATTGGAAGTTTTTTTTCTATTTTTGGGTGAAAATCTTAATGCGGTTCACAGAATACATCTACTAACAAAGTTTTAAAAGTATAGTTCTTATCGTTTCCGAAAAAAGTGGTTGTGACATACGGACAGACAGATAGACATGACGAATCCCTAAGGGTTCCGTTTTTTTCCATTTGGTTACGGAACGATAAAAATGAAATGCTTAATAAGTAGATATAGGTATAGACATAAGAAAGTAAGACTAACGATATTGAACTTATGTTTGTTTAATTCAGTATTAATGTACCTTTCCGCTCAATGCAGGACACAAATAATACAAACAAAATTTTTTCTTAAAGCATTATTATGTTTCATCTACCTACCTTCTAGATCCACAACGCGACCGGCGCGCTTTAGCGCTCTGACTGCTTCATCGTGAGTCGCATCTCTTAATTCCTCTCCATTAACTGTCAGTATAGCATCGCCAACATATAACCCCTTCGCCTGGTCAGCAGCCATGCCTCGAAATATTTTTGATATTAAAATAGGCATTCGATTTTCGCGGCCTCCTTTTATTGAAATTCCGAGACCATTATTGTCAGATTTAATAATACGAACCTAAAAGAAATGGGTACACTTATATACAATACATCGCACTTGTGGAAAAATTTTGGCATAATGTCTACAAACAAATATTAATATCCATAATAAGTGAATACATATTACATTGGGCACATTCAAAAATCTATAGTCGACAACATAGTTCTGGATGAGATGTAACCTGAATGCAAAACCTAGATTGGTCGGGAACGTCACTTTTTCTACGTCAGCCACGTATGCAAACTGTCAACTTAGTACTCAGTCACGAATTTCTTGACTTGGTTCGTCGGCTAACCCTCCATAAACCGAGATACATCTAGTCAGACAGCTGTCAGACTTACTAAACTAGATACTTGAACATCCCCATTTTCAGATCTGCTTCAGTAAATAAGGCTACACAATAAGCTTTCGGACTTCCACTGATTATACATTTTATAAATTGATACACAATATGGATTTTGCAGCAGTCATTCTACTTCTGTTGAACGCAGATAATCAACTGACGACCAACCTATCCATTCCATGAAATCGGTGCAACTTCTCGAATTCCTGTCAATTCAGGAATTAAATGTGAAAACCCTATAAAGCTGCGGTTAGACAAGGCACCGAACAATACTCCCTTATATGGGGCTCTTCATCTAAACATTCACTTTACCTACTTGAAACCATTATAAGACAAGCAATTAGACTAGATGCTACACTATCAGCTACAGACTACTATTCGCTAATTATCTATGCCTATTCTGTATACTACCAATTGAAAACGACTTTATTTAGTCAGAACAAAATCTTTGAAGAATAAGAATAATGTTTTACAGTCCCATTTAATAAAGATATTCTGTCAAAACCCCGGGATAGCGAAAATTTTTTTTGTCAAACGATAATAGATATGTAATCGTATTTGGCAGCTCATAGTTGTGTACGTACATGCCTCTTTTGATTTGCCACATGATCAGGAACGTCACATATTTCATTCATTCCATTATCGACAGTATTGTTGTTAAAAAGATGATCTGCATTATCAATGCTATTTTCTTCTGATATGCTGGTAACCGCAGTAGTTGCAGATGCTGGTAATGTTCCGTTGTGGCTACTATGACTGCTCCTAGTCAATTTTAAATAAAAATATTTCAGTAAATACCGAAAGTTATGTTTATCTTAGTTACCCCAAGGTTCCGTTCAATACTGTTGAATGATCGCCCATAGTTGACTCGCAAGACTCATCTAAGCTTATAGATAGAAAATCAGTTTGTAGTGTTACTAAAACCCTGTACCACAATCCGCGAACTCTAGTCTCAAGGACTCCACACCGTAATCCTGATGAAGATGGGTGTGGCATTGAATATTGCTGGTTTGTTGTTGTGGGTCGACTAAGACTAGATGATTCCACCATTTTCTTTCGTTATTTTCTTTTTTTAATATCTAAAAGGAATTACAACGTTAGTAGGAATATGTAATATTTGTTCGTTAAGTACTCTAACAAAAAAAAATGTTTATTGATTTTTATAAAAAAATATTTCGTTATTATAAAACTATACATAAACTAAACATAGGTAACGTAACAAGAAACATTATGATTCATTGCAAATTTGTCTAATTGGCAGTTTAATCTATCTTATATATTTTGCTTAGATCATTACAGAAAACAAAAAGGTTTACTGCAATTATAGAGACGGATTGAGCTTTTTATCATCACTTATCAGCATAAAAATCTTTGTTTTGAGTGGAAATTAGAAAACATTCACGAATTGTGAACCGATTATTTAAAAAAATAAAAACTAACTAACTAACCAATTCAATTAAAATTACTGTATAAACATATTTATTTTAATAAATAAGTATTTGAAATTACAGTTGCCATGTATTGTTAGAAACAATGCGTCACCTTAATATGAAGCTAGGTGTTTACATGCGATGACGTTTAAGACGGCGGCGGCGGAACGAGTATAAACAGTTGGCTTAATTAAGTTTTAGTTTTAAATATTTTTTATTTTAAAAGCCTCTAACTCCAAACAAGGAATGTATTTGCCCACAGCATAGTCAACGTTAACGATTCATTCTCTGAGTTGCTTAGCTCTGAGATAATTTCAATAAATTTCTCGTTTGCGATCGCGATCGATTTATATCGATTACACTCGATTCAGACCTAATAAGCAAATAATGTGTGCTAGAATGACTAGCAGGCAATTTAGGAAAACAAACAGAAAATTCAGCTGCCATTGAATTTACATAAAAAATCAAATATTATTTAATAGAGGAATGCCATCCTAAGGCTTTATGTCGTTCATCGATCATTTTTATTTTTTTTTAAGATCAACTTTTTTTGATCAGATTTACATATCACTTTCACTAACACCAATGTGTAGCATATACAGCAGACAGTTTGTCAATTTAATTATTACAAGCTGATTTTGAATTAAATTATAATTTTTACAATATGGATTGGAGAAGTTCTAAAATTAAATTGTCGCTAAATTTGTTAGTAAAATAGTATTTCAAAAATACAAAAATTTTGGCAGATAAGCTACACATATATCAACAATAAGATTCGGATTTTATGTTTGATTGGGCAGCGAAAATTAGAAATCTCGGATCGAAATTTGAAATGGCCACTTTTAATCGATATTAATGATGATGAAAAATAAAAAGTGCATACATATAACCACTATATGCTTTATTTCAAATATTTATTACGGCTCTTCAAAAAGTTTTATTACAAATTAAAATAATAAGTAATAAATAGATTAACTTATATTCAAAAACGAATATGAATATTATGTTTTTATTATTTACAAAATTCATTTAGTTATTGTTTTTTTTTGTTAAATTAAATTGTACCTACCTTAACTTCAACAACGAATGTGTATAATTATGTATTTTAAAAATTAAGATTTGTATTTGTGTAAATTAATAAAATAAGTAAAGTCAATTTATATATGCATATGAACATAAAAAATTTTCCGAGAATATTTAGTTTTGCGAAAAGTGGTATTTCTAAAGCCATCCACATAATGAAACGGCTGAGACAGGTTTGTTTATTTCCGATTACACATACATCACACACATATGAAACTGGAGAAAATAAATTTAAGGAACCAGGGGCAATAGGAATATGGATATTTCAGTGTATCTTGTTGTAGTTAAAGAATCCTAGCATCTAGTAACTTTGAGAGTTTGTTATACGTGGCCATTTCTAAAACGTATTAACAAATAATAATAAAATTTGACGGTATGTTATCATACATAAACTTAAAGAAGTGGGCATAGGTAAATTATAATAACTCACAAAGTTATTTATCAACAGCTAGCTAGTGCCTCGAGTGATTATACAAAAAAAAAAAATAGGTCAGATCAGAGTTATTAAGAAAATAAAGTTCAAAACGCCGATTCGCAAT
Organism: Cheilosia impressa; assembly: GCA_948293265.1. Taxonomy (NCBI): domain Eukaryota; kingdom Metazoa; phylum Arthropoda; class Insecta; order Diptera; family Syrphidae; genus Cheilosia; species Cheilosia impressa. The sequence continues at coordinate 59,865,037 of OX411881.1, forward strand.
ATTTAGTTGGCCTTTTTAATTTACAATCTAAAACTGACTACAAGCAAGACTTTGTAATTGGCTATTCACTATACAATAAGTTTCCTTTGACTATACCAAACGTTTATATTTGATAACAAACGCCAGCTAATGACCACAAGATGATTGGCATAACTTAGCCAAATATATTTAGGTATAAAGGTGGCAAAAATATAAAAAAAAACAAATAAAAATCGAATCTTTTTAACGGGTTCACGCAAAGAACTGACTAATAGAACTGTAATACAGGTCATCGAAGGATACGGCTTAAAACTGTGGATCTATTTTATATAAATATAAGCTTTATCTTAAAGCTAAATTATTTTGGACATAAACAATAAAATACCGTTTGATAATCTTGAAAACACAAATAGGTAGGTACCTATTTGATTCAATAATTGTACTTACCTAAGTAATAAATTTTCCTGAATTTCCTTTTTCCAGCCCTAAGTGTAATCCGAAATGTAGATATGCTTTTGGGAACGTACAAAACTATTTGATTTTTGATGAATAAAAGTTAACATTAAAAATTAGGCGATTTAAGGAACCTTTTATAAGGTACTGTTATTATTACATTTACGAGTCGTTCACTACAATAACACTATATATTCATAAAAGCCAACTTAACGTGAGCTTTCTGTTTTGAATCGTGTGCAATGTACGACACAATGAATAAATGAATGAAATCCTTCGCTTCGAAAAATATGTGTGTATGTACCTGGATAAATGGTATCGTTTGGGTATTAAAGGATATCGTTCGGAGAGATATTTATGTGCAACCGCACACTTCAATAATGTCGGATACACTTTCACAAATGTTGTTTTTGTGGGCGGGAAGAGAATGATGTCACTTCACAAATAATTATTTCTTGTAAAAATTTAACTACATTTAAGCTTAATTATTAAATCTGTTGGAAATCTTTGTGAGGCAAATGACACAAACTAAACGTACGCACTGTTACGATTGTTATATGGAAAAGAAGACAAATGCGACGCATGCTCCAAATAAGAGCCATATACAAAAAAATCATCCTAAAAAAGTATTTAACGTTTCACTTGCACTCGAACTCATATAATATGTATTCGTATCAACGATTCCGTTGATAACGATACCGTTAGTTGTTCTTGAGGGGATTATTATTATTTAGCTAAAAGTAAAGAACACGCCGAATATTCCAAAAATTTCATATTCGTCAACCAGCTTCGTTTTCTTATACAATGCTACTAAAACTGAAGTACTGACTTCAGAAACGGAATTTATAGAAACAGCTACTGACTGATATAGAATCCTTGCATACATTTCTACATCTACATAATATTATACAAACGAAACATATAAAAATAGCATCGTATTCATTGGCTAAGCATTGAGACAGAAAGCTTTATATTCGAGTTCTTTCCAATGCTATAACAAAAAATTGCTACCTACCCCACCCTGTACTTACCTACAACGCATGTCTACAGAAAAATGTTTGTTTGCTTTTCTGTTTAACAAATTAATAACGAAAGACTTTATGACATATTGAAACTTTGACGTTTTTTAAATTAATATAATTTTTGTTTTGTTTATTCAATTTTAAAGTATTTTCTCTTTCGGCGAGTCTATTTAATTGAATATTCCAGTACCTACATAAACTTTATGTGGACGTCTGAACTTAGAAATCACAGCAATAAAATAAAAAGCATAATGGGAAATTTTTGAAATTGATGCTTGTGAATAGTACCTAAGCGAATACCGAATACTATGTTTTGGTACTTAAAGGTTGTAGAATTCGATAGTCTCAAATAAAAATACAAGAGCACTGCAGTATCGACAGCAACTATTACTAGGCGTTATTTTGTACACTTATCTTAGCAAAGTAAAGTACCTAGGTATACCTAGAGTGGACGAACGCGCAAAAATAAGGTGTACAAAATGTTGTGTGTCTGGACTTTTAGTTTGCAGTTTGCTAGTGATTTCCACACACATTACCAGAAAGGTTCCAACATACTCTGGTGCTGTCAAGTGACTTCCACTTGGGATAACACATTTTCTCAGGCTAAATTTCGACAGATACTTTTGTTCTGTTGCGTTTTTGTGTTGCGAAAAAGTAAACAAGTATGAGCTTTTTTAATGATTACCTCGACGAAGAGTGTACATACATACAATCTGAAATGGTTGAAATAAAAGACAATTAAATTGTCTAAGGAAGTTTTTTCAAAGAACAGCTGTTTTAAAATTTAGCTTGAGCAGCGTAGGTACTAAGCTTTACATGTTGTTGATGTTTCGTTTCGATTTTTTTTTTTAAATAATTGTGGAAAATTAGTGTTTCAGTTAGGGGTAGTCTGTAATCGATAAAGTACAATCAGATTGTAAAGTCCAAAGTTTTAATATCCAAAAAATTTTGTTTCTTATATGCAGGGGATTTTTTTTTTTAATAGTAGATTTTGTGAATTAAGCCTAGTGCGCTGCCCTTTCGGAACGAAATTTCAATGCGATTTGCGATTTACATAAGATTATTTTTTGTGTATATTCAGTGTGTTTTTAATCGTGGTGACATGCAGATATCAATTTTGATGAAATTTCAGCAAACATTTAATGTTTTTTTGGAGTTTTTTTATTTTTTCCCATGGAATAAGAAAGTCTGTAATCGATAAAGTACAATCAGATTGTAAAGTCCAAAGTTTTAATATCCAAAAAATTTTGTTTCTTATATGCAGGGGATTTTTTTTTTTTTGAATAGTAGATTTTGTGAATTAAGCCTAGTGCGCTGCCCTTTCGGAACGAAATTTCATTGCGATTTGCGATTTACAGAAGATTCTTTTTTGTGTATATTCAGTGTGTTTTTAATCGTGGTGACATGCAGATATCAATTTTGATGAAATTTCAGCAAACATTTAATGTTTTTTTGGAGTTTTTTTATTTTTTCCCATGGAATAAGAAAACTGGCGGCAGCCAATGACAGTTTCTCTCATGATCTCAATATTTGCACCAATGAAAGTGCTGCCTCTCTCGCTGTGAGATCCGTCAACGGATGCAACTGACAGAAAAGTAGAATGTAAACCTACTTTATCCGTCGTATCTGGATGCGCTGCTTATAGGTCAGCTTCCATAAGGTGCTGTATATTCTATCAAACTGTCAGTCGAATACGTTGCCGCAACGGATGCGACGGATTCTCTGGGTTGGGCTATAGTTTTTCGTATTGTCATAATATAACGAAAAGACACAATGTTTCGACATGCGTTTCTAATAAGCGATTTTTCCTTCTATGAGTGTTTCTTGTATCAGTGGTAAACTCTAATTGTTGGGTTAAATCCCTTTGATATAATACTTTGATGTATAGAATGCACTACAATTTGGTTCAGCCGTTGAATAAAATTCCCTTGGAACGATAATACCGCCATGGTCGGGTCGAGTGGTTGTGCTAGCTCGTTGTGCTATATTATTTCCAATTATACATCAATAGGCTTTTTTTATTTTTCCCACATGCTTAGAACAATCGTATCCAACTGTTGTTGTAAACCATGGAAACCAGTGATCTACATAGATCGTGTGGGCATAATAAAAAAAGACCTATAATGTGCATGATAATGACTAAAGTCGAAAATGAAAAAGTAACCAAAAGTTTGGTGAACTTTACCAGTTCCTGTGGTTACCGCTCAAGTTACCGCTGGGCGATTGAGTGCACAGTAGCTGGCTATCTATATATTACTAGTATACTCGTAGTTTAGTGTTATTATAAGACAAGTAGATTCTTTTGTATTCCTATGTTTTTTGGAGTTAATATGTATATGGAATTGTACTGTACTGTTCTATTTGTTTTTTTTTTTAATATTGTATGACTTGCAGCGTTATAAAACTCTAATCACCTCGATCAGCGCCATTGACAAATATATTTATATAAAATACCTAATATTTTTTCAAACAAATCAAAGCTTGGTTTATTGAAAGAAAAAATTTCCCTAAAATAATAAAGTTAAATACGTAAATGTGTACATAACTTTGAAGAATGAATAATGAAAATTAACACATAACTTCGTTCTTTGTAAATTATGTATAAATGTATCTATAAAATCTAAGAGCATTTGATAACTGTTAAGTTCAGTTCAGTTGTATCCAAATCTTGCATTACATATACATATAATGCTATTATGTTTTTCTTCTTTAAAGTTTGTATCGCACGCTTAATTTCGGAAAGCTACATACAAGCTTTTTATTTTTCTTTATAATTGAAAACAATTTGTGACTGCTTGTCATACTCGCGCTTAAAGGCGATCCGAAGCAAAGTACTCACTCTCCATACTTTGTTTTATATACAAAGCAAAATAATTGTGAACCATAAATATAAAACGGAAAATTATGTAAGCGAATCATTGAATTGTTACGAGTAGTTACCTATTATTTGTGTTAACGAAACTACAAATGACGACGCCCGCTATATTGTCAAGATTAATATAATATTTAAATTTTAATGATGGCTTTCAACAACCGAAACCGAACTATATATAGGTTTTTCCTCTCTTAAACGTTTTTTTTTTTGTTTTAATTTTTAAGTAACATTATTCCAAATCTCATTTCGTAATAATAAAACCTAAATTACATAAGTGTTAAAAACGGAATTGAATAAAATTTAATAGTTCTTTGAAGTACAATTGTTTAATTAAAGGCTTTGAATTAATCTACAAATTTTTTCTTTACTAAATAACAGAGACAAACGATACTGAAACAACCAACTCGCAATCCTCTTGCCGCTGGTCCCCTCAATTTTTTTTTTTCAAATTCGCTATTTTGTTTTCCTGTCGGTGTTATGTCAATTAAAAATCCGTGTGACAATAAAAATAAAAAAAAATATAAAAAATGGGTAAATGTGATAGAGTTCGAGAATTTGCATTACTTAACGCCATTGGTTAGTTATTATACATTTTTTTAAATTCTAAGGGCGAATAATTTAATTTGTTTGGTTAATAAAACTGCCTAAAGGGATAATTGTTTTATATACTAGATACATTTATTACGACAAATATGGTATACTTTCCGCTTTTGGATATCATTAACTTCGAAATCGTGCGTGAACATTTGCTCAAAATGTTATTATTTTATCTCAACCAATCTACATTGTTAATTTTTCATGAATATTTTAAGCAAATGTACACTTATTCCTAAAAAAAATATTATAAACACGGAACGAACAATTTCAAATTAGTTTTAAATTCTTTTAACGCTACCAGCAACTTTGTCCAAAGTGGAAGTGGCATATGCAAGGTGCGAGTGTGTTAGTGAGCCGGAATTTTTGAAGTTACGTGACAAATATCTATACGAATTTCTACTACTAGCTGAAGTATGACAAACATCCGAGGGCTAGATTTTCAGTGCAGAGGAATTCTATCAGTTTTCCACCACGACTATAATTATTTAACCCAATTAAAATAAAGTATAATTGAATTTTAAGTTTTTGAGGTTTCGTGAGCACATCATATTAAGGATAAGGAACTCTGTTCAGCATCGTATTATTTTAAAAGCTGTGATAGCAATATTTTATGGATTTTTTTTTGTTTGAGGCCATTACCTAATAGTTTTGCGAATTTACAATACCTTTTGCTTCACTTTTTTCTGAAACTAAGGTTTCAATTTGTAAAGATATGTAAGGTTAAAAAATTATTTCTTCAAACTGTGTATAAAATAATATTAAAAATGTACATTTTGTTAACTGTTATACTGTTAGATACAAATTGTCCGGCACTACATGGTAGATAATAATAGTACCACACTTTTGCTTCACTTTTTTCTGAAACTAAGGTTTCAATTTGTAAAGATATGTAAGGTTAAAAAATTATTTCTTCAAACTGTGTATAAAATAATATTAAAAATGTACATTTTGTTAACTGTTATACTGTTAGATACAAATTGTCCGGCACTACATGGTAGATAATAATAGTACCACATAATAAATAAACAAGTAATAATACAAAATTTTTAACTTATCACAATCATCTTTCTTAAAACCAATTCAGTCGGAATGCCAATTAGAAAATTCTGCTCTCTGGCGATCGACGCACTGGCACGTAAAAAATCGATTGAAGATTCATCGGAATCTAAGCTCGCTAAGGTATTATCAGCATTTGATTTAACAGCTCTGGGCATTGGAAGTACCCTGGGCGTTGGAGTATATGTATTAGCTGGCGAGGTATCGAAGACAAAAGCTGGTCCTGCAGTAGTAATAAGCTTTCTCATAGCAGCGATTGCATCGATATTTGCTGGCCTATGCTATGCTGAGTTTGGAGCAAGAGTGCCAAAAGCAGGTTCAGCATATATTTATAGTTACGTTACCATTGGGGAGTTCATAGCCTATATAACTGGATGGAATCTTATACTGGAATATGCTATTGGTAAGTTATCAGCATTCCTCAATATAAAATCTAATCAATCAAGAGTATACAGCAAGTATTAATTGATTGATAATAATTGAAACCAATTTAAAAGTATAATTGAAAAGCTGCACAGCATAATAACATTAATACAAACATAACTTATATTTTAAGGATCTGCGAGTGTAGTTAAAGGTCTTAGTACTTATCTGGACTCTTTATGTGGATATGCCATGAAGAATTTTCTAATGGAGCACGTTCCTTTGAATATCGAAGGATTTAGTGGTTATCCTGATGTATTCGCGTTTGGGGTGACAATAATGTTTTCTTGTTAGTCTATAATATTATACTCGAACATTGACTTTTACTTGCTTATATTCATTTCTTTTAGGGGGAATCGCATTGGGTGCTAAGGAGTCAACAATTGTAAACAACATATTTACTACTCTTAATCTTGCCGTAGTGGTGTTTGTTGTCATTGCTGGCTTATTTAAGATAGACACTAAAAATTGGACTATTCCACCAGAATCAGTTCCAGATGGATATGGCGATGGAGGGTTTATGCCGTATGGTTTTTCGGGTGTTCTTAAGGGAGCCGCAGTTTGTTTCTACGGTTTTATTGGTTTCGATTGTATAGCAACGGCAGGCGAAGAGGCGATAAATCCACGCAAATCAATTCCCTTTGCAGTAATAACTTCATTGGCTCTAATATTTTTGGCATATTTTGGTGTATCAACGGTGTTAACAATGATGTTACCGTATTTCCAACAAGATGAAAATGCTCCACTTCCCCATATTTTTCGAATTTATGACTGGGTGTTTGCTGAGTACATTGTAACTATAGGAGCTATGTTCGGCCTTTGTTCAAGTCTAATGGGAGCCATGTTTCCCCTGCCAAGAATAGTATTCGCTATGTCCTCGGATGGTTTACTATTCAAATTCATGGGTGAAATCAGCACCAAATATAAAACTCCACTTAATGGAACACTTTTTACTGGCTTATTAACAGCCCTTTTGGCTGGGGTTTTTAATTTGACTCAATTGGTCGACATGATGTCGATTGGAACTCTCTTAGCCTACTCTATGGTTGCTGGTTGTGTACTTATACTTCGGTATAAATTCGATGAAAAAAAAGTAAGTGCACACGGTGGAGTTCTTGTAAAAAGGAAGTGCAATAGATTCTCAATTATAAGAGAACTTTTTAACTTTGACAAAAATAAGGAACCAAGCAGAAATTCATCAAAAATAGTTAATGGATGCGCATCTACATATTGTAATACAATTTTTTTTAGCAATATTAGCAAAATAAAACTCTATAGAATTTTGTATTTACAGGTATTTGGTGCTTGCTACTATCCCTGGTATTAACTAAATTCGAAGAGGGATTTAATGCTACTACAAAAGACGATATAGTGCTTCTCGTTCTCACATTATTGCCAGCATGTTTAACATTGTATTTAATTTCAAAGCAACCAGTGTCCGAAAGCAAACTTTCTTTCAAGGTTCCTTTCGTTCCATGGCTTCCAGGACTATCGATTTTTATTAATGTGTATCTCATGGTCAAATTGGAATATATGACATGGGTGAGATTTATTGTATGGATCGTTTTGGGTAAGCGCGGAATATATAAATATTTTTTTTAGCATTAAAAAAACATTTTACTTCTACAGGCCTGTGCATATATTTCTCATATAGTTTAAGGCATAGCAAACTTAAAAGACATAATAACGATGAGTTAATAATATCAGATACAACCACTAAGGACATTGATTGCAAGGCGATCCTAAATGACGGAGTTAGAAAAGACTAAACCTAATCGATTATACATTTTATTTTTAAACCTTATTAATATTTACCATTATACTGAGTTAGTTTTCGAAATTAGCTTAGTCCCATAAAAGTCAAATAGCATAAATTCGGATGGTTATTATTCATTTATTTAATATACGGCGCTTGCTTATTATCCAATAGGAACATGTACATATTATTCACATAACAAAAAAATTTTGGTTTACCTTTTAATGCTGGGCCTAATGCGATTTTTAGACGACAAAGACTGAAGGCATTTTTACTTTTCACAAAAGTGAAATCAATTTTTTCATTAATTTTTAGATTTCTCGTCGGCTTCAAAGATTTAGGTCCGTTTGCTGATACGACTCATAGCGAACTAAGTTCCACATAAACTCTTATGTGACAGTTTATGACCTGAAAAAAGTAGCCCATAAATATTTAAGTAGAACTTAAATCGTTAAGAGTCGTATGAGCAAACGGCCCTTAATCTTTTAAAAATCAGTATAGATTTTAGTGGGGAATATCCAGACCCAGTCTGTATATTGATTAGTTGAATTATTGCTTTCGTTTACATATTTAACAATTAAGTGAGTTTTGAAAGGAAAGATAACTCTGGTTGGAAAACATAGATTTTCTTAATTTAATCAAATAAAATTTTGAAATACGAACACAATCACTTTCATATTAACTGCAATATTTCGAGAATTTAAGAGCTCAGTATACATCCGCGACTTAACGCATTATTTTTGTTTGAACAATTATCTTAGCTCGGAAAATGCTAATCTACATAAGGCGTTTTTCTTTTTAACTTTCTCCATTACGTAGTATCTACCTAAGAGAAAGATATGTAATACGTAAAAAATTTTGAAATCGAGATACCTATTAATCAATTCCGACATTACGATGATAGAGGAACTCAAAAAAGTTGGTCGCAAAATTCTCTCCGTCTAAACGGCTGACTGGATTTCGTTCAAACTTTAAATCTAAAAAAAAATTTCATACCAGTTTAATTTTTTCGAGAACGGCTCTAAAGATTTAAACTAAAATTGATATTTAAGCTTAAGTAGGTGAGGTTAATATAACTGCATACTCAGTCAGTTTTCAGATCGAATAACAGTACTTTTGAAATTTGGTCATCTCTCGAAAACGGTTCATACGATTGCAACAAAAATTCATTTCGAAGGTAATATGATCATTTATAACTTAATTGTAAACTCAGTTTTTTTCTGTACATATTATCGCAAAATGGATTTTTGTAAAAAGTCATTTTTGAAAAATTTTGTTCTTCTTGATGTTTTTAAAATAATCGCGTCCCTAATTTTCAAATCGAAACGCCGAAAACGTTAATTTTAAAACTGCTCATATCTCGAAAACCCCATTTTCGATTTCGATAAAACTTTAAAAACCAAGTAATGCTTACATCCCGAACAATAATTTGTACTCACATTGGAATTTATATTTATGTAACTACTGTCGATGAATAACCCATAAGTGAATTTTATTTAGCGCTACGTAATCTACATATTCCTTTTCCTATATTCTATGCACCGTTTCCTTTATCTAGCATCGGTTCTCAGATTTGTACCTACCTACTTAATAAAATAAGTGAACAACCAACCAAACTTTTGATAAACGAGAAAGTTTCGTTCGAGCCAGTCGTGCACTTTATTTAGTTTAGAGACGATCACTGAAGACTGAACTGAGCTCGAGCATAATGAGCGCGCTCTGATCGTTCTCTGAACGAAAAAAGAAACACAAATTCTAAGCTCTGATGTATCTGAGCTAAAAAAATAAACACGAACTTTTTGTGTAATAGTTCAGGTTGTGCTCTAAACTAAAAAAAACAATTTAGTTGCTTTTACTCCAAAGACTCATTACGCGTACTCGTAAAGGTGTTTTGGAACCAGATATTCTTGGGGATATAATATGTACGTCTGCACCTATGTACATAGTATCTAACTCAAGCTATCAGAAAAAATACAAGTTCAAATTCATTTACAACGTTTACAAAGGACCTCTTTCTTTTTTGGAAACAGAAAAATAATTACAGAATGTGCTTTATTTAAAACATTAAACTAGTTTTACTTTAAATGATCGACAAAATACTAACCATATTTAGTTTAAAATAACATGTGCTATTTATCACATTAAATGATAAACCAATTTTTAGTATGTAAAATATACTTGGTATGTAGTACCAACAAGTTCTTCTTTTAATATATATGACTATGTACTTTACATATTCTTAAAGATCCTTATCGTAATGACTCATTGAAATAAATGAGGCACATACTTAGGAAGGTTTACAATGAAACGTAAATAGAACAGAAATATTATATTCAGTTATTGTCGTTAGATAAGATCGAGTCAACTTAAAAAAGTTTTGTTATCTCCACAGAAACCCGCCGCTTTGTCATCTGAAACCATATTCGAGTTCAGTTTGTTGCATTCTTTAGATCGTGATACTTTGTAAACGGACGCAAATACATATTTTATTTTATACTGCAATACAGATGTAATTTATCAGATAGAGTAAAGAAGAGCTGGTTAGACAAAGATATAATATATTATCTGAAAAAAAGAAATATCGGTGCACTTGCAAATATTTTGTTATTAGTTCCGTTGGTGCGTCTTAAACATAGTTTGATACAAATATGATTTACAAAAATAGATAGTGCGCTATACCAATAACAAATTTTAGTCTCGACTTTAAATTTACGGAAGCTCACAATTGCGAAATTTATATGGAAAATATAGCCACTGTGAACTACTAAAATTAGAGTCGAATCACAAAAGTACAAACATTTTGTTTATATTTTTATTGATATATTTCTGCCCATCCTTAACATAAAATACGTGTATTGTACAAAAAACTTACCAGCTTATCAAAATTGGTTTGGTTGTTTAAGGTTACAGTTTGTCAACTCGATTACGGCCACGGTGGTCGAACTCTTATCGGCAAAACTATCTGTGACTTATTGCACTTAAATTCTATAGAAACTCAATAAAAGTGCTAGATTCCTACAGAATTTAATTTAATGATTTGAAATTTTCGTACTATTTCTGATTTTAGTTTTTTTGATTTAGTGGTTCGGAATTTCAAAACAGAAGTCACACCGAAAATTCGAAATCTTCTCGAACTCAAATTCGGTAACAAATTGACAGAGGCACAGATTGTTGATAGTTGATACTTATGTGGTTTTCCATTGGGACAAAAAATCAATCTTTTTTTTGATCTAAATCACTTTTCGCGTTCCATTGGGCAAAAAAATCAATCTTTTTTTCGATTCGGAGCACTTTTTGCAGATCTCGATAATTTTTCAGATTTACACATACTGCCACAAATAAGCTGTTTCACGTCATTGCAAGAAGTTTGCTTTCAAAACAAATGCGCAAAGTTGCGTGAAAAGCAAAATAAAGAAATACAGAAAAAGCAATGGACATAATGTTGGAGGAATTATTATCTTTATTGTCTTCCTCATCATCTGGAAACTACGAATCACCGAAACTACTCCATTTGTGTCTACAACAGGGGAAACATTTTTCAAGCCGATATCCATAGCAGATTTTTGCAAAAGCGAATGCAATTTGAACAGCTGATATTGCTGTCAAAAAACGCACTAATCCATTCACAAAAGCAGATCAATTTCGTTGCACGTTCCATGAACCGCGATAAATCTGAGATCTGAAAAAGATTTTTAGTGGTCCCAATGGAAAACGACATTACTTATGTTGTTTTCCATTGGGATTTTTTTTTATTTTTCTCATATATTTAAATTTGAACTCAAATTCGTTAACAAATCGACAGAGGCACAGATTGTTGATAGTTGATACTTACTTATGTTGTTTTCCATTGGGATTTTTTTTTATTTTTTTCATATATTTAAATTTGAAATTTATGCTGTCTTTAAATCGTAATTTGTGTTTTTAAAATTGGATTTATTTAAATTTATATCCATTCCAGCGTTAAATAAAAATTTGTTTCTAATTTCAACAGACTCAGAGTCTTAATCGAGATTCGCAAAAGTATTCTGAATCTGAAAAATATTGTTTTTTTTGCGCCCATAGAACAGGATATTTGGTGTCAGCTGATTTTTAGAACAGAAAAACTGTTCTAAATCTGATAATTTATATATTAAAATTAAAAAAAATTGCAACGAAAGTCACTTCTGTTTTTTATTTTTTCTGATAATTTAATTCTTCAAGAAACATGTACAATGTACATACTCAAATAATACTTCTTATCGACAAACGTACTGCTATTTTTTTATATGTCTGTATTAATCGAACATATATAGAATAAATTAATTAGATTATTCACGGGTTATCAATTTCTTGACAAAACATCGACTATTGGCCTCAAATTGCTCCTCTTGACCCGGTTAACCAATACATTTCCGTTGAGCTGTACTGATTGAGGATACAACGTGCTAAGAGAGTGCGTAACTTACTGCAATATGCCTACACAGCCATCCTACTGGAAAGTGTTGACTAGGCGAAAAGTCATTAAAGAAGAGAATGAAGAAGAATCAAAACTGAATAGAGTATTAGGACTATTTGACTTGACTACATTGGGAGTTGGGTCGACTCTTGGAGCAGGCGTTTACGTTCTTGCTGGACAAATCGCTAAAGATCAAGCTGGCCCATCGGTAATGATATCATTTGCTATAGCTGCACTGGCATCAGCCTTAGCAGGTAAAAGTACTATATAGCTTCATAAACATTTCATTAACATATTTCTATTAACAATTTTTAAAGGTATTTGCTATGCTGAGTTTGGAGCAAGAGTACCAAAAGCCGGTTCAGCATATGTCTATAGTTATGTTTGTATTGGAGAATTCGTGGCTTTTGTTATTGGTTGGAATTTAATTTTGGAGTATGTGATTGGAACGGCGGGTGTATGTAGAGGCATAAGTCTATATCTGGATACTCTTCTGAATAATGCTCTGAAATCGTATTTTACAAGTGTAGCCCCAATCCAATGGGACTTCTTAGGGGAATATTTTGATTTGTTCGCATTTGGATTAGCAGTAATTTTTGGAGGTTATTACTATTACGCCTTTTTTATTATGCCCACATGATCTATATAGATCATTGATTTCCATGCTTTACAATAACAGTTGCATCTCGTACTATTGTTGAAAATTGTAGAAATCAATGACCTGTAAAGATCAAGTGGCCAATATAAAAAGCACCTTTTTATATTATATACAAATGTGATGTGCAGTTTTGGTTCAAATGGCGAATATGTGTGATATAATATTATGGCTTCTGAATAATGAAGAAAACGGCTGGACTAAAACGATTTGCTTTAAGTTGCACTTCACTTCGAAGATAATCTAAATTCTTCAGCAAATTTGATATTTACTGTGGTACACATACAATTTCATGTTTTTCATAGAGTATGTCGGTGGACCAGTCGAAATTGTTAAATATGAAACCTAAACGCTCTGTGAACCAAACGTATTGCATTTTTTCTAAAAGTATTCTTTTTGTTCTTTTGTTTGTAGTTGGAACAGCTTTTGGCGTAGAAACATCCACGACGCTCAACAATTTTTGCACATTGCTAAATATTTCAGTTTTGGTTTTTGTCATCATAGCTGGTTCTATAAAGGGTAAATCTGTTAAAAAATAAATGACAAACATAATCTTATACCTTTTGTACATAAATGGATGCGCAAATTTTCGTAGCTGACATTTCGAATTGGCAAGTCGATCCATCAGCCAATTTCACTGGAACTGGTTATAACATAGGGAAGGGTGGATATTTTCCATTTGGTATTGAAGGTACATTGAAAGGAGCGGCCACTTGTTTCTTCGGATTTGTTGGGTTCGACTGTATAGCAACTACAGGCGAAGAAGTGCGGAATCCTCAAAAAAATATACCTCGATCCATTTTCTATTCTCTTTTAATAATTTTTCTCTGCTATTTTGGAGTTTCTACTGTTTTAACTCTTATGGTGCCGTATTATATACAGGTAATGTTTCATTTCTGCAACGTTTTCTCATTGTATTGTATGTACGTACTTACATATTATTAGGATCCAAATGCGCCTCTTCCATTTGCTTTCAGAGAAGTTGGTTGGAACTTTGCAATGTGGGCAGTAACGATTGGCGGATTGATTGGACTCCTCGCAAGGTTTGTCACATACGGATTTTTAAAAATATTAAAGTAACTAATTAAAGTAACTATATCTATTTAATTAGTTTGTTTGGGGCACTTTTTCCAATTCCAAGAATTATTTACTCCATGGCTGAAGATGGATTACTTTTCCGCTTTCTTGGCAAAGTGAGCCCGCGCTTTCGAACACCAGTAACAGGTTCAATTTTTGCTGCCTTTTTGACCGGTAGATACCTATATATAATTATATAAAATGTTCTTTGTTTGTTATCTACTAATGAAACAATCATTTTAGGAATAATTGCTGGAACTTTCAACCTAGCACAATTAGTTGACCTACTCTCTATTGGAACTCTATTAGCTTATACAGTAGTTGCTATATCAATAACTATTTTAAGGTTCATTTTTTTTCCATCATTTTTTTTTTCAAAACTTACTTTCTATTTCAAAAGGTTTATGAAAAATGAAGGTGGAGAGAAACAGAACAGAGCTAATTGTCCATTAACTGAAAATACTATGCTTACATCTAATGACACAAAAATAACTTTTAAAAGGCTTCTTTCCCAGATGTTTAACTTTCAGCGTTTATCCACTCCTACGTCCTTGTCCACAAAGATTGTAGGATCTCTGATTATCTTATTCTGTAATTTGTATAATCGGCGAAGATTTAAAAGAAAATGTTTTAATAATTTTTTTAATTTGATTTAGGTTTTATTTCTCTGCTGTGTGGAGTTCTTATCACGACTGCAAGCGAAGCTATCATAAACCACGACCTTTGGGCATTTGTGCTTTTAAGTATTTTGTTTTTATTGATAATAATACTTTTAACAGCTATTTCGATGCAGCCAAGAGAATTATACACACCAATTTTTCGAGTTCCTCTAGTACCGTTAGTACCAGCCATCAGTATTTTTGTAAACATATACCTAATGCTTCAGCTTGATGCTATGACGTGGATTCGATTTGGTATCTGGATGGTTATAGGTAGGTAACATTTAAACTTATTTTTGTGGCCATGGGGGAAACTAGAACAATCTTTAAATCCAGTTTCACACTTAATGACTTAATGTGCTATATATCAGAATAGACAATTTAAATATGTAGATACCTGTACTGGAGTTCAATGTTTATTAATAGATAAAAAGGTAAATAAATAATATTTGAATACGGCTACCATATCAGCGGATCAAAAACAATGCATTATTTTGAAATACAACAGCAAATACAGTTGTTCAAAATATTACTGTTTATATTTGTTGACTAATGCATTTATCTTTTTACTAGCAATTTTTGAATCTAAAATCTACTCAATTATAATCAAAATTATAATCAGCATAAGGCATCTAAGACACTTCTGTACAATTTTTTTTTATCTCTTGGCCTTCGAAACACAAAAATTAAACTGATTTTTCGCGATTATATAATTAATCCTATTGAAAAGCACATTATCCTCGTTTTATTATCTGGCCTTTAGTATATAGTAGATATAACATCCCAGTATCGGTTTCTATATTATAAGTTTATCTTTTGTTTAAGCAAAACTATGACTAGTTTCCTATGTGGCACTTTATACATATATATGCATGCAGAATGTGGTCCTTCTATTTCCGCAATTATATAGGCCTTCCAATATTTATAATTTGCTATTGCGGGTTTGACAAATCCAAGCACCAACTTAAAAATCGAAGACTGTCATTTATGAAAGTGCTTGAAAGATGTAGCACTACTTTAAAATCTCAGTTAAACGCTTCAGATAATGGAGTTTGCTATAACGATTCGCATATTATATCAGTTCCACAGCCAACAAGAGAGGGAAATGAGCACGTTGAAGTTAAAAATATATCCTTTAAGCTAGTGAGTGATGAAATTCGTCCCGCTTCATTTATAACAAATAAGGAAGAGAATTCTACTCAAAATGATATTCTTTCAAAGGAAAATACATTTTTGCTTTCCAAAGAATATAACCCACTAAAAGAATATTGTTCTTATACAATTATTGAAGACGAAAGTTCCGCTACTATTGCAATGCTAGATGACGCCTTAAAAATTGAAGGCGAGGACACAAAGACTTCCGAGTATACAGCAAAAATAAGTTTGGATCCAGAAATTCCACACAATTTTGTTAAAACAACTACAACAGCTGCGATTCATAACATTAATGAACATTGTATCGATTTTGAGCAAGTTAACAAATCTAACAATATATTTCTCACGAATATTTCTGATTTATTTACAGAAGTGTGGGAATTAGCATTTAGTTTTGTCAACGAAATTCTTCAATGTGATGAATTAGTGTTAGCAGTTGAATCTAAAAGGAAGTATTACAATCAAACACGAGATACAATACAATTTTGGAGGGCAAGCAAGCATAATAGATATATGTGTAGCTCTGACTCATTGGAGCCAGCAGACGAGAATCCTCTACATTCAGACAATTTTAAAAACAAACTTAGCCTACTAATTGTACGACCTCCAATAACTAGCAAAATTAAAAGAAATGAAAATCTTTTTCCATCAACAAAAGAATTTAGTCAAAGGTGGTTGATACCATCAAGAAGTGAAGCAGATATGGGTAACGTGGTTTTAGGATCCACTGAGGGAACATTAGATGCAAAAAATGAGGTAATTTTCAAAAAAGAAGGACTATCTATACCGACACCTCCTAAATTTGATCCAGTGCTTTACAAATCTGTTGGAAAGATTACGAATACAAACATTCTTATGCGGCCTGGCATAGACAAACTGTTTAAAAATAGCGTTACAAATAAAGCAAACATAGAGAAAGTAGAAGGAGAAATACCTTTTAAAATAAAGTTAGAAGCATTACTTAAACGTGGTCCTTCATGTAGTTTACGTACCAACAAAGTGACTTAATACAGTTACAAATGCCTTGACCAGAACCTCCAAATATTTTATAGCATCCAGCAAGCTGTAAGAACAAAATAACTAATGCCAATGATGTACTACCTCATTTTAAATTTACTTGTTTGTTAATGATATTGAAGTTGTTGGGTAAAAAAACTATAATTTGCATTTTATGATAAATGTATATACATTTTAATATATTTAGTACTAATACAATTTTTGTTGGAGGTTGACTAAAACGCATGTGCAAAAGAACAATTCTGTTCTAATTTTTATTAAAAATATAATTCAAAAAGAGATGCATGAACACAACGATTGTTGAAAGCTAAACCTAAAAGCATATTGTTAATGTTTATTTAAATATATGAATATTACGTTTGTTACAATTTTAGGTCTGTCCTTATATTTCTGCTACGGATTTCAAAATAGTTTTAAGCAATTATGCAGACAACGGACCGGTTGGCACAAATTAAAATATAGTGAATACTTTTATTAAGATGTTTATATCATATTTATATTGATTTATTGTGATATTTGTTTTTTTTTATGATTTCGGGGAACAATATTTGAAACCTTAATTATCTGAATAAATGATCAATATAAAGTATTATTTGTGCCTATATAATTTTTTTTTTATAATTTCTTTTATTCATTTTATACTATTAATACATGAACCTGAACATCATAGAGCTCGCTCTAATCGCGCTCTGAACGAAATAAGAAACACAATTTCTGAGCACTGATGTATCTGAGCTAAAAAAGAAACACGAACTTTTGGTATAACAGTTCAGGTTGTGCTCTGTACTAAAAAAGAAAAACGCCTATGGGTTCCTTGTTTATAAACATTTTCATCTAAAAGAAATAGGTATTACAGCAGCATGCCTTTAAACCTTTTTGAAATGTGTTTATGACTATGCTAGTAAACTGCTTTAGCGCCATTCGCTTTCAGCGGGCGGCATTAAGTAGATCGATAAATCAAACAACGCAACAGTCAATACACAGAGCACAACTTGAACTGTTATACAAAAAGTTCGTGTTTCTTTTTCAGCTCAGAATTTGTGTTTCTTTTTTCGTTCAGAGCGCGATCAGAGCACGCTCTATGAGCTCAGAATAAATTGACTGAGCAGACTGAGTGAATAGCTGATTACACACTTCCAGTCACATTTGACAGAAAAAATAACAGGATAAGTAAAATAGTTGAAATGGTGGACGAACCTCATTGTTTTGGAACTTAAAATTAACCAATTTATTAAATAACAATTAATAAATATTAATTTAAGCATTTATGACAACTATGTGCTCAAGTGTGTTTCATAAGTACCTCAGAACAATCTGAGAATGTTCGCTTCAGAGCGCGCTTATAATGCTCGAGCTCAGTTCAGAGCTCAGCTCTGAGCTAAAAATGAAAAACGCCTTTAGAAGACATTTTCTCTTTTTGTTTTCAAACTTAATGGAACGAAGTTCGCCAAGCTATAGAGGAACGGATTTATCCATTGGTTCTTAGGGATGTCAAATTTAACTTCTTAACTATTTAAAGCACGCTGTACTTATTTTAATTCTATATGCTCAGCTTACATTTTTAAACCTCAGAATGACAAGTATTCCAAGTTCCATACGAAATTAGCTAATTTTACAACAATTTTTTATTGAAGGTTAAATATCGTCACTAATAAACACTTCTAATTTATTTCCATATTCAGGATACAAGGTAATATTATTCATTAATTGTAACCTCTACCTCTTTCTATGCAGGAGGGGTTAGAGACTACACTCCTGTGTGTACACTATGTCCAAGCTTTTAATATTATGGGTTTTTTTTTTAAAACATATCCATATTATAGGAATAGGTATTTATTTGGCATTGTCATCAGAGAGGGAGTGGGCATGGGAGTACAGAAAATAAAATTTTGTATGGTAGCAGGTAAGGTAGCGTAGCGCAAAAGCAAACATGCGTGTTGAGAGAGGTGCCGCATCCCCTGTGCCTGTGCTCAATTTCAAAGATAGATGAATAAAACGCGCAACATATTAATTTAGAAAATCAAAAAGCTTTTCTCGCTGTCGAAATTGGCTGTAGTTGATGGAGGTGCAAATCTCACCGACTATTATTTAGTTTGCATCGCGCGGTTGGCGGTTTCTAATACAGTTTACCGGTGTTGTATTTGTGCAATATTATGTACCCAAACGGTCTCGGGTAGGTAACAAAATAAATAAAAACATATTTCGGTCGGTCGCATGTGCAGTTCTACAATTCTGTAATGGTTAATGAAAGTTGTGACACCTAAGCAATTATTGTTTTAAACCGGCAAAACTATACATAATCAAATAAGCAAGCTATTTCTAACTTTCATTCAATATTGAACTTTGCATTAAAGAATTTTATTATAATAGTTTCTTTCCTTATTTATAGTTGTCATTAAACATTTTATTTTTAGATGTGCGGCCAAGAAATTATGTGAAAGTAGTGCCAACAAATTTTAAAAGTTTTTATATCTTATGAAGCGCTATTTTAATAAAGTTATACGTTTTAAAGCAGAGCCGAGGCTATGAAATCATACGATATGAGCTAATTAATGCATAGATAGGTATACAAGGATGTATGTGTCATAAATTAATAATTATAATGACATATCTACCCACATACGGTGATACAAAAAGGATAAATAAATATATTATCATGTTATTTTTGTTTTCATCAGCATCAAACAATATATAAATCTAAATTTAACCCGAAGCACACGTATGCATTTGTCTCGATATTCATTAGAATAAAGTTTTGAGATTTATACAAATAAATGGGTTTTGAAGCAAAAAATATTACAAAAAATAGTTTTCAAGGAGACAATTTGAAACTTAATCATATTGAAACAAAAATATAGTGTGGCATAGGTACATACTATAAAAAACATAGATATTAAAATTGGTGCAAACAGTTTGAAATATTTATAAAAGGAACAAAAAAGACATTCCTATTTTTGTCTTAAGCTAAATGAAAAGACGACAGCCGACGCAGTTTCATACAAACTAATTTCCATAAGAAAAAGAATATAATGGTGCAAATATAGAAAATTATGCGTCTATAGTAGTCATGACAAACGTATGTAACTGTCTCAACGACTCATTGTTATGCTTATTTTAAACACACAGTCACATGCACTATGCAGCCATTCATTTATTTTGCTGGTAGCAACAAGTTGCTGCTCTGCCAGATCTTATACATGACATTTATCTGAACGGCGAAGTTTAAAAGCTTTACTATCTATTTGTAAATTGATGTTAATGTTGGGCCAGATAAAATATAATATGAGCATTACAAATGTGCAGCCACATCTATAGGTACTTTAAAGTTGTTTTGAAACTTATAAGCTTAATACTCTTAATAATTTAATTATTTGACAGCAATTAATAACAAAAGCATACAGTAAAAAGATATCATATAACTGGTTACTGCAAAAATTAGCTAGATTAATACGTAGATAAAAACGTTTAGATTAAACATTTATACCGGTGTTGTTTTAGGTAATAACTTGTTAGTGTAATATAAAAAATAATTATATGTAGACACTTTTTATATTTGCATAAGCTACATATGCAAACATTTTGTAGCATAAGTACGCTAAACTTATTTATATTTCATTATTGTTAGCTCCCTACAGTTGGTATTATTAAAAAACATGTCGCTTTAAGTTTTATTTTATACCAAAAAAAAAATGTATTATGATAAATTTATTATAATTACCTGTCGTCTATAACAAAGTTAATTTATACGCACTTATGTGATCTAAAAATAAAAATAATCTGGATATATTTTATCTAGTGGGTGCTTTATTTAAGTTTTAAAATGATCAGTAAAGATACCGAAAATTATAAATTGGATAATGTGACCAGAACAACTATGGATTGCGGAGCAAAAGTTAATGTCCAGGACAATGAATCCTCAGGTAAATCAGAACCCTATACTACTGTTAATTGTAAAAATATTACTTTTTTTATTTTTTTTTCGTTGGCTTTTAGTGGTTCGAAAATCCTATCATTTAATTATCAAAACTTATTCAAATACCTATAAGCTAAGTATCTGGTGCAAATTTAAACGGTTTCCTACTACGATTTGTAAAATCTATTTTATAGCCGTTCCCGTTGGTTGTCACAAAAAAGAAACAAAACATAAAAACTACATAAACGAACGGTTGTAGGCTTATTATACCTCAGAGCTCTTAGGCATCGAATTCTCTTTTAATATCAAATGTTATAATTTCGCATTAATGAAATATTCTTAAATCAGTGGACTTCTCGTTACTCTTTAAATTATTTGCTATCTATTTTTAACCTCATTTTCTTGATTAGGATTTTTTGTAGGGAAATCGATTGCCATGTTTTGAGGATTTTGCGTACAACATCGATTTTATCATTCGCCTAGAGGATTTGGTATCAAGACTCACTTTAATTCGTTTTTGGGAATATTGATTCCCTAAAATAGATTATGTATGTATTTATGTACTGTACTGTACTTTATACTTATATACAAAGGTATAGCTTTGCATGTTCATAGAAATGTGCTTCAAAATAACTATAGATACAAATTTGCTCGAGAGTGAACCAATTGAGAACTCCCACTTCATTTAAAGTTTAAAACTGAGAATATAAAGAGCATCGAAGGCTATAAACACTTACCCCCGTATTAATAAACAAATGTGCACAAGTTAGTTAGCTAGTAGACATCAGATAGCATACACAAATTTGACATAACTTGTGAATAAAGAGTTGATAACTTTTACGCAGCGTTTATTAATAAGGGGGTTAATGTATTTTCGAACGAATTTGTTATATTTTTATTTTGTAAAAAATTTAAGAACTTACATACCTACATATAAACCTTTGAACATAGTTCGGCGGATAGTTAAAATCAATGCTATATATAGTTTAATAGGCACAATGGTTAGTGTGTTGGACTACTAAGCGAGGGATCTCAGGTTCGAATCCCCAAAAAGAAACAAATTCCAACATGAGTTTTTTTTCGCTGCGCCACCTCTCGCGAACGTCTTACAAACTTTCGAGAGTATAACTGTCATGAATAAGCTTCTCAATTAGCCGTTTGATGTATGCGACATTTCGGCATAAAATTGTAGTTCCTTTCTATTCGTCCCACACAAAACGAATGGTTGTGAGGAACGGTGTATGACAGTTTGCGGTTTATAATATAATTAAATATATTTAGTTACGACTCTAAATTTTCGTAATTCACAGTGGCTATTTTTTTCATACGAATTTTGCAATTGTAATCATCGGGAAATTTAAAGTCGGAACCAAAATTTGTTATAAGTACGGCGCAATGAGTACAAATTAAAAGTTTGGTATTGAAACAATCTTTAAGATTCAAAGCATAAATATGCTAGAATTTCCCATTTTTCTACTAACTTAATTACCAAGTGCAATGGGAGCGTTGGCTTTGAATCGCGTGATGTGATTTTATGTTTGTTTTATATTAGTTTTACAATCCCTCACGTTCCCTTTGCAATATCTACATACATATATGTATAAACAATCACACAAACACAAAACATTAAGAACTGCGATGTCATCGTTATTATATGCTTTACCATTATAAAGTAAAGTGATGAACGATACCCATATAATCAATACCAAATAAAGTAAACATTATTGAGCGAATTTTACTCCCAAGCATTTATAATTCACTTGCATTATTGTATGCGACATTTCAGCAAAATCGGTTGAAAAGAAATGATTAAAAATGTAGTTACAAAATTTAACTACATAAACCGGGAAACTAAATAAAAGTTTGGAAAAAAAGTTCTAGACGGCTAGAAATAACGAAACTTTAAAAAGCATTATAGAATTCAATTAACAAAACATAGTCTTCTTAATACACATTTTAGTAGGCTATTTTGGTTGGTTTGAAATTGAATAAATAACTGATGTGGTATTATAAAATCAGTCTACGCTTCCAAAATTGTGGTCTTTGAACAAAAACTAGGTTCGCCCAGTGGTTGAAAATTTAGCTACACTAATTTTTTTGTATTACCTTATTCGAAAAAAAATTGAGTCATATCATTACATCAGTTGATTAAAAAAAAAATATGGAAAAATATTATTTACACATTTTTATGCTAAATTTTACAGCAGTTGTAATGGATACAAAATGAGCGCCAAATTCTAATCACTAAAAATATAAAAAGCGTGCAAACAATAAGAAACAGTTTCTGAAATATTAGCGCTTCTTTATTCACCGTCGTACATTTACAATTCAATCATTCATTAGTGTGCATGCATAGCATACGTTCTTTTTACATACGTGCCTGTACTTTACCCTTCACAGAGAGTACCCTTGCACTCGGAGGGTTATTATATGACACCGCCCTATGTACGAGTAATTATGTAAATGTATGTATGTGCACAACATTAAGGCATTCAAAAATTCAGTGATATTAAGTCGACTAAATTGGTCTGAACTAGATGTACCTTGAAAATTTAGTACTTAGTCAAGAAATATTTGACTAGCACTAGATACTTGAACGACCCCAACATTAGACAGATTAGCATACTTAAAACGTAATAGCAACAATCTTTGGCCTCTGTGTATGATTCTCTTTTCCATTTCTCATTCACACAGAGATCGACTGAGCGAAGCCGCAATATTACTGTTGTTTAAGGTAATTTTAAAAGACAATTTTACCTATTTTGCGAATAATTTTTTGACATTATTATTCTTTCAACACATCTATGAGTGATAGGCTTTGCTTTGGTAGAACATAATATAGAATAACATTAAGTAGGGTAAATATGTAAGAAATAGCGTCGGCGATTAACATATTATAGATAATTATATAAACTTTGACTAGCTTTTACACCTTTATAATTATTCTTTATTTTAGCGGAAAATGCGCACTTGGACGATTTGTACACGAGATATAGACAGCGATTGCGAAAATCACTCTTTATATCAGGGCTATCCATATCGCTAGCAGCGTGCGTGGTATCTATAATATTGGAGTCCGTAAAAGGACATGTTAGTTTAAATTCCTAAATTTAGTCATTTAATAACATGTTACAATTACAGGATGCATTTCATATATGTCTCTTAGTGACAGCAGGCTTTTTCTCTGGAAGTATTCTTACTGCACTACAATTCCCTGCTGTATTAAGCTCACCTGTTGCCGCATTAGCATTTGCTGTCTTAACCACATTTTCTCTTGGCACAATAGCTGCTATTACAGGAGAAGTATTGGCGCCCTTGCCACTTTTTGCTGTATTCCTGGTAAATAAATTACTCGTAAAGGCACAAAAACTTATATACAAGCACATTAAAAGTAATACATTTTATATATCTAGTTGTGTAATACATTTGATTTTCCAATGGCGTTTCTAACTTTGCAAGCTGATAGATAAATTACTAATTATCGTATAATGCATTTTGTACACAATCTAATGTTTTTTTAACTATAATAGATACGCCTATATAATTTATCTTGTGCTGCAGTTGGATGGGGACTATATCGAACATTTTGATTATTAAAAAAAAATCATTATAATTTTCAGGGTATTCACACTATGCTTCCTATTTCATGGCCTGTATCATTGGTTTTAGCATTATTTATGACTGCTATTCATATCGCCAACAAAATATGCATTAGTCCAGATTATTCACCCGATATTGAAATGGTAAGTGGCAAATAGCTTCTTTGGAAAGCTAATAACAGTAGACAACATTGCAGCTTGTTGGCGAGATACTTATGCTAGCAACAGCTTCTGTTTCTGGTTTATATTACCGTATAATGTCAGATGCAGCCCATAATCGCACAGTCGACGGCACTCGTACCGGTATAGAACAACGAGTCAAATTAGAATGTGAACGGGAGCAACAGGAACAATTACTCTTAAGTGTTATTCCTGCCTATATAGCTGCTGAGGTATGTGAACATTTTGGTTTATATGAGTACATATTAAAATATTTAAATATGTACTTCCTAAAGTTAAACGAAAGCAGAATTTTTGAATGTTAACTACTTTTCGTTAATTAGGTAAAACGTAGCATAATGCTGAAAATGGCCGACGCATGTCAACGGGCAGGTGGACAAGCTAACTCAGCTCGATTTCATGAGTTACACGTTCAACGTCATAACAATGTTTCGATTTTATATGCTGATATTGTAAACTTTACTCCACTCTCAGAGCAACTGACAGCCAGTGACCTAGTTAAAACTCTGAATGACCTTTTTGGTCGTTTTGATCAAATAGCACAGGTTAGTGTATATTTGTATAGTTATGAAGTGTATTGCGTTACCCATAATCACATAGATTTGAAAATTTCAAAGTTTTTAGATTATTGTGATTGATCACAACATGGGGTTACTTTGCTCCGTTTTTTTTTGCACTATTTTTTGCACTTAGAATCCTCTAAAAATGGTAGACAAATAATTTTGATCCATTTTTTTCCACCCCGTTTCATTAATAAGATATGAAATAATGCATTTTTGCTATGAAAACTGTTTAAATAATAAATAAAATATGTACTTTTTTTTGTGGTTGGAAAATGGGGCAAAGTTATCCAAAGACGGGGTAACTTTGCTCCATCTGAAACTTTTAATTTCCTTTAGGTATCTAAAGAGCTGGGGCAAAGTTAGTATTGTATTTCAATAAAGTTCAACAAATTTGCTACTTAAACTACACAGGCCAATTGCTGCTTACCAGCTGCCGGCAGACGGTGCGTTGCAATATGTGGCAGATGTATAGGTGTATGTGTGTAAATTACGGTAGGTTCGGTTTATGGAATGTAACATGTCTGAGCATGAATCAAGAAACCAAATCTTTTCATCAGTGGTGCAAAGTAACCCCTGCTGGGGCAAAGTAGCCCCATGTTACGTTACATTTATTTACATTTATATAAAAGGCATTGATATTAAAAAATGCAACTCTTATTTAGCTTTACTTTACTTTATAGGAAAATCAATGTTTGCGTATCAAAATTTTGGGAGATTGCTATTACTGTGTATCGGGTTTGCCAATTTCCAGACCGCAGCACGCAGCTAATTGTGTTAACATGGGGCTGCAGATGATTGATGCTATTAAGTAACTACGTAACAATATATTTTTATTTTGTATTTAAATTAACATTTCATATGTGTATCTTTAGACATGTCCGAGAAGCTACTGGCATTAATGTAGATATGCGTATTGGAATACATACTGGCAATGTC
Source organism: Cheilosia impressa (assembly GCA_948293265.1). Lineage (NCBI taxonomy): Eukaryota > Metazoa > Arthropoda > Insecta > Diptera > Syrphidae > Cheilosia > Cheilosia impressa. Next base: position 59,891,387 of record OX411881.1, read on the forward strand.
CTTTGCGGAGTTCTTGGGCTTAGAAAATGGCAATTTGATGTATGGAGTGATGATGTTACTTTGGCTAATCATATGGAAAGCGGTGGTGTCGCTGGGTATACTTTTCATTTAAGCTATTAAAACATAGAGAGGCACATTGTCTTACGCTAATTTAGAGATTCGAATGAATCAATCATGGACCATATTAGCCTCAACGGGATTGTTGAGACATCATAGTGGCTTAGTGGTTAATATGTTGCTCTACTGATTGATTTAGCCGTTTGGACTCGGCATAAAATTGTAGATCCCTTCCATTCGTCCCAAAAATGAAAAACTCACACAAAACGAATGGTTGCGAGAAGCTAGGCCCAGGGTCCCTACCGACCTGTAGCGCCAACTATTTATTTTTTTTTTTTTTACTGATTGAGAGGCCCAAGTCAACTAAAAAATGAAAATTAAATATAAAAGTTTTTTTTCTCTTGCGGAAATCTGAAACTAAGAATTATTAAAAATAGTCTCATAAAGGGTGAGAGGTGACGCAGTAGGAAAAACCTTGAAACATAATTTGTTTTTTAAGGATCGAACATCAAAAGTCCACTAAGACACAGCGGCAACTGAACTGAGGAATGCGCCTATTTGCATTAGCAAATATGTATGTGGAAATATGTGGAAATCCAAGTTGGGATTATGTACTGTTTGGATTGTTAAATTGTTAAACATTGTCAATAAAAAAATTTATATATTTAAAAGAAATTAGCACTTTTGTCAAAGGTCCAACTTACCCCTTAGAAGTATTGAAAGGACAACACATAACAATATTGTTCTATCTTATATTATATTCAGGAAAGTTCACATCACAAAACAAACTCTTTCGTATCTCAACGATAAATTTGAAGTAGAAGTTGGTAATGGAAGCGCAAGAGATATATATCTATCGGATCATAAAGTAGAGACCTATTTGATTATTCCACCAAAGGTATGCTTTAATTGGTTTACTAAAAGCCAATTTATTTTTTTTGCATTATTTCTCAATAGAAAAGTCATAACTTACCACCAGTTGTAGAGCAGCCCAAAACCTTAAAGACAAAGGAAACCCCAAGTCAATTACGGTTGAATCAAATTTCAATCATAGAAAGTGAAGATACGGCCCACATAAACGAGGACGGTCCCCGTATGTCTCCAAACATTGTGCATACTTTTACGCCCACATCTGAACAAATAAAAAACACCGAAGAGCTGACTCCATTAAGAATTGGTGAAACTACGAGTACTGGTGGCGAAAATCAGGTTATATTTGGAACATCTGGAAATGGAGCGAAATCATCCCTCTCTCTTCCAATCGACGGTACAAATAGCGGGACAGGAAGTAATAGTTCCGGGGGAACACCGACACCTGTTGAACTTCCGGAGAAAGGACGCAGAAAACTTTCAGTTCAAGGTAAATTTATTTAAATATGATTATTCAATACTGCCTTTAGAAAATGATGGATTACGATGCTAAAGATAAGTATAATAAAAGGAAAAGACTTTCTAAGTTACTGATTATAAATTTCTTTACAAACGTAATAGTCGCTTTTGTGGGTTTCAATGAATTTAGTATGGGCAAATTTTCAAACCTTTTCTTTAACACTTATGGCATGAAAAAACAATATTGATTTTATTATATGTATAAAAATAACAAAACAGAAACAAAGAAAGCAAAAATTTTACTGGCTTCGTTTTAAGACAAAAAAAAAACACAAGGCGAGATTAATTCGTTTAATTTACTTTTATGATTTATTAACATTCATCGAGTGGTATTAAGTTGCTGTCCCAAAAAAATGTTAACTTTTTAAAAAAAAATGTTTGTATTTATAAAAATATTGTAGCAATGCAAAAAATTGTTTCATAATGCTGCCTTCAAATCAATAAAAAGGTGGTGATTATCGATATGGACCTTTCTCCAGAATCTGTTGTCGTGTAGGCTGTGCTTTCCGATTGTGCTACCAAAGATAAACTCCGTTTCTGTTTTGGCTTAAAATCACCGATTGTTTTACGATTTTAAAGCCATACTGAAGCATTTCCCATATGTTTTGTCAAGGAACTCGTTGACACGCATCGTCTTTATCTTCGATGTTCGATGGGGGCGTAAGCTGATTATTATAATTACACAAATAATTATATTCGTTATTTTCTTCGATGTTCTTTTTTGTCTGTTGAAGATAAATTAAAATAAAGATTCCATGATATGATAAAGGAGTTTTAGTAAATCCAAATGTTGGTAAATGCCGCGGTCATTGTTAGAGTTTTACTAAACAATTTTCGTATTTTTAATACACTAACAATTTAACACAGGACTCATGGCATTTGCTGAAAGACGGCGTTCATCGGGTGCTTTTATGGACACAAGGAAGCAATCAATTACAAATGGAGAAAATCGTTACCCTGGAGGAACTGGTAAGCTCGTAGTAGATTGTTTTTTTTAAATAATAATTGATTTTTTTTGTAATTTTTAAATTTGAAGTTATTTATCGTTTTTATACTAAATATCCGATTGTCGATACACGGAATTTCTTTCTAATTTTTAATTGTTAATATTTATTGGTTTTATTGACGTGCAATTAAAATGTACTCCTGAAACCCAAACGGAATTTTCATATTTATGTTCGTTACACTTACAGCCGCACCAGGAGGCCCACCTACCCGACATAGGCCGTCATCAAAAATGACTAAATATGTGGAATGTTGGGGAGCTGACAAGCCTTTCGCCAATATAGCAGAATCGAAATTAGTCAAAAATATTGGTCTAGCGGTATATTGTTTATCAACATAATTTAATATGAATTAACCAAAATAACAATCCAAAACCAGAGTATTGCCATGATTGAATCAAATCTATTGCCCCCGGAACGAAGATGCTCCAATTTTAACTGCTTAGGTCCGCCAACAGAGCTTAAGCCTATTACAATGTGGTATCGTAACTCTCCCCGTGAAACTATGTATCGTGCTCAACCAGATCCTCATTTTCGCTACGATTTGTTTTGTGCATTTAGTATATTTGTGTTGCTTGCAATAATACAATTGGTAGTAATTAAAATGTAAGTATACGCATCTATTTTCGTGGTGACTAATCTAAATAATAATTATTCACATTAGGAACGTTGCATTAATGGGCTCCTTGGGAGCAAGTCTTATATCAATTGGCATATTTCTTTATTTGAGCAACATTCAGATTTCTGAGAGTTCTACCACTCCCACTAATGGCCCAGGTCAAGTTGTCGCTGGTAGCCGATCCATAAGATTAGCAATATTTTTGTTAGTAAGCATTTTAGTCTCATCGAGCTCTGTATTTAGCGTGGTAAGTAAGTATTTTAACAAAATCGAATCTTTACCACTGTAAACAAACTGAATTGTTGTGTAGGTACCTAAAGTGTATTCATTTCTTAATCTATAGAAATGCTAAATCGGCTGAGAATTTACTTAATGCAAACGTCAATATAAGGTTTTATTCTTACTTGTTTTATTACTGATACTAATAGGGAATGAGTCTAGAAAATATGCTTAATTTGTAGGTATACATATATAATGATATTCTCTACTGATTATCTTACAGCTAGTTTTTTTGAGAATAATAACCAAAAAATGCTCAAATTCAAACTTTATGCAATACATATTTTTAAATTACTAAATTCATATATGTAAATTGTTTTCTTCATAGTATCGAAATTTGAAACGACCAATTTCCAGTGTTTATTTTTTTTGTTTTTCATACGAAAACAGTCTAAACAAATTAAAAAAAATTGTTAGTACCATTTTAGAACCATATTAATGGTTTCGAAAATATTTTGTATATCACAATTTCGATATACATAAAATATGTCATAAATCAATGGGTATATTTGGATCTCTAGTCTCTTTAAATCAGAAGTGGTGGCATTCATTGGCTAACTATGAAACAACTGGCTAACTAATTAAAAAAATGGCAGATTTTGAAATAAAAATAAAATGGGAGGCCAGCGGCAAGAGTATTGCTTATTGTTGCTTGGGGGTCTCAGTATGATTTTTTATATTTTATATCTCAACATCGGCTACCACTCCATTTGCATCAATTGAAAAACTATTCAGGCAAACTAGAGATCTGAATGTAAACTTAACATTTGCATATAAAAAATTGCGCTTATGACAAGATCTCAGCCGATATTATATAGATATATATGTGGATAGATAATTGCAATTTTGTATTTATATTGTATCCTTTTTTATTGAACACCAGATTAACTTCTCGGATGAAACTGCAGTTGGTATTGAAATAGAAACACCAAAAAATACAACCATCTTATCGCATACGTCGACATCCAATACAGCTCCAGCCTACTTGCTCTGCTGCGCTTTGAGTCTCGCAGTTGTATCATCTTTTTTGAAGGCTGGATTTATTTTGAAGTTGATTGTTATGACAGTGGCAGCTTTGAGCGAAGTAATCGTACTAGGGTACAGCGAATTGTTTATGCAGTACAATGAACAGCATTCTGAAAATAATATGTAAGATGTTTCGTAGTGTATTGTCCTTTATTAAGCTAATGTGTATTCATGTGGTTAGACTGCGTCTCGAGGTGAAAGGTTTAATGTTGTTATGTCTAATCATAGCTATTTTACACACACTTGACCGTCAAGGTGAGTACGTAGCAAGAACCGATTTTTTGTGGAAAGCCAAATTAAAGGTTGAACAAGAGGAAGTGGAAACCATGCGGGGAATTAATAAGGTAAGTTCTGAATCAGATTAATTTACAGTCATACAATAATATCATCAAATGAGATATGATTTCGGTATGTAGTATTTTTCTTGGTATTGTACAAAAGGCTTTTAGAACTATCTTTGAATCAATACCGTTAACAAGCCTTAAAGCTAGCTGCAAATGTAGGTCGCTAGTAATAAAACATGGGGTGCATGGGGATTTAAATGAAAATAACTTTAAATGACAATTTATTAAGTTTTGTTTCGGATAAAAGCGCTGTTATGTTATTTCAAAACATAGTTTTTTTGTCAGTTGCCATTTTGCACAGTAAATTCAAAGTGAAATAAGGTGATATAATCCAAATATTATAAATTCTAGACCTTATTAATATAAATATTAAAATGAGTTACTCGAAGCATTTCTACGCAGACGAAGTCGCGAGTACCAACTAGTAAGAGTTAAATGATGAACTAGTGTTGTACCTAATTATTACAAGTAACCGATTCGCGCATTAGTTACAAAATTGTTGGCAAATTTAACTATTCTACTCTAGATTGGTACCAATTTTAATCGAGAATGGCAACATAGACTATTATAATGCCTGTGGGAGACGCTTAACTTTGTTGTTTGTTTTCAGATTCTGCTTGAAAATATACTTCCAGCTCATGTGGCTACTCACTTCCTTCATCAGAAGCGATCCGCCGAATTATACCACGAAAGCTATTCCTGTGTCGCGGTAATGTTTGCTTCGATTCCGAATTATAAGGAGTTCTACGATGAAACGGATGTAAACAAACAAGGACTGGAATGCCTACGGCTTTTAAATGAAATCATTTGTGATTTTGACAAGGTAATTGAATCAATTGGTTCATTGTGTATGCGAAATGTTTTCTTTTTCGTCGTATAGGTATACCGATGTAGCGTTCACTTGTATATACTAGTATATGTAAGAAAATAAAAAAAATAACAAAATATATAATAAAGTGTTTTTCAATAAGGAGGGGCCGACTTATGCCATTATGTATCAGCCTTATCATCTTTCAAATATCCGCTTATCGGTAGATTTCGGATTATTAGCATAAACATGCGACTTCAGAAAATCCCACAAGAAAAAGTCTAGCGGGGTCAAATCGCACAATATTTGAGACCAATTCACGTAACTTCTGGGAGATATAACCATTCGATCAATTCGTTCATGCAGAATGTCTACCGTTGCGTCCTGTAGTGCTGGAACCATATGTCGTCTTTCTCTACAATTTGGGTCAAAAGAAAGCGGTTAGAATAGTTCTGTGGCGCTCAGCGTGATGGTCAACGCCATTTTCTAAAAAGCACCAACTAATGACGCCATCAAGAAGGCCAAAACCTGCGCCAAACATAAACTTTTTGTGGATGTATTGCAACCTGGTGAACCTCATGTGGGTTGGCGTCGTCCCATATACTTTAACAAAGCCATTAATCAAAAAAATGCGCCTCTTCGCTAAAGAATATTTTTTTGGGAAACACTCGGGTCCTTTATATGCTCTATCGTTTTCCAAACGCTTCGAAGCCCAGTTAACGAAAATAGGGCGTTTTCTATAGTAGTTAACTTGGAACTAGGAACTAGTTAGTTAGTTCTCGACCGCTCTGTCGTTCCTTTGATTTACGGGGGTTGGCTGATTGGTTACCGAACCAGTTGTTTCAAATTTGGCCACCAAACATTGGAGGGTCGACTTTTAAGTGTCTGCTGTAAAATGGGCATTACGCATGCCCAAAGTATGCATTGACGAACGCTGATTTTAAAAACAAAGTTTTATCATTTAGACGCGCTGCTCAATCGTGTAACTTTCCATGGTTATGTGTTATTGAATAATAATAGGCTGCCAACATCGGCCGTTCCAAATGAAAAACCATTTATTAAAAACATACATGATTTACAGACAACATATTTTGCCTTCGTATTAGCTATACATTTAAATAATAGTAAGCATGTGTATCTTTCCAGCTACTTTTGAAACCAAAGTTTAGTGGTATAGAAAAGATAAAAACAATCGCCAGTACATACATGTGCGCATCAGGACTTCGACCAGGAAAGGAAGACGGTACTATGGTATGTTCAAGCAACATACAATCTACATTTATACTTTTGTGTGTTTAAATACTAGAGACCTGTTTAAGTCAATAATTTATTCTGTAATATCTAATATCTGAAAATAATTACCTTTTTGGAATATTTATTTGCCTTTCCTTTTCCAATATCAATGGAGCCTATGCGTAATTCAGGGGTAATATTTGAAACTATCGATGTAATTACATCAGCACCAGGCTAATTACAAATATGTAAAATGATTTTAGCCCAGATATAGATATAAAGCGGTTTAAATAAATGCGACTTTTTATTTTATTGCATTTTATTCTAACTATAGTTTATTTGACTCAAATACGTAATTGAATGCTCTTAGCTCATGGGGCCAACAAAAATAAAAAACTTTAACATTTTTCGATATGTATTTTAATTTTTTTTTCTCTTTTCATAATTATTCAACATAAACGACCCGCAGGATGAGCGACGAACGGAGGAGCACAATGTGGTTATCCTCGTGGAATTTGCTATTGCTTTAATGTCTATTTTGGATTCCATTAATCGGGAATCATTTCAGAGATTCCGTATGAGAATCGGATTAAATCACGGATCAGTAATTGCTGGGGTGATTGGGGCACAAAAGCCTCAATATGACATATGGAGTAATACTGTTAATGTTGCCTCCAGAATGGATTCATGCGGAGTTATGGGTAGGCTGCAGGTGAGTTCATTTCGAAAATTTGTTATTCGAATCGAACCGATAATTCGATCTTCATTGAAACTCACAGTAGCCAAATCAAGAAATCAATTAAAACAGTTTCGCGATCAATAAGGGACAATCACGATAACGGGCATTAGTTATGGTACTGTTATGTCGGTATCTACATACGAATGTATTAATTATGGCTAATAAGCGCAATACGACGGCTGCTTAACTACTGCCTCTGATTGCGATTTACATATAATGCTGGCGTAAGGTTGTTACATTTTTAGACATTAGTTGACCCAATACGCGGAGCTAAGAACACTTCAAATTGTTCTTTGGAAGGATTTTCTCTTAAGCACTTTATAATGAAATTCTTTTGGAGTAACCAAATGCTACGACAAATGACTAGTAAGTCTGACCGCAATAAAAAAAAGCGGTTGTCATGTTACATTCTGCTAACTGGGGCATAGAACGTAGCAGTACAGATCAGCTTAAATTGACGTCCTTGTATGAAAAGTATTTAACACTAGCAACACATCTAAGAGGCCTAAACGTAACCAAAGTTTCAGTGATTTAAAGCAGTTTTTTTAAGCAATAATGAATTCAAATTCAACATATGAAATATAAAACAATTTTAATCTACTCTTTTTATTGTTGTATTCGTATGCTATTTGTTCGCTTCATTATCAGTGCAGTTATACTATGTGCCAACCAAAACGCGTAATAAAATATTTTCAAAATCGTCTTTATTTCATGCCGTAGTAGGCGCAGTGGTTAGGGTGTTGGACTACTAATACTTAGCGAGGGGTCCCACGCCCAATCCCGAAAAAAAAACAAAATTCCAACTTATGTTTTTTTTCCACTGCGCCACCTCTTGCGAACGTCTGACAAACACCTGAGAGTATAACTGTCATGAAAGAGCATAGACCATAGACATATTAAATATGGACTGCTAGTGAAATGTCATTTTCATATACTTCTGCGAGAAAATATGTTCCAAAAAACACAGGCGCTACAGTTTTACAGCGGATTAGCAAAGAAGCACATGCCGCCGTCAAGTTTAAATTGCCATAGCAACGTTTTATACATAAATAAATATCTAGCGCAACAGATTAATGTAGGTACCCCAGGCCTAACTACAAAAAAGCATGTTGCTAATGGCCGCCCACCAATCCTCTTGCTTTTATGAGAATATCGGTAGCTGTTCACTTGTTTTGTGTTTCGTATTGAATTCGCTTGGCTTATGTTAAGGGTTTGATCAAATTGTGATCGCAGTAGTAAAATATAAATTACGGAACTAAATATGTACTACAACCAAGTAAAATATAGAAACATACATAATTGGTAAATAATGAATAAAGAAACACACAAATCCTACATTAGTTCTCACCCTCTCAACGCATAGGCATACTACACGCAAATTTGTACCTAATGAAAGTAAACTTGGTCGTTTCAAGTTTATTTTGTTTTCCGCTGTAAAACAGTAGCGCTCTGTATTTTTGGAATACGCGTGAAGTTGGCTACTAGCAGTCCATATTATAATAAGTCAATGTGAAAGAGCTTCTGAATTAGCCGTTTGGACTCGGCATGAAATTGTAGATCCCTTCCATTCTGTCCCAAAAGTGAAAAACTCACACAAAACGAATGGTTGTGAGAAGCTAGGCCTAGGGTCCCTGTGGACCTGTTGCGCCAACTATTTATTTATTTGTTAGTATACATCTTTTATAGTTCGTTTCAAATCAAAGTGGTGTTATTTTTGTTTTTTTCTTTGTGTGCAGTAGCTTAATGGGATTCAGAGAGATGGGGTGTGAATTGTAATAGGGAGTGGAATGGAACATAGAGTAAAAAATTCTCTCTAAACAGTTTTAAAGCAAATATTCATTTAAAATTGATTATAAGAAAATATTTAAATAGCGTCTAAGCAGTAGAAGTCGGCTGGGTGATGATATCTACTCAGGATGCGTTACTATTTCCCCACTGACGTTTTCAAAAACATATTATATTTAACATTGCGTTTCTTATTTTTATTTAACAAATATAGGTTAATATTCTGAACTATATTAAATTAATATATTTTTCTAGACTACAGAGAATACAGCAAAAATTCTGATTGAGGCTGGATATACATGCGAATGCCGAGGTCCAACATTTGTAAAGGGTAAAGGCACATTAACAACTTACTTCGTCAAAACACCGTTTGATGGAAAATTGTAAAATTATCGATCTGCGTTCAATAATGAATGAAGTTTTATTTAGTATTTTTAATTAAATAATAATTGTAAATGTCCCTTTTTTATATGTCTCAAAAGATTTGCTACACGTAGTTCATCCTATTTTAACCAATTTTTTTAACCAATAGTAAAACGTAGTTTTAAGTGACATCACATAAATTGGTCTCCTCACAATAAGAAAAAAAGTGTAATCCGAAAATGAGAAATACGAAGAATAAGTAAAAGTTTAAAGATGTAAAAGTATCTTATAATTAAGTGTTTTATTTTTTGATACCCCATATCGGCTTGCAAAAAAAAAATTCGGGGCTAAGATTTTTCTACAAATTCTTAAATTCTACTAATGATACTCAAATGTAGCATTCTTTTTTAATGAATTTGATGTCTAATGTAATTTATGGCAAAAATCAATAACATTTACAGCAATCATAGGTGGGTAGCACAGTTTTAATCGAGATAAGGCATGACCGCGATTTAATGTATTTGGGTTAACGAATCCTTATGTATAGGATTGCGTCTTTGTATTAAATGATTTCGCTAACCCCAGCCCAGAGAAAAAAAACACACAATTTACAAAAAAATTGTTCGTTTTGCTTAGACAAGTACAAGTATGGCATCAACAACCATTATGCAAATCCTACATGACTCCAAAATAATTTTTGTGAAGTTAAGTTAAACTTTTTAGTGGATAAAATGTAAGCAAATTTGGCTGATGTGATATTACTCTTTTAACATTGATTGCATGACGAAAGATAGTTGATAGTTAAAACTTAAAAGCTTTTGTTTTTTTTTCATCTTTTGCATCTCTTCAGCAAAACTTTTTCATAAAGTCGATATGAATTTGTTGTTACTTTTATAAGCGATATATGTATGGCATGTAAATTAATTGTTAATATAGTTTATAATACGAGTTTAAATAAAAAATAATCATGTATTTTAAAATCATTTAAATCAACAATTGTCGGTACAACAAAACCTAATTCGGCTACAAGAAGCCATTCGTTCTTCCCAAGCCATTGGTACTTACTAGATGTGTTTTTTTTTGTTTTCTCAAAACATTACTGAAACGGAATCGCGAGCTGCTGTAATTCAACTGCTATGATCGTTATGATAGCAATACCCATCAGTTTCAGTTTACTTTATTTGTTTTTAGATCGTTGGTACTAAAAAATATATACATATACATCGTAGCAAATCGTATAAAAATTAATTGATACACACAATTTTATTTCGGTCGCTGTTTTATTTAGAAAGATTGGCTTTCTTACTTATGTATGAACTGACATAAGACTATAAAAATAAGACAACATAGTATATACTAAATAAGTTTGATTCAAACAATTGCAGATTATAAACCCAGCTCATTTTGTATAATTTCTTTTCAATTTACATATATTTTATAAATATACAAGTATTCTAAAGTAGTACAATTTATGAACGATATAAATTCGGTTGAATATAAAAAATACAAATAGGGTTTGCGCATTCAATTCAATTGTTTAATATACAAAAACAAACCCTCAAGATTGGAAGCTAATATATTCGAAGCAAAAACATTTTCGCAAATTCGCTAGTGTAATTTTAAAAAAATTAGTAAATTTATACGGCCTCCAAAAACTGTGTTTCACCTTGATATGGTTGGTGGTCTCATAGTTAGTATCTCGCTATTTCAAGACAAATCAAAATTTCTGGAGGGGCGACCACCCCTTCACCCTTCATCACGCTTCGTATAATCAATGTCTTGAATTTATTCTCCATACCCACTAACCTTTTTTTTTTAGCAAAAACTGTATCTATATATAAAATATGTATTAAAATAATTGTTATTTACTTGATCATCTTAGAGGATATATGATACAGAATTCAGAATACATATTGGTATATATTCTATTGCGAAACTTCGTGAAAGCGCTTTTGTCTCTCCAAACTCTCAACCTCCGCCCAACAACTGCGCAAGTTACGAAATAGCTGAAAATAGGTAAGAAGAAACAAAATACAAAGAGCTGATTAAATATGTGGTAATCCGAATACTACTTGAGCAAATAATAGTAAAAAACGCAAACTGGAGATTAGAAGTCCAGAGCAATCATATTTTTCAATGAGTGTAGACCTGATTTCTGATTTTTGTTTTCTAGCTGTTAACTGTAAGAGGGTTGTAGATACAATTAAATAAATCAATTTAAACAAATGCAAATACCTTATGTTCGTGTTTAATATTACACTAGCCTCGCTTGTGGTCGAAATTCCACTAAATAATAAAGCTGTTATTTTTTCCCGACTGTAAGGGGTTTGCCCGCAATAGATAAAAAAAGTACTGCACGAAATTGATTCCGGTTTTCGCAGTTGCATTGAAATATTAAAAGATAGGATAAGTTTTATCACTGTCCGCTGTCCGGAAGCGGAGTTTTAAGCTGATATCTATAAAAAGTTGTAATTCTCGAATGCCTTCTGGCTTCTAGCTTTGGAATGACTCATCCAAATGAAATAGGATTTTTTAATATAAAGTTCAATTTTGTACAAAGATTTTAAGATATAAATCATAAGCATATAAAATAAGCATTAAACTATAAATTTTATACAATTCAAAAAAGTAAAATGCCCGATCGTTGGATTGTCCCAGCGTTCGGTGGAGGAAATTTTGTGTGTATGTATGTGCGGCAAAAATCTGTTTCTTTCTCTGTACCTTTTGTGCTGTCATGCTATATGCTTTTTCTTTCTTTTTTTATGCACCTTTTATGCTTTATATTTTTTTTTTTAATTAAACTGGAGTATATATGCGTATGAATAGTAGAGCGAATGTGGCGCATGGAATTAAGACAGATAGGGTATGCAATGTAAGTGAAATGTAATGTACATGAGATTGAGAGAATAATAGAATATAATAGAGAATAATAGAAGTTAGCCTACCTATTTGTTTTGATTGTTTTACTACCAGTTTTTTTTTCTCTTTTTTTTGGGTTTTTTTGTTTTAAATTTGCAAAGTGGAAATCTGGCGAGCAAGGCAGGCACAGGCCAGCTAGTAAATAAATAAAGCTTCATTCCTTTTTTTATAATAAATACTTAAAAAAAGGTGTACGGAAACTGTGGATTTTAAAAAAAAATTAATGTTGAAAAATGTTCGTTTCTATAGTAACGTCATTGAAACGAAGGTAGTTATTGAAAAAACTTACGGAGGCATTTGCTTCCGTAGGTTTTTAAGTGATGATCGTTTCTAGGATAGGACTACTTCGCGATACCCTCTGCATGGAAGCGAAATCATATTGAGGCAGCTGCATATGTTAAGTTAAAGTATTATTTTCATTTAATAATTACTCCATCCAACAAAAAAACTTAAACATAATAGCAAATCCTATTTCTTAAAGGGTAACGTAGTAAGAGAAAGATATTGTTTTCGTGTTTTTTTTTTATGATTTCAACAAAAGATATCAAATCTTACGGTAGTTTTGCAATATGGCCATATCTCCCATACGATTGTAACAAAAATTCATTGAATTGAAACTCACCTCATCAACCCAATTATTTTCCGCTAGAAGATCGTTGAGAATTTCTGTTGATCCCTTTCCCGGAAATTCTTTTTGGTGTTCTCCCACACGTCTTGTACAAATGGCAAATAAATTGTATTTTTCATGTGCAATTTTGTGAAATATGTCGGCTCTGGCAGCGCATATTCGACAAAGCAGAATGTCCTGGATGTGAAAAATGTGTTGTTAGGTGATGATGGGAAATACATTTTTTAATTAGCATTTTACCTTTTCATAAGCAACTCTCATATCAACTGGAATTGTTTGCATTGTGTGCGTGTCGTATGGATGACCAAACAACAAGAACCTTACCGATATGCCAGGTTGATGACATCCTCCGCAATTTTTTTGATTTACATTATTTTGTCCCCACTCCGTGAACACGTGACATTGAGGCCATGTTTCTATTGACACAATTACACTACGAGTCCATGGTGTTATAGAAAGTAGTTTCCTTTTACAGTTCTCCATAATCTCATCAATAGTTCTAACACTCGACAAAAAGTACTCATCTTCGAATCGATAAACAAAACTATGTAAGAATAAAAGAATCACTTAAAGCGATTTCGACATGATAATACCTTTTTCTCTATTGATTTCCGAAAAGAAACTGGGATCCAAAACTTGTGAAATCATTGTTTGAATATAAATTTCAAAATGATCGCGATAAGTCAAATAGTCATCCATTATTTTTTCAATAAATTGTTCCGTGTCATCGGCGAGCAGTTCAGAACGCATAAATTCTACAATCGTTTCGGTATGGCTTTGAATTTGAATTCGAACTGGTGCTTTAAGATATAACTTTTTTGAATCTAAATTCCAAGATGCATACTATAACAAAAAAAAATGCAAATATCGGTATTTATATTAATTATGATTATAATAAACATTTTAAGGCATTTACCTTAGACATGTTACGATAAAACATTTTTCCGTTCTGACAAAATGGCTCATATTTCTGCAAAATGCATTTGGAATCTACTTGCCATATGATTGGCCAATCATTTACTAGATCTGACCGCAGAACAATAAAATCTCCCGTCTAAATGATTAATAAAAAAATATATTTTAGGTTCTACAAACATTTTTTTTAAAGTTGTTTAGCAATTTACAAAGAATCATTACCTGCACTTTAAGAACACAAAAACAAGTAAAAGTTTTATCATCGGCCTGGCCGATGCTTTGATACCCTCCACTGCATACAAGTCAAGCAAAATTGGGTTTGTATGGGAGCTACCAGAACTACTTGACCGACATAGCCAATTTTTAATACCAACCTAATGACAATAAAAATAAGTCCTCTTATAAAATTTCGTTCGCCTACGACAATTAATTTGGGCGCTATTGTGCTTTCAACAGACAGACTAACGGACATGGCTAAATCGATTTAAAATGTGATCCTGATTTAGAATATATACACTTTATGAGGTTTCCGATGACTCTTTCTTGGCGTTACAAATGTAATGACAAAGTGAATTTACCTTCCTGTAGAGGATATAAAAAAACGAATTTTAAGCCTATGACACTAAGGGGAAGAATTCGAATCTAATGACACCTCACACTCCAAAACCGGTCCAGCCGTTTAGGCTACTTGAGTCACACATCTCCTCTCTCCTTTTGTGTCCAGTCGGGTTAAAATACAAGTAACACATTCCTTACATCACAAAGTCTGTCTGCGCCGATTTAGATTTTTAAAGCAATGCTTTAACCGAAACATTAAATATTTTTACTTTTGACATTATGATGTACACGCTTAGTTTTATTTCAAATCAAAATTAGAAAATTTCAAACTCATCGTCCTGCAGCAATTCGGCTTCAGGCGGTGAAGAATTTTAATTATGTCAATAAGAAAACAAAACTGAATACCTTAAGTTTTTAGCGTTTAAAATTGAAATTCAATTTGATATAAATAGATTTATGGATTTCAGTCGTAACGTTGTGATTTTTGTAACTTGGTATCGAATCAATTATGAAATTAAATACCTTAAAGTTATCAGTAGAAGTTAGATGTCCAGATGTACTTGTAACTTCTGAAATAGATTTGGTTGTTGTGGAGACTGGTAACATTTGCTTAGCGTCTTCATTTTCTACACCTTTTGAAGTACTGACATCTTTTTTCTTTGTGGATATCGCCGCTTTATTCCGATAAATCTTGCGCTTGCAACTTAATTTTCCAGATCGTGCGTCGTCACTCTGTAACAAGAATATGTAGGAAAACATAACAGATAAACTAATGCAAACTGCCCCATACATCATCTTCTTGGGGCGTCCACACCGGGTCTGCATCTGAATCGGCAAATTCCTCCGGTTCATCCCGATCTGTTGGTAGTGGCGTTGATTGCATAATCTCATTGATACTTCGAGATTTAGCTTTTCGTAGCGATTGCTCCCTTCGCGGAGGTAAAGCCAAAGGATCTAAAATAATGAAGAAATCGTTATGAATATCATAACATTTAGTTAATGCCAATTGACGAAGAAAGTTAACAAACGCGAAATCATTGTACATTTCCATTCTTATCTGATCTATCTGGAAATATTCCGTGAGACCCAACGATATAAAATATTCTCAAAATGAATAGTAGATATTTACTACCTGTATTTCAAAAAAAAATATAATTTTTTTGGCTGCGTGTTTACAGGTCTTAATTACAGATTAAGACCGATATTATACATGTATTCGAGAAAAAATCGTTACATACTAAAGCATCTAGTTTAATAGTAAAAAATATAACAATATATGTTTTAACATCAGTAATATTTATGAAGTTTTTTTTCTAAAGATTATGCCGCATGTTTACTACAATGGTTATCATTCAGTCTCATTCTGTAATTCAAAAACAAAACACCTTAACCTTAGATATAATTTGCAAAAAACTTAACCTACCTTGGTGGAAACTTTGTTGATGATTTTGGCGAAACTGCGAATTAAGCTGCTGTGTTGACTGATGCTCCTGAACAATTCTCTGTGGACTGGCTGTGGTTTGTTGAATAGCTGCAGCCATATTTTGTGCTTGCGGTCGTTTTTTCGGAAGTATTTGAGTTTGACTTATTATTTTAATTTTATGCGCATCGTTTAAAAGGCCATCATGGTTGGCAGCAGGCTCAGCTGCAGTTTCCACCACAGGGGAAGAACTTTTGCCATCAGCAACAGATTGTGTAGTCGTTAACTGGCTTGCATCATTACACTTTCTTTTGTTACTATTGGCGGAATCCGTTTGCATTAGCGGCTTTTGGTAGTTAAATTTTCTCCCACTTTTGACGATAGGCGGTGGTGATTCATCTCGCTCTCCTTGCAGAAACTTAAGGTAACTGTCCATAAAACCAGATTTTTTCCCCATTGAAGCATGAAACAAATTGGAGGTCTCTGATTTCGATTGGTTTTGCAAATCTGATTTTTGCTGATTTACATCACGACCATAAAAGAAGTTGCTTTGAGGTTGGGCAGAAACAGCTGATGACTTTTGATCCGTGCTTAAAAGAAACTGAAGTTCGTCTTCAATATTGGGAACAATTACTTTGTAAAGAGAGCTTTCTGTTGTTTCTTGGTTTTTTGTCTCTGCTGAGGAACTACTTTGCTGCAAAGAAGATTGGGATTGCTGTGTACCCTGTTGCTCATGTGGCTGATCCTGTAAGGCATCGTGACTCAATGGTGTTAAATTATAATGGTTAGTATTTTGACTCATGCAGGCAGCATATTGGGTTGATACTTGCTGAGGGAATGCTGGATAGTATTGAGAAATTTGTGATATATGAGGATGCGTTTGATTAGACTGAACATGGGCTGGTTGTGGTATAATGTTGGCTTGTTGTTGCTGTTGCTGCTGGGTATTAGCAAAAACTGAAGTATCTGTGTTGGTATCGATTTTTTGCGACACCCAACGATTATTATAGTCATAAAAGGAACCATTTTGTTGCTGTAGTTGCACATTTTGCTGCTGCTGTTGCGTCACTTGATTAAGAGTAATGGGTTGTTGTCGCAATTGAGCGTTGTTTTGCTGAGATGTGCTCGGATATTCATTGTTTGTTAAGAGTGTTTTCTTCGGTTGTCTTTTTCGAGGAGTCTTTTTCGGTGGGGTTGGTTTCTGTACTTCTTCGATCTGAAAGTATATATAGCCAAACTATTAATCAAATAAACATAGACTTACAGAAATAGTATGGTATATCTTCTTTTCTTCTCGTTTTCTAACGAAATAATTATGTATTTGATGCATTGCATTTTATTCCAACATATAACTTTGAAGAACCGAACGTTTACTTATACTAAGCGTTACAGATTCAAACCACTCCATTTCATCTAAAATAAGTAATTAAACTCAACAGAAGTATAATACAAATTATTCTTTTAACTAGCTAAATCAAACAAAGAAAAGAAGATAAATTGGTGCAATTAATAAACAAAAAGATGGTGTGATCGTTAAATTCGTACAAAAAAAAGGTGCTTAGAAAAGTTCAGTAAAGTGAAAAAAAAAAAAATGTGAATACAAACCTTTGTAGTACTTTGAATCTGTGACGCTACCGTATTGTTTGTATTCAAAACATGTTCGGCGGAATGGTGCTTGCTGTCTCTATTTATTTGCGGTTGCATTTGCTGGTGAGATAATCGCTTTTCTAATGTTGTCTGTGGTGACATGATATGCAATGCACTATTAATCATTTGTTGCTGCAGATTTGACGTTGATTGTGATGACTCTGCATTTTGTTGGACTGGTTCTTGTGTGGTGTGTTTTATTTGCAATGATGAGGGAAACAAATATACATTGTTTTCTTGTACATTTGGGGATTGGACAGAGTAGCATTTTTGATTATGTTTGTTAGGGTCAGATAACTTATCGGTGCCGTTACCAAGCCAACAATCGGGATGTTGAGAATTGTCATGTCGTTGATGCAACTGAAGCTGTTGGTTAACTTGAAGGGCATTTGTTATCACAGACGAATAAGCAACACCTGTTGCTGGTAAAAGAGAATTATTATTCAAACCGTTTCTCGCATAATTAGTGCTGCGATTGTTATTGCTATTAGCACCACGGCCAACTGTTGAAATATCAATTGAAGTTTGAGCTTGTTGTGCTGGTGTGTTTGACTTGTAAACAATAATATGGCTTGAATCATTGCCGTTCTCATTATTATGTGAGCTTTTAATAGTTGGTGGAGGCGACCCCACCGAAGAACATAGGGATGGGCTTTCATAAATAGGGTATGCTGGGCTGGGAATTTGACTTAGACTTTGCTGCTGCGCGGGCTGACGCCCATCGGTCGAACTTTGTTTTTTTGGTGTAACCACCCTCACTGAAGACGCTGACAATCTATTTGACAGTGAATTTACTGAGCTGATTGCAGCTGCAGGAATGTTGTATGTCAGTTTTCCGTCAACAAATGTGTAGAAGCCCTCTTCAGGGCGATTACTATAGTCCTCTGAGACCGCATGAATAGTCCGATTATCTAGCTGAAGTGTAACCTGTTCGTGTTGTTCTTCATGGTTTCCGACAAAAATTAGATCTCCATAACTCTTTGAGTGAGCTTTTGTATGAAGATTTGATTGTTTAGAATTGGTAACCTGCGGTGGATAGAATTCCAATTATATTAATTCCAATTCACGATCACAACATACAAAATTCAATATAGCAATACAAAAAGAGTATATTTGTTTTGACGTCACAATTAAAATGGATTTTAACAACAAACATATTTAAACTTAAATGACTTAAAATATGCATATGCAAACAAACTCAACATAATCGTTGAAGTCATTAAAAGTGTAAGTACATACATGTAAACTAAAGCCATAACTCCATTAGATATTAAATATGTTAATAAACGGTATAAACTTTACACTAGCCCCTCATAATCATTGCAATACATCAAAAGACACATTCAATTTCGGTAATTGACAAGTAATTTTCAAACTTTTATTTGGTTTGTATGTACCTACCTATCCTTGCAAATATATGGTGTAGGTATCTAGTAAGCATGTAAGACAATAGGTACTATGTATCATTATCCATACCATCTTTATATGAAGGCGCCTCGTAATAGTCACTATTTTTCAACTTTCTGACAATATTAACTAATCTCATACTCATATACCTATAGTGATTTTATACAAAAAAAATATGCATTTCTCATAAAAATTTTATTAAAAAATCAGTCATCAGAAATTCTCTGAAATCTTTTATTTGCAGTATTAAATTAAGTTTTTTTTATTCATTTTATGAAATTCCATACAAACTGATAGTCAATGGGAGATAGGTACAAAGTAATATTCTTGTTTTCATTTGAAGCCGCCAGGTAGCAGGTTATATTGGTGCTAATGGACCTGATGACAGATGGAGAAACTGAAATATCTATGGTTTAAGCAAATAACAAATTATTTTATCAGCACATCGCAGCAGCTATGGATCATGTATTGTTAGGTATGATGGGAAAATCAAGATCCAGTATGTAATTTAAAAATTAAAAGAAAAAAAACAAATGAACCTACTAGATTATTGCTTAAAACAAAAAAAAAAACTAAAGATAGTTCACTTGTAGCTTCCAACTCATTTTATCAAAGAGCACGAGGTTTTGTTCAAGAAATGATTATTTCTTGCTTTTTGAAATCAAATTTAGATTTAAGGAGTTGCTAATATAGGGAATAAGCGCTTGTATAACATTACGTAGCAAGTACAAAGATCATGTTTCCATAGTTAGCACTAGTAATTTGCCAAATTATTTTTGTTAAAGAGTGCTCTTGTGGCGGTTGCCACAGCTTCACATAGACCATCAGCTGGGTCCATTGTGTCCATTTGTAATTTATAACTCTGAACCTATATATACTGTCACAGCACGATGATTCTTGTATAAGTTCATGGGATTGAGCTAGCTTGTTAATCTCATTGTTGAGAGCTATATTTTAAAAAACCAGTCACTTACCTTATCTCCTCGGTGTATATCCTGCTGGTGATGTTGGTTCATAGTCATAAACGAGTTCGCCGTCATTTGTTGGGACCCGCTAACTATAGGAGTATTCCAACTTAACGTTGTAGATGAAGTTGAACTCGTAGTTGGAGAAGGAGAAGCTCCACTAGACGATGAGTTGTCACCGTAGTAATTTGAAGTTGGCAGATTTATAGCGTGATTTGAAGAATAACTTATACTAGCCGGCTGCGAGCGACAGTTTTCAAGCTTTTCTACAGCTCCAGATAGTCCAATTTGACGATGAGGTGTATTTACCGTAGATGATGCATAATGAGCCGGCTTAGGCTGGACCGCAGCTTGTGCGGCATGATGATATATTTGTTGAAATACAGGATTGTAACCACCAATAGGACCAGGAGGTACAAAATTTCCACTTGTTGCGGTAAATCCTGCAATGCTTGAATGAGCTGCCTGCAGCAAAAGAGATTGTGCCGAAGTACCAGCTGCAGCAGAAATTGATGCTAAATGTGGGTGCTGAAAATCATCACTAGAACCCGTCGCTGTCGGTACAATACGGTTATATGCATAAGCCCATGCACTGGAATTTGGATCCATGTTATATTATTATCTATTCTTTTTTTTAATATTATGTTGATCAAATGGACTCAATTTTGTATTGTTACATTCGACATATTGCTTTTTGTGTAACTATTTCGATTGTTACATTTAAAGGCTTTCCAGGTCTTTGCTTTTAATGCAATTTATTTTTTAATACGAATTCCTAAATGGTTAATTTAGACATGTAATTATATGTGTATTTATTTGCTGAGTAACTTTATTTTTATTGTGATGTGCTTGGTGTATTTTAGAACATAAACTGATATATAAACAAGTTTATTATGAATATCCTCAGTTCTCTTCTATTCTGAATACACTTTGAAATCATTAACCAAATCAATTGTAATATACTTTAGGGCATTGGGTCTATATCTTTATATGCAGATTTAATATTATTTTTAATCCAACTTTATGATTTCTGTCCAAAATAAAGCACTATCGAAAACACTTTTATCGTATTCGCCATTTTGATTTTTATATTGTATTATCGTAGGTGTGTTCAAAAAGTAATTCTTCAGATTTTCAATGGCTAAAGTTGTTTTGAAAAAAATTTGCTCAAAAGTTTGTAATAGGTACAAAAGTACCTAATATTGAATTGAGAAACCATACAACAGCTGCGTACTATAGATAAGTCTTGTAGGTCCGCTGCTGTTTCGGAACGAAATTTTCCGGTGGTCTCCAAATGAATTGTGAAACGTCTAGGATTCCTGATATTCCTGCTCCAATTCTTCGAAATATAAAAATTCAATATTGTCAACTTCGTCACATTCCATTTTTACAAAAAAATAAGCACTCGGTTTCTCAACCATGGTTAATATTGTTACGATTGTTGCCTAAAATCATACCTATCGTGGCTACTCTCTGAGTAGCTTTATTTTTGTAAACACAAGCATAGAAAACACGGTAGTTGTCAAATTGAAAAATTGTAGGCTGAACAGTTTTTTTTAAATTATTTTTAAAGCTAATCGATAAATGGGCTTTTTATACAAAATATTAATTAATTAATTGGAAAAGTTTTTGCCGGGTTGAAAAAAAACTTTAATTTGTGTAAAGCAGTGTTATTACCAGAGACAAATCATACAAATTAAAACAACTACCTACTGTGAGTCTACTTTGTTTTACTGAGATCGAAGTTCAAATAAACAGGCCTCTGTTGTTGTTTCTGTAATTTCAAACCAGGTCTGAGAATACGGCAGAGCTACAAATAAAGCATGTTGGTAATGACCGGTCTCGCGGTGTTTAATTGTTGTGTTTCGTATTGAATTTGTTTGGTTTTTGTGGAGGCTTGATAAAATTGAAAAAAAAAATTACAGAACACAGAATGTAGACACGAAATGTGCAAGTGTGTATGACTTCATGAATTTTTCGGGAAAACAGTTTGTAGGCAGCAGAGATGAATGGTCGCATTCAAGAATCTAGTCATCCTAAGTCGACTAGATTGGTCTGGATGAGATGCAACCTGAACGCAAAAACTAGAATGGTCGGGAACGTCACGTTTTCTACGTCAGCCACATATGAGAACTGTCAACTTAGTACTCAGTCACGAATTTCTTGACTAGATTTGTCGGCTACCCCTCCATAAACGTCAACTGAAACAGCTGCTCTCACGACCGATTTCGACCAATCAAAACCGAGATTCACTTAGTGAGAGAGCTGTCAGACTTACTAAACTAGATACTTGAACGTCCCCAATGAAAAAAATGTATTCCATTATTTTTGGTAGGCAGCCGCCTTTCCACTGGAAAGTTGTATATCTCTGTAATTCCATAATCTTTGCCTATGCGCTATTCTACAAATCGAACAAAGCCATTTACAATAAAAACGAACAAATATTATTTTGTTTATGTGTTTGAGGTATGAGTATGAGCCCCTTTTTCTGCGAGAAAGTTTCTATGAGATACATTCGGTCGGTAGAGATTTTCAGTGATACGGAATAGGAACGGTGGTGATGGACCTAAATTATTAAAGATTGTTTGAAAATAAATCTAAAACAATACAGAACATTAATTAATAGGCATATCAGTGTTAATCAATACCGCAATGATTAAGCTGGTAAATTCGATCCATATACACTAGAAAATGGGTGGTAAATGCGCAGATTGTGGAAGAGCAACGATGTTGAAAAAATCAATTACTTTGGCTCTCCAAGATATATTTGAAGATTAGAAAGCTTTACAATTTTTTAATAAATAGGAGTAGACCTATACGCTGTCAATTATGACGGAAAAATTAAACAAAACCTCAAATTTGCTTGATTCCGTCTCCAACACGTCTGCTGAAAATGATTTAACCCAGTTCCCCAAATTAATAAAACCTAATGGACAGGAAAGTGCGAATGATATACAAATATCACACAATGAAAAACAAATGTTTGGTTCAACCAACGATCAAGTCAAAAGAGATGATCCGCAGTTCTCTAGATTCGCTGACTACTTTGTAATATGTGGCTTGGACTTGGACACTGGTTTAGAAGCAGATCGTTTAGCTGGCAAGTACTTCCATGTATTGTCGACGAAATATGATTCTTACTTACCTATATTTTAAAATATATCCCTCATTCGCGCATACATCTGTTGTATCTTTAGCTGATAGTAAGATCATAATTCATATTTGGCAGAGAAAAAAATTCATTGGTATCTACAAATCTCTATAAAATATATTTTTGTTTTAGGTGACAATTTACATTGCTCTCCTCTGGATAGAGCCTATAAAAGTAAACCTCTTGCCAACTATCCTGAAAATGTTCCTTGGAATCCATTTGATTCTCATGGAATTTGCATGGTAACAAAATTGATGAATAAATTTATAGAACAACCAACGCTCCAAATTTATATACACATAAACTTTTTAGTTATCCCTGCCACAAGGATTAAGATTTCGTACTCAAAAACACAACATTGATCCAAAGTTTCATTCGTTTGCAACAACGAGGGAGGACGGAAAGCGTTGTCATGGATTTAGTTTAATTTTTTTTGAAGAAGTAAGGAACCGAAACATTTGTAGTGCGATGCATACATTACAGGTACGCTTTAATTAAAATTGAATTTAGAATGAAAAATCATATACCATTTGTCTTTCAGGCTATGTTTATAACTGAGTTGTCAAATGGTCAGAACACAGCAAATATACGCCGAGTTAAAGAGAGTCCAGTAAGTAAATCTTTACCTAGACACTTTAAGGTGGCTGGACAATCTCCTCAATCTGCTTTAAGTTATTATGATATTGCAAAAGATAAACTCTATGTTGCCAAAAGTATATCGCTGGTATGTCAATATCCATATGCATATGCAGCCGAAATTTTTCTAAGGAATCTCTACAGGTAAATTAAATAAACATAAAAAAACGTATCTTTTTATCTAACTGGTATTTGTCAAAGGTGTCTTCCTCGACAACCTGGTCCGGGTATTAGTCTCGAATCATACGTTTACAATATTCTATATGAAGTAATCTTACCTCAGCCCGGAAAGTCAATTCGAATATACTTGCCACCAGAGGAACCTCAATTGCCCCCAACCGCAATAGTTCTGCAACGACCAGTACCAAATGAGGAACTTCCTTTGTTAGATTTTTCTTTGCGCTTACTTTTTACGTACCTTGGAGTGGAATGTGTTATTCAGTTGTTCACTTGTGTTCTATTGGAAAATCAAGTCATATTACGCTCTAATGGTAAAAAAAATATTTCTTAAAGGAAACATATAAATAACTTTAGTAACTATAATTTAGATTATCAGAAATTAATGGTTGTTGGAGAGTGTGTAACATCGATCCTATTTCCATTCAAATGGCCCCATGTATATGCACCTATTCTGCCTGCAGCGCTTCATCATTTCCTGGACGCACCAGTTCCCTTTGTTATGGGACTACATGCTGATTGTGAGGCTAATGCAAAAGTTGGGTCAGAAGCCACGCTTTGTTATGTTGACATCGACAAAAAGCTTATTCAACTACCAGAAGAGCTACCCGTATTTCCTCACAAAACTGACTTCATGGCTGAAATTATATCAGTTCTGGATAAATTCAATATAACCCGCGATAAGTCTCTTGAACCCAACATCAGGATGGGCAATAATGGTGGGATAGGCGCCAACAGCAGTCGACGAAATGATTATGATGCAATGACATCAAGTTGCACTTTACCATCCGGCATGCAAGCCAGGCGTAAACAAATTATATACGAAGCACTAGCTACACATGAATCAAATAGTCATACCCACAACTTAGAATACCAACCGTTAATTGCACATCCAAAGCTTGAGCATGTACCTAGAGTTGCTGATTTTCTTAAACGCAAAGGCGGTGTTAAGTCTGATTTGAGCTTGGACACAATAGATTCTATGCCACAGAATCATCGTAAAGCAAAAGAATGTCCTCTACCTTTATTAAATATTCAAGAACAATACTATGAAGACCAGCGTATTAATAATTGTATTCGCGAAATATTTTTAAACAGATTCATTCACATGTTTGCAGCTTATGAGTACTTTGTCATATATCCAAACCAAGACAAAAATGAATGGTTATCGAATAGGGAGTCTTTGCAAAATTTCGACAAGTCTTCTTTTCTTTCAGACCAACCTGAACACCACATTGCGTTTCTCTCTAGATTTCTAGAATCGCAAATGTTTGCGACTCTGATTGACAACAAAATAATTTCTATGTGGGAGAGCGATACCGATTCCAACTTGATACTTTTTGATAATCGACTAAAATTGCTTCGGTGGGATACACAAATACGTAGATTCACTCTTACATATTAATAATATATATATATTTTTTTAGGAAAAGGCATGGCGGTGAAAGTATGATCCGCGCAACAAGTTACGAACCATGCGTTCTAAATCAGGAAACGCAACATATTCTTGAAAAAAGACTGATTTCAGTCGACATGGAAGTAACTCCACCTAGTGAAATTCTCTCCAATAGACCGGCGTACTTTCGAAGCTTTCCTATTTTAGAGAAATCTGTTCTAAATCAGGAGTGCACTTCGAGGTAGAATACAAGTTGAAACGTTGATGTTAAATTGAATGAACATTTTTTATTAATTTAGTTTTTTATAAGAAATCTATGATGTCAGCTTAATTTATAATACTTAATTTAAAAGTTGTTTGAGCGCAATTTAAGTAAATGGATTCTGTTTAGTGCCAAAGCATTCTCCTCAATATAATACTCAATATATAATTTTATTTTATTTGTTGAATTTGCAATGTCTCATAAAAGTTTTAATTGAGATTGCGTTTTACAAACTTTGAACAATAATTTTAATATACAACATATTTTTCTTAAAATATATCGCTAAATACTGCATGTGTGTGGAAATAAATTTAATTAAAACATTCAAACTTTTTTTTTCGGGCAATCTCAAAATATTATATTTAAATTCTTAAGACAAAAACTTCACACATTTGCTGCAAGGAAAACGTTTAAATTTTCAGAGGTAACAGTTTACGTCGTCTAAAAAATGGCACAAAATGGCGTACAAAGGACATTCCTTTAGATGGTAAACCTCCCACTTTAAATCGAAATTCAGCAAACCTATCATCTACTGATATGAGCCCTGCTTTAATTGCTCAGGCTAACTGGACATTTGTAGAAAGATTATTGAAGGTTTTTATTATCAGGCCATAATTAAGTATACGTAATTTTATAACTTTATTCAATATAGGATATTAAAGCAAAGACGAAACGAATGCTTTTAGAAAAGATGGGAAATGAAGCGGTTGCATTGGGCTTAAAAGGTGACGCTTCGTCAAGTGGTGTAGAGGAGAACACTCTTATAGCATCACTCTGTGATTTGCTTGAAAAGGTGTGGTCTCATGGATTACAAAACAAACAGGGAAAATCTGCTGTATGGTCACATCTTCAGACTTACCTTGAATTGCAGGAAGCTCGCAATCCGTCAAGCAATATTATGAATACTAGCTACACAACGCCAGGTAAGCACTTGAAATGAATTTAATAGATATTGGATTATTATTGCAAGAAATGAGAGTACATATTCAATTATAAAAACTGACAAACAAATCGTAGGAGTAAAATTAAAATAGCTGTTTTAATGATTAGCTTAATGATTATGTATACTTGCATATTTTCCGTGTCTAACTAATTAAATTCTTTGGAAACAAAGGTTTATAATTCCAAAGTTAAACTAAGGATCTACTACTTTAATTAACTTTTAAATATTTTCTTAGCATTAGCGTGGAACGTCATGAGGAAAAGAATGGATTGTAGGTTATGGTTTTTATTTGGTTACTTTACGTTATGCGTACCTACCTAAATTGGTGTGTTTATGCGTTCTTGTTTTGCTTTGTTTTATTTATAAACAATAATTAATTTATGATACACATACTATTTACTAATAAATTTGAAAAATAACTAAAGATTTGTCAACAATTCGCGCTGAGCCCGAGTCTCCCCAGAGTCCCAACAGAGGTCGATCACGAGATCGTAAAAATTCAATGGCTTCCGAACAACTTTGCCCGCTCCCAGAGTCACTTGAATTTGACATTAAGTGAGTATAAGGGAATACAAAATAATTGAAAATAATCTGTTTAAGTCTAAATTTAGAAACATCCTAGCTATGACTGATATAAAAACGCATATAGGATACACGCGGGCATGGGTTAGGCTTTCTCTAGAAAAAAAACTGTTGTCCAGGCATTTTCGAACTTTACTATCCGATCAAACTTTACTTAGATCGTTTTACAAGAGATCAGCATTTCTTCGATGTGAGGAAGAAAAGGAGCAATTTCTTTATCACCTACTTACTTTAAATACTGTCGATTACAGTTCATTTACCAATACGTATCCCAATTCAAGTAAACACATCTCTATATTAATACATAAATATTAACTAATTAAATATTTTGTGCAGAACTTCCATATCGTGTAGTAATTTTTCCCTCAAAAAAATATGGCAGTTACCAAACGTCTAGTCGCGTATGGATTCGCATTTCTGGCACTTTAACTGAAACGCAGTGCGTTCCAGTACCAAAAGGGTCACTTGAGTTCATTTTTCACGTAAGATTAATTAGAATCTGTCATTATGTCCCTTTTTCACATTTATTTAATGCAGTATAAAAATATTGGCACACTTACAACAATGCGAATCGGACATGACAATTCAGGTACTTCCAATAAATGGATGGTTGATCTTGTTGTTATTCGAAACGAAGTGACGGGGCACGCTTATAGGTAACATAATATGTAATTGGTTATGATATTATATATTTATGATGATTGAATATAGGTTTCCTTGCGGACGATGGTTGGGAAAAGGCGTTGACGACGACTCAACCGAAAGATTGCTGGTCGGCCACCGAGTTTTTGAAACTATTGACAATGCTGATCTTATGCAGGAGTGTAAGACTCCACCTAGAGCACGAAGTCCAAGCATCCAACGACTTGAACTATCTTCATCGGAAATTCAAAATAAATTGGGCAGCTGTGTCAACTTAGTGGTAAAGTGGCATTATAAACCTAACCGAGAAAGAGATGTAGGGTCGTTAACAAACCTTTTATGTGGAGATGAAGGATTGGTTAAATGCTTAGAGCAAGTTTTTTTGTTTGGATTTCGATCTTCTCGTTTTTTTAGCCGAAATTTTTACATTTGGGATTTTTTGAGTAAGTCTTTATAAAATAATTTTTTTTTCGAAAGAAATAACTTATAAGAACTACGGCTTAGTAAAAACCAAGGATCATTTCGAAGCCAGTTTGTCTCAGGATCAAACTCAGACAGGCGAACATTGCAATGGTATGCTTGGCGTTGCTACACAGCGCAACGAAATGGCTGCTATTTGGAGGTACTATATACATCTGCTAGATGAGATTAACGCAGTTGGCAACACACTTGGCATGGATGGAAAGTTTCAGTTGTTTATATGTCTGAGCCTAAGGTAATTTCAGTGTATTATTTCCATTAAATATAATATAATGTGTATATAATCAATTTTAGAGACCATCTACTAACTCGTGTGATCGTCCCTTTATCTCTTACCAAAGCTACACAGGAAATGTACGAAGAAGAAAGTTTTTTCAGGCGGAAAGGTCTGCTGACTTTTCTAGTTCATATATTAGAGCCAATGGATGATTTTAATATAATCTTGGAAAACTCAATTACTCAAGGAATTTCATCACAACTTTAATGAATTTTTAAATGGTCGCAATAAGACAGAAAGTCTTAAAAATTGGATATCATTAGGATGTATTATATTGTATCAAAAACCTGTCTATCGATCCAATAGAAAACTGAATGAACTGAAAGGGTGAAAACTTGTACGTAGTGGTAAATCATATAGAATTTTATATGATTTTAGAGGTCTTGGGAGAATGACTTTAATAAGTTACTTACATAACTGCAATGTTTTATGTTTTTTAAGCAAGTGTCTCTCTATAGAATTCCAAAGATTACGCAGCCTTGCGAATATGTGAATATAAGATACAAGTAAATATGTTTCAAACAATATTATGGAGAATTAAAAAAAAGCCAAATGATATTAAATAAATAGATTATTAAATATATGTGCACTATTTCTTTCAAACACCATAGCAAATACAGCCTGGTCACTGATATACCGCATATTGGATTACTTTTGTTGTACACATTGTAATAAGTAGGCAATTCGCTTTCACTGTCCTAAAATTGCAATCAAATCTTCGACTAAGAAGACGAAAACGGAGGAAATTGAAGACGAACGGAAAGACATGGACTCCAGAAAACAAGTAAAAATACCTTCAGCCCTAGTAAAGTGCAATTGACTTATTTTATACAATACCAGAATTGTATTTTTTGTGCAAATGGATCGGTATCAGAAGCATTTTTTTCAATTCTGGGTGCTTTATTTTGCTCTAGTGAAACTAATGCCAAACGACATAACTGACAAATCTGAATGTCAACTAAAAACGGCATTAATAAACTTGAACGATTTCAATCCACGTGATATCGGACACAGTAAAAATATCAAACTTCTGATGTATAAACAGCTTATAAGGCTTCAGCATTTGATATATCTTGTCTGCATTGGATTTAAACTTGTTCAGATGTTTCAGCCACCCAAACGCACTCATCCGCGGAGTCATAAGTAATATAAAAGTAAAATCGAAAAGACTAATATATTCTATGGGAAAGACATACCAAATGTAAATTTGTATTAAAAGCGCAATGGTGAACCATCACCTATATAATATATACATCACAGATATAGGAACTAACTTACATTTCCGTCATCTTTGGAATACACATTTTTTAACACCATTTGAAAAACTCCCATGAGGTATCTAGCTGCTCTTATGTGTAATTTTTGTTAAAATTTGTAGATAGAGCTCTTAACCAGTTTGATGTTTACATGTTATTTGTAAAAATGATTTTCTGTCAGCTTTTTTTAGTTTCATAAGAGTTTTATTTCTTTTTACAATAATCCATGAAGAAGGGGGCGAACCCTGATGAAATGTCGGGAAAAGGTAGTGAACTAGGTAATTTAGTTTCATTCAAACTTCTATGACCAAAAAAAGCCGACGGAAAAAAAATTCCACAAATAATATGTTAAAATTATGATTGAGGACATTATTTTACTGACAAGCTGGTACCCGCGACTTCATCTGTGTAGAATTCGTAGGTATTTCGATTAACTCAATTAAAATATTTATATCAACAACAGCGTCACTTATCGGGTCCAAAACTCTCCTATCTTTTAAGCCAACCAACACATTTAAATTCATTGGTCAAATACGAACCAAATGTATTTATTTTTTACCAAAAGTATACAAATACATAGATACCTATGACGAATTTTAGTAACCCTTACTTGAGAAATAATTGGTTCGTCATTTAACCTTGCATCCCCTACTTCATCCCCTTTCATATTTTGTTTTCGCGACTAAAAAAAACATTAATATGCCCATCTCTGGGGTCCCATCCATACCTATACCAAAACTCATAAAAATTGGTTTTGCGGTCGTTAAAATTTAAAAATCTTACTTTCGCAATTATATAATATTCGGACTATATCAATGGTAGGTAACTTATGTGGTATTCGATTGGGCGCTTTCAGGGCACTTTTTTTTGCTCTCAGAGCAATTTTTATGTTCGTTTGGTACAAAAAAAAAGCAATCTTTTTCAGATTTCAGAGCACTTTTGCGAATCTTGATTTTTTCTCAGATTTGCTTCAGATTTACCAATTAACGTGCGTTTGAGTTTGACTACTAGTGGAGTTTGTTTACGTTTTAGTGAAATTTTTCAACTGCAAAGAAAAGCATTGCATGGGGTGGATCTATTTTTGGTAATTATTTATGTACAAATGTTTAGAAATCAATCCAGGCGATCATTTTGAATGTTTTCATATAAAATTTAACCAGTGAATAGAGAACGCTAGAAAAGTGTAGAAGGCTACACATATTGCAGTCGCACAAATATCAACAAAAAAAAGAGCAAGAAGTGACGTTTTTGTGGTTGATTAGCCACACGAAATCTGAAATCTGAGACACAAAATGAAGTTAAGTGGATCCCAAATTTTTTGTTCGTAAACTAAGTATTAATAAACCGTAAGCTTAAGCGCTCCTACCCAATTACCCCGCAAATTTTGAAAATAAAATTCTTTCTCATATTTCCTATCTGTGCAGGGCATGATGAAAACACAAAAGTATTTATTTCCCTGAATCATAGTTTGTACACAACTGCGTAGTTGAAATTTAATGATGTAAAATTCAATTCAACTTGTTCAATTGCTATTACACTTATTTTTGCAAGAAAATCTCTTTTTTATACACTTTATTTGTTAAGATTGGTTAAGCGTGTACCGCAAGGATAAATATACTAATACAGAAACTACAAAATTATATAGAGTGGATTTTCTCAGCATATAGTCTGTTCTTCTTTTATTCCAGTATCAAATTATAATTTACTTTAGGCCACGATATCTACCAAAGAAATGCTTACGACAACATTCCGTTTATTCTTAGCCCTTTCCGAAATCAGAGTTAACCACATTCTAGAAAATAACAAGTCAATTTTAAGTATAATTAATATTTTCATTCACTGCAAATACCTATGTTATTTAAAATTCAATATTTAATTTGCATCTTTTCAATATAAAACATAGCAGTAAACTTTAATTAGTGAGGTTTAGTACATTATATATATATAGGACATATCTAACCGAATAAAAATTTAATTTACAGATTATGACATTAAACACATTACAACTTGCTTGGTCTTTTGTCGATTTTAAAATAAAAAAAGTTTTAATTAGTACGTATCTTCGGATATATCCACAAGACAAAGCACCTTCTCGTGACTTGTTGGAATTCGTAATACATATCTATCAGTACACTTGACCTTGAATAACAAATGCCATTCATTATTATTTATTTGCAATGTAAATGCATCTTGCCGACCCACTTCTCCATTTTTAATCTCACTATCAACCTGCTGTATCCAACCTGTTAGAACACTGCCCAAACATAATAGATATTGGCATGAGATACACGAGCCCATATATAATATTTTTATACATCTATATGAATCTAAACGCATCTCGATCTCATGATTTCGATAAATCGAACAAAGAGTTTTGTAGCAGCAAGAAAATACAAATACAAGTATTACAACAAAATAATTTGTCCATTACTTTATTAGAAACAAGCTTTCTTAATATAAAGCCCTACTCTTCTGATTTATCAAATGTTTTAGCTGCAGATACTAACTTTTTGAATGGTGCTTGTTTTTTTTTTAGCTTGAACAACAAGCTAACAAAACAGGTTATCCTTAGTTTAAACAATCGAACTAAACTTCTCGATTGGTACATAAAAAAAGTTTTTATTCGAATGTATAAGATATTTGAAGTTCATAACCTCACAATGCAAGAAAAAAACAAGCAAAAGTGGAACAACTGTACACATATAATTTAATGATGTGTAAATAGATACCAATAAGAAAAATTATACAAATTTTATTTAACTTATAAGTTAGTAGAAACGACTCTTATGTACATTTTCTAGACGCATTTTTTTTTCCAATTTTGTAGGTGGTTATACATGAAACGTTTATTCAAGAATAAATAATACCTAAATATAACAATAATAATTTCAAATATAAAACAAAATGTAAAATTCATGGTATCAAACCTTCTACATGTGAATAATACTACATAGCTATGTTAATTTTCATAAAGTAAACAGTACAAAATTATGCAAATGTTGACTACCTTTATTCGCCTAAGAAATCCTAGGTTTATTGCTATATGAATTTAGAACTCAGATCGACTACAGCGCAGAATGAGACAACGAAACAGATGACAACGCCAGCAGAAAGGTATTTAACAGACAACAAGCATCTCTAAAAGCTTTGGCGTGCTAGCTACACGT
Organism: Cheilosia impressa; assembly: GCA_948293265.1. Lineage (NCBI taxonomy): Eukaryota > Metazoa > Arthropoda > Insecta > Diptera > Syrphidae > Cheilosia > Cheilosia impressa. The sequence continues at coordinate 59,924,461 of OX411881.1, forward strand.
AAATATTTTGCAACAGTTGACGAATCAGCAAATCCACCCACCACCCTCTTCGGTATTAGAACTTTAGAGAGCGTCATAGTCAATGTGTATAAAACAATCGCTAGTTCAAATTAAATCTTTAGTTTGAGCCGGATCGTCATTACGTTTGGGTTGTGCGTGAAGTTAGTATCCAGTATGGATATCAATTACTGCTCAAAAAAATGAGAATGATGCAGCGTCGTGAAGTGATTAAGAATATCAACCTCAAAGAAAAATCAAAACTGTAAGATGTCCGCGCACATCGCATAAAAAAATAAAAAATATAAATATTATATAAATGTGACTTCTTAGTTAGTAATTGAATGGTATTTTAAGTGAGGCAAAATACGATATCGTAAGCGATACATTTATATCTAAAATATAAATGCAATACAAAATACGAGAAATAACTGAAGTGAAACAAGAACAGTGTTAATTTATATTAATGTCAGAAATAAAACTCATACATGTGCATTATATATGTACATAATTTCGAGAAAATTAATTTAAACAAATAATATCAAAGCAGAACTATTTGGTTTATATTCTACCTTGATACAGGTAAGATATTTTGATTGAGCCTTTAGGCCATTTGTTTTAATATCTCATTTAGTTTTAAATGGGAAAAATAATAATAATTGTGGCACAGTTTGCAAAGCAATACAATAGTATACTGCAACATAAAATATGATATACAATATTTAACAGTGGTCAAGGTGCATGCTATTCTTAAAAATATGCGCAACTTTACAGAACCTACATGTATGTATGTTCTATATATTCACTAAGAATGGATTTTTTTATGATTAAGTTTACTTGAAGTAGGTAGCACTTTTTTCTTTTCCGTATGATTTAACGGTTGAAACTTACTAATCAAAAGCCCTTGATTATAAATTGCTAGGGTTTCTTTTTTGTATTAGGGAAACTGTGAAAAATAGACAAGAGAAAATCAATACCACATTATAATTTGTTGCAGCAATAGTGAATCTGCTGTTTTGTTCAAAAAAGTTATTGTCAAGTTCAAGACGTTGAATTATCAAAGTCAACAATGTGGAACTTTCTTCGTTTTGAAAATTATTGTTTGCTTTGTATTTTGTAGTACCTTCTTGTTGTAAGTGCTAAAATGGGGAACTCAACTATACTCTATCGTATTTTTTAGATTCCATTATGGTGTCGTTGAAGACTTTACTAGTGCTTACAACTTCTAGCTGTATCTTGTTGATGACAAAAGCTGGTGACCCAATAGGTAATCAATGCTAATGAGCGATTATAATACATATTGTATGAAGTTATTATTAAAATTCTGAAAAAAATGTCCATCATATTTTTTCTTAAATATTTTGAATATGATATTTTTTTTTTGTCCCCTTAGGTACTGGTGGGCCCAGTTTGATAATGGAAGGAAAAGATGCATTGCTTACATGCGTAATTACTATTCCTTATCGGAATAATACAGTATTGTGGCGAAAAGGTTCAAATGAAATTTTATCCGCTAATATGAACAGAGTCACCAAAGATAAACGCATACAAATATTACACGACGACAGTAAGTTCCATCTTCACCGAAGTGGTAATGCAACTTTTGAGTAATTTTACATATAGATCCTAATTTAAAGACTGGAAATGGGGGTGATGTCTGGGTTTTGCTTATAAGAGATGCTAAGCCGACGGATTCGGATGTGTATGTCTGCGAAGTTAATACGGATCCAGTACTACGGAGCTTCGAAACATTAACAGGTAACGCTAAACATTTTACATGTATGAAATTAGCTTGATAGTTTTAAGCTTTTGTTATTTTAGTTCGACCATCTCTACAAAGTTTTCCTAGCGAAGAACATGAAACTAGTTCAACACAATCACATTCAACAGATATAGGTTTGTAAGACATTTTTATTTATTTAAAATCAAACAATTTCATGTTTTTGCAGCTTCCTCTTTACAACAATTGTCTCATGATTTTACCGACTGTTGTGAATCATATAATGTTACGAAAGAATGCATTGGCTTTTGCAATATTCACAATATTATAGATGGAACAACTGGAGTTGAACCAGAAGTCTGTGAAAAAGACTTTCCAAATATTGTCAAGTGTATGGCGGATGGCCGCAACCATATACCATGTTGTGAACAAAGAGCTATACCCGATTTGTGTCAGGATATGTGCCGTGGAGAATATACTCCATTTACCGACCTTCTTCGAACAAGAGTTTCATGCATACAACACACCTTACCTGGTCTTCAATGTATTTTGCAAGGTGTTCAAAAACTCCCTAGTCCCCCAACTGATATATACTTAGAGACTTTAACAGATACCTCATTGGAAATTGGATGGTCTCCACCCGAAAAACTTCCAGAGACGGTCAAATTTTACACAGTAAACTTGACTGCATTTCATAATTTCGATCCAAATAAAATACCTGCTAATGTAATATCACCCACAGTGAATATAGTTGTATCCAGTGATATCCATACTCATATTGTTTCGGAACTAACACCTTTTACTATGTATTCAGTTACAGTGACTGCCCACAATGAACACGGCGACAGTTTACCAAGCCAACAAGTACGAGCGCTTACTTTTAGCAAAGAAGATATTATACACAGAAACCAGAATTTTACAGCTGTTATACCAAAGTTGCCTGATATAAGAAGCTGTTGTGAAGAACATGGCATGGCGCATAGAATGTGCTTAGATAAAATGTGTGATCCGAAAAAGGCAAGCTTAGCGAGCTTACCAGATTTTATGGTATGCGCTCCATGGTCAAATATAACTTTTAACTGTCTTGCGAACGGTATTGATCATACTTCGTGCTGCAAAGCAAGAGGAATACCATCCACTTGCTTACCTTTGTGTTTAGGACAAATTTACACTCTTAATTTTAGCTTATTTAAGTAAGAAATATCTAATACTCGTTTTTATAAATACAGAGTTTACCAATACCGTTTTGAAATTAAGGTGCCTGCGGTTCATGCCAGACTACAGTAGTTGCCTTTTACAGGGATATGCTGTTTTGCCAGGATATCCAACAAAATTAAACACAATTGAAGTATCATCAACTTTTGCAATCTTAGATTGGAGGCCACCAAAAATTCGCCCCGACACTGTGATGCAATATACATTCCATTTTCGAAAACTAGCCGAAGAAAGCGAATACACAGCTGTTAAAAAGGTTTTATTAGTGAAAATGTACGTTATATAATAATAAGAAAATGTTTTGTTTGTATAGGAGAGCTCTCCTATAATATTAGAGAGTTTAGAGCCGGGTACGTATTATGAATGCTATGTAACTGCCTTAAATGCTCATGGTCAGGGAATGCCATCATCAAGACTTGTGTTTCGCACAAAATTTCAGGTAAATTAACATTTCCTTTTAAAAAATATACAAACCGTTCACATATATTTATAAAAGGAGAACATCGAGCAGGAATCATCTCTTTATAATATGAGTAAATGTTGCAATGCTTGGGGACTTTTACCTCAGTGTTCTCCACTTTGTTCATACAATATGAAATTAAGTGATATGCAAAATTTAGGGCCAACCTGTCAGGCACAAATGGGTAACCATAAATAGCACGAAATAATGATTGAAGAAGTTTTAATATAATCTTGTCATATTTCCTAGCAATCATAGTTAAATGTGCGGCAGGAGGCCGCGATCATATTCCTTGTTGCAGTAGGAGAGGGGTGACACCTTTATGTATGCCTCTCTGTCGTGGTATTTTACCAACTACATCGCATTACATTACATCATCTGAATGTTTGACATACGCAGGAAATATTTTACAGTGTTTTGAGGATGGTAAAAAATACTTTTTCCTGAAAAACCGCCTGTAAATAATCATATTCAATTTATTAATTAGGATCCGAAAACATTCCGGGCCCAGCAGAAGATGTTCATGTCACAAATGTCACAAGTAGAAGTATATCCTTGGAATGGACACCTCCAACTTCGGAGATTGCTAATTATACAGACGATTATGAATACATAGTGCAATATGGAAGGGTTAACAATATGACCATGTATGAGACAGTGTTAAAGTCAGAGAACGTAAGTGATTCCTTTTTATTATTGTTAACAATTGGGCGCAGACATTTATTATTTACTTTCAAGGAAATACACACCAACGAGACTTCATTGGACCTTTTATCATTAGAACCTTCTTCCCTATATAGAATATTGGTGGTAGTCCGTGGTACTTATGGGACATCTTTACCATCTTCTATGCTTGTCATCAATACTACCGATTTTATTAAATCAGGTATGTATATAATATCAGGTAATAGATAATCTACATTTCAATTTACAAACTTTGTTTTTAGATAATCGTGCAACTTTATATGGTGTTCCTTCACCACCCCATTCATTGAAGGTTTCCTCCCAAAGTGCCAATTGGGTTACAATATCTTGGCAACCGCCAGAATTTTCTCACCCGCATGAAACTATTTCGTATGGGTAAGCCATGTTAATGATTCTTTGTTAAAAGCATACTGATAAAATAAAATGTTTAGAGTTTACCATAAGCCAGTGCTTGGTGGTAATTTCACTGTTATAAAAACGCGACACTTATGGGTACGTCTCGATAATCTTAAGCCGAATTCGCAGCATATCATATATGTAGAAGCTATCAGCAAAAAAGGAATATCATTGCCTTCAGAGACATTAGTTGCATGGACTGATCCAGCATTACCAGCATTTGTTGAAGTGGGTATATTTTGATGTTTAGTAGTTAAATAAATAAATATATAAATACATGATTGTGCAAATATGATATTTGGATTTTAGCCTCCCAGCATACAACCATCAGAAATTCTATCTGAGGGAGGATCTATGACGGTTCTATGTCTTGCACTTGGCAATCCTGCACCAACGATATCTTTGTATGTTGGAGGACAGTTGGTACGGCAGGATACTTCAAGGCATATGGTTACAGTCATTCATAACATAACAACAGACATGGAACATGTATCTTGCTACGCCGATAACGGTTATGGGATGCCGATGCAAGCTACCCGAAAAATTAACATAAGCTGTAAGTTTTGACATTTATAAACTGATCACTTCCATTTGCCCCAAAAACAAAAACTGCTACGGCCATATGGATGTGAGAAGCTAGGCCTAGGTTCCTATATACGGAACCGTGGCTCCAACTATTTATTTATTTATTCTATTGAATTTCTGGTCTTTTATTAAACCCCGATAACATCATATAGGCACAGATAAAATCGAAATCGATCTGCATTAAACATTATTCTCGTCTTTTTAAATAGATGCACCTCGTGTATATGCCTCTGGTATTACTGTAGCCAATATAGGTGAGACTGTAGACTTGAGATGTACAGTACGGTCTGTTCCTCGGTCCAAAATGATGTTCTGGCGTGATCAAAATGGGCGAGTTGCTGTCATACATGGTGGAAACTACGATATATCCATGAAGAAAAATGGGTCAGATCCATCGCAGTACATAATGAATCTCCACATTCTTAGTCTTCAAGCGTCTGATGTCGGTGACTATTTTTGCCATGCAGAAAATATTCTCGGATCTACAAGTAGTCCCGTTTCAGTTAGGATTAGGGGCACACGTTTAACGCAAAACATTTCAGAGTGTTGTATTAACCAAAATGTATCAAGTTCTTGTATGATTGCTTGTAGCTTCTACATCGATATTGATGCTGTAATCAACAAACCTGAGTGCATAGTTGATTTTGATAAATTAATGAAGTGTGCTGCTGATGGGTCCGATCATCGAAAATGCTGTGCAGATAGCGATGTCCCCAGAAAATGTTTAAATTGGTGTAGAGGGGAGTCTGTTCTTAACGCTGAAGTTTGTAGTCTTCAATACACAAGAAATATAATTGGTTGTTTTGAGACAAATCGTGACAAGCTGCCGGGTCCTCCCAAAAATTTGGCAGTCAATGTATTATCCGACAATGCTGTGGAAATAAGGTTTGTCAGACAAAACATGTAAACAACAAATAATATATTATATATCAACCTTTGCGCAGCTGGGACCCTCCGTCTAAGAACCCGACGCTTGTGGATGGTTACAGGATATTTTATCATGAGGCAACAGTAAGCGAAACCGTAGAGCAAGCAATTAATGCAACGGAAGTAAAGCGAATTGATGTTAAAAAAACAAGTTTACACATCAATGGTCTCAAACATAATGTTCTTTATGAGTTAGTAGTAAAAGCTGGCAATTCTTTCGGTAAGCAAACTTGCATATGCTTAGTACATTTAAGACCATAAGAGAAATGTTTTTCTCATAGAATTTAGTTTTTAGTAATTTTTATTTTACTATACATATCTCAGTTTTTATTTGTTGCGCACCTATTTTTAATTTTGGATTACATATAAATGACAGTCAATTTAATTTTAAAACGTAAGTCCAGTCACATTGATTTTAAAATTCTGTTCTCATTGTACCTACCTACTATTTTATACAGGTGCTGCGATATTACAGATAAAAACTGGGGCGACAAGTTTTTTTTTTTATATAAATATCCAGGGAATAAGTGTTGTGTATGCATATATTTTATGTATTTTAAATTATTTTTTTAATTATTTTATAATTACACCGCTTAAGGCGCCAGTATACTAACCGAACCCGTGCGGTTTACTATCGGAGATCACGAGCTAACATCAGCGTCTCATGCGAGTACTGCAGGCACTGTAAGCGGTATTATGGCAGGCATTTTTGCTATTATTCTCGCAGCTTTGGGAATATTTTTATATAAACGGAGAAGAGCATATGAAAAATCATCTATTGGAGTGGCATTTGAAAATCCAAGCTACCTTAGAGCGATTGAGCAAGTTCAGGTTAGTAGCTCGCATATACCTTAAACGAAACATTTTGGATTTACATTATACATTATTGATCTTATATTATTAATCGGCGCATTTTCGTCTCTATTGAACAAATTTGTTTTTGTTTAATATTTTTTATTTTTATTTCTTTACAGATAGCAACATCACAAGCAAATCCTTCTTCGTCAACTCTAGTGCCCACCAATCAAATGCAATTAAATTCTAATGGAACACACACCAATAAATCAAATTTTGATGAGAGAGCCCAAACAACTGAAGCTGTCAGTCCTGCGCATTATGAGGAGTTGAAATTTGGCCAAGAAGGTAGGTACATTTTTAACTAAAAAATAAGATTTAAAAAAATGCCCTGCAGTAGGTATATATGAGACGAGAGACCTTTATGATATTTAAATGGGTTGAGTGGTTCGCTTCGTTCACTTCAAGCGCAGCGGGTGCAACTATAACCCAACATTTTCCGTAAAACATGTTCTTCTGTATAATTAATTAAAATGTTTTCTTAAAACTAAAATGTCCCGGCTTATTCAAAATTTTATTTTTCGGAAATGTTGTGATATCATTTTCGGTCTTTTATAAAACCAAGCCACAAATGTTTGAAACGGTTTACCAATAAAAGCATTCTCTCCTGCGAACAATTCCGAGTTATTGGTTTTCAATTTTCAGTCTGCTCAATGCTTATTTACGTATTTCATTTTTTTAGGTTCTCAAAAGTATTTTTCTGCACAAATGTCTCGTTAACCAGATTAATATTCTGTCAAGGTTTTAAATACTATCTTAAGCTCCTTTAATTTTAATATTCTGTAAACTATTAGTAGTTAGTAAATACAGATTCTAATATAATTTTTAATTTGCAATCAAAAGAGGCTCTAAGAGTAAAAGTTCAATGGGTGAGTAATAGTAAATTGTAACAAGACTTAGAAAGGTTACCAATTTGTAATTTGTATGTTTGTATTATAGCCTTTTATGTATCGCGGGTATATTATAAGTGCACATAATAATTAAGTTAATTGGTATCTTTCCAGGAATATGAATTTTAGAAGTGGTCCAGGATATCTAGTCACATATTTCAGTCTGTGGTAAGCATTGAAGAGTGTTTAATTTACAATTATAGTACTTGTATTTTTCTTTTAATAAGGATTACAAAATAAGCATGCAATATCTTCAAAACGAAATGGATTTTCTACGATATGGTTGAATTCATTCCAACTATAGAGCTACGAAGATGTTGAATATAAAAAAATAGTTCCAAATATGAGCAATTATTACGATAATATTATAATTGTAAATATAAATAAAAACGTGAAATTGTAGCGAAATAACACTTAAAAATCAAGGAATGCTAAAAATCTTTAAATATACAATTACTTAATTTTTTATAAGACAGGTAGTGCATAAATATGCAATAATATCTATCAGGTTTTATTAGCAAAGTAGTATCTAAATGGTTAATTCGCCAACAAAAATTGTTATTATAAAAAAATTGTCAAATACGAGTAGCTCCTCAGCATTCAAAATGTTAATCGTTGCTGAGAAATACTCACACTCCCCTCCCCTTATTTTTTTCAAGTAATAATTTCCTATTGCAAAGCTCTAGAAACTATTAAATTTAACCATTTTGAGAAGGAAAGACCCAATCTAAGACAAGAATATATTCATAAGATAAAACATTTCTATTTACATCTGTGCTTTTGTCGAAACAGCAACAACTAATTTTAAATGTCGAGAACACACTGTTTAGCATTAAGAGAAACCATGGAATATTATGCGTTCAAAAAATGGTAATCAAAAAATTCTTTACTAACATATTTACATGCGTATATATAGGTTCACTATAAGTACTTACCTCTTATTTTACACAACTCACGTAAGGCTTATGAACGTACATATGTACGTAGGAACATTATGTAGAGAAGTTTAAAGAGTTAATTTTACAAATGAAACATATTTAGTAGAAAAATTCTATGTAGGTAAATATTTGGTAGCCAATATAGTAACAACCCTACTTTTCCTTTCCATGAAACATATACTAAAACATTTTATACCTATCTATACATAATTCCATAAACAAGGGTGCAACAGCGGTCACAACGGTCAGTGCACGAAACTGTTTCATTTTATTGATAAATATACTTAAATAAAACGTTCAAGCCAAAGGTATATAGCTATGCATAAATATATATTGTACCTGGCCCAAAAGAACGAAAACCGCGAGACATAGCACGATTTCCCCATTATTCCTGCCGTTCTTTTTCTTGTTTTAACTTCATTTAATTCAATGGAATTGGTATGTAGTTATGTTGTTGGTGGTATAGTATCCCCTCTAGCAATACAGTTGACGGGTCATCGAATGCGACCGCACAAAACAGAATTTGCACAGTGCCCAATCGGTGAAGTAAGACTTTTACAATACTAAATAGGATGCGATTTAAATTACTAATAGTTACGTTTAGTGAAAGTCAAAAATTTAAATTGAATCGACATTCATTTGTTGTATTTTTTGGTTAACTTTATTATAAATATTAGTTTTGCATTTTTCTTTCGATATATTTGTGAATAATTAAAAGTTGACCATATAATTTTCAAACTGCTTGTATGTATAACGTTAAATACACCTAACAAAATATAGGTTGTGAGAGTTAAATAAATAAAAGCATTTGGTCATGTCCAGCGTAACAGAACAATTGCAAAAACAGATATCACCTGCATCGAAGCTTGTTGAACAAATTTCCGAATCTTTAATAGTTGGAGACTCTGACGAACAAATTAATAACTTATTACCAACAGTACAAGAATCCTCCAATATGAAAGACAATCCAATGGAAATTCAAAATACAAATCATACCACACAGTTAAATAGCTACGAGGAGGAAGAAGACTTTGAGAGTGCAGAAATACAGCGCAGGAATAACGATCCTGAAACAATTGTGGGTGTTAGCAATGGTGTTGGTGGTGGTATTGGTGGTGGCATTGGTATTGGTGGTGTTAGTGGGCAAAATATACAAGCGACCGATTACTGGAATCGCAATGGACATCATAACCGAGCAGTGAGTCCAACTGTAGTGGACAATATGAGCGAAATTTCTTCACAGCCACCAGTTGTGCCATTGATACGTTCGAAATCCCGACCAGAGTTATCGTCATCAAATCAGATAAATAGTGTCATGAGTGCTGTGAGTCGTTATTCAAATTTGTCATACTGGAAGGCAAGGCGAGTTGTGTTCTATCGCAATGGTGATCCTTTTTTTCCTGGAGTGGAGCTTCGATATCGCCCTGGACGCGATATCACCTCACTGGATAGTCTTCTTGATAAGATTTCTCCAAAAATGGATTTACCACGTGGGGCACGCTATGTATTTTCAATGGATGGAGATCGCAAATACAGTCTCGAAGAGTTAGAGGATGGAGCTAGCTACGTTGTATCTTCGTTTAAATCATTTAAGGTAAGTGCAAATGATTGTCCCAGTTATTAAATGAATAAAGGATTTGAAAGGATTGATAAAACATTTTTTTCCATTGACCGCTTAGCGAAATGCTGTTCTTGGTTGATTTTCTATATCAGCGCAAAAAATCGATAAGTAATTCAAATTCCTTTGTAGAAATTGTTACGTGCTTGATTATGGCGCCCTACATAGTATAATGGGCGAGACCACTTTCTCTTTTCCTTTTTCGCTACTTAGTCTCAGAATTTATTTTTAGGGGTCAAATATATTACATATAGCTTTCAAACAATTTTTACAACGCAACGAGTATTGCCCAGGATAGTTGGTTTTCTAAACAGATTGCAAACCTAGTTAGTTTGCTGTAAATCATTCTTTCATAGATTAATTTGGGAAAATTAAATTAGCTTGTCTGAATTTATAATGATATTATCCATACAAAAACCAGTATAACAGCAACAAAGTAAACTTAGAGCTTTACACAAAGTTGCATAAACGACCAAAATTTTTTAGGTATAAACAGTCACGAGTACTAGTAACAATTGTTCCCTGCTAAAAGCGTTAAAATATAAAGATATAATAATTGCTTATATACGAGTATACCTAGCAGTGCTTCACACAAGAACTCCCTCTCGAAATAGGAAATTGTCAAGTAGTTATTTCTACCCTCTACATATACCTATTTGTAAAGTGGCTAATTATCTGTTTGATTTAATATATATTTGTAAAAATGCAAATGAAAAAAAGTTCAAGAGAACAATATTTCTGAACACGTAAGGTCAAAAGGTCATATTACATTACTAGCCAAAAAAATGTGCGTTACTTGTTTGTTTATTGACGAATACAACGCAAATATTGCTAATTGCCTAACTTTGACCCAAATCTAAAAGTGTAAAAAAAAACTAATTTACATTTGGGTAAATGTTAATGTACGAACTAAGCATGGGATAAATCGGATTGAAATAGTAAGAGGGATGGAGAGCTTCATATTAATTAAGAAGGTGGTTGGAATTTGGATTTGGTTCTTTTTTTGAGAATTGACAATTTTTGACCTATTTTTTTAAGTATTGTAGTACAGCAAACAATTTTCAACTTAAGATATATTATGTATTTAATGCTAGTTAATGCTATAAAATAAATGTGCTGCCATATAAAGTATTTCATGCAAAAAAACAATTAAGGAGCTACATACATACATGGAAAATAACGAAACACGTTATGTTCTTTTTCTATTGGCATATGATACTATCGCTTATAATGTTGTAGCTGACCTACTTTATGGCTATTTCAATTCTTACATAAATGGACCACTTCAAAGATTATATCAGCTACATGTAATTAAGCTATACCTATTCGAAAGAAATAATGTAAGTTTTATACGAGCGGTTAGAGTATTTTTTTCTATTAGAACTACAAATATGTCTGTGCCCCCAAAAATAAGGTTAAAGCTATTTATATAAGGCTGGAAAGTTAAAAGGAATTTTATTTTCGATTGTTTTGTCCCACATTTCCACGAAAATGATGTGCTTGACAGTGAGAGTAAGGAAAATGATGCCGTATACTATACCTACCTTTAATATTTAACATAGGCATGCACGTATATCTATACAATACACAAGAAACTATTTATGTTTATAGTTTGTATTAGTTTCATGTGAGATGGATTGGTTAGTATTTTTAGAAATTGTTTTAATTTTGGTTTGAACTGTGACAACACCGAAATTTAATGAAGTTTTCAAAACTTTGTAAAGATTACAGTGTGAATGGGATCTTTTCCCAATGATATAACTTTGTATAGGTTATACCTATTGAAGTGCTATTTGGAGTTTGGTAGTGTAAGTTTTCAATTTTATGACGAATGCAAGGTCGGTGCCTACAACTTCGTGCCAAATCCAAGCGACTGAATTGAGAAATTTTTTAGCATAGCTATAATACTCTCAGATGTTCGTCAGACATAAGACTTTCCACCTCTCGGTGAAGTGCTAAAAACCATTAAAAAAATATGCTTTTCCGCAAGGTTGATAACATTCAGAAAATGTATTAGCAAACAAGTAAATAAATAACAAATTGGTTAAAACTTAGTCCAGCACAATGATAGTTTGGGTGTTCTATGCATAGACTAATCACTGATCGCCATCTACTAAGCTTTACCCAGCCGTTGGAACTGCCTCGAGCAAATCAATTGCACTTCTACTTGAAGTATACTTTATATTTATACCACCCCCGTGGCAGCCACCGGGAAGTGTTCTAATCCTTTCGGACTCGACTATAGCTATTATACAGTTCGGGTTCCTAATACACCCCTTAATTAATTCATCGAACTTGGATGTTCCTTCTTGTTGACAGCATTATGCTTGTAGCCACTTTTGTGTCTATAAAACGCACCAATCAGAACTATCTGCCTTCTACCGAATATCATCCGCGTATGCAAGTAGGTATTTGACCATAAGATATTGGTTATCAAAGTCAGTTTATTATTTATTTCTTATCACAAGATACCAGAAGGTCGAACACGCTTGTAGTGTCATATGCAGTATTACATTTAAATACTATATTTCACATTAAAACTTTTACTCCAAACCTAGTCACGAGCAGCATTTCTGTCGTTTGTTTCTTCCTGTCGGAACAAAATATTCGCTCAAACAGTACTTCTTGAATACATTATGCAACACCATGCATGTAAAATACGTAACAATAATAAGAACAATACCAATTAGTTATAGGTACATATATAGGTATACATATATAAATTGTTTATGAATATTTTATCGGAATCCAACCGAACGAAGTTTCATTCCATATTGTTCCACAATAATTCTTATACATACTCGCACAAATAGGTTTATCGTTTCTCTGTCGGGTAAAACATTCTTAGTGCTTAACGTACATTATATACATAATACGTCAACGCTTTGCAATCCCAATTGCCTTGAAGGAGATTGGCTTTTAGAAGGGGTCACTCACTGTTTTGAAATTTTTGCTTTGGTTTCTGTACACCAAGCAACCGTAACCGACAGCAGGAGTCATAACTCACGTTATTTAATTCTTACGTTGCGGTTGAGGAGTTGGGAATATTGAAATGTTTATTTTTCGTTATAAAACTTTGCAAAATTAGTTCAATAAGAAAATACTTGTCAGTTGACTTGTACCCGGAAGACCGAACGACAATTTATCACAAAATAAAACTTAGTGTGACTTAAGACTTTCAGCACAATTACGTTAGATTTTGGTGTACCCGATATTAAGTGAAAGTCTGATAGAAGAAATATTTAGTCATATTCCAAAACATATTCATACAAAGATTTTTTTTAAATTTGCTTGTGCTAAATAAATGTTTTGAATCGAAATCTTTTACAAATTTAAATGTTGGAGAGTAAAAATTATTCAACTTTTGTAATACTTTCATTACCTTCGAAGTTTTGGGCCGTAGGTTGCAAATATATTTTTGTTATCGCTAAATTTTACAATTTTAACAACGAATTAATATTTTTATTTATATAATCAAACAGCCTGCTAGCTACGGCAAAAAGAGCGGAATGTGGTACGCCTCCCCAGGTAATCAGGGTTGGGGCTCAAAACCAATCAGCCGAAAGCCATCTATAATGGAAGCCGATTTGGGAACACTCTCAACAACTTCGGGTTCAATAAAACGCAGTGCTGGACGTGTTATACGAATAATCAATAATTTGGATCACTCTGTTCAGGTTAGACTGAATTTATGAAACTCTTATTTACATTTACGCATATTTGAATGAAATACTTACCTCGTATACATAGAGGTATGTATGCATATATTTTAACTATGAAATATGTTGGGAAGTACAGAGTGCTTTGGCGGATAAACAATTTTATTTTCATAAATGAGTAGGTATCGTAAACAGGAGGAGATCTAAATTTTTTCGGATCATCCTCGACTGTTCTCTTACATGCTGTAAAAGTTAAAATATGTATATTTATCTTGTTATCAAATCAACCAAACATTAAGTTTTTTTTGTGGCTGGGTATTGGGCTCCGTAGAGCATCGAATAAACATCTATATAAACTATATATGTTAATTATTATATAGTTCCAATGCACGTTTTCTGTCCAATGCTAAAGTAGTCTTAATTTTATCCACGAATATTTAGCAATATACGTAGGTAGGTACCTACATCAATATGTACTGTACGACAAATACTACTTAATGTCTTAAAATTACAGAAGGGCAAACATACCGTTACGATTCCTCCCACAATTGTTTTTGATCAAATTACTGTAACAGAAATAAATAAAATTCACTATAAAATCTTGTTCTGTTAGGAAAGCTGTGGACGACTATTTAAAATTTGTAACTATAACACCGTCATTATACTTTTTCATGATATGCAGGGCTAATTGTAATGAGACAGATACAACAAATATACTAGAAATCCCGCAAACCTGCTTAAATAAGTATTATTTAACTGATGTTTGCAAATTAACTATGTGTAGTGATTAATTCCGTAGAATTGCTACTAATACCAACAAAAGCAATATTGATTATGCGAATTAATTGCAGTGTCGTGTTCTTCTCAATCTACGTACCTCGCAACCTTTTGAAGATGTTTTAGAAGACTTGGGACAAGTGCTTAAAATAAATGGAGCTAAGAAAATGTACACTGGGACTGGACAAGAAGTAGTATTATTATAAATGCCATAATTTCTTAATAATTTAACAATAACCTTCTAGGTTCGAAGCTTTTCACAACTTCGCAATGAGTTTGCTGATGTAGACACATTTTATTTGGCAACAGGAACAGCTTTAGTTGCAGGTTCTCCGATCCGAAGATCAAGGTCACGACCGTCAGTTGTCGCAGCACCAATTTCAACTGATGACCTTCCTAAAGTACCGGTACGAGGAGCAAGGCCTAGGAGTAAAAGTCGACCACGAATTTTGTACGCGCCTGATAGTGAAATACTACGCCCAAGTGCGGAATATTCCATGTTAGATATTATAAAAGAGGAACCGACGAAGGTGACCATTCGGGGCTTAAGAAGAACATTTTATCCACCTATTCATCATGCCCCAGCAGATAACTCCCCACCAGATAAAAAACTTCAGTTACAATGGGTGTACGTATAAAAAATTGATTTTCAAAAAAAGTCAAATTTTTTAGCCGCTCTCTTAATAGTCACGGCTATCGTGGTATAGATGCTCGTCGGAATCTCTGGGTCCTTCCGTCTGGCGAATTACTCTACTATGTTGCAGCCGTCGCCATTTTACTGGATCGCGAGGAAGAAGCTCAAAGACATTATACAGGCCACACCGAGGATATTATGTGGTAAGTTAGTTTATTGATAATTTATGCACGAGTGTGTATTATATAGCTACATGAACTTATAGAACACAATGGAAATACACGCCTAGTCATTTATTTCTTAATAATAGTGATCATTCTATTTCCATAGACGTGAACTAATTCTATCTATTTGTTTAAAGTATGGATGTACATCCATCTAGGGAGTTAGTAGCATCTGGGCAAAAAGCAGGACGCGATAGAAAGTCTCAAGCCCACGTAAGAATTTGGAGTACAGAATCTCTGCAGACCCTGTATGTATTTGGAATGGGAGAGTTAGATTCTGGTGTTACAGCTGTTGCATTCTCGCAATTGGTATGTATTTATCTATATTGTTTGTCATATTTTTATTTTATTTAATGCCTATGCTTGCATTTTTCTTATTACATTAGCAGATATAATAATGTAAATAGTAACTTAAATGTAAGTATTTATTAAACTGCTTTGTGTGTTAATTTCCGCATGCAATTTTAGTTCATACAAAATGTATTATGTACTATTTTTTTCTTTTTGTAGCATATACTAGAATGTTTATTACATGAATACCTTTTTTATGAAGGTTCGTTATTTAAGTAGTTACATATTGATCTGATTTTTTTTTAAGAATGGCGGTAGTTATATTTTAGCTGTTGATAGTGGTCGGGAAAGCATTCTTTCGGTGTGGCAATGGCAATGGGGCCACCTTTTAGGAAAAGTTGCAGTAAGATCGTTATTACAATATTTACACAGGTACGTGGTGATACGATTTATTATTTTTTTCGCAGACTTTACAAGAAGGACTTTCTGGAGCTGCTTTTCATCCCCTTGATGATAATTTAATTATAACCCATGGCCGAGGCCATCTTGCATTTTGGCACCGACGAAAAGACGGATTTTTCGAACGAACAGACATAGTTAAGCAACCGTCAAGATCTCATATAACGAGCGTACAGTTTGAACCTGATGGGGATGTTATAACCGCCGATTCAGATGGATTTATTACGATATACAGCGTTGATTCCGATGGTGCTTACTTTGTGCGTACAGAATTTGAAGCACACAATAAGGGTATCGGTTGCATAATAATGCTTGGTGAAGGCACGTTGTTATCTGGCGGTGAAAAGGACCGTAAAATAGTAGCATGGGACTCACTACAGAACTATAAAAAAATTGCCGAAACAAAGGTATGCATGGATTCAGATATTTAGTATTTGTTAGTTTTCAAAGTTTGAGAGGGTAACCAATTTTTCTTATATCAGCTACCAGAAATAGTTGGAGGTGTACGTACAATATACCCTCAGCGACCGGGAAGAAACGATGGAAATTTGTATGTAGGAACGACCAGAAATAACATATTGGAGGGATCTCTGCAGAGGCGGTTCAATCAAGTTGTTTTTGGTCATGGTCGTCAATTGTGGGGTCTAGCTGCACACCCTGAAGATGATATATATGCCACTGCTGGTCACGATAAGCATATTGCACTCTGGCGAAAACACAAACTTATCTGGTCCATTCAAACGGGATATGAATGCGTTGCTCTCGCATTTCATCCTTTTGGAACTGCTTTGGCAGCTGGTAGTACAGAAGGTCATCTTCTCGTCATCAACGCTGAAAATGGTTCGGTTATGTTGACTTTACGAGTTTGCGGATCTCCGTTGAACTGTATTGCATATAACCAGGGTATGTTTACCTCATAGCTAAAGCATTCAATAAGATATGCAATTTCAATTTTATTTAAAGTTGGGGATATGATTGCGATGGGCTCACAGAATGGCAGCATATATTTGTTTCGCGTTTCTCGTGATGGATTTTCCTATAAAAAAGTTAATAAAATACGTGGCTCACAGCCACTTACACATTTGGATTGGAGTATGGATGGCAACTATGTGCAAACTGTAACATTAGATTTTGACCTTTTGTTCTGGGATGCAAAGTCTTTATCACCAGAACGCAGTCCAATTGCCATGAAAGATGTCAAATGGCTTACTAATAACTGTACTGTTGGATTTCTTGTGGCTGGAATGTGGAACAATCGTTATTACAGTAATACGTCTACAATAATAGCAACTTGCAGTCGTTCTTCTGACCAAGATATGGTAATATCAGGAGATGCAGATGGGTATTTGCGTTTATTTAGGTAATATGTGCCTGTATAAAAAAAAAAAAGCATTGTCAATAAGTCTACTTCTCCATACAGGTACCCGTGCATTAGTCCACGAGCTGAGTTTAATGAAGCCAAGGTTTATTCTGGAATGCTAGCATGCGCCCGGTTTCTCTATGGTAACCAAACTTTAATTACTGTTGGTGGCACGGATGCATCTTTAATGGTTTGGGATTTGGTTGATGAATAGCCAATATGGCCACCGTGGCGAACTGCTGCATCATATGAAGCCCGATACACTGACTACTGGCGTAGACGAACCAGTATGGTATCTTCCACAGTTTTAGATAGTGATTCAGTAGAATAACTCTATTTATGCTAGGGGAACACTCGGCAATTTACATTACGTTTTCTGGATTTGAAGTATTCAATAATTCTAATTAGAAAAATATTTATCAGATAAATCTTCCAAGCAAATTAAGGTTGCAAATAAAAACTGTTTCTTGTTATCTTTGATTATGTAACCGTTTATACATATTATGTAGGTATGCATACATTCAAAACATAATCTATAAATACGCACAATTTAGTTTCACATAGCTTTGATTTTATTTCACCTTCTGAATTTACCTTCTAAACTGGCAAATCCTATAAAGGTACATAATAATGAAGTATAATTATAATTACCTACTTAGGTACCTTCTGTAATGAAAAAAAAATCCTTCATTTGACCAACTTATTTGGTAGAAGTAGATACACTTCAATTTGTTTGTAAGAATTATCTACATCAGCACTTTTACCAAACAAGGTTTTTAATCTATAAAAATCGATACATTTAATTCCACATGTGGTCTTTTATACTACATTGAATATAAATATAGGTATATTTACTACTTTATAAACTAACCTATTTTTAACTGAAAAAAATAATATCAATAGATTCAGTTTCTAACGTTAAAAAATGTATACAACTACTGAGTTACTAACACATAAGACACAAATTATTCTAATTGTTAATAATTATTTAAAATGTACTCAATTTAAAGACATGTAACTTTAATTTATTTCTAAACAATCTTTACTATTTTAAAGACTTATTTATTTACGCAAACTCTGTTTACTTAGTTTAATTGTTAATTACACCATCCACACAATATTAAATACTTATTTATTATTGTAATGTCAAATCTAAAAATTAGTAAACTTCATGTTTCGTAACACCAAAGGGTTTGTTTTTTTTTTCATCATAAAAGCATATAGTTCTAGGCGACTGGTTATTGTACCCGGTTTGCTGTAGTTGCGTTCATTATGCAAATAAATGTCCATACATACAATTACTTAGAGAACTTTCAGCTTTCTAATGGTTTGTCGCTGATTTAATTCCAAACCAAAATTCGACCGCTCCAAACTGTAAGCCGTTACTGACACGTTGACTTAGAACAAATCCTTTAAATATCTTACACCTATGGAGCATACTTATTCACATATGCACGAGATTGCGCAGAAATATAAATATTTATATTATTTTTATCTAAAACATGTAGGTAATACAATTACTATCACCATATGAAGGAGAAATTTGTTCTAGATTAATATCTTTATTTGCTTTCTGATGTGGATCAGGTTTTAGCACAGCTAGAGCTTCTTGTTAAATGTTTTTTATTCACTTTCAGCGAACGGAAATAAATAGACCAATAATTCAAACTATATGGTATTCGATTGAGCACTTTTTTTGCTCACAGTACAATTTTTATGTTCGTTTGGTACAAAAAAATCTTTTTCAGATTTCAGAGCACTTTTGCGAATCTGGATTTTTTCTCAGATTTGCTTCAGATTTACCAATACGAGTAGGTAGGTACGTTTGAGTTTGACAGCTAGTGGAGTTTGTGTACGTTTTCGTGAAATTTTTCAACTGCAAAGAAACGCATTGCATCTGGTGGATCTATTTTTGTTAATTATTTATTTACAAATGTTTAGAAATCAATCTGGGCGGGCATTTTGAATGTTTTCATATAAAATTTAATCAGTGAATAAAAAACGCTTAGAAAAGTCTCGAAGGCTACTCATATTGCAGAAGCACAAAAATAATATCAACAAAAAAAAGAGCAAGAGACGTTTTTGTGTTCGATAAGCCATACGAAATCTGAAATCTGAGAGCAAATCTGAAGAAGCCCAATCGAATACCACATTAATGTTGAGTCATACAAGAAAATACACCAGTAAGGTATATGGTGACGTGAAATAAAGCCAAACGAAATGAGGCCAAATTCAAAATTTGGCATTTCACATAGGAAACTACTGGGAAATAATTTCACCTTTTTTATGAAAAGTATGTATATGTAAAGAATTTTTTGTATATTTTTCATGGACAACACCAATAGGAAAAGAAAATGGAGGAATTTAAAAAAAAATATTGGGGGCCAGGCCAGCGGCAAAAGGATTGCGAGTGGGCGGTCTCAGTATGATTTGTCTCTGGTTATAGCAATAGCATTCATAGCAATGTTAATGGTTAAAGGTGATTAGTTTGATTTGTTTTGTATATTATTATATTTTTCTATAACCATTCTGTATTGAGATTTTTTTTTTAAATATTTTAAGCAAATGTATATTTATTATTTAACGTTTAAAACTCCCACTTTCACAGAGAACCTACCTACCTGTGATAAAATGTTTGCTGCAAACAACTAAATTCAAAAAAAATTCTCTTTTTTTACATAATTTTTTTCAGAAATAACTTGTGCCTTCATATAGGTTTATATGTCCCGGACAATAGATGTGTGCCAAAAGTGACCGGAGAATAATACCAAGCAATCTACTACAATTACATAATGTTCCATAACTAGGCCTCTGATTTTTTATCTCATTTTCTTTCAAAAATGAACGTGGTTTTTGTTGTAAATGCAACTTTGCTCTCGTCTCAACCAAAAAATATGTTAACTACTCATTGAACAGCCTCAGTTAATAAACAAGAAATAATTTCGTAGTACAAAATTTTCGTAACGTAGGCACCTATTTAACGTAAGGTAAGGCAATTTTTGACAGTAACATGTGTCAAAAATTAAATGTAGGTGTAGTTTCAATGTATTTAGTCTCCAGCCACAGCAACGAAAGAATTTGTATTAACTTTGTTTTCTGCGTATACGGTTTAATTTTTTGTTATTTGTGACTTAAAGAATTAAAAGTTGACTGTTAGGACATTTTATTATATAAGCAAAACATTTCATAATCAGCACAAATGGCAGATGCTGCTGCTAGACAGCTGCAATATGAATACAAAGCGGTAAGTAAATTAAACTTAACCTTTAATAGCGTGTTTTCATAAACGTTTGCAATGATTTAGAACTCCAACCTTGTGCTCCAAGCTGATGTCCGACTTATTGAACGACCGCGGCGTGATGAAGCGACCGGCGAGGTGGTCTCTTTGGTTGGGAAGTTGGATGGCACTAGAATGGGCGATCGGTACCAAAGAACTAAGCCAGAAAAAACGGAGGAACGAAAAGCAAAGTAAGTTTTTTAAGCTACATAAATGTTTAACTTGTACGTATATGTAAATGTTCATTATTGTTTAAATTTTTTTCAGGCGACAAAAGCGAGATGAGGCGCAATATGATTTTGAGCGTATGAAAGGTGCGACTCTATTATCCGAGGGTATTGACGAGATGGTTGGTATTGTATATCGACCTAAAACCCAAGAGACTCGACAAACGTATGAAGTGCTGCTAAGTTTTATTCAAGAAGCTCTTGGTGATCAACCTAGAGATATCTTATGTGGGGCTGCGGATGAGATTTTGGCTGTTTTAAAAAATGATAAATTGAAAGATAGGGAAAGAAAACGAGAAATCGATAGCTTGTTGGGAAATGTTGCAGACCAGAGGTAAATAATTTGTTATATCTATATAAATAAACATATATCAACAACTAAAAACTGCTTAAGGTTTGCGTTGTTAGTAAACCTCGGCAAGAAAATCACAGACTTCGGCGCGGATGCGGCTACAGTTCTTAATGTTACTAACAACGAGGAGCAAATTGATGAAACCTACGGCATAAATGTACAATTCGAAGAATCTGAAGAAGAAAGTGATGAAGACATGTATGGGGAGATTCGCGATGAAGATGGCCAAGAAGAGGGTGAGGAAGCACGCATCGATCACACATTGCATGCAGAGAATGTAAGTCGATTTATTTGTAGCTGCTTACCTCTATTTTTCAAAATTCAAGGATTGTTAGGTACATTTTTTTGAAATCAATCAAAACTGTAAACAGTTAGTTAAATCTTTTATCACTGTAATGTAATATCTACAGCTTTGTATTGCGTTAAACAGTAAACCTTTGAATCACTCAGCTGTTCAACTGCGAACACTACTTCTGTAAGGCTTATTAAAGTAAGTAGATATATTAATCAAAGTGATTAAACGCATTCGCAACAAAGGCACATTTTAATAAAAACAAGCCCCTGTCCTAAGGTCCTTGGAAATGTACTTTAATGCACTTTTTTCTCATTGAAAGCCATAACTTCGAACTTTTTTATGAAGCTCGAGCTCTTTAAACACTGCTGTTTAAAGAGCTCTAAAATAATAGATAAAAAAATCCAATTAAAAGTTATAAGTTGAATTTATTAAAACAAGGATAAGCATCGAATTAACCTAATGCTTTTTTTTTATTTTAATCTTTTGCATTCAAACTTTAGTTAGTTCCAGAAGAAGCAACTAATATCAAAAAAGAACGGGGTTTGCATCCTCTCGACATCGATGCTTATTGGTTACAACGCTGCTTAAGTAAATACTATAACGATGCAATGGTTTCACAAAGCAAGGCAGGTGATGTTTTAAGAATTCTTAAAGATGCTTCTGATGACCGTGATTGCGAAAATCAATTAGTTTTGCTCTTGGGTTATGACTGCTTTGATTTCATCAAACAATTAAAAAATAATCGTCAAATGATTCTTTACTGTACAATGCTTGCATCAGCACAAACCGATACTGAGCGACAAAAAATACGTGACAGAATGAAAAACGACACGAACTTGTCAAAAATATTGCGCCAATTGGACACAGGCAAAAGTGAAGACGACGAGTATGGAAATTTTTCTCGTTCTAACAAGCGTAAGGAAGAAAACGATGGTGAAGGTGGTCAGTGCAAAGCGGACCAAGTATCTGGAGTACGACAAGTTTTAGAATTGGATGAACTTGCGTTTACCCAGGGTTCACATTTCATGGCGAATAAACGTTGCCAATTACCTGATGGATCTTTTAGAAAACAACGAAAGGGCTATGAAGAAGTACATGTCCCGGCACTAAAAGCAGCTCCTTTTGATGAAAAAGAGGAACTTCAACAAATTGATAAATTGCCAAAATATGTTCAACCCGTTTTTGAAGGTTTTAAAACCCTTAACCGTATTCAGAGTCGATTGTGGCGCGCTGCACTGGAAACAGATGAAAATCTTCTTTTATGCGCACCAACTGGCGCAGGAAAAACTAATGTCGCCCTTTTGACTATGATGCGGGAAATCGGGAAACATATTAATGAAGATGGAACAATTAACGCTGACGACTTCAAAATTATTTACGTGGCTCCAATGAAGTCACTTGTCCAGGAAATGGTTGGAAACTTTGGGCGGCGATTAGCTTGCTATAATTTGACTGTATCTGAATTAACCGGAGATCACCAATTAACGAGGGAACAAATTGCGGCGACACAAATTATTGTATGCACACCAGAAAAATGGGACATAATAACTCGAAAGGGAGGTGAGAAAACATTTACTAGTCTCGTACGCCTAGTTATTATAGATGAAATCCATTTACTGCACGATGAGCGCGGTCCTGTATTAGAAGCATTAGTAGCAAGAACAATTCGTAATATAGAAACAACTCAAGAAGACGTTCGGTTAATTGGGCTTTCTGCTACTTTGCCAAATTATCAAGATGTTTCAACTTTCTTGCGCGTTAAACCTGATAAAGGCCTTTTTTACTTTGATAACAGTTTTAGACCAGTTGCTTTAGAACAGCAATATATTGGGGTGACTGAAAAAAAAGCACTGAAACGCTTTCAAGTAATGAATGAAATTGTGTATGAGAAAACGATGGAACATGCCGGTCGAAATCAGGTCCTCGTGTTCGTACACTCCCGTAAGGAAACTGGAAAAACCGCGCGCGCTGTGAGAGATATGTGCCTAGAAAAAGACACCTTAGGTAGCTTTTTAAGAGAAGGATCAGCAAGCATGGAGGTTTTACGAACTGAGGCGGAACAAGTAAAAAACACAGAACTAAAGGAGCTTCTTCCTTATGGTTTCGCAATTCATCATGCAGGAATGACTCGTGTAGACAGAACATTGGTAGAAGACTTATTTGCAGATAGGCATATTCAGGTATTGGTGTCAACTGCTACTTTGGCTTGGGGAGTCAATTTGCCTGCACACACAGTTATTATTAAAGGAACGCAAGTATATAACCCTGAAAAGGGTCGATGGGTTGAACTAAGCGCTCTCGATGTATTGCAAATGTTAGGTCGTGCTGGTCGACCACAGTACGACACTAAAGGCGAAGGTATTCTTATAACTAACCACAGTGAACTTCAGTTTTACCTATCCCTTTTAAATCAACAATTGCCTATCGAGTCTCAATTTATTTCCAAAATGCCTGATATGTTGAATGCTGAAATTGTTCTCGGAACGGTTCAAAACGTCAAAGATGCCGTCAACTGGCTTGGTTATACGTATTTATACATACGAATGCTTCGTAATCCAACGTTATATGGGATTTCGCACGACAAAGTAACTGAAGATCCCTTACTGGAACTACACAGAGCAGACTTAATTCACACCGCTGCGTTGCATTTAGATCGAAGTGGTTTGACAAAGTATGATCGAAAAGGTGGTCACTTCCAGGTTACTGAATTAGGGCGCATCGCATCTCATTATTATTGTACACATGAAACGATAATGACTTATAATCAACTTTTAAAGCCTACGCTAAGCGAGATTGAACTTTTTCGGGTTTTTTCTTTGTCTTCCGAATTTAAGCACATAGCCGTTCGTGAAGAAGAGAAATTGGAGTTGCAAAAGCTAATGGAACGTGTTCCAATTCCGATTAAGGAATCTATGGAAGAAAACAGTGCAAAAGTAAATGTACTTCTTCAAGCTTATATTTCACAACTGAAACTAGAAGGATTTGCCCTAATGTCAGATATGGTATTTATTACTCAGTCTGCTTCGCGTTTACTTCGAGCAATTTTTGAAATCGTTTTGCATAGAGGTTGGGCCCAACTTTCAGACAAAGCATTAACACTTTGTAAAATGATTGATAGGCGAATGTGGCAGTCAATGACTCCATTGCGACAATTCAAGAAAATGCCAGATGAAATTGCTAAAAAATTAGAAAAGAAAAATTTTCCTTGGGAAAGACTGTATGACCTTGAGCCCAACGAGATTGGCGAACTAATACGCGTTCCAAAATTGGGAAAAACTATTCACAAATTCGTACATCAATTTCCAAAACTTGAACTTTCTACACATATTCAACCGATCACCAGATCAACTTTACGAGTAGAGCTAACCATAACGCCTGACTTTCAATGGGATGAAAAGGTTCACTGTCAATCTGAAGGTTTTTGGATTTTAATTGAAGATGTTGATTCTGAAGAAATTTTACATCACGAATTTTTTTTACTTAAAGAAAAGTACTCATCCGATGAACACACAATAAAATTTTTTGTGCCAGTCTTTGAGCCTTTGCCTCCTCAATATTTTCTACGCATAGTTGCTGATCGCTGGATAGGTGCTGAAACACAACTGCCAGTCTCGTTTCGCCACTTAATATTACCAGAGAAAAATATGCCCCCTACAGAGTTGCTGGACTTGCAGCCGCTTCCAATAACAGCACTAAGAAATCCTAGCTTTGAATCATTTTACATTGATCGGTACCCACAATTTAACCCAATTCAAACACAAGTTTTTAATGCGGTGTATAACAGCGATGACAATGTTTTCGTTGGTGCTCCAACTGGGTCTGGAAAAATGACTATAGCAGAGTTTGCAATTATGCGACTTCTGCTTCAGAACCCAGAAGGCAGATGCGTGTATTTAATTTCAAAGGAAGCTCTTGCGGATTTAGTTTTCAACGATTGGCACACGAAGTTTGGTCACCTGGCATTGAAGGTTGTTAAGTTAACTGGTGAGACTGGCACTGATTTAAAGCTTCTAGCTAAAGGACAAATTATCATAACGACTGCTGATAAATGGGACGTGTTATCTCGTCGTTGGAAGCAAAGAAAAAATGTGCAAAATATTCAGCTGTTTATTGTAGATGAACTTGAACTGGTAGGAGGAGAAGACGGTCCAGTTCTAGAAGTAGTATGCTCACGAATGCGTTATATTTCATCGCAGATTGAAAAGCAAATTCGCATCGTAGCACTCTCTTCGTCATTGGCCGATGCTCGCGATATTGCGCAGTGGCTGGGATGCAATACAAATGCAACATTTAATTTTCACCCTAGTGTCCGTCCTATTCCACTTGAATTACATATTCAAGGATTCAATGTAACCCATAATGCGACCAGAATTGCAGCAATGTCAAAACCAGTGTATAATGCAATTATTAAATACAGTCCGCATAAACCCGTAATCGTATTTGTTTCGTCTCGAAAACAAGCTCGCTTTACTGCCATCGATATTCTTACTTATTGTGCTTCAGAAGTTCAGCCAAATAGATTTTTTCACGCAGAGGAAGAAGATATAAAACCTTTTCTAGATCGAATGTTGGACAAAACGCTGAAGGAAACACTATCTCAAGGGGTGGCATACATTCACGAAGGTCTCACTGCATCTGATCACCGGTTGGTGGAACAACTTTTCGATTCAGGTGCAGTACAAGTAGCTGTAGTTACTCGCGATCTATGCTGGGGTATGAATATTTCCGCGCATTTGGTTATCATAATGGACACACAATTTTATAATGGAAAGAATCATTCCTATGAAGATTATCCGGTTACAGATGTATTACAAATGGTTGGTAGAGCAAATCGACCAATTGAGGATGCTGACGCGAAGTGCGTTCTTATGTGTCAAAATTCAAAGAAGGACTTCTTTAAAAAGTTTCTTAATGAACCTTTGCCAATTGAAAGTCACTTAGATCACCGTTTGCATGATCATTTTAATGCAGAGGTGGTAACGAAAACAATCGAGAATAAACAGGATGCCGTAGATTATCTAACCTGGACGTTTTTGTATAGACGCCTTACCCAGAACCCAAATTACTACAATTTGCAAGGTGTAACCCATCGTCACTTATCAGATCATCTGTCTGAGCTGGTTGAAAATACTTTGGCTGACTTAGAGCAGTCAAAGTGTATAAGTGTAGAGGATGATATGGATACTTTACCGCTAAATTTAGGAATGATAGCAGCTTATTATTATATAAACTATACAACAATAGGTAAATACATTCTGGAAATTTGTTTTATTGTAAATTCTTTTAATTATTGAAATACGTGTTTGTATTTTAAGAACTTTTTAGTTTGTCACTAAATAGTAAAACGAAGATCCGTGGACTTTTAGAGATTATATCTTCTGCTGCAGAATATGAGGATATCGTTGTCCGGCATCATGAAGAAGGTATTCTTAGGACACTTTCTCAGAGATTGCCAAATAAAATAACAGGACCTAATGAGTCAGTCCCTAAGTAAGTATTTTTGTTACAAGTAGTCTTTAATCAAGCTGATTTTTATTTATTTAACAATTCAGATTTAATGATCCACATATTAAAACGAACCTATTGCTACAAGCGCACTTATCGCGTCTCCAGTTAGGTCCCGAGTTGCAGGGAGACACTGAAATAATACTTGGTAAAGCAATTCGGTTAATTCAAGCATGTGTGGATGTACTAAGTTCAAATGGATGGCTATCACCTGCCGTAGCCGCAATGGAATTAGCGCAAATGGTGACCCAAGCAATGTGGAGCAAGGATTCTTATCTAAAACAATTGCCACATTTTAACAATGATAGTATTAAAAGGTGTACGGAAAAAGTAAGTCAACAAGTTCTGATACATACTTTAACATTTAACTATATTGTCGTTTTATTAACATAAATAGCAAATCGAAACAGTTTTCGACATTATGGAGCTGGAGGACGACGACCGAACAAAGTTACTTCAGTTGTCTGATACACAAATGGCAGATGTAGCCCGATTCTGCAATAGGTACCCAAATATTGAAATGAACTTTGAAGTAATCGACTCCGAACGTATTCATTCAGGATCTGCAGTTAATGTAGTTGTGCAATTAGAACGTGAGGACGAAGTTACTGGGCCTGTTATTGCTCCATATTTCCCTCAGGTAACAAATACATCTTTGTGGATTTATTTGAGCTAATGATTTTCGATTTATAGAAACGCGAAGAAGGTTGGTGGGTTGTAATTGGTGATCCGAAAACAAATTCGCTGTTATCTATCAAACGCTTAACTTTACAACAGAAAGCAAGAGTAAAGTTGGATTTCGTTGCTCCTAGTCCTGGCCGACATGAGTATACTTTATATTACATGAGTGACTCTTATTTGGGCTGCGATCAGGAATATAAATTTTCGATAAATGTTGGAGACTTCCAATCGGAAAGTGAAAGTGATTCTGAATAAATTCGTTTTTTCTTATCTTGAATATACCTATCAGTAAAATAAAACTACATAAATAATTTTCATTCCTGCTGAATTATTTTTTTTTTTCACGAAATCATATAAATTAAAAACTTTAGTTGATCGTTACACCATTAGCGTTGCTACCAGTGATTCCATTGGGACCTGCTGAAAACCCATTACTAAATGCAACATTTACGGTTTTACCGTTGGGTAAGTTGTATGTCTGACTTGTAGAAGCTCCAGCGGCTCCTTGAATGCCCTTTGGTCCAGCAGTAAAGCTCTGAGTCTGAGTGTTGGCCGCCGATGCACCGAAGCCTCCTAACGGACCTTTCGATTGAAATCCCTGTGACTGAGCATTGGCAGCTGATGCACCAAACCCTTTTGGTCCAAAGGAATTGCTATTTGCTGCTGCATTAGCAGAGGACTGTGATGAACCAAATTGTGCTGGTCTTCTTCCTCTGTTCTGTCTCTTCACTCTTAATACATTTATTGTCTTCAACGGAGTTAAATTACTCGTAGCTCGAATACGCCTTATTTGAGGTTTCTTTTTTATATACAGAGATGATTCTACAACAACTTCATCAAAGGCAGCTCCATCTTTAGCTGTGAACAATTAAAATATTGTTTGCATTCAAAAGCTCATGTCATTAAAATCTTAATTTACATTTCTAAAATAAACATAACTTCAACAGTAAGTTAATTTGTTAGTTATCGAAAACTGGTTAATGTATTTTTTTCAAAACCCAAATAAAATATTAAGTGGTTTAATAAGTTGAATATTACGTAGTATGATATAAGCTATGAATAATATAAACAAGTTTTTAAATTATCACATTTTAATATAAATTTTTTTTTTGTGAATACGAATAAAATGTACGAAGGTGCGTTTAGGTAAAGTGACAAACAAAATGGAAAGTAAAACATGAAGTTTACCCAAGCAATTGTCGGGAGTCGATTACTTACGCCTAGAAACTGACGTCTCAGGTCCATAATTAATGTGTTGCCCGTTAGTGACAAAGGCAGTCAAGAAAACTATGCATACCATACACAAAAACTTCATCTTCAATTATGTTTCAAGTCCGTTAAACTGTTTGCTACTCAATGCTTCGCGATCAACTCCCGATTAAAATCGACAACGTCTCTTTTAAAGATAAATAGGTACGCACTGTCTATAAACGGGTGGGGTAACGGATTTTAAACTGGACGAAGCGATTGCAGCACTTTTTAAAGTCACTTTTCGATTACTAAACTTTAAACACTTAAATGTGGAACTGAGAAAAGTAGGAGTATTAAAAATTTAGTATGACAGGCCTAGTAAAATTGCAAAATTTTATTTATTTTTATCAGATCGTGAACACACTTTTTCTTGTCTCTAGCGACACCGAAGCGAAGCTACGGACATCCAGTAGGGTCTATTCACATGAGAGCGAAGTGCGAACCGCGAACAAGCGAATAGTAGTTCCAGACATTCATTCACATGAAGAATTTTTTTGGTTGCAGATACCCGCGTTTTGGTTTCATTTTTAAAAGTTAGGTTCAAACGAATTTTTCATTCGTAGGTTTATGAATCGCGACTGTATTATGTGAATTGTGAATAAAGTCTGACAGTATTATTTTTATTATATTTGTTAATGTCCCGCTAATCCATTGAACCGGTATATAATGGTTAATCGAACCCTCCATAACTTTCGATCTTCCGCCACTTACTCTAAAACATCAAGGACAAGTTCCATACCGATAGAGCAAAGATTCTCGTTCTCGGTTTATATAAAAAACGTCTGCCTAACTGCATACCGTCAAAGTAGACGTTTGCGTCTGTAGTAGTACCTACTCGACATTGAGTATTTTGGCGTTAATTATGCGATATCCATACTAGCAATGCAACGAACGAATCTCATTTCGTGAACAGGAATAGGTAAGATTTAGGTTTAAGAACCAACAACCTTAATTTTGACACAAATTTCGATTATTTAAAAAAAAAAAAATATCTGTTTCAAAAATAACCCAGCTTGGTCAACTTTACAGAAAAACTTAGCCTTGATCTCTCCATCACTCGTGAGTAAGACTTCGAGAAATTATACATTCGTGCACTTCTAAGCATGTGCCTGTTAAGTGGAATAAAAGTCATAAAAAGGTCATGTGCAAATCTTGCCAAACTTTCTATAAATAAGTAGAACAATCGTGCTTCACCCACGTTTTACATTTTGAAGTTTCCATGATGTTAACCTTTCTCATTTTTAATTATTACTTTTACTGTGGTCTGCGAGGATTTCCGTTAAATTAAGTTTGAGCACTGTTTAAATTTGTGCAGAAAACAAAGTCGTTGTGTCTACACATTCCGAAATGGCAATACACCTTTATTTTCTACAACCACACAAATATATCGAAAATCCAAATATAAAACAAAATCTGAACAGAACTTACTGAAATGTGTTGTAAGCATAATACATAATCCCACTTGAGCACTTGCTTTGATGTGGCGAGCAGATCTGAATTATTCAAACGTAACTGGTTCCAGAAACTTGTTATGTTAGCGTAACACAATAAAAATATAGTTAAAAGCAAATATTGAGTGTGATTATATTAACAGCTAATGAGAAGTCGGGAGTAGATAGATATATACCAACATTATGTTTAGAGATAAATAGCCAGGTCAAAGAGAAACTTTCGATTTGTAAGATACATCCAGATAGCGTTTCCCAAACACACAAGAAAATGAATTAGGTACATTGAATACTTTTTACGATTCTTTACGAAAATCAAGCAAATCATAAAATACGACATCTTCTGATCGACAATATTTAATAACCATTACCACTCCTTCTTTTCTTTATAATGTAAAGATATATTGTAGGTATATTACAAATTGCAATTTAATAAAATAAAAAACTAGTGTTTACAGTTGTGGCTGTTTGTTAATTATTCTTTGTCGAAATAACCGCCAGTGTTATCTAATGTCGATTTCAATTGGGACAGAAAAAGGCCTTTTTTGCCGATTCGGAATAGTTTTCTGCCAGGTGATTTGGCTTTCAGATTTCATGTTCCATTGGACGCAAAAAGAACACTTTTTTTCTGAGTCAGAGCAATTTTGCGAATCTCGATTTTGACCAAAACATTTGTCATTTGTCAACCTTTAAAGTGCATTTTTATTACTAACGTCTTTTAGGCGACAAGTCTGTGAAAAATAGAGAAAAATGAGCATTCGGCCGCTGCAATAGCTATCAACATAAATTGAGTGGATTTTTATAAACAGAAATTACAATTTAAGGACAGCTGACTTTCCAGAAGCGTAGGGTAGGTATAGGTAAATGGGTACCACAGCTTTACTTAGACCACCAGTTGGGTCCATTGTGTCCAGTTACGGGAACCATCCCTTGCATACCTGAAGAAGAACAAGAACTAAAATGCTTTTCATGTTAGAGCCAAATAGATTTAGTATGAATCTCATGGGTTCCTAAAACTCCGTTGTGTCCATATCCAATAGTTCGTCCTAAGAGTGACTGATGATATTAGTTTGTTTATCTGCTATAACCGCCCATGTTTGAGTATGAATCTCAGGAGTTCTTTAAGATCAACATTCTTTAGATCCTCTAGTTCATCGAAGAAGTACATATTTGGAATCCATCGTCTGGCTGTTATTTGGGGCTGGTCATTCGCAAAGAAGATGGCGAATGGATTCTATTTCTTTAATATCCCTTCAGCTTTTGCAAAAATCATTATACAGTATACCCAGCCGTTCCGCATGTACGCCCATCGCAAAGTGGTTCTTTTTGATTTCCACTAGCCATAGCTGTTTTCTGCGCCTGCAAGTATTGAGATTGGTCCAGCGTAGGCTCGTTTTACTCCAGGATTCCTTAAAAGAAGTTCTTACTGATTTTCTTTCTGCCTGTTCAGCATAAGGTCACCGCGTTGGCTTGTGCTATATCGTCTAGATATTTCTTGCAATGGCTTACTGTCCTTGACTTCACAATGCCTGACTCTATGGCTTTTATGGCCGCTTGGCTGTCTAAATTGTGATTTGTTTATCGACAATGTGTCGTCTCCTTAGGTTATTCGTAGCTTAAGTTATAGCGACTATTTCAGCTTAAAAGACACTGCAATTAGAATGATTCTCGCTGGTGTAGTGATTCATTGAAAGATACCCGCGCCTATACCGATATCGATCTTAGATCCGTCGGAATAGAGGGCTAACTCCTCTTCATCTGTAACTACTATGCTATCCCATTCGCTATTGTTATGAATTCTAGCGTGACCATAAACTGTTTGCGGTTTAGACCACCTTACTGCCGCAGTAGATGTCCAGAGGTGTGAGGCTTAGCATCACCCCCATCGCTGCGGTGGGTGAGGTCCGTAAGAAACCCATTATAGCAATGCATGCTGCCCTTTG
Source organism: Cheilosia impressa (assembly GCA_948293265.1). Lineage (NCBI taxonomy): Eukaryota > Metazoa > Arthropoda > Insecta > Diptera > Syrphidae > Cheilosia > Cheilosia impressa. The sequence goes on from OX411881.1 coordinate 59,957,150, forward strand.
TACTTTAGTGAGGCTTAAAAGATGGTATTCCTTCTCAATAGTCTACCACACTATTTAACTACATATATGTTAGCCAGTGTACCACGTGCGGCCTGAATCCCGGAGCGTAGGTGGAAGTTTTATTATAAATGATATTTTTCTGCAACTATTATCATCGTGGAAGTATTTTCAGCCTTCCAAATTATAACTCCAGTGCCTATACATAAAACGACGCCGTGATGCTTCTCTTTAAATTGTTATCTAAACATAAGATCTACTGCCGCAATCATCTGATGTAATCATAATACTGGTTTCGTGTTTGCTTCATCCGATCAAATAAATACGCTTTATTAATCCAGATTATCAATAATTTCGTAAACATGTACCTATATGTACTTAAATCAAAAACATTTAGAAAATTTGGTATTCCATTGGCCGAATAACAAAATTAGTTTTATAAATGTTTTCATTATTTTCTAAATATATTGTGCAAAAACAGCGGCAATGATAGGGGTGTTTTTTAGCTTCGATCTCAGCAAAGCAAAGTAAAGTAGGATTTTCAGCACGCAATTACAACAACTACTGTGAGTTGTTGCCTGACATTATTCTGATAATAATACGATATTGTTCGTTTGAACACTATCCGCCATACTAATAATCATTTTTAGTGTCCAGGCTGAACTTCTCGAAGTCACAGTAGCGAAATTTTCCTATGGGCCTTACTAATAATCATTTTTAACCTCCACCCTAAATATTTTGTAGGTCACAATATGCAATTTTGTATTGAAATTTTCGTCATTGTGAGTTCGAAAAATTTAGCCTGGACTCTAAAAATGATTATTAGTATTGCAGTATATGTTATCTGCTTGTCATCATCAAGCATCCTCTAGACCCGGTGCCAAAAGATTGAAAGCTATTTCGATTTTATTATGGACTATTATTCTGAGCCATGGTTAAGCCACAGAGATATCTTAGGCACATGATGAGGGGAGAGGGCGCTGTATATTTGTGGTTACTCGGCTCAGATCTTTGGACAGTGGTGTTTTCAATTGGGGAGTTTCATAAAAACATAGATATACCTACTCATTCAATACTTACTTACTTTGGAACGTTGAAATTCGGGTAGGTGCGCACGTAACCAGACGGTCTATTTATTAATACTTACCTATATGTGGTTTTCCATTAAGACAAAAACTCAATCTTTTTTTTTTTATCTATATCACTTTTCATGTTCCATTGGGCAAAAAATCATTTTTTTTTTTAATTTGGATCACTTTTTGCAGATCTCGATAATTTTTCAGATTTACACATACTGCTACAAATACCCACAGCTGTTTTACGTCGTTTTAAGAAGTTTTCTTTGAAAACAAATGCACAAAGTTTCGTGAAAACCAGAATAAAGAAATACATATAGCATACATATATATGGATATAACTTTGGAGGAATTATTATCTTCATTGTCTTTCTCATCATCTGGAAACTACGAATCAGAGACAATACTTAATTTGTATCTACAACAGGGGAAACATTTTTCAAGTCGATATCCAGAGCTGATTTTTCCAAAAGCGAATTCAGTTTGAACAGCTTATATTGCTGTCAAATAACGCAATAATCCATTTCCAAAAGCAGATCAATTTCGTTGCATATTCCATGAGATCTGAAAAAGATTTTTGGTGGCTGCAACTCAATTAACACAAAACAAAACTCAAATTTTCATCCATAAACATATGGGAAGTGCAAATTGTCCCAAATTTTGTTTCCCTTAGGGGTTGGAAAGGGGTTGCATCTATTCGTTGCCACTGCGTTTTGTTTTTTGTAGGTATATATAGATAGCTATATCACATTTGGTTATGTTTCTGTTAAGGTTGATTTCGACACATCTATCTTAGCATAGATTTCAGCCTGAAAGATCCTGATACTTTTGCCCATCGGTTCAGAGTGTTTGGTTCTGGCCCGAATACTCCGACTCCGGTTCCCTCTTTAGTTCTTGACCCATCTGTGTACCACTTTGTTATTGCTCAGTCTGTGAACTATGGATTCGTTGCTCCAGTTTTCTTGTTGATGAGCTTTGTAGCAAAGTTCTTTTCGTCGTTATTTATTTTGTTTAAATTGGAAGGCTCACAATGCCACCAATGTTATATTGGCTATACATAATCGTAGTAAGGCCTATAATTACTTATTGGCGCTCTTGTCTGGTGGAAAGCCGCAAACAAAAAGTATGTAAGGGATATGTTGACTACGGTACAAAGAACAGCCTGCATTGCCGTTACGGATGCTTTACGAACCCCACCAACGGCTGCACTGTAAGCGTTCATGCATCTTTTACCACTGTAATTACAAATACAATCAAATGCAGTAGTGCATAGTGCGCTACGGCTAACTAATGCAGGGCATTTTAAAAATAATATGATAGGACACAGCACTATCTTAAAGGAATGTCGTACCCTGACAGACAGGACTGGCATAGGAACTTAGTTATGAGGGAAGATGAGACCGCAGTATATACTGATGCTTCAAAAACGAGTGAGGGTTTCCGGTCACATGCAGTGTGTTCCAGGCAGAGATTCTGGCTGTACTCAAAGCCGGGGAGGTTTTTTGATGAGATTCGTATCCAATAAGAATATCGCCATCTACATTGATAGTCAGGCTATGCTTAAAGCCGTAGAGTCACATACCACCATATCTGAACTAGTCAGGAATTGTCGCACAATGATTAAGGCATTATGTTGGCAGAACCGTGTCAGACTGTTTTGGGTACCTGGGCATATGATGTTGAGGGTGACGAAAAGGCCGACGTTCTGGCTGAGGAAGAAGCGGAGCTCCAACTTAATTCAATGATTAAGGGTATCATATCACCTGTGGCCGTTGCTAAAAGGTTTGTCTTCGAGAAAACCTCCAATAAAGCAGCCGCAATATGGTCCCAGCTCGAAGGGCACAGGGTCTAAAAGGCACTATGACCCGTCTTAAATAGGAAAAAGTCAGAAGAAATACTAAATCTAAATAGGACTACTCTCTGGACACTGCCTTCTGAGGAAGCATGCCATGAGACTAGGCTTAGCTAAAACAGATATATGCAGGTACTGCGAGGACCTACAAGTAACGAAAGATATCTCCCGGTGTAAAGCAATTGCTCGGAGTAGAATTAAGCACCTAGCGAGGTACTTCTTTAACAACTTAGAGGAGATTGGTTCCTCAAACAATATTAGGACAATAATAATAATATCCGGTAGGGAAACTGACTGTTTAGGCGATTTGGATTAGGTTTTTAACAGAAATGGTTCCCTGGGGATGGCGATGGGCCCGCCTTGGTGCTTGGTCTTCTGTGTAGATCTCACAACCCCAGTGAACCTAACCTAACCTAACTTTATTTTGATTTCTTTTTTTCTCCGAGGATACAGAATATATTAGGTATATTGGCGGATACAAGATACTGACCGCAGCTTAATTCAACGAGATTTCAAAGAAGTAGGTAGTCTTCTAAGAGTTAAGACAGCTGGCCAATGTATATACTATTAAATCTTTTCGTTAAAGAACAGTTTTGTATTTTGTTGTTATTTTTCTTTTTATGTATTTATATATGTAGCAACAGGGCGTAGATGTAGATATTTATTACTACTTTATTAACATTTTTCATCTTGTTAACGCAATGATTTTCTTAAGAGATCTATTCCGGTATGACGTTTTGTGCTGATAGCATTCGTGGTAGATTTAAATCTTTTATATTTGCATATTTATTGGAAAAAAGAAATCTGATGGCATTTTTTGCCATTTAGAATGCATCATTAATAGGTCTCCAGGTCTAGGTCGGATCGTCCCTACATAATGATTATAATATCATGGTATAGTATGTAGTAATATTGCAAACCGTCCCCCTCCTACGTTCACGCGAATTAGGCTTTGTGAAATAAAGATCGATCGAGCGCGGTACCAAAAATCATTTTAACGGTCCAGAGCTTTTCTGTACCAAATGATAAAGTTGAAGTTTAAATATGATCATAAGTAAAGCTCTTTCGTAAATATAAATAAAACGTGTCAGTTAAATGTTCTTTTTTGAGATCATACTAAATTTAAAATAGAAAACAATGTTAGCGTATTACAGTTCTTCTGAATCTTATTCTATTCCATGGGCAAATATCATAACAAGGCCAGGGTCAACCATCACGTCTTCAGACATGTGAGTGTTGTCGCAACTGAGTACTAGAACAGCTTGTTTTCCTGAAAATAAATATGAAATTAAAAAAATTAGTTTTCACGTTTACCTACAATACCACTACTTATTTTATCGCATCACTGCTCCAAGATACATAATGTAGTATAGATTGTTAAACATTTAACACTTTATTTTCAGATTACACACATGGAGCAAATGGATTTTTTTTGTCAGTTAGGCGCATCAGTTATAAAGTTAATACAAACAGGTGCTACAGGTGCCGTGATATATATCTAGCGGATATCAGGCATACTTCGTTTTAATTTCTAAATCATTCGGACCGCGTTTAGTAAGTGGAACATTTTTAAATAGGTATATGCATGCTTCATCCTAATATCAGACTGACTGGGATCTTGTTTGGTATATGGGAAGTTTTTCTTGTAAATTGTGTCTGCTTAATCCATTTGTGGTTGTTTTAATTAAAGTCTGATGAACCAAATATTTTTATATATATTTAACTAGATTGTTTGGGCGAGGTAGAATCAAATTACTATATCACTGCGGCCACAATTAATTAATTTAACTAAATACCAGACAAACTAATCAATGACATACGTAGGTATATGAGCATGTTAATCAGGGATATTTGAGCAATAGGGTAGGCAATAAGAGTTATTTTAAATTCTGATTCGAAAATTATGTTATAAAATATGTTGGGTTTATGTTTCCAAACAACGAAATTTGAAATAGTTGCAGAGCTATTCAAAATCATATAATCAACCGTTGTATGATCATTTAATGCTTTACACTTTATCTCTAACGCGACTCATTTGAAAAATATATATATATTTTTAATAAAAATATCTTAACGTTAGGAAGGTAGCCGTGCTTAAACCATGTCAGATGTCAGTCACTACAACGGCAATGGGCAAACGTGCCACTTCGTAAAAACTTGATTAAAATGAACAAAATTTAAAAAAAATTCTATTACCTGGAATTCTCCTGCAAATATAGTTGTCATATATTCGTCTATTATTTTGTCGAGTTTCCAATGAACTTAGACCCCTTGGCCATCGACGCTCATGACAATTTTCCATTAAATTATCCAGAATGTGTGGGGGGCATCCTGATTCTGATAAAGCTCGTTTTATCATCATCTATTAAAAAATTGTATTTCAGAAAAGCATAGCAAAAACCATACATGAGATGTAAACTAGCCTGCAAGGCATCATCGGGTGTAGATATCATTCCACCCCAACGAGTAACTCGGGCTCGTGCCAATGTACTGCTCCAGCGTATGACTTCATCTCGCTCCATTTGATCAGCAATTGCACGCATTGCCGGATTCGACACCCGCATAGCCCTCATGAAATCCTTAAAGAGCTGTAGTTCTCTTTTTAATTCATTAATTGTTAAGTTCTGGTCAGTTATATCCGTCTTAAATTCAGTTAATTTTTGTTGTTGTGTGTGAATTAATGTGCGTAGTTCTCGTACACAATTATGATCTTTTAATTCATCCTTAGGGATAACAAACCCACACCCTTTTTCGCAAGGTAAAGGTCTTTTCGGGTTATGTTCACATTCTTCAAGATGCGAGTTTAATGCATCTAACTTTAGTATAAGGTTGCAACCATATGCAACGTTTTCACAAGTGATTGAAAGCCTGTGGACAAAATAAATAAAATAATTGCTTAATATTATTATTTAAAGCGAACGTTCAACCCCACCGCGAGAGAAGATTTCGCAAAATTCGTGGAACAGCTCTTAGATTAGCCGTAGTCAATGCGTTTCGATCTACAGGACATGATGGCTGTCGCGATAACCACTCATTTATACACACCCTACAAAAAGCATGCTCACACATCGCAGCCTGCAAGAATTTCCATTAGCATTTTTATACATATGATTAAAATCTTAAATTAATTGTTCAATTACCTGCAAAGGCTCTTCCAATACTCCAGAGCAAATAGGGCAGGTCAGCTCTTCGTCCACCTCTCCTTGGAATCTATGTAGGTCATATCCCATTTCTGCAGGTTTTGAGCACTACTTTACGATAGGCAAATGATGGCTATTTATACTTGGCTTATTAACTTACATACCCTATTTATATTACTTATGCATATTTTTTTAACTAAAACACATCAACTAAAGGAACAGCATTGACGAGTGGAGTACAAAAGCAGCAACTGAAATGACACAATGATAAAAAAAATTGCACATACAATCCAGCTATCAATTAATAGCCCCGCGTAGTAAATACTTTATCAAGATTATTATTTTATTTTCTCTAGTTTCTTTAACGTACTTCGGATGTGCTTTATATGCAAGCACAGCTAAACTTCTTAGATATATTTCTCCTATATTAATAATGTGCAATAACAATTCCTAACAAACAAACATATAAAATGTTTGACTTACAGCATAAAGTAGAACACAGCGATGCGAGGGACGACCGAAAATTATTTCTATGTGTCATTTTAGTCTCAAAATGTCAAAATGACGTTTAGAGATTTGTTAAAAAGAAAGGCAAGTTCGAATGGGCTAGTGGTACCTACCTGTTCGATAGGGCTTCTCAGAACACTTGCTCTAATGTCGTTTTCAATTGGGATTTTCAGATTTTGCTCTCAGATTTCAGATTTTGCTCTCAGATTTCAGATTTTTCGTTCCCAATGGAACATAAATGAAATGTTTTCTTTCATATTAAGTGTGAAAATTTCATTCTGAGTAAACTTTGAAATTTATTTGTAATGAGTTTAAATTTTACTTCTAAGCAATTTTTTCCCCTTTTTCATAATTTTTTATTGAAAAAACGCCAAAATTGGCGCTTTTCCCCTCAATCAAATCGTTGTGAACGGGAAATGTATGTACCAATTTGATGAATTTTTAGCAAAAAATTTATAGTTTGAATGTTTTTTGCAGCTTATTTTCTCCATGGAAGGCTTATCGGACATCGGGATTCCCACAAAAAGGAAGAAATCCCACCATATAAGAAAATTGGCGACAGTCAATAAAAGTTTCTCCCATGCCCTCAATATTTCCACCAATGAAAGTGCAACCTCTCTCGCTGTGAGAACCGTCAACGGATGCAATATACAACTGACAGGAAAGTAGAAAGTAAACCTAAATGACAGGAAAGTAGAAAGTAAACCTACTTTATCCGTCGCATCCGGCAAGTGCGCTGCTTATGGGTAATCTTCCATAAGGTGCTGTGTATTCTATCGACCTGTCAGTCGAATACGATGCCGCAACGGATGCGACGGATTCTATGGGTTGGGCCCTTTAGTTAGACCGTTGTAAGATTTATATGGAAATCAACGGATTTTCGGTGGTTCTTAGCAGGTTGGCTGAATTCCAAAATGCAGCACTTCTGCATTACTGCTTAATCAAGCATTCCAACACGCAAACGGATTACTTTGATGCAATGCATACTTTTCTAAAACGCATTGTGAACGCATCAACTGCGCAAACAAAACAGTTTGAACAGCCAAATAAAATTGATTGATGTCCTGAGTCGTAAGTAAAATAATATAATAAATAATATTTGCAGTAACAAATGCATAACTACCACAAAGCAGCGCAAAAGCATTTATAACCTGGCATCAGAAAAGCTATGTGCATTCACAACGCATATTTTTTTACGTTTTGGAATTCAGCCGTTATTTTCGCCAAACGTTGTCTGTTATTCCACAATCTACAGCTGTTAATGAATTGAATGCATGTTTAAAACCATCATATTTGTGAGGGGCATGTAAATAACTCACATTGTCCACGAATGTGAGCGTTCAATTAAAAAAACGATACAACAGCAGTCGGATTTTCTAATCAGTAATTGGATATTGGATACAAGTTGATAATAAATAAATAAATAAAATCCGATTTCTTTTCAGTTCTTGTGTGTATTGAGTTGGCCGCAAAAAAACATTTTTTTTCACTTGCGCTGGAAATCCATTGTACCTACCTAATTGATTTTCTCATATTTATACCAATGGATTTCGAAACACATGTGATGTGTGAAATAATCGTTAGGTATATTATGTCCACTTGCCTAATGCAAATACTTATGGCGTTTTCGATTGAAGAAAAAAATTTCACTTTTTATCAAAACTGCGAATCTCGAACTGCTCTTTCTACATTTTTTATTTTTAACAGATCGAAATGTTTTTTGTGTAATTAGAAACAAGCTCTGCACTATCTGATCTGAAAATATGGAATTATGCGTGCATAGGGCTTCCACTTGCAAAAGTGCTTCAACGAATTTCATTGAATAGTGCAGTTCTGAATTTTGGGGAAATTTTTTTCGAATGCTTAGTAAAAAAATTGTCATTAGCTACCTATTTGCCACTATGAAAGTAGAGCACTGCACATTAAAAAACTATTTATGCAGCAATTTTATAGGTAAAGGTATGGAAATTACTTGCAAATTGTCTCTTGTCGGCTGTCTATCAATATAAAACCACATAAATATATCTGTTTACGTAGACCTTCAACCAGATGAAGGTTTTAAACATTGCAATTTGTCAATGACCGCGCCATTTTAATGTTGATAGTAACATGAGAAAAATAGTGCTACTTGTCGAAGACGACGCTTTTTTGTTTACGCTAACACCAGACATAAAAATTGCGGCGACATATTGTGAATCTTCCATTATTTTCTGTAAAATGGCGGCATCAAATAATAATAATTAATTATCAAATGATTAACAAAAATTGTCGAAATTACAATTGATAAGGTGTTGCAGTTTAATGTTTTTAATTCCAACATGTAAATCAACATCTGTATTGCTAGAATTCGTAATATATATGCGGCTTTGTTATTCCCATGATTTGCTGATAGTCCATCGCTCATCTGTTCACTGTTATGTTATGATGACCGCCATTCTCTGAACTTTCCAGAGTTCTTACATACTATAAGAAAATATACCGCAAAATACCGCAACTGTAATGTCACAATGCACGATATTGGACAATTATTATATTTATAAATAATATAAAAATATTTATCTAACATACAATTTATTACCTATATTAAAAATTATAAATATCAAGTCGATTTGTTGTGATCAGCAACATGTGTTATTAGTGGTACCGACACTTGCAAATAATACTCATAATCTGGCACTGAAATAAAAATAAATAAGTCAATAAATAAACCGTATATGCATTTTAATAAAAATTATCTTTATTGTAAGGTATAATAGGTATACCTTTAAATAAGCGTCTTTTACTTAACATCTATCTCTGCAAAGCAAATTAAGGTAGAATCTTTCCCTTGCAATTACAACTAAACTCTACTTGACATTTTGAAGTTCCACAATATTTTTGTTAATTATTAATGAACAAATGTTATGAGCAACCAATTTGGGCCCAAATAAATATAAAATGCAACCAGTTATTGGAAAACACTTATGTGGTTTTCCATTGGGACAAAAAATCAATATTTTTTTGATCTAAATCACTTTTCATGTTCCATTGGGCAAAAAAATCACTTTTTTTTTTTGATTTGGATCACTTTTTGCAGATCTCGATATTTTTTTCAGATTTACACAAAACCAATATACTTGCACAGCTGTTTTTCGTCATTTTAGGCAGTTTGCTTTCAAAACAAACGTAAAAATACCCATGGCTATAATTTTGGAGTAATAATTATCTTCATTGTCTTCCTCACCATCTGCAGACTACGAATCTCCGAAACTACTTCATTTGTATCTACAACAGGGGAAACATTTTTCAAGACGATATCTATAGCTTTCCAAAAACGAATGCAGTTTGAAAAGCTGATAATGCTGTCAAATAACGCACTAACCCATTTACAAAAGCAAATCAATTTTGTTGCATGTTACATGAGCCGCGTAAAAATCTTAGGCCTGAAAAAGACTTTTGGTGGTCCCAATGGAAAACGACATTAGATGAGTGTCGAAGGCTGCACATATTCGAGTCGCACGAATATCAACAAAAAAAGAGAGCAAATTGGGTTTTTATATTCGATTGGATCACACGCAATCTGAGAAGTCTAAGAGTATCAACCCGGATGCATAAGCACTTATAAGAAACAGCTCACAGTCACCACTGGTGTCTTTAGTGACTCACTATAATCCTTACCTATTAAAACAAAATCAAATAGATAATCTGATTGAGTTAGTGCGATTTTAGCTCTAGCTTAAGGTAAGGGAAGCTGTTTCTCGCGCCTGGAAAGAGTTTTTTTTTTTTTTATTAAAAGTGAAGTAAAAAGGAAAATGCTCAACTTTTAGAAGACAAAACTGTTCTTGTTGAGCGTCTTAAACGTTAAACCATACAACTCTAGTTTCAAATGTCAATTTTAAATGCAGCTGAACTGAACATTGATCTTTTTGCGTCTAAATACCTATTAAGTTAAAAAAAATATACATACCTTGCTCCAAAATCAATTCTAGCTCTTCAACATGGTCTATCCCTGGAAAGGACATATCCGTCGATTCTTTAAAGATCATTTCAATTTCGTTAGAAGCTTTCAACAAATAAAATGGGACTTTTATTTCAGATAGCTCCTTATACAATGCTCCCATTCCTCGGGCTGCGGTAAAATCAAAATCTAGAAAAGAAGTATCTGTAGTATAAATATAACCGTAACTTATTGCCATACCATGTACATTAGCACAATCTAATATTACCGGATACACACCAAATGAAGAAATAGCCTTCGATATTCCATTTCTTACCCATTCTATAGCGGGAAAATATAGGGAGCTATGACTTGGCCGGACTAAAATGAAGTCAATGCCGTTAGTTGTCTAAATGAAAATTCGTAAGAACGGATCATACCGAAATGTGGGTTAAGGGCTTACTTTTAATTTTGAAACAATAAGCGGAGGTCGAGCTGCACGATATACTAAAAATGCCAAGTCTGTAGCGACGCCTAGTAAAAGACCGATTTCTACCCCGAATACCAAGCTAAATGTAAATGTTATAGCACCAGGCAGAAGTTCACGACGACTGCATCGCCATAATGGTTTCACAACCTAAAAAAAGTATTATTATTTATTATTATTGTCATAAATTATTTGTTTCAGATCAATACCTCAAATTCGATCATAAAAATTACTGCAGAAATTATAACAGCACTGAGAGCTGCTTTAGGAATGTACCTAAAATACGGAGTTAATAGCGATAAAGCGACTAATACTAGAATACTGGTATAAATGCCGCCAATTGGAGATCGGACCCCACTGGCATGATTAACTGCACTACGTGAAAATGAACCTGTGACAGGTATTGATGAGAAAAAAGATCCAAACATATTGCTGAGAGACAATGCAATTAATTCGCGTGTTGCACTTATACCAGATCCTCCAAATGCCTTAGAAATTGCTACATTTCCTAAAACCGCAATAATCGGTAAAGTTATAATAGACGATCCCACTTCGTTCATCTGAAACATAAAATTTTAAGTGTTATTGTATTCTCAGCAATTATATCCGTAGAACCAACCACCAACCATGTATCTAAATGTGGATGTGTGAGTACATAAATCGTTTGCGTAGGGTTACATTTTAAACCCACGTTCATTTACAGACCATTACAAACAAAACTTTAAAATGTTTTACAAAACAAAATTCAGATAACTGTTATCTCATAACTATGCATGTAATGAGTAACTTTAAAAAGATCCTTTTTTTAAATAAGAATTTGCAAACATTGGTGTTTCACATTCTTACATGAAACGGGTAATGTCTAAAAATGTTTGCTTATTTTGTTTTGGTTTCTAATTTTACTAACAAATTCTGTGCAAATGTACAAGCTAATCAAACACTTTAACATAACTAATGTATGTTTATAGTAGTATATAAGCAAATCTTAAGTTTCGCTATCAGGCTGGGTAATAAATGAAGTAGCAATTTAATATTGTGTTTCCATCACCGTCGATGAGAAACACTATTTTAACGACAATTTGTTGTCCAAGCCCAAGCCGCAACCTAAAAAATTCACCACTAAAAACCTACCATTTCTAAAAAATTTTGACGAACATCTGTATTGTTTACTCCTTTAATTGTTGTTTCAAATTTCGGTAAGCTGAAATTTGGCAAACCGCTTTTCACTCTTCCAGTTAATATGAATGGGCAGTTATTTTCTTGGCATGTGTATATGGCAACTATACTAGAAATAAGAACAACTAATGCATTCCTAGCAGTGCCCAACAGCCAAATCAGTGTATTTATTATCCGATATCCATTTACTCTTTCCGAAAACTTGAAATCCTTCAGTTTCTTTAAAGACATGAATGTATGTGTATCTTTAGAATTTAAATTTACTAACGAAAATATTACCCTCATCAAAAGCAGAAATGCTATGGATATCACACCCAAAATAATATCTCCAATGCGAACCATCTTTAAATTCGTATAGACGGATTTTATTGTATTTATAAATGTTGATCCAGATCCTCCTTTTAAGCCAAGAAGACCCTACACCTTTGTATGAAACAAATTATAATTCGAGTAAAAACAAATATTTATACCTTTAATTGGGAAGTTCCTATAATAACTGCCGTAGCAGATGTAAATCCGACTGTTACTGGCAAAGATATTAAATCAACAAGAGCACCTAGAATATTATTTCATGTTTTATCATACTCGTGTAATCGATACAAAACCTACCCAATCTCAACAAAGCCATAAGCAACTCAATTATGCCTGATACAAAACATAGCATTACGGCATACGCTGGACCTGACCCCAAGCCTAGCCCAGTATGTTTACTGGTCATCAGAGCCAAAAGAGCAGTTGGACCAATTGTTACCTGTCGACATCCACCTAAAAAAGCATATACAATGCCACCCACAAAAGAGGAATACAAGCCATACTAAAAACAAATGTACAAAATAATTAAATTAATTAGATTGCTTAATCATTAAAAAAAACTCGCCTGAGGTTCGAGTCCTGCTAATGTTGCGTAAGCTAATGCTTGTGGTAGAACTGTAAGACCAACAGTAATGCCGGCAATTAAATCGGAAACAGCATACTGTGCATTATATCCCTTTAACCAGTTTATTCCGGGAATAACTTTCGAAACAATATTTACAATTGTCATGGTCTCAATCTCTTCTTGTTAGTCTGGATTTAAATTTAATGATCAGAATAGTATATTAGTTTACGATTGAGCTTATAAGGGAAAAGGCACTTGCTGAAAGTGCATTGGTGGCACACATTCACTATAAAAAAAATATTTATGCGCATGTGTTAGGTAGAATGAAAATTATGTTTAGACTTATGTGATACTCTGTAAAGTATTCCACTGTACGCTAAAAATGCACATTTTGTTGATGTGTTATATATTCCTTTAAACGAAAAAAAAATGATTTTTCAGCTGATTGTTATTTTATATAGCACGCTTACTAAAGCAGAACACGTCACAATATTACGTTATGTATGTACAAGAATAGATACCTCCCTATATATAAAATCTCTACTTCTAAGAATTTGTGTTCTAATACATTGGAGAATTTGTTTAATTTACAGTAGGTATATACCTACCTATGTCTATGACATATCAACCAAAGAATAATATTGTTTATAACTAACAATAAATTCTATTTAACCTGCTAATCGCCTAGGTATAGGTACTAATAATATTGATTCGATACATTCACTGGATTTGAGTGTAGTAAAATGTTGATGTATTTTTGTAAGGCATTTATTTTGCAAATTTATTGAAGTAGGTACCGCACTGTAAGCGCATTCAACAGCTCAGAATTTTCTTTTTCTCGTGTAAAAAAAATTGAAAAGTGTAAAGCGTGTCGCATCGCGACAATATGAACGCATGTCTTATATTTAATTGCAAATCTTGATTTTTAAAAGATTTAATTGCTACTGAACTAGAAATTAATGAAAAATGTAATTAGAATTTGCAAAACTTATATTAAAGTAATATGTTATCACAACTAACTGTAAGAGATTCGTCATAAGTAGGTAGGTACGTAAGGCTTTCGTTCTGTATCTGCAATGAAAACGCACTGCCACTGCCGAAAGTATGAGCCATACTGACTGACAGATAGGTATACATAATTCGGACGCTTGGGTATTAAGATCTTAAGATACTTCCGCATTTGAGCTGTCTGCTTTGTAAAATAAAACACAAAGTAAGAATAATATTTTAGGAGAGCACGAATTCAACTAGATACGCATTGTAAATAATGGATTAAATGGATTATAAATATAATACTAAAAATGTTGGGATAACTTTTTGGCATTTCTCAGCATTATGTTATTGTAGTTAAAAAAACAAAAAACTGGTAGATGTACCTCTACCCAACCGTCATAAATATCAAGATTTGGCAGTGCTTTGTTTATATATAAAAAAAATTTTCAATTAAAGACGGTTAGTTAGTTAGCTTACTAATTTTGTGATTGTTTATTTTAAGTGATAGTTTTTTTTATTTGTTTTATTTTTCAGGCAACTAAATATAATTTTCACTAACGAAATTGTACCATAAAATGAATCGTACCTAGTTATAATACAGAGTTAGCAGATTGAGTTTATCTGTTTCTCTAATAATATAAAAAAATATATATTTACAAATTAACTATGTATTAAAAAAAATACTAGATACCTACTTTAAAAATAAAAACTACTCAATTTACACGATTCGTCGACGCTCAACGCCGACGAACCTTTCAATTTCCACACGCAAAAATCCTATCGTCCATGTCATGTTTAATTCCAGCATTCAGAATCTAAAATCAATACACCTATAGGTACCTATTTAAACAAAACACCATGCATAAACATAGCCACAGTGATGTGATGAGGGAACTAAAAACGACACAGTGATGCCACTTACACATAGATAATGATTGCTTTTTTGAATCGCTCTTAGATTTTAGATTTCGTGGCCTAATCGAACATATGTACATCACTTGCTCTGTTTTTTGGTTGTATGCGATCCTTCAACACTTTTCTAAGCGTTTTCTATTCACTTGTTAAATTTAGTAATAAAGCATTATAAATTTGTGCCAAGATTGATTTCTTAACATTGGTACATAAGTAATTAAAAAAAAATACATCCACCCGATGCAATGTGTTTCTTTGTAGTTGGAATAATTTTACGAAAACATAAACAAACTAGTTTGTCAAACTCAAACGCACTTGCATTGTTAAATCTGACGCAACTCTGAGAAAAAATCCAGATTCGTAAAAGTGCTCCGAAATCAAAAGAGATTGCTTATTTGAAACTAAGGGCGTGTGTCAACTGCCCTAGATAATAATTATCTTCATATATGTATATTCTGACTCTATCGCTGTAAAAAAAATATTTTTAGCTGCAAAAACGATCCTTCTAGAGCTGGTTTTTGCCAAATTATCTAACTGATAACTTTTTTTCAACCTTTGTTAATACGTGAGCTAAATGTTGATTCAATATTTAAACGTAAAGTCAATCAGTATAAAACCCTAATACTTTTGGTAGGTAAATAATTCCAAATCGTTCATAGAATTCCAGTACTTATATCCTGCACTCATATCTTTTGCATCTTTTCCTACACTCTATTTTAATGAAATATTAAGGTATGCCGTATTTGATTTTCTATTTTATTTTTAGATTTATGGTATTCATTTTTGCTACTCATTACAATTTATAAAATGTCAGCACTTAGTAAGCGTTCTTCTAACTGCGGCTAGCGCCAAACTGGTTGACACCTATTACTAAAATATTGAGTTTGATTTTCTTCAGCCTGCAGTTTTCAGATTTTGTGAAAGACGATTTTCATTTCGTTGGGTGGTTCGGTGCATTTGCAAAAAAGTATATATCACAGTACAAGAAGAAACGAGTGTGTATAAATATTTCATCGCCTGCCATTAGCTTGAAGTTTATTATAAAATATAAACAAAAATGGACAAGAGAAAACTGTCGTAAGTAATGATTCCAAAATAAAAAAAAACAGTACCTAGTATAGCTACTTGTGCGAGGCCTAATTGATTTTGCCGATAAATCCGTAAACCCATACAATTATTCAAGGATAAGCCATGACAGCTGCTTCCACCCTTTCTGCATACATGAAAAAGTGTAGTTTCAAGTCGAATTTTAACAAAAAATATGTCTGTGAAGTTGTTGTTTTACATTATAATACAATAAGCCATAACTGAAGAAATCTTTTTGCTATTTGGTGAATAATGCAATCGAAATTCCTTATCTTAAAGATTATGAAAAAACTACGTAAAATTTGTATGAATGATTCGTACTTGTAGATGTATAGATAGCTATACGATTCAGTATGCCCAATTAATAATATGTACACATTACTAAAATTCTTACATAGTTTATGCATTTTTAAGAAGTTATTAATTATTTTTAAGATTTTTATGTCAATGAATAAGAGCTCTTTAAAATTATTGGGATTTGTATATTACTGTTAACCACATTTTTAGCACTTCTGGTGACTCGCTTTATGAAATCTTGGGACTTCCTAAAACAGCCACTGCTGATGAAATTAAGAAGACTTACAGAAAACTTGCACTAAAGTATCACCCAGACAAAAATCCCAACAATGTCGAAGCTGCAGATAAGGTAATGAGACTGTCCTTTAGTTAAGCTTTTAGTTACAGCCAAAATTTGAATGGTTATTTTCTTTTTGATATAGTTTAAAGAAGTGAATAGAGCTCATTCCATTTTAAGCGATTTGACGAAAAGAAATATTTATGACAACTACGGTTCGTTAGGACTTTATATTGCCGAACAATTTGGTGAGGAAAACGTGAATGCATATTTTGTTGTTACATCACCAGCTGTAAAGGTAAACTTTTCTAAGAGGCATATCTACATCAATTTTACTATCTAATGTTTTTCTTTTTTTCAGGCTATAGTTATTTGTTGTGCTATATTGTCCGGATGCTGCTGCTGTTGTTGCTGCTGCTGCTGTTTTTGTTGCAACTTTTGTTGCGGCAAATACAAGCCTCCTGCTAATGAAGCAACTGGTGATTACCAGCATTTAAATGTGAGTTAACTTTTTGTAGTATTAATGAAGTTCCTAATAGAACTAGCAACTGTACTTGTTTGATGATTTTTGTAAAGATAAGGTGTAAGCACAATTGAAACTCCATTTCTTGCATGCATGTATATGTCCTATTTTAAATTTACTGGTTCCGTGGCTATGTCTCTTAATAAGAAAGGTAAGCTATTTAATGTATTAGTATTAATATATAAAATGCATTGACCAATTAACAAAACATACATTTTTAACATGGAGCATTATTCAGGTAAAGTGTTATTCAGCGTCATTTTGGTACAATCGATCTATGTACAAGTACATGCATATTTCTGTTTAGTGCTGTAATAGTTCACATATTTTTAAGATGTTTTGTTTTATTTATTTGTTCAAATTGACTTGTCTATGTTCTATAATTTACTTTATAACTGTATTGTCAACAGTATAATTAGATAATATCAAACTTGGTATAGGTAGGTATGCAAATCAGAAATTCTTATCTAATAGGTCTCATATTTATGTTATTATTTTTCTCATCTATTATGTATCATGTTTTCCACTCTATAATATTTAAGAATATTTTCAATTCTTCAGTTTTTTTTTCTCAAAATCTTTAAAAAGTTTTCGCAAAATATTTAAAGTCCGTAATGCCTGCGTCTTGTTTTATGGTATCTACAAAAGAAACACAGAATCCTTTTATTGCTTCCATTCACGCAAATACAATATGAAGTATAACTTATTTGAATATGTGTTTTTACGTTGCAACATCCCCGATTCCGATTAAAGTTTGTTTCTTTTGATCTGTTAAAAAAAAAATGTCTTTTTTGATAATCCGGTAAACGTAGTTCAACTGCAAGCAGTTTTAATAAGCGTAAATAAGTTTGCTAATACCTGCTAATTTCCGCCAATTTTGTGTGTATGAATTTTTGTGACGTGTGCATTTATGGAAAACAAAATAAAAAGACAGAATAAAACTCCAGAAATACACACAAAATAAATTAAAGTGTATGAGTATATTTTCCTCCCTCTGTTCCACCTTCCTTCGCTCTGTCACTAATCACAGAACAGAATATCATTGGTTTTACTGGTGTGGCTTGCAAAAGCAGTAATGTTTTGCTTCCGTGTTGTTGCTCCTTGTTGTAAATAACAGGAGTTTTATTGCCTGTATCCTCTCTCGGCGCGGAAAACGTTAACATTCCTTAGCAGACGATATACCTACCATATAAAAATAATAAACTCTTACGGCTGCGGTAACAACTTGCTCCATTTTTACTGCATCGAAATCTTGATTTGTGGTTTAAATTCATAAATATTTTTAGCAACTCTGTAGTGGTTTTTGTAATATATGTATAGTATACCTACTTTAAGAAAATCATCAAACATTGTCGTCCACGTTATGGAACTGTAGTTAAATATTTTTTTGTAGAATTTTTTTTTCATTTATTTTAATTTTTTTTTAATTCATCATCATTTCAAAACGAATATTATTTTATTATTCGAATATTAGCGGGACGGTGGCAATGCTAGTAGAGAAGCTCAAACAGAGCAACGAACACGAACTCAAGGCAGACTGGTAAGTTTATGAATGAATATTAGAGTTTTAAATGATGCAAATTCTATGCACAATTGCTTTAATTACATTTTATTTATCTTATTTGGCTTTTTAAAAGATATATTATGCTACACGACTTTTATTCATGTAAACGATGCACGTTATATTTTGAACGTATGTGTGTTTAACATTATGTACCCATACGAAAACAAAAATGTTAACATTGATAATCGCTCCCAATATTATAACGTGTTTTAAAAACCTTTTTTTTATTATTTTAAGGAGGATGTGAATGATCTTGAAGATCTGCATATATCAGCAGGCTCAGCTCCTGTGACATCACAACCGACAGCTGGTCAAGCAACTGGAGCTGGAATGCCAGTTTTTGCAATGCCGCCGCCCTCGTATCAGCAGCCTAATCCAACAAATCCATTTACGACAGGAGCTACGGAAAATACTTCCCTCAATACATCCGAACAACCAACATACACGCCAGGTATTCACTAATAAAGTTATACACATTTTAAATAAAAATAAATAATACAAGTAAAATACCATCCGGATATGGGAAGAAAACACTCCCAAAGAAATAAATAGATATACATATGTATATGTATTTACATATAAATGTTTCTAAACTTAATTTTATTGTTAATATAATATAAACTACTTAAAACTCCCAATACCTACTTCTTTTCTAGATATATTTAACCAAAAATACTAAGCATGGTTATCAAAAAAATTAAAGAAATCTTTTAAAATAATTTGAATAAAAAGCAAGTAACATACAAGGTAAACAAACACTAAAGCAGTATAAAATAAATAACCATCAAGGATATAATATTTACACTTTGTGTGTGGCTGTTTCTTGGTTCTTATAAAAAATCATCGTGGATAGCTGCAGAACATCAAGAGTTAGTTCGTGGTTTACTAAGTTGTCTCAAGTGGCTAACAATTAAAACAAAATGCTTTGACATACCAAATTGAATATAACTGCAACCATTTTTAAATTACATATTGAAAACGAGTATCATAAATATAATAAAAAAGTGTTTACGTTTGTATGCCCTATCATAAAATATCCACCAGATTTTTTTTGAGATCTCTACATGAGTATTCGTAAGATCTTATGTCACATTATTAGATAATTACTTCAAACTTTTGTTTTACTGTTTCTTATAAAAAATTAAGCATCCTTTTTAATGTAAAATAGTTAAAACTATTCTCTATATCAATTAATTCTCCAAACTCCTTTCATTTTCCCAAAGCTAACGAAATATGCATACTTTATTAGAATGTATATAGCATATTACGTATATAATAATTCTTTTTTATATGATTATTTAGTATTTCCTTCAACTTCCTGTTACTTGTCCGATTTGTATCAAGAATACGTTAATCGAATGTTATAGAACACAATATTACTGAAAACTGGAATAAAACAATCTTTAGTTCCTTTACTATTATATAATGGATAACATTCAAAAAACTTGTTATTTAAAAATGTATTATCTGTTTCCGATTCCATATAATATAGTCTTTAGATAAAATAAAATATTATGGTTGTTTATAGGACCTACCTTAGTTTCAATTTTTGGTGTTTAAAAATAACTATTAAAACAATTATGATAAAAAATATTAAAATATTGTAACTTTTTATCCACAAATTCACAATTACTTCTTATTTTTGATGTTTCCAAATGGTATTTAAAATGATAAAACATATTCATTAAATCACTTATGATAAAGAATACTGCGGGATTCTAACTTTTTCACTCATTCAATCACATATATTTGTTAAATAAAACAGTTTCTTTTACCGAATTGATAACATTTGCATATGTACTTGGCGTATGTATAACATCCAATGTATTATTTTATTTTAAGAACTTGGCTCAGTATGATACTAGATAAACAAAAATTATAAGTGAAGTGTTTTATTTAATATTCGTGTGTAGAATCCATGGGCTTTGGCGATATCAAGGATGACAAATAAAGATTAATTAAGCAGGGATATTTAATTGACTAAGAAGCGCATAATAGATGATACATAATGATAATAGTGGGCGCTCTTGATTTACCCAATAATTTGTGTGGATGATTTCCTTTTATGTTTGAGAGTTGTCACTGTACAAATCTACCTACTATTCAAATAGATCAGTTATGTGCAAAATAAAAGAAAACAGCCTAATATAAATACTACGTAAGATGAGTAAGTCATTTTTTAAGCTGAAAAGTAAGTTGTTGATATAAAATTTCGATATAGGGTTGAACAGAGTATCAACCACTGATACCGATTCAACAAAATCTATTACATTTGAGTAATTCGGTACCTACAAACCATTTGCATCGGTGAACAGATTGGGAAAAGCAAGGTACCTACAAACAAAATGGCATGCAACCCCGCCTCGTTAAAATACCTTTGTTTTGTGACATTGCTGTATTCATATTCCTAAGATCAGGGGCCATAACTGAATTAACTAGGCACTGTGGTATGACACACTGGGCCAAATAACTTGATTGATTTTGTTGTCCAGAATCCTTATGTTATGTTGTTATGTGGCAGTATAAGGCACGGTTTGTTCAATCTTGGTTATCATTAATAATCGGTTTTTCCAGCTGATAACCATTGAATGTGTTTGTTCAGCAAAATATTAACCAGAGAATCTACGGTTTGGTCAGTTAACCCAAGAAATCGATAACCAACCAATTTTGTGTGGTTAACGAGATTTAACCAATGATTTTCTAGAATTTCGTTCATTGAAGATTTTTTAAAGAGTTCGTAGGTATTATTTTTGACGTATCTACAATATCTACAACAACTTTTTGTAGAATATTGCGAGCAATCTTGTGCGAAAAAAATACAAATAATAAAATGAATAAACTTATATATAACGCAAGATGGAGCAAAGGCCCATTAAAATCTGTTCAGTTAAGTTAACGTTTTTAACTGACAGATGTATACAATACACTGCACGCCATTCTATGGATGGTTAAGGTTTATATATAGATTTCGAGAGATATTCGAATCAAACCACCATTGTCGGGTCTCTTTTCTTCTCTCTACCACTGTAAATCTTACTCAGGTAGACTCTCTGGATTTCTCCACAGTTCTTCTCTGAGCTCGATTCCTAGTGTTAACGCTAGCATCTGTTTATGAGAGATCTGTTTTATCGACTGGGCCTCGACCCAATGATGTCCCAAGATCCTCATTCTTCTGCTAGCCAACGCCGGACATTGACACAGTATGTGTGCCGCTGTCTCAGATTCCTCCAGGCATAGTTTACAAGTATCATCCTCTCTAAGGCCCATTTTCCTTAAGTGATACCCGAAATTACCATGTCCTGTAGACAAAGCCACCACCCATTTCAATGTTCCTCGACTCATACTTAGAACCCTTCTTTGAGTGGAGCAGGTCGGCCACTTTATTGCCATTTTAGCTTGTCTACATTGTTCCACGGTTGACCACCTTCTCAGGTGTTCTACCGTGATCCATTTGTGAATCAGCTGTTCTACCATTCCTCTGCCAATTGAAGAGAATGGTTCTGGTCCCAGCAACTTTTCAGTTGACCCCTGTTTTGCAAGGGAGTCCGCCTTTTCATTGCCTTCGATCCCTATGTGTCCTCGTACCCAAGTCAGTGTTACTTCATTTTTAGATGAACACTTATTGAGCTTAAGTACACATTCCAGTGCCAATGATGTTGTGATGCTTGTTTGTTCCATGCATCTGATCACCGCCTGATTGTCCAGTGCTATTAGGATATTTCTGCATTCCACCTGACTCTTAAGCAAGAAGTCCAACGCATGAAGCAAAGCAATCATCTTAGCCTGGTATACTGAAGTGTACTTCCCGAGGCTAATGTGACGGGCAAGTTCCAGCTCTTCTGAATAGATACCGGCCCCCGCTCCGCCATCCATCATGGAAGTAATCCGTTCTCAATACGAGTTTTGTGATTTCTTTCCATAATACGCACCCTTGTTATTCGATCCATAGGCATGTTTAGCTCCCTAATCTCGTTTTTGACAAGTTCCAGGATCTTCCTATGTCCATAGATCGTACCACGATTGTGCCATTTCGCATCTCGATGCAAGCGAAGTGCCGTTTGGGCCGCTGCTTTCTTAATAAATAAGTCTAGCGGTAAGATCCCCATGATGACTTCCAATGCGCATGTTGGGGTTGTACGTATTGCACCTGTAATTCCTATACATGCTAAGCGTTGAACCCTATCTAGGTGTTTCCTCACAGTTTTCTCAGAGGCTTTCGCCCACCATACAACCGAGGCGTACGTGATAATGGGTCTAGTTATCATCGTATACATCCAGTATGCTGACCTAGGTGAGAGTCCCCACCTCTGTCCACATACACGTTTGCATTGATGTAGTACCCTTTTTGCCTTCCGGACCTTCTCCTCAACATGGTAGTTCCAAGTAAGTCCAGTATCTACATAGACTCCCAGATACTTAACCTTCTTAGTCATTGTTAGTTCCGATCCGAAAAGTATTAAGGGCCGAAATTCCAGATTTTTCCTCTTCCTAGTGAAGACTATTAGATCTGTTTTCCCCGCATTAATGGAGAGTCCTTGTTCCAGACACCACCGCTCAACCACTCTGAGTGCGTTCCTCATGATATCTGCGGTGACGTCCATGAATTTGCCTCTGGCCATTATTGCTATGTCATCGGCATATCCCACTGTGTGAATGCCAGTTGCCTCAAGTCTGTCAAGAAGAGAGTCCACAGTGATATTCCACAGTGTAGGTGAGAGAACAACTCCTTGTGGGCAACCTCTGCTAACCCTTCCTCTGAGTTTCGAGGTTCCCATCTGAATATTTATCGCTCTTGTATTTAACATATTGTCCACCCATCTTACTACAAGTGGGTTAACCCTACGTTTTTCTAAGGCTTGTTTCAGACTTTCAAAGCATCTTATCATCTTATCGAAGGCACCTTCAATGTCCATTATAGTGGTCATTGCAATGCCCCCGGTATTTAGCTCTTCCTCGGCAACGCGTACTACTTGATGTAATGCTGTTTCTGTAGATATGCCTACCCTGTATGCATGCTGTCTAGTATTCAAAGGATACGTCCTAAGCGCGGTGCTTTCCATATAGTCCACTATCACCCTTTCCATTGTTTTTAAAAGGAAGGATGTTAGGCTGACTGGTCGGAATGACTTTGCCTCGGTGTAGTCCTTTTTCCCCGGTTTTGGAAGGAAGACCCCATTTGCTTCCCTCCATGTAATCGGGATATAGCCTATTGCTAGGCATGCAACGTATATATTCCTGAGCCTTGGTGCAATTAAGTCTACACCCCATTGCATTAGACCTGGAAATATACCATCTGGCCCCGCAGTTTTGAAGGGTGAGAATGTTGCTATCGCACCCTCGACCACTTTTGGTGTCACTATCCGTTCTGCTTCCGTTTTATCCATCCTGTTCGCTCCTTGTTTCCTTGGAGCCCAGGGGGGTTATTCCCAAATGCGCGGCGGATCGTATCAAAAGCGATACCTTAATTTCGACCGTGTTCGCTTTTGCTTATTCTCAAATGTGAACGGGGCGAAAATTATCCTTCCCAAAGCTTTCCAGTTATTTCCATTCTGACTTCCAATTTTCCATTTATTTTTCCAAATATTTGACAGCTGATTCCCGACACAACAATTTTTTGTTGTCTTGTTGTTGTTGATTGTGAAAGTTTCGGATTTTGTTTTGAATAAAAATAATTAAATCTATTCAATCGGTTTATATTCGTATGCAAAGAATTAAGAATGCCCTTCGCTAGTCCACTGTTATCTTCTAAAAATTCAACAAGTGCAGCAAATTGTTGTACGGAAATATGTTTGTGACTCGTTTATTAAAAAGTATATGTATATAATAAATTCAATTAATAAGATATTTTTTGTGCACAGAAATGTTTAAACTTCTTGTTTTTATTGTTGCTTACATTTTTATTAGGTCCGTAAACAATCCGCCAGCAATCCGTCACCTAAATACCTATCGCTTTCAATGCAATGATATGGTCGAATGGAAAGCGAATCGCTTTTGGAAATACAAAAATTCAAATCCGCCATTAAAAGCGATCCGCCGCGCATTTGGGAATAACCCCCCAGGGCTGATCTGACTTATAGCTTCCTGGAAAGTGTACCTCCATTAGGACCTCATTTGTGTGATCCAGTGTTTCCACCATCTCCCCCGCTCTATTACGAATGAGTCCGATCTTGGAAACTGGATCTCTCGAGACAATCTTTTGTAGTCTACTGACTTCAGATGTACTCCTCATGCTTGAGCAAAAGTCCCTCCATGACTCCCTTTTACGTCGTCGCAGAGTAACATTCATCTCTTTCTTTTTCGCCTTATATTCATCCCATGCTTCGGGTTCTCCCCTCCTCATGGCGTGATTAAAGGCCTTCCTCACATCCTTTTTTAGCTTTTCAAGTTCCCGGCACCACCAAGGCGCAGGATCTTGTTTTTCCACTAAAGTAGGTGTGCAAGCCACTCGGTACGCATCTTCAACAGCTGATTGCAGATGCTTCAGCTAACATTCATCTCTTTCTTTTTAGCCTTATATTCATCCCATGCTTCGGGTTCTCCCCTCCTCATGGCGTGATTAAAGGCCTTCCTCACATCCTTTTTTAGCTTTTCAAGTTCCCGGATCTTGTTTTTCCACTAAAGTAGGTGTGCAAGCCACTCGGTACGCATCTTCAACAGCTGATTGCAGATGCTTCAGCTGTGATTCCACATGCCAAGTATTTTTCGGTATTCCGAATGTCACTTTTTCCTCCAGTTTTTCCTCCAACACTTCGAGGTATTTTGTCCTATCCGTGTTCTTCGGAATTCTGATGTATTTCCGATCTTTTTTCTTTTTAGATCCATGTCGAACATCAAATGAAATGGCTCTGTGATCCGACAATGTAGCCTTATCCATTACCCTCCAGGGCACAGAGATCCGGCAATTTATATGCTTGAACTCCGTGTCTCACCAGGATACAGGACCTAATTCTTTCGCTGGTTTGCGCATAGTGCAGCTCAGCAACGCTATTTGGGAGTCCTCTAATCTTTCCTCTAAAGATCCAAGGCTCCTGTATCAGGGCTATATCAAACGAATCCTCATCAAAACATTTAGTCATCATTGCTGATGCTGCTTTGCTGTGATGAAGGTTCAATTGAATCACCCTCAGCTTTTCCCGGTACGGGCCCACCTCCCGCCCGACTTGTGTTGATCCCATCTCTATGGTGTCTATCACTTCGTCGCCCTACCGGGTGGCTTTCCAAGTTGAGTCTTTTCTGATGATCCTTGGAACAACCCTCAAAAGAGTCTATCTCCTGCTTGTCTAACCAGCCTCGCTTCCTCCCTCGGGCACCAGATCGTCAGCTTGGTTCCACCAATTTTTTTGTCATCATACCTTCCCACATGAATAACCCTCCATTTCGAAGTGTCCTTCACACAGAAGTTTTGACGACAAAGTCTGGCAAGGATGACATCTTTGCTCACGGGTTCACCGGGAACGAAGATTATCAACCTCTCCACATCCTTTAGTATGTGAAGCCTGGGGGGCTATTCCCAAATGCGCGTCGTATCGCTTTTGATGGCGGATTGAATTTTTGTATGAGCGAAAGCACTTCCCAAAGTCATTTTATGATTGCATTGAAAGCGATAGGTGTTTAGGTGACGGATTGCTGGCGGATTGTTTGCGAACCTAATAAAAATGTTGTCAAATAGAAATAGAAAAATTCAAATACGCCATCAAAAGCGATCCGCCGCGCATTTGGGAATAGCCCCCCTGTCTATTTTAAGGTTCATTCCCTCCCATAGCTCGGTCATCTTCCCTACAGTCTCACATAGCCAACCCTGGGTTTCTTGGTTAACGCATTTTATTGCTATAATCCCTTCCTCCAAGGTTATCTCCTTTACACCTATATCACCTGCATTTGTCGGAAGTAAGTCTAGAGCCCTCAGCAAAGCATTTTTGAAAATACTCAACTGTGAAGCTTCTATCCCTCCCTCTCGACTCATGTCGGTAACACCCATTTGGAGATCGTTCGCCGCTGTTTGAGCAAAGGTTTTTACGCCCTTGTCAACTTTGGCTCTCTCACTCCTAGCGTAAGGCTTTGCATCATCTGCTTGCTTTACTCTCCTTCCCATAGCTTGGCTCAGCTTTCGCTTTACTTTGCTTGGTCCAGGTTGCTCGGCCTTGCACGATTTCTGCTCTTCGGGTTGACTAATAGTCCGTTGTACATGTTGTCCATTCACATAACCACTGGAGTGTGGTACCTGTGGACTGACCCCATGTTGAACAGACTGTCCGTCTTCCCTTCCGCCTTCCGTCCCCTTCTTCTCAGTTTCGGGCGGATTCATGGTCCCGGAACATTTGAACCGTTTCCTAGATCCACCGTCTTCTGGAGAGGTTTCAGTCGACGTCAAGTTGGCAACCATTTAAGTCAATTCCTCAACCGACTTGTTTATGCCTTTCGCTGAGACAGATTTGGTCAAGGCCAATCTTTGTCTCTTTCTGACCCTCTTCATCCTTTGCTTCAGTTGTTTGTGCAACTTCCGCTCGGATTCTGGACTTTTCTCCTCTTCCAATCCAGCTTCCGCAGTATCGGCTGACCTCTTGGCGCATTTCTGCACCGCATTGTCCACCTCCGCTGACGATTGGTCTGCTAACTCTTTTGGTTTCCCATCAGAGTCCACTGACCCATCGAGCTTATTCGGGTTCATGTCAGCGCCTTCCAACGCCTTCTCGACCCCTTCTAAGCCTTCCACCTCGTTTTCCGAAGGAACATTATTATTATTATTTATTTTACTTAGGTCCATATGTGTACCCACGAGTAGGGGAGAATTAAACAGACCGAATAGGCAGAGATCCCCAATACCTATCCTACTCAACTAAATTACAACAGAGCATTGATTGGTTAGGGTTTAGGCAGGTCTTACACCAAAAAGATTTTATTCCTCGGTTTTTAAAAAATGCCTGCATCATTTGATTTTGACAGCTATATACTCAACAGTGAAAATATATTCATTAATAAATTACCTTGACAAAAACACAAGGAACCAGGACCAGGCCCTAAATACCAATTAAGTACAGATACGGACTGAAATTACAAAAACAACAATGTAATCAATGGGATTGGGGGAATAAACGTACGAAAGATATCCATCTCTTTTTTTTATTCATCACTGCCCCCACTAGCAAATGTCCGCCCGATGGATTGAAATTGCAAAAACAACAATGTAATCAATGGGTTTGGGAAGATAGGCGTTAGAAAGACATCTATCTCTTTTATTTATTCATCTCTCCCCCCCACTAGCAAATGGCCGCTTGATGGATTGAAATTAAAAAAATTAAAATGTAAAAAAATGTGTTTGGAGGGTTGAACGTTCGAAAGATATCCATCTCTTTTATTTTTACATCTTTGCCCAAACTAGAAAATGGCCGCCACATAGATTGGAATTACCAAAATAAGAATGGAAACAAATCTCTTTGGGGGATGGACGTACGAAAGACGTCCATCTCTTTTATTTATTCATCTCTGCCCCACTAGCAAATGGCCGACCGATGGATTGAAATTACAAAAACAACAATGTAAACAAATGTGTTTGGAGGGATGGACGTCCGAAATATACTATCTCTTTTATTTATTTTTATCTGCCCCCACTAGCAAATGGCCGCCACCTGGATTGATATAACCAAAAAAAGAATGTAGACAAATGTGTTTGGGGGGATAGACGAACGAAAGATGTCCATTTCTTTTATTAATTCATCTCTGCCCCCACTAACAAATGGCCGCATGCATAAGATTTTCAAAGAATGTGTGCAGCAGCGATGGCGATCTGTTGATTTGTACGGGCACAAATACCTAGAAAATCCTATAGAGGCCAGGAGCTTGTAGGCAAATGTACCGTTAGTCTGATAAGTCTACGGTATATATGAAATCCAGCCCCCGATAACCAATGTGCATGGACAATGTACGTATGTAGGAGTACCTAGGTACATATTTTGATTGCTTGTTTCTGGGCAACACAAGTATAAACAGGTTAAGTGTTAAATTGGGGGATGTTTTCGATGTTGTACACTACAATTAAGTCAAGTCGCATTAGTAGGACGGAAAGACAGCCCATCAAAAAAATTAAAATAATATATAGTAGGTCTGTGTGGCTGAATATGTTTACATTTCTTTAAGGAAAGCTGCTCCATTGGAGGTAGCGTTTAGTCATAACAGAGAAATTGCAGCTAACGTAAGTAATTAAGTAATATGTATGGTAATAGTATGGCCGTGAGTGATTGTTGTTTACTTGACAATAATGAATGGAAAAGTTTCTTGAAAGTTAGGTTTTGTAAGGCTATAATGGATAATATGCACAGGTAAAAGTCAAATGTGAATTATTTCATGCAAATATTTTACGAAGACAAAGACTTATGCATGTTCCCATACACCGTCCAGTCCTTGCATCAGCTGCTGCCTATCGACCGCCAAACGCGAGTAACCTACGCCCAAGCCATCCTCAATCTCGTGGACGAAGTGAACGATTTTTCGAACAAAATCATAATGAGCCATGAGGCTCATTTCCACCTCAGAGGGTATGTGAACAAGCAAAACTATCGCTTCTGGGGCACTGAAAATCCACGAGAAATGCACGAGGAGCCATTACATCCGCTCAAAGTTACTGCATGGTGCGCTGTTCACGCTGGAGGAGTCATCGGGCCATTTTTTTTCGAGAACGCCGTTGGTCAAACGACAACAGTGGACGGTGCGCGCTAAAGGGCCATGTTAACCGAGTTTTTTCTGCCGCAATTGGACGAACTAGGACTGGAGGACATGTGGTTCCAACAGGACGGAGCTACGGCAAACACTGCGCGAGCCACAACCGATATTTTGAAGGTGGCGTTCCCGGGTCGCCTCATCTCTCGTTTTGGCGACCTCTAATCTTTCCTCTAAAGATCCAAGGCTCCTGTATCAGGGCTATATCAAACGAATCCTCATCAAAACATTTAGTCATCATTGCTGATGCTGCTTTGCTGTGATGAAGGTTCAATTGAATCACCCTCAGCTTTTCCCGGTACGGGCCCACCTCCCGCCCGACTTGTGTTGATCCCATCTCTATGGTGTCTATCACTTCGTCGCCCTACCGGGTGGCTTTCCAAGTTGAGTCTTTTCTGATGATCCTTGGAACAACCCTCAAAAGAGTCTATCTCCTGCTTGTCTAACGAGCCTCGCTTCCTCCCTCGGGCACCAGATCGTCAGCTTGGTTCCACCAATTTTTTTGTCATCATACCTTCCCACATGAATAACCCTCCATTTCGAAGTGTCCTTCACACAGAAGTTTTGACGACAAAGTCTGGCAAGGATGACATCTTTGCTCACGGGTTCACCGGGAACGAAGATTATCAACCTCTCCACATCCTTTAGTATGTGAAGCCTGTCTATTTTAAGGTTCATTCCCTCCCATAGCTCGGTCATCTTCCCTACAGTCTCACATAGCCAACCCTTGGTTTCTTGGTTAACGCATTTTATTGCTATAATCCCTTCCTCCAAGGTTATCTCCTTTACACCAATATCACCTGCATTTGTCGGAAGTAAGTCTAGAGCCCTCAGCAATGCATTTTTGAAAATACTCAACTGTGAAGCTTCTATCCCTCCCTCTCGACTCATGTCGGTAACACCCATTTGGAGATCGTTCGCCGCTGTTTGAGCAAAGGTTTTTACGCCCTTGTCAACTTTGGCTCTCTCACTCCTAGCGTAAGGCTTTGCATCATCTGCTTGCTTTACTCTCCTTCCCATAGCTTGGCTCAGCTTTCGCTTTACTTTGCTTGGTCTAGGTTGCTCGGCCTTGCACGATTTCTGCTCTTCGGGTTGACTAATAGTCCGTTGTACATGTTGTCCATTCACATAACCACTGGAGTGTGGTACCTGTGGACTGACCCCATGTTGAACAGACTGTCCGTCTTCCCTTCCGCCTTCCGTCCCCTTCTTCTCAGTTTCAGGCGGATTCATGGTCCCGGAACATTTGAACCGTTTCCTAGATCCACCGTCTTCTGGAGAGGTTTCAGTCGACGTCAAGTTGGCAACCATTTAAGTCAATTCCTCAACCGACTTGTTTATGCCTTTCGCTGAGACAGATTTGGTCAAGGCCAATCTTTGTCTCTTTCTGACCCTCTTCATCCTTTGCTTCAGTTGTTTGTGCAACTTCCGCTCGGATTCTGGACTTTTCTCCTCTTCCAATCCAGCTTCCGCAGTATCGGCTGACCTCTTGGCGCATTTCTGCACCGCATTGTCCACCTCCGCTGACGATTGGTCTGCTAACTCTTTTGGTTTCCCATCAGAGTCCACTGACCCATCGAGCTTATTCGGGTTCATGTCAGCGCCTTCCAACGCCTTCTCGACCCCTTCTAAGCCTTCCACCTCGTTTTCCGAAGGAACATTATTATTATTATTTATTTTACTTAGGTCCATATGTGTACCCACGAGTAGGGGAGAATTAAACAGACCGAATAGGCAGAGATCCCCAATACCTATCCTACTCAACTAAATTACAACAGAGCATTGATTGGTTAGGGTTTAGGCAGGTTCCCAACTTCAGCCGGATGAATTAAGATTAGGTACTTTCAACATTTTTGTCCTTCGACAGTTCTCATAAGTTGAGGGAATGAGAAAGTTATTGCGACGTTCGTAGACGAAATTGAGATGTGTCCCAATAATGGGTTAACAAATTTTATTAGTTTTGGTACTGATTCACTTTTGATCTCAATTACTAGCTTATTGTCTTACACCAAAAAGATTTTATTCCTCGGTTTTTAAAAAATGCCTGCATCATTTGATTTTGACTGCTATATACTCAACAGTGAAAATATATATATTAATAAATTACCTTGACAAAAACACAAGGAACCAGGACCAGGCCCTATATACCAACTAAGTACAGATACGGACTGAAATTACAAAAACAACAATGTAATCAATGGGATTGGGGGAATAAACGTACGAAAGATATCCATCTCTTTTATTTATTCATCACTGCCCCCACTAGCAAATGTCCGCCCGATGGATTGAAATTGCAAAAACAACAATGTAATCAATGGGTTTGGGAAGATAGGCGTTAGAAAGACATCTATCTCTTTTATTTATTCATCTCTCCCCCCCACTAGCAAATGGCCACCCGATGGATTGAAATTAAAAAAATTAATATGTAAAAAAATGTGTTTGGGGGGTTGGACGTTCGAAAGATATCCATCTCTTTTATTTTTACATCTTTGCCCAAACTAGAAAATGGCCGCCACATAGATTGAAATTACCAAAATAAGAATGAAAACAAATGTGTTTGGGGGATGGACGTACGAAAGACGTCCATCTCTTTTATTTATTCATCCCTGCCCCACTAGCAAATGGCCGACCGATGGATTGAAATTACAAAAACAACAATGTAAACAAATGTGTTTGATCTCAATACTAGCTTATTGTCTTACACCAAAAAGATTTTATTCCTCGGTTTAAAAAAAATGCCTATATCATTTGATTTTGACAGCTATATACTCAACAGTGAAAATATATTCATTAATAAATTACCTAGACACAAACACAAGGAACCAGGTCCTAAATAGCAATTACAGATACGGATTGAAATTACAAAAACAAAAAATGTTATCAATGGGATTGGGGGAATAAACGTACGAAAGATATCCATCTCTTTTATTTAATCATCATTGCCCCCACTAGCAAATGTCCGCCCGATGGATTGAAATTGCAAAAACAATAATGTAAGTAATCAATGGGTTTGGGAAGATAGGCGTTAGAAAGACATCTATCTCTTGGTTTGCGCATAGTGCAGCTCAGCAACGCTATTTTTGAGACCTCTAATCTTTCCTCTAAAGATCCAAGGCTCCTGTATCAGGGCTATATCAAACGAATCCTCATCAAAACATTTAGTCATCATTGCTGATGCTGCTTTGCTGTGATGAAGGTTCAATTGAATCACCCTCAGCTTTTCCCGGTACGGGCCCACCTCCCGCCCGACTTGTGTTGATCCCATCTCTATGGTGTCTATCACTTCGTCGCCCTACCGGGTGGCTTTCCAAGTTGAGTCTTTTCTGATGATCCTTGGAACAACCCTCAAAAGAGTCTATCTCCTGCTTGTCTAACCAGCCTCGCTTCCTCCCTCGGGCACCAGATTGTCAGCTTGGTTCCACCAATTTTTTTGTCATCATACCTTCCCACATGAATAACCCTCCATTTCGAAGTGTCCTTCACACAGAAGTTTTGACGACAAAGTCTGGCAAGGATGACATCTTTGCTCACGGGTTCACCGGGAACGAAGATTATCAACCTCTCCACATCCTTTAGTATGTGAAGCCTGTCTATTTTAAGGTTCATTCCCTCCCATAGCTCGGTCATCTTCCCTACAGTCTCACATAGTCAACCCTTGGTTTCTTGGTTAACGTATTTTATTGCTATAATCCCTTCCTCCTAGGTTATCTCCTTTACACCTATATCACCTGCATTTGTCGGAAGTAAGTCTAGAGCCCTCAGCAAAGCATTTTTGAAAATACTCAACTGTGAAGCTTCTATCCCTCCCTCTCGACTCATGTCGGTAACACCCATTTGGAGATCGTTCGCCGCTGTTTGAGCAAAGGTTTTTACGCCCTTGTCAACTTTGGCTCTCTCACTCCTAGCGTAAGGCTTTGCATCATCTGCTTGCTTTACTCTCCTTCCCATAGCTTGGCTCAGCTTTCGCTTTACTTTGCTTTGTCCAGGTTGCTCGGCCTTGCACGATTTCTGCTTTTCGGGTTGACTAATAGTCCGTTGTACATGTTGTCCATTCACATAACCACTGGAGTGTGGTACCTGTGGACTGACCCCATGTTGAACAGACTGTCCGTCTTCCCTTCCGCCTTCCGTCCCCTTCTTCTCAGTTTCGGGCGGATTCATGATCCCGGAACATTTGAACCGTTTCCTAGATCCACCGTCTTCTGGATAGGTTTCAGTCGACGTCAAGTTGGCAACCATTTAAGTCAATTCCTCAACCGACTTGTTTATGCCTTTCGCTGAGACAGATTTGGTCAAGGCCAATCTTTGTCTCTTTCTGACCCTCTTCATCCTTTGCTTCAGTTGTTTGTGCAACTTCCGCTCGGATTCTGGACTTTTCTCCTCTTCCAATCCAGCTTCCGCAGTATCGGCTGACCTCTTGGCGCATTTCTGCACCGCATTGTCCACCTCCGCTGACGATTGGTCTGCTAACTCTTTTGGTTTCCCATCAGAGTCCACTGACCCATCGAGCTTATTCGGGTTCATGTCAGCGCCTTCCAACGCCTTCTCGACCCCTTCTAAGCCTTCCACCTCGTTTTCCGAAGGAACATTATTATTATTATTTATTTTACTTAGGTCCATATGTGTACCCACGAGTAGGGGAGAATTAAACAGACCGAATAGGCAGAGATCCCCAATACCTATCCTACTCAACTAAATTACAACAGAGCATTGATTGGTTAGGGTTTAGGCAGGTTCCCAACTTCAGCCGGATGAATTAAGATTAGGTACTTTCAACATTTTTGTCCTTCGACAGTTCTCATAAGTTGAGGGAATGAGAAAGTTATTGCGACGTTCGTAGACGAAATTGAGATGTGTCCCAATAATGGGTTAACAAATTTTATTAGTTTTGGTACTGATTCACTTTTGATCTCAATTACTAGCTTATTGTCTTACACCAAAAAGATTTTATTCCTCGGTTTTTAAAAAATGCCTGCATCATTTGATTTTGACAGCTATATACTCAACAGTGAAAATATATATATTAATAAATTACCTTGACAAAAACACAAGGAACCAGGACCAGGCCCTATATACCAACTAAGTACAGATACGGACTGAAATTACAAAAACAACAATGTAATCAATGGGATTGGGGGAATAAACGTACGAAAGATATCCATCTCTTTTATTTATTCATCACTGACCCCACTAGCAAATGTCCGCCCGATGGATTGAAATTGCAAAAACAACAATGTAATCAATGGGTTTGGGAAGATAGGCGTTAGAAAGACATCTATCTCTTTTATTTATTCATCTCTCCCCCCCACTAGCAAATGGCCACCCGATGGATTGAAATTAAAAAAATTAATATGTAAAAAAATGTGTTTGGGGGGTTGGACGTTCGAAAGATATCCATCTCTTTTATTTTTACATCTTTGCCCAAACTAGAAAATGGCCGCCACATAGATTGAAATTACCAAAATAAGAATGAAAACAAATGTGTTTGGGGGATGGACGTACGAAAGACGTCCATCTCTTTTATTTATTCATCCCTGCCCCACTAGCAAATGGCCGACCGATGGATTGAAATTACAAAAACAACAATGTAAACAAATGTGTTTGATCTCAATACTAGCTTATTGTCTTACACCAAAAAGATTTTATTCCTCGGTTTAAAAAAAATGCCTATATCATTTGATTTTGACAGCTATATACTCAACAGTGAAAATATATTCATTAATAAATTACCTAGACACAAACACAAGGAACCAGGTCCTAAATAGCAATTACAGATACGGATTGAAATTACAAAAACAAAAAATGTTATCAATGGGATTGGGGGAATAAACGTACGAAAGATATCCATCTCTTTTATTTAATCATCATTGCCCCCACTAGCAAATGTCCGCCCGATGGATTGAAATTGCAAAAACAATAATGTAAGTAATCAATGGGTTTGGGAAGATAGGCGTTAGAAAGACATCTATCTCTTGGTTTGCGCATAGTGCAGCTCAGCAACGCTATTTTTGAGACCTCTAATCTTTCCTCTAAAGATCCAAGGCTCCTGTATCAGGGCTATATCAAACGAATCCTCATCAAAACATTTAGTCATCATTGCTGATGCTGCTTTGCTGTGATGAAGGTTCAATTGAATCACCCTCAGCTTTTCCCGGTACGGGCCCACCTCCCGCCCGACTTGTGTTGATCCCATCTCTATGGTGTCTATCACTTCGTCGCCCTACCGGGTGGCTTTCCAAGTTGAGTCTTTTCTGATGATCCTTGGAACAACCCTCAAAAGAGTCTATCTCCTGCTTGTCTAACCAGCCTCGCTTCCTCCCTCGGGCACCAGATTGTCAGCTTGGTTCCACCAATTTTTTTGTCATCATACCTTCCCACATGAATAACCCTCCATTTCGAAGTGTCCTTCACACAGAAGTTTTGACGACAAAGTCTGGCAAGGATGACATCTTTGCTCACGGGTTCACCGGGAACGAAGATTATCAACCTCTCCACATCCTTTAGTATGTGAAGCCTGTCTATTTTAAGGTTCATTCCCTCCCATAGCTCGGTCATCTTCCCTACAGTCTCACATAGTCAACCCTTGGTTTCTTGGTTAACGTATTTTATTGCTATAATCCCTTCCTCCTAGGTTATCTCCTTTACACCTATATCACCTGCATTTGTCGGAAGTAAGTCTAGAGCCCTCAGCAAAGCATTTTTGAAAATACTCAACTGTGAAGCTTCTATCCCTCCCTCTCGACTCATGTCGGTAACACCCATTTGGAGATCGTTCGCCGCTGTTTGAGCAAAGGTTTTTACGCCCTTGTCAACTTTGGCTCTCTCACTCCTAGCGTAAGGCTTTGCATCATCTGCTTGCTTTACTCTCCTTCCCATAGCTTGGCTCAGCTTTCGCTTTACTTTGCTTTGTCCAGGTTGCTCGGCCTTGCACGATTTCTGCTTTTCGGGTTGACTAATAGTCCGTTGTACATGTTGTCCATTCACATAACCACTGGAGTGTGGTACCTGTGGACTGACCCCATGTTGAACAGACTGTCCGTCTTCCCTTCCGCCTTCCGTCCCCTTCTTCTCAGTTTCGGGCGGATTCATGATCCCGGAACATTTGAACCGTTTCCTAGATCCACCGTCTTCTGGATAGGTTTCAGTCGACGTCAAGTTGGCAACCATTTAAGTCAATTCCTCAACCGACTTGTTTATGCCTTTCGCTGAGACAGATTTGGTCAAGGCCAATCTTTGTCTCTTTCTGACCCTCTTCATCCTTTGCTTCAGTTGTTTGTGCAACTTCCGCTCGGATTCTGGACTTTTCTCCTCTTCCAATCCAGCTTCCGCAGTATCGGCTGACCTCTTGGCGCATTTCTGCACCGCATTGTCCACCTCCGCTGACGATTGGTCTGCTAACTCTTTTGGTTTCCCATCAGAGTCCACTGACCCATCGAGCTTATTCGGGTTCATGTCAGCGCCTTCCAACGCCTTCTCGACCCCTTCTAAGCCTTCCACCTCGTTTTCCGAAGGAACATTATTATTATTATTTATTTTACTTAGGTCCATATGTGTACCCACGAGTAGGGGAGAATTAAACAGACCGAATAGGCAGAGATCCCCAATACCTATCCTACTCAACTAAATTACAACAGAGCATTGATTGGTTAGGGTTTAGGCAGGTCTTACACCAAAAAGATTTTATTCCTCGGTTTTTAAAAAATGCCTGCATCATTTGATTTTGACAGCTATATACTCAACAGTGAAAATATATATATTAATAAATTACCTTGACAAAAACACAAGGAACCAGGACCAGGCCCTAAATACCAATTAAGTATAGATACGGACTGAAATTACAAAAACAACAATGTAATCAATGGGATTGGGGGAATAAACGTACGAAAGATATCCATCTCTTTTATTTATTCATCACTGCCCCCACTAGCAAATGTCCGCCCGATGGATTGAAATTGCAAAAACAACAATGTAATCAATGGGTTTGAGAAGATAGGCGTTAGAAAGACATCTATCTCTTTTATTTATTCATCTCTCCCCCCCACTAGCAAATGGCCGCCCGATGGATTGAAATTAAAAAAATTAAAATGTAAAAAATGTGTTTGGGGGGTTGAACGTTCGAAAGATATCCATCTCTTTTATTTTTACATCTTTGCCCAAACTAGAAAATGGCCGCCACATAGATTGGAATTTACAAAATAAGAATGGAAACAAATCTGTTTGGGGGATGGACGTACGAAAGACGTCCCTCTCTTTTATTTATTCATCTCTGCCCCACTAGCAAATGGCCGACCGATGGATTGAAATTACAAAAACAACAATGTAAACAAATGTGTTTGGAGGAATGGACGTCCGAAATATATTATCTCTTTTATTTATTTTTATCTGCCCCCACTAGCAAATGGCCGCCACCTGGATTGATATAACCAAAAAAAGAATGTAGACAAATGTGTTTGGGGGGATAGACGAACGAAAAATGTCCATTTCTTTTATTAATTCATCTCTGCCCCCACTAACAAATGGCCGCATGCATAAGATTTTCAAAGAATGTGTGCAGCAGCGATGGCGATCTGTTGATTTGTACGGGCACAAATACCTAGAAAATCCTATAGAGGCCAGGAGCTTGTAGGCAAATGTACCGTTAGTCTGATAAGTCTACGGTATATATGAAATCCAGCCCCCCATAACCAATGTGCATGGACAATGTACGTATGTAGGAGTACCTAGGTACATATTTTGATTGCTTGTTTCTGGGCAACACAAGTATAAACAGGTTAAGTGTTAAATTGGGGGATGTTTTCGATGTTGTACACTACAATTAAGTCAAGTCGCATTAGTAGGACGGAAAGACAGCCAATCAAAAAAATTAAAATAATTATATAGTAGGTCTGTGTGGCTGAATATGTTTACATTTCTTTAAGGAAAGCTGCTCCATTGGAGGTAGCGTTTAGTCATAACAGAGAAATTGCAGCTAACGTAAGTAATTAAGTAATATGTATGGTAATAGTATGGCCGTGAGTGATTGTTGTTTACTTGACAATAATGAATGGAAAAGTTTCTTGAAAGTTAGGTTTTGTAAGGCTATAATGGATAATATGCACAGGTAAAAGTCAAATGTGA
The DNA here is from genome assembly GCA_948293265.1 of Cheilosia impressa. Lineage (NCBI taxonomy): Eukaryota > Metazoa > Arthropoda > Insecta > Diptera > Syrphidae > Cheilosia > Cheilosia impressa. The sequence goes on from OX411881.1 coordinate 59,995,660, forward strand.
ATTATTTCATGCAAATATTTTACGAAGACAAAGACTTATGCATGTTCCCATACACCGTCCAGTCCTTGCATCAGCTGCTGCCTGTCGACCGCCAAACGCGAGTAACCTACGCCCAAGCCATCCTCAATCTCGTGGACGAAGTGAACGATTTTTCGACCAAAATCATAATGATCCATGAGGCTCATTTCCACCTCAGCGGGTATGTGAACAAGCAAAACTATCGCTTCTGCGGCACCGAAAATCCACGAGAAATGCACGAGGAGCCATTACACCCGCTCAAAGTTACTGCATGGTGCGCTGTTCACGCTGGAGGAGTCATCGGGCCATTTTTTTTCGAGAACGCCGCTGGTCAAACGACAACAGTGGACGGTGCGCGCTAAAGGGCCATGTTAACCGAGTTTTTTCTGCCGCAATTGGACGAACTAGGACTGGAGGACAACACTACGGCAAACACTGCGCGAGCCACAACCGATATTCTGAAGGTGGCGTTCCCGGGTCGGCTCATCTCTCGTTTTGGCGATTTGCACTGGCCCGCAAGATTGCCCGATTTAACCGTTCCAGACTTTTTTTTGTGGGGTTTTTTGAAGTCCCGTGTTTACGTGAACAAGCCCGAGACCCTGGAAGCCCCCAAGGACAACATTCGACATGAGTGCGAGAATCTGTTGCCCGAAGTTCTCGCCGAAGTGATGAAAAATGCCATAAAACGAGGCCGTATGGCAATCAATTGTGACGGCGCCCATTTGGCCGATATCACCTTCTCGACTTGACTAATAAAATTCTAAAGGTTCAAATAAACATGATAAAAAAACAGAATCGAAGTTTTTCATTTAGAAAAAAATTTAGCATGAGAGCCAAACAACATCGGATGACTTCTTTTGGCCCACCTTGTATAATCAAAAATAAAAAACTGATATAAATTATTTACTACTCGCGAGATAAACGAAATATATACACGGTAAGTTAACTGAATGCAACCATTTGAGAAATTAACATTTCATACGCACCATGAATTTGGTCGTGGTTTATTATGTTTTTAATACAATTTAAGTACGCTATGCTGTTTGGTTTGGTAAGTAGAATATTTTTGTTATTTTAATTCACCATTGTTTTCTTTAGGAAACTAAGTAACATCATCATGGAAAATAATGGAGTGCAGAGGCTGGGATATTGCTCACTGGATGGAATAACTACGATATATGATGGCTATTACTTTTTTTTGTATTACGTTTTATTATATTTGCAGACATCTTAACACGAATAAGGAAAAGGTAATCATCACAAATATGGCATAAAGTATAGTAGTATATACAGTGGAAACCGTTTAGTACGACTTCGTATATAACGACGAACCGTTTTAAGCGACGTAGACACAACAACTTGTTAGGTTTGCATACTATTTCCTATGGACGAACATCCGTTTAGAGCGACTCCGGTTTGAGCGACCAACCGCTTTAAACGACGTAATTTTTCAATAAATCGTTCAGTAGGTAGCAAAATTAGCGCGACAGGCGACAGTTTTTACGCAACAGAGTTACGCGACGGTGCAGTTTTTATGTACATACATCAGTGACGTGGCGTGGTGCTTTTAGTAGGGTGTTCACTATATTTTTTACCGTAGTAAGATAGTGAATTTTTTGTTCTATTCCAGGACCCTACGAGGACGATGAATACTTTGCTTATAGAATGGCAACCAAGTAACCAAAGCTTGAATTCATATTTTCTTTCATTCAAGTCCCTAATAAAATATTTATTAAAATTTGGAGAAGGTACTGTTGGCCTAACATAATAAATAACGTATTTCCAATTTATCAGCTGTGAAAATGGTTTCGCAAGTAGCTTTTCAGTTAAAGTAGTTGCGATTTCAAATATTCGAGCAACCCACCTCTATTCCATATTTACCCACCCGAGGACCGAGTGGGAATGAAAAATTATACAAAATTCCAGCTTGCGCTTTCAGGTTCTGCAAATTATAGCGCACCACACTACAGGAGAATAAAGCACTAGGGTCGAAATGGGACTTTGGCTCTAGCTGTTCGCTGTTGTATCTTGTATGTTGCATCTTGTATGATCTTGCATTGTGCTTGTTTTTGTTCCTGCACACAGTACCTGTACCAGTAGGCACAAAAGCACAAAAGAACTTCCAAGTTCCAACTTCCAACACTATGTTTGTCAGGGTGGAACGAAAACGAAAATGAAATTACAAGTGCGAACTGCAACGAGGTGCGCTCGATGTAGGAGAACACCAAGCCAGGTAGATTTCTGTGGGAAAGGGTTTTTGTTTTTTTTATTTTGTCTTTTTTTTGTATGCAATTTTGCATGTCCACGGTGCTCTAAACCGAGATGAACACCCCGGTCGGTGTGTGAGTTTCATTACCACCAAGTTGCGTTGAATGTGAATTGGAATTATCGATACAGGCAATTTTGGATTTTGGTTCGATACAATTTTTTCAACATCTTATGTTGAGAATAACTATTCATTTCACAGATACTGATTTGTTAAAATACAAATTATTGCAAAGACAAAAACAGAAATGTGTTTCATAATGAACTTAAGTTCAGTGCATTATAATAATAGATTTGGATAGGGTGTGCAGAGAACACCTGCGCACATTTGAATAAACGTCACTGACATACATATATGTATGTATTTAATTACATATATTAAAATATTGTTTTTCTTGTAATTGGCATGTACTAATAGCTATTCTGAGTGAAATTAAAAGAAAAATATTTCTGATTTAAAGGTTTATTTGGTTTTCATTGACGTTACTTCCTTACATACAGATATGTTAATATTTACATATAAAATTTTCAGTTTGTTTTGTGCGTCGTCCGGTTAGAACTACTTAATGTCGCCGGTTCCTTGACCGTCGCTATATCCGGATTCCACTGTATATAGGTACATACTTACATTCAATAAATATAAAACAAAAAGGATTGATTACGATGTGTGTTCAAATTCCCGTCACATTATCTATATTTTTTGTTGATTAAATATAGGGAAGTTTTACCTATTTTGTACATTTCAGATTGATTTTATATTAATGAAAGGTAAGTAAAGGCGCTTAGTTAGTGGATGAAATATTAATGAATGAAATAGGTGAGAATACCTTTCTTAAGTGGACGATGATAGGCAGCTAGGTGAGTTAAATTAATTGTAAAGTAAAGGACTAAGATGCATCTAGAATGGACAGAGAGGTAGGTTGTAAGGGATTTTGTTTGAATTAAAAAAAAATAAAGCAACTTACCCCACTCACTTCTGTCTCAGGTAGGAGCCAAATCACTTTATTGATTTCCTCGTCCAGAATCCTTACACAAAGTCCTTATACCTAGAGTTATTAAGTTTTATTTGTTTACGATTCTTAAGAATTTTTCGTTATGTGGCATAATAAATAGCAAATCCGAAGTAGAGGATGGACGGTGGCAGACAGCTAGGTAAGCTAAATGATGGACTAATACGCATTTGGAATGGACCAACAGGCATGTATATGTTTGAACGATCTTAATGGCCATATAAAAAAAACTAATAAATTGTTTGAAAAAGAAAACGTCAACTTTCCCCACATTGATTCTGTCTCAGGCTCTATACTTTGTCGTCCTATGGTATGTCGCACTGAGCCAAATCACTTATTTGATTTTCTCGTCCAGAATCCATACACAAAGTCCTTGTACGTAGAGTTAGTAAGTTTTATTCGTTTACGATTCGTAAGATTTTTTTCGGTATGTGGCCGCATCAGTAGGAAATCCGAAGAACATAATCTGGCCCCCATCACCAAGCGTAATGTGCATGATTCACGTACATACTGTCTCATGTGCATTGGCGCAAATTGGGCACATTGGGCACAACAAACATTGTTGTATAAAGTGGGGGTATTTTTTCAATGTTCTACATAATCTACAATATGAATGGTAGCAAGCAATGAAGCGGCAAAGGAAAGCAGAAGTTAAAATCGAATGGGATTATTAATGTAGGTTATTGGTTAGGTTTGTATTGTAGGATGATAGATATATATAAATATGATTACAGCAAGCAATGAAGCGGCAAAGGAAAGCAGAAGTTAAAATCGAATGGATATTATTGTAGGTTATTGGTTAGGTTTGTATTGCAGGATGATAGATATATATAAATATGTACAATATGATGACAGCAAGCAATGAAGCGGCAAAGGAAAGCAGAAGTTAAAATCGAATGGATAATATTGGTAGGTATTTGGTTAGGTTTGTAGGATGATTGTGGATATTTATACGTAGGTTTTTGGTTAGGTTTGTAGAATGATAATGGATATATAGGTAATTTGTTTGTGACGATAGTGGATATATAGGAAGGTTATAATTGGTTAGATTTGTAGGATCATAATGGATGGAGAGGCAGGTTGTTGGTGATGTTTTTAGGATGTTAATGGTTATATAGTTAGGTCATTGGTTAGGTTAGTAGGATGATAGTGGATATAAAAGTAGATTATTGGTTAGGTTTGTAGGATTATAATCGATGGATAGGCCAGTTGTTGGTTATGTTTTTAGGATGTTAATGGTTATATAGTTAGGTTATTGGTTAGGTTAGTAGGATGATAGTGGATATAAAAGTAGATTATTGGTTAGGTTTGTAGGATTATAATCGATGGATAGGCCAGTTGTTGGTTATGTTTTTAGGATGTTAATGGTTATATAGTTAGGTTATTGGTTAGGTTAGTAGGATGATAGTGGATATAAAAGTAGATTATTGGTTAGGTTTGTAGGATTATAATAAATGGAAAGGCAGGTTGTTGGTTATGTTTTTAGGATGTTAATGGTTATATAGTTAGGTTATTGGTTAGGTTAGTAGGATGATAGTGGATATAAAAGTAGATTATTGGTTAGGTTTGTAGGATTATAATAAATGGAAAGGCAGGTTGTTGGTTATGTTTTTAGGATGTTAATGGTTATATAGTTAGGTCATTGGTTAGGTTAGTAGGATGATAGTGGATATAAAAGTAGATTATTGGTTAGGTTTGTAGGATTATAATCGATGGATAGGCCAGTTGTTGGTTATGTTTTTAGGATGTTAATGGTTATATAGTTAGGTTATTGGTTAGGTTAGTAGGATGATAGTGGATATAAAAGTAGATTATTGGTTAGGTTTGTAGGATTATAATAAATGGAAAGGCAGGTTGTTGGTTATGTTTTTAGGATGTTAATGGTTATATAGTTAGGTTATTGGTTAGGTTAGTAGGATGATAGTGGATATAAAAGTAGATTATTGGTTAGGTTTGTAGGATTATAATAAATGGAAAGGCAGGTTGTTGGATATGTTTTTAGGATGTTAATGGTTATATAGTTAGGTTATTGGTTAGGTTAGTAGGATGATAGTGGATATAAAAGTAGATTATTGGTTAGGTTTGTAGGATTATAATCGATGGATAGGCCAGTTTTTGGTTAGGTTTTTAGGATGTTAATGGTTATATAGTTAGGTTATTGGTTAGGTTAGTAGGATAATAGTGGATATAAAAGTAGATTATTGGTTAGGTTTGTAGGATTATAATTAATGGAAAGGCAGGTTGTTGGTTATGTTTTTAGGATGTTAATGGTTATATAGTTAGGTCATTGGTTAGGTTAGTAGGATGATAGTGGATATAAAAGTAGATTATTGGTTAGGTTTGTAGGATTATAATCGATGGATAGGCCAGTTGTTGGTTATGTTTTTAGGATGTTAATGGTTATATAGTTAGGTTATTGGTTAGGTTAGTAGGATGATAGTGGATATAAAAGTAGATTATTGGTTAGGTTTGTAGGATTATAATTAATGGAAAGGCAGGTTGTTGGTTATGTTTTTAGGATGTTAATGGTTATATAGTTAGGTCATTGGTTAGGTTAGTAGGATGATAGTGGATATAAAAGTAGATTATTGGTTAGGTTTGTAGGATTATAATAAATGGAAAGGCAGGTTGTTGGTTATGTTTTTAGGATGTTAATGGTTATATAGTTAGGTCGTTGGTTAGGTTAGTAGGATGATAGTGGATATAAAAGTAGATTATTGGTTAGGTTTGTAGGATTATAATCGATGGATAGGCCAGTTGTTGGTTATGTTTTTAGGATGTTAATGGTTATATAGTTAGGTTATTGGTTAGGTTAGTAGGATGATAGTGGATATAAAAGTAGATTATTGGTTAGGTTTGTAGGATTATAATAAATGGAAAGGCAGGTTGTTGGTTATGTTTTTAGGATGTTAATGGTTGTATAGTTAGGTTATTGGTTAGGTTAGTAGGATGATAGTGGATATAAAAATAGATTATTGGTTAGGTTTGTAGGATTATAATAAATGGAAAGGCAGGTTGTTGGTTATGTTTTTAGGATGTTAATGGTTATATAGTTAGGTCATTGGTTAGGTTAGTAGGATGATAGTGGATATAAAAGAAGATTATTGGTAAGGTTTGTAGGATTATAATCGATGGATAGGCCAGTTGTTGGTTATGTTTTTAGGATGTTAATGGTTATATAGTTAGGTTATTGGTTAGGTTAGTAGGATGATAGTGGATATAAAAGTAGATTATTGGTTAGGTTTGTAGGATTATAATAAATGGAAAGGCAGGTTGTTGGTTATGTTTTTAGGATGTTAATGGTTATATAGTTAGGTTATTGGTTAGGTTAGTAGGATGATAGTGGATATAAAAGTAGATTATTGGTTAGGTTTGTAGGATTATAATAAATGGAAAGGCAGGTTGTTGGTTATGTTTTTAGGATGTTAATGGTTATATAGTTAGGTTATTGGTTAGGTTGGTAGGATGATAGTGGATATAAAAGTAGATTATTGGTTAGGTTTGTAGGATTATAATAAATGGAAAGGCAGGTTGTTGGTTATGTTTTTAGGATGTTAATGGTTATATAGTTAGGTCATTGGTTAGGTTAGTAGGATGATAGTGGATATAAAAGTAGATTATTGGTTAGGTTTGTAGGATTATAATCGATGGATAGGCCAGTTGTTGGTTATGTTTTTAGGATGTTAATGGTTATATAGTTAGGTTATTGGTTAGGTTAGTAGGATGATAGTGGATATAAAAGTAGATTATTGGTTAGGTTTGTAGGATTATAATTAATGGAAAGGCAGGTTGTTGGTTATGTTTTTAGGATGTTAATGGTTATATAGTTAGGTCATTGGTTAGGTTAGTAGGATGATAGTGGATATAAAAGTAGATTATTGGTTAGGTTTGTAGGATTATAATAAATGGAAAGGCAGGTTGTTGGTTATGTTTTTAGGATGTTAATGGTTATATAGTTAGGTCATTGGTTAGGTTAGTAGGATGATAGTGGATATAAAAGTAGATTATTGGTTAGGTTTGTAGGATTATAATCGATGGATAGGCCAGTTGTTGGTTATGTTTTTAGGATGTTAATGGTTATATAGTTAGGTTATTGGTTAGGTTAGTAGGATGATAGTGGATATAAAAGTAGATTATTGGTTAGGTTTGTAGGATTATAATAAATGGAAAGGCAGGTTGTTGGTTATGTTTTTAGGATGTTAATGGTTATATAGTTAGGTCATTGGTTAGGTTAGTAGGATGATAGTGGATATAAAAGTAGATTATTGGTTAGGTTTGTAGGATTATAATCAATGGATAGGCCAGTTGTTGGTTATGTTCTTAGGATGTTAATGGTTATATAGTTAGGTTATTGGTTAGGTTAGTAGGATGATAGTGGATATAAAAGTAGATTATTGGTTAGGTTTGTAGGATTATAATTAATGGAAAGGCAGGTTGTTGGTTATGTTTTTAGGATGTTAATGGTTATATAGTTAGGTCATTGGTTAGGTTAGTAGGATGATAGTGGATATAAAAGTAGATTATTGGTTAGGTTTGTAGGATTATAATAAATGGAAAGGCAGGTTGTTGGTTATGTTTTTAGGATGTTAATGGTTATATAGTTAGGTCATTGGTTAGGTTAGTAGGATGATAGTGGATATAAAAGTAGATTATTGGTTAGGTTTGTAGGATTATAATCGATGGATAGGCCAGTTGTTGGTTATGTTTTTAGGATGTTAATGGTTATATAGTTAGGTTATTGGTTAGGTTAGTAGGATTATAGTGGATATAAAAGTAGATTATTGGTTAGGTTTGTAGGATTATAATAAATGGAAAGGCAGGTTGTTGGTTATGTTTTTAGGATGTTAATGGTTATATAGTTAGGTTATTGGTTAGGTTAGTAGGATGATAGTGGATATAAAAGTAGATTATTGGTTAGGTTTGTAGGATTATAATAAATGGAAAGGCAGGTTGTTGGTTATGTTTTTAGGATGTTAATGGTTATATAGTTAGGTCATTGGTTAGGTTAGTAGGATGATAGTGGATATAAAAGTAGATTATTGGTTAGGTTTGTAGGATTATAATCGATGGATAGGCCAGTTGTTGGTTATGTTTTTAGGATGTTAATGGTTATATAGTTAGGTTATTGGTTAGGTTAGTAGGATGATAGTGGATATAAAAGTAGATTATTGGTTAGGTTTGTAGGATTATAATAAATGGAAAGGCAGGTTGTTGGTTATGTTTTTAGGATGTTAATGGTTATATAGTTAGGTTATTGGTTAGGTTAGTAGGATGATAGTGGATATAAAAGTAGATTATTGGTTAGGTTTGTAGGATTATAATAAATGGAAAGGCAGGTTGTTGGTTATGTTTTTAGGATGTTAATGGTTATATAGTTAGGTTATTGGTTAGGTTAGTAGGATGATAGTGGATATAAAAGTAGATTATTGGTTAGGTTTGTAGGATTATAATCGATGGATAGGCCAGTTTTTGGTTAGGTTTTTAGGATGTTAATGGTTATATAGTTAGGTTATTGGTTAGGTTAGTAGGATAATAGTGGATATAAAAGTAGATTATTGGTTAGGTTTGTAGGATTATAATTAATGGAAAGGCAGGTTGTTGGTTATGTTTTTAGGATGTTAATGGTTATATAGTTAGGTCATTGGTTAGGTTAGTAGGATGATAGTGGATATAAAAGTAGATTATTGGTTAGGTTTGTAGGATTATAATCGATGGATAGGCCAGTTGTTGGTTATGTTTTTAGGATGTTAATGGTTATATAGTTAGGTTATTGGTTAGGTTAGTAGGATGATAGTGGATATAAAAGTAGATTATTGGTTAGGTTTGTAGGATTATAATAAATGGAAAGGCAGGTTGTTGGTTATGTTTTTAGGATCTTAATGGTTATATAGTTAGGTTATTGGTTAGGTTAGTAGGATAGTAGTGGATATAAAAGTAGATTATTGGTTAGGTTTGTAGGATTATAATAAATGGAAAGGCAGGTTGTTGGTTATGTTTTTAGGATGTTAATGGTTATATAGTTAGGTTATTGGTTAGGTTAGTAGGATGATAGTGGATATATGGGTAGGTTATTGGTTAGGTTTGTAGTTAAATAGGTTTTTAGGATGTTAATGGTTATATAAGTAGGATGATAGCGGATATAAAAGTAGAATATTGGTAGTGGGTGTTTTTGTAGATTATTGGTTAGTTAATGGATGGAGAGGCATGTTGCTGGTTTGGTTTTTAGGATGATAGTGGATATATAGCTAAGCTATTGGTTAGGTTAGTAGGATAATGGTGGATATAAAAGTAGATTATTGGATAGGTTTGTAGGATTATATTGGACATATAGGTATGTTATTGGTTAGGTTTATAGAGGATGTTAATGGTAATATAGGTAGGATGATAGTGGATATAATCATAGAATATTGGTTAGGTTTGTGGGATGGTAGTGGGGGGTGTTTTTGTAGATTATTGGGGACAGGCAAATTTTTGGTTCGAGTCGGAAAAGTAGGTTTTTGGTAATGATGTAGTCCTAAATAGGTAGGTAAGGCAGGTTTTTCGTAAGGATGGTCGGTATTATTGTTTAAAAATAATAGATGGCCGTGCGTCAATTTGTCAAATTGCCATACCTAATGACAAATGTCAATATTGTTCTGTCAGACATGACGTTTCGAATGGCGCCATTTTTAAAATTGACCGTTATTTTTTGAAATCGACTTTTTGACAGATAAACAATGTTGTTTAGGGACATGGCGGCTGTAGGCAAGTGCATGCGTCAATCTGTCAAATCGCCATATCTGATGACAAATGTCAAAATGTTATTTGTCAATATTGTTCTGTCAGACATGACGTTTCGAATGGCGCCATTTTTAAAATTGACCGTTATTTTTTGAAATCGACTTTTTGACAGATAAACAATGTTGTTTAGGGACATGGCGGCGGCTGTAGGCAAGTGCATGCGTCAATCTGTCAAATCGCCATATCTGATGACAAATGTCAAAATGTTATTTGTCAATATTGTTCTGTCAGACATGACGTTTCGAATGGCGCCATTTTTAAAATTGACCGTTATTTTTTGAAATCGACTTTTTGACAGATAAACAATGTTGTTTAGGGACATGGCGGCTGTAGGCAAGTGCATGCGTCAATCTGTCAAATCGCCATATCTGATGACAAATGTCAAAATGTTATTTGTCAATATTGTTCTGTCAGACATGACGTTTCGAATGGCGCCATTTTTAAAATTGACCGTTATTTTTTGAAATCGACTTTTTGACAGATAAACAATGTTGTTTAGGGACATGGCGGCTGTAGGCAAGTGCATGCGTCAATCTGTCAAATCGCCATATCTGAGTCAATATTGTTCTGTCAGACATGACGTTTCGATTTGCGCCATTTTTAAAATTTGGTCAGGTAGTGTGAGATAGTCGGTCATATAGGTTTTTGGTGAGGTAGTGTGATATAGTCGGTCAGGTAGGGTTTTGGTAAGGTAGTGCGATATTGTCGGTAAGGTAGTGTGTCGGTAAGGTAGTTCGTCGGTAAGGTAGTTCGTCGGTAAGGTAGTGTGTCGGTAATGTAGTGCGTCGGTAAGGTAGTGTGTTGGTAATGTAGTGCGTCGGTAAGGTAGTTCGTCGGTAATACAGTGCGTCGGTAAGGTAGTGTGTCGGTAAGGTAGTTCGTCGGTAATGCAGTGCGTCGCTAAGGTAGTTCGTCGGTAATGCAGTGCGTCGGTAATGCAGTGCGTCGGTAAGGTAGTGCGAAATTGAAAATCGACTTTTTGACAGATAAACAATGTTGTTTAGGGACATGGCGGCTGTAGGCAAGTGCATGCGTCAATCTGTCAAATCGCCATATCTGATGACAAATGTCAAAATGTTATTTGTCAATATTGTTCTGTCAGACATGACGTTTCGAATGGCGCCATTTTTAAAATTGACCGTTATTTTTTGAAATCGACTTTTTGACAGATAAACAATGTTGTTTAGGGACATGGCGGCTGTAGGCAAGTGCATGCGTCAATCTGTCAAATCGCCATATCTGAGTCAATATTGTTCTGTCAGACATGACGTTTCGATTTGCGCCATTTTTAAAATTTGGTCAGGTAGTGTGAGATAGTCGGTCATATAGGTTTTTGGTGAGGTAGTGTGATATAGTCGGTCAGGTAGGGTTTTGGTAAGGTAGTGCGATATTGTGGGTAAGGTAGTTTAATATTGCCCGTAAGATGGGGTGTCGGTAAGGTAGTGTGTCGGTAAGGTAGTTCGTCGGTAAGGTAGTGTGTCGGTAATGTAGTGCGTCGGTAAGATAGTTCGTCGGTAAGGTAGTGTGTCGGTAATGTAGTGCGTCGGTAAGGTAGTGTGTTGGTAATGTAGTGCGTCGGTAAGGTAGTTCGTCGGTAATACAGTGTGTCGGTAAGGTAGTTCGTCGGTAATGCAGTGCGTCGGTAATGCAGTGCGTCGGTAAGGTAGTTCGTCGGTAATGCAGTGTGTCGGTAAGGTAGTGCGAAATTGCCGGTAAGGTAGGTTTTTGGTAAGGTAGTGTTAGATGGTCGGTCAGGCAGCCACGTTTCGAATGGCGCCATTTTTTAAATTGACCGTTATTTTTAAAATCGACTTTTTGACAGATAAACAATGTTGTTTAGGGACATGGCGGCTGTAGGCAAGTGCATGCGTCAATCTGTCAAATCGCCATATCTGATGTCAATATTGTTCTGTCAGACATGACGTTTCGAATTGAAATACAAATCCGTCATCAAAACAGCAGCGTATTTGAAAATAACCGTCGTAACTTCTATGCATTATCTTAACATTGAGAAGAACTTCACTTTAATTTAACCATCCAACTTTGTGTTTTTTCATAACTATAGCGGCATCCCTTTCCATCACTGCTTGCTTCCTTCATAAGTTCAATTGCATACTATATTTATTTTTATGCCTTAAACAATGATAAAAACTCATTTATTTTCGCTTTTTCCTTTACCTTTCCTTGCCCTCTTTATATTACCATAAGTCTCTATATCATATCTCCTTTTACACCTTAGACTCATAACCACCAATACATATTTTTGTACAACATTGGAAAAATACCCCCACCTTACACAACAAACATACCTAACTTGCACCCAAATGTTCACGCTTATGCACCCCGATGATGCGGATTCGGTCCCCGCTCGGGCGAAACTTTTTTTTTTGATTTAAAATACTGGACTGATGCGGGTTCGATCCCCGCTCGGGCGAAATTTTTTTTTTTTTTTGATTTTAAAAAAACTGGACTGATGCGAGATCGATCCCCGCTCAGGCGAAATTTCTTTTTTTTTTTTGATTTAAAATACTGGATGATGCGGGTTCGGTCCCCGCTCGGGCGAAACTTTTTTTTTTTTTTTTGATTTAAAATACTGGACTGATGCGGGTTCGATCCCCGCTCAGGCGAAATTTCTTTTTTTTTTTGATTTAAAATACTGGATGATGCGGGTTCGGTCCCCGCTCGGGCGAAACTTTTTTTTTTTTTTTTGATTTAAAATACTGGACTGATGCGGGTTCGATCCCCGCTCGGGCGAAACTTTTTTTTTTTTTATGATTTAAAAAAACTGGACTGATGCGGGCTCGATCCCCGCTCGGGCGAAACTTTTTTTTTTTTTTTTGATTTAAAAAAAACTGGACTGATGCTGATCGATCCCCGCTCGGGCGAAATTTTTTTTTTTTTGATTTAAAATACTGGAATATGCGGGTTCGGTCCCCGCTCGGGCGAAACTTTTTTTTTTTTTTTGATTTAAAATACTGGACTGATGCGGGTTCGATCCCCGCTCGGGCGAAACTTTTTTTTTTTTGATTTAAAAAACTGGACTGATAGGAGATCGATCCCCGCTCGGGCGAACCTTTTTTTTTTTTTTTTGATTTAAAATACTGGACTGATGCGGGCTCGATCCCCGCTCGGGCGAAACTTTTTTTTTTTTTGATTTAAAATACTGGAATATGCGGGTTCGGTCCCCGCTCGGGCGAAACTTTTTTTTTTTTTTTTGATTTAAAATACTGGACTGATGCGGGTTCGATCCCCGCTCGGGCGAAACTTTTTTTTTTTTGATTTAAAAAACTGGACTGATAGGAGTTCGATCCCCGCTCGGGCGAAACTTTTTTTTTTTTTTTGATTTAAAATACTGGACTGATGCGGGTTCGATCCCCGCTCGGGCGAAACTTTTTTTTTTTTTGATTTAAAATACTGGACTTATGCGGGTTCAATCCCCGCTCGGGCGAAACTTTTTTTTTTTTTGATTTAAAAAAAACTGGACTGATGGGAGATCGATCCCCGCTCGGGCGAAACTTTTTTTTTTTTCTTGATTTAAAATACTGGACTGTTGCGGGTTCAATCCCCGCTCGGGCGAAACTTTTTTTTTTTTTATTTAAAAAAAACTGGACTGATGGTAGATCGATCCCCGCTCGGGCGAAACTTTTTTTTTTTTTTGATTTAAAAAAATCTGGACTGATGCGAGATCGATCCCCGCTCGGGCGAAACTTTTTTTTTTTTTTGATTTAAAAAAAAACTGGACTGATGCGAGATCGATCCTCGCTCGGGCGAAACTTTTTTTTTTTTGTAGGCAAGTGCATGCGTCAATCTGTCAAATCGCCATATCTGATGACAAATGTCAAAATGTTATAACGACGAACCGTTTTAAGCGACGTAGACACAACAACTTGTTAGGTTTGCATACTATTTCCTATGGACGAACATCCGTTTAGAGCGACTCCGGTTTGAGCGACCAACCGCTTTAAACGACGTAATTTTTCAATAAATCGTTCAGTAGGTAGCAAAATTAGCGCGACAGGCGACAGTTTTTACGCAACAGAGTTACGCGACGGTGCAGTTTTTATGTACATACATCAGTGACGTGGCGTGGTGCTTTTAGTAGGGTGTTCACTATATTTTTTACCGTAGTAAGATAGTGAATTTTTTGTTCTATTCCAGGACCCTACGAGGACGATGAATACTTTGCTTATAGAATGGCAACCAAGTAACCAAAGCTTGAATTCATATTTTCTTTCATTCAAGTCCCTAATAAAATATTTATTAAAATTTGGAGAAGGTACTGTTGGCCTAACATAATAAATAACGTATTTCCAATTTATCAGCTGTGAAAATGGTTTCGCAAGTAGCTTTTCAGTTAAAGTAGTTGCGATTTCAAATATTCGAGCAACCCACCTCTATTCCATATTTACCCACCCGAGGACCGAGTGGGAATGAAAAATTATACAAAATTCCAGCTTGCGCTTTCAGGTTCTGCAAATTATAGCGCACCACACTACAGGAGAATAAAGCACTAGGGTCGAAATGGGACTTTGGCTCTAGCTGTTCGCTGTTGTATCTTGTATGTTGCATCTTGTATGATCTTGCATTGTGCTTGTTTTTGTTCCTGCACACAGTACCTGTACCAGTAGGCACAAAAGCACAAAAGAACTTCCAAGTTCCAACTTCCAACACTATGTTTGTCAGGGTGGAACGAAAACGAAAATGAAATTACAAGTGCGAACTGCAACGAGGTGCGCTCGATGTAGGAGAACACCAAGCCAGGTAGATTTCTGTGGGAAAGGGTTTTTGTTTTTTTTATTTTGTCTTTTTTTTGTATGCAATTTTGCATGTCCACGGTGCTCTAAACCGAGATGAACACCCCGGTCGGTGTGTGAGTTTCATTACCACCAAGTTGCGTTGAATGTGAATTGGAATTATCGATACAGGCAATTTTGGATTTTGGTTCGATACAATTTTTTCAACATCTTATGTTGAGAATAACTATTCATTTCACAGATACTGATTTGTTAAAATACAAATTATTGCAAAGACAAAAACAGAAATGTGTTTCATAATGAACTTAAGTTCAGTGCATTATAATAATAGATTTGGATAGGGTGTGCAGAGAACACCTGCGCACATTTGAATAAACGTCACTGACATACATATATGTATGTATTTAATTACATATATTAAAATATTGTTTTTCTTGTAATTGGCATGTACTAATAGCTATTCTGAGTGAAATTAAAAGAAAAATATTTCTGATTTAAAGGTTTATTTGGTTTTCATTGACGTTACTTCCTTACATACAGATATGTTAATATTTACATATAAAATTTTCAGTTTGTTTTGTGCGTCGTCCGGTTAGAACTACTTAATGTCGCCGGTTCCTTGACCGTCGCTATATCCGGATTCCACTGTATATAGGTACATACTTACATTCAATAAATATAAAACAAAAAGGATTGATTACGATGTGTGTTCAAATTCCCGTCACATTATCTATATTTTTTGTTGATTAAATATAGGGAAGTTTTACCTATTTTGTACATTTCAGATTGATTTTATATTAATGAAAGGTAAGTAAAGGCGCTTAGTTAGTGGATGAAATATTAATGAATGAAATAGGTGAGAATACCTTTCTTAAGTGGACGATGATAGGCAGCTAGGTGAGTTAAATTAATTGTAAAGTAAAGGACTAAGATGCATCTAGAATGGACAGAGAGGTAGGTTGTAAGGGATTTTGTTTGAATTAAAAAAAAATAAAGCAACTTACCCCACTCACTTCTGTCTCAGGTAGGAGCCAAATCACTTTATTGATTTCCTCGTCCAGAATCCTTACACAAAGTCCTTATACCTAGAGTTATTAAGTTTTATTTGTTTACGATTCTTAAGAATTTTTCGTTATGTGGCAT